>CM077654.1:13678715-14991215 GCA_039707465.1 Rhabdophis nuchalis
TTGCTATGTACCTTTCAAGAAGGTTAAGTGAGGATTTAATAGCAAATAATTACAGATAGATATATACCTCTGAGTATAATAGCTTCATAAAATTGTTAAAGATATAATTATACACGGATCCATTTTTCACACAGAAAATGAATATAACTCCTGAACAGTTCATGAATTTCTGAGATTCATAGGGTTTTTTTCTGGTCTGAGAAGAGAAAAAGAAAGATATATCAGGAGCAGAGGGAAGGAGAAAAACAGTGATATGGCATAAATTAAGATTTTCAAAACCTGTAGGAATAAAGACTCAATCCTATATGCATTTAAGGAAAAATATTTTTTTTAAAAAGGTAATAGGATTCCACAGTTCAACCTTGAACTACATATATTCTTTTCTATTTATGACAGATAAATAACTATTGGCTCTTTTTCTTAATTCTCAAAATAATGTTTAGGCAAAAATAAAGAAAAAGGTTTTTTTCCTAACTGCCCACAAAAGTGCACTTAGTCAAGGCTATGGTTTTCCCAGTTGCAATGGATGGCTGTGAAGGGTGGACCATGAGGAAGGCTGAGCACCAAAGAATGGAGGCCTTTCAACTCTGGTGCTGGAGAAGACTCCTGTGAGTCCCTTGGACTGCAAGGCCATCAAACCGGTCAATCCTAGAGGAGCTCAACCCTGGCTGCTCTTTACAAGCCAGATCTGAAGATGAAACTCAACTACTTTGGCCACCTAATGAGAAGGAAGAGCCTCATACTGGGAATGATGGAGGGCAAAAGAAGAAAGGGACAGCAGAGAATGAGGTGGCTGGATGGAGTCACTGAAGCAGGAGGTGTGAGCTTAAACAGACTCCAGAGGATGGTAGAGGACAGGAAGGCCTGGAGGAACGTTGCCTTTGGGGTCGCAATGGGTCAGACATGACTTCGCAACTAACAACAAAGAGAAAGGTTTTCCTTTCAGTTGTGTGCGACTCTAGGGCACAGTGCTCATTTCTTTCTTGGCAAAGGGAGTCTGCATTGTCCAAAGATATTTTCCATGGTCCTGTGACGAGCATAGCCATATGCCCAAGGCACATGGAACGCTGTTACTTTCCCACCAAAGTGGTACCTATTTATCTACTTGCATTTGCATGATTTTGAACTGTTGGGTTGGCAGGAGCTGAGGCAAGTAATGGGAGCTCACCCTGTTATGTAGAACTCCCCTCTGTTTCTGTTGCTCTGTTTTTATTGTTCTGCTCTGGGAGGAGGTTTCAAAGTATTTCTAGCAGGTTCCGTAATATCTTTGTTCCCTACACCATATGCCTGGTAAACTCACAATATTCGTTTCTCTCACTATGTATGTATATACATCCTAACCAGACTGTGTCGTTTCTCTGTGGCGTATAATATATATGTGGGGATACGCATAATTTTGTATTTATTCATTTATTTATTTTGTCATGTTTATGAAGTGTATGTTGGAGGCGAAGACCCTTTGAGAGCTGTATGCAATGAAATTTCATTTTAATGTATGCCGATTAGTGTACATTCAAAGTGGCAATAAAGCACTAAAGAATTTTAAAGACTGGGTTTTGGAGGTATAATTAGGGGATTGATGAAATTTTATTAAGCAGGAGTTTTTAAATATTGAGACGTTGGAACGATAGAAACATACGGAGTAATTTTTTATTAAATTGTTATAAAATGGATTTGCAGGGGATGGTAGATATATTTCTGATGTTAAAAAGTGTGCGTGAATCTTTAAAGAACATTAAGGAGATAAGGGGATTTTTTTTAAAGAGACAGAAATGAAGGTAGAAGTCACCGAACAATTGGGGGAAAAGAGCAACACGATAGTCAAGAAATAGATCAGAAATTAGAAGAAGCAGTGGAAGGGAAAAATCAAAATGAGATTCAAGAAGCTAAAAATAAAGAAGAGAAAGGATTAATAAGTAAGAATCAACTAGATAACTCCTTAAAAGTTTATAATAGAACCGAGATAAAAAAGGAAACTCTTCTTCTTCTTTTTTTAAAAAAAAATACAGATTTAGAAGTGGGGGGGGAAAGTGGCAATAAAATTATTCTAAGTCTAGTCTAAGCTCAGGTTTCAAACCCAGGCTGTCACAAGCTCAGCATCCTTAACCACTGAATCATTCTACTGTAGAATGTACTACTGTAACACTCTCTACATGGGGCTCCCCTTGAGATGCACCCGAAGGCTGCAGCTGGTCCAGAATGTGGCCGCGCGGGCAGTTCTGGGAGTCACTAGATACTCCCACGTAACACCTCTCCTGCGCGGGCTTCACTGGCTGCCTGTGGCCTTTCGGGTGCGTTTCAAGGTGTTGGTTATTATCTTCAAAGCACTCCATGGCACAGGACCTAGTTATTTGCGGGATCGTATCCTACCCCATACATCCCTTCGGCCGATTCGCTCTCACAGAGAGGGACTTCTCCGGGTGCCATCCACTAGGCAATGCCAGCGGGCGACGCCCAGGGGAAGGGCCTTCTCTGTGGCGGGCCCGACCCTCTGGAATGACCTTCCCCCTGACATTAGAACGACCATGGACCTCTGCTCCTTCCGCCAGAAACTCAAAACCCACCTGTTTCAACTAGCCGGCCTGGGCTAATTCCATGCTTCCCGCCTCAGTTTGTAATTTGAAATTATGGGATTAGGTTTTAAGGTTAAGTTTTTAATTTTTATAAATTTGTACAGGGGATTATTTAATTCGATTTTAGTTTATATGTAATGTTGATGTCACTTTTTAATTTTTTACCTGTACACCGCCCCGAGTCCCTTCGGGGAGAGGGGGCGGTCTAGAAATCTAATAAAATAAAATAAAAAATCAAATCCATATTTAAATATCTGGAAAGGCCCACTCAGTTCGACTTCCTGTTTCATGCAAGAATCCAGGAGAAAGCTGAAATACACCAAGTAAAAGGAGATGTGGGAAGAGTGGGAAATAGAGGAGAGAGGTAAGGGAAGAAGAGAGGGGTAGGAGAGAAGGCCAGGTGTGGGGAAGAGGAGGAGAGAAATGAGGAGGAGAAAGGGGAGAAAGGAGAAGGAGAGAGGAAGGGAAAGTAGAGAAGGGAAGGATGACAGAGGGAAGAAAGGAGGGAGGGAGGGGGAGGAGAGAGGGAGAAGAAAGTGATGGATAAGTTACAAGTATGGTGTATGGAGAGCAGAAGAGCCAACACTTGTTTGTGGGAGTTGATGGTAAGATGAATTGATGTAAACATTTAATAATACAATATGGTGTTGGCTATATAATAGTATACAGGTATATGTTATGAAAATGCAAAAATAAAAAAACTTTTTGGAAAAAAAAAGAATCCAGGAGAAAGCATCTGTGAGAGACGCTTCTCCAATCTGTCTATGGGGTGTCCAAACTTGGGAACTTTAAGAGTTGTGGACTTCAACTCCCAGAATTCTGGGAGTTGAAGTCCACAAGTCTTAAGGTTCCCAAGTTTGGACACCCCTGGTCTATGCAGATCATAGAACCTTCCATTTGTATGTAAAGATCAACAACAAATCTGGGGAGCCGAGGTGGAGCAGGCAGTGGTTAGAGTGCAGTAGTGCAGGCTATTTCAGCTGACTGCTAGCTGGATTTCGGCAGTTCGAATCTCACCAGGGTCAAGACTGACTCAGCCTTCCATCCTTCCGAGGTGGGTCAAATGAGGACCCAGATTGTTGGGGGCTGACTCTGTAACACCTAGGGCTGTAAAAGCACTATGAAGTGGTATATAAGTCTAAGTGCTATTTGGATGAGTCTGCTGTCAATCTATTCTTACCGTTAAGAATAAATTCCTAACTTTCTGACACAATGTGCCCTCCTGTATTTTTTTTTTAATCCATTTAATCCATGGGAATGACAAAACTTCGCTTTCTGAATCCTTGCACAGTCTGTTCTTAAGGGAAAACATATTCAAGCCCTTCAGTCTTAAAAAAAAAACCCTCTTCGTTTCTACTGCCCTGATCATCCTTGTTCTTGTTTTTGAACTTATTCCAACATCTCTAAATCCTTTTGAAAGGATGATGCTGAGAACTAAGCATAAAAGGCTCCAAGCAGTACATGGGCAAATCCATATTTCTTTTTGAATGTTTTTTCTTTACCATTGAATGGCTGTCCTGCCGACATCACATTATTTTTCTAATAACTTGTTTGATTTTGGAGAGAGCAACATTTTCTCTACATCTTCTTGTTAAGCACTTGCAGATGTGAGGAGGACGATGGCTCGAGTGGTTGGAATGCTGGGCAGGACATTAGCAAGCCTACGTTCAAGACCTGAGAAGTGCTGTGGGGTGGGGTTGAGCCCCCATCCTTCACTCCAGCTCCTGCTGGGGACATGAAAGGCAGTAGTGGTTTCCGGATCCCGTCGCAACTGGTATGCTGCAATGGGGCCAGGCACGCATGCACACCCACTGCCCGCGCATCACTCCAGCTGCTCAGACGCCATACGCTGCGTACAGGGGTGGGTTTCAAATTTTTTAGAACCTACTCTGTAGGTGTGGCCTATTTTGTGGGCATGGCTTGGCAGTCATGTGACAGGTGGGAGTGGCCACCTTTTAAAATGTGGTGAAACTCATTTAACAACGCTCTTGCTTAGCAACCAAAATTTTGGGCTCAATTGTGATGATAAATTCTTTCTTTCTTTCTTTCTTTCTTTCTTTCTTTCTTTCTTTCTTTCTTTCTTTCTTTCTTTCTTTCTTTCTTTCTTTCTTTCTTTCTTTCTTTCTTCTTTCCTTTCTTCCTTCCTTTTTTCCTTCCTTTCCTTTCCTTCCCATTGGGTCACTGGCAGCGGTGGGCCAGATTTACTTCCAGGTATGCCGGTGGAACCCCCTCTCACCGGTTCTCTAAATTTCACCAACCGGTTCTTGCGAGTAGGTGCGAACCTGCAGAAACCCACCCCTGGCTGCGTATGCATGCGCAAATGGCCCGGTTGGGTCCCTTCGGGGAGATAGGGCGGTATATAAATCCAATTAAATAAATAAATAAATACAGCTCAGGAACACGGGCAGGCCGGCAGGCCCTCCAAAGCACTGTATTGGAATGGTGCCTGCTGGTCCCAGCAGGCACTGGTACGCCTGTACTGGGGCTTACCTCCCACAACGCACCACTGATGAATGGAGCCCCCTACTGGGCATCCCCAGGGCAACCGTGATGTCACCGGCTAATCTTTTCAACCCAGCGCTTCTGACATGAGTGCAAAGACATTTATTCATTTTTTTTGTAGATATCACCACTTCTCCAATCCCTAACTAAACACAAAATGGAGGCTGTGTTGTCCACAGTACTGGTGCTTTTAAAATCCTGGTGCTTTCAATAGCAGGAACCTTTTAGAAAAACAGAGAGAGAAAAGAAGATGACTGCATGGCTTCATTGTTGACAGTGAATTCTATCTATAAAGCACCACCAGAGAATTTCTCTTCCTGTTGACAAAATTAGTAAAACTATCCTGGCCCACAAATAAGTTGGTTTTTTTTTAAAGACCATTTCCACATAGGTTTCTTTTAATTAAACTATTCTCATAAGGAAATTGTGATTGTTGGGATGAGATAAGGTGGGCTTGTTTGTAAGCTTCGGTACTTACAAAACTGGCAGCCATCAGTATGATAATATTTAATGGAAAATTGGAAAATCTCCATTTTTTTGCCCCCTGAGAATCTAAAAGTAAGCTTTCCCTGAAGGAGAGATTAACTTTCTTCTTCTGCAGTACTGAGATTTGTATGATGTTTCTAGTCGAAAATATAATGACCACAGTAATATCCTTTGGGGGGGAAAATAGATTTGCATTTCATTCTAATGTACTAATTGGGAATTAGGAAACAGCTCCCTCAAATTTCCAGCTGTGTTTCAAAAATTCCCATTGTTAAACAAGTCAATAATTGTCTATGTTCATTTTTATGGCAATCCTTTTGCATTTATAATGCCTTTAAGCCATTATTCTGAAAGCTTAGGAAATTCATAAAGCAAAGAGAAAGAGGAAGAGAACCAGAAACATTAGATAAAATCTAAATAAATATCAAAGAATGAAAATCAGCCCATAGGTTTAATATAAAGCAATATTCTCTTTTGTAGAGAAATATTTATTTTGATTGATATCCACATCTGCATCTGTCATCTGCACCTCTATAATTGTTTAGTTTGGTTCTGCAACCCAACAAGACAGACACAGACTTCAGAGGATAATTAGAACTGCAGAAAAAAAAAACCAATTGCTACCAACCTACCTTCCACTGAGCACCTGTATACTGCACAAGTCAAAAAGAGGGCTGTGAAAATATCTATAGACTCACATTCCTGGACATAAATTGTTTCAACTCCACCAGAACAACTGGACACAAAGACAGTTTTTCCCCTAACGCCAAAACTCTACTAAACAAATAATTCCCTCTGTCAATAATTCACCACTGTCAAACTAACTACTAGCATTACTATTACTATTAATCTTCTCATTGTTCCTATCACCTATCTCCTCCATCTAATGACTGCAGGACTGTAACTTTGTTAATAATAATAATAATAATAATAATAATTTTTATTTCTAACCCGCTCTCTCTCCCCGAAGGGACTCGAGGCGGGGCACAGGGAATTAAAAACAACTAAAATCAACAAAGTACAAAATTAAAAATACAAATATAAATAAATTACTAAACTAAATAAAAATAGATTAAACAAATAACCCTGCGCTAAAATCCCTTATAATATCCCCTAACCTTAAAAAAGACTACCCTAGGCCGGCCAAGCGAAAAAGATGTGTTTTTAGTTTTAGGCGGAAGGAGCGGAGGTCCGTGCTTGTTCTAATGTCGGGGGGAAGGTCGTTCCAGAGAGTCGTTGCTTGTATTCTTAAATTTTATATTGTTTCCTGGTTGCTTATTTGCACACTATGACTATCATTAAATGTTGTACCTTAAGATTCTTGATGAATGTATATTTTCTCTTTATTTACACTGAGAGCCTCTGCACCAAAGACAAATTCCTTGTGTGTCCAATCACACTTGGCCAATAAAGAATTCTATTCTATTCTATATCCAACCATTTTTTTTCTATCAAGAAACTATCCGCTAGGAATTTTTCAATACATGAGAAAGAAATTAATTCATCAAACTATAATGAAAACACAATGATATAAAATTGATACAAATGATAATTTTAAGCAGCACCCGGGAATATTAAAAAAAAAAAAAACTAAGGAAGAAAAGTTACGTTCTTCCTCTTTTAAAAAAAAACCCAACCACTTTTAAGCTGACACTCAAAATGTGATTTAACTGGAAGCTGGGATCTCTCTGGTACTTGTTGACTGTTAACTTTTCCAGTGTTCGAACTGAATTGTTTTTAATGCCTTTTGTTTACCAGTGGATTTTCTTTCTAAATAAAGTAGACAAGAGAAGCAGGAGGAATAATACACTCGTTTTTAAATTATTTTGTGTTATGCTTCCCTAGGGTGCAGAAATCTTGGTACAACTCAATGTATAATTGTATATTATTGTGTGTCTAATGTAACATTAGTGTAGATGATGATGTTCTGTTAGTAAATTAAATCAAATATTTATTATGTTCATAGACCAGCATAAGGAGGGCAGGGTACAATCAACTAGGAATTTGAAAAAAGCTAAAAGATATTAAAACATATATATCCAAACAAAAATTTAAACAGAATCTAAAGGAAGAGGTAGGACCATTCAATGTATATAGGGGAGCACAAAAGTTTGTATATGGCAGCCTAAATTTATCACAGTACAGAGCACTGCATTGAAGAACAAATTAAATGCTCTTTGAGACTGATTGATGGTGCAGATCATCACCTGATGGATTTTAAGTGCTGCTTTGTAGAATCTGGCAACTTCATATGTGGTAGCAAAGTTGGTATATGCAAGCAAAAGGGTGGTAAAAGCAACAGCCAATCAAGGAACCACAAAAATCATCCCCACCAACACTCACAGGGCAAGACACTAGTGTATAAAGTGTTCTACATTCTATGGAATAGAATGGAATAGAACAGAACAGAAAGAGAACAGAATAGTAGAATTGGAAGCGACCTTGGAGGTCTTCTAGTCCAACCCCCTGCTTAGGCAGGAAACTCTATACCATTTCAGACAAATTCTTTAAAACTTCCAGTGTTGGAGCATTTACAACTTCTGGAGGCAAGTTGTTCCACTGATTAATTGTTCTAACTGAAACTTCTCCTCAGTTCTAAGTTGCTTCTCTTCTTGACTAGGTTCCACCCATTGCTTCTTGTCCTGCCCTCAGGTGCTTTGGAGAATAGCTTGACTCCCTCTTCTTTGGGGCAACCCCTGAGATATTGGAAGGCTGCTATCAAGTCTCCCCTAGTCCTTCTTTTCATCGGACTAGACGTATTTTTTATGTCTTTTTATTATCCCTGTGCACTGCCCTGAGTCCCAAACGGGAGAGAGGGTGGTATACAAATTAAATAAATAAATATCCAGTTCCAACAACCGTTCTTTATATGTTTTGGCCTCGAGTTCCCTAATCATCTTTAATGATTTAAATTTAAATTTCAGAGTATTTCTGAAGACTTTCCTATGTTGAAGTTCTTTAAATGTTTCTACCCAAGCTTTAGCTGAACACAATTAGCAGCTATGAAAAAGCAATTAAAAACCCTTTGAAGACCATTTTTATCAACATTTTAAAAAAAGAACTTTAAGTAATAAATTTTGGGTCATATTGGTGTGCATACGTATGCCTTAACAGTATCTTGTTCTGGTTTTGATTATATACCCACACGTGCTATGGAAATATTCTACGTTGCTATGGTAATCAGTAGTTTACTTAAGGTTGAAGATATAACAACAGACAAGGAATGCTAACCTAAACCGAATCTCTGAAATAAGCTTGCCTGAGTGGTTTTGCTTTTAACAGGAGCACACAGAGTAAAAAGCCAAAATCCAGTCTAAATTTTTGTCCAAAGATCAATTTAAGCCAAACCAAAGATCATAATTTCACAAGCAGAATTCACACAACAATCATGCAAGAACCAGCAATCAGATAGTTATTTCCAACAAAGAAATATGGCTCAGGGTTGCCTTTGAAACCAGGCTGCTGTCAGCTGACTTTTATCTAGAGCCATGATGCCACAGGTGGCACCCAGAGTCCTCTCTGCAGGCACACAAGCCTTCACCCCAGTTTAGCTTCACTGCACATGTGTGCGCACCTCCACCAGCCAGCTGGTTTTCAGGTCTCTGCCGTGTATGCGTGGGTGGGTGCTCACGCATGCGGATTCATGTGTGCATGCGCAGGGGTTGTGTGGGGCAACGCAAGGGGAAGGTTTGCCTCTGAATTTTTCAAAGCCTACCGCCATATTTAAATGCAAGCAGCAATGTTTATATTTGAACTCGGAGCCATCTGGCTGTATTCAGTGTGCAAGTTGCCTAACTCAAATTAAACATTTGCTTCCAAACTCTTGAAAGTGTGTAGCTGAATTTAAAATGCTGATCTACTGGTTTATGCTGGGGTATTTTATACATAAGAAGGAATTGTCTTTCAAAAGAAGTGAATATTTCGGGGGAACCTACCATTTGCATTTACAAGCAATGTTCTATAAACTGTGTTCCTTTTTCTATTGACTTTTCTGTGATTTTCTCTGTCAATCCAGAGTATTTAGATCATTTTGCGGTTCAACGTTTTGTGCAAATTGAGAATATACTGCATGAGTCAAAAAGAGGGCTGTGAAAATATCTATAGACCCCTCATATCCTGGACATAAATTGTTTCAACGGTTACCCTCATAATGACGCTATAGAGCACTGCACACCAGAACAACTGGACACAAAGACAGTTTTTCCCCCGAATGCCATCACTCTGCTAAACAAATAATTCCCTCACCACTGTCAAACTATTCACTAAGGCTGCATTACTATTACTATTAGTCTTCTCATCATTTCTATCACCCATCTCCTCCCACTTATGACTGCAGGACTGTAACTTTGTTGCTTGTATCCTTACAGTTTATATTGATATTGTTTCCTGATTGCTTATTTGTACCCTATGACTATCATTAAGTGTTATACCTTATGATTCTTGATGAATGTTGTTGTGAACTGAGATAGAGAGGGTCCAGACCCGGTTGATCCAACGGCTCTTTATTGTAAGGTAACAGCAGAACAGTAACGGTAGGTTTACAAGAACAAAAAGCGCGCGCCTTCTCTCTGACAGCTCCTTTTATATGGAGCTGTCAGAGAGCCGGCCAATCCGCGCGTCTCCCGCTTCAGCCACAGCCAGTCGCGTCTTGGCCAATCAGACGCGACTGGCTGTTGCCGGGGAATTCAAACGGGTGTCAGTACATAACACTCCTTCCCCCCCAGCGAGTACGCATGCGGGCCCATTAGCATACGTACTCGCTGAGGTAGGCGGGGCTGCGTCGGCTCCGCCCAGAGCGCCTCAGATCGACTTCGGGAGGCGGAGGAAGAGGACGTGTCCGATCGGGCTCCTCCCTGCCGGGGGTGTAGTCCCGGACGACGTCAGAGCGGCCTAGCGAATAGCCGGAAGCCTCCAAAAGAGGTAGGACGGGGCGAGGGGGCGTGGCGATCGGTTTGAGCACACAGTCAAGCCCCCGGCGCCGAGGGGAGGAGTAGGCCGGGCCTGGTAGTCCTAGTGGTTTTGGGTGAGCAGGGGGCTGAGTTGTTTGCTGTCGGTAGGATGCGTCCCAGGGCCTCCCCAGGCAGGGTTGTTCCATCGTTGACAGCCCCGGGGACGGTCCTGCTGTGGAGTTGGAGCCCGCCGTTGGCCGGGGCTCGGCCGGCTGGCTCAGGTCGGATAGCGGAATGTCGGTCGCCGGGTCCGTGGATGTCGGCTGAGGGTTCGGATCATCCGGCACTGGGTGGCGACGCCTTAGCTGGTCATTCTCGTGAGGCAAAACAGACTTGCCCGCACAAATGCAATGTCTCTTCGATCCGTAGGGTGAAGAGGTCTGATTAGGAGGATCGATGCCGGGCCCCAGTCTTCGTCGCCAGTGTTGTGAACTGAGATAGAGAGGGTCCAGACCCGGTTGATCCAACGGCTCTTTATTGTAAGGTAACAGCAGAACAGTAACGGTAGGTTTACAAGAACAAAAAGCGCGCGCCTTCTCTCTGACAGCTCCTTTTATATGGAGCTGTCAGAGAGCCGGCCAATCCGCGCGTCTCCCGCTTCAGCCACAGCCAGTCGCGTCTTGGCCAATCAGACGCGACTGGCTGTTGCCGGGGAATTCAAACGGGTGTCAGTACATAACAAATGTATTTTGTCTTTTTATGTATGCTGAGAGTATATGTACCAAAGACAAATTCCTTGTGTGTCCAATCACACTTGGCCAATAAAGGATTCTATTCTATAGAATGCCATTTCCCCCCGAATGCCATCACTCTGCTAAACAAATAATTCCCTCAACACTGTCAAACTATTCACTAAGGCTGCATTACTATTATTCTTCTCTTCTTTCCTAGTACCTATCTCTTCCCACTTATGACTATAACCATGTTGCTTGCATCTTTCAATTTATATTGTTTTTATTAGTTTCCTAGTACGATTTGATAGCTTATTAGTAACCTTGACTATCACTAACTGTTGTATCTTTTTATTCTTGATGGATGTATTTTTATTCTCCCTATGTACACTGAGAGCATCTGCACCAAAGACAAATTCCTTGTGTGTCCAATCACACTTGGCCAATAAAGAGTTCTATTCAAATGGAGAAAATGAGTTAATTCTTTATCCAGATGCTACACCAATACAGCCTTTGCTTCACAAACAACTTTAGGGTATTACGAAACCATGCTGGAACCATGGTGTATGTATCAGCATCTTTTAGGGCAATGATTTTGGTTTCTCAAGCCTTCCGTTCATGGTCCTTTTAATCCGATCCTCTAGTTTAGTTGAGAAGCGTGGAATTTGCTGGTGGGGGAATGGCAGTCGTTATCATAATTTAATCCTTCCTTCCTTGTAGGATATGCAGTCAAACAGATTAGAAATGTTCATGTCATTATCACCACTGAGCAGGAGGAGTAAGTAAATCTCTATTAGGCACCTAACATTCCTCCTTTCTGAGATCATACATCTTAAGTGCTAAGTTGCCTGAGCAGAAATGAGCTGTAACATCTTCCATAAAACTCATTGCAAGTTGACATGTAATAATCCACTCTGCTCTCAATCTCTCTTTCCAGGGAAACCTCTTATGATGTTGAAGATGTTGTCATTTAGTCAAAACAGGGACATTCCCATGCAAACTCATGATACAGGTCCTCCTTGATTTATGACTGTCATGGAGTCTATCCATTACAGTTGTAAGTTGTGATGGTCATAAAGTAGAACCCCAAAAGTGCTGGAAACTGGTAAAAAACATCACAAATCATGGTCATGGGATTGTGGGATTCTGCAACCAGTCATAAATGGAGTGTGTTTCCTGACATGTGGTCATGTGACCTTGGAAGGGGTGGGCGGTGCATCATTTTGAGATGTCCATACATGTTTTTCAGACTGCAAAGCACTCTTTCTGTGACTGTTGTAAGTCCGAACAGTCATTAAACAACCGGTCATAAGTTGAGAACTTCTTGTACAAGTCATGACAGTTCCCAGTTTTACCTTGGCCCTTCCTTTCGAAGCATGTCATTTAAGGTCATTTAAAAACCTCTTATCTCCATTCAAAGTTTTGTGCAGTGCAGTGTTTTTCCTCTGCCTGTAGAAAACCACGGGGAGATTATAGGTCTTAAAAAAAAGACTCTTTTTGCATTTCAAAAGCCAATCAGAGGCTGACATCTTGGATCAAAGTCAAGATGGGTTTCTTGGTTATTGATTTCGCACTTCGTGCTGTGGTCCTTTTCCTCGCTCCTGCTCCTGTCTCTTATATATAAATAAACGGAAGGGGAAAAGGTTGCCAGTCAACTCCACAGGCTGAAAAAAAGTTTATCCAGTTCAGAAAAAAAGAAAAGAAAATCGCTCTTGTAATCCTGGAAGCTTAAAGCTTCTCAACCAAGAGGGAACATATTTAAATTCTATTCTGTTTAAGAACATAAGATCAGACTTGCTGGATCAAGTCACGAGCTCGTTGTAGGCCAACTCATCTGGGAGCCAACCAAGTGTAGTCCGGAAACTCAAAACCTTGCAACTTTTAAAATAAAATTAAAGTTTTATTTTCCCCACAGTTGCTCTCCAGCAGTTAGTTTTCAAAGATGCCGCCCATCGTCTTCTTCCGAGCACAATGACGGCTAACGTTTTCTGGACCGAGTGCCCAAAGCGCATGTACCAGAGGTGGGTATTCAGCAGGTTCTGACCAGTCCTGGAGAACCAGTAGCGGAATTTTTGAGTAGTTCGGAAAACTGGTAAATACCCCCTCTGACTGGCTCCGCCCCCATCTATTCTCTGCCTCCTGAGTCCCCGTTGAATGGGAGGGAATGGGGATTTTGCAGTAACCTTCCCCTGCCACACCCACTAAGCCATGCCATGCCACGCCACGCCCACCAAGCCATGTCCACTCTGGGTGGTGTAGGCAAGAGAATTAAATTCAGTGGTGCTATTTAGCCGGTTCTATCCGGTTTAGACGAACTGGTAGCAGCAGCGGCAGGAGGCTCCACCCACCCATCCGGACATTATCATGTCCTGTTTTGGATGCTGTGCGCATGCGCAAAAGGTTGCTCACATTGGCGAACTGGTAAGCGAAAGTAAGTGAATACCACCCTTGATTAAATTGCTTAAAAAATAATTGCAATGAAAAACACCCATCGAAATACCCTTGGATCCATTCAACCCGTTATTGAGGCTGGTGATAAATATGTTCACACACACACACACACACACACACAGAGCATTGGTAACGTCGGCTTTCAAGACAAAATGGGCGGCTCTTGTTATTGTGTTGCTGTAAAAGTGCAGCCTGTCAGAGTAAACAAAGCGAACGAGACCAACAAATGGTTTAACTTGGCATCAGATCACTTCATCAAGTCATTAAGTCTGTGTGAGAATCGTGCATTTATTCCTCCGTCTAACATCCATCCATAAATAGGCGAAAGTTGACATGGGCACATAGAAAGTAGGATTGCTAGGTTGGAAGGCTTGTCATGTTTCACATTTGTTTAATTCTTAAACCACATGCCCCCGTCCTGTCTTCGGGGAGTTATAAAGCATACAACCGCCACCCCTTTCTCGAGATTGACACAATGATTGCATCTTATCTCTTTTTCTCTGAATGTGGAAATAAATTTCCTGGTTAGGATGGCAGCGCTGAGTCATTCCAGTCCTCTTTCTCCCCACTCCCCCTCCCTGGAGGAATTGTACCTCTATCAGTTAATTACAGTTGCAAATTATAGGAATTAGCTATCTGGTTGCATCTGTAAATGGTGCACTAAGATAGTTAAATCCTGTCATTTGCAGCTTCAAGTTAATTGTAGCTGCAAAAATGTAGACACAGTTAATTGCAGGTGTAAATGTACTGGGAAGGACAGAGAGTGTATGTTGAGCCCTCTTAAAAATTCAGGTCACATTTTCTTCCCACAATTAAGGTACAGTCTCCGATTCGTTTGCCCTTAGGGGGAAAAAAATACAGTTCTTGTTTCAGAAATCTGACTGTCTTTAATATGAACTGCTCCACAGATGTCATGAGCAAACAATATCTCGATGAACAGTCGGTAGTTACCGGTGCTTTGCACATCTTCAAAGAAAACCGGCTGCCTGATTCGCTTCCTACTACAATTAAAAGTCATCAGCAGATTATGGGAGCAGAGGTTTTTCACTTCAGATTATGCCTTCTATGTTTTTGCCTTGTGGAAACACTAGGCCCAATTTAAAGGAGAGGGGGAGAAAGAATCACCTCCAATTTTTCTATCAGTTCCCATTCAGTTGGACGAAATGGAATTTGCTTTCAATTTTTTCCCCCAAAGAAGAAAATGATCGCAGAAGAGTTGTAGTGTTCTTGCATATTCTTTATCATATATATGACAGCCTGGCTGGCTGGCTGGTTACAGGCTCCTGCCTGATATGCAATACAGCCCCGGTTCGAATCCCAGTAAGAGTATGACTAGCTGATGAGAGCTAATAAGCTCGAAATAGATCTATCCTAGTCTCTCTGATTTATTTATTGATCAACTCATAAAACTAACATATATATATATATAATGTGATATGTTTTTGTGCTGATAAATAAATAAAGGGAGACTAGTATAGATCTATTTCAAGCTATTTAGCTCTCTCAGCTAGCCATACCCTTACTGTGATTCGAACCTGGGAAGTATTAAATGTGAGGCAGTTGTAATTGCCACTATATATATGGCTCTATGTGTGTGTGCATGTGTGTGTGTGCGTTTCAGCATAACTCTGGAATACCTCAAGCAATTTCAACCAAACCAGGGGTGAAACTCAGCAGATTCTGACAGGTTCTGGAGAACCAGTAGTGGAAATTTTGGGTAGTTTGAAGAACCTCTGACTGGCCCCAGAGTGGTGTGGGAATGGAGATTTTGCAATATCCTTTCCCCAGGAGTAGGGTGGGAATGGGGATTTTGCAGTATCCTTCCCCTACCATGCCCACCAAGCCACGCCCACAGAACCGATACTAAAAACAATTGGATTTCACCACTGGCTTCCACCCATTGTTTCTTATTCTGCCCTTAGGTGTAATGAGGAATAGATCTACCCACTCTTTCCTATGACAATTCTTCAAGTATTTGAAGACTGATAGGTCTCCCATAAGACTCCTCTTGGTTAGCAATAGCAATAGCACTTAGACTTATACACCGCTTCACAGTGCTTTACAGCCATCTCTAGGCGGCTTACAGAGTCAGCCTATTGCCCCCAACAATTTGGGTCCTCGTTTTACCCACCTCAGAAGGATGGAAGGCTGAGTCAACCTTGAGCCTGGCGAGATTCGATCTGCCAAACGGCTGGCAGCTGGTGATCAGCAGAAGTAGCCTGCAGTACTGCTCTCTAACCACTGCGCCATTTAGGCTAAATGTATTTAATTCCCTTAGCCATTCATCATACGATTTACCTTCCAGACCCCTTACCACCTTTGTTGCTGTTTAAATTATTTTTTATTTTATTAGGTTTGTTTACTTTTATAGTTTGCAAGTTGAGAAATGCAGCCCAAATTCAAGATAAGGATAGAGGGGAGTAGTTGGCTATGCACATTATAATGTATGAGATCTGTGGAGGCCAGGCTCTTATCCTGCCCTCCCTTGTCCCCCTTCCTCTTTCCTATTCTTCCTTGCTGTCTTACTGTTGACACTCCTGCTAATTATAAAAATTAAAATTACAGCACATTTCCGCGGCTATCTTAATTGTAAAGGCAGAAGGGATAATACCTTGCAGGCTCATGAATGCCAGCAATGACTTCTATTTCATCTTCTTTTTACTTACTCTTGTCTATCCTGCTAGAAATCGCACTAATAAGCAAGTCAAGATAGCATCTCATTATGTTAAGAACCAGAGTAACAGGTAATTTTAATTTCTTTGTACAGTATAACATCGGCGCTTAAATCCTATGCAAACAAGTTCTTTATAGTAGATACTTCAAAGCGATTTTGGAGATGTATGCCCATGGGAGGGTGATATTAGTTCATGAATTTCAAGGCATTATTTACTTAGCAAAGAGGACCTCCTGGCCGGATAATGAATCAAAGATGATAATGAATCATTATTTTGGAATGAAAGAAGAAGAAGAAGAAGAAGAAGAAGGACGTATCTTTTCCGTATCTTGTATGTAGTTTTATGTCATGAAAAGAAGCATCAAAGCAAGACAGGGGGGAATTGAAGGGTTAATACAAATGTTGCTGAGGAAATCGGGACCCTCTGTGCTTAGAAAAATGAGTCAATCCTAAAAGTGCTTTTTTTCTAAAAGGCAATGGGACTTCCTTTGGGGTTTTTCCCCCCCTTTGAACATGTTTTGCTTCTCATCCAAGAAGCTTCTGGTACTGAAGAAGCTTCCTGGATGAGAAGCGAAACATTTTCAAAGGGACACGGACACACACACACACACACACACACACACACACACACACACACACACACACACGAAAGTCCAATTCATTATCATCTTCTTTTAATAACCCCATAATCCAGTGGTGGGTTTCAATTTTTTTAGAACCTACTCTGTAGGTGTGGCCTATTTTGTGGGGGTGGCTTCACAGTCATGTGACAGGGTGGGAGTGGCCACCTTTTAAAATGTGGTGAAACTCATTTAACAACGCTCTTGCTTAGCAACCAAAATTTTGGACTCAATTGTGATGATAAATTCTCTTTCTTTCTTTCTTTCTTTCTTTCTTTCTTTCTTTCTTTCTTTCTTTCTTTCTTTCTTTCTTTCTTTCTTCCTTCCTTCCTTCCTTCCTTCCTTTCCTTTCCTTTCCTTTCCGTTGGGTCACTGGCAGCGGCGGGCCAGATTTACTTCCAGGTACGCCGGTGGAACCCCCTCTCACCGGTTCTCTAAATTTCACCAACCGGCTCTCGCGAGTAGGTGTGAGCCTGCAGAAACCCACCACTACCATAATCCCTTGTGGGGCAGAATCTGGGTAACTGAATGGAGCTGTGTGCTTACTGGCCAGATGTCCTTCCTGTCGCCAATGCAGAGTTTTGTTCAGCAGACATATTCTCTTTGTGCCCAGAGAGAGAAATATCTGCTGCTACCTAGGATCGAACTCACAGTCTTCTTATTATGAGGTGAGAGCTCCACCTCTAGGCCACTGCAACGCTCTCAAGGAAGTCGAGTTGCACCTTTGGAACAGCCATAACCTGGATGACTGAAAATCTCCAAGGACATTTAGCCTGAGTCAATATCTCAAAGAAGGTGACTTGGGAATATAGAATGCCAATGAATTTATGTCATTGATATACAACAAGAATAATCTCTGTCAACTTGGAGACTACAGCAGACTAAGGCCATGTGCAGGATCAGACCTGGAAAGTAGGTGAGTCCAAGATCCATTTTAAGATTTTAAGGTTTTAAGGATTTTATATTTAATTCTCTAAAAGCCCCCAAAGAGGTCAGAACATTTGACTCCCACCAATTTTGAGTAAGTTTTCAAAGCCATTAAACTATTTAATGAACAGTGCATGGCTCCTGGGCTCTTATCTTTTCTAACTTTGATGCAGCTCTAATATAAATTCAGGGTATATTAGAACTATTCTATTCTGAGAATACCAAGCTGTTGTTGCACCACAGAGTGTGTGTGAGAGAGACGGGAGGGGGAGAGGAGAGGAGAGAAGGGGAGGGGAGGGGAGAGGAGAGGGGAGAGGAGAGAAGAGAAGAGAATTCTTTCTAATCTGTCATCTATTTTGCATTTTTTATCTCTTTCTGAATTAACTTTTGCTTTAAAAAGCAGGGAGAGATTAAGAGAAAATTAGAAAGACTGGAGTGAAATTAAAAATAGTTTCTGGTCTGCAAAAAAGATAATTCCCATTGTTTGAAGAACAAAAGATTTAAATCCTTCTATCAATGTCATCTCATAACTAATTTTTCAATGTGTCAGTCAAGCCATGAATCATTTGTGCTGGTCTTTGGAGTTCAGCATCGATCTTACGTTGTTCCTACTGCCTGCTGCCCCAGGAGCTTCCCTTCAGCCCAAGTTATTCATGTTTATCTGTTCCATCAATAATTGTGCCACAGTAATTAAAATACAATTGCTCCAGAGTATGGTCTGTGGCAAAGTACTGTGCTCAGCATCAGAGCAAAACGTGTATCTGTCATGGACACAGGCATGAACGCCCAGAGAAAGAGAAACACAGACCGCAGTACACAAACAATTTAATTTTCCATTAGTTTGGCACATTTAGTTTAGTGGTTGCGTATACTGAGTGATTTAGGAAGCTAGTGATGATTTGGGGTGTTAATGATCAAATTTTATGGTAACAGATGATAGATACAGTAGATAGATGATAGATAGATAGATAGATAGATAGATAGATAGATAGATGGATGGATGGATGGATGGATGGATGGATGGATGGATGGATGGATGGATGGATGGATGGATGATGGGTGGACAAATGGATGGATAGTGATAGATAGATGATAGATAGATAGATAGATAGATAGATAGATAGATGATAGATAGATAGATAGATAGATAGATAGATAGATAGATAGATAGATAGATAGATAGATAGATAGATAGAAGGATGGATGATGGGTGGACAAATGGATGGATAGCGATAGATAGATAAATAGATCGATAGATAGATAGATAGATGGATGGATGGATGGATGGATGGATGGATGGACGGACGGACGGACGGACGGACGGATGGATGATGGGTGGATAAATGGATGGATAGCGATAGATAGATAGATAGATAGATAGATAGATAGATAGATAGATAGATAGATAGATAGATAGTAGGATGGATGATGGATGGACAAATGGATGGATAGTAATAGATAGATAGATAGATAGATAGATAGATAGATAGATAATGGATGGATCGATGGATGGATAGCTAAAGATAGATATAGATAGACAGGCGGACATACAAACTATGCAAACTTGATTGCATGGTCAGCCAGATGTTTGGACTGGAGTTGGCATTTTAATCTATCTGTCGAGGGCTTCCCAACAGTGGTGGGTTTCTACTGGTTTGGACTGGTTCAGCCAAACTGGTAGTGGTTTGGCAGCATGGGTCACTGGAAGCAGTAGTGACCCAGGCCTGCCACACCCCCAACCAGTTCTCCAACTTGCTTTTTGCTTCTGCACAGGTGTAGAACAATTTTTATTGCACTGTGCATGCACACGCAACACACATCAAGCGCATGAGCATGCACACCCACGAGCGAACTAGCAGTAGTGACTGCTGGAACCCGCCCCTGCTTCCCATGGATGGATGGATGGAAGGAAGGAAGAGGAGGAGGAGGTAATCCTTAGGTAGGCGAGTAAATGATAGAAATGCCTTGTAAGTAGTCAACATTTGCTCAGTTTTTACCCTACCTGACTTTTGAACACTTATGGAGCGATTTCAGTAAAGATAATCCTAGCCTTAAAACTATTTGTTTAGCAAGTGTCTGAAGTTACAACAGCACTGAAAAAAGGGGACATGCAACCCGTCCTTCTATGAGCATCCCAGCATCCTCAAAATCACGTGACAATTGCAGCATCCCAGGGTCAATATGATCACCATTTCCGGACTTTCCAGATGACTTCCAACAAGCAAAGTCAACAAGGAGAAGGGCGGGGTATAAATTTAATAAAATAAATAATAAATAAATAAATAAATTGGGGGGGGGGCAGATTTTATGTGTGATTTGCTTAACAACCTTGGCCAAAAGGATCCTAAAGATCATAAAATCAGGCATGACGTGTTCAACCACTGCCTTACTTAGCCATAGAGATTCCAGTTCCAACTGTGGTTGTAAGGTTATCTGCAGATAATATTTATGTATGTATTTATTTATTTTATTAAATTTCTAGACTGCCCCCTCTCCCCAAAGGGACTCGGGGCGGTGTACAGGAAAAATTAAAAACATCTAAAAGACATAACGATACATACATAATTAAAATCGAATTAAATAACCCTGTACTAAAATTTATAAAACATTAAAAACTATATCCCATTAAAACCAAATAAAACAATTTAAATTACAGACTGGGGCGAGAAGCATAAATTAGGCCAAGCCAGCCTGATGGAACAGATAGGTCTTAACTTTTTGGCAGAAGGAGCGGAGGTCCGTGGTAGTTCTAATATCAGGGGGTAGGTGGTTCCAAAGGGTCGGGCCCATCACAGAGAAGGCCCTTCCCCTGGGCGTCGCCCGCTGGCATTGCCTAGTGGATGGCACCCAGAGAAGTCCCTCTCTGTGGGAGCGAATCGGCCGAAGGGATGTATGGGGCAGGATACGATCCCACAAATAACTAGGTCCTGTGCCATATTGAACATTTTTCAACCCATAGGGATTATAAACGTGTCAAAGAGGAGGCTCATGTGAGGATTCAGTTATTATATTATCTGGATATAAACGGAGTTATAAATTCAAGGTTTCCAGAAAGCACATTTGGGTTTTTCCAAAAGGAGCTTCCAGAAATTTATTTTAGAGAGAATCTATAGCATGCAGATGATTTTGCTGGAACTACTATTTTGAAGACTAGGATTTTGGTTTTTTTAAAATGATAAGATTGTATGCTATTTCGGTGACAGCAAGTGCAATTTATATAAACTTTAGAGAAAAAGATACAATTTGAGCTACAACGAGGACAGCAAGCCAAACAGCGCCAGAGATTTGACAGTATAATTTTCACTGATGTTTGGGGAAAATGTCATATTTTTTTAACTGTTGCTGCAGAACAAGGGATATTCTTTGGCCCCCACTCTAAATCATAATTCAGATTTAAGTTGAAGAACCAGTAAGTGGACCTGTATACTTCTCATCCAAATGGTCATGTGTAATGTGTAGCCGCGCCATGATCTCAGGGCATGATATCCACTTGCTATTCAGGTTGACGTTTTCTGAAAATAACTTCCTAACACGACTATGAAAATAAAAGAAATAACAGAGTAAAAGAGTTGGAAGGGACATTGGAGGTCTTCTAGTCCAACCCCCTCCTCAAGCAGGAAGCCCTATAATATTCCGGACAAATGGTCATCCAATCTCTTCCTAAAAACTTCTAGTGTTGGAGCATTCACAACTTCTGGAGGCAATTTGTTCCACTGATTAATTATTTTAATTGTCAGTGAATTTCTCCTTAGTTCCAGGCTGCTTCTCTCCTTGATTGGTTTCCATCCATTGCTTCTTCTCCTGCCTTCAGGTGCTTTGGAGAATAGGTTGACTCCCCTCTTCTTTGTGGCAGCCCCTCAAATATTGGAATACTGCTATCATGTCACCCCTAGTCCAGGGGTGAAATTCAGCAGGTTCTGACAGATTCTGGAGAACTGGTAACGGAACTTTTGAGTAGTTCAGAGAACCAGCAAATATCTCCTCTGGCTGACCCCAGAGTGGGGTGGGAATGGAGATTTTGCAGTATCCATCCTCTGCCACACCCACCAAGCCATGCCTATGGTAAAAAAAATTGAACTTCACCACTGCTCTAGTCCTTTTTTTCATTAAACTAGACTTACCAAATTCCTGCAACTATTCTTTCTATGTTTAATCCTCCAGTCCCCTAATCATCTTCACTGGTATTCTCTGCACTCTATCTAGAGCCTCAACATCTTTTCTTATACTGTGGTGACCAAAACTGGATCCAATATTCCAAGTGTAGTCTTACCAAGACACTATAAAGAGCAGTCTACTGTTTCCTTGGATAAAAAACATAACAATCCCTTAGCAATTTTGATCCACCTGATGCTGGATATTCTGCGTAAAGGAGCTGCAAAATTAACATTTGGACTTCATTCCTGCCAGTTCTAAGCTCTTCTACAGAAGAGGTTCCACAAATCTTCAGTGCTGTTTAGAGCCGGTTCTAGCTCCCTCCCCACACCCGTCCGCCCATCATCAAGATGAAGAGCGAGAGGAGGAATACTGGGAGTTGAAGGCCACAAGTCTTAAAGCTGTCAAGTTTGAATACCCCTGGGGGGTTTTTTCCCTAAAGGGTGAGGGGTGCAAGGGTCTTGTAACTTGACAGCTTTAAGACTTGCGTGCTTCAAATGCCAGAGTTTCTGAGCCAACATTTTGGTTCCTAAGCAAGAGCCTTGTTAAGTGAGTTTCACCACATTTTACAAGTTGGCCATTCCCATCCAGTCACATGACTGCCAAGCCACTCACACTCAGTCACATGGTCGGCAAGCCATTCTCACCCGGTCACATGGCTGGCAAGCCACTCCCACAAAGCAGGCCACACTTACAGAAGGGGTTCTAATAATTTTTGAAACCCACCACTGCTATATACCTTAAAATGGGGTGGGGGGGAGAAAGAAAGAGATCAGATGCTCTACTCATCTTGATGAAAACTGGCTGGATGATGTTGGGCCAATCACCAGGAGACTGGGAGACCTAGTTCTGCCTTAGGCCTGGAAGTCAGCTGGGTGACCTCACTTACCTCACAAGGTTGTTGTAGTACGGAAAATAGGAGGAAGGACTATTAGCTATGGCAGGATTTTTTAAAAAAAAGAAAAAATCTATTCAGCCCAGTATCTTGGGCTCATTTTAATATTTATGTCAACCTGGAACTATGTGTAACAATATTTTCTAAATTGTGAGTTGAATAATGATGATATTCTAATTTCTTGTATTTTTTTTAGCATGCAAATGTTTTTTCCATTAATATTTCTGAGTGCTTTTTAAGAGCCTAAAGAAGCTTTATTAGCCCAGTTTTAAAGAAAACCAAACTATGGATTTGATTTACTTTGTTTAACAAGCAAAAACAACTACACTAATCAAACATAATTTTCAATATATTTTTTTTAAAAATGGAGCCATCCGGTAAAGAATTTTGTTTAAAAAAATGTGATGATTTGGTAGTATCGTATATGTAAAAACAAAACTAACTGCAGACCTGCTAATTTTTAAAATGAATTTATTGATTCGTTTCAGCTAATGGAGCAGTGTAATAAATCTGACCCCAGTTAAAAATTAAAAAAAATTGCAGGAGAAAGCTAACACATCTCAGGAGTACAGTCAGAGCTTTGTCTTCTCAGACTGATATTCCAAGTGACATATTTACTTTTCACAGAGGTTGTTCAATGCTCCATTATGTTTAACGTGCCCCAAACAGAATGAGATTAAACATCAGCCTCTATACAATCAGCTGATGGAAGACGAGAGACAGCGAAAGATATTGATAATTTATCTTTGGGTGCTGCCCAAAATACCTAATTTTTTTATTACTAACTAGTTGATAACCCAGCGTTGCCCGGGTATTTATTTATAGGGGGGGAAATGTCCAGACGAAATTTCTAACGTTGGATTTTCCCCCTTACCAGAGGGAACCCCCTTGTGGAATACTGTGAAGCCCATTACTATGGCAACTCCACTGCGCTGTACAGTAGAAGCCATTTTAAGGCACAACAGGTTGTATCTTAACAGAACACTCCTCCGAGGGGTGTTAGGGGTGTCTTGCCCCCACAATATTTGTTCCTTTCCCCTTTTCCTTCTTTTGGCAGGGGTCTGTTCTCTGAGCTTGCTGTTTAGCTCCTGGATGTTTCATTACCAAACTAGCAAACATCTTCAACAGGGTTTTTGGGTGAAGTGTCTTGTTTGTTTATATAGGCGCTGGGTGGACTGGTTGAATCACAAGGTTGTCTGTATCACCAGGCTGATTGAATCATGAGACTGGTTGAACCACAAGACTGATTTTGGTCTTGTGATTTTTTGACTTTGTGACTTCTGACTGTGAGGCATGGAATTCAACTGGTGAGGGGTGGTCAGTTCTGTTTTCAGTTGGTGGTTCTGCTTCCTTATTGATTGGTATGTTTCACTGCAAACCAACCACTGTGCCACTACAGCTCTTGATTCGAAGAGCTGTGGTGGGGCAATGGTTAAAGTGCAGTACTGCTGACTTCCAGCCATTCAGCAGTTCAAATCTCACTAGACTCAAGGTTGACTGAGCCTTCCATAGCAAGAGCAAGAGCACTTAGACTTATATACCACTTCACTGTGCTTTACAGCCTGCTCTAAGCGGTTTTACAAAGTTAGAATATTTCCCCCAATATGGGTCCTCATTTTACTCACCTCGGAAAGATGGAAGGCTGAGTCCACCTTGAGCCTGGTGAGATTTGAACTGCCAAATTGCAGGCAGCCAGCCAGCTGTCAGCAGAGGCAGCCTTCAGTACTGCACTCTAACCACTGCACCACCATGGCTGCATCCTTCTGAGGTGGGTAAAATGAAGACCCAGTTTGTTGGGGGCAATATGCTGACTCTGTAAACCACTTAGAGAGGGCTGTAAAGCACTGTGGAGTGGTATATACTGTAAGTGTAAGTGCTTTTGCAATTGCCACGCTGGTTCTAAGTCAATGTGTTTATTGATGGACCCACTGGTAGAATGCCAGGCTTTGATAAACTCATGTGACATCCCGGCTGGATTACTGCAATGCTCTCTACATGGGGCTCCCCTTGAGGTGCACTCGAAAGCTACAGTTAGTACAGAATGCGGCCGCGCGGGTGATTATGGGTGCCTCAAGGCAAACCCACGTAACACCTCTCCTGCGCGAGCGGCACTGGCTGCCTGTGGCCTTTCGAGTGCGCTTCAAGGTGTTGACGACCATCTTTAAATCGCTCCATGGCTCGGGGCCTAGCTATATACGAGACCGCCTCCTGCCCCATACATCCCTTCGTCCGATCCGCTCCCACAGAGAGGGCCTTCTCCGGGTGCCGTCGGCGGGGCAATGCCGGTTGGCGACACCCAGGGGAAGGGCCTTCTCTGTGGTGGGCTCGGCCCTCTGGAACGACCTACCCCCCAACCTTCGCACTATCTAGGACCTCCGCCTCTTCCGCCAACGTCTTAAGACGTATTTATTTCAGCAAGCCGGCCTAGGATAGCCCCCCGTTTCTGACTTTTTAAAAATAAATTATAATTTGGTAAGGTTTTAACTTGGGTTTTAGCATGGGTTAATTAATTTAATATATTTTAACTGATATTTATTTTATTTTATGGTTTTAAATAATGCCTGTGCGCCACCCTGGGTCCTAACAAGGAGAAGGGCGGGGTATAAATTTAATAAAATAAATAAAATAAATGTGCCTGATGGGTTTTGGTGTGGCTGATGACTTTGGTTTCATTCCAGTTGAACCGGTATTGTTTGTTGTCAGTGTGATTGGCAATCAGGGACTTTGGGACATATATAAAAATATACAGGTTGGGTTGTGCTTCAGATGTTGTTATATTATTTTGCAAGGCATTATAATGTTTCAGTGATCTCTCACCACTCCTCAGCTCCTTAACCTAAAAGCAACTCTGGTTTTCAATGGAGTCTTTAAATTTATTCCCAGCAAATATCCCAATGTGAATTAGGGAATTATGTTGACAATCCCAACACGGCAAGATCTAGTGCTGTCCTGCAGCTGGCTACCGCCATAGAACATATGGAAGCAAGGAATTCCTATCCTGCCTCTTCTTAACCTTCATGCTGGGAATTGTGCTCAGGAGAAAATATGTCATTGGACAATAGTAAAACTTGACAGTATTGTAACTGCTTCCAGCTGTCTTGGTAGGTTGCTGAAAATTAAATCTTCAAAAATAGCAAAATGAAAAGCTCACGTAGCAGGGAAGAATGTTTTATGGATTGTAGGACCCAGTCCACAGCTTCCTCCTCCATACATATTTTTCAATTTCTTTGGAAATAAGCCTGGATCATACTTTACTTAGGAGAAGCTCATTTAAGTCAATCACTGTGCACCTTGAAGTCAAGGTAATCTGTTCATGTAGCTGTTGTGGCCGGCCAGCTGCCAGTAGAGCTGGCGGCAGACTCGGACAATGAGAAGGTTGGGGAGGAAGGTTGGAGTCTGATGGATGCTCTGTGTTGGAAGCAGAGATAGACATTTCCCAGCTGCCTTCGGAGCTGGAGAGAACTGGGGAAGAAGAACAACTGGGGCCTGTTACAGATGTGCGTATGCACAGAGCTGTCAGGAGAGGAGAACAACTGAGGACCAGGAGCCGACTTGGGGAAAAAGGCATATGTGGACACTGAATGGCCCCTCCCTGGCTGGGGAATAAATAGAAGCAAAGGGGAGTGGTGATTGTAGGAGACAACCGTTCGGATTTCTTTCGGAAGATTTGCTCATCATGGTTCGTGTCTCAGAGACTGCTTGACAGAGTTTAGTTTACAGCTTTGCAGCTGGAAGCTCTCAGCTTGGCAATTATCCAAGGAACTGATAAGGTCTGTACTGCAGTTAACCGTTGGAAGGATTATTGCCTGGACTTTTCTGTATGTGAATGCCATGAATTCAGAGTAGCTAAATAAAGAGGGGCTTTTTGGAGCAAGGAGTTTGCTTCTTGGTTCTGCTAAGGCTGGGTCAGAACAGTAGCATCCCAGAGGTTAGCCAAATAGAGAGATGATTGCCTTAGTCTTAGACTACTGTTATCTCCTGTATGTGCTTCTGTCCTTGAAAAGCTTAGGAAAATGCAGACAATGCAACATTTGCAGCCAAATTCCTTTTTGATGTATATTCAATAGATCACATAACTTGGAAGAAGCTTGCTGGCAATACCTACCTAGGGCGATTTTCCGCACTTGTGAAAAAGACAGTAGGGCAGTTCAGCTTTGTGCCAATATTTGCAGTAAAACGTCTTACTGTTTTTTTTAGAAAAAGTTTTCAACTTATTATACATCAAATGTTCATACATGACTGGTTTCTGTGTGTGAACTGTGATGACAGCAGGGAAGAATGAATTATACGTTCACGAAAATCCCATTTACATTGTTCTATTGTGTTTGAAGCTCCTACCGGTTAATGTTTTCAGGGTTATTTAACTTTTCAGCTTTACTTTCTTGAAGCAGTGATTTTGGCTACGTAACGACATTGCCGAAATTACATTATTCATAGCTGGTTCCGAACATAAACAATGACTTTGCTGCTCTCAGTCTGAACGTGGCCTGTGGTACAATTTAAAATTCCGAAAGGAGACGCTTTTCAGAACGTATTTTTTATTTTGTTTTTACATGCACTAATTTCATCCAACTTTATTAAACTATCGATTAGCTAACCATATTTTTCAGTGTCGGTATTGCTGCTATTGATCCCACTGACCCTTTCTAAAACAGAGATCCAATAAGTCCAATAAATAATAATAATTAAAAACAAAACAAAACAAGGCAGCCTGGCAATGATTTCGCAAAATGCAACTGCTTTTAGAAACATCCCGTCCATTTGCTTCCTTCTTTCCCAAACCTACAGACGGAGGAAACGTTTTAAAATTTCTACGTAAAAAAAAAAAATCAATGCGAGAAAAAGAAGGAACTCAGATGCTCTGAACAGGAGGAGAGAAATGCTGCTCCACTCCTTTCCTATTACCATCCGTCTTCCCCAATAAAGAGAGAGTTGATTACTCAGGAGTTGGGGTGCCAACCAATGCTGACTTTGTGTGCTCAATGTTATCATCCATCATCCATGGCGTGTGCTGGGCTGGATCTTCACACTTAAATCAGAGTTAGCTCTATTATAACCAAAGGAACAATTCCACACCTGGGGACCTCTTCCAATCTTCCTCCCTTCTCAAAATACGAGACATAAAACACAGCCGTCCCCATTACGGGAAACTTTTATTTATAACTCTAATTACTGTAAGACGTGAGTCATTTCTAAGGGCAAAAGGATTTTTTTGAAAAAGTATTTCTGTCGCTCTTAAGGGACAAACGAAAAGAGTTCAGGTTCAGCTTTAACCACCGTGAATTTGGATCAAAAGAAGGCAAACTCTTTGACAGGGCTGTTATTCCTGACATTTTTAAATTACTTTTTTTTTAAAGATGAGGAATTGAAGATCTATTTCAGGATTGCTTTCATTGGCTAAAGGTCATTTACGTGTCACTTTTCTGAGAAGGGGCCACAATGATGAGTGGTGATGAAAATAAAGGCAGAGTGGTAAGTGGGGTGGGGTTTTTTTGGTTGCTGCTTATTTTTACATTTTAGAGGAGTGCTATTCTTAAAAAAAACGTTGCATCTAATTTACGATGGCCTGTAAATCATAAATTAATCATGTAAAAACTCATACATGACATGATATAACATTTGTATTGCTCGATTTGTATTAAAGGATTATGTATACCAGGGCAGAGTTGGGTTACCAGTTTGGACTGGTTTGGCAGTGTAGGTAGCAACTCCATCCAGCCACCTCCTTCTCTGTCGTCCCTTTCTTCTTTTGCCCTCAGTCTTTCCCAGCATGAGGCTCTTTTCCAGTGTGTCCTTTCTTCTCATTAGGTGGCCAAAGCATTTGAATTTCCTCTTCAGGATCTAAAGAGCAGTCAGGGTTGATCTCCCCCAGGACTGACCTGTTGGATCACCTTTCAGTCCAAGGGACTCGCAGGAGTCTTCTCCAGCACCAGAGTTCAAAGGCCTCCATTCCTTGGCGCTCAGCCTTCCTTGTGGTCCAACCTTTACAGTTATACATTGCAACTGTAAAAAACATAGCCTTGATTCTACACACTTTTGTTGAGGGTGATTTCTCTAAAAACCTCCTTTTTACTGTCCTCTTAATCCCCAAACCAGTTATGCAGGCTTCACTTTGCTGTCTAACACTGTCAAAAACATCTGCATCAGTTAATTTGATTGTGTGTTGAAAAGAGGAGGAAGATGAAGGCAAGAATTTTTCTCTCTTTTAGAAGTATTGGATTCAATCAGGGGTCTACCGGAGGGCAGCAAAATGTCCAGACTGGCAAAATTTAAGCATTTCAAGTGTATTAAATTATATGTCATCCTCCTAGACCAGCTCTGCAGCTGAGTATTGATTTTGGTTCTCCAAAGGGATTTTATCTTCATAATCTCTTCATACTCTGGGTAAGAAAGATTGGACCTTAATCAAATGTCAAAAAAAGAAAAAAGAAGAAGAGATGGAACAAATATTATCCCATTATTTATATATTTGATACCGGTGAATATATGTGTAAAACAAAAAAAGAAACTATAGTACTATTATTTTTCAGAATTCTTCCTGTGAATCCATATTACATTATCTCCTGACTTACACAATAAAGGGAATTCTTTTATGATGTGTTCTTTTATTAATTTATGTGAAGAGGAGATATTTTTGAACATGTGTTCATCCTTTACACAAAAACTACAAATAAAGCATTATGTTGCCTTTCAGTTTTACATTTTCTATTATCCACTTACTGTTCTTCAGCATGAAAACCAAAATGTTTGGGCAGCCATATTTTGCCTGTATTTCTTTTCTTTTTCTTATCTAGATCCTTATTTTTCTTCCCTTTCTAGTCTTCTTTCTATGTTTTTCTCCTTTTTGAGCTTTATATTTTTTATTTTCATTGTAGTTTTTGTATTAGTTTGTACCTTTTTAATACCGATGTTTAATAAAATTAAACAGAGTGCAGATAAAAGCAGCAAAGGAGAGTGGCGCAGTAATGGTATCCTATTATCTTCACTACTGGTTCGGTAGCAGTAGCACACTTACTCTGATGCAGCCCTCAATGAAATCAGGTTTGACACCCCTGCTCTAGATGCTTGATGGTTCAAATGATGCTGGTCAATGGAAGAACACATTCCAAACTCAATGTGTTTGAACTGCATAGATTTCTTCCTTTTCTAAGGCTCTTCTCATCTTGTACCTTCGGGAGACCTATCTTCTTACTTATGCATAAATAAAAAAAGATATTAATCTGCCTTTCTGGCTTCAGATCCTACTTGGCAAAGGGCACACCGGGCTAAGAACCCTGCTGTGATTAACGACTAACATTGTCATGCATGGCTAAGAGAAAACCTTAAGTAATTCAGAAGATTTGAGGCGTGCACAAGTGTTCGTGAGAGCCGTGTCAAAAAAGTCAAATGATGGCCATGACTATACAATCAAACATTGCACGTGCCCATTCATTCACTCAGCTGGTTAATCATGCCTACATTATTAAAGTTGGCTATGTTCTATAAAACCCTTAACCACTAATCCTTAGGGGCTGCATTTACACCATGTCTTCAGCTGGTTTGGTTTTACAAATGCATACTTTCCTTTTCCTTTTCCTTTTCCTTTCCTTTCCTTCCTTTTCTTACCTAATTCACTCCTAAAATATTTTACATATTCTCTTCCTCTCCTCCCCTCCCCTTCCCCCCTTCTTTTTACTAAAATAGGTGCCCATAACTTAATGACCTATTCAAATTATCCCAATTCACAGCAGAATGAGGTCAGAGCTGCCTTTTATAACTTTTAGTTCCTTGAGGCACCAGTGAATATGCCACTTGGAACATACGTTCTTGAATAGCCCCACATCACCAGGAGAATCTTTGCGTCCCTCTGAAAAATGGGCAGAATCATTGCTTCTAGATTCAGCCAAGCAAACTAGATGACTGAAATCCACCGGACTTAAGTTGTAGCTGAGGAAAATCCTGTTCGGGGTTTTTTATTGGTCCTCTCTATGGACTGTTAGATTCGAGGAATGAGGGAGTCCAGACCAGGCTTAGCAAGAAACACAAGCCGTTTATTGGCAGACAAGCGAATACGCTAAAAACTATTTACAGAAAATAAGAAGTGCGGTAGACAGGGGCTCCCGTGTTTGACAGCTATTTATACGCGAGCTGTCAAACGGGGAGCCAATCGGGCCGCGGCAGGACCAGGTTTCCCGCCAGTCGCATCTTAGCCAATCAGACGCGACTGGCAGTTGACAGACTGGCTACAGTCTGTTGCCATGGTCCTATCCGGCAGAATGGAAGACCTGCGGCTGGTCGTATGGCAAGACCAGTCGCAGGTCGAGGACACAACACGGACTATCTAATCAGCAAAACCAATAACCATCCAAACAGAGGTGGGCTTCGAAAATTTCAGCAATGGGTTCTCTGCCTGGTTGTTGGATGGGTGTGGCCATGGTGGGCGTGGCCTGATTGGACTCCTGCACCACAGTGAGGGAGGGGGGTCATTTTTACCTTCCCCAGGCTCCGGAGGCTTTCGTCGAGCCTCTGGGAGGGCAAAAACTGCCTCCCCCAGACTCTGGAAGCCCGAAATGGGCTCTTTTCTCGTCTTCCGGAACTTCCAGGAGGCCCATTTTCTCCCCTGCACTTACCTCACATCTAAAATGGGACGTGTGGAGACTCCTGGGAGGGGAGCAGTGGTGGGTTTCAAATTTTTTAGAACCTACTCTGTAGGTGTGGCCTATTTTGTGGGCGTGGCTTGGCAGTCATGTGACAGGGTGGGAGTGGCCACCTTTTAAAATGTTGTCATTTAACCACGCTCTTGCTTAGCAACCAAAATTTTGGACTCAATTGTGATGATAAATTCTTTCTTTCTTTCTTTCTTTCTTTCTTTCTTTCTTTCTTTCTTTCTTTCTTTCTTTCCTTCCTTCCTTCCTTTCCTTCCTGTTGGGTCACTGGCAGCGGCGGGCCAGATTTACTTCCAGGTACGGCGGTGGAACTCCCTCTCACCGGTTCTCTAAATTTCACCAACCGGCTCTCGCGAGTAGATGCGAACCTGCAGAAACCCACCACTGGAGGGGAGGGATGGGCAGGCCAGCCAGGGGTGGAATTTGGAGGTTCTCTGAACCAGCCATAACATTAGTTATGGGTTCTCCCAAACCTGGGCAAACCTGTAGCAGCCCACCCCTGCATCCAAACCAATACATAAACTGTGAACGCCATTTTGTTTTTTACTCATTTGACAAAGCCTCCTCAGATTATCTTGTTTAGAGGGCCCAGAATAAACTTTAATGGTGCCAGTATTGGCTGATAAACGAAGGGACCAGACCAATGTCTTGTTTATGGAATACAGGACTAACATTTGGAATTAATTTTGCTGAAGTTCAGCTATATAAATCTGATACAACCATCTGTTTGTAACCCGAGCTCTTCAGTTCTCGCTCTTCTATTAATCATCTTTTTATTACTTTATAAGCCAGTTACAAATGGAACCCCAACAGAAAGCACAAGCCATTTTTATTATACACGCACAGCCTGAAAAATGTGATAAATTGCATTTTTTTCCTGCCATTAGATGCAGTTATGGGACCGCTCACAGCTAAACAGTTATATATTTCAGTATTTCATTATTCTCTTTTCCATTATTTTCTTTTTATCGAGAAATGTAATAAAATACATTAAAAAAAAAGATACCTAGAATATATTCATCAACTAATATGTCTCTCACATGTTCTTGTTTTTAAAAGAAAAATCATGAAGTCCATTTGATCTCCCTGGAGACTCTTTTGAATGAAGTGAAGATGGAAATAAATAAGTTATTTCAAACTCCAGGATTTTTTTTTCTCTCATTCTTTTTCTTTCCTGCATATTTTTTTTTTAAAGGGCGTGTTATTAATCATGATGGAGAAAAGCAGAGCATTTTCGAACCGTCATAAAATCACACTCATAATTGAATGGGGAGGGGGCTGCTTTTCAGAATGTGCCCCCCCCACCTCACAAAGCATTACACGGGGTTATAATGATATGGCTTACTGGAATGATTTCATTATTTTTTTTTCAATTGATCACGGAGCACATTTAGCTGTATGCGATCCAGTATTAGCATAAATATTAAAACTAAATTACGCTTGTCAAATAAATGAACACGGCATGCTGGTTGCACGTCCATGTGTCTATGTGCATGTTGGGATCCCACGCCCTCCCCCCTCTCCTGGCCAATAATTTCCCTCTGTGTATGTCTTTGTATAACAACAACCGAAAATTGTACAAAATAATGTACTAAACTTCTACCCTGTAATTTCTTGTAATTGAGAAGGAACACGCATCTTTTTCTATGTTCTTCATGTTCTGGTTGTTATAATTGCTGTCGCACACCTGCTTGTCCAAACCAACGATTAGGGAAAACATAAGGAAGGAATGCATGTACTTACGGGAGGCGAGTTGTACAGATCAATCGATGGCATATGGAGGCATAAGATCGGTAATTGTAAATCGGGAACTGTGGAATGGGATACGCCAGTGGCTAGCAAACTGAAGCTGCCAAATCTGTCCATTTGTATTTCTTGGGGTTGCTGATCTGTCACTGTTAGTTCATCGTATCAGGGATTCACACGAAATCCTGGAATTCACACAAAAACTTGTATACATTTGGGTGCAAATCTGTGGTCCTTTTTAAAACCTTTTTGTCTAAAGCTGTGGCTCTCAAACTATGGTCCGTGGACCCGTGGAGGGAGGGGCACGATGTCATCACAGGGAATCTGCAATGGACCACCAAGACTTAACTCAAGCTTTAAATTATCACATTTCTTCAAGCCTTTCCAATCCCCCCCCCCCCGATGACATCATAGTCCCCTCCAGGGGCCCGCGAAGGCTTGAAGAAATGTGATGATTTAAATCTTGGGTTAAGTCTTGGTGGCCCATGGCCACTGTCCATGGCCACAAAAGGCATTTAAAGGGGGTCCATGGGGAAGAAAAGGTTGAGAATCACGGCTTCTGAAGTACAGTTTTCATACAACAAGTCTGGAAACTCTTCACAGGCTTTTTTGTTGGTTGAAAAAAATGGATAAAGATGAATTTCTGAGTTCAGGATGTATGCATGGATGGATTAAAAAGGTTTGTTTATGGGAAGCATGGAATTATCATGTGTTGTATGGAAGAATAGAGATGATTGTCAGGTTTGTAATTGCTGCAGTGAAGGCTAGAAATCACTTTAGATGTGTTTCTTTTTCTGAATCTGTGGTTGAGTATTGATTCCAAGTGATATTTATATATTGTGCTTATACCCGACTGTAATCCAGATCAATTTTTACAGCTGCCTTCCCTTCTGCCCTTAATAGTAGTAAATAAAAACTACACAGCTCATCAAGAAGTCAGAATCCAGTATGGAGTAAGAAACAGAAGGAAGATATATTTTTGTGGTATTTTAAGAGAGAGTGGGGCTAGATGAATCACAAGGTGGAATTAAGATTGCCAGGAGAAATATCAACAACCACAGATGTGCAGATGATAGCACTCTAATGGCAGAAATCGAAGAGGAACTGGATATGTCTAATTTAATGAAAAGAAGGACTGGGGGAGACGTGATAGTAGTGTTCCAATATCTCAGGGGCTGCCCCAAAGAAGAGGAAGTCAAGCTATTCTCCAAAGCACCTGAGGGCAGAACAAGAAGCAATGGGGGGAAACTCATCAAGGAGAGAAGCAACTTAGAACTAAGGAGAAATTTCCTGACAGTTAATCAAAACAATTAATCAGTGGAAGAGTTTGCCTCCAGAAGCTGTGAATGCTCCAACATTGGAGACTTTTAAGAAGAGATTGGACAACCATTCGTCTGAAGTAGTATAGGGTTTGCTGATTGAGGAGGGGGTTAGACTAGAAGACCTCCAAGGTCCCTTCCAACTCTGTTATTCTATTCTATTCAGTTGCAAAATGAATGCTTCTAAGTTGAGGATACCAACAGATAGCTGTCAGCTTCTAGAATTCCCCAGATTGAATGATGATACCCAGTGGTGGGATTCAGCCAGTTCGTAGCTATTCGGGAGAACCAGTTGTTAACTTTCTAAGCAGTTCGGAGAACTGGTTGTTGGAAGAAATCTAATTTTATGTTTTTTCCACTTTACAGGGCTAATCCTGTAAGGAAGGCAGGAAGGAAACATTCTGCTGTTGTTTCTAGCCTCATCTTTATCGCCCTGCTTACAGAAACTGCCTCTCCGGTTAACCCTTATGACATTGTCACAGCCAAGGCGAAGCGCCCATCGACCTGAGTGACGTTGAGTTGGCCATGCTCACATAGTCACATGTCCGTCAAGCCAGGCCTACCCAGCTGGTTATTAGGGTGGAGAACCGGTTGTTAAATTATTTGAATCCCACCATTGATGATACCCGATGATTCCATTCCCTTTTCTCTCTGTGTGTATTTCCCCCTCTGTATTAAGCTATCTGATAACCAACACTGAAGTCCATCTCTGAATCTCCATTCATTTAAAGACTAGAATCTGGATTCTAGTCTATAAAAGCTAGAATCTGGATGGTTATGACACAGGCTGCACTATTCCCAGGACATTAGATGCCAATCTCTGTGCTCTGACCCAGCTCCCCAAACCCTCTGAAGTGAATGCAAAGATTCCTTCATTAGGAGTGCCAGCAGCCCTGGCAAAAAGTTTTTCTCTCAATTCAGGCTAACACGACTGTCTGGCCAGAAGATGAATAGTTGTCTGCCACATCTATTCATCTTTGCCCTCTGCCTTTGATCCCCAGAACTAGGGTGGGGCTTTGCTAGCAGCGGCGGCTCTTCCTTCCCAAGGATCGGCCCATGGATTTCCACTGCTCTCCTCTCCTCTGTCTTCTGTGCATCTGCGCGTCAGGCACTTTTCCTCCTCTTCCTCATCAGCCACATCTAGACCTGGGGGCTGTTGCCTCTCCTTCTGAGGGCTGATGGGTGGCCCAGGCTCTGCCTCTGCCTCTGCCCCTCTCTCTCTCTCTCTCTCTCTCTCTCTCTCTCTCTCTCTCTCTCTCTCTCTCTCTCTCTCTCTCTCTCTCTCTCTCTCTCTCTCTCTTTCTCTGACAGCTTCATTCCCTCTTCCCCCTTGGATCTCTCAGGTTGCCTTGTTGCTGACCCTGACACCCATACCTCCTCCTCCTCCTCTGATTCGTCTGCTGGAGGGGCCAATGGCCAACAGGCCACAATACCTCGGGACCTAGCTACCTGCGGGATCGCATCCTGCCCCATACATCCCTTCGACCGATTCGCTCCCACAGAGAGGGACTTCTCCGGGTGCCGTCCACTAGGCTATGCCAGCGGGTGACGCCCAGGGGAAGGGCCTTCTCTGTGGCGGGCCCGACCCTCTGGAATGACCTTCCCCCCAAACTTAGAACAACTACGGACCTCCGCTCCTTCCGTCAAAAACTAAAAACTCACTTCTTCTGCCTGGCCGACTTGGCTTAATCGACCCATTTACCTCAAGCTGAATATTCAAACTGTTTTATTAGGGATTTTTAGGGATATTAGTTTTTAGATAGTTGGGGATTTTAGCGCAGGGTATAGGTTTAATTCATTTTTAAATTTGTATGATAATGTCTGTTGGTTTTAATATATGTGTATTTTAATTCCCTGTGCACCGCCTCGAGTCCCTTCGGGGAGAGAGAGCGGTTTACAAATTAAATTATTATTATTATTATTATTATTATTATTATTATTATTATTATTATTATTATTATTATTATTATTATTATTATTATTATTATTATTATTATTATTATTACTACTACTACTACTACTACTACTACTACTACTACTACTACTACTACTACTACTACTACTACTACTACTCCTCTGGTAAAGTTTATAGTTTAAAGTTTATTCGACTTGTATCCCGCACCTATCTCCCAGAAGGGACCCAGGGCGGCGCACAGGAAATTAAAACAGATATATACATAAATACATAATAAATATCATCAAACCAATTAAGAAAACCCTGTGCTAAAATTACTAAAATCCCTCTAATTAAAACGAATTGCTAGAGGTAAACCTCTAGCCCTATTTTCTCATCTTAGGCTATGCTGCTCTGTCGTGCTGTCTTTCTACGCTGTCTTTCTAAGCAAACAAAGCATCACAATTTCATAATGCCAGGGGGCACTGTGGTCCAACTTTTATGGCTGCCGTTTGCATGCTGTTCCTGTGAGTTGCTTGCTGTAGCAGCTCATGTGGAAGGTTTCTTCCAGACATGCTGTGAGTGAAAAGCTTGTTTGATCCTTACATGTTTGCCTGCCACTCTGGCGCAATGCTTAATGTTCACACATGAGTATTATGCTTCAATCTTTCCAAGAGATCTCTCTGGAAATAGCATGTACGAAAACGCCTGCATAGGTCTTTTCCTCCATTTTCTTTCTAACACACAACTCACCTCGATATGAAAGAAGGCTGAACAAAAATGTGCATCTATTAGCAAGAGATAATTAGCCCTTTCCAAATATTCCTAGCATAGAGTTCTTATCTACTCTACCCAATCTTCACACATTTAATCGGAGCATTCAGTAGCCAATTAGTAGAATGCATCAAGAATATTTCTTGGGACAGGATAAGAAGTAACGGGTGGGAAGATCATTAAAGAGAGATCCAACCTAGAACTAAGGAGAAACTTCTTAAACAATTTAATCAGTCCAACAATTAATCAGTCCAACAGTTTATCTCTGGAAAGTTGTGACTATTCCGTTCATGGAGGTTTTTAAGGAAAGATTGGACAACAATTTGTCCAGAAGGGTATGGGAACTTCTGTTCAAGCAGGGCCATGGACTAAAAGATTTCCAAGGTCCCTTCCAACTCTGTTATTCTATGTTCTGTAACCAAGAAGCCAGAGGTGGTATTCAGCAGGTTCTGACCAGTTCTGGAGAACCAGTAGCAGAAATTTTGAGTAGTTCGCAGAACCGGTAAATACTACCTCTGACTGGCCCTGCCCCCATCTATTCTCTGCCTCCTGAGTACCAGATGATTGGGAGGAGATGGAGATTTTACAGTCTCCTTCCCCTGAGTCACGCCCACCAATCCATGCCATGCCCATCAAACCACAGCCATAGAACCGTAGTAGAGCCATAGTAAAAAAAAAGTTTGAATCCCACCACTGCAAAAAGCCTAACAAAATCTGCATGATTAGAACCTCTTGGTTGTTTCCTTTTAGACATTTCATTACCCAGATAGGTAACACCATCAATGCTAGAATGGAGTGGGTTTGCTCTCTGTTTATATACTTATAGACTTGTCCTTCTGGTGTTTGTGGGAGTGCTCTTAGTGCTTCCATGATTACCGTTTACTGTGTGGTTGTTTGTCTGATTGGGTAGAGGCGTTTGGTCTAGGATGCGCACGGTTTCCCAGTTGAAACTATGGTGACATCTGTCCATGTGCTGTGCATTTAAGGAACTTCCATCATGTCTTATGATTGTTAGTTAGTGTTCATGAATGTGTTCTGCTAGTCTTTTTCCTCCCTATTTGTCCTACATAGTTGTTGCAGTTTAACTTACCCTTCTTCCAAACAAAGACAGATGATTCCCTCACCTTGAACAGTTGCTCCATGGAGACACTGCCGCTTAAGTCTGAGGCAGGGGTGGGCTTCAAAAATTTCAGCAACGGGTTCTCTGCCTGGTTGCTTGGTGGGCGTGGGCATGGTGGGCGTGGCCTAGTCGGTCTTCTGCACCACTGCAGGGGAGTGTGTGTGTGGGGGATGCATTTTCACTTTCTCCAGACTCTGGAGGCTTTCCTCAAACCTTTGGGAGGGCGAAAACTGCTTTTCCCAGGTTCCAGAGCAGTGGTGGGTTTCTGCAGGCTCGCACCTACTCGCAAGACCCGGATGGTGAAATTTAGAGAACCGGTGAGAGGGGGTTCCACCGGCGGACCCAGAAGTAAGTCTGGCCTGCCGCTGCCGGTAACCCAATGGGAAGGAAAGGAAAGGAAGGCAGAAAGTAAGAAAGGAAAGGGAATGAAAGAAGGAAGGAAAGAAAGAAAGAGAGAGAGAAAATTTATCATCACAATTGAGCCCAAAATTTTGGTTGCTAAGCAAGAGCGTTGTTAAATGAGTTTCACCACATTTTACAAGTTGGCCACTCCCACTCTGTCACATGACTGCCAAGCCACGTCCACAAAATAGGCCACACCTAGAGAGTAGGTTCTAAAAAAATTTGAAACCCACCACTGTTCCAGAGGCTCTCCGGAGGCTGGAAATGGGCCCATTTCCAGCTTCTGGAACTTCCGGGAGGCCTGTCCCCCCCCCCCCCCCCGGGTCTCTGTTCAGGTCCTGTACTTACCTCACATCCAAATGGGCCGTTTGGAAATTCCTGGGAGGGGAGGGGCAGGGTGAGAGGGGCCAGCTGCAAGTGGGATTTAGAGGTTCTCTGAACTGGCCATAACGTTAGAGTGGTTTCCTTCTTGGTTAGAGGCAGACCTGACAATATGGCTTCTCCTGAACCTGGGCGAACCCCTAGCAACCCACCCCTTGTCTGAGGCATGCAAGGTGCATGGAATGCATCTGTCAAAAGCAATGAAAGTCAAACGGACGGCACTTTTACCAACCCTTATTCTGATCAGCTGGATTCTGTGCTAAATTATGTCGTGTTTCCTTTGGGGCTGTCAAAAATCCCTTTGCACGAAAACATTCTAAACCAAAGGTTGGAGTGGTTTTAGCACGATGTCAAATGGAAAGAGACACAAACCAAACATATGCCTCCAAACTCATGGTGGATTAAGAGAAAAGGTGGAGAAGCCCAGATAGAGATCACGCTGAGATTTAGACAAGGGCTAAACGACAGAGGTAAAAATTATATCTCCCCTAAGATTGCTTGCACTCTAAAACGGATGAGCAAGCGAGGACTTCCTGGCAAAACTGATAAAAGTGCCTGTCAATGAGAGGCAGGAGTGAAAGGCATTGTTTGGGGACAATAAGAAAACTGGGATTTCCAGAAATTGCTTTGTATGTGGCTATTTCAAATTAAGCTGTGTGCGTAAGCGAATGCATATTGTATTGTCGGCTCCTACAGACGGAGGTCTAACTTCCGGCATTTTCCCTAAATTACTCTTTTTCCCCTCTGTATGGCTTTATCTCTGAATAGTTTCTGGAGGATTTTCAGGTTGAGATAAAGGATGAGTGCAGAGAGGCAACAGAGAAAGAGAACGGAAAAAAAAGAAACCACACATATTTTCTTTGCTTGAAAACATGATCTAAAGCAGGGGTCCCCAACCTTTGCAACTTTAAGTCTGAAGGACTTCAGCTCCAAGACTTCTGCAGCCAGCTTTGCTGGCTGGAGAAGTCTGGGAGCTGAAGTCCTTCAGACTTAAAGTTGCAAAGGTTGGAGACCCCTGATCTAAAGGACGCCAATGAAGAATGTTATATTTTGTCCATTTTGAATATTTAGATCTATGATGGTGAACCTATGGCACGCGTGACACATTTGCTGGCACGCCAGCAGTCAGCTCTGGTGCCAGCTGATTTTTGGCCTTCTGGAGGGCTGGGGGAAGCCGTTTTCACCCTCTCCAGGCTTCAGGAAAGCCTCTGGAGGCTGTGGAGGGTGAAAAACAGGCCCAACGGGTTAACTAGAAGTTCGGAAATGATCCGTTTCCAGCTTCCAGAAGGCTCCCGGGGACTGGGCAAGGCCATTTTTCACCCTCTCCAGGCTTCAGGAAAGCCTACATAGGCTGGGGAGGATGAAAAATAGACCTAATGGGGCAACCAGAAGTTTGGGAACAATCCGTTTCTGGCTTCCCAAGGGCCTCCGGGGGGCCAGCGGAGGCCGTTTTCGTTCTCCCCAAGCTTCAGGAAAGCCTCCGGAGCCTGGGGAGGAGCAATGCATGCATGCATAGGTAGGGTCATGTGCGCATGCGCAGGTGGGTGGGGAGGATTGAATTGGTGTGGGCATGTGATAGTGCACGTACACAATTTTGGCATGCCACAAGAAAAAAGGTTTGCCATCCCTGGTATAGATGCTGCTATTTGCCCATCTCTATTCATCAAATCAGAATCAAAAATGGCAGAGGAGGCACCTCAGCAGTCAAGCTGCTAAAAGTATTTGATTCTGGCTATCACCTTTGGCAAAAAATACCACTGCTAGAAGATTTCTCTCTGCAAGATGTATCAATATGGATTCCATTACTGTAGCACCAAATGGAATCTTTTAGTATCCATCATTCTCTGGCCAAGAATCCATACAGAGCTATACCAAACAGCTACATTTTTCGTGCACTTGTAATAAATGCATCATTAGGTGCATATGTGAATATATACGTGCACACATATGTGCAAAGAAAGACATGGACCCATGCACATTTGGTCAAAATAGATATATTCAGTCGGGGAAATTGTAAAAAAAAGAAAAAGAGCACATCCCATTTGGGAAACCTGCGTTGAGTAAATTCAAATAAAAAATCATCAGAAAAAATTGTATTAAAAAAGAAACTTAAGCAGTGGGTTGGACTAGAAGACCTCCACAGTCCTTTCCAATGTTGGTGCTCCAACACTGGCAGTTTTAAAGAAGAAATTGGACAACCATTTGTCTGAAATGGTATAGGGTCTCCTGCTTGAGTCCAGTCTAGTCCTGATGGGACCTGAAGACCTCAAAGTCCCTCTCAACCTTATTATTCTGTAATTCTGTAAATTTATATTGAAAAGAGACATCAACAATTTTGTATTTAAGAGAAAACTTATGTAATACATTATATTTCATATAATAACTGCAGCTAGAATTACATTTGCTCAGAACTGGAAACAAGATAACATTCTCTCCGATGCAATGATAATAAAAAAAGGTGCTCAATTGTGCATACATGGACAATTTAACCATGGAACTAAAACACAGAGAAGAAACGTAATATTTTATGATTTGGAATATATAGTATGATTGGCTAGAAAATAGATGTAGAGACCTTACATAAAGATTATTCAAGAGCTATATTAAAGTGGAAAGGGATTGTACATATTTGTGAATATTGATATAATTTAAAGTGAAATGGTAGTATGGATATATAGGAATAATTGTATAATATATAGAATAATGATGTATACAATTGGAAAGAAAGAAAATTGAAACAATCCCTATGTAAATATGAGGGATACCGATACTGGAACATTGCAAAAGTGGAAATGTGGTGTAAAGGATGAAATATATTAAATAAAATATTTTTTAAAAAACAATTGTGTGTTTAAAATTGTGCATATTTGGAAAGGTTGCAGACAAAACCATAGAAAAAGTTGTGAATGACAAGTTGTGCACACCTTTGTAAAAAGTCCACTCCAAACCAAAAAGTTTTGGAATGCTGCCTTCTTATTGTAAGTCCTCAACAAACTTGAAGGAAGAGATTCCTCTTTCCACTGGAGAAAAGTTTGTAAAATGATCCTCTGGATTTTTTTTTGAACCAAATTACAAAACACAAATGGGTGAATGAAGACTTTAAGAAAGTGTTTTTCTTTCAAAATGTGGTTGAAGATTAAAAGACTAACATTAATTGTAATATAAACGGTATCAGATTTTTATTTAATTTCAGGGGATCCATCATGTCTGTCCTAAAATGGAACAGGGACAGCCATTTAATTGGGGATGGATGGTCCATTAATTAACATTTAGGAAGCCCCTTGATTTGCTTCTACTCTCTGTACATTCTACTCATTCCACAGATCTGCCAACCATATCATGCATTTCAACTACTGTCATTCACATGCCAATTTGTATTTTAATAGTCTCAAAACAAGGCAGATGTTTTGACAAAAGAGGCTGTCAGTGTGCCAAAAATAGATAAAGGGATAGATTTGGGAGTAGAGAAGTTGTAATGGAAGCAAATAGGAGCATGCAGTGAGTTGGATTTGATCCCCATGAAGAGCTTTGGGGCACACAGAAACAAAAATATTGATACCTATCTGGAATACCTTAAAGCATTCATGCTTTTCCCTGGAATCACATAGATGCCTTCCACAGCTGCTACACCATCCTGGGCAGTGCTGAAATTCAAAATTTTTACTACTGGTTCTGTGGGCATGGCTTGGTGGTCGTGGCAGGGGAAGGATACTACAAAATCCCCATTCCCTCCCCACTCCTGGGGGAAGGATATTGCAAAATCCCAATTCCCACTCCACTCTGGGACCAGCCAGAGTGGTATTTGCCGGTTCTCTGAACTACTCAAAATTTCCACTACCGGTTCTCCAGAACCTCTCAGAATCTGGCCAAAGATGTAGATGTTTCAAATGATTGCAGATTGTCTGGAGATTTCCTTCTTTATTTTCTAAATCAGGGGTCCCCAACCTTTTTTGCACCAGGGACCGGTTTCATTTTTAAAAAAATTCTGCGGACCAGCTGGCATAGAGGAGGAGCGGGGGGGAACAGGTGGTGCATGCGCACGCAGGGGGGGGAAACAGGCGGCACATGCGCACGCATGGGGGAGTCAGCTCACTCGGCCCTCTAGGGCCTCCAATGGCGCGAACGACCACGCCTGCGCTCTCTCGCATCTGGCCTGCGCTCTGCCCAGGGGGCTGCCCCCTCCTCCCTCCTCCTCCTCTCCGGCCCTGCGGCCTGGTTCCTATCAAGCCATGGACCAGCACCGGTCCACGGCCCGGGGGTTGGGGACCCCTGTTCTAAATGAAAGAGAGAGGGGGGGAGGGAGAGGGAGGGAGAGGGAGAGGGAGAGGGAGGGAGGGAGTTAGGGAGAGAGAAGCAGTATGACAAAGATTTTGGAATGTGCAGGGTTGTCTTGTTTTTTCTTGTTTCATAATACTCATGCTTGAAAGAGAATTGAGTTGGACACATCTGATTTCTTAACATTCCAGCCTATTTGTGGACAGAAAAATTGGACAGATAGTTTCTCTGAATTTCTCCAGTGGAGAAAATTTTCTCCAACAATTTCTCAAGATGATGATGATGATGATGGTGGTGGTGGTGGTGGTGGTGGTGGTGGTGGTGGTGGTTGTTGTTGTTGTTGTTGTTGTTGTTATTATTATTATTATGACTCGAACCGCAATTTGTAATGAGAATAGAAGCCCAATAAAAGACATTCCCATTACAAAGAAGACTTTATATAGTCCTCCGTCACCTTATAATTTCGATTAGAGAAGATGTTATGCATAACTTGGTCATTTTGTAGTTAGATATGCACACAAACTCTACAATCCACTCATGAAAATACTCTTGAACTGAAATACTCTTCTCTGGAATCCTTGGTCCTCTTTGAGCTTGGTTGTTTGCTTGGAGACATTTCATCACATAAAAAACAAGCAAACAAACAAGCAGAACTCATCCTCTTCAGTGGCCTACATCCAAAGAAGCAGGGATTAACACCAGACAAACAATCTACTGGTAACAGAAAACAATACCTTAATCAAGGAGCTACCAAGGATGAAGCCACATTCCTGCCAATACTGGCAGGGTAAATTAATGTATATAAACAGGGAGAAATCCCACTCTCATTCATATGGATGATGTTATCTAATCAGGTAGTGAAACTTCCAAGCTCAGGGAACACCAAGGAGACTGCAGTACAGTTCAATCCTGAGACGCATATTTTCTCTTCTACTGGATGCTCTTCCCTTTCGAAACAGATTTCACAATTTTTTTCATCAATTTGATTGAAAACAGACAGGAAAAATGTAGAAAAAAATATCTGCAATAAATCTATGTAGTAAGAATCAGATCACCGGTCAATTGAGGTTAGTGTATGATGGTTAAACACCCTTGTGTGTTTAATCCCCATAGCTTCAACCTTAAACTGTCTACCATGGACCTCACCCCATTCTTAAGAGGTCCATAAGGGGGTGTGCATAAGCGCACCGGCGTGCTACTGTCCATGTCATATTGTCTCCATTTATTTGCACTCATTTCATGTGCTCGGCCATCTTTATACTTATACCTGTTATCTTGTACATGTTTGACAAACTAACCAAACAGACAGATAGATAGATAGATAGATAGATAGATAGATAGATAGATAGATAGATAGATAGATAGATAGATAGATAAATAAATTCTTAATACAAGAAAGCAGGGATGTGTGGTTTAATAAAAAAATCCCACTCATTTTACTATCCACATTGGTAAAGCTGTATTCCAGATGATTCTTTGTTTTCTTTATAATTCATTTAAAAGCATAAAAAATAAATATTTAGGTGTGCAGCATATAGATGCTTTGCACATACCTTCCTGCAATTTATGTTGCTGTTAACATAAAGTGCTGGAAAATCTTTTTAATGTAAATTACCTTGCTCTCATTCTTTGACAGTTACATTTCCCTGACTAAAGCTTCTTAAACATCCACTGATGTAAGCTTTTTTTGAAAAAAAATATTGTAATTACTGCTGATTATATGCAACTTTCATTGGCGTACTTTCTTTTCAGATGTAATTTTTGGGCAGAGTTTATAAAGACGAATAGACATCTTTTGATGCTAGCATTCATTCATACCACTACAATAACCAGACTGAATGAAAGGCCAACATTCTCTCCCAACATATTCTGTGATAAAATTGTTTTATCTTTCTGCAAAAATATCCAGTAGACTGGGTACAGAGATGCCTTTGGTTATTGTTATTAGTATTTAATCTTCAACTCGATTTACCATCTGTAAAAAACTTAACAGTTCAAATCTTAACCAACGACCTAAGAGCTGTTAAGTTAAATTATAATTATTGCTATTGCTATTGCTATTGCTATTATTATTATTCTGTGGTTAATGTTTGGTGAGATTCACAGCCTTTGGGGCTGATTGGTAGCTCGAGTCCTAACCAAGGACCTAGGAACTGTTAAGGTAATGTCGGAGGATATAAACTGTTCCAAGTAGGGTGGTTTTTTTGTAGAGTCAGAATGTTCAAGTCTGGTAAATTTAGAATTTCCAAATAGCAAGGTAGCCCTTTAGCTATTGCTCCAAGGGCTCCAATTACAATGTGGACAACACACGATTCCTTTTTCCACGGTTGTTCAACTTCAATTTGCAAGTCCCGGTACTTTGTGATTTTTTCTTGCTGCTTATTTTCAATTCATGCATCACCAGGTATTACAATGTCAATGAACCATACTTTTTTTCTTTTCAACTATTGTTATGTCAGGTGTGTTGTAGGCCAAGTGCCTGACAGTCTGAATTCTGAAGTCCCACAAGATCTTGACTTTCTCATTCTCTAAAACTTTCTCAACCTGATGTTCCCAGTGGTTTTTGCTGTATTCAAATCCAAACTTCTGGCACAATTTCCAGTGAATGATCTTAGCAATGCGGTCATGGCGTTGTAGGTAGCCAGTTTGTGAAATTTTGCTGCACCCACTAATCAGGTGGTCGACTGTCTCATCTTTCTCATTACAAAGGCGACATTTGCTGTTGGTGGTAGCATGTTGAATTTTTGCCTTCATGCAGTTTGTGGCTAAGGCTTGTTCTGTAGCTGCCAAAATAAAGCCTTCTGTTTCTTTTTTCAGTACTCCTGATCTTAACCAGTTAGTTTTTGGTCAGCTTTGCCTTCAATACTTTTCAAGTATTGGCCAAGCATAGCTTTGCTTTTCCAATTTTCAGCTCTCTTCTCAATTACTTCTTTCTTATATTCAGCTTTTGACTTATTTGTCTTTAAACGGTCTCCATTATTTACTTCCTTAATCATTGGTTCTTCACTTTTCTGGATTTATTATTATTATCATTATCATTATTATTTCTTTGATTTATTAAGCATGAAGCTCTGTCAAGTGAACATTTAAAGATGTGTCACACATTTCATTGGCTGGTGCTAATAGTTGATACAGGTTGCTGCCATCACCCTAGGTATCAACCAAGTATTTTCTTAAAATATATGATGTTCCTAGTAGTGCAGGGTTTTGGGGTTTTTTGCAGTTCCACTGGTGTTATTGCAGAAAGCTGCAATTTCTTTATGTGTTTTGTAAAATTCTTGGACATTGTACCAAGTGCCCCAATGACAATGGGTATCATTGTTATGTGTTTCATCCATAGCTGTGTAGTTTCGATGGCCATGACGCGATATTTCATTTTTTTTCTAGTTCTTTTTCTTTGACTCTGGCATCTCCTGGTACAGTGATATCAATAAACTGTACATTTTGGCCCTCTATAACTGTGATATCTGGCATGTTGTGTTCCAAATGATGATCCGTCTATATTTGAAAGTTCCACAAGATCTTTATTATTATTTATTATTTTATTTTTATTTATTGCATTTGGTTATTGTTGTTATTGTTGTTGTTGTTGATGTTGTTAATTTCACAGTCAGCCAGATGTTCAGACTGGGCCTGGCATTTGGGTCTACCTATCAAGTCCTTACTAATTACCTGGGATAGACAGAAGTGGATGTTTGACAGTGTTACAGATATTGTCACAAGATGGAAGCTGTTCAAAGTATCATTAAGCTGTTAATGCCACTGTATAGTGCCCTGGTAAGGCCACACTTGGAATACTGCATACAGTTTTGGTCGCCACGATGTAGAAAAGATGTGGAGACTCTGGAAAGAGTGCAGAGAAGAGCAACCAGGATGATTAGGGGACTGGAGGCTAAAACATATGAAGAACAGTTGCAGGAACTGGGTATGTCTAGTTTGATGAAGAGAAGGACCAGGGGAGACATAATAGCAGTGTTCCGATATCTCAGAGGGTGCCACAAAGAAGAGGGAGTCAAACTATTCTCCAAGGCACCTGGGGGCAGGACAAGAAGCAATGGGTAGAAACTAATCAAGGAGAGAAGCAACTTAGAACTGAGGAGGAATTTCCTGACAGTTAGAACAATTAACCTCTGGAACAGCTTGCCTCCAGAAGTTGTGAATGCTCCAAACCTGGAAGTCTTTAAGAAGATGTTAGATAGCCATTTGTATAAAGTTCCTGCCCACGCAGGGGGTTGGACTAGAAGACCTACAAGGTCCCTTCCAACTCTGCTATTGTATCATCATCATCATCATCATCATCATCATCATCATCATCATCATCATCATCATCATCATCATCATCTGGTGTTTTTACAGTAGCCAGGAGATCACAGTTAGGGGTGGGTTCCTACCAGCAATGGTACCAGTTCGCTTTGCGAGCGCTTCACTCATGCATGTGCCAGACCACTGAGACGTCTTCGGACAGGCTGGCTCTTTGGCTTTGAAATGGAGATGAGCAACGCCCCCTAGAGTCTGGAATGTCTAACCTATATGTGTGAGGGGAACCTTTACCTTATGTTACAATCTAGCACCATAATCTGGGAAACCAGGAAGATTTTTCCCCTGTTTCCCAAATTGCTTGAAGTGTATTCAACCCAGGAGTGTTCTTACACCCCATCATAAAAATAATACAACCTCATAATAAACCAGGTTGCCCTTGATGAAGAGAGAGATAAAGCCAATATGTTGCTTTGCATTTAGACCAGGCAGAAACTCTCTCTCTCTCTCTCTCTTTGTGGATCTGATGTTATCTTTCAAAATTCTCCTCCAGCCTCCACCCTGCAGCCTTTGTTTATGTAAGAATGCAAGATTCTGCAGGGCACATAATTATCAGGAACTGGAATCCATAATTTATGCAGAGCCTTTTTTTTGTTTTTTTGCCTGGATGGGGGAGTGACATTTCCTAAGGAAATTTAGCTAAACAACAAAGCCAAGCTCCCATCGTTCTCTGACAAGTTTATTAAGCTTGTTTTTTTTATGTTTGCCAAATAGCCTGACCTTAACTTTACCTCTACCACTGAAGGGGGAAAAAAAAGAACTGATATTTGTATGTTGTAGCACTGCTAAAAAAAAATAATGAGCAAGAATTTAGATTTAAGCAGCCTGGTTATTTCCAGAGGTTTCTGAAGTCATCCGTTTGTTACTGGCAGTTTTGTCTGTTTCCTGCATTGTGTACACAGGATATTTATTCATCTAGCTCAACTGTTGTCTTATTGCTAAACATACATGGACAAACGCATGCTAGCTGATAACCCAGTGTTGCCCAGGTATTTATTTATAAGGAGGAAATGTCCAGACCAAATGTAATTTCTATTGTTGGATTTTCCCCCTTATCAGAGGAAGGGCCCTCATGCAATACTGTGAAGCCGTTACCATGGCAACTTCACTGTGCTGTACATTAGAAGACATTTTATGGCAATACAGTAGAATCCATTTTAAGGCACAACAGACTGTATCTTAACAGAACACAAACTCCGAGGGGTGTGAGGAGCGTCTTACTCCCCACAGTATTTGTTTCCAGAGAGTAAGCCAACTCTGCATTCCAGAGTTATGAGTTATGCTGGAACACACATACACAAACACACACACATATGCATGTGCAAATATTAATTAGTTAGTGATGATGTACATCATTATCTAAACTGAGATAGGGTTTTAAATAAACACATCAGAAGGGAAGCAAGCTTAAAATGTACTTAAATAAATAAGTAACTAATCTTCAAAGTGTCCTATAGGATCAAACCAAGGTGCTGGGCTGGCTGTTATAAGCATAAACGGCTTTAGATCAAGAAGAGACGAATTCGGTCCAAATTAAGCTAAAACAATCTGTACTATATATGCTGTCTTTGACTTCTAAAAGAAATGTGGGATATGCTTCTAAGAACAGACCGAACAATGGATTGAATCACCGAGTGGCAAGTATTGGGGGGACAGATTTTAGTTAAGCATTAATAAAAACACTGTTAAACCCTAACAGTAAAATTAATTTTAGAATACAGAATATCAGAATTGGAAAGGACTTTGGGGGTCTTCCAATCCAACCCTCTGCTCAAGCATAGCTGGCTGGGGAACTCTGGGAGTTGAAGTCCACCAGTCTTAAAAGAGCCGACTTTGCAGACCCCTGCCCTATACCATTCCAAGAATCTCTTATCCGAGAATCTCTTCTTAAAAACCTCCAGTGATGGAGCACCCACAACTTCTGGAGACAAGTTGTTCCACTGATTAATTGTTCTCACTATTAGGAAATTTCTTCTTAGTTCTAGGTTGCTTCTCTCCTTGATTAGTTTCCATTCGTTGTTTCTTGTCTTGCCTTTAGGTGCTTCAGATGTAACATGCTATCGTATCACCCTTAGTCCTTTTCACTAGACTAACTGTACCCAGTTCCTGCAACCGTTCTTCATATGTTTTAGCGTCCAGTCCCCTAATCATCTTTGTTGCTCTTCTCTGCATTTTTTCCAATATCTCAACATATTTTATATCATTTTTCTGGATGGATTTTTCCATTACTAGAGGTACTTGTATTAGCAGAGGCTGAATGGTTACCAGTATTTGTCAAGGATGCTACATTTATATTTCATGGCAGACTCTATGAGGAAGACTTATTGTAGTGTATAATGCATCAGAAGTTCACTTTGGGTTAAATCTAAATCAACTTGGAAAAGACACATCAGTGAAATGCAATCCTGATACACAACTTTGAAGTGATGCTTTGAAGCACGTTGGGTGTCTCTGATATAAATCTTTGAATCAATTAATCAAATTGATTTTGATAAGTCACTTGGAATTGGATAACCTCAAGTTGTGTGATGGCATTACATTTACGTTCCAACCGTTTTGGAACAGGATCCAAGACCTAAATTGTGGTATAAATGCTGCAATAGACAAACATCTGCTACTTTTGATATTTAAAATTCATGAGACTGAAGATAGGTGTAGCAATCAAGGACATATTTATAAAAGAAGTATTTTTAAGGAGAGAAGCTAGACAAGGATGTTTATTGGCTCAGCTTTTATTTAGCTACTACGTGAATTCTTTGCTGCCTCATTTAAGTAATCTAGTTTTTATTCTTCTAAACTAGCCCGTAGGCATATCTACTGATGATGAAGTAATTTTGTCTTTGGCCCTAGTTGATCTTAAAGAAGCCTTGAGATCATTTTTTTCCTCTAATAAGGAGAAATTAATACTTTTCGCTAAGACCAGGATCTTTACATTATCTAAACAATGTAGAAATTTCCTGACAGTTAGAACAATTCATCAGTGGAACAGCTTGCCTCCAGAAATTGTCAATGCTCCAACACTGGAAGTTTTTAAGAAGATGTTGGATAACCATTTGTCTGAAGTGGTGTAGGGTTTCTTGCCTAAGCAGGGGGTTGGATTGGAAGACCTCCAAGGTCCCTTCCAACTCTGTTATTCTATTCTATTAAATGTTGTTGGAGCATTCACACCTTCTGGAGGCAAGTCGTTCCACTGATTAATTGTTCTAAGTGTCAGAAAATTTCTCCTTAGTTGAAAATTATAATAAAAATAATAATAATAAAAAAAAGAAAATTTCTCCTTAGTTCTAAGTTGCTTCTCTCCTTGATTAGTTTCCAACCATTGCTTCTTGTTCTACCTCCGGATGCTTTGGAGAATAGTTTTACTCCCTCTTTTTTGTGGCAGCCCCTGAGTTTACTCCAAGTTTACTCTGAGAAAGTCTACAATGGTTTCTCATCTACCACCGATTACCCCCAATCATTATCCCTGATCCATTCAAGATCAAATATCCTCGTTTGGCAGATTGATATTTTATTTTATTGTTATTGTATTCATAACATTTCTACCCCACTCATCTCATTGAAGTGACTCTGGCTAGTTGACCAGATGATAATAAAAAATATAAACATACAAAAAGCACAGATTAAAAAGAGAATTAAGAACAATTTAGAACTTGTGTGAAGAGTGTGAAGTAGAGGGGAGAGGTAAGGGAAGAAGAGAAGGATAGGAGAGAGGGCAAGGAGGGGGGAAGAGGAGGAGAGAAAGAAGGAGTGGAAAGGGGAGAGAGGAGAAGGAGAGAGGAAGGCGAAGTAGAGAAGAGAAGAGCAACAGAGGGAAGAAAGGAGGTAAGGAGGAGGAGGAGAGAGGGAGAAGAAAGTGAGGGATAAGGTACAAATATGGTGTAGAGCAGGGGTCCCCAACCTTTGCAACTTTAAGTCTGAAGGACTTCAGCTCAGCAAAGCTGGCTGGAGAATTCTGGGAACTGAAGTCCTTCAGACTTAAAGTTGCAAAGGTTGGAGACCCCTAGTGTAGAGAGAACAGAAGAGCCAATAATTCATTTTGGGAGTTGATGGTAAGATGAAATTATGTAAACATTTAATAATACAATACGATGTTGGCTGTGTAATAGTATACATGTGGTTTATATGTTATGAAAATGAATAAATAAAAAACTTTATTTTTATAAAAAAGAACAATTTAGAACTTGCAAATAAAAATAAAAGTTAAAGTTAAACATTCAGAAGGCTAAAGTTGAACAAGTCCTCGAACCACTAGCCATCCCCAGGCCGCATCATACTCTAGATCCCAAGTTAATTGGCAAAGCCAGGTTTCAGCACTTTCTGGAAAACCAATCAATATTGATATTGGTAGACATGACTAATATTGCCCAGAGCACTAAGCTATAAATGGCTTTTGTGTTCTTGCTATTCCTTTAACTTTATTAAATTTTAATCTTGATTTTTTCACCAGATATGTATCGTGACCAGTATCACAATTTTATAGTTTGTGCTAGTCAGTGATTCATTAATGCCTCACCGTGTGTAGATTGGACTGCTATCATCATGGGATGGCTGCAATTTGATTGCTGTATTTAGTTTATGCTGGCTGATGACTGAAAGATGTTATGACTATTTAATTCTGAGATTCAAACGGCAAAACCGAAGCAAACAGCATATTGGATGGAATTGCAAATTTGAATCCAAATCCGTGCGATGATTTGAATCTTCTCATGGCTGATTGACAAAACTCCATGATGGAAAACACTTCTACCATCAGATACGGATTCACTGAGTTGGAAGGGACCTTGTAGATCATCTAGTTCACCCCATACACAAGCAGACCCTGCACCATTTCTGAGAGATGACAGTCCAGTCTCTTCTTGAAAGCTTCCAGTGATAAAGCTCCCACAGGTTCTGTTCCATTGTTTGATTGCTCTCACTGTCAGAAAATTTCTCCTTATTTCCAGGTTCAATCTCTCCTTGTCCAGTTCCCCTTCATTATTCCTTGTCTGGCTTTCAGGTGCTTTGAAAAATAGCTTGACCCTCTCGTCTCTGTGGCAACCCCTCAAATATTGGATTACCTAAGGGTGTCACCTAAGAAAGTTGCTTTGGCACGGCTTGTAAAATATTCCCAAGAGTTCAACCTTATTATATGTCCTGCAAAAATTAATACACTTCACTGGGAAGACAATTTCAGAAGATGAATCGCTGCAGCTCAGGTATGTGGGGAAGGGAAAGACTCGCTAAAATGACAGCTTATAAAATGTTGGGGCTCTTAAAATGGAAAGGTTGGCAAACTGTAGCATGGGCCAGTAACTTGGGTTAACTCTGTGGCCTTTGGACCAGGAAATTGTACATCATCTCTATTCAGATATAGAGGCTTGTAAATGCTCTGGTCCAATGAACCTGGTAATGAAAGAATTCAGAGCTGCCCAGGACGTAAGATATAGTACCTCGGTTGTTTGAGGGTTGATAAGATTTCATAGAAGGGTTAATTTTATTAATAGCATCTCTAGTTTGTATCTTCTACCTTGTGACAACATGACTATGTGCTTTTTTTCCCTTTTAAACTGCTGGAAGAAATATCTTTCTGGGTTCAATTCCAAGTGGGGGGAAAAGACACTGGATTCATGGAAGTTGCTTGGAAGGAAGGTTTATTGATGATGGACAGGACCACATGGTTTGAGGTCCTGGGGGAAAAAGGTAAGGGATTCTGAGAGTGCCTGGGTTTTATGCCCTCTCTGGCTTTTGAATTTGAGCTTGTATTCTGATTGGTTGTCAGACTCCCAGGGGTAACTTTGTAGGTTGTGTTTTGAGTCCCAGGATTGGTTGAGCCTTGCTGGGTGATGATGTAATGAAAGGGCTTTGGGAACAGAAAGTTACAAGAAGTTTATCTGAGTAAGTCTCTTTTTCTTAAGATGTACATAAAAACAGGCAGGGCTTCGATTGCACAATGATAACTGTCATCCTGCGTTTTGGGGCCACATCCTGTAAGATCTCCCAGCATGTGAATCAAATGGGATTTTGAGATGAAGACATAGTAGCAAAGATAAGTATATTTGCCGATAGTGGCCAATAACCCAGATCATAGGTAAATAGCACCAGAGATACTCAACCGATGACCCCAATTGTATCCAGAATTTATGTCACTAAACAAAACAGTTAAGTGACTTTTGCTCCATTTTATGAACTCTTTTGCCACAGTTGTTAAGTGACTCTGGCTTCCTTACTTAAATGATTGATTGTGAATTGAGGATTATTTGTAGCCCAAATTCAATGCAATTCAGTTAAATATTGCAGTGCATTAAAGAGCCAGGAAGTGACCTTTTATAACAATCATAATATAGTCTCTGTGTGCCTTCAGCCAACTCAAAAGGAGTAGTGGGATATGAAAACTAATATTTCAGTAGGTATATATTCCTATTTCCTATTGCTGCCTGTTTGCACTGCACATTATTCAGTCTTTCTCAACTTGGGTATGAAATGTCCTATCTATTCTCGGTGGGCTGAGAGGGGATGCTTTTATTTTTTCCTTTTTGGGGGGTTTTCTAGGAAGTTAGGCACCCACCCCTCTCCTAGTAAAGTGAAAGATTTAAAAGGGCAAAATATTCCCTCTAAGAGGGAGGAAGAAACACTTTTATCAATGGACCATTAAGGCCTGAGCCAGTCTATTCTACACAACAAAGATCTAACTTCTTCAAGGAGAAGCATAATAGGAATCTCAAAGCCCTTTCATTACATCATCACCCAGCAACAGCTCAACCAAGCTTGGGACTCAAAAGACAATCTACAAAGTTAGCTAAGACTTCCTCCCCTGGGAGTCTGACCACCAATCAGAATACATTTCTTATACAGGAACAGGCAGGGCCCAAGAGAGGGTATAAAACTCAGGCTCTCTCAGCATCTCTTCCCTTTTTTCTTCAAGATCTTCGAGGCATGTGGTCCCCTTTTCCCCCCCAGGACCTCAAACTATTGGTTCTGTCTACCATCAAAACCCTTCCTTCCAAACAGCCGCCATGTTTCCAGTGTCCTTCTCCCCACTTGGAACTGAACCCAGATGGAAATTTCTTCCAACAGTGGGATGATGATGATGATGATGATGAGGAGGAGGAGGAGGAGGAGGAGGAGGAGGAGGAGGTGGTGGTGGTGGTGGAGGAGGAGGAGGAGGAGGAGGAGGAGGAGGAGGAGGAGGAGGAGGAGGAGGAGGAGGATTCTATTGCTTTGCATGTACACTGAGAGATTCTGCATTGAGGACAAATTCCCTGCATGTCAAATCACACGTGGCCAAATAAAGTATTCAATTCAATTCAATTTTCTCAGAAGAGCAATCAGATATTCTGGCACATCACTCATTTTAATGTAGTCTACATTCTATCATGACCTACACAATCAAAGTCATACTCTGGCCAATAATGCAAAAATAAGTCTTCTTCCTCAATCATGTATTCTGTGATCCATCTTCTATTAGCTCTCTAATTGAGTGCCTCTGTGCCTTTTCTGAAATTGGAGTCTGTCTGTCTGTCTGTCTGTCTGTCTGTCTGTCTGTCTGTCTGTCTGTCTCTCCTCTCTTGTAGGATCTCAAGCAAAATCTAGCTCACATGAAGAATTCGGGAAATGGTTCAGTAATATCTTCATCCTTGAGTATAATTACTGTATATACTGACTTATTTTTTCTGGCTACCAAGTTTCACTCTATAACTGTTGACATAGCATTGCTAATATTTAAGGAGTGTCTTTTCCTGCAGTTTTAAATGGTTTAGTAAGTAATCCATCTGCACTTGGTATCTGGGGCTATTTGACTGCTGGATCGTTGCTTTTCACACTGCACTTTGTAATGAAGTCATTTTATGAAAATATTTTCTTTCAGTAACTGTTTCACTCATGCCTTAATCTCATTTGTAGGAGGTCTCTGTATGGTCTTCCAATCTTGCAGTGAAAGGTAATCCTGCATCCATAGCTCAGGGTTGAACCATCTTGCCAAAATGAAGCACGCTGACCCATCCATAAAGATATACAGCTAGTCCTCAGTTATGACCGCAGCTGAGGCCCACATTGCCATTGCAAAGCGAGACTATTGTTAAGGAAATTTTGCTTCATTTCACAACCTTTCATGCCACGGTTGTTGAAGGGATCATCACAGTGGTTAACTTTGAAACACAGTCGTTAAATGAATCTGGCTTCCCCATTGACTCAGAAGATTGTAAAACATGATCACATGACTGCAACTGTCATTTGCAAGACCACCTCCTGCTACCTAATACCTCCCACCGACCAGTCCGCTCCCACAGAGAGGGCCTCCTCAGGGTGCCGTCGGCTAAGCAATGTCGTCTGGCGATGCCCAGGGGGAGAGCCTTCTCTGTGGCTGCTCCTGCCCTCTGGAATGACCTACCCCCTGACCTTCGCACGATCACGGACCTGCGCCTTTTCCGCCGGGCTTTGAAGACCCATTTATTTTGTGCGGCCGGCCTGACGTAGTTTTCAACTTGCTTTTAGATAGGGTTTTTATCGAAATTTGAAAATTAGGCGTACTGTTTAATACATTTTTAATAGTATTTTACTTGTTTTTATCATTAATTTTATACTAACTGACTTTTACTGTTTGCCTGTACACCCGCTGGGGAGAAGGTGCGGTATAAAAATTCAATAAAATTCAAAATTCAAATTCAAATAAATATGGGGCAGTTGCTAAAGCATCAAAATTATGATCATGTGACCATGGGGATGCTGCAACGGCCATAAGTGTCAAAAATAGTCATAAGTTATTATTTTCAGAGCCGTTACAGCTGTAAACAGTCAGTAAATAAATGGTTGTAAATCAAGGACTGCCTATACTCTGGGAACACTTAGGGATGAGGCATCATATGTGCGGTGGCACAGTGGCTAAAGTGTGGTACTGCAAGGTATTTCTGCTGGCTGCTGGCTGACTGCAATTTGGCAGTTCGAATCTCACCAGGCTCAAGGTTGACTCAACCTTCTGTCCTTCCGAGGTGGGTAAAATGAGAACACAAATTGTTGGAGGCAAGAGGCTGACTCTGTAAACCGCTTAGAGAGGGCTGTAAAAGCACTGTGAAGCGGTATATAAGTCTGAGTGCTATTGCAGTGGATGGAAACTAAACAAGGAGAGAAGCAACTTAGAACAAAGGAGAAATTTCTTGACAGTTGGAACAATTAATCAGTGGAACAACTTGCTTCCAGAAGTTGTGAATGCCCCAATACTGGAAGTGTTTTTAAGAAGATGTTGGATAACCGTTTGTCTGAAGTGGTGTAGGGTTTCCCACCTAAGGAGAGGGTTGGACTAGAGGACCTCCAGGTCCCTTCAAACTCTGTTATTCTATTCTATTCTATTCTATTCTATTCTATTCTATTCTATTCTATTCTGGTCTGGTCTGGTCTGGTCTGGCCTAGCCTAGCCTAGCCTAGCCTAGCCTAGCCTAGCCTAGCCTAGCCTAGCCTAGCCTAGCCTAGCCTAGCCTAGCCTAGCCTAGCCTAGCCTAGCCTAGTCTAGTCTAGTCTAGTCTAGTCCAGTCCATTCCATTTGTATTATATTCTGCTATTGCTATCTTCATCCCCTTTCTCTCACACAAACTATGTGAAGTTCTGAACCATTTCTTGCTCCTCTGGATCAGTGCCCCTCCCTCCTGGGAATCCCTCAAACTTATTGGGAAGTTTTGGGCCAGCGAAATATTTCTCAACTCCACATTCCTCACAGAATAATTATTGCTTTGGGAATATTTGGTAAAGCATCATTTTGAGCTCCTACAGGAAAAAGGAAGATATTAAATAGTCAATAATTATAAATAATAATGTTAAAAGTGCTGGTTGGCTGAAGAAAATCAAAATAATCCATTTTCGGATATATTTTCCCCTTCTTTCTTTCCAGCACAATGGACCGAGCACTTCTAAACAGCTTGCAATCAATGAAACCTTCCCTGCTGGTTTTCACCCTTTGCTTGACATTTCATAAACTGGCATCTCCTATATAAATCCTGGTAAGCTAACTGATATAATTCCAAGTAATTTCCCAGGAGGCCACGGGGTAAAGAGGAGAAATCTGTTTTTTTCTTGTCCTTTGACAAAGAGGGTCCAATTGTCTTCCTAGAGTTCACAGTGAAGCCATCTTCTGCCTGAGAGTTCCTCATTATTTTTAAGAGAAAAAAAATAATCCATCCAAATGCTTCTTTTCCCTCCCCTCCACCCTTTAACGAAATAACATTTTAATGATGGTCATTTTTTTCCTATTAAACAAAAAAAGGCAGCGGTAGCTAAAGTTGTAACAGAGGGGAGGCTGATTACGGCATGAGACCACAAGGAGAATTCCACAGCTGGCTAATAAAATAGTAGTAACTGTGAGAGGGATCTTGGAATCCTAGTGGACAACCATTTAAATATGAGCCAGCCGTGTGCAGCAGCTGCCCAAAAAGCCAACACAGTTCTAGGCTGCATAAACAGAGGGATAGAATCAAGATCACGTGAAGTGTTAATACCACTTTATAATGCCTTGGTAAGGCCACACTTGGAATACAGCATTCAGTTTTGGTCGCCACGATGTAGAAAAGATGTGGAGACTCTAGAAAGAGTGCAGAGAAGAGCAACAAAGATGATTAGGGGACTGGAGACTAAAACACATGAAGAACGGTTGCAGGAATTGGGTATGTCTAGTTTAATGAAAAGAAGGACTAGGGGAGACATGATAGCAGCCTTCCAATATCTCAGGGGTTGCTGCAAAGAAGAGGGAGTCAAACTATTCTCCAAAGCAGCGTTTTTCAACCACTGTGCCATGGCACACTAGTGTGCCGTGAGATATTGTCTGGTGTGCCGTGGGAAAAATTCCAATTCCAATATCAGCTTTGTGTTCAGCCAAAAAGGCCCAGGTTTCGCACTGAGTAAGTAAACAGAAATATGAACAATTATAAAATACTTTATTATTTCATAATAAAGTAATTATAAAATAATTTCTTTGTGTTTATTTGATTCCTATTCAAGAGAATTACTTTATATATAGTCAATATAGGCACAGAGTTAAATTTTTTAAACATTTTCTAATGGTGGTGGTGTGCCTCGTGATTTTTTTCATGAAAAAAGTGTGCCTTTGCACAAAAAAGGTTGAAAAACACTGCTCCAAAGCACCTGAGGGCAGAACAAGAAGCAATAGGGGGGACGACACTCACCAAGGAGAGAAGCAACTTAGAACTAAGGAGGAATTTCCTGGCAGTTAGTACAATTAATAAGGGGAACAACTTGCCTCCAGAAGCTGTGAATGCTCCAACACTGGAAGTTTTTAAGAATATGTTGGCTCTCTATTTGTCTGAAGTGGTGTAGGGTTTCCTGCCTGAGCAGGGGGTTGGACTAGAAGACCTCCAAGGTCCCTTCCAACTCTGTTATTCTATTCTACTAAATGTTGTTTAGATAAGATCAAAGAGGAATCCCAATGCAACTCATAATGTAAAAGAAACTGGAGGGATTACGATGAAAGTAGACTTGTAGAGTTTGCCAAAATGAACAATATGAATAACAATGCTCCTTTCAGATTCTCCCCTCTCCCATGAAAAGCCTGCATACATTTACATACACAGCAGTTCACTTAGTGACAGTTCAAAGTTATAATAGCAGAGGAAAAAGGGACATGACTCTTTTTCACACTTACGACCATGGTAGCATCTCCATTGTCATGTGATCCAAATTCATACAGTTGGCAACTAACTCACACTTATGACCATTGCATTGTCTCAGGATCATGTGCTCCCCTTTTGTGACCTTCTGACAAGCAAAGTCAATGGGGAAAACCAGATTCACTTAACAACCATGTAAATAACTTAACAATTGTGTGATTCACTTAACAACTGTGGGAAGAAAGGTTGTAAAATGGGTCAAAACTCACTTAACAAATGTCTCACTTAGCAACATAAAATTTGGGCTCAATTGTGGTCATAAGTCGAGAACTACCTGTATAATGCTTATGAAAGATACATTTTTAAAAAGGATCATCCTTCTGAAAGAGGCATTACAAAAACATAAACGAAACTAGACCTGGGAATTTTACGGTGATCAACTATAGTTATTTGGCATGCAACAGACAAGTCATAATCTTTTATTATCTCTCTTTTAAAAGTCAGAATGCTTGTTATGTGTACTGTGAACAAATTAATAGTTTGATCAAAAAAAATCATAGTTGGGCTTGTATTTCAGCTTCAAATCCCCCTTCGGTGAAAATCGATGAAGTCTGGGAAGTAATCTAATCCACTAGATAATTAAGCAGGAATACTTTGATGTAATCTGATTAGGAGGAGCTGATACAGGTTTCTAGGCACCGTTGCTTCTGATCCGCTCTCGTCTATGTACATGTATTCAATTGTGCATGCCATCTGGAAAAAGTTATGCATACCCTTAAAGAATGGTGTGGAACTTTGTTCAATTTTTTTTAGTGTGATTTTACCTAATTCACATGTCTATAATTCGCACGCCAGCAAGAAAGCAATTTGGTTGTACTTTACAAATTTGCAAGTCAAAAGATGCATGCAAAAATGTGAATATTGGAGCAAAGTGCTTCCAAAAAGCACTTGAAGAGGAGTAACTGTGTCTATTATCAGGAAGGAAGGAAGGAAGGAAGGAAGGAAGGAAGGAAGGAAGGAAGGAAGGAAGGAAGGAAGGAAGGAAGGAAGGAAGGAAGGAAGGAAGGAAATAGAGTTGCCAAACCTCTGAATTTTAATCCGGTGATTGTAAGTATATTGCAATGGTTATAAGCATGAGGGTTGTTGTTTTTTCTTCATTTTCATTTTGTCAATTTTTCCAGTGGTGGGGTAACTTCAAATGGTTCTTAGTCAAGGATTACCTGTATAATAATTTAAGAAGAGGATGATGTTCCAATAAGTTATCTTGACCACCATGCCAACTCACCATGGGACAACTTGCTGTGGCCATCTCTCTGGGATAACTCACCGCAGGACAATCCAACAGTTCAATTTAAAGACTTAAAATAATGTTACAAATTATTTTCATTTTTGTCATTCACATTTTATTCTGCCTCTCCTTTTGCATCCTTTCTTTAAGGATCCTATGCCACCCTTTCTTCAATAGGTGTAACTCTTGTCCTGAAGTGAGTTATCCATGGCAAATTGTTCATGGCGAATTGTCCATGATGAATTGTCCATGGCAAGTTGTTCGTGGTAACTTAGCCACTGCAAATTGGCTGGGGCAACTTGTCCTAGACCAGGGATGGCTAACCTTTTCTGGACTGAGCGCTCAAAGTGTGCGCATGTGTACAAACCTTCAAAATGCAATGCGTGCACAAACCCATGCATGCACCCTGTGCATGTACATGTGTGCATGCCCTGCACATGCGCTACACCTCTGTGCATACACTCACATCTGCCCCACCCTCCACACATGCACAACAGAGACCCGAAGACCAGCTGGCCAGCAGGAGGTGTGCGCGCAAGTGTGGTGGAGCTGAACTGGAGTGACAGCTCACATGCCATCAGAGAGGTCACTGCATGCCATCTGTGGCATGCGTGCCATAGGTTTGCCATTACTGTCCTGGACCCATGTTATAAATACAAGAGAAAACCAAGGAACCCAAGAATAAAATCAGAGAAGAAGTTTACTAAGGGATGATGGATCCACTGATTAATTTTGACTAGACTTGGTTCAAGGTACTTATTACCATCTTCAAATCGCTCCATGGCTCGGGGCCTAGCTACTTGCGGGACCATCTCCTGCCACACACCTCCCTGCGTCTAATACGCTCCCACAGAGAGGGCCTACTGAGGGTACCAACTGCCGGTCAGTGCCGGCTTGCGGTGCCCAGGGGTAGGGCCTTCTCTGTGGCAGGGCCGGCCCTCTGGAACGACCTACCCCCCGAACTTCGCACTATCACGGACCTTCCCCTCTTTCGCCGTTCACTTAAAACCTATCTCTTTCAGCAAGCTGGTCTTGCGTAACAATTTTGACTCTCTCAATATAACATCTGCCAAATACGTATATGGATATTAGACTTTAGGGAATTTTAGCTTAGGTGGGTTGTATTTTAAATGTTTTTAAATTTTAGTACAGGTTTAATTTAATTCATTTTTAACTTTGTATATATTGTATGTTTTATATGGTTTTTTAAATTTTTCCTGTACACCGCCCCGAGTCCCTTTGGGGAGAGGGGGTGGTTTATAAATTGAATAAATTTGGTTTTCCCTGTTTCAAAATATCAGGGAATGAAGCAACTTTCGGGTGCCCTGAAATCCTCACCACTCCTGACGTTCTTCCCGTTGATAGTTAAAAATATGGATAACAATAGAAGAGCCAAACACTCCCAAACTCTCAACGAAAGACATCTTTCCTCAAAAATATACTTTTTCTGCTCCGTTTTATCATCCCGTGGCTTCCTTAATGACATAAAAGAAGATAGGCTGCCAGCCTGGAGGTACAGCGTAGATTGTCTTGTGGTAATGATTTGAAATCTCTTGCACTTTTGATGTTAATGTCACTTTTAATATTTCAAAAGGATTAGGTTTTCCGAGAAAGGAACATCAAAATGAGGTCTTACCATGTTTGGAATAGTCTCTTTCTTTTGTATGAACATAAAGACTATTGGGCACTGCAGTTACATTATTTTTCTCTCCCCCCTGCACCCCTAGTGCCCCACTAAAAGTATAAGGAGAAATGGTAATTTAAACATTTGCAATAGCAAGTTGATTTCATCGGATGTCACGTGTCACCCATCGTTCACCATTCCAAAATCACGTCTGAAAATGTCAGCTTTCATTGTTTGGCTGATGTGTGACTTCATGCCTGCTGAAGGTGTTTGGTAGATAAGAAAGATGGGCACTGAAGAGGCATTAGACATGATTTGCATGACAGGCCAATGTTAGAAGTTGTCTTACTTGCTGTTGGGAGGCCTGATTATTTTCATGTGCAAATAATCGTCTCTTACACCAAGGTCTGAAGTCATACAAAACTAAAAAATAAAAACGAAGCTACTAACTCTGGCCTGAAAAAAGCTGACAGTTGAGTTAGATAAATTAAAGATAAAGGTTCCCCTTGCACATATGTGCTAGTTGTTCCCAGCTCTAGGGGGTGGTGTTCATCTCCGTTTTGAAGCCAAAGAGCCAGCACTGTCCGAAGACGTCTCCATGGTCATGTGGCTGGCATGACTAAACACCAAAGGCGCACGGAACGCTGTTCCCTTCCCACCAAAGGTGGTTCCCATTTTTCTACTTGCATTTTTACATGCTTTTGAACTGCTAGGTTGGCAGAAGCTGGGACAAGTAAAGGGAGCTCACTCCGTTACATGGCACTAGGGATTCGAACTGCTGAACTGTTGATCTTTCTGATCAACAAGCTCAGAGTCTTAGCCCCTGAGCCACCGTGTCCCTGATTGAGTTAGACGCAAGACCATAATTGAGCTCAGGGTTGAATTGTGAGGTCCTTAGAGCTCTCTGAGCTTAGTTATTTTCTTGCAGACATTTGGTTAGATCGAGCTCTGATGATGATACATAGCTGGGTAATGAAACCTCTGCAACCAAGCTCAGAGAGTCCCAAGGACAGACATCACATACAGTTGAGTTAGAACTTTATGCTATGCTATATGTGTTATGATACAATACATTACAGAGAGAGAGAGAGAGAGAGAGAGAGAGAGAGAGAGAGAGAGAGAGAGAGAGAGAGAGAGAGAGAGAGAGAGAGAGAGAGAGAGAGAGAGAGACCTTGACTTATGACCACAATTGAATCCAAAATTTCCATTGCTAAGTGAAACAGTTGTTAAGTGAATTTTGCCTCATTTGACATCCTTTCTTGCCACGGTTGTTAAGTGAATCACTGCAGGTTGTTAAGTTAGTAACATAACTGTTAAGTGAATCTGGTTTCCCCTTTGAATTTGCTTGTCATGAGGCTGCAAAAGGGGATCAAATGACCCCGGGACACTGCGGCCGTCATAAATATGAATCAGTTCCAAGCATCCAAATTTTGATCATGACCATGGGAATGCTGCAACAGCTGTTAAGTGTGAAAAATAGTCATAAGTCACTTTTTAAAGTTGCTGTTGTAACTTTGAATGGATAGTCAATGAACTGTTCATAAGTTGTGGGAATATATATATATCTAAGCGTAATTTGGAGTATTACAGCTCAAATCAGACGGCCTTAATAAAATTGAATGTCAAGGATCAATGAAAAAGTAGGAATTGAAAGTTATCAGAGTAAGAAATGGGGAGGGGGAGAAAGCAGGAGAGTAACTGGATATCCAAAAGTGCTTTTTCTTATTAAGTTGCATCCTCTCGCAATCTGACTTTTCCCCCAGAAGGTTGCTATGATGTTATTTTCACAAATCGAAGGCTGCAATTTTATATCATTCGTTCCAGGAACTCGTACTAGGTAGATATGTAAAAAGTAAAGCCTTTACATCTTTCTAAACTCCATACTTGAAAGGGGGGGGGGGGCAGGAGAAGACGTATGGTCTACTCTGTTGCCAGCTTCACTGCTATAACTATCAACCCCAAGGAATAGAGGGCAGAGATGGACAATGGGGGACCTTAAAAGTGGTATTCAGCAGGTTCTGACCAGTTCTGGAGAACCAGCGGTGGAAATTTTGAGTAGTTCAGAGAACTGTTAAATACCACCTCTGACTGGCCCACCCCCATCTATTCTCTGCCTCCCGAGTCCCGGCTGATTGGGAGGAAATGGGGATTTTGCATTAACCTTCCTCTGCCATGCCCACCAAGACATGCCCACAGAGCCAGTAGTAAAAAAAAATTAAATCCCACCACTGAGGGACTTGTTCTACTTTTATAGACTCTGTTTAACTACTGCAAACATAAGCCCCCAAATCATGCAGGAGGAGATTACTCTGTAGGAAGTTAGCCCCCACCCCTCTCCTAGGAAAATGAGATATTTTAGGAACTATTAAAAGGGCAGAATATTTCCCCTAGAAGGGAGGCAGAAACTCAGCCCACCACCACCTTTGTCAATGGGCCATTAAGGCCTGGGCCAGTCTATTCTACATAACAAAAATCTACCTTCTTTAGGCACAGCCATAGGAGGAATTGCCCAAAGCCCCTTCATTACATCATCACCCAGCAAAGGCTCAACGAAGCCTGGGACTCAGGACAGCTTACAGAGTTGCCCCTGCATGGCCCCATGGGAGTCTGACAACCAATCAGAATACCAGCTCAAATTAAAAAGCCCAGAGAGGGCATTAAACCAGGGCACTGTCAACATCTCTTCCCCTTTGGCCCAGGATCTCAAACCATGTGATCCTGTCCACCATTAAACCAACTTTCTAAACAGCCACCATGTTTCCAGTGTCTTTTTCCCCACTTGGAACTGAACCCAGTTGGACATTGGGTAAGGCAGACTACTGTCCTCCCATCAACAGATGTAAATTTAGCAACCATATCATCAATTCTTAATTTTAATTTTACTTAGGTGTAAATGGACATCAAACCTACATTCATCTGGTCTCACGCAAGATGTTTTTGGATGGTGGCCCATTAGTGTATCATTGCAAGGATTGGTACAACTCCATTGTCAAAAGAGCCAATTTGGTCTAATGCAGTAATGGTTTTCCCTTACCTTTGCTACCAATTCGGAACTAGGAGTGTGTGTGTGCATGCACTCTCTTTGCTCGTGCAGGGCGCTTCTGCGCATGCACAGAACCTTCTATGCATGTGCAGGGCATCTGTGATGACATCTGGGTGGGCAGATTGAGCCTCCCACCACCGCTGCTACCGGTTCACCCAAACCAAGGTGAACTGGCAAAATAGCACCTCTGGTCTAGTGGCTAAAGCACTGGGCTAGAAACCAGGAGATTGTGAGTTCTAGTTCCACCTTAGGCATAAAAGCCAGCTGGGTGGTTTTGGGTCAGTCCTATTTCAGCTTAACCTCTGCTCATAAGGCTTATTGTGGGGGAAATAGGAGGAAGAAGGAATATTATGTTCAGTGCTTTGAGTTATTTTGAAAAAATAATAAAAAATTGTAGGATTAAAACTTCTAATTAAAATCAATAAATCAGTGGGAAAAAAACCACAGGGACATTGATGAGGATGGCAATGGAGAGGACAGAGCTACCCTCAATCTCGTCTGCATCCTTTCCATAAAATGGGGGGACTCAGAAAGCTGCCTCCCCCCCCCCATCCTGAAATTCCCAAGACAGTTGCTAGTATGAAACTGCTAAATTAGAATTTACCAAGGGATTTGACTGGATATAAGTTTGTGCAATAATTTCATGCACCACTTGAGATGCTAACTATAATTACCTTCTGTAGTTAATAAGACTCCCTCTGCAGAACTCTCAGTTGGAAGTATTGTTTTTAACAGGTTCAGAAAAGAACTTAACTGGTTCAACAGAAATCTGAAGTTAAGACTGCAGAGAGACTACTATTAGTATTAGTATTAATATTAGTATTAGTATTAGTAGGAGGAGTAGGAGTAGAGAAGAAGAAGAAGAAGAAGAAGAAGAAGAAGAAGAAGAAGAAGAAGAAGAAGAAGAAGAAGAAGAAGAAGAAGAAGAAGAAGAAGAAGAAGAAGAGGAGGAGGAGGAGGAGGAGGAGGAGGAGGAGGAGGAGGAGGAGGAGGAGGAGGAGGAGAGGAGGAGGAAGAGGAGGAGGAGGAAGAGGAGGAGGAGGAGGAGGAAGAAGAAGAAGAAGAAGAAGAAGAAGAAGAAGAAGAAGAAGAAGAAGAAGAAGAAGAAGAAGAAGAAGAAGAAGAAGAAGAAGAAGAAGAAGAAGAAGAAATACTATGATTGATACCAAAACGCACAGATGTTTTAGGGAGCTGCAACCTCTGCAATGGAAGAACAATTGTCACTCCTTCCTCCCCCCACTTTGGTACATATCTTATTCTGCAGTCGCCTCTTTCCCCCAAATATCAACCTGGGTTTCATACAACATGCCAGACTATGCTAAAATGAAATTTGATATTTGATTGTTCACCCTGGTCTCCAGCCATTTCTTCCTGCATGTTGTTATCAACCTTTTAAAATAAACCAATTCGGAAAATACATACCTCAAGAATTATTAGAACTTGTTTTTCCCAATAGTGAGTACAGTAACAGAATTGTGGAGTCCTTGTTGCTCTGTGAACTTGGTTGTTTTCTTGAAGATGTTTCATTACCAGACTAGGTAACATCATCAGTGCTAGAGGTTTTTGTGGTTTGCTCTCTATTTATATACAGTGGCTTGCCATGTCAGTCTTGGTAGGAGTGTCATTTTTCTTCTTGGTTATTCCTTGATTAGGCTGTTGTTTTATTCGATTGCTTCTCTGAGTCGGTAGATGGGGATACTGTTTACTGCTCGATTGTTGATCCTGGTGTCAATCCTTGCTAGCTGGGTGTTGATTGCTGGCAAGGAAGCATTTTGGTTGTTCTGTTTCCTATTTAGCTTTTCGATTCAATGGCATGTAGATGTTGTTTATCTCTCCGTGCCTGTCGGTGGCTGATTTGTCTGAGTGAAACGGGTTAAAAGTTTATTCTAAGAGCAATTCTAGTCTAATTAAAGTTGCAGCTGCTTTAAGAGCAGCACCTCCTCTTCTGGTGTTGTCCAGGCAGCAATATGAAGGGAACTGATGAGATTACATGGCAGGCTGTCAGTAAGATTCTGCTTCAGTCTATTTCATACATTGCAGGCAGAATCTGTTCTGACATCTAAAATGTTGCCTTTCTCCTCGACGCTTGGCTTTAAGTGGGGCCATTCTTGAGGGGGGTTTGCAGAAAAGGAAAGCCGCAGCAAATACCTTTGGATTGGTAGCAGAAAAATCAGTTGAACCTGGGGCTATAGATTGTTTGGGAGAGATGCCAATGTTTCCTACTTCATTGATTTGAAGCATTCCGAGGGTCTCTGTGTATCTTGAAAAGCATAGATTTGGAGGAACCGTATGGGATTTCAGTGCTCCCTCTGTCCTAGAATTCAAATTAAATCATCCTTGGATTTGCAATAATAGCGATAGTCTTAAAACAAAACAAAAAAATGGCCATCCCACTGATTATCAATCAATCGATTTATTACCGTCTGAGACCAGAGACCAGAACAAATAAAAACACTCCCTAAATATACAATTAAAAATTGTAATATAAAATAATAAATAACAACTAAAATTTACAATAAAATTCAGCCTATCAATTATACATGGTCTAACTATGCTACATTTACAATCCATAAACTTTGTGGCCCACTGTAGGTTCAACGCTAAAAGGAAAAGGACTAAGCAGTGCCAAAGGTTTGCCACAATTGTTATATAACACCGCTATGGTGGAGAAGACACGTGTTTGCGATGAATCCCCAGTGCTGCTGTGCAGAATCTGGCCACCTGCATCTAGTTATGGACTGTCCATCCTTCTGCAGCCACTGAAGATAGGTAGTATCTGAACAGCCAGGATACCTAGCCTTTATTAGCAAAATATGTTTTCCCCCCCTAATCCCTGTGTAAAAGGAACATCTAAGGAGCATGCGACATGTGATGCACCAGTGGTGAAATCAATTTACCTTCACTACTGGTTCGCAAATGTGAGTGCATTCGCCATATCCGCGCATGCACACAGCATCAAAAACGGGACGCGATGATGTCCAGGCAGGTGGGTGAAGCCTCCCACAACCACCACTACCGGTTCACCCGAACCAGATAGAACCGGCTGAATTGCACCACTGGTCCCCACCTCTCCTGAGCTGCAAGAACAGAGTCTTTTCATCAATGGTATCCTTTTTATACTTGCCGTACACGACGGCTGATGGAAGCGCATGACACCATGCATGCGAAACCATTATACAGCATTAGTAAATTTCTGAAGAGGACTATGAGGATGGACTCAAACAGCCATTACAAAAACATCAGCTTAGCCCCAAAATATAAGAAAAGGTGAGAAAGAAACTCAAGATCTCCCCACCTTGATTTTTCATGGATACTAGAGGGAAGGAAGAAATATTGTGTCAGACTTTCAAGGAACTGCAATTATAATCTTACTGTAAAGTCACAATTTTACTATTTCTTATAGCAGGGATGTCCAAACTTGGGAACTTTAAGACTTGTGGACTTCAACTCCCAGAATTCCCCAGCCAGCTATGCTGGCTGGGGAATTCTGGGAGTTGAAGTCCACAAGTCTTAAAGTTCCCAAGTTTGGACATCCCTGTCTTATAGGGTCTGTTTTCTGACCTGGTCTATTTTTACAAACTGATCATTCTTTAGCAACTCCCACCTCCCTCACAATCTTCTATTGGTCTTCATCAAAAGTTTCCTCTTTTGCTGTCAGAGGCTGAATTAATGCAACTACTTCAGGTTAAAAAACCATTGATGAATATAAGCAATATATCTGATCACTCCAGGCATTGAATCATAAATGCCTCTTTCCACTGGGTCCACCCAACCTGCAGCCAACATTTAAATAGGGACATCAGCCAAAGTCATCAAGGATGCCTTTTATGTGACAACGCCATGATCTACCAAAATAGATTTTGCTATCATATGTGACTTCCATTGCTTTCACCCATTTGCACTTGGAAACGATTACAAGAATCTCCATATTTTTGGAATGTTAGACGGAAGAGTCTCAAAAAGCCATGTGAATGGGAACAACCCAATATCCAAAGCACCTGAGGGCAGGACAAGAAGCAATGGGTGGAAACTAATCAAGGAGAGGACCAACCTAGAACTAAGGAGAAATTTCATGACAGAACAATTAATCAGAGGAACGTCTTGCCTCCAGAAATTGTGTGTGCTCCTACCCTGGAGGTTTTTAAAGTTGCACAGCCATTTGTCTGAAGTGGTATACAGTTTTCTGCTTGAGAAGGGGTTGGACTAATAGACTAGAGGGCCACCTTCAAATCAGTTGTTCTGTTATTCTGCCCATGTTCTAACCATGATTTCCCAGGATGGGTTGGGTTTTGTTGTTGTTGTTTTTGGATGGGCATGCTAGAAAAAAGGCAGGCGCTTCATTTGATCCAACAAGCTATTTATGTTCTTTCTTCAAAATCCCCAAGCTGTCTGAACTGTTGCACATTATGATAACATCACTGCAAGTATAGCAAACGCCACTATCAATGAATTCCCATGTTCCTTGGTAGACTGGTTTAAGATATCTGTCTTCTCTGTAGGCTTCATTGACTTCAAATCATGCAGAGAAAAACTCCCCAACTGTTTTTCAGAGCCAGCCTATTTTCGGATGTAAATTTTCCCACATGTTCTATTTTGCTTTCCCAAGGATAATTTGATAGTATATAAGAGGCTTTTCCTATCAATCTACAGAACCTGCTTCTAAAAATCAATTTTAAAAGTAGATAGATCAGGATGTGGGTTATTATTATTTTTTGTGGGGTTTTTTGCTGTTGTTTTTTTGGCACCAGTTCAGCATGTGATCATTTATAAGCCTGTTTTATCCATCAGTCAATTTTAAAAATGCATCAAAATTAATTTTTAAAAAGCTAAACACATTTTACCAATCTGTAACTCTTTACCTTAATTGATAAATGGAGCAATCTGAAATATGTTTTGGGATGCCTCCGACTGTTGTTTGAGAGCTGAGATTTGGAGTATAAAATCTCAAGGGTATTAAGTAAAAATAGAGAAGTAAAATCAAGTTAGTTCACTTAAAATTATGGATTGAAAGAAGCCCCTAGATATTTTCCCCTGTTCTCTCGCAAAAAAATAGATGAAATACTTGGCCTTCTCAGTACACATCTGTTTTATTCAATGATGGGACCAGTCATGTGTTAGTAAATTAACCTAAAAATAGTCAGGGACAAATGTAAGGGACAGCTTACTTGGTCTTTTAAAGACAACTTTAAGAAAGGCAGGCAAAACCTGAGGTCACCTGTCCAGGCCCATCCTAGCTGAAGGTCTGGTTTTTGGCAAAACTCTGGTGTTGTTCATGTCACTGAATTACAACTCTGTAGGTTTCTAGAAAGTCTTACCAGTGGGGAATGAAGCTGGGACTCCTAGGTCAGCAACATCTGGAGTATCACAGCTGGATTAAAGATTAACAGAGTTGGAAGGGACCTTGTAGGTGTAATCCAACCCCCTGCCCAAGCAGGACACCCTCCCTACACCATTTCTGATAGGTCGCAATTCAGTTGTTCCATTGGTTGATTGCTCTCACTGTCAGAAAATTTCTCCTTATTTCCAGGTTGAATCTCTCCTTGTCAGGGGTCAAATTCAGCAGGTTCTAGAGAACCTGTAGTGGAAATTTTGAGTAATTTGAACAACCAGCAAATACCACCTCTGGCTGGCACCAGATTGGGGTGGGAATGGAGATTTTGCAGTATCCTTCCCTCGGAGTGAGGAGGGAATGGAGATTTTGCAGTATCCTTCCCCCGCCATGCCCACCAAGACATGTCCACAGAACTGGTAGTAAAAAAAAATGATTTTCACCACTGCTCCTTGATCAGATTCTATCCATTATTCCTTATCTGACCTTCAGTCAAGGGATTGCCCTTGATCTACAAGTTGGTCTTTTTGTCAACAAATTCTACTGCTGTTAGCTATGTTAACAATATTACCAGGACACCTAGTCAACATTCGTGCAATATGCTTCATCAAACACGTTTTTTAAAACAACAACAACAACACAAAGCCTTAACTCGCACAACACAATAATGCTTGATTTTAAACTTGATTCATTTTGGGGGGGGAGTAGTGGGGTTTCTGGCATATGGCTTCTGCCATTCCAGAAAATGGGTTAGTTCAATTATCAGGTTAGAGATGTTGTGTAAACATAGCCCTGGTGATAGAAAACAAGAATTACATCTCAAGTTTTCAAAGTGTGAACACGAAGCTTCTGCTTGCAGGCTCCCTTAACAGGATAATCAACCATAAAGGAAAAACATGTACATATTTTTCACATTGGCTGTTTATATATTTTCTCAGGGTCAACCAGTACAAAGACAATTCCAAGCTATGCTTATCCCTGACTGCTTTTTTTTTTAATCAAACGTAGGCAATTAACAATTGGAACTAGATAAAAGACATTCAGCAAATATCCTGCAATGGGTGGATTGGAGACAGAACTGCATTCTTTTAAAGGATACTACAGGGAAATATTTTCGCTCATCGTATCATGTTTTCTGGTCCCCAGTGTGGTTCTTTCCCCGGCAATTATTTATAGAATGCAATTAACACAAGCATGAATTCATGCTAAACATTGCACTTGTTAATATTTTTAATATCTTTTTTCCCGATCCATCTTGAAATGCTTCGCATCTACAACTGAAATTATCTTTTAACTTGATAATCCTGCGGTAACAAAAACTAGTGCTTAATTACTTGGTTTTGTGCAATCTAGAGCCATGGCCTGATTCATTATCTTAATATGCCAGCCAGCAAATATGCATCCATTTTTTAGAGGAGTGGGTTTACAGGTATTTGTAGATCAAGGAGCAGAGATGGGTGATGATGGAACAAGTAACAGCCAGAAAACTTGAAATGGGTGTGCAATGGGGGTGGGGGGAGGTGGATATCTTAAATCAGGGATGTCCAACCTTGGCAACTTTAAGATTGGTGGGCTTCAACTCATATAATTTTGGGACTTGAAGTTCACAGGTCTTAAAGTTGCCAAGGTTGAACATCCCTGTTCTAAACCTTGATGGATAAAAAGATGGCAAAAATGTTAGATTGTCTGCCTTGTATTGTTTCTTGAAACAATAATTTAAATAACCATAATTGGAAGGTGGACCTGAAATATAAAAGTAGAAGTGATCATAAAGAGCTTTTCAATTTTCTCCATCCTTTACATGGGCAGTGAGATTGGTGGTGGTGGTAATCAATTTATCTTAAGTTCTAGGGTTATTTTTTATTATTGCAATCAAAGACCCAAATACAATACAATAGCAGAGTTGGAAGGGACCTTGTAGGTCTTCTAGTCCAACCCCCTGCATGGGCAGGAACCTTATACCATTTCAGACAAATGGCTGTCTAACATCTTTTTAAAGACTTCCAGGGTTGGGGCATTCACAACTGCTGGAGGCAAGCTGTTCCAGAGGTTAATTGTTCTTACTGTCAGGAAATTTCTCCTTAATTCTAAGTTGCTTCTCTCCTTGGTTAGTTTCCACCCATTGCTTCTTGTCCTGCCCCCAGGTGCCTTGGAGAAAAGTTTGACTCCCTCTTCTTTGTGGCACCCTCTGAGATATCGGAACACTGCTATCATGTCTCCCCTGGTCCTTCTCTTCATCAAACTAGACATACCCAGCTCCTGCAGCCGTTCTTCATATGTTTTAGCCTCCAGTCCCCTAATCATCTTGGTTGCTCTTCTCTGCACTCTTTCCAGAGTCTCCACGTCTTTTCTACATCGTGGCGACCAAAACTGTATGCAGTATTCCAAGTGTGGCCTTACCAAGGCACTATACAGTGGCATTAACACTTCACGCGATCTAGATTCTATCCCTCTGTTGATGCAGCCTAGTATAAAAATATACAAACACAAAATGAGAACAATGAGCGAGAAATATTACTACTAAGCAGTCACCTCCATTTTAAATTCTGCAGGCAATATAATAATATTTAGAGACATTTAATGAGATTACATCATCCTCATTTGGCACTAAAAATTGAAGGTGCAATTAATTTGAATGCCCTGGAAACTAAACTATTAAAAGGGATATATATTATATTTGGATGTCCTTGTAAAAAATATAGTGTAAGAAATGTGCTCATCCTACAAATACTATTAATATGGGATTTTCTTGAATCTCCCTTCCAAAATATATTTTCTTAAAAATATATAAGTTCAACTAGATCTAAGGTTCTGCTGTAGTTCCAAAGTTATACATTCATTTTAGATCCAATAGATCCTCTCTAGACTCCCTTCTAGATTACTCCTACATCCATATAGCCCACATAGATCAAAGATTGGGATGATTTCTCTGAATGCCTCTAGACCAGGGATGTCGAACACGATTTCATTGGGTTGTGTTTGACCCCAGGGGGCCTGGCGTGGTCAGAGTGGGTGTGGCAGCTCGACATCAGTCGTGTCAGGGGCGCCTATGGTGGCCCAAGTACTCTGCCAGTGAAAATGGGCTCATGAGCTCCATTTTAGGCTGCGATGGTCTCCTGCAACCCTCTGCCAGGGAAAATGGAGCTCAGGACTGCCACCCACTGGCCCTCTCAAGCTCCATTTTCACTGGCAGGGGCACTGTGGACTGTTCTTTTGCTGCTTTTAGGGTGTCCCCGCAGGCCAGATCTAAGCACCCCATGACATCCTGCTCGTGACATCCCGTTTAGACTTCTGCAATGCTCTCTACATGGGGCTCCCCTTGAGGTGCACCCGAGGACTGCAGTTAGTCCAGAATGCAGCCGCGCGAGCAATTATGGGAGCCCCTAGGTGCTCCCATGTAACACCGCTCTTGCGTGAGCTGCACTGGCTGCCTGTGGCCTTTCGGGTGCGCTTCAAGGTGCTGATTATCATCTTTAAAGCGCTCCATGGCACGGGACCTAGTTATCTATGAGATCGCATCCTACCCCATACATCCCTGTGGCTGATTCGCTCCCACAGAGAGGGACTTCTCCGGGTGCCGTCCACTAGGCAATGCCAGCGGGCGATGCCCAGGAGAAGGGCCTTCTCTGTGGTGGGCCCAACCCTCTGGAACGACCTTCCCCCCGAACTCAGAATGACCACGGACCTCCGTTCTTTCCGTCAGAAACTCAAGACTTACTTTTTCCAACAGGCCGACCTGGCCTAACTCTACCTAGCCTTTAGCCTGACATCAAATTGTTTTAATTGATTTTAAGGGTAATAGTTTAATTTATTGTAAATTTTAGTACAGGGTTAATAATTTAATTTGATTTTAAATTTTTTATATTGTCATTTATATATGCTTTTTTAATTTCCTGTGCACCGCCCCGAGTCCCTTTTTGGGAAAGGGAGCGGTATATAAGTTTAATAAATGAATGAATGAATGAATGAATGAATAAGCCAGATCCAGCCTCTGGGCCTTGAGTTTGATAACCCTGCTCTAGACCTTCATCTATTTTTCAAGATCAGGATTTCCATTCTTGTTTTGGTCGTAAATACTGTGTTTCTAGAGCTAGAACAACACAAGTAAACCCAATATTTCTGAATCCACAAATTAACATTGACCCAAAGTTGAGATATTTGTCCATCCTGAGCTACACAGCCACATATGGGGACCAAATAATGTCAAATATCTGAAAGCTAACGAAACAGGACAGGAGAATATAATGTGTCTTTATTTTTCGGAGCTAGTAGAAATGCAGTCTCTCCTAAGTGCACTAAGAAATGTCCAACATGTTCTTTCATTATTTCCAAACTGTCCAAATAACCTTCACATCTGGATTCATAAGATGGCGGGTGAAAAAATTTAGTATTCTTTTCATCTACTGAATTGCAAGCCTTATTAAAATTCACTCCCTGGAAAAAAAGAGGAAGCTGATCAATACCTATGATAGTGACACAAACTTTAGTTTTTAATTCTACTTTTATCACAGTCGGCTGCATATATTGGTGAGAATAAGCCCCAGCCTCTTAAATTTAACCTGTAATATAACATATCTTCCTTCCGAATCAATGAAGGAGGAGAGGAGGACAATGGCCAAGGATTTTTATGCATTGAAAGTGCAACCCGATCCAGTCTACCTCGCTCTTTTGAATTCCTTGAACAATCGGTTTCTCCTGCCACCTTTTCTCAGTCATTCTTGTCAAAAAGATTGTGACTTTCTTGTCACTCAGCACTTTGAAGCTCACTTCTTTTCAGATAACACAGAACCCACTTTCAGCTCTAGCCTCCACTTAAGCTTTTAATATTTGCTTTTTTTTTGTTTTACAGTTTAAGAAATGAGGGACAGAGCCTTCCATTTTCAAATCTATATATCTAAAAATGGCTGTGTGTGTGTGTGTGTGTGTGTGTTTGTGTGTGTGTGTGTGTGTGTTCCAGCATAACTTTGGAAAGCCCCGAGCAATTTCAACAAAAATTGGTACATAGAAGACTTACTTTCTGGAAACAAATACTGTGGGGGATAAGACACCCCTAACACCCCTCGGGGTGTGTGTTCTGTTACGATACAGCCTGTTGTGCCTTCAAATGGCTTCTACTGTACTGCTGTAAAATGACTCAGCGCAGTGGCTTTGCCATAGTAATAGCTTCACAGTACTCCACAAGGGGGCTCCCTCTGGTAAGGGGGAAAATCCAACATAGAATTTACGTTTGGTCCTGACGTTTCCCCCCTATAAATAAATACCAGGGCAACGCCGGGTTATCAGTTAATATTAAATAAAAAAGGATGTTTATTCAGCATGTTAGATCTTTGTGTCTCCTTTCATTAATCTATTTGCCACTATTTTTTGTATACATAATGACAGGCCTCAACTTATGACAACTTATGACAAGCCAACTTTAGGATCTTTATTGCAGCAGTCGTTAAGTGAATCTGTTACCCACAATGGAAGCAATGAATTCGCAATGAGGGTTTTTGTAGTATCCTTCCCTTGCCTTCCCTTGCCTTCCCTTCCCTTGCCACACCCACCAAGCCATGCCCACAGAACCGGTAGTAAAATAATTGAATTTCACCACTGGGCAAAACTCACTTAACAAATGTCTCACTTAGCAACGTAAAGTTTGGTCTCGTAAATCGAATACTACCTGTATTGTCACAGGATGCAAGCTGCTCCCAGTCAACTGCAAAAGCTGCCTTTTGCAATTGACTGATGAGTTTGTCAATGCCATTGGTGTTCAAAGTGATATTATTATGGTTCAAAACAGCCAGCCAGATGTTCAGACCAGATTTGGCAATGTTATCCACCTTCCCCAGGACCTGAGATAAGCACATATGAATGTTTGACGGCATTAGAGGTAACATCGTAGGATGTAAGCTGTTCCCAGGAAAGCTGCCTTTTGCAATTGACTGATGGTGAATTTGTCAACCATTGACTAATAAAGTGACCTTCCAAATACAACCACCTAAAATGTGGTGTCTTGATGCCTCTATTGATACTGAGACTGGCACGACTTTCATAATTGGGCTTTAGGGAAAAAACAAATCATGTCTTCCTTTTTTGTCTGTGAAATGTCATTTTATTTTTATTTTTAGGGCCGGTTTTCTGGCATACCTTGAATTTATCACGGTCTGAATCAAGAAAGATTTACAACTGGACATCAATTCATAGATGTCTCATTACTTTGGACTGGGGGCATGTCAAAGAATAGCTTAAAAGTCTCCATATTAGGCAGGGTTATTGCTTTCGGTAAGGAATCGTTCACATGATCGTGTTTCTAAAATGATCTCTTCTATTACAGCAAAAGCTTGCCGAATAAACTGCTAATCATAACATGCTATGGATGCAATACGTCTGCCTGAAATTTTTCAACTTAATTGTCTCCAGAAGCTTTCTCTTTTCTCAGACCTTCGATCTCCACAATCATCTCTTTTGAAAAGAGACAATAGCTTTATTTCCATAAGTGGTTTTTTTTCTTCCTAACTTAAAAGCCATTTAGGGACCAGTCACAAAGGTAAGATCCTTTATAGTTGATGTCTGCAGCAGCCATTACAGTTAAGGAACAGATGATCGGTCTATTTCATGCCAATCCCTTATTTATTCAGCGATACATCAGTACCATCTAATTTCCTTGTGGGTCTGACATTATGTATTTAAAAAGCAAGACAATTCATGCTCGCAATTTTCTCTGACTTAGGTATTAGCCGCATTCTTACACTTTTGCTCAACATGACTAGCTTGGTTAGTTTTAATCTTTATGGGGAAAAGGAGACTGAGGCTCAGTCCTCATGTGACCCCCCCAAACTAACAGTGGATGGATTTCTCCCTTAATTGTTCTTTAGTTACAACCCAAATGGGACAACCCTCTAAATCAGTGGCCCCAGGGGTGAAATGCTATCGGTTTGGGCTGGTTTGCCCGAACTGGTAGTAAAAATGCTACCGGTTCATCCAAACCGGTAGTAAAAAACTGTTAAAAAATGTTAATGGTTTGGGGGAACCAGTAGTCAGCTATGTGACAATCAGCTGTGCCGCACGATTTATATTTGCTAGAAATTGCGCGGCACAGCTGATTGCCACACAGCTGATCATCAGGAGAACCAGTAGTAAGTTTGACCTTGGGGGGGGCAGGGGGGGACGTGGCCAGGGGGCCATGGCTAGCTTGACATCACTTGTGTCGGGGGCGCCTGTGGAGGCCCAAGCCCTGCGCCAATGCAAACAGGCTCGAGAACTTCGTTTTTGGCTGCGACCACCTCTTGCAACCAGTCAGTGGAAATGGCCCTCCTGGCCTCCGTTTTTGCTGGCAGAAGCATCGCAGACCAGTCCTTTGCTGTTTCCAGCCTCCACCCCCCCCCCACTTTAAAAAAAGAAAGAAAGTACCACTATCCTTTTCTGAAAGAGCAACAAACCCACAAAAATTTCTCTTCTCCCACTAGGCAGGAAAATATTTCTATGCTACTTTAAATACCGGCTCCTGTCAAGTCTACCCATGTGACCTGTATGTATCTGATTAGTAATTAAATGTGTATGGTCAAGGACTTGCTCAATTGATAAATGATCCTTGACAGATTGTGCGAACATGGTGACTTCTACGGAAAAACAAAAGACAAGGAATAATTGGATCTTGCAAGAGGCTGGAAATCAATCACTCTAAAAGGGTCTTCTTCTACCTGCCCTCTCCAGCAGCTCCAGGAGTTGAAATCCCACTCCTCAAATAAACAAAGTTTGCACTGAGTATGAGGATAGGATGGTGTCAATTATTGTAATGTTTTAATCATAATAAGAACACAAAAATGTTGGTGGTTTTATAGTTAAAGAGATAGGGTTTTTTTTTAATAGTGGGAGGATGGTTAATAGTGGGAGGATGGTTTTCTCTCCTACCCTCAAAGAATTGGGTTTTTTTCTCCTTTAAATATTCTCCAGTATCCTTTGGGTCAACTATTGTATTGTCATCTCCATTAAATGTCCATTTAAAGTGTAAAGCAAAACTTTTTTGAAATTCGAACAAGCCTGGAAGATAGTTGGCTTATAAATTGGGGGGGGAAGGTAGAAAAGTCATAGCATGATTTTGCTTAACACCAATGATCCTGTTACCAGCACTTCTAAAGAAGGGGAAGAGGAGAAAGAAGAAGAACGAGAAGAGAGAGGAAGGAGGAAGGAGGAGAAAGGGAAAGGGAAAGAAGAAGAGGAGGAAGAACCATTAATGGTAAGCCATATTCTGATGAATTTATCCTAAAGAAATTCAGCAAAATTTCCTTTTCTTCTGTTTCTCTGCACACTAAACAGGATGGTTAATTTCAAGAAACCATTTCTCAAAGTTGTTGTTCCTTCCTTCCTTCCTCTTTCTCTCCTTTCTGTCTCTCACTTGAGATTGGTACACTTCTCATCAAACAGATTCTTTCAATAAGAAGCTTTTAACTGTTGAGTAGTAAGTAACTTTAGTTTCCTATCATTAGGTTGTTTTCCCTTATCTTCTTTCGGGCAAGCATCACAGTTTCTTACCAAAGTTATACCCTTCACTTTAGCTGTTTCTCTCCAGACATGCTTTCTGTTGTCTAAGCCTCTTTTGCTATCCAACAAACTTGTCACTAGATAAGAACAATCACATCACACGCCTCTGAAAGAAATTTCAGAAGCAAATTCTCTTTGAGTAAGAACCAGCAAAAAAAAAAAAAAAAAAAAGCAGGAAGTATTTTTCTCTAGTGAATCAACTCATAAACGGATATATCTTTGAATACTTATTAAAAGAGGATAACTGAAAATAAAGTTTTTCCCTGTATTAACCCTATTTTAGACTTCATGTCTTCATTTGAGGTGCTTCGGTCTCAAAATATTGGGAAACCCACTGCAGTACGGTTTCTACTGTAGAAGATATTCTAGAATTACTACCAACCTGCCTTCCATTGAGGACCTGTATACTGCACGAGTCAAAAAGAGGGCCGTGAAAATATTTACAAACCCCTCGCATCCTGGAAATTGTTTCGACTCCTACCCTCAAAACAACGCTATAGAGCACTGTACACCAGAACAATTAGACACAAGGACAGTTTTTTCCTTAAATCCATTACTCTGCTAAACAAATAATTCCCTCACTGTCAATAATCCACCACTGCAATACTATTACTATTAGTCTTTTCATTCCTATCACCCATCTCCTCCCACTTATGACTGTATGACTGTAACTTTGTTGCTTGTATTCTTATGATTTATATTGAAGTTGATTGTTTCCTGATTGCTTATTTGCACCCAATGACTATCATTAAGTGTTGTACCTTATGATTCTTGATGAATGTATCTTGTCTTTTTATGTACACTGAGAGCCTACACACCAAAGACAAATTCCTTGTGTGTCCAATCACACTTGGCCAATAAAGAATTCTACAGCAGTGGTGTCCAACCTTAGCAACTTTAAGACTTGTGGACTTCAACTCCCAGAATTCCATAGACAACATGGCCGCCTGGGGAATCCTGGGAGTTGAAGTCCACAGGTCTTACAAGTTGCCAAGGTTAGGTACCCCTGCTCTACAAAAATGGGATTGGATCGTAGTAGAAGGATACAGATTCCCCATACTTATTCAATAGGTGTCTGGTTTTTTTACGCCGCCTGTCTAGATTAGAGGCTCAACCCTCCCAAAGAAAGACAGATTAGGCAAATATTAATGAAATTAATTAGAAAACGAGAAGAGCTTTGTTTCAAGCTGTGAGCAAAAATTCCATTAGTACAATGAGCACAAAGTGCCTCTTTCTATCAGCATCAATGCAGTCGTCCTGTATATTTATCCATTTCGCATTGCAAGCCATGATATTTCAAAGGCCTCGTCTATTTTGATTGATAGAAGCAGAGCAAGATGCCAGACTTGTTTGGAATGGAAATGATAGCATTAATATTCAGGATCTCTGTGCGCATTTAAATGTGGATTAAAAAGGCATTAGTGGGTCTCCTTTTAAGACATCCTTCCCTTTTGTACATTAAATATTTGAAAAGAATTTGGACTCGCCCTCTCTCACGTGGCTGCCTGGATGGAAAACAAAAGAAAAGAGGCAACTGAGCTTCTAACAAGTCTTCTCAGGCTAGTTTGCTCAGGGAAGGGGCAAATGGATGGAAAATTTGGAGAGAAGTGATTTCGAAAAGTTTGTGGGCAACATCTTCAGCGGCTCAATAGTATCCATGTTGCTTGTTACTGATAAAAGGTAAGCTTTTGAATGAGTGTTGATTCCAGGCAGCTGTCTGGACTCATCCTTGCAATTTTCTTGCTACCATTTTTGAATTGTCTTGCCTTTGCCTTCTTTCTAGGGCTGAGAGCGAGTGACTGGCTCAAGGTCTCCCAACTATGGCTTTGCGCCATAGACAAGACTAGAATTCCTAGACTTCTAGGGGGTCTCCTGTGTGAGTTGAATTGTTTTCTCTGTGCATCTAGACCAGGGGTAGTCAACCTTTTTATACCTACCGCCCACTTTTGTATCTCTGTTAGTAGTAAAATTTTCTAACCGCCCACCGGTTCCACAGGAATGGTGATTTATAAAGTAGGGAAGTCAGTTAAATTAAAAAAAGGAAAGTGCTTCAGTATCAGACTAAACCCCTACCACCCACCATGAAAGCTGAAACGTCCACTAGTGGGCGGCAGGGACCAGGTTGACTACCACGGATGTATACCATGCGGTGGTGGGATTCAGATATTTTAACAATCGGTCAGGTTGGCTGTTGTGGGAGGTGTGGCCCATCCGTGTCCTCCAGCTCGGCCACACATGTGGGATGAGCCTCCTGGGATGGCCAGCCTTACCCCGGGGAAAACTGGTTGTTAAATTACCACCAGCACCCTGCTATCAAAAGTGGATCCTGGGTGCTGTGCTGCAATGGAGAATTGGGTAATGGAGCGGCTGGCACAAGGGAAGGAGGAGGAGCGGGGGGAAGAAAGAGGGAAAGTGACCTTCTCTTTCCCTTGTGCTGGCCACTCCATTGCCGTTTCTCCATTGCAGTGCGGTGCCCAGAATCCACTTTGCTAGCAGTGGTGGTTTTGGGAGGTAATTTAACAACTAGTTTGCCTGAACCAGTGCAAACCGACTGAATCCCACCACTGATACCATGTCACCAGAATGTTGCTGGACACAGCATGACCTTGACTGCAAGGGGATATAAATATAATTCTTTGCAGATAATCGTTGACTTATGTCCGCAATTTGAGCCCAACATTTCCATGGTAAGCAAAACAGTTGTTAAGTGAGTTTTGCCCCATTTTACAACCTTTCTTGCCACCCTGGTTAAGCGAATCACTGCAGTTTTTAAATTAGCAGCACGGCTGTTAAGTGGACCTGTCTTCCCCATTGACTTTGCTGGTCAGAAGTTCGCAAAAGGGGAAGACCTCAGGACATTTCAACAGTCCTAAATACAGGCCCGTTGCCAAGTGGCCGAATATCGATCCCGTGACCACAGGGAGGCTGCAAGGATCCCAAGCGTGGAAAAGAATCATAAGTCACTTTTTCAGTCTCTTTGTCACTTCAGACGGTCATTAAAAGAACAGTTGTAAGTCAGGGACTGTGTAAATAAAATCTTCATGAGTTCAGGGAATTCATTCGGGCTCACCGGTTAGTGAATTCTGAATCAGGAAAATCTGGATGCTATGAAAGGCAAAAAAAATAATAATAATGATTAGCTGATATTTGCTACTTGGGAGGCAGATGTAGGAGGCCTTCCCTCGAGCATTAAAAACGATAACATCAACTACTTTTGCCCGTTACTGAAGCTATTGTTTGTTAATAGATTATTTCAGAAAAGCAGCTCAGGAGGGATTCTGTGTGCTTCAAGGGTAATTAAAACTCTGTCTATGCAAGAAGAAAAAGATCTAATTTTTTTTTCTTCCCGAGAAAACAAACTTTCAAAGAAAGTGGAAGTTTTATTTTGTCACTTTCAGTTCAGGGTTGGGGAAATAAAATCCATATTTTAAAAAAAGCAACAAGGTTGGATTTTTTTATTTCTTTTCCCTTTTATTTCTTGTAGTTTTTCAGTGTTAACCTTTCTGTTGCTACGTGACATAGACACACGCACACACACCCCTATAGCAGATGTGAGTGCATGTGTCTCTCTCTTTGTGTTGGAAGCTTTAACTTGTCACGAAGAAGCGACAAAAGTCCTATCTATTGAAAGTCCTTTCTTTACACTAATTATTGTACATATACAGGTAATCCGAGGAGCGTCTGGGTTGAAAGGATTGTTCTGACCCAGGCTTCCTTAAAAAGCAAGAAGCAGAGTCTTGGTCCCCTTTTATTTACACAACTTTGAATTTCTTTCATTCACAGTCAGCAAGGCTTGGCAAACAGTCTTTCAGAGGAATATTTATCAGCACGAACCTTATCTCATTTGGAGAGCTGCTAGATAACTAGCTTCTAAATGCAGAGCAAGGCAAAACTTGGCACAGAGTCTCTTATAGTCACACTTTCCACCCTTGAAATAACAGAATTGTTTCCTGTAAAAGCCCCCCCCCCATTTGCTCCTCTTTTGTTTCCTACAGGAGGGGCCAACCACCTCCAAGGTATGGACTTAGTTATTACTCCTAAGTCAACCCTGCTTTCTTGGTTGTTCTTGTCTTCTGGTAGCTCTGCGCGCATGCACACTGGGAACAGGCTCCAGCTGTTCCTCTGCCTCACTGCTATCTCCCTCTCTTGTCTCCGACACAGAGCCCTCGTCTGAGCTTTCCTCAGCCCCCAGGACTGACCCATGTTCCTTCCCAACCTCCTCACTGTCTGACTCTGCTGCCAGCTCTGTTGGCTGCCAGTGGGCCACAACAAGGATTAACTGGTGACATCACCATTGTCCTAGGGACACCCAGTTGGGCGCTTGTTTCATGTCCCCGACAAGAGCTGGAGTGAAGGACGAGAGCTCAACCCCACCTCACAGCAGCTGTCAGGTCTCAAACATGGACTTGCTAACCTCCTGCCCAGCATCCCAATCACCCGAATTGCTGTGTTCTCTGCCTCTGTTCTAACTATACCATGCGTGCATGAAATATGGATGTTTAAAAGTGTTTGTGTACAAACAGATTGTCACAAGCAAACAGCCGTGTTTTATTACTGATCAGAGATGGGATCTCAGATTAAAGATGTTAATATAGATATTAAAAAAGTACAGATTCTAATTTAAGCTGCCTATGGCAGGAACCCAATTTTCAAGTGATAATTACAATAATTAAAAAATTCTGTTATCAGCTGAGACAAACATGTTACACACTGGCAGGCAGAGATGAATGCCACGGCAGTTGGCAGCTTCTCTCAGTAATGAAAAATCAATTTCACGAAGTTCAAACAAGACGAGAAGAGTTTGAGAGTTCCTTCTCTGCAGGGAGGGGTGGGTGGTGGGTGGGGGTGGGAATAGAAATGCTTTTGTTCTTTTGCTTTCTTTCCCTCTGAGAAACATCATCAACAAGATAATTTTAGCAAGACCAGCTCAGCCTGGCATCTCTGAGTAGGATTCTAATCTCTATTAGCCAGGACAATTGAAGCTTAGTGGAGCTTCTGATATTTTAAGGATCCATGTATGGGCTTTTTTTTTGCTACTAAAGCTGTAGTCCCTGGACAACTAGTGTCACTTCTTGGGTGTGCATACATAAAGTCATACACATGCAAATCAGTGGTGGGTTTCTGCAGGCTCGCACCTACTCGCGAGAACCAGTTGGTGAAATTTAGAGAACCGGTGAGAGGGGGTTCCACTGGCGTACCTGAAAGTAAATCTGGCCCGCCTCTGCAAGTGACCCAATGGGAAGGAAAGGAAAGGAAGGAAGGAAGGAAGGAGAGAGAGAGAGAGAGAGAGAGAGAGAGAGAGAGAGAGAGAGAGAGAGAGAAAGAAAGAAAGAAAGAAAGAAAGAAAGAAAGAAAGAAAGAAAGAAAGAAAGAATTTATCACAATTGAGTCCAAAATTTTGGTTGCTAAGCAAGAGCGTTGTTAAATGAGTTTCACCACATTTTAAAAGGTGGCCACTCCCACCCTGTCACATGACTGCCAAGCCACGCCCACAAAATAGGCCACACCTACAGAGTGGGTTCTAAAAAATTTGAAACCCACCACTGATGCAAATGCTATGCTAGAATACAGAGCCAGTTTTGGTCACCACATTACCAAAAAGATGTTGAGGCTTTGGAAAAAGTGCAGAGAAAAGCAACTAGGATGATTAAAGGTTTGGGGACTAAAACATACAGTAGGACCTCAGGTTATGAATGCTTCTGACCATGACCAAGTCAGGTTCTGATCAAAAAATGCACTTTTTTTTGCAGCTGATTCCCCCCCCCCTTTTTTTTTCGGTAAGTGCCAAATTTCAAAAATTAGGTTCGGGTCACAACCAAATCAAGTTGTGACCAAAGTTATGGAACGAATTATAGTCGTGATCAGAGGTTCTACTGCAGGGGTCCTCAAACTACGGCCCGTGGGCTGGATACATCCTGCCAAAGCCATTAATCTGGCTCCTATAGGGCCATGTGGCTGCCACACACACATCACCCCACCTACCAGCCAGCCCCCACCCACCTTCTGGAGGCTTCAGGAGGCCCATTTTCAGGTGCAGAATGGTTCTGGAGAATGAGGAGTATCCAGTATCCAGAGAGGGAGGGAGGGAGGGAGACACACATGTTAGGATAATCATCCTGATGTTGGGTTGACAATATATATAAGCCAGGATTCTCAAAGAGTATATGCAACTTTAAGGACTATGTGGAATCTGATTGGCTGTGCTTCCCAGCTCAATCATAAAAGGCAGCTGTAAACATAGTTCATCCCTTTTGCTTTCCTTTGCTTTCTGATTGCCACTGAGGGAGGAGCTGAACCTGAAGACAGAAGTATCATTGTTTTGACTTACTGTAAGAAACTGTATTTTTGGTGAAGGACTGTTTATTGTTAGAGGAGTTAGTATCACGGTTTGGAAGAAGTAATTTAGTTACTACAAAAGTAAAGACTATTTATTTTTTCGACCATCAGTGTAGTAGAGTGTTTGTTTACTTTAAGCAACGTATCTCTTGCTGTCTGGTGTATTGCACTATTCCGCCTGTTTATTTTCCAACGGGGGTGTTTTTTACCCCTAACACCACACATACACAAACAGAAGTCTCTCTCTCATACATCACACACACACACACACACACACACACACACACACACACACACACACAGAGCAGCTACATGTCTTCATTAATCTGCTTTCCCACCCCTAGGAACATAACAAATTAAATTTTAATTTATGTTTAATGGACTGCTAAATTGGCCACACCCACCCAGTCACATGACCACCCAGCCCATTTGGCCTCTCAACAGTCTGAGAGATGGTGAATTGGCCCCCTATTTAAAAAGTTTGAGGACCCCTGTTCTACTGTATAAAGAATGGTCGCAGAAACTGAGTATGGCTACTCTAGAGAAAAGAAAGACCTGGGATGACATGATAGCAGTGTTTTAGTATTTGAGGGGCTGGAATGTAATCAAATGCAGGTAGTCCTTGAGTTACAACCACAATTGAGCCCAACATTTCCCATTGCTAAGGAAGATGGTTGTTAAGTGAGTTTTCCCCATTTTACAATCTTTCTTGCCACCGTTGTTAAGTGAATCATTGCTCTTGTTAAGTGAACGTGGCTTCCCCACTGACTTTGCCTGTCAGAAGGTCACAAAAGTTGATCACATGGCCTTGGGACACTGCAACCATCATACATCGGAGTCAGTTGCCAAGTATCCAAATTCTGATCACAGGACCATGGGGATGCTGTAACAGTCATAAGTGTGAAAAACAGTCATGGGTTACTTTTTTCAGTGCTGTTATAACATCGAAGGTCACTAAACAAATGGTTGCAAGTCAAGGATTACAGAAAACAAGGCAAAATAAATTCAGGACTAATAGCCCAAGGACGAGAAGGCTGATTTCTTTGTCATCTCATGTATTTGGTGTCCACAACAGTCCCACAAAAATGTCTGAGCCATGGTGGCGCAGTGGTCAGAGTGCAGTACTGCAGGCTACTTTGGCTGACTGCAATTTGGCAGTTCAACTCTCGCCACGCTCAAGGTTGACTCAGCCTTCCATCCTTCCGAGGTGGGTAAACCGAGGAGCCAGATTGTTGACTCTGTAAACTGCTTAGAGAGGGCTGTAAGAGCACTGTAAAGCGGTATATAAGTCTAAGTGCTATTGCTATTCTTCTGAGTGTTTAACATTTGCAGGCTCTGAGATTTCAACTAACCTCTGATTGCAAGTTTTGTTCAAATCAAAATGCCAAAGGAATTTAGCTTAGAACGGGCTTCAGGCAGCGACAAAGGAGAAACGTTACCAGTAAATCATAGCCCTTTTCTGTTCCTTTAGCCCCCTCCATTCAGAAATAGGAAGGAGAGGTTGTCTGGGTGTATGAGTGTGCACACGCATATATTTGCATCCTCTCTCTGTCTCTCTCTTACAGCCTCCAGCGTAGGAGACCAACAGCCTATCAAAAAAATGCAGATATTTAAAACTATACAACAAAGGTTAATAACGTAGTGACATTGAAAATGGCAAATACTGTATATAATCAACATTTTTCCAATGAGCCAGAGAAGGGGTTTAAACCTTCTAATTAGCAAAATATGAAAGAGAAATGGCCCCATTGATTCAGCACATTGCTGAACAGAAAAGCAATTTCATACAAGTCTTGGGGCCAAAAAAACAAACACAAAAGGAAGCTAAAAATGCAAAGAAACCTTTTCTTCCCAAAGAAAGAAAAGGAGAAAAGCCACTAAATCTTCCTATTTATTTATTCAAGCAAAGTTTGAAAGTAACGAGCCTGAAATAATATTAACTTTTCCAGTCTGGATGTGGGATGGTTTGCCCAAGCCAAGGCATTTCAACTAGAACAGCGGTCAACAACCTTAAACACGCAAAAAAGGCACAAAGGTCCTAAATGGAAGCCCCCGTTCAATTCTGGAGCCGAGCAGAAGTCCGGTTCCTCCACCATAGAGTCTCCTCCTAGTGCTCCTTTTTCCTCTGTTGATCGGAATTCCAGTTCCCCAACCATAGAGTCTCCTCCTAGTGCTCCTTTTTCCTCTGTTGATCGGAATTCCAGTTCCCCAACCATAGAGTCTCCTCCTAGTGTGGCATCCTTTTTTCCTCTAAGCCCTATCAATTGTGGAGCCAACTGGTGGCAGAGAGCCGCAGCAGAGGGATGAACGAGCTACATGTGGCTCCAGAGCCACAGGTTGCTGACCCCTGAACTAGAAGCACAGTACAGTATGTCTCTGTGGGAAGCATACTCCAAAAGGACAATGTCAGAAACCTCAGAAGCACCAGAAACCTCAACAAATATTTCCATTTCCTCCTGATTAGGTGCGATTCGGGAGGCAGAGGATAGATGGGGGCGGGGCCCACCAGAGGTGGTATTTACCAGTTGTCTGAACTACTCAAAATTTCAGCTATTGGTTCTCTAGAATTGGTCAGGACCTGCTGAATACCACCTCTGCCTGCATCCTACTTGGGTACCACTCGCCCACCAAAATCAGGCTGGCCCTTTCCTTGTTATGCACATGGGCAGTTGTGGAAACCATACTTCTCTTGCAAACCTTCGTATAGGGAAGTCGCACATATAATTGGGAGCCTTTGATCCGGGCTCTTTACATTTGCTTGGGATGTTTTAATGGCGATGGATCAGCCCCCTAGAAGGCATGGTGTAACCACGTAAAGGAATAAATAAGCGGCATGAATTGCCACACCGCCTCTTGAAGCATTCCCGGAGGGTGAAACCTCGCACAACGGTCCCATGCCCTGAGCTGCTCGTACGTCCCTCCCCTCCCCTCCCCATAGCAATTTCTGCCCCTGCTGTTGAAGAGAGCAGAATTTGCTGCACAGCAGGCAGTCCTGAAGGGATGGCGAAGGGAATACTTTTGGGGAGCCATCAAAAGAGGAGTCGGAAGGATGAAAATAAACTTCCGTGCTGTGCGTGATTCTGTCACTCTCCATTAATTGCCGAGAATGAAGCAGTAATGGTTCTTTTGGTGCAATGGTTCATTGTTTTCTTCGTTTTATATATGGGGAGTTTACATGCAAAGCGGTTCCGAAAGCCATTGGAAAAAGTTTCTTTTCAGGCTATTGAGAGGCAGGGAGGGAGAAACAGTTGCTGCTTTGTGTTATTTCTCCCCCCCCCTTCTCTCTTTTCTTAACTTTCAGCTTTTTGATGGTTTATTATCATCAGGGGCATTGGTGGCATTGTTTAGATAGGCGTAATGTGCAATTGCGCATTCGTTTTCTCTCCTTAAGTCTTTCAGGTCCTTTTCATCGGAAGCTCCTGACCAAATAAGTCTGTTTAGAGTCTGGTTTTCCAATTGCCTGCTTTCAGTTTGCTGTACGGCTTAAATGGCTACGGTTTTCTTTTTTTTCTTTTAATTCATTCACTCAGGTAACCCTTGACTTAGGACTACAATTGGGATCAGAATTTCCATTGCCGAGCCAGGCAGTGGTTAAGTGAGATTTTTACAAGCTTTTATATGCCATGGTGGAGCAGGGTGGCTCGCCGGGTTTACAAGCAGCCCACGTGTGTTCGAGACCCAAGTGCTATCATGGAAGAGGATGAGCTCCCATCCTTTGCTCAAGCTCCTGCAGAGCAGGGGTCTCCAACCTTTGCAACTTTAAGTCTGAAGGACTTCAGCTCCCAGAATTCTCCAGCCAGCTTTGCTCCCAAGTCTGGGAGCTGAAGTCCTTCAGACTTAAAGTTGCAAAAGTTGGAGACCCCTGCTGCAGAGGACGTGAAAACAGTCCCCAGCCGAGCAATGGTGATGTCATCGGCTAAGCCTTTGAACCCGGGAACATTATGCTCAGGGGTGGTATCCACTTACCTTCCCTACCGGTTCACAAATGTGATTGTGCTGGCTTCGCTCACTTGCACCCCGTCGGCGCATGCGCTCAGGCTTCTGCGCATGAGCTTTTGCCAAAAAAAGGGCCTAAATGGGATGCTGTAGAGCCGGGGCAGATTTCCACGACTGGTTCAGGCAAACCAGTCTGAACCAGCAGAATACCACCTTGGTGACCTTGGTGCTTCTGCCCCAAGTGCAATGAATGCCATGGTGGTTAAGCAAATCACAGCAGATCTTCAGTGAATCAGGATAAGTCTCTTGATATCCTAAATCGAGCACTGTTGAAGTCTGATGGAATATGGTAGCCCCTTCAAGGTTATGGGAGCACTCGCAGTACCACGTTTGTTACCCAGTGAACAATACAAACACGAGTGACCTATCATTCATTTCCGAGTGAAAAGAACTTTGATTTGCCCCCTCTGTCTGTGAAATGGGCACTTCTGGTTCCTGGCAGATAAGCTTGTCTTAAAATGGCACAGAGAACCGGTGCTATATTGACTGCTTTCTCCAGGTTGTCCCATATCAATAGAAAAGCTCTCCACGCTCTGGGTTTATGGCTTGAGAAGGGGTTGGCGAAGAGAATGGAAGAGGCGATGTTGCATTCATTGGTACGGCTTATCCCGCCTGAGCACCATGCCTTGTGCAAACAACCACAACTTGAAATATTCCTAAGAAAGATAGAGGGAGAGAAAGACGGCCGCCCTTGATCAATCGGCAATGTTTGCACAGCTTTATTACGCTCACAAAGGACCCCCTAGATGTGGCTTTGTAACAAAGCAGAGATGGCTTGGGCTGTTGTTCTATGCATTCATCTCTAAAGCTCGTTTGCAAAATTTGGAATGCATCACCCAACAGGTGATCCGTTCACTCTTTCCATCCCTGAACAATATTTTTCTTTTTTCTAATAGGTGAAATCATTAGCATTCAAATGTTCTCCTTCACACAATGCGGTTGGTTTTGAAATATTGTCGTTTTCCTCCTTCATGATATCAACACAAAGCAGTTCACGCTCTATTTAAAAGAAAACGGGCAACCTTCGTGCTACAAGCATTGTATTAGGCGCAATATTATCTATTAGTCATGCAAGGCACCATTAGTTGTCATTTTCCAAAAAAAGGGAGAGAGAACACGACAAAATAGCAATTAAAAAAAAAGATTGGTTCGAATGATCAAAACTGTTTTTATATATCCAAAGCAGAAATATGTGTCATAAGGAACACACTATTTGCTGATGTTTACCTTCACTGGTTACTATTAACTATTTCAGTGCTCCTGGACTGTTTCAGCTCCCATTGGCTGACCTTGTTCTAAGCCCTATTCCAGTTCATGAATATATCTACACTGACCCCATCCCCATCCCATCTCATTCCATTCCACCCAAAGGTGGTTTTCTACCAGTTCAGTAGGTAGTAACTCGGCCGGCCATGCCCCCAAACCAGTTCTATCGGCGGAGCCTACATGAAGTGTGTACCTGAGCGAACCAGTAGTAACAGAAGCCAGAACCCACCCCTGATCCCATCCCATCCCATTCTATTATCTCTAAGCGGTTTATAGCATCAGCCTCTTGCCCCCATCAATCTGGGTCCTCAGAAGGAAGGAAGGCTGAGTCAACCTTGAGCTTGGTGAGATTTCAACTGCCAAATTGCAGACAACCAGCAGTCAGCAGAAGTAGCCTATAGTACTGCATTCTAACCACTGTGCCACCGCGACTCTTAAGGGGGCATTACTAATGGGGGAATAAAGGGAGCATTACTAATGTGACTGAAGTCCCATTAAAATGTTGAGTGGAACCCTTCCGCTCTTGCAGAAGACCTCACTTTGAATCACTCAGATTCAAGGAGGAGTACAAAACAGAAATCAGCCAGGGGAAAGGGTATCTCTGAAAAGTGCCTTGAGTGTCAGCTCCATAAGAGAGGTAAATCAGCAAAAATGTCTTTGAAGTCAAGGGATTTACACCCACTTATGTTGGCCTAATAACTTTTGCTGACAGTGTGATACCAGATGGCATTTGGTAAGCAAACGAATTATTTCAGTATGTGGCTTTCAGCCCCGCACTAACCATTTTCAAAAAAAAGTCTGCAAGGAACACCCACTTCTTCAGCAACATAAATAAGTTATTCTCTCTCTCTCTCTCTCTCTCTCTCTCTCTCTCTCTCTCTCTCTCTCTCTCTCTCTCTCTCTCTCTCCCTCCCTCCCTCCCTCCCTCCCTCCCTCCCTCCCTCTCTCCCTCTCTCTCCCTCTCTCCCTCTCTCTCTCTCTCTCTCTCTCTCTCTCCCTCCCTCTCTCTTTCTGACAGACCTTATGTCAATTTAGATATTAAACCTTCTCAATCAGGGCAGAATAGGATGGAGAGAGAAACAGAGGGCTGTGCATAAAATTAACCATGGGGACAAAAATGCACAAGTTATGTAATCAAGTGTAGGTAATCCTTGACAACTGAGCCCCAAATCCCCTATTTTATGATTTTTTTTCATGCCCCAATTTCCTAAGTAAATAGCAATAGCACATAGACTTATATACTGCTTTATAGTCTTTTACAGCCCTTCCTAAGCAGTTTACAGAGTCAGCAACAATCTGGGTCCTCATTTCACCAACCTTGGAAGGATGGAAGACTTTGAGCTGGTCAGAATCGAATTCCCCACAGTGAGCAGTGAGTTAGCCTGCATGACTGTGTCCTGACCACCGTGCCACCACTGCGGTTGCTAAGTTGTTAACATGCTGTTAAGTGAATCTGGTTTCCCCACTGACTTTGGGGAAGACAGATGGCCGCAAAAAGTGATCACAGGACCCTAGGAAACTGCAACCCTTGTAAATCCATGCCAGTTGCCAATTTTGATTGCATGACCATGGGGAGGCTGCAATGCTCATGGGTGTGAAAAATGGCCGTAAGTCACTTTTTGCAGTGCTGTTGTAAATTCAAACGATCACTAAACAAATGGTTGTAAGTTGAAGACTACTTGTATTTTACATTCAGTTATAAAACTGAAGATGGACCACACCTTCAGAATAGATAGCAAGCTCTAGTCATTCATTGGCAACCTTCAGTCTCAAAAGACTATGGTATCGTGCTCTGGAAAGAGGTCAAAGCTGGAGTGTCCTCTCCAGCATGAGGCCTGGGTAGATTAATATGGAGGATAGACTGTTATCCAAGCAGCAGATTCCCCCCTCTCCACATTGCTGAAATAGTCCAATGGAACAGCAGAGCCAATACGGTTGGTTCCAGTTGTGTCGCAGGAGTTACCAGAATGTGGTTGTACAGTCACGAACTGCTTCCGGGACTTCGGCTCTGGATTTTGCCTGGAGGTTGACTCCTGAAGCCTTTTCCAGGAGTGGATGTAGCCACAAGGCAGTGGAGGTTTGTAATCAGGGTTTCCCTTCTACTAAAAGATGGTTCTGCCGCTTGATCTGCTGTTGGGGCATAGAGCCCTCTTCCGCCTTCAAAACCGTGGACCGGCTTCTCCTATAACCCTGGAAAGGGACCCTTACGAGGTGCTACCAGCTGGGCCAGCTGGACCAAGGTTTTTTAAGGAGGTGTTACTCCTCCATCACTCACCCTTTGTCCTGGCTTGTGACAGACAGAGCCTGGCATCCCAAAGGTTGGGCCCAGGATGGTGGGTTTAAGTTCTAGTAACTGAGGGAATGAACACAGGGGAAAAAGTTCTGTTGGGTGCTTTCTGTTAAAAAACAAAGATATTTGTTTTCACATGTTTTCAATGATCCTTTTTTTTTTCCTTTACATATTTTGTGACTCTTTTTTTTTTAACTTGCTGGAGACAATTTACCCTGAAAAATCTTCCTATATTCCTTCCTTCAGTCGGATGAAAGAGGTTGAACTTTTGAAATATACTTCAAAGGAAAAGGAAGAAACCAGTGAAATCCTAATGAATGAAGTGTGAGATCCTTTCAAGTATTTCATTACAAGATGGTTTGTAAAGAAAACAAAGAGGATTAACACCATGCCTTTTGTTGTATAATTCTCTCCCTATTGTTGGGCAAACTCTGTAGCACCCCATGTTCCCACTCAATCTGGAAAGGAAAACATTAGGTCCTCACCCCAAATAAAAAAAAAAAAAGAAACCTAACAGACATTTGAATCCTTAACCATCCTGAGAACTGGAACAAAATATCAAGCCAATTTTGCCTAGTGGTTAAAACCCCAGGCTAGAAATCGGGAGATGGTAAGTTCTACTCCCACCTTAGCCGTGAAAACCAGCTGGGTGACTTTGGACCAATCACCAGGAGACAGTGAGTTCTAGTCCCCCATCCCACCCACCCCCGTTAGGCATGAAAGCCAACAGGGTGACTTTGGGCCCATCACCAGGCGAAGGTGCACGGAACGCTGTTCCTTTCCCACCAAAGGTGGTTCCTATTTTTCTACTTGTATTTTTACGTGCTTGCGAACTGCTAGGTTGGCAGAAACTGGGACAAGTAATGGGAGCTCACTCGGTTATGCAGTGCTAGGGATTCAAACTGCCAAACTGCCAACCTTTCTGATTGACAAGCTCAGTGTCTTAGCCACTGAGCCACCGTGTCCCTTTTTACTTAGCACATAAATTCTGGGCTCAACTGTGGTCATAGGTTGAGAACTACCTGCATTATAGTATAGTATAGTATAGTATAGTATAGTATAGTATAGTATAGTATAGTATAGTATAGTATAGTATAGTATAGTATAGTATAGCATAGCATAGCATAGCATAGCATAGCATAGCATAGCATATAGTACAATACAATGCAATGCAATACAATACAATATGTAATGCAATGCAGATGCAATAATATCACAACACAACACAACATAACGTAACATAACATCAGTAGGAAGTAGTAGAGGTGGACGGGGGCGCAGGGGGAGCTCATTTCACTGGAGTGGCTGGCAGACATCTCAGAAATGACTGTCTTCATCAAAGAATTCATTTCATGAATGTCAGGCTGGTTAATCCTGATCTACGCTGATTGACAGTGGAGCTGTAAAAGGCTGGATGGATATCTTTCCTTTTCTTTTTTTCCCCCCCATGCAAAACAGATGCTTGATCACGTTTTGTACTTTGCTCCTGTTTTGGAACCTCGGAACTGTCATGCAAACAAAGAAAAGGGTGGGAATAAATCTCACAAGCTCCGCGTCCAATGGCTGGAAGGCTACTCCTTGCAAAAATTTAGGAAAGCAAAGCGTTCTTCCCCGTTTGCCTACAGGAAGCCTCGCTAAATATTGAAAGCAAATAATAATCCTTGGACATGGCTAGGAAAATGTGCGGGGAAGGAAAGAGGCAGCAGAGGAGCCCTCGGGAGTATGCACAGCTGTAACGGCCTGCCAGTTTGGAAATAAACACTGATGACAAATGGAGGAAAAATATCAACCAGCAGCTCTGACTGACAGTGAATAAATGAGCGGATGAATAAATAAATGGAAATGCGAAGAAGAATTGCTGCTTTCCTTGGAGAGAAATTTTTTTTTTTTTTAAATGTATGAAGTTTGGGTTTGTGGTGCTTTTTCATTGTTTTGGATTTTGCATAAAAATCTATACCAGTAAATAAAAAAGAGAGAAGGGGTGGAAAAATCTTTGTGACCCCTGAGGGAGAAAAAAATTGATTGGAGGAAACATGGACGAAGTGGAAATCCACCAGGAAAAAAAATGCATAGGTAAATCACACACAGTTGTACCTTGCGTTACTGTGGGCAGGGATGTGTTATGTAGTTTGACAATGGCAACTGCAAACAGGGGCCTCATAAACTTGATGAAATAGCAGTGGGGCAAAGGGTTAAAGCAGGATAGGAGGATAAAGAGGCTTTAGCTCAATCTTTCTGAACTTTGGTCTCTTTAAGAGGCATAGACTTCAATTCCCAGAATTCCCGAGTCCCAGAATTCAACAATATATCAAGAGTTGGACTAGATTACGCCATCTAAAACTCTAAGGCCAAGTAGGACCCTGGGTTGAAAAGATTACTGAACCTAGACTCAATGGCCTTCAATGGAGGTCTGAGATGCTGGTCATCCCCAAGGCCACAATTAATCTTTTTAGACACATGCAGGACACGAATGGTAAAAAAAAAAGAAGAGAGAGAGAGATTGGTGTTTTGATTTCATATAATTGAAATATAAGCTTAATTAAAAACACATTAAATTAAATGCATCTCTCTAATAGAATTATTCCACATCTATTTAATAATTCTCCTCTTCACATTAAAATTTACAGTTCAGTGATAACTTTTGGAAGGAACAGGCATGAAAAGCTTTTAGGGACCTACATGGCTTTGGGGCAGTGGTGAAATTCAAATTGTTTTACTACCAGTTCTGTGGGCGTGGCTCGGTGGGTGTGGCAGGGGAAGGATATTGGAAAATCTGGGGCCAGCCAGAGGCGGCATTTTCCGGTTCTCTGAACTACTCAAAATTTCTGCTACCGGTTCTCCAGAACCTGTCAGAACCTGCTGAATTTCACCCCTGCCTTGGGGCCTCAAGTTGCACAACTCAAGATTGCGTTTAGTTTACGTTTCTTAAACTTTTGAAAAAGTCATCCTTGTTATTTTGGGTTCACCATGATGACAGGACACTTCACAGTAGGCAAATATTTTTTCCATGAATAATAAGCATGGGAATGAGTTTGTGATAGCAGTTGCTCTCCCATTAACTTGCAAACCATTTGCCAGCTAATCCAACATATAAAAAAGGAAGCTTCTGATTGTGACTACAGTTAAGAATAAATCTCATTCCTCTCATCATTTCAATTGGACTTTATATATTGTTCTCAGCAAGGATTGTTTTCAGGTGAGCAACTCTTTTATGACAGCCTATTAATCTCACCTTCTCCCCCCTTGTTGGACTTGATCAAAGAATGTCAAGAATGCATCAACTTTAAAAATGAAATGCTTTGGAATATTTGCATTTTGTTTTATTTTTAAGGAAGTTACATTTTAAGTTCCATATCAGAATATAAGCTCCCTTTTTTTAAACTCAACTCAACTGTGAACTGAGAATGCAAATTTTTGGAATACCGAGTTCTCCTTGATAAATATGTAACAAATCATTCTCTTCTCCTTGTAGTCAACAAACATTTCTAGGGCTTAACTATGAATAGACAAAGACTTTGTTGAACTGAAATGTTTGCGCTCTTAAAGATGAGTGAAAATCTTTCCCTTCCAATGGATATACTGCAGATGTCCATCCAAACTCTATTAATGGGTGTGTGTGTGTTAATTTCGGCATTTTCAATGCTTCAAGTGCTTTGTGTTACAAACTTTAGAGGAGTTGCTGATGAAAGAACATGGCAGGACCAGTTCATTATGTCTTTAATTTTAATTAAGGAGGAGATGATTTCACTCTATCATTGAGCCTACTGAGTAATACAGATAAGGAACTCCATCTTGGACCAACCTACGTCTCACAGTTGTCATTGCAGGGTTGAATATCAAAGGTACAATCCTTGTGTGGAGCAAGTAATAGCTAGGATCAGAAAGGTCTTTGCACAAATTCATCTTGTGTGCGGGTTGGTCTCTAGGCTACTCATGATCATATATGCTTCAATCATGTCTCAGCTGCATTATTGCAATGCCTTTTGTGCAAGACAGATCTTTAAAACCACTCGGAAGCTTCAACTAGTCGCAAGAGCAATTAAGGACAACCCACAGTGTGTCTGTGCAATTCTCTCTGCTACAAGAGCTGCAGTGGGCATCCAGGTGCAATTAGAATCACTAGCTATCTTCTATAAAGTCCCTCATGGCATCGGGCCTTGTTATGTGGGGAGCCATATTTGCCCTCCAGTGGACCAATGGTGAAGTGCCTGATGGATTTTGGGCAATGTGCCAGGGCGGAAAAGAGGAGCGCATGGGAAGGGGAAGGGAAAGGGCAGGGATGATGGTCATGGGAGCAGGGGGGAAGAAAGGCCCCTGTCAGACAAACGGCTCCCTATCAGACAAACACTTTGATGTCTATAAATACCTGGACAACGTCAGGTCATCAGCTAGCTTTAAATAAAACCCGATTGTCATTTGGAATCACAGCGATGATCTGAAATGGATGGGATGATTTGTTGATCCTAATTAGGGGGGGATGGATGGATGGATGGATGGATGGATGGGTAAATGGTGCATCACATCACCATCTTCGCTAGTGAAAAGCCTCACCTCATTCATTTTGTTAAACAACCAACCCAGTAATGTAGAGATCAATAGACCATTTAGGGGAAATACTTCTTCCTAAAGTACTTTCAACCTTGAAATATGTTAAAGCAGCCCACAGTGCTTGGCCATTTGCTGTTAACACAAATAGTATATCTGCTACCAGATGCCTATTCATTTGTTTGCTTCCAAGAAGGAAAAAATGAATCGTTTCCGATGCCAACTCATAAACTGGAGAAGGAGAAAAGAAGCTTTTTACAAAATAGTTATGAAATGGGCAGGTGGATGGTTCAGTAATGTTCCAAGTTCTTTAGCCTTGTGTGAACATTGGTTGACTCGGCAGTGGCTGTGACAGCTGCCACGGACATGCTATTTTGAAGAAAGGGGAATAGAAAAGGAGAAATCCATTCTAGCTCTTCCTAACACACACTGGTTGTGTTCACATCCTGAATGTCTGTAGAGATCCTCAGTCATCCAGGTCATGGTTGTCCCAAAGGTGCTTTTTTCAAGAGGCAACTGGACTTTCTGGGCTTTGAATTCAGATCATAGAATCTCCAAGTAGTTGCCTTCTGAATTCTCATTCTATCTATCTATCTATCTATCTATCTATCTATCTATCTATCTATCTATCTATCTATCTATCTATCTATCTATCTATCTATCTATTCATTCAACAAGTACAAGGAAACAAGTATCAGTATAGACATAGACGTGGACACATGAAAAAATGGCACAAATAAATGGAGATAAATAAGCAAGACACATAAAATATATGCATATAAATGGGACAGTAGGACAGGGACGGTAGGCACGCTGGTGCTCTTATGCACGCCCCCTTAGGGACCTCTTAAGAAACGCCAAGTTCCATGGTAGACAGCTTAAGGTAAAAGGTATGGGGGGGGGGATGTTAGAGGAACTAACAACAGGATCAGGTAGAGTGTTCCAGACATTTATGACTCTATTGCTGAAGTCATTTTTCCTGCAATCAAGATTAGAGCGGATTACATTTCGCTTGTATCTATTGATAGCCCTTGTTTTATTGCGGTTGAAGTAAAAGTAGTCAAAAGTAAAAGTTCAGAAGCTAGGTGATCTAATTAACCCGAACTCTTCTTAGCATCCTCTTCCTTCCATACAATATTTTAACTGACATTCTTTTTAGACTTGGAAGCCCCATGCACCACAGCCCTTCCTTTAAGTCCAATAGGTCTGAAGCAGCCAGTTCAGCTTTGCTAGAAAGCAATGTTGGATTCATTGGTGAAACCCCTTTGGCCTCATCCTAATCACACTGAGTGCATGGAAGTGAAAGTCAATTAAGCTCTGATATACATTCATGAAGCAGCCCAATGTATCAATTTACCTCCTAATGTTCACTCGTGAACTTTAACTCCCATGCTAACTTGCCTCTTTTTTTTTTTAATCTCACTTTGCTTGGTGTATGCACCTACCTATTTGTTCTATAAAGATCAAAGCCCATTTTACATCATTTTTTCCCCAAATCCCTGGATAATTTCAGGACTTCAGGCTGCATTCCAGTTAGCGACAATAAATCTCACTTGAACTAAAAATTGTATCTTTGGATTATGGAATTGTACTGCTGTTTTGTTGACAGGGTGGTCTAGAACAGAGGTCGGCAACCTTGAACACTCAAAGAGCCACAAAAGTCCTAACCGGAAGCCCCTGTTCAATTCTGGAGCCGACCTGAACTCTGGTTCCCCCACCATAGAGTCTCCTCCCAGCATAACGTCCTTTTTCCTTTGCTGACTGGAAGTCCAGTTCCCCACCACCACCACCATAGAGTCTCCTCCTAGCATGGCATCATTTTTCCTCTACCTGTCCTAGTCAATTGTGGAGTCGACCAGCTACAGGGAGCTGCAGCAGAGGGATGAAAGAGCCACATGCGGCTCCAGAGCCGTGGGTTGCTGACCCCTGGTCTAAAACATAGAACATCATCAAACAGGGGTCATTCTTCACTAGACACTACTACCTAAATTACAGAATCAGACTAGAGCATCAGAATCTGGTCTCCCCCGTTGACACTCATAGTTTTTCCTGTTTACAAAGAGAGCATTGAGATGGTTTCCTTTGTTTTCCTGTTAATTGTGATTTCTATTTTAGGACCTACACTGAAGATGTTTTTGGTTTCCGAGCTCAAAATGTAGCAAGCTATGGGGGTCATGGTTTAGAGGTCTTTGAACCATAGGAAGCTTTATAGTTGTAATTTTATCACTCTCCCTCCACCATGAATCACGATTTATAAACCGCAAAAGTTTGGGTTCAAATAACGTATTAAACCAAAGCCAAACAAACTTCACTGTGGTTTAGTGTGTAGGTAAATCTAAATTTACAGTAGGAAATTGAAAACAGATGCTCCTTGCAGGAGTATGGAACACAACTGAAATCAATTAACAGCAAAACTGAGAAACTACAGGAACAGGGTTGGGAATTGTCAGGGCTGCGCAGTACTGCATATCGGAAAGCAAAATGATCACACATGTACACAAATGTAGCACCTGCCTGAAACTCATTAAACCAAATGCATCTATTTTTCCCCCCTGAAATTACGTGGCAGTTGGTTTTGGTGTGAATTAGATTTCTGCTGATCACAACTTGTTTAATAAATAAGGATTGCACACTTGGCTAAAAGAAAACTTCAGCATGCGTTCTTCACGGCGAAGCACATTGGTTGAAAAAGCTTGAGGTTGGGAAGCAACAATAAGAAATATGTTGGAGAAACATATCAAGGGGGGACTTCTCATAAAAGCATCCCCAAAGTAAGAAAACAAAAGAAAACAAACACTTTGACTATAAATGTAAGAAACGGTCAGAATCTATTTTGTTTTGTTCTGGGTTTTTCTCCCCCCCACCTTCAAAATCGCTATGGAGCAGATGGGAAACCAGCGCTATCTCAGTAGGGGCTGAGCAGAGGATTTTGCACCGTAAATAATACCGATTGTTTCTTCTCCTACACTTCTGCCACTACATGTATTCAACTATTATTAGATGCAGTTGCTAGTAGGCATGGTGGGAGTGCTAACACAATCTATGGCTGTGCTGTGAGAAGATACTATGAATGATGGTACCACCGAGGCGCAGCAGTTGCCCTGGTGGCACAGTGATTAGGAAGCAGTATTGCAAGCAAACTCTGCCCACTGCCAGGAGTTCAATCCTGACCGGCTCAAGGAAAGCTCAGCCTTCCACCCTTCCGAGGTCAGTCAAATGAGGACCCAGATTGTTGGGGACCACATGCTGTTATTGTCAACTGCCCAGAGAGTGCTATTGCTGTTGCATTCATCGCGAAAACATCTGCTCTGGTCCTGAGCATGTTAACCCATGCTCTGAACTCTACAAATGCTCATAAAGCACCACAGTGACTTGGTCACTCTCTGTAGATTTGGGGGCCACGTTTTAATAACACGACCATATGGTTCCTTGGCAAAACACTAAACCTGACTATGTAGAAAGGGAAGCTAGCACCTCTTGCTGCCACAAATGATCTAGTTATGAATGGCAAGTTAATGGGCTCCATATGTACAAAAGGAAGTGAAGGTGAGATGGCTGTGGGGGGGGGGATGTTCTGTGGTGGTGCAGTGGTTAGAACACAGGTTAACTGACTGCTCACTCCTGGAGTTCAATTCTGAGCAGCTCCAAGTTGATTCAGCCTTCCATCCTGGGTAAAAGGAGGGCCCAGATTGTTGGGGAACATATGCTGACTCTGTAAACTGCTTAGAGAGGGCTGTAAAGCACTGTGAAGCGGTATATTAGTCTAACTGCTATTGCTAAGGAGCATGTTCATAGCATGAAGCGCAGGCTCTGTGCATGGGTAGATCAAAGGTGGGTTGCTCCTGTTTGAACTGGTTCGGCCGGACCGGTAGTGGTGGTGGCAGGAGGCTCCGCCCACCCGCCCATTGCACATGTGTGAGAGAGTATGAACATGAGCGAGCTAGTAGTAAACCGGCTAGCAACCCACCGCTGGGGTAGATGCACGAATGATGTGCTGCATTGCATAAAATATGTATAAGTGTGACTATAGCAATAGCACTTACACTTATACTTATATACAGCTTCACAGTGCTTTACAGCCCTCTCTAAGTGGTTTACGGAATCAGCCTGTTGCCCCCAACAATCTGGGTCCTCATTTTTTCCACCTCAGAAGGATGGAAGGCTGAGTCAACCTTCCTTGAGCCTGGTGAGATTCGAATTGCCAAACTGCAGGCAGTCAGCAGAAGTAGCCTGCAGTAGTGTACTCTAACGACTGCGCCACTGTGGCTCATGTACAATATGCACACTGTAATTGTGACTGTGTGATGTACAATGTGTGTGTGAGAGAAAGAGAGGGAGTGAGGAGAGAGAGAGAGAGGGAGGGAGGGACAGAAACTGCTGCAATCCACCAGAGGGCGCTGTATCTAAATCTCTGTGCCCTCCCAAATTAGCCCTGGTCCAATGTTCTTGGCTGGATCACCCCATATTAATTATCAGCAATGTTATTGTTAGAGGATGAAAGTCTCCAGATGATAAGTATCACTTTAAAGCCCACCTAACTCATCCACCTTTATCTCTTCCGCGGTTGTTTGCACAGCTGCTTTCATAGGCAATTTAGCCTAATATAAATGTTCCCTTTTGTTCATCATCTGTTTTGTCTTGATGATACATGGCAGCCCTTTGGTGCTTTGCTTGCTCCCTCTCAGTTAAGTTGGGGGTGTAGGAAGAAAAAAACCCAACAACCTTTATTTGAACATACTCTATTCACACTTTCCGATCCGAGTTGTGCGGTTGTGATCGAAATAGGCACTTATCACAATGTGATTATACTAAACGCTTGCGGAGGTACATGAAGATACCTGGAAAATGGGGTAAAAACTTTTAAGTCAATAGGGGAGAATAGGATCAAAAGAACATTATCCAAGTGTCATTTTTTCCCTAGAAACTTTGCATCCTAGGAAAAAAATATATCTGTATAAATGTGTACAAAATGGCAAACTCAGGGTTGAGTTTGCCACTGGAGGTAGAAATCAGGCTGAAAGAAACTTATGGGCACTCTGAAACCAAGCTAAATACACAGAGAAGAGTCCATGTGGTATAATTAATTCTAATATATTTGTCTTTCAAGTTTGCAAGTAGTTCTGCACTTGCAACCACAATGGAGTTTGGAATTTTCAGCCGTAAGTCATGGCAGTTGTAAACAGAGGCATCAAGGAACTAAACTGCGATATGATAACCATTTTTACAGTGGTTTTAAAGCAAGTTACTATGGACATTAGCTGAATCATGTGATCATTGAGCAAACCCAGCTTATCTAATGGATGTCAGAAATCATGGTCATGTGATTACAGGATGCTGCTCTCAGTCATAAATGTAAGCTGGTTGCAAGAACTAAGAATGTGATCATGTGGTTTTGGATGGGTCTCTGTGCAGCAACTTTGAGGGTGGATTGTAAGTAGGGTCTTCTCCAGAGGTGGTATTAAGCAGATTCTGACCAGTTCTAGAGAACCGGTAGTGGAAATTTTGAGTAGTTTGGAGAACCGGTAAATGGCTGGCCCCGCCCCATCTATTCTCTGCCTCCTGAGTCCCAGCTGTTCAGGGGGGAATGGGGATTTTGCAGTATCCTTCCCCTGCCATGCCCACTAAGCCATGCCCACCAAGCCATGCCCACAGAACCGGTAGTAAAAAAAATTTGAATCCCACCACTGGTCTTCTTGTTTTTCTTATGAACCAAAGAATCTATCTTCCAGGACTAATGGAAGAAGGCTTCCTAAGTCAGAAATTTGGATATATAAACAAAGATGTGTAACAAAATAATGAATATCAAATAATTAAGATAAGTAAACTTTAGGATTATTTGGAGGTTAATTGGCTATAAATGTGATGTCTATTGGATATTTATAGATGTTTGATATTATGAATAGATGATGGATAAAATTGAACAGAAGGTCTAATTAAACAATGTAAAATTCCTTAATAAGGATAAGTGAAGATGAAGATGAATAGGTATAAAGACAGAAATCAGAAATGGGGGAAAGATTACTTTTTAAAATTTGGGAACAGTTCTATTAATGGGTATAAAATAGAAGCAGAAGTTAAAAATCTAGATATGTAAACAAAGATGAAGTAATTTGTGTAATTGAATAATGAACATGAATAATTAAGGTAAGTAAATGGTATAATTATTGGAAAATTAATGGTTATACATGTGATGTTTACTTGATGTTTATAAAGTTTGATATTACTAATAGATTATAGATAAAATTGAACAGGGGGCTTCATGCAAAATTTTCAACAAGGATGAGTGAAGATGAAAATGAATAGGTATTGGGAATAATAGTTACAACTACTGAGTGTATAAGATTTACAATCTTTATTCAACAGAGATTGTAGAGATTGTACCCAGACAGTATACTGTTATTGTGAATATCAAAATTTCATACATAACCAAGAAAACTGTACAATACAAATATTATTTTTTTTTAAAAAAGACAACTTCCTGGTATGCGTTTTATGACCCAATCTAGAGCTAATAGAAATATATTTAGGGTTGCTATGGCTTGGGAGCATCTACGCTGAAACACATTAGGTTGAAAGTTATCCCTGAAGACTGCTTATTAATTGAGAATATGGCAACCAGATTATTAACTGGCGGGAACTGCTGAAAAATAGCATGCCAAGAATAAAAGATCTTCACTGGTTTCCAATTAATTTCAGGATACAATTCAAGCTACATGTTTAGAAAGCCAAGAACTGAACTGAAATTGCTGGCAACTATTATTTTCACTGAAAAATTCACGGAGTGAAAGGTATTCAGTTGAAAAACTGTGCAGGGGACGGACGGACACAAGAATGTCTGTCTGTCTGCCTGACTACCTACCTACCTACCTACCTACCTACCCACTCATCATCATCCATCCATCCATCCATCCATCCATCCATCCATCCATTTATCTATCTATCTATCACCTCTCTCTCATTTATCTGCCGTGTTTTTCCAAAAATAAGACAGTCTTATTTTCTTTTGACCCCCAAAATAAGCACTTGACCTTCTTTTCAGGGAGATCTCATTATTGGAATATGAATAATAACAACACCAATCCCCTGGCTTGTCCCATTGACCCTTGGCAGTCAATACTGACCACTTTGGAGAACTCCGGCCAAGAGTTAACTTGGTCATTTTGTTTACTTAGTTCATAGCTGGGAACAAAAAGATGCTAATCCACTTGCGATTGCCTGAAGCTTAATGCACTACAATTCTGAATCCTGTTTATCTGGTGGTTTTCATAATTGGCACTCAGTAGTTAGATGGTGCCCAGTTTATGGCAGATAGCAAGGAGAATCTCCTAGCAAAACTATTACTTTGCAAGGTGCGAGTAAAAAGATAATCAAATCAATATTAGAAATTCCTTTTTTTTTTAAATGGCTGCTGCAAAATTACATATGAAAAATGTAAACACATAAGCCTCCTGGTAATACGCAGTTGACAAAGGAAAAAATTGGGACATTTCCATGCTTCTTCAGCTATGGAGCAATGCAAGAACAGAGACATCAGTGGCAGGCGCCCAGATTCTCTATGCAGAAGGATCTGCAGATAAAACTTGGCATTTCCAATTTAAAAATCCGAAGTATCTGTCCAATGGGGAAAAAATGATGCCAGTTCCAGTCTTGGAGCTTACAGTCAGATGTTTTGAGTCTCTATAAAGAGCTTCGTATCTTTTTGATATTGTTTCATATCTTCTGAGGATTGAAAGGAACTTCTGGGAGATCTGTTGCTAACCACCATGGATTTCAAGGACGGATGTTTTGATTCAAACACAAGTTATTTTTCTCTTCTCAATGCTCTGGAGCAGGGGTCATCAAGTATCTCAGGGACCACTAAATTCTTAATTTAAAATCCTGCAGACCACTGATACGATCTGCCTAATGACCAGCTGGCTGAGCATGGCTGGATGGTCATGTGACTGGGTGGGCATGACCAACTTGATGTCATTCACACTCTGCGACCCAGGGTCTAAATTCCACTACTGGTTTGGCCAAACTGGGCTGAACCGGCAGCAACCCACCTCTGTTGCAGAACCTACTTAGCTTCAGATGCCATGAACCTTATCTCAATGTTTGTGCCACTCCACTCAGTCAAGACTATTATTTGAAAAGAAAACAGTTCAGCAACATGTACAATGTCCAATTTTGGCTGGGATGGGCAGTCATTATTTGAGTGTAAGCTGTATTCAATTTTTTCAATTCAATTTATTCAATTTATATCCCGCCCTTCTCCGTGAGGACCCAGGGCGGCGCACAGGAATTTAAAACAATATACAAAATAGTACCAATTATAATTTAAAAACTTATTAAATGACAAAGCCTGCGCTAAAACCAGATTAAATCCCCCATTTAAATTGTAAACTATCCCTCCCTCCTCCCTGGAACCCCCTAAAAGCCAAATTAAGAATTTTGTTCAAACACCCCTAGAACTGCGACCCGCCCACCAATTCAATGCAATTCAAAGGCAAGGGCCTCCTATTGCTGGCTTTGGGTTAGTGCAAAATGTTCTAAATAAAGGTAAAGGTTCCCCTCGCACATATGTGCTAGTCGTTCCCGACTCTCAGGGGCGGTGCTCATCTCTGTTTCAAAGCTGAAGAGCCAGCGCAGTCCGAAGATGTCTCCGTCGTCATGTGGCATGTATGACCTAATGCCGAAGGTGCATGGAACGCTGTTACCTTCCTGCCAAAGGTGGTTCCTATTTTTCTACTTGAATTTTTACATGCTTTAGAACTGCTAGGTTGGCAGAAGCTGGGACAAGTAACGGGAGCTCACTCCATTATGTGGCGCTAGAGATTCGAACCACCAAACTGCCGACCTTTCTGATCGACACACTCAGCGTCTTAGCCACTGAGCCTCTCCGTCCCTCAATGTTCTAAGTAGGAGAGCATAAATTAATCTTACCAAAGCTATTACAAGATTTGAATTCATGAATATCCTCAGGTTATGATTTTTTTTTTAAAAAAAACCAGTCAAGATGGCCGCCTCCATGGGAGTAACCGCAGCTCTGCCTGTTCTGATGCCCCTAAAAATAGATGGAACTTGGCTTTCATCATCTCAGTTGGTCCATTGACACTTCTGACAGTCCCCGCACACCCCTCTGGTTGAGTTGGAAAATCTTAAGAACTATTTTAGGGAGTCAGGCATTTTGAGCCACTTATGGTGCACAAATAATGCAAGGCTTTTACACTAATGCTGCTTGACATCTTATATCTAAATGTTTCAAGGCTAGATTCATAAAGTTCCCCTTTGAAATAAGAGTCTGCCCTTGTGAATTAGGTGCTGTTGAAATCTTGGCTTAGACCTCCTATTCTGACTTCCATAAAGACCCACATTGTACCCTCCTAGTCTGGCTTTTGTGAGGGTTCAGAAGTAGTGTTCAACATCTTGAACCACGGCTCATTTTGAAAAAGAAAGAAAGAAAGAAAGAAAGAAAGAGAGAGAGAGAGAGAGAGAGAGAGAGAGAGAGAGAGAGAGAGAGAGAAGGGAGGGAGGGAGGGAGGGAAGGAAGGAAGGAAGGAAAAGAAAGGAAGGAAGGAAGAAAAGGAAGGAAAAGAAAGGAAGGAAGGAGGGAAGGGAAGGAAGGAGGGAACAAAGGAAGGAAAAGGAAAGAAGGAAGGAAAAGAAAGGAAGGAAAAGAAAGGAAGGAGGGAAGGGAAGGGAAGGAAGGAAGAAGGAAGGAAGGAAGGAAAAAGAAAGGAAAAAAGGAAGAAGGGAAAGAAAGGAAGGAAGGAAGGAAAAGAGAAAGAAAGGAAAGAAGAGGAAGGATGGGAGGAAAAGAAAGGAAGGAAGAGGAAGGAAGGAAGGGAGAAGAAGGAAGGAAAAAGACAGGAAGGAAGAAGGGAAAGGAAGGAAGGAAAAGAGAAAGGAAGGAAGGAAGAGGAAGGAAGGGAGGAAAGGAAAGGAAAGAAGGAAGGAAGGAAAGGAAAGAAAGGAAGAAAGGAAAAGAAAGGAAGAGCGTCCACCAGCTATATTGTCTTATTTCCTAATAAATCTTATAAACTGGAATGTAAAGATGTCATCTATGACACACTAGAGGGCAATCTTTCCCATCAGGATACCGTATTCAGCTTGTATTGCAAGCCCATTATCTGGATGGGGAAAAAGAGGCAAATATGCAGATCATGCTTGAAGATATGCATGGAAACGGACTTGCTCACACTCGTCCGGATGTCCGAATTAGAAATTGGGTTAAAACAATTAGTGGGTCAAGCTTCCTTCCAGGATAGGAGACTAAACCAATGTATAGGAATCATTTTATTTATTTTATTCTGAATGTATTTTATTGGTATCCCTGCTTTATAGGTAGTCCTCATCTGCAACAGGTCATTGAGTGACCTTGATATTTACAATGACGCTGAAAAAAGGGACTTATGACCCCTTTTCACAGCTTATGACTGTTGTAGCATCCCCATAGTCACGTGATCAAAATTGAGACCCTTGGCAAATGACTCATCGTTGTATGACAGTTATATTTAGTTATACTTCACATATGAGGAACGGTTGCAGGAACTGGGTATGTCTAGTTTAATGAAAAGAAGGACCAGGGGAGACATGAGAGCAGTGTTCCAATATCTCAGGGGCTGCCACAAAGAAGAGGGAGTCAAGCTATTCACCAAGGCACCTGAGGGAAGAACAAGAAGCAATGGGTGGAAACTAACCAAGGAAAGAAACAACTTAGAACTGAGGAGAAATTTCCTGACAGAACAATTAACCAGTGGAACAGAAGTTGCCTCTAGAAGTTGTGAATGCCCCAACACTGGAAGTCTTTAAGAAGATGTTGGATAGCCATTTGTCTGAAATGGTATAGGGTTTCCTGCCTAGGCAGGGAGTTGGACTAGATGATCTCCAAGGTCCCTTCCGCTATTGTATTATGATGGTTGCATAGCCATCCTATCTATCTATCTATCTATCTATCTATCTATCTATCTATCTATCTATCTATCTATCTATCTATCTATCTATCTATCTATCTATCTATCTATCTATCTATCTATCTATATGTCTACATGATCACCTTTTATGACTTCCTGACGAGCAAAGTCACATTCCGTTAACCACCATGGTACTAACTTAACAACTGCAGTCATTCACTTAACACCTGTGGCAAGGAGATTGTGAAATGGAGCAAATCTCACTTAACAACCATCTCCATTAGCCACAAAACTTTTGGGCTCAGTTGTGTTTGTAAATTGAGGACTACCTGTGTTAATGTTTTACAAGATTACACTTAAGTCAGCGAACATACCTTCCTCCTTCTATTTTCCTCACAAAAACAACCCCGTGAGGTGATTTGGGCTGAGAGAAAGTGACTGGCCCAAAGTCATCCTCAGCTGATGGCTTAGACAGGATTTGAACTCGTGGTCTCCCCTCTTCCAGCCTGGTGCCTTAACCCTTAGACCAGTGATGGCTACCTTTTTGGTAAACGCGTGCCAAAATTGTGTGTGTGCACGCTATTGCGTGTGCCCAGACCCACAATAGAATGTGCCCCGCCCACCTGCGCATGTGCATGCCTCCCCTTGCATGGGAAGGGGGGAGTTTTATCTCTCCCCAGGCTCCGGAGAATTTCCTGAAGCCTGGGGAGGGTGAAAATGGGCTCCCTGGAGGCCCTCCGGAAGGCGGAAACAGATCGTTTCCAAACTTCTGGTTGGCCCGTTGGTTTCCACCATCTCCAGGCTCTGGAGGCATTCCTGAAGCCTGGGGAGGGTGAAAACAGCCTCCCCTGGCCCTCCAGAAGGCCGAAAATCAGCTGGCTGTCAAGCACATGCATGCCAGGGCTGAGGGCTGGCATACCGGCAAATAAGGCTCCATGTGCCAACTGTGGCATGCGTGCCATAGGTTCGCGATCATGGCACTAGACCAGAGGTTCCCAAACTTGGTAACTTTAAGACTTGTGGACTTCAACTCCCAGAATTCTCCAGCCAGCTATGAATTCTGGGAATTCTGGGAGTTGAAGTCCACAAGTCTTAAAGTTGCCCAGTTTGGGAACCTCTGCACTAGACCAAACTGGCTCTACCAAACGGACAGAGAAAGAGGTGCCATCCTAGGACACAGATCCAACAGGAGAAAAATAGATCAAAAGCAACTTTACTATTAGATTACAAAGATATTCATCATGGTTATTCTGGCTTCTGCTCTCTGTGGATATCTCACCTTTTCTCCAGCCGAAGAGTTCAAAGAGTGACATTTCAAACAGGAAGTGGTAGAACTGGGGTGGGTGAAAGCATTTTTTCCCCCCAAATGAAATCCTCCTGATTCAGTGATTCAATCTGAAGCATCAAATCAAATCAATTCACTTTCCCAAATCTAATTGCAGGTTCAAATTCAATCAGCTGGATAATTGAGCTCAAATCAAAGATTCGAATTGGTCTGCAGTTGAACTTCCTGCCGTAACCATTTAGGTTTGGGTCTGCAATATTGCTTAAAATATTCAAGTACATTGGCACATGCATTTAAAATGCTTGCATAACTTTAAAAAAAATAAAAATAGTGGGTTGCTGCATTTGCAGAATGAAAACTCAATAGAGACATATATGCCAATGTCCACCATTCATTCGGCACCATCATAGCTTTAAACCAGCGTTTTTCAACCACTGTGCCGTGGCACACTAGTGTGCTGTGAGATATTGTATGGTGTGCCGTGGGAAAAATTCCAATTTCATCCGTAACATGCGGCTTCGGCTCACAAATATGAACAATTATAAAATACTTTATTATTTCATAATAAAGTAATTATAAAATAATTTCTTTGTGTTTATTTGATTCCTATTCAAAAGAATTACTTTATATATAGTCAATATAGGCACAGAGTTAAATTTTTTAGACATTTTCTAATGGTGGTGGTGTGCCTCGTGATTTTTTTCATGAAAAAAGTGTGCCTTTGCACAAAAAAAGTTGAAAAACACTGCTTTAAACAGTCAAGAACTACCTGTACAATCTCTTGCTTAATGGAGCAAACGCAATCTTAGATGTTTCTTCCTAACTATTGAAATTCTATGTTTCTGTGCTAACATCAGCGGAGTGGAAGACTCGCCAAATGATGGAACTTACTGTTTTCATTTATGGATGGAGAGAATGAGCAAGAGAATGTTGGGACTTTTATCTATCAACTTTCCCTGCTGGCAGTTAATGGGCGCCTTAAAAGCCCAAACAGAGAATGCTGCATATTTATCTGGCATGTCATAAGGTAGCAAGATGGAGACAACTAATCAGAGAGAAATGCCTGGGGCTCATTGTTACAATCTCATCCTCCATAGCAATCTTGGAAATGAAGAATAACTTAATTACCGCATATCACTTGGTCTACTTTATTTGTTCTCGCGGCTGTCCCTTGACACTGCTGTCCACATTCCGACATACACACGGCAGGCGGCGAAATCATTCTTTGATTAAAAAGCCCTGTGGAATGCTGAACCTCTGACCCGTGTCAGGTTCCCAAGGAGCAGAAGTGAACTGGCACGAGAGCCGGATATCACAGGCTATAAAAATACGCCTGACCCCATAAAGGAAGAGAATCCATTATTGGTTGGCATGTTGAACTTACAAAGTGATGACCCAGCCAGAACAGAGGGGAGATGATTGACTTAATAAGGGGACATGCTGGTTGTTTTGAATAAGGGTGTGGGTGTGTGGGTGTGTGTATGTGTGCGTAGATTGACAAGACAGTTTTCAGTGAATTTTGCTCCATTTGTTCAGAAACAATTCAAAGTTACAACGGCAGTGAAAAAAGTTTCACACTTATGACCGCTGCAGCATCCCCGTGGTCACATGATCAAAATCCAGGTGCTTGGCAAGTGGCATGTATTTAGGATGGTTGTGGTGTCCCCCAGGGCCATTTTGTGATCTTCTGACAAGCAAAGTCAACAGGGAAGCCAGATTCACGCAACAACCTTGTTACTAACTTAATGACAGCAGCAGTGGTGGGATTCAAATTTTTTTTTTTACTACTGGTTCTGGTGGCGTGGCTTGGTGGGCATGACAGGGGAATAGTACTGTATAATCTCCATTCCCACCCCACTCCAGAGGAAGGTTACTGCAAAATCCCCATTTCCTCCCAATCAGCTGAGACTCGGGAGGCAGAGAATAGATGGGGGCGGGGCCAGTCAGAGGTGGTATTTACTGGTTTTCCAAACTACTCCAAATTTCCACTACTGGTTCTCCAGAACTGGTCAGAACCTGCTGAATACCACCTCCGCCTCAAAAACTCACCATTCTCTGGTGATCTCCAAGCCAACCAACATTTTCAGGGGCTTAAAAAAAGTTAACAGGGCCAGCCTCATCTGATGTGTGTGGATGATGTCCCATAAAATGGGCGTAACAGCACATTATGAGCCATGGCGGTGCAATGGTAAGAATGCAGGATTGCAGGCCAACTCTACCCAGAGCCAGGAGTTCGATCCTGACTGCCTCAAGATAGACTCAGCCTTCTATCCTTCCGAGGTTGGTAAAATGGAGACCGAGATTGTTGGCGACAACACCCTGACTCTGTAAAATAACTGAAAATCACAATGGAGTGCTACATAAGTCTAAGTGCTATTGCTATGAGAATTCTGCCATATCAGAAAATACCCATGCCTGGATCCTCCTCCTTTTTGTTCTTAAGCAGACAGGAGCTGCAACATACCTCTTCTTCTAGATCTCATGGGATGGGTGTCAGAATTTGTTGCAAAAATCAAATCCAGAAAGCACACACACATAACTGATTCAAAAGGATTCATTTAAATAAGAAACTTCTTTATATATAAGAATACACACACACACACACACACACACAATACCAACAGCAGAGAAGTTTCATTTTTTCAGTTCAGAGTTCAGCATTGCAGACAGACTAGTTTCGTTTCCAGCACAGAACTTAACACAGACAAAGAGAACCTCCTCTATATGGGGCAGTTAAACTATGCCCAGGCACCTACCTCTCTCCAGCAAAAACGGTTTCCATTTGTAAACAGCCCTCATTGGCTGACTTACCATATTTTTCAGAGTATAAGACGCACATATATTTTGGGGAGAAAACAAGGGAAAAATATCTGCCTCTGCCCCCAGCAATTTGCTTCTTTTAGGGGGGAAAGGTGCGTCTTATACTCCAAAAATATGGTAATTGCTATGCCTATTCATTGGCTGACCTTGTTGCCATACCCTATTCCAGTCAGCCCCCAATGGCTGACCTGTTGCCATGTCCTACTCCAGTTCATGAATATTCTGACAATTGGCAGGGACAGTCAGGATGAAGAGGTTCCTCAAAGAATTTGGCTGCAATCCATGAAGGGTTTTCATGGTCAAAAACACCACCTGGTTTTGAATAAGAGTGTGTCTTATGTTCTCCCTTATCCTGGTGTGAAGTATGACACTTGGTGGTTCAGTCTTGAGAAAAGACAGCTGAGGGAAATATGAATGAGGAGGATCAAGGGTTCTTCTATCTCATGCCTGAGTGTAGCATAAGGAAGGCTAATTCTACTTGAATATTAGAAAGGGAGGGGAAAAAACCTTGCTTGATAGAACAGCTTGACAGTAGAAGCAATTACTCAGAGAGATGATGAACTCTCTTCACTGAGGGTGTTCAAGGAGAGGCTAGCCTGCCATCTACCAAGAAGGCTTTAATTTGGATCCTTGCAGAGTATGTAGAGTAGAGTAGAGTAGAGTAGAGTAGAGTAGAGTAGAGTAGTGTAGACTAGTGTAGACTAGACTAGACTAGACTAGACTAGACTAGAATAGTAGAATAGAATAGAATACTTGAAAGGGACCTTTCGAGGTCTTCTAATCCAACCCTCTGCTTAGGCAGGAACCTGATTTTTGGAACTACCAGTTCAGGAGAACTGGTAGTATTTTTTACTACCGGTTCGGGCGAACCAGCCCAAACCAGTAGCATTTCACCCCTACTCTACATTGGCTAACATCTCTTCAGTAGATGCATCCGAATTCAATATTTGATGATAGAAAAAATCCATCTGAGTTGTGAGTAGCCAAAGTACCGGCAAACACATCAAGAAGTGACAAGTGGCAGCTAAAGAGAAAGGTTAAATGTATTTCTCTGTACTTCCTGCCCTCTGGCTGTTTCTTAAAACTAATAAAAATGCTCGGAAGATCTTTATTTTTCCCATCAGAGAGCGAGAGGCAGCGCGTCTGTATTTATGAGGATGACAACACTGTGTTTTGTCTCCCAGAGAAAAGGTGTGTTGATAAGTTATGTCACTGTCCTCATTCTTTGAAATCTTTTATGTTTGCACTAAAGGAGAGTGAATAGGCATTTTAGGGCCTTTTCTTCCCCTTCCAAATATTTACCGACTGAGGATAATTTATTTATCTTTATTGATTATTTAGACATTGCGCCTTCCACATGAAATCAGGTTCCTGCGGGAACAAACAAGAGTGAGAACGGGAAAACACACAACATAACAGTAGGCGAAAACAAACCATTCTATGCTAAAAGGAAGGCAGCCCATTCAAAGACAACAATAACCACAGCAAAATGGTCATTAAAACGAACAAATGAATGGACCTCAAAAGCTTTGGGGAAGAGCATTTCCCCCCCCCCCCATCACTTGGCATATAAAGGGTGGTAGGGAAGGGATTACATGCAGTGATCTTTTGAGGTTACTGTTGTGACCCACCAGTGGCCAGCAAAGTTGGCAGCAGATTCAGACAGTGAGGAGGTTGGGGAGGAACATGGGCCAGTCCTGGAGTCTGGGGAAGGCTCTGATGAGGGCTCTGTGTCAGAGGCAGAGATGGGACCAGGGCTGTTTGACAGTTATCAGCTGCCTATATATTTTGAGAATATATGTTCCTTAGCTTTTCCTTTTGTCTGACAACTCTGGGCATGCACACACTGTTCCTAGTGTGTGCATGCCCAGAGTTGTCAGACGAAGGGAAATGCAAAGGAACATATATTCTCAAAATATTTCATTCTTCTAGGAGGGGGTAGTTTCCCACATTTCCAACTCCATTATTCTATGACCTATGTACTGCTTGTGTTATAGTGGGCATTGTAGTGATGACGGAGTGCAAGACTCCTCACGCGTTAGCGGATGAAATATTTTGAAAATCTTGCTTCTGTTTTCCACCCGTGATACTTCAGAAATGCTAGTATGACATGCTAGGCTAAAACGTGGTTTTGTTTGTTCATCGTTGTTCCCTCTTTTGCGTAAACAATCTTAGCAGGAGACAAGAGGCTGTACATTTATTTCTCTAAAAATCTCTATCAGAACCTTTTTTTAATAAAAAAATTAAGCTTGTTCCGAAAAGACAAAGTAAATAATGAGAAGTAGTTGGTGGTTCTGGTGAGATCAAGTTATTCAGGTTGTTTCTTTCCCAGATAGATAAACATGCGTTAAAATGAACAAATACAGTTAGAATAGATAACTCCTCCATTTCAATTTGTCATTTTTCAGTTCACTCCATCACTTTTCCACCTCCAATTGTTCAGTGTAGGATTTTTCTTTAAAAAAAGAGACCTATCTGTAAATATTCTGTATTTTTCTTCTATACAATTTCACATAAAATATAGATTTCTGTAAGCTATTTATGCGCTGCTTTTAAAAGCATCTTTTTCACATAGTGGAGATATCGCTTGGGGGGGGTCACTTCTTCCTAACAAACTGATTTTTTTTTCTACAGTTCTTTGTGGGGAAGAAAAATGCACCTGCTGATTTGATAAATTTGACAAACTTTTGCCAGAATGCAGACTGGCCAAACTCTTCCTTATCCCTTAAAATGCAGTTCACACATTTTCACTGCAAGCAAGTACATAATGATTCCCACTGGGGTCAATCTATACCTTTATGAGCCGAGGTGGTGCAGTGGTTAGAGTGCAGTACTGCAGGCTACTTCTGCTGACTGCCGGCTGACTGCAATTTGGCAGTTCAAATCTCACCAGGCTCAATCTCAGCAATCTCAGTCTTCCATCCTTCCGGTTCGCCTGAACTGGGGCGAACTGACAGAATACCACCTCTGGCACAATCCCTCTTAAGTTTGTCTAAAATGGTGGCCATCCACAACCTGGTGATGACAGTTTAACTATGCATACCATAAAGTAGTATTTCTTTATATCAGTCCTGAATTTTTGGAGAGGGTTGAAATATTCTATAGTCTAAGAAAGGGGGGGGGGGAACCATCAGCAATGCAATTTTTTCACCATGAACCATTTTAGGTAACTCTTCTCAGAGAACCGGTTTCATGTAAAAGTTAAACCAGTGGGCTAGAAACTAGGTGACTGTGATTTCTAACCCCATCATAGGCATGAAACAAGTTGAATAATCTCAGACTAAGGCATCAGGCTAGAAACCAGGTGACTGTGAGTTCTAGCCCCATCATAGGCATGAAACCAGTTGAGTAATCTTAAACTAGAAACCAAGTGACTGTGAGTTCTAGCCCCATTATAAGCATGAAACCAGTTGAGTAATCTCAGACTAAGGCATCAGGCTAGAAACCAGGTGACTGTGAGTTCCAGTCCCATCATAGGCATGAAACCAGTTGAGTAATCTTAAACTAGAAACCAAGTGACTGTGAGTTCTAGCCCCATCATAGGCATGAAGCCAGTTGAGTAATCTTAAACTAGAAACCATGTAACTGTGAGTTCTAGCCCCATCATAGGCATGAAGCCAATTGGATGACCTTAGACTAGTCTCTCTCTTTCAGCCCTAAAAAGAAGACAACAATGTCAAATCACTTCTGGAAATGGTACCAAGAAAACTGCAGGGTCTAGTTCAGGCATTCATCAGGAGTCAACACTGAATCAAGGGCACACATGCACATGCACACACACACAGATCCCATGAGCCTTTCAGTGGTGGGGTTCACATTTTTTTTACTACCAGTTCTGTGGGCGGGGCTTTGTGGGCATGGCATGGGAAGGATACTGCAAAATCTCCATCCCCTCCCCACCCCATTAATGTGCTTTCCAGCTCCGTTCTCCTGTGCAGGGCAACAAAAGAAAATGACTGGGAGGCAGCAGGGGCGGGGCCAGCCTATTTGCTGGTTCTCTGAACTACTCAAAAATTTCTGCTACTCTAGAACCTGTCAGAACCGGCTGAATCCCACCTCTGGAATCTTTCCTCTAAGCTAATTTGTGCTAAACTCTGTAGCTTTTTCTCCCAAAGGGTCCTTCATTTGGGGTGGGGGGGGAGAGGATATTCTTTCTGTATGAATATCCTCAATCTAGAAGGCCAAATTCCTCACCATGCCTTTGCACTGTTCTTTTCAAATTCGCTAAAATCCCTATTTAGCGATGATTTAACTGCTGGTAAATAATTAGCATTTCTCTTTCTTTTGTCAAGAGAAAAGATGCATCAACTCTTGAGGGAGGAAAAGATTTTCAAAAGAGGCGTCCTTCTTGAGTGAGCCATAATATCTTTCTAAGCTTTTGTTTAAAGGCTAAAATGATGGATTTCGATCGGAAGCATTAAAACGGTTCCTAGGGCTGCGAAAGAGTAATTCATTTCCTTTATTGACTAGGGGGAAAAAAAGACATCCGAAGTGTTAGAATGCAAACTCAGATGCAGTTCTCAGGATCCAGTGCAGACAATAGTCTCATATCAGTGCAAAGATTTTTTTTTTTTTTGCAATGAATAGAGAAACTGACTTAAAGTATTTCGCATTGATGGCCAATGGCGGTCATTTTTATCTCCACTTTGTCATACATGCAAAAGACACAATGAATCTCAGATTGATTCCAGCATCCCTAATGAATTCCCATAATGCCTCGTGCTTGCAGCAAAGGAGAAAGAAGAAAGAAATCAATAGAAAGAAGGAAGTGCACCGTCCATCAAGAAAGTCCTCATAGGTTGGTGGGATTTTTCTCTTGGATTTTCCTTCCCCAGCTTCTAAAGTCAGTTCAGCACAAAGACTCCACCATGACCCAATTTAATGTAGCACCATTCAGGGAGTTCAGTATAATCCTATTCAATACAATACAGCAAAAAAAATTTTCATTACCTGGAAGACAGCTACTATTCAGAGACTGATAAAGTAAAATACAAATGTATAATAATTGCCGCATTCTACGTAGAGAATGGCTAAAACATTCAAAGAACGGTGGCAGGAATTGGGTGTATCTGGTATAATGAAGAGAAGGACCAGGGATGACAGGATAGCAGTGTTCCAATATTTGAGGGGCTGCCACAAAGAAGAAGGGGTCAACCCAGTGGTGGGATTAAGCCGGTTGGCAGACTTTGGGAGAAATGGTTGTTAACTTTCTGAGCAGTCTGGTGAACTGGTTGTTGGAAGAAATCATTCAGGCAGAGAACCGGTTGTTAGATTATTTGAATCCCACCAATGGGTCGACCTATTCTCCAAAGCACCAGAAGGCAAGACAAGAAACAATGGATGAAAACTAATCAAGGAGAAAAACCAACCTAGAATGAAGGAGAAAATTCCTTACAGTGAGAACAATTGATCAATGGAATGGCTTATCTCCAGATGTGGGTGCTCCACACTGGAGGTTTTTAAGAATAGATTGGATAGCTACTTGTCTAGAGTGATATGTTTGAACAACGGTTTGGATTAGAAGAACTCCCAAGGTCTTCTGTTAGAATATTCATGACTGGGAGAGACATGGTAACAAGGTCAGCCAATGAATAGGCATAGCAACTAATAATAATAGTTGAATTTATTGACCGCACCCTCTCCCCACAGGGACTCGGGGCGGTGCACAGGGAAATTAAAAGCGAAAAATATACAAAAAAACATACAAATTAAAACAGATTTAACTCAATCAATCCTGTGCTAAAATCCCATTAACTAAAAATACCCAATAAATATAGTATACATTTAAAAAACCCATAGACAGAGAGACTACCCTAGGCCGGCCAGGCGGAAAAGATGAGTCTTCAATTTCAGGCGGAAGGAGCGGAGGTCCGTGGTCATTCTAATATCGGGGGGAAGGTCGTTCCAGAGGGCCGGGCCCGCCACAGAGAGAGCCCTTCCCCTGGGCGTCGCCCGCTGACAAAGTCTAGTGGACGGCACCCGGAGCAGTCCCTCTCTGTGGGAGCGTATCGGCCGTGAGGATGTATGAGGCAGGATCCGATCCCGCAGGTAGCTAGGTCTCGAGCCATGGAGCGCTTTAAAGATGATGATTAATACCTTGAAGCGCACCCGGAAGACGACAGGTAGCCAGTGCAGCTCGCGCAAGAGCGGTGTAACGTGGGTAAACCTGGTGGTTCCCATAATTGCTCGCGCGGCTGCATTCTGAACTAACTGAAGCCTCCGGGTGCACCTCAAGGGAAGCCCCATGTAGAGAGAGTTACAATAGTCCAGTCGAGCCACTAAGTCAGCCAATGGGATTTTAAACAGATCTGAGTCTGTGCTGAGAATTGAAACTGAAACTACTCTGTCTGCTCTGAACTCTGAACTGAAAACTCCTCTCTGCTGTACTGCTGCTTGTACTCTTCACCATTCAAAGGTTTGTAAAGAGTTGCTAATTTCCTCCTGATCAGCTGGGACTCGGGAGGCAGAGAATAGATAGGGGTGGGGCCAGCCAGAGGTGGTATTTACCAGTTCTCCAAACTACTCAGAATTTCCACTACCAGTTCTCCAAAACTGGTCAGAACCTGCTGAATACCACCTCTGGCACGCATGTCTGCACACACATGCGTTCACACGTACGCACCTTTCAGTTCGGGCATGCGCACGTGTGCAGTTTGGGCACTCGGTGTTTAAAAGGTTCACCATCACTATTCTAAGGCCTCTTGTTGTCTAACTAAATGCAAGGCTGAGTTATACTTATTCAGCAGCTGAGATTCATTAATTAGGAGAAGATGACAAAAATGACTACATGTGAATATATATTTTTTTGCACTTGGCAAATCATTGCAGACTTGAATTATGAGCTCTTGCAATTGTAGCACCAAATAACAAGTTTCATTAACAGGGAGATTCATCTACCGGAGTGGAGCACTTTGAGTACTTCATAGGATTGGTAGAACTTTGAAGGACTGCTTGATTTGGTCAGATGTTTGAATGAAGAGCTTCTTCAAAGCAGAGCTGTAAAGGGGTACCCTGTTTCTAAACTACAAAACAGAAGACTTGCATGGCAATAGTAACATGCAGTGTGTGAAAAAGTTGAATAATAAAAAAAAATTGGTCTCGCCTTAATACTGGAAAGATGGAGCCGTGCCCTTCTGAAAGACACAACTTTCATGTCCATCAAGCAAAGTACATTGTTAGGCTACTTGCCAACGTTCTACATTGTTTTGTTCTAAATTGTTGCCTTTGGTACATGTAGTCCTTGACTTATGGGATGCAGTGGTTCAGTGGCTAAAACACTTAGCTTGTTGATCAGAAAGGTCAGCAGTTCAGCGGTTCGAATCCGTAGCGCCGCATAACGGAGTGAGCTCCCGTGACTTGTCCCAGCTTCTGCCAACGTAGCAGTTCGAAAGCACATAAAAATTGCAAGTAGAAAAATAGGAAACACCTTTGGTGGGAAGGGAACAGTCTTCCGTGCACCTTCAGTGTTTATGCTGACCACAGAGACGGAAGGCGCTAGCTCTTCGGCTTTGAAACAGAGATAAGCACCACCCCCTAGAGTCAGGGATGACTAGCACATATGTGCGAGGGGAGCTTTTACCTTTACATGTAGTCCTTGACTTATGACAGTTCGTTTAGTGACTCACAAAACTTGTAAGAAAAGATTTGGAAGCTCACCACTGTAGATGAACTACAACTGCTGCTGTCCTTAACTTAAGGACACCGAATGATTGAGACCGCTAGGAGTTCTTTAGCAATTTCCAGAAGACTGGGTTTTCTCGCCCTCCAACTTAGTATTAAATAGATTGTGTGGCTTTATGTTAGCTGAGACTTTTTTTTTTTTTTTATGAAACAACTCTACCCTTTCCCTGTCCTGGCTTACCTCACTCTGCTGACTCAGCCCATCCATGTTAGCGGTGAGTAGCAGCTGAGAAATTGCCTGGGCATATTTTTCAAACACGTTCTGTCTCCCCATCTCTGTCCTGTCACTCTCCAGTTAGTGGCTTAGTGCAACCGATGTGCTTCTGATCTCCCAGCTGTAAGACACTCGTATCCTAAAGTCATCTGCTGACAAAGTTGCCAGGAAGGTGCTGAATTATTAACTGGGGTTTTTGCATAAAGTGTTGTCTCCCTTCACTGCAACTCTTAGGCTGCCTTGGATCAAGAGGAACAGCTCCGAGATCCTCGGGGACTCTCGTGCTTCATTTCTTTCTCCTCTGAACAAAACGGGACTGTCAGACTTTTCTTTTAAAAGCAAAATGCCCTAATGATGACAGGCAGCCTCCATGCTACCGCTGGAAAATCCCGCTGGAAAATCCCTGCCTCTGTGTTGCACCTAGCTTCTTGCACAACGCTTTCCAAGCCCCTGAGATGATAGGCATGTCTGGGGTGATTCCTGCTCAAGGTTGACTCAGCCTTCCATCCTTCTGAGGTGGGTAAAATGAGGACCCAGACTGTTGGGGGCAAGTAGGCTGACTCTGCAAATCGCTTAGAGAGGGCTGTAAATCACTGTGAAATGGTATATAAGTCTAAGTGCTCTTGCTATTATTTAAAATATTGTGTTGCTAGTTTGTGATTTGGTGTATCATGCAAATTGACATTTCCCCCCCCCACTCCCCATTTTTCTTATATCAATACTTCAGATTTAGAAATCAGAGAGGTCCCTATTCAAATCTCCAATATTATGGTCCTCCTGCCGGAGAGAAACAACATTCCAGGAAGCAGGAATGGACTACGCTAAGTGTTAGGATAATTATCCTGATGTTGGATTGACAATCTATATATAAGCCAGGATTATTAAAGGGTATATGTATCTTTAAAGACTATGTGGAATCTGATTGGCTGTGCTTCCCAGCTTAATCATAAAAAGCAGCAGGAAACACAGTTCATCCCTTTTTTTGCTTTCCTTGCTTCTTGATTGCCACTGAGGAAGGAGCTGAAACGGAAGATGGAAGAAGAATCATTGTTTTGACTAACTGTAAAATAACTGTATTTTGGTGAAGGACTGTTTATTGTTAGAGGAGTTGGTATCACTGTTTGGAAGAACTATTTTAGTTACATCAAGAGTAAAGACTATTTATTTTTCTACTATCAGTGTTTGAGAGTTCTTGCGTGGTTTAAGCAATGTATCTCTTGTTGTCCAATGTATTGCACTATTCCGCCTGGTTTTTTTTCCAATGGGGGTGTTTTATTCCTAACACTAAGTCTCGGCATACAGAAGATTCAAGCATAAACAGTTCATTTAGTGACTCATAGAACTTGTAGGAAAAGATTTGGAATCCCATCACTGTGATGAACTGCAACAGCTGCTGTCCTTAACTTAAGGACCCTCAATGATTGAGACAGCTAGGAGTTCTTTAACAACTTCCAGAAGACTGGTTTTTCTCACCCTCCAACTTAGTATTAAATTTGTGATTTAGTGTATTATGCAAACACTGATATTTCTCCCCCATTTTGTTTTAATATCAATACTTTTTAGCACAGGTTTCTTTTTTTATATATTGAAAAAGTTTTATTGGTTTTACAGTTTTTCATTAGGATAGGGTAAGAGATACAAAGAAATTTTGAGAGCTTTCGCGTCGAAGTCGTTGGCCCTTCCGGAGCTTCATAATAAATCATTAACAAAAAACATTTTTCATAATACTACAAAGTGAAAACAAGTACATATTTCTAAGTTCTCAATTCTATGCTGTCAGTCATTTGCAAAAATCCAGATACACATGTTATACAATATTACTCAAAAAATCAAGGCAAAGTTATTTTTTAGATCTAAGTCTCTTAGCACAGGTTTCTTAATTTAATTCTTTTTAATTATTGTTATTGCATTTGCTGTTATTTATTGTGTTTTTTAATTCCCCTGTGCACCGCCCTGAGTCCATCTCGATGGAGATAGGCGCGGTATACAAATTGAAATAAATTGAAATAAATTGAAATTCAGAGTTAGAAATCGGAAAGACCCCTATCCAAATCGACTAGTTAGATCTCCAATATTATGGTCATCCTGCCGGAGAGAAGCAACATTCCAGGAAGCAGGAAAGAACTACGCTAAGTCAAAGAGTACAAAAGATTCAAGCATGAATAAAGTATTTGAATACTTCCGATAAACAAGAACTGGCACCAGGAGGAAGAAATGTTGATGTTAGCAATATGGGCCTTTAAAAGCAATGTCTATTTTACAAACAAACGCAGGATGTTTTTAGCAAAGGCATGACCCCATTTCCACCAGCCAACGGCGAAGAGGATGGATTGTAATTTTGTAAAGGGAACGAAAACAGAGAGTAGAGCAGTTCCTAATAAAGAGAGACGACCAGAGTGCAGTCTATGAAATACCAAAAAGGACCCTTGAAAATGTGTGCAGTGGAGCATAGCGTGCCACGTTATGGCACACCCCAACTAAAGGGGTCCCCAAAATTTTTTGGTATTTTAATGACCCCGTAATTCCTTGCATTTGGGTAGACTCAGTGCAACTGAATGGAGCTGAGTGTTTACTGGCCAGGTGCCCTTCCTATTGCCAATGTGGAGTTCACAGCAGATATGTTATGGCTACATATCACCCAACTCCGTATAATCCCCCCTCCCATTTTTCCCTCAGTAGCAAATGGATAGTAGAATAAAAGAAAGTGCCTGAAGGTCTGAAGCCCAAAAGAAAAGATGGCTACAGGCCTGACAGGCGGCCTCCCCTCAGAACAAAAGTGTATCCTGTAAAGAGAATAATGTAGCGAACCTATGGCACGCATGCCAGAGATGGCACACAGAGCCCTCTCTGTGGGCATGTGTGCCGTTGCCAGCTGCTCTTCTGATTTCTGGCACGCACATGCACGCTGGCCAGCTGGTCTTCGTGGGCATTAGAGTGCCGGAAAACAACTTGAGAATGGTCCAAAATATGGCCCAAAACAGCCTGAAAAGCCATTTTTTTGCCCTTTTTCAGGCTGCTTTTTCACTGTTTTGGGTCTGGAAAATGTCCTGAAAACAGCCCCCAAACCGCCCAAAAAAACAGCCATGCAGATGCTGGCCAGCTGGTCTTAAGGTTTCTGGTGGTCCAGTGTGCATACATGCACATATGTTCTGGTTTGGGCACTCGTGCTGAAAAGGTTTGCCATCACCAATGTTGGGGATTAACATAAGCATAACTAACCACTTCTCCCCCCCCCCCCAGGGGATCCCTTTGGCTTATCGGGAAATTTATCATGGAATTGCTTTACTAATTTGTCAGCTTCCACATTCCAATTTTCCCCCCATGTAGCTTCAGACAAAGGGTAACCCTTGCAGTGCATCAAATATTGCAAACAACTTATATAATATTTTTGCTTCGCAGTGAGTTTCTCCCAGTATTACTACCGGAGGAGGGATAACGCAGCTGAAGCCTCCAGGTGCTCTTCAAGAGCAGCCCCATGTAGAGAGCATTACAGTAGTCCAGGTGAGAAAGGATGAGGGCATGAATGACTGTGCACAGGGCATCCCGATCCAGGAAGGGGCGCAGGAGTGATTGGGTCCGACATTCTCTTGTGCCCAGAGAGAGAATTATCCGTCGCTACCTAGGATCAAACACACAGCCTCCTCATTGTGAGGTGAGAGCTGCACCTCTAGGCCACTGCACCGCTCTATTAATTCCATAGCATGATTGGTTCAAAACCATCTCTGGCCAACAGTCTTGCAAAGATCACAGCCTCTTCCTTGTAATTTGATAATCCTTGTAGTTTGATGAAGAGAAGGACCAGGGGAGACATGATGGCAGTGTTCCGATATCTCAGAGGGTGCCACAGAGAAGAGGGAGTCAAACTTTTCTCCAAGGCACCTGGGGGCAGGACAAGGAGCAATGGGTGGAAACTAACCAAGGAGAGAAGCAACTTAGAACTAAGGAGAAATTTCCTAACAGTAAGAACAATTAACCTCTGGAACAGCTTGCCTCCAGCAGTTGTGAATGCCCCAACCCTGGAAGTCTTTAAAAAGATGTTAGACAGCCATTTGTCTGAAATGGTATAAGGTTCCTGCCCATGCAGGGGGTTGGACTAGAAGACCTACAAGGTCCCTTCCAACTCTGCTATTGTATTATTGTATTAATAAACAACAGCCATCCATTTCCTTGCTGCAATCTCTCCATCGTCCCGACTGTTTCAGTTCCCTCCATTGGGTGATAAAAGTGAACAGCGTAAACTTTGCTGCAGGTATCTCCAATTAAAGTTTCGTTGACAGTGGAATGGCTTGTGAATCTGTTTCCCTGTCACTGAGGCTTATGGTTGGGGAAAACGACCATGATATGGCAGCTGAGGATATTTAACCCCTGGCTGATGACAACCAGTTAAAAAAAAACCTAACTTGCAGCTGACAAGGCCCTTGAAGGACCTTCATTAAACCCAGCAAATAAAATAAAATAGGTGTTTTCACAGAGGTTTAGGCTGGAGGCAGAGAACGTATAACTTCTACCTGGATTTCAAAGTGCTTATTTTTTTTCAAAAGCATGAAAGGTCTCTGAGGATACATATAGCAAAGGATGGAGAACAGAGCAGAACTAGAAAGGTTCTGCAAATATATATATATACACACACACACAAATGGACAACCAGAGTGGCTTTGATGATTTCTGACATGGAAATTATATATATTTATTATTTCCATGTCAGAAATCATCAAAGCCACTCTAGTTGTCCATTTATTTGATATTGAAAACTCCAATCATGGAAGGAAATATTATTTTAATTTCCCATTGGGAAGTTATATTCATCCGAGTTCATTTTCTGTAATATCACTAGATCCATATGAGAAAATTGGCCATATGGGTATTTCCTGCAGTTTTCTGCTATATAAAAATCTGTCTTTGTTCCTTTGGCACAGTGGCTAGAGTGCAGTACTGCGGGCTATTTCTGCTGCCTGCCAGCTGCCTGCAATTTGGCAGTACAAATTTCACCAGGCTCAAGGTTGACTCAGACTTCCATCCTTCTGAGGTGGGTAAAATGAGGACCCAGATTGTTGGGGGCAAGAGGCTGACTCTGTAAACCGCTTAGAGAGGGCTGGAAAGCACTGTAAAGCGGTATTTAATCTAAATGCTACTGCTAGTTAGATCAGCTTCACAACTCCAGCACACAATCAGGTTAAGCTTCACAACTCTAGCACACAATCATGTTAAGGTCAACAGTTTCACGTACCTTTTGATGTGCTGGGAAGTTCCATTTCAAAAAGTCACCTAGACGAAGAAAGAACAAAAATTTCAGTTTGATTGAACTGAAGCATAATCAACATCCAGTTCAGTTCATGGATATGACTTATTAGTAACCTTTTGGGAGGTGTTTTGAGTACTAAGTACCAAAACTTGGAAACGGCATGAATCCTAGAATCTTGGACTGGACTTTTAGAATCAGTTCTGCTGCAGTCAGATTATTCAGTTAGGTTGAAAGTAAGTTTTAAAATGAATTGTAGCATCATGACATTCACTTATGATGCTATGATTATGCCAGTTTGGTCTAGGGCACGGGTGTCAACCACAATTTCACTGAGGACCACATCAGGGTTGTGTTTGACTTTGGGGAGCCTTGGAGTGGGCGTGGGCGGGGTGGGCGTGGCCCAATGGTGGGCTTTAAAAATGTTTAGAACCTCTTCTGTAGGTGTGGCCTACTTTGTGAGAGTGGCTTGCCAGCCATGTGACTGAGTGGGAGTGGCTTGGCAGTCATGTGATTGGGTGGGCATGGCCAACTTGTAAAATGTGGTGAAACTCACTTAACAACGCTTCTGCTTAGCAACCAAAATGTTGGCTCAGAAACTCTGGCATTTGAAGCACGCAAGTCTTAAAGCTGTCAAGTTACAAGACCCTTGCACCCCAACCCTTTAGAAAAAAAACGCCAGGGGTGTTCAAACTTGACAGCTTTAAGACTTGTGGACTTCAACTCCCATAATTCCTCCTCTCGCTCTTCCTCTTGAGGATGTGTGGACGGGCGGGGGCAGGGAGGGAGCTGGAACCGGTTCTCAACGGCACTATAGATTTGTGGAACCTCTTCTATAGAAGAGGCTAGAACTGGTTTAACGCCATTCATGTCAGGGCTCCTGTGGTGGGGGAGTGAAAACAAGCTGCCAGCAAAAACAAGCTCCCAAGCTCCATTTTCGGCTGCGACAGCTTCCTGCAAGTCTCTGCCAGTGAAAACAGAGTTCAGGAGGGCCACACACAGCACCCTCTCACTCTGTTTTTGTTGGCAAAGGCACCACAGGCCAGTCCTTTGCCTCACCTAAGTACATCCAATTCTTGCTGACTTTCTCTTGCAGCTAATATGCAGCTAAACATTCCATTTCTGAACATAAAGGGGGCATAGGACGCCCTACAATTAGATACACATATGTATGTTTTACATGGGGGAATAATAATGGAGATACTATTAATGCCACTGAATTGAGTTGCCTGCAGTAGAAAAATTCACATTTAATTGCAAATGAGAAGACCATCATGTGCTGAACTAGAAGATGAGAATGTTAATGAATGCTGTTTCAGGCGTTAAGGAAAAGATATTGCCCAATGCTGTGGAAAATTAAAATTTGCTCCTAATATGCATGGTAAATTTAATGCTAAAGACTAGAGACAAGTCGGAACAGAGCACAATCTGAGCTAGCCCCATTTGACTGAAATGGTATTTGCGTAGCTTTCACCTCCCCATAGAAAGCAAAAAAAAATATAGGGGAACTAATTAGTTCGAGCCTTCAAAATGTAAATTACTGTTTCTGTAAAAATGAATTAAAAATACCATCAATTCAGCTTAGAAAGATCCAGGAAGCTTTGGATGTGGTGCTCCTGGACATTGTGGGCAGGCGGTAGAATTAAAAAATGATAATGAAAAGGAGACTTATTCCAAAAGTGTTTTTTCCAAAAGGCAACTGGACTTTCTTGGTTTTTTTTCTGAAGCTTCAGAACTGAAGAAGCTTCTTGGATGAGAAGCAAAACGTTTTCAAGGAAAAAAACCCAAGAAAGTCCAGTGGCTTTTGGGAAAACACCTCTGGGGACAACCACGACCTGAATGATTGAGAATCTCTATAGATGAAAAGCTGACTTCATCCTCAAGGGAGAAAATTATGAGATTAGATAACTAATTATTCAGAAGTCTTCAATACTTTGCAGACCAAAGCTGCTCCAAACTCCAAACTCCAAAGCCCCGGAGGGCAGGACAAGAAGCAATGGGTGGAAACTCATCAAGGAGAGAAGCAACATAGAACTAAGGAGAAATTTCCTGACAGCTAGAACAATTGATCAGTGGAACAACTTTCGTCCAGAAGTCTTGAATGCTCTAACACCAGATGTTTTTAAAGAAGAGATTGGACAACCATTTGTCTGAAATTTATTGATTTGATTTGTCAATCATTTACAAGATAATAGGTATAAGAAAAACCTCAGTATGAATGAAATGGGTCCAATAAATGGAGACAGTTGGACAGGGACGGTAGGCACAATGGTGCGCTTATGTATGCCCCTTACAGACCTCTTAAGAATGGGGTGAGGGTCAATAGTGGACAATTTAAAGTTAAAGTTTTGGGGATTTGAAGATGTAACAACAGAATCAGGCATTGACCACTGCTGAAGTTGTATTTTCTGCAATCAAGTTTGGTGTGGGTTTCCTGCCTAAGTAGGGGGTTGGACTAGAAGACCTCCAAAGTTCCTTCCAATTATTCTATTCTATTCTATTCTATTCTATTAATTTGCCTAGTGATACATCCAGCCGTTTGTTAGAATGAGGTTTTGCTTTGGGGTTGAAACTGGTGTGACCTTTGTCAAGGCATCTGGTTGGATAAATATTGCAATGATATCATTCCTTTTTTCTAATCTTCAGAGGAAAAGGACAGTGCCAAAAGAGAGTCCTTTGGTAAAACAAAACCTCAAGAAGAAAAATATCACTTATTTGATTTTCATTTTCTCTTATTTCCTTGGAAAATATTATAATTTTAGCACTCTCCTCCCAGGCTTAAATTCAGAAGGCTATAGTAGCTGATGTGAATATGGCTGATTTCACAGAGTCAGGATTGGAACACGAGGGGCAGGATGCGCTGGCATCCTAAAGGACAACTGAAGATGAGGAAATGTACCTCTGTCCTGGAGGGTGAAGATTCTGGAAGGTGCGAGAATATTAAACATGAATGATGATTGTCAGATGCAGAGCCTAACTCTTCAAGGCAAGTTCTCCCCCTCTTGTTTATGAACACAGTATAAAAGGAGCATAAGGAAGACTGATCAGCAAAGAATTGATGCTTTCAGATTGTGGTGGAGAAGACTTGGACTTCCAGGAGATCAAATCAGTGAATCCTGAAGGAAATCAAAGATTGTTCTTTGGAAAGACAGATACTAATGTCAGAGTTCCAAATAATAGATCCATACCAAGCCAAATTCCAAGGCAGATGAATTCCCCAAAGGATATCCTTTATTGGCTATACCATATTGGCACAAATCTGGTGAAAACGGACTCTGATGGTTCCCCCGGTTTTCACCTAATTAAAATGAGGTGAAAATAAAATAAAAGTTTTCCCCTCAACCTCAAAACAATCAGTCACAAGGTCCAATCAAGATGCTACCTGGTGGCTTGGTAACATCACTCCTTCTTCCTCTGGCCAGGTGTGAGAATGTCCTTGGTTCCCAAGAGAAAGTATTTTATTTTGACTACGCAACCCCAGCTATCTCTAATCACCCCTTCCCTATCCCTGAGCTCCAGTGTGGCAGCACTGAAGCTCCAAGATGGCTTCAGCCAGGCCAGCATCGGGGTTGACAACAGGTTTAACCCCTTTGGTCCTATAGAATAGAATACAATAGAATGGAATGGAGTGGAATGGAATTCTTTATTGGCCAAGTGTGATTGGACACACCAGGAATTTGTCTTTGGTGCATATGCTCTCATTGTACATAAGGAGAATTAAAATGCATTCATCAAGAATATAAACAGCACTTAGTGATAGTCAAGGTTACTAATAAGCTATCAAATTGTACTAGGGAACAAAAAAAACACAATATAAATTGAAAGATACAAGCAACATGGTTATAGTCCTAAATGGGGAGAGATAAATACTAGGAAGGAAGAGAAGAAGAACAGTAATACATTCTTGATAAATTATTGACAGTGTTGAGGGAATTAGTTGCTTAGCAGAGTGATGGCATTCAGGGGAAAAACCGTCCTTGTGTCTAGTTGTTCTGGTGTGCAGTGCCCTAAGCACCGTTTTGAGGCTAGAAGTTGAAACAATTTATGTCCAGGATGTGAGGGACCTATAGATATTTTCACAGCCCTCTTTTTGACTAGTGCATTATACAGGTCCTCAGTGGAAGGGAGATGAGTAGCAATTGTTTTTTCTACGGTTCTAATTATCCGTTGAAGTATGTGTCTGTCTTGTTTGGTTGCAGAGCCAAACCAGACAGTTATGGAAGTGCAGATGACACTCAATAATTTGTGTGTAGAACTGACTCAGCAGCTCTTTGAGCTTTCTGAGTTGGCGCAGAAAGAATATTGTTCGTTGTGCTTTTTTGATGATATTTTTTTATGTAAGGCATCCATTTTAAGTCTTGAGATATGATAGAACCTAGAAACTGGAAGGTTTCTGCTGTTGATACTGGGTTGTCTAGTATTGTAAGTGGTGATGTATTCATGTATTCATGCAACCAGGATCCAATGTACTTGCAGTCAATTGCAACATAGCTGACTTCTAAATGACCATGACCAATTATGGCCAATAGAGGTCAGATAATTCCATTTAGGGATTCATATATTCTGTCCAGGGTGAAAGAAACCATCTGACTTGAAAAAAGGACTTCTGCATTCCCACATGACACACACACACACACACACACACACACACATCGATTCTGCTGAAATTCCCCAGGTCATATATTCCCAAAGGACAGGTTGAAGAACTGTTAGACGGATACAGGTTGAAGAACTGTTAGACGGATACATTATAAATGCAGATGTGGGAGAAGAAAATCACAGTAGGAAATAGAGTACTATTCCTTCTCTGATGTGTGAAATCACAGCGATTCTATCCTGATGGAACCATAAACTCTGAATAGATGTTGACAATCCCACAACTCACTTCCTAATCTATCTGGTCGGCAGGGGAGGAGAAGCCTTCAGGAAAGGAAATAAGCTTTGCTTTAGCTTGGCAGGGACTCAAAAAACAAACCCCAGCTCATCAGCAGATGATCAAAGTTGGGAGTTCAGAGGAAAGGCCTGAAAACATTTCTCAGGGAAATGTTGGCCCATCATGCCCTCTTGATGAAATTTCATTAGCTTGTAAATGTGACAGGTTATAATCAACCTGTCCTGCTCTAATCTCTACTGCAGAAATGTTTAGTAAGTGTGTGTTCTCTCTTTTTCTTCCTCTCTCTCTCTCTCTCTTTCTCATTATAAATGTTAACATGCCTTTCTTAAGTGGAACATTAAAAAGAGTGAATATTATTCAGGTGCATGAGACTACATCCACATGTGTAGAGTTCAAATTAACGACTTTATTGTATTCTGCCCATATTACAAGAATTCCCCAGATTGCTTGCCTTCTCTTGGGAACAGGCGAAGGTTTTTTTTGAAGCTTAGGGTTGGGGAGAGATGACAGTTTTGATTCTCTCTGTCCAAAATTCAAAGTTAATCTCCTGCTTGAATCCACCTCTATGCCTGACTGGGCATTTCCCAATACATAACGATATAAATAAACAAATACACATATGTATCTCTCTGTGTATGAATGCAAACACACACAAACACACATGCATCCTCATCTCACTGTCCGCCAAAGTGGTTCCAGTGATGGTTGAAGCAATTATGGTTGTGATTCCTACATTGGGTGAGAAGTTCTAACAGATGTGAGGAACAATATTAGAGCTCTCTGTCCAGAAACATGCAGTATTAGGAACTGCTACAACCCTACACAGAACCCTCAAAGTCTCAGGCTTCTGGTAGAGGACCTGAGACTGACGAAGACACAAGCACTCATAAGGGGACAATGGAATGTTTCTTATCTACAGTATATATATATAAAAGCGAAATACCACTCATGCATCATCACAAAATCTCCAGAACCGTAAAGCCTACAAACTTGAAATTTAGCACATATGTTCCTCTTGGCTCCTAGGTGCTCACTAAGAAAGGATTTTTCAAAATGACCACCAGTATTTCCTATATTATTATTAACACGCTCTGATGCGAAGACGTTCTATTGCCCCTCCCCACCTGAAAAGAACTCTGTTCCAACTGCCAGTTGTCTCACATTCCATTACCTCAGTTCAAACTGGCAGACATTCCACTCCTTCACTCAGGAGTGGTCTGGGTCTCCTAACAGTACTAAACATTGGTACCACACCAAAATGTCTACACCTTGTATGTTTTATGTCTTATATTCCCTGTGCACTGCCCCGAGTCCCTTCGGGGAGAGGGAGCGGTATACAAATAAACATTCCATTCCACTCCATTCCATTCCACCTATGGAACTGCTTATGGACTAAAGGTGGCAGGAGTGATAATAATAATAATCTTTATTGTCATTGTAAAAATGTTGTAATAAAATTACAATGAAATTGGTTGTATATTGATATTCCCTTATGTGTTTCAATCACCATTCACCACTGAGCCAATGGATTGAACTGAAATGAACTGGATTTCTCCTGCATTTCCCAATCACAGAGAGTGGTTTCGTCGCGAAGCTTGGGTATCCAGCTAGTTTTGTATATACATAACCTTGCATCCCTACACCAAGTGCCCCCTAAAAAAAAACCCACTCTCTTGTCATTTAGAAGCATCTGGAAGACCCTCATTTGGCAAAGTCTATTCTAAGCAAGATCATTTTATTACCTTGAAATTAATCAAAAGCAAACCACCAGTCCTTTCATTTGAAAAGAAGAGACTTGTGGTTTTCAACCTAATGAAAAAGGGGCGAATCTTGGTGATAAACAAGGTATGAGACTTTCCCTTCTCCTGGCTGGGCCAAAGAGAAGAAACAAATGTGCAAGGAAGACAATGCAAGTCACATAGGCTGTAAATAAAGGTGTCTGCTTCTTTCTGGATTGACTCTTTCTCATTGTCTGGAAATGATCCCCTGCATTCAAATGCTTTGATATATATATATATATATATTTAGGAAGTAGTGAGAGGAAGGAGGAGGGGAAAGAAGAAAGAGAAATATTCCCCGAAGATAAAAAAAAAAAAGCATAATAGTCTATTTTATTTTCCACTTTCCACATCAATAATGAAAAGTTATCCTCCAGGGACAGCTAGAAACATTTTCAGCTCTTACCTCCCTGATAGAAACGTCTGTGCTGTTCTGTTCCCCAGGAATGAGAAGAACTATTCCAAACTGATGAAAGTTTGTTTTTAAAATGCCATATCTGAGCTTGAGCTGGTTTCATTCTTGAAATATCCCTCCCGCCTTTCCCAACGTTCTCTATGAAGGTTGTTCCTCAAAGCACCGTCTTTTGGGGGGCAAAATATAATAAAACCAATTTGTGAAGTTATTTCCATTAGAGATAGGCCATGGAATAAAAACCATGGTGCTAAAGCAAATGTCAACGGCAGTCTTTCAGAAAGGTCAAATAGATTACTTTGGGGAGGAGAGATATTCTCTGAAAGGAGGAGCCCAACACAAGCTGGTAGAATGATCCACAGGTTTTCTTCCATTTTCAAGATCAAGAAGAGTTTGTAAAAGTAGCTTGCAGGATCAAAGAAGCCTACCGCAAAATGTGCAAATTAGATTCTACAGTCGTATCTGAGAAAGCCTGCCTAAATAAATTCAACAGAATACCTGCAGAGTTGGTGCCTAATCTCACCAAAAGAAATCATGGACCAGTATGGGGTTCATCATGCAGACCTTGCTTTGAATACAGTCATAAGATGTTACTCTAGCTGGCCAGTGCACATGTGCGCGCTGGAAACCAGAGAAACAGCTGGCAATGCTGCTCATGCCCACAGAGAGGGCTCTGCGTGCCACCTCTGGCACATGTCATAGGTTTGCCATCATGGGTATAGGGTTTCCTGACTGGACAGGGGGTTGGACTGGAGGGCCTCCAAGGTCCCTTCCAACTCTCTTATTCTGTTACTAGCCGTTCCCGGCTACGCATTGCTGTGGCCCAGTCAGGAGGGACACAACCTAAGGGTGGAGTTCCCCTTCTCTCCCTCTACCTACCTACCTACCTACCTACCTACCTACCTACCTACCGTATTTCTCCCTCTCTATCCCTCTACCTACCTACCTACCTACCTACCTACATACCTACATACATACATACATACATACATACATACATACCTACCGCATTTCTCTCTCCCTCTCTCTATCCCTATAGCTGCCTACCTACCTACGTCATAAAAGCTGACATAATATCTGTGGCCCACTGCTCTCTCTGTATCCATCTACCTACCTTTGTAATATTTTTTTACATTTCTGTTGCGTGTACCTGGCACAGGTGTGACATCTACACAATCTATATATATCATTGGTGCCGTACTTGAAAGGAACGTTGTGTGAAAATTTGGAAGCGATCGGTGCTGTACTTTAGGAGATTAGCGGTTTTGAACAAACTCTTGTTACATTTTTATTTATATAAATATACTGACTGCAATTAGAATGCTGCCTGGAATCATACTGTATACTAATTCTCACAATGGAAGAATAGATAGAAAACTGATGGAGCTAGCAGAGGTGATCAAATTAGCTATTTTAATCAAAAAAAGGAACCTGGTTCCTTTGCCATAAAGAGCTTTAAAGGTAACAGCCAACACCTTGAACTGGGCCCGGAAACAATCCAACAACCTGTGCAGCTCACACAACAGCAGCATCACATTCACCACATTTTACTTCCCCATCATGATAATAATGTTTATTGAGATCAATAAGGAAAAAAAGGGGGAAACTTAGCTCTACCTCTTATTGCTTTCCCACAGTCACCAACTGAGCAAACAGTCTTCCATTAACTTTTGAATAAAATAATCTTTTAAGTAATGTGGCCTGATCTCGGCATCCTGGTTGGCGTATTTCACATACAGCCTGTATGTTACAAACCCCCAAATTACTTCCAAGTACAATTCTGTACACTGAATTACCGTATTATTATCAGAAGGATCTTGCTTGTTAAAAAAAAAAATCCCATTTCTTTAAACATATAATTTTCATGAAATCAGAATCTATTAATACAATCTTAACCGCTGCGACAAAATAAGAGTGCACTCTCAAATAAAACAAAGCTTTCCTTTCTTCTAGATTGTCTTCCATTCTACATAAACAACAGAAATGCCTCTGTCAAATAAGATAATATCTGAAATTTTATCCCACTGAGGCTAGAATTATTTCAGATTGGTTAAGAGCGAAAGCAGAATTAGAAAATTATTTGAAAGGGGAAAGAAAGCCAAACAAGAATGGGAGAACAAAAGTAAGATTTGAGAGGAATAAAGGAAAGGTTGACATATACCTTTCTAGCTCTAAGCCAAAGCTGGCCAACTTTTCCAAACAGTTTTGTGGTTGTGTGCCAAAGAATTCAGCCAAAATCTTTTTTTAAAAAACCAAAAAAACAAAATTAAGTTCTCAATTTCCTCCAATTGTGGATGTAAATAACGTCGGAGAAAAGGAATGCTTGGGCCAAAAATGTAAGACGCAAGTAATTATTTTTAATTCAATGCACCAGTTCTCTCCTCCTCTTACAAGCAGACATGTCGGTGTGGTCTTGTGTCTCCAAAACAAAGACAGAGTATTGAGAATCTTCTATTATGTGACTCCAATTACTGTTTGTTAAGAATAACATTCACTTTACAGACAGAACAGTAATCTTTATAGTTGTGGTAGAACCACTAGCTAACAGAATAACAGAGTTAGGATGGGTGTCTTCTATCTAGTCCAACCCCCTGCTCAAGCAGGAGATCCTATACATAGGAGCTGTGGTGACACAGTAGGTACTGCAGGCTACTTCTGCTGACTGCCGGCTGCCTGCAATTTGGCTGTTCGAATCTCACCAGGCTCAAGGTTGACTCCGCCTTCCATCCTTCTCAGGTCAGCAAAATAAGGACCCAGATTGTTGGGGGGGGGGGCAATATGTATGTGTGTGTGTTTCTTCTGTCACAGCACCTGGTCTGCCCAAATATGGGAGGGAGCATACTGCTTTTTGTACAGTACAAAACCATTTTGTGTTACATGTTTTTCTGATAAAGAAATGAAGGGAGACTGGTATAGATCCATTTCAAGCTATTTAGCTCTCATCAGCTAGCCTTACCCTTGCTGGGATTCGATCTTGGGCTGCTTGCATATTAGGCAGTTGTATTAACCTCTAGGCCACAAGTTATCCTCCTTTTATCAGCCGAGCCAGGGGAGTGATTAAGTCAAGAGAATTCGAAGTGAGCTGGACTTCAATCTCCTGTGGGCACAAAGAGACTCCAGCCCAATGATGTGCTTGACCCCCTCTCTCAGGCTCAACCTGGTCATCTCCTATAAATGTATTAACCATGACACGTCCCTCTGTAATGTTATGGAAATACTTTAGAATGGTTAATAAAGAAATAAGCAAAAGAAATCAAAGAAATTGCAAAGGAGATTTTGCTGCAACTCTCAGTGGCTGCCGATTGACAGCCTCAGCCCCAAAATTGGGGCCATCTGCAGCAAAATTCATGGTCTCTCGCCCTGCCCTTGTTTTTTCTGCTGCCTCCTTCATTCTCTCTGTGAAAATTGCATACACTCAGTTGCGCCATTCTGAAGAGGAGGGCTCAGGGAGCCTTTGCATAATATCAATCTACCCTAACGAAGAGCTAAATGCGCGATGACATCTCCTGCACAAAGAGCCGTCATAAAGTGTGCCTAGCAACCCCAGTGCTATAAATGTTCCTTCGATTAAGTGCCTCATTGAGAATAAGTTGATGATGCTCCATTAAGCTGATGTGATAGACTTCAAGCTCTTGACACAGTCAGAGGGGAGAAGGATTCATTGTTCAAAGAAGGATATGGTGATGTGCTAAATTAGCATGCCTCTGTGGAGTAAACCATATTTCAGACTGATACACTGCCAGGCATACACTGCTACAACTGATTGACAGTTCCCCTCAATTGATTGCTTTGATGGTGTAAGAGTGCATTTCTACTTAAGTCACAAGACATGGAATGGCCTTGTGACTCCCACAATCCATAGTCGTCGATGTGGTGTTGTCTAGAGGCTCTGAACATCAGCATGTATCCAAGTCAGTTAAGGAATATTTTAGGAGAAGAATCAGTCTCCTACTTCAGAGGTGGTATTCAGCCGGTTTGGGCTGGCTCAACCAAACCAGTAGTGGAAATCGTGGGTGGGCCCGCCTAGCCGTCCACTAGCCCCAGGTCTATGCTGTCCTATTTAGGCATTTTTTCAAGCCACGCGCATGCATGCAGGCAGCTCGTGCGATCGAAGTGCATGTGTGGAAGGCTGAGCGCATGCATGGATAGGGATGTGAGTGTGCGCTCACATTTGCAAACCGGTAGAGAAAGTAATACCACCCCTGCCCTACTTACATTATCCAAGGACAATCATCTTGGTTCTGCTATAACTGATAGGAAATCAGGACTGTAGCCCTCAAGTCCATATCCATATCTGATTTCTAGAAACCAACTAAGTAGGTTGAAATCAAGCAGGATGTGAAATTCAGTACTGCCGATTTGGGGGGGGGGGGAGGAATCAGGCTCATCTAGATTCTTTAGATAAATATGCAGATCAGAACATAGTTATCCCTTGGATTACAAGCTTGTCCAAATTCTGCATGGTAGATATCAAGATTAAGAATGTGTGGATTGGCCCTGATACAATCTGAATTTGGTTCACATCATTGATTCAATCCGATTGCATCATTAAAACTGATTCTAAAGCAAATTCGATTTGGAGATTAAAAATGCCTTTGAATCAAAGCTTCAATGTTTGCATGCATAATATCTAAAAAGGAATAAAAATACATCCAATCCAATCTTTATTATGCTCATAGAACCAGCATAAGAAGGTGGAGTACAGACATTTAAAAAAAAACACAAAAGATATCTCAAAGTCTAAAGTAATAATCTCCAAAAGCTAAAAGATGTATCTATACTTTTACTAGTGTGTGTATGGCAACAATTTTTGAACCATGATAGCTCAGATGGGTTGACTTATAGAATGTGTTCAAATTCCAGGAAAACATGACTTCCAAGGGAATGAAATTTGGGAAAGTTGTGGCTGCTTCAGTGTTATTGGCTGCTGATGCAGTCACGTGATCTTTATTTTCAATGATCTGTGACAGTTTCCCAGCCAGTCTTGCAATCCCTGGCTCCCTCTCCCACCTAGCAACCACTACTTACTTGACTTCAGGAAAGGAGAGGGGAGAGGAGGGGAAGAAAGTGGGTGGTGAGTGGAGGGGAGATTTCTTATGCTCCCTGCCAGCTTCCCAGAAGGAAACTCAATGAAGAAGCCATCAGGAAGTCAGAAGTTGCTTCCAATCCGACTGCCTTTTCACCCACTATGATCATTCTGTTTCTCTGTTTAGGTAAGGAAATATCTGTAAAACAATGGCCAAGTAGGGCACGGATTATCATGTGTGTATGCATGGGTAACTACCAAATGTCTAAACGAAATATAATAGGGGGAGAAAGAGCATTGGGAGATGAGCCACGGTGGCACAGTGGTAAGAGTGTGGTACTGCAGGCTACTTCTATTGACTGTCGACTACCTGCAATTTGGCAGTTCGAATCTCACAAGGTGCAAGTTTGACTCATCCTTCCATCCTTCCAAGGTGTGTAAAATGAGGACCCGAATTGTTGTTGGGGGCAATAGGTTGACTCTGTAAACCACTTAGAGAGGCCTCTAAAGCACTCTGGAGTGGTATATAAGCCTACGTTCTATTGCTATTAGATGAATGTAGGGTAGCAGAGAGATTGGTAAATGGCAGGCGATATCAGGTTGCAGAACACTCTAGTATGAAAAACTAGATGCTCCTTAGAACTATTTTTTTTTCTACACAAAATTAGCCTGCGCATGCAATATGCGTGTTCAGACATTTGTAAAAACATTGCAGATGAATGTAGAAATGGAAGGAGGCAGATTTATGCATGAACATTTGAGAAATTGACATGGGCCTGATATATACATCCATCCATCACATATTTTTTTCTCGTTCACATCAAGCAGTAGGCTCTAAGACACAGTAAGATTTCCTGAATGGGAAGGAAGAGAAACATTGTCCCTGCTCCTCAGAATCCCTGATGTAATGAATGTGTTTAGCCCAGTAGAAGAAATGAGGCTTGCTGATTCTTGATGTTTGCAGTTTCATCTGTTTCTTCCATCTGTTTGGTTTTTTCCCCCCTCCCTCCCAACATATTTCCCCTGGCTCCTGACCCACACCTGCTCCTCTACCATTCATCTGTCTCTTGTATTCCATCATCACTCATATTTAAAGAATTTGCCTAATGAGTCTCTGCCTTCTCCAGTCAGCACATTTCTCCTGTAATTTAGTGAGATATTTATTCAAAGGTCATTTTCTTTGCTTCTCTATGTCAACGGGAAAACCGAGCGAAATGTGGTTAGTGACAGAGAAGCTTCTGAACGACCGAAGATGGGACCATTGCCACCAATTTAATTAGACCGTTGTTTTTGGCAAGATGTAGCCTCAAATAGAAGGGACACGATGGCTCAGGGGCTAAGATGCAGAGTTTATCAATCAGAAAGGTCAGCAGTTCGGTGGTTCGAATACCTAGCGCCCCGTAATGGAGTGAGCTCCCATGACTTGTCCCAGCTTCTGCCAACCTAGCAGTTCGAAAGCATGTAAAAATGCAAGTAGAAAAATAGGAACCACCTTTGGTGGGAAGGGAACAACATTTCATGCACCTTTCACGTTTAGTCATGCCAGCTACATGACCATGGAGACATCTTTGGACAGCGTTAGCTCTTCGGCTTTGAAACGGAGATGAGCACTGCCCCCTAGAGTCGGGAACGACTAGCACATATATGGGAGAGGAACCTTTTCCTTTTGGTTTCAAATAAAAATAGAGCAATTAGAAGTGGGGAAACCATTCAACATTACAATGGCAAACTGGTGTATGTTGATTAAGAAGATGGGTTAAAAACTGGAATGTCTTGGTTCAAAGCAAAGCCAATCAAAGGAAAGGGGAAAATACAATTTGCTCTCATTGGTGTTCTTCAAGGTGAACTTTATTAGCTATTAGCAGTTTTCAGGGTTGGCACTGGGCATTTTTGATCTTGGGGTACATTAGTAAAGTAGCAATTTTCAGCATCCAGTAATTAGCCATTTCAGGGTCCACCCATTCAGTCTTCCTGAACAAGAAGATATAAAAAACATTTTGTCAGGGGCAAAGAATTAGGATCGTCCTTTAGATTACTGCAGCATAGATTTATTCAAACCTTCGCCCAAGATGCAGTCAACTGAAGTTCAACATTACATTGTTGCCAGAATTCAGGAAGGATTGGACGTTTGTGGCAATGTAACAACTCTAAGCTGCTGACGCACATAACTCTGCCCTTCAGCTCCACCTGCTCTTCTCCTAACAGACCTGCTTGGTGGGTTGAGTACTTGCTAGATCTCTTGCGTCTCACTTCTTGGGTCATCTTTGACTCCAAAGATCTTGAAGCTAAGCCTTCAGCATTCAATTTGAACTTCAGACCCTAAGGGTATACCATTAGTTGATGGTAAAAGAAAGTAGGGATGGGCGAACTGGTGAAATATGATTTTGTATTGATGTTCATTTTCTGTTGACAATCGGTGGGCAAGGGAAAATTTCATCTACGATATAGCAGATTATTGCTGTTTTTCAGTGTTGAACATAGAAGAAGAATGAAAGACTTGATTCATCTATACTATTTCAGTATAGTAATGTGAAATTGAAAAATCCTGCCTGAAAGTAATTCCTTTATCACTTTGGCATGGTGTCTTCATCTCCTCCTCCCTCCTTCTCTCCTTCTCTCTTTCTCTTTCTGTCTTTGTCTCTGTCTCTCTCGCACACACAGAGCTGCACTGAAATATTACCACCATGCTGAAGTGATTTAGATACGCTTAATATGGAGCAGCATGGTGGTCTAGAGGTGAAAACACTCGCCTCCCCACTCAAAAGTTTTAAGAGTTCAATCCTAGGTAGTGACATATACAGCATTTCTCTATCAGGGTACCAAGACAAAATATGTGCTGCAAACACCACATAGGCATCAGGAAGGGCACCTGGCCAATAAATGCTCAGCTCCATTCAGTTGCCCTGATAAAAGGGATTACAGATTTGTAAAAAGAAAAAAATAGTGATCCACAGAGGAATGTCACTACTTTGCAAAACCCAGACATGCTTTTCCACAATCTCTTCTATATTCCTTCTTCAAGCATCAAAGCTAAACATTAAACCAGAAGATGCAGTGCTTCTGGCACTATGAGGCTGACTTAAACTTCAGGTGCTTTTCAATCTCATGTCCAATCTGTCATAGCAAAGAAGAAAATAGGAGAAATCACTCTAACATTTCCCAATGCCATAATTCATCTATTAGTTGCCAATATATTTGTTTATGATGTCCTCCCTAAATGCTAGTGGGAAAGGACGATGATAGTGTAGAGTTATGGTAATAATGATACAAACTTGTTGATTAATAGAAACATTTGCTTTCTGTAACACACATATATTATGCCTTGTATTTGTAATGTAGATGCTTGCATGCTGTGGATTCCTTTGTGCCCTGGGGCTGATTTCCTGGGGTCCTGTTATTGGGGTCTGTAGGATATCTGGCAAATGTCAAATCCTGTGATAAGATCTGAAATCTTCTCACCATGTGTGATGGGCAATTAAGCAAACAGAGAAGGGAAAAGATAACAAACCTTTTGAGCCAGGAAGGATGCAAATCTGAATTAAGATATATGATCCAAGTTTTACAATGTTAGGTTATATGACTTAAGGTTTGACTTGAACTTTACAATGTTGCTAGATATATGGCTAGAGAGTAATTAGAAATCGAAGAACAAAGATCCTTTTGAAGATCAAACATCTTTTCGTGTATAAGAAAGGACCCTGCGTAGTTGAATTTTGTAGAACTTTCCCACCATGTCTCTTGTACATGTGTATGGAGATTCTCACCCAGAACTTTAACTTTGATCAAAGAATAAAGTCTGTTTTCTCTGTTATTCAAGCCTCCGTTTAAGTCTCTTGTTTGGCTCATTGTGACTTGAACATTTTCTAAGGGTCTCAATGTATTTTCAAAACCTTACATTTATAGCTAAGATTAGGATAACCATAAAGCCATCACATTATTGAAACTGGGGATTTGCGATGTATTTGACAGGCCTATTTATTAATCTACTGATATATACACCATAGATTAATCTAGCGTAGGAAACTGTGTTGCCTTAGGTAAGGAACACTGAATCTGCTTGCTATTTCTTCCTTCGGGATCACCCCCTTCCGTCTCAGAGCCTCAGGGCACTTACTGAGTCTGTGCTCCTCCGATATGCTGAGGGCAAACATTAAGTGCCACTACTCCAAGTCAATGAGCTGGTATGTGAGAATAGCTACAAAAGGTTCCCAGGCTTTCTCCCCCCAGAAGCTGACAACTTTGAGTAGGTGCCCTGAGGCATCAGCAAAGTAATATTTCAAGGAGTTTAACAGCGGTATCTTGCTTGTAGTATGATGCAAAACACAGGGATTGTAAATATGCCATTGGCCCAATTCATCAGGGCAATACCTGTTTTCTTACAATTCAGTTCATCCAAACCAGCCTGAATTTTCACACTTTACTTACAGCTTCAGAGCGACCACTTCACAGTTCAGGTGATATTTCTGCTGGTATTTCTTGCAAAGAAATTGCGTCAGCACAAACTCTACATGCAGCGGTGGGATTCAAATAATTTAACAACCGGTTGTCTGTCCTAATGATTTTATCCAACAACCAGTTCACCAAACTGCTCAAAAACGTAACAACTGGTTCTCTCAAACCAGTGGTGCTAACTGGCTGAATCTCACTACTGTTTACAGGCCCATACATTTTACACTCTGAGTAGAATGTCAGGAAGTAAGAACACAAGAACATGCTATCTTGATTAAAGCAACAGGTTAGCTAGTCCAGCATCCTATCCTCTATTTTGCATGAGAAACTAAATCCATCCAGAAGGACCTGTTGCAACGGTCATCTCTTACTGTCAGTCTCCAGAAACTGGGCTTCCATACTGCATTGTTTGTAGGTATTAAGCTCTGATATAGCATCCTCTTGATAACTGCTAATAATTAGTTTTAAAGAGGATTAGTCTAATGGAAGGGACATGGTGGCTCAGTGGCTAAGACGCTGAGCTTGTCACTCAGAAAGATCGGCAGTTTGGTGGTTCAAATCCCTAGCACCGCATAACGGAGCGAGCTCCTCTTTACTATCCCAGCTTCTGCCAAGCTAGCAATTTGAAAGCATGTGAAAATGCAAGTACAAAAATAGGGACCATCTTTGATGGGAAGGTAACAGCGTTCTGTGCACCTTTGGCATTTAGTCATGCTGGCCACATTACCATGGAGACATCTTCAGACAGCGCTGGCTCTTTGGCTTTGAAATGGAGATGAGCACCACCCCCTAGAGTCGGGAACAATTAGCACATATGTACAAGGGGAATCTTTACCTTTACCCTTGCCTTAGTCTAATGCAGGAGTGGGCAACCATGGCAACTTTATAACTTGTGGACTTCAACTCCCAAAATTCCTGAACCAGCATTGCTGAGTCATGAATTCTGGGAAATGAAGTCCACAGGTCGTAAAGATGCCATAGTTGCCCACCGCTGGTTTAACGAGGTAAATTCCCTTCTTCATGAATTTTTAGTCCTCTGCACAGCAGCGAACTCCTTTAATAAAAGGCTCCTCTCCAGGTCTGTAGAAGCAGAGGATCTAAATATCCATTTTATTTCCGCAGGTTTCCCTACAGACCCATTATAAAAGGAAGCACAGGGTTAAATCTTCCTTGTTTATTTCAACAGCGATACAGGATGCGAAAGGCAGGCTGAGATTTCATTATGCAAGACCAGTGCTGCGTGCCACAGTGCTCCCTTAAGTAATAAGTTTCCTTTTCCCCAGTCGGCATCCTTCTCGGAGATGACAAGGAAGACTGTTGGAGCGAGTTACCTCACCACAAGCCAGGACAGGAGATGACAGACTGAGCTAATGGAGTCCCTTCTAATGGCTTGGAAGTTGACGAGGCCCGATCTGCAGTGTTTTGAGCACCTAGTGCCTTTGCTCTGGATTTGCTTGGAAATGACATCTATGAGAAGATAGCTCTGGGGAGTTGGGTTTGGTTTGCCTGCACTACTATGCTGTCCTAAAGCAAGGTTTTGTTCAACTAACATTGCCTTTCCTCCCTCTCTTCAATAGTTTCCTTCTTTCTTCCTACCAGTTGTTGGAAGAAATATCCATCTGGGCTCAGTTCCAAGTGGGGAGAAAGACACTGGAAAGATGAAGGCTGCTTGGAAAGCTGGTTTAATGGAGCAGAACCACTAAGCACATGGTCCTGGTGCAGCTGAACACATGGAGTGGAGAGTGAGAGGTATTTATACCCTCTCTTGGGCTTTGAACATGAACTTCCTGTTCCTGTGGCAAGGGCATATTATTCTATTGACTGTAAGACTCCCAGGGAAGGCTATGTGGGGGTCAGAGCTAACTTTGTAGGCTGTCTGTGTCCCAGGCTTTTGTCTTGTAGATAGAATGGCCAAATATCTGCTGGGGGCAGGGAGTTGGGGCTGAATTTCTGTCTCCCTTAAGATTTCTATTTCTCTTTTAGGGGAAATATTCTGCCTTTTTAATATTTCCTAAAGTATTTCATTCTTCTAGGAGAAGGGTGGGTGCTAACTTTCTACACAAGGAAGCACAGCCACCTTCGTGAGGTGTGACTGGAAACCAGAGATGCTTCCAGACTTTTGGAGAACAAAATGTACGAACAGGTGAACTCTTCAGGTTTCCTCTGTGTTCTCTTCCACTGCTTTGCATTGCACCATCTGGAAGGCAATATATTTTTTCTAACCCACTGCAGTGATGATAAGCATGGGGTGAAAAACTCATTGGGTATTTGGGTAAATTAGAAATCTAATTTAGGGAATGAAAGATGTGCAGTTTTCCCAGGATGCAAGCCGTTGGCACTGTCGCAACTGCATCGCCCGAGCACATGTATCACACTGCATGCCAAAACATCAGTGAAATTTGGTAATTTTGTTGACAGCCCCCAATTTGGGTGATCCAATTTTAAAACACTTCTTAGCCAATGGTGCTTTGAGTCAATCTACTCTACTTTGCAGGGATGTTATAAGGATACAATGTCGAAGAGAGATAAATGTTGTATGCTACCCTGCTCTCTTAGATTCTGGGTGTATTAATTCTAGACTTTTCTTTACAACAATAGAAGGGGGAGAAATCCTCCATCTTCCACATGACAGCTTTTCAGTTTCCCTTTTCCAAGTGACAGTTATATGGTTATGGTTTACGATTTACGGTTTATTAAATTTGTATACCGCCCTTCTCCCTTGCAGGACTCAGGGCAGTGAACAGGCTCTAATAGGTTAGAGTCTCAGCTCTAGAGTCTCAGTCTCCATCCCTCCTCCAACCTCCAGACCAGTGGTGGGATTCAAAATGTTTTACTACCAGTTCTATGGATGTATCTTGGTGGGCATGGCTTGGTGGGTGTGGCAGGGGAAGGATACTGTAAAATCTCCATTCCCTCCTGATCATCTGGGACTTGGGAGACAGAGAATAGATGGAGGTGGGGCTAGTCAGAGGTGGTATTTAGGGGGCATCCACTCACCTGCTGCCTGCCATGTCCCTTACCTTGTTGGGTCACTGTTGCATCACCAGCAATCCCATTAAAGTGAATGGGACCGTGGGTGAGTTGACAGCAGGTCAAAGGAGGAGCCACTGCAGGACAGAGATGACAGTTGCTCTTTAACAATTATGATTTAAATCGAGTTGATTTAAATCAAGCCCTTTTACTAGTGATTGAAATCATGATTTAAATCAACTTGATTTCAAATCCCCCCCCCCCTTGACTCACCTTTGAGAACCCTTCTGATAATTTTACCTACCCTTGGAGAAATTCATAGAAATAATTGCTCCAATTCCTATGAAGAATAAGCAACTGCGTTCTCTTTGCTGATGATGTAAAACTATTCAACACCACCAACAATGATGCTACCATACAAAAAGACCTTGACTATGTGTCAGAATGGACAAACAATTGGCAACTCCAAATCTCAACCAACAAATGCTCTGTCTTACACATTGGCAAAAAAACAACAACCTCAGAACATAAAATAAAAGCTGGGCAGATATGATCTCATAGAAGACCCCCACTCTGTCAAGGACCTTGGAATTCTCATATCAAATGATCTAAGTGCCAGAGCTTACTGTAACAGCATTGTCAAAAAGAGATTAAGAGTTGTTAATCTAATCTTGCATAGCTTCTTCTCCAGTAATATTGAACTGCAAACTAGGCCATACAAAACTTTTGCTAGACCAATTCTTGAATAGAGCTCATATATCTGGAACTCACACTGCACATCAGACATTAATGCAATCGAATGAGTCCACAGATATTATCCCTTATGCCACCAGACTTGTAATTTTGGGCTTAGACAACTTAGAACTTTGCCGTCTTCAATCCGACCTAAGTATAGTACATAAAATTATCTGCTACAATGTCCTACCTGTCAATGAATACTTCATCTTCAACCACAACAACACACGAGCACACAATAGATACAAACTTATGGTAAACTGCTCCAGAAAATACGACTTCAGTAACAGAGTGGTCGACGCCTGGAATGCACTAGCTGACACTGTGGTTTCTTCCCCAAACCCCCAAAACTTTAACTTTAGACTGTCTACCGTCAACCTCACCCCATTCCTAAGAGGTCTGAAAGGGGCGTGCATAAGCGCATCAGCGTGCCTCCCGTCCCTGTTCTAATATTCCCTTGTATTCGTATTCATTTCATGCATTCATAATCATGCTTATACTTATATCTGTTTTCTAAATCATGCTTGACGAAAGAAAGAAAGAAAGAAAGAAAGAAAGAAAGAAAGAAAGAAAGAAAGAAAGAAAGAAAGAAAGAAAGAAAGAAAGAGGGAGGGAGGGAGGGAGGGAGGGAGAAAGAAAGAAAGAAAGAAAGAAAGAAAGAAAGAAAGAAAGAAAGAAAGAAAGAAAGAAAGAAAAGAGGAGATGGACTCTGCCCAAAATACGTACTTATTGTAAGCTAGTTTGTAAACTAGGGTGCTGTGAGCTGTCCAGGGTCCTGAAATTCCACCTTGTCGACACTTTCTCAAGTCTTACCAGCTTAAGTATTTTGTTGTGGCTGAACAGGTCATTTTAATAAGAGAAGAAGAAAATTAATCTCCTAGCATTCTTCCCCCATTCATTGCCCTACCCAAGCTTGATTCCTTTAATGGCAGTGATTTGCAATATGGTCCTCCTGTCAGGCTATATGTATTACTCAATGCCCTGCAACCATCTCTAGATTCAGAGAAGCCCAGAAAAAAGTGCCAAGGGAAGAGATGATTCAGTTCTGGCAGTGGCACCAGGAAAAGCCCAGATGGCTGCTTGTGATTAATTTGAGCTCTGTGATTCATCTATCATCAAGCTATTAACCCATGCATTGTAGGGATTAATTGATTAATGTTTTTCAAAAGTTCACAATAAGCAATTGTTGATGCAGAAGAGAATACAACAGAAAATAGACATCACTCATTTGGAATTCTTGGCTGTTTTAAAATAAGAGAATGCAGGGATGGCAAAGAAGGCTCCAAATGCCATGAGGCGTTATTTAAAAATCTGTTTCAATTTGCAAGATTTCAGCCTGCTCTCTTTGCTAATGCTCGACAATTAACGTTGGGCCGAAATGTTAAAATGAATTCCACTTAGCAGGTATCTTCCACCGAATAATTTAACAAGGAACTTTCAACATTTTCTCTCGCTGACCTTCTCTCAGAAATGGAAGATTCTAAAATGCCTAACATTTTGAAATCAGTGCATCAGGAAGTTTCTGTTATTCCATTAAAGAAAAAAAAAGCAATTTTTTGTATCTAGTCTTAAGATTAGTCTTTCCCACAGCATTCAGATGCATCTCTTCTTTTAGGTATCTTCACCTTTCTCCTTATGACTAAAGCTCCAAAGAAATATATATGCTTTATTTGTAACAATCCTATAAGGAATCCTGGGCCTTTGGTTACTATATTAAACAGTATCTTTTACAAACCTGGACAAAGGTCTCTGCGGCCAGTGGCTTTGCATAGATGGATGACCCATTAGATTTCTCTAATGGGAGAGGATGGAAGGTTGGATGAATGGATGGAAAGAGAGAGAGAGAGAGAAAGAGAGAGAGAGAGGGAGAAGGAGATAGAGATGATAGATAGATAGATAGATAGATAGATAGATAGATAGATAGATAGATAGATAGATAGATAGATAGATAGATGATAGCTAGATGGATGGATAGATGGATAGGGAGATAGATAGATAGATAGATAGATAGATAGATAGATAGATAGATAGACAGACAGACAGACAGACAGACAGAGGATTCATTGTCAGTAGTCATTACATACTAATGGAGCCCTTTTCGGTCTAGAATTGTTTTTGCTTTCATGGCAGCTTGGCTGCTATTTTAAGTTTGATTTTAACTTTTAACTTGAATGGTTTACATTGTTCTTAATTCTGTTTTTAATTTGTGCTTTTATTCATGTGTTTATATTGCTTTATTATGTTGTTGTAAACCACCCAGGGTCACATACTGTGGATGAGATGGGCAGGAGAGAAATTAAACAAATAAATAATTTCCCCACTATGTGATGGGCTTAGACTGATTTCATACCTTTAGAGAAAGAGGCAGGAAGACCGGTGATTCTTGAAACTGGAGAAGAAACTTCAAATAAAATTCTATCTAGTGGCTAGGTGATTTATTATTGTACATTGAGCAATTCCTTCTGGTGATCTTGACAGTGTACATAGTAATCCCTGAACTAATTTTTCATCACAACAATAATCTTATGAGTTAGATTGAACAGCGCTATGACCCATTGAGTCTCTATGGCTCTTGGCCACTTTTTTCACAGTATTTGTTTTCAAAGACTTTGCATGTTCTCTACACATTTTGGCTCAACGTATTCTTTTTGATATGCAACCTTTTGAAACATATGCATTTTTGCAAACAATTTCTGAACTGAAAAATAAATTGGGGGAGTATTTGTCCCTTGATTTATTCTATTTTGCCTGATCATGATCTTTCTTTTAAAAATTATATCTCTAAGAGCTTCACCAAAATGCTAATAGTAAACATTTCTGGATTTTTATTCAGTCGATGAGTCTGCGTCATGCACTAATGATGCCAAGGTTTTGCCCTGGACATTTTCAATTTTTAAAAAAACTGAGCTGCTGCCAGTCAAAATAGCCAGACAATTTCAATTAATCAAAGGAAATTTCAAGTTGAGGCTTTCAAGAGGGCCAGATTTCAGTTGAGGCTTTCAAGATGGAGAGAGCTAGACCTCCTATGTGGCATGAGGTTCAGCCCAAGCTTCCTCTTGTTAGCTATTCTGGGTTCAGAACCAGTATTAGAACTCTGGTTCCTTTACCAGTGTTAGCAAATAAATGCGGAATAGTGTAATTCACCGGACAGTAACGAGATACGTTGCTGTAAACCACAAACAAACTCTAAAACAGTGATAGTAAGAAAATAAATAGACTTTACTTGGTAGCAACTAAAATGCTTCTTCCAACTAACTTCTCAAACAATGATAACAACAGTCCAACACCAAACACAATTATCTCACAGTGATGCAAAACAACTCCTTCACAGTTCAGCTTCTCAAACGACAATCAGGTAACACAGGATCACAAGGAATCGAACAGGTATCAAACAGGGAATGAGTTGCGTTCCTGAGCTTCCTTTATAGTAGAGCTGTATAATTACAGCCAATCAAATTATACTTAGTTCTTAAAGCTCAATACAATACAATACAATAGCAGAGTTGGAAGGGACCTTGTAGGTCTTCTAGTCCAACCCCCTGCGTGGGCAGGAACCTTATACCATTTCAGACAAATGGCAATCTAACATCTTTTTAAAGACTTCCAGGGTTGGGGCATTCACAACTTCTGGAGGCAAGCTGTTCCAGAGGTTAATTGTTCTAACTGTCAGGAAATTTCTCCTTAGTTCTAAGTTGCTTCTCTCCTTGATTAGTTTCCACCCATTGCTTCTTGTCCTGCCCCCAGGTGCCTTGGAGAATAGTTTGACTCCCTCTTCTTTGTGGCACCCTCTGAGATATCGGAACACTGCTATCATGTCTCCCCTGGTCCTTCTCTTCATCAAACTAGACATACCCAGTTCCTGCAGCCGTTCTTCATATGTTTTAGTCTCCAGTTCCCTAATCATCTTGGTTGCTCTTCTCTGCACTCTTTCCAGAGTCTCCACGTCTTTTCTACATCGTGGCGACCAAAACTGTATGCAGTATTCCAAGTGTGGCCTTACCAAGGCACTATACAGTGGCATTAACACTTCACGTGATCTAGATTCTATCCCTCTGTTTATGCAGCCTAGAACTGTGTTGGCTTTTTTGGCAATTAGACTAGATATATCCAGTTCCTTCATTAGTTTATCATATGCTTTAGTCTCCTAATCATTTTTGTTGCTCTCTGCAGCTGCTGCACACTGCTGGCTCATATTTAAATGGTTGTCCACTAGGATTCCTAGATCCCTCTCACAGTTGCTACTATTGAGCAAGGTACCACCTATACTGTATTTGTGCATTTGGTTTTTCTTGCCTATATGTAGGACCTTACTTTTTTCACAATTGAATTTCATTTTATTAGATAGTGCCCAATGTTCAAGTTTGTCTAGATCCTTCTGTATCTTAAGCCTATCTTCTGGAATGTTGGCTATTCCTGCCAGCTTGGTGTCGTCTGCAAATTTGATGAGTTCCCCATTTATCCCCTCATCCAAGCTACATAATTCCTTAAGAACATAGGCTCATATATATTGTCAACCCAATATAAGGCTGAATATCCTAACACCTCTGATTGCTATTTTCCCCAAAATCTAAAGCTACCACACCAGAGCAAAAATAAGAAGGGGAACTTTTAAAAATAATATGGTAATCAGGAGAAATGCCAAAACAAAGAGGGAAAAAGGAAGGAAGGAAGGAAGGAAGGAAGGAAGAAAGGCTAGATTCTGCATGCATAATACATAGTCTCCCTTAGTCATCCCTTAGACCGATACGCTCCCACAGAGAGGGCCTTCTCAGGGTGCCATCGGCCGGACAATGCCGGCTGGCGACACCCAGGGGAAGGGCCTTCTCTGTGGCGGGCCCTACCCTGTGGAACGACCTACCCCCTGAACTCCGCACCATCACCGACCTCCGCCTCTTCCGCCAGTGTTTAAAAACACACTTATTCCATCAAGCCGGCCTTGCATAGCCTCTGCTGCGACTAATTTTAGATAGTTTTAATTGGGGGATTTTAATTGGTTTTAGCACAGGTTTCGTTATTTAATAGATTTTAAATTATATGTTTTGTATTATTTTGTATATTGTTTTAAATTCCTGTGCGCCACCCTGGGTCCTTTTTGGAGAAGGGCGGGATATAAATTGAATAAAATAAAAATAAAATAAATAAAATAGTCTCTATTTATTTATGCATTGATTATGTATAAGTATATGACTCATATGGTTTGCCACAATTTAAAACTCTACATAAAAGAACAAAAACAGAAAAGCCACATTGAAAAAAAAAGCATCAGCAATTGAGGTACCAAAATATCAGCAACACTTGTCAACATGACCACTGTACAGGTTCTACCACACATCTGAATCCCTAAGCCTATTGGGAGTACCACAACTTTAAGCAAAAAGCCGGAAGGATCAGGACAAATCTAAGTTCTAGGGAAATGATGCTCCAAAAGGTGGGCACCTTGGCAGCACTTGAAGGCAAAACAAGAAACAACCTAGGACTAAGGAGGAACGGAGAAGCAACCTAGAACTAAGAAGTAATTTCCTGGCAGAACAATCAGTGGAATGGCTTGCTGCCAGAAATTGTGGGTGCTCCAACACTGGTGGTTTTTAAGAAGAGATTGGACAACCATTTGTCTGAAATGGTGTAGGGTCTCCTGCTTGAGCAGAGGGTTGGATTAGAAGACCTCCAAGGTCGATTCCAGTTCTGTTATTCTGAAAAGGCTGTCTTCCTGGGTGCTATCAGATTATATCCCTTAATCAACGAGACCTATAATGCACCCTCCTGTTGGACCTGATGGGACATGTAGATGGACCTGGTGGTGGGGAGCCCTTCAGATAATTCAGTCCAGGGGTGGGTTCTGGCAGCCGCTACTGCTGGTTTGCTCAGGGGCGTGGGGCGTGAGCACATGCATGCACATACTGCTAAAATTCCTCTGCGCGTGTGCAGAAGCAAAAAACAAGATGGCGGCACCTATGGCACCGCCGGGAGAACCGGTTTGGGAGCGTGGCAGGCCTGGGTCACTGTTGGTTGCAGTGACCCAGGCCGCCAAGTTACTACCAGTTCAGCCGAACTGGCCCAAACTGGTCCAAACCTCTGACTCAGTCTCATGCCACGAAATGCGTCATCAGTCATCACCCATAATTTGAATTAAACCCAAAGTCTACTGGTAATTATTTCAGCTCATGGAACAAAGATGCCACTTGTGTGATCAATTTATCAACAGCCTGCTCAGCTACAGTCCCCAAAGAGAAACCAGCAGCCTAAGTCAGAAATAAACCTACAATTTGAAACATTGGGCCATTCGGCCCCCATGTATTTTCATCAATACATTGTCCCGCCATCATTCTTGTTTTCATCCTTTTTCTTGTTTTCCTCCTTTTCCTGGTGCCAGCCATTATAAAGAGCTTTGTTAAGCGCCGATAAGTCTCTTTCCAAAGGCAGATTTATTACTATTAGTAGTATTAGTAGTATTTTGCCAATCCAGCTTTCTTCAGTTTCAAAATGAAAACACGTGTCTCCCTGTATCTTCACCTCCTAGAGTTCTTTTAAAAAAAGGATTAGAAAGTATGGGAGATTTTTTTTGGTCTCACCCTGCCCCCTCAAGAGAGCGTGGGGAAGAGAGCAACCTTTAATTCTGTCCAGATAAGGCAGCAGTGCTAAATCACTTACAATAAGGGAGCAAAGGTTAAGATAAGAGTCCTTTCTGTATTTTCAAAGTATCTCAATAATTCCATTAGCAGGACAGAATGAGAAGCAGAGAAAAGCTAGTGGCTGAGCATACGATAGCACCAAATATATTTCCCTGGAGTTTAACATAAATTTTGTCTCCATGGAATTAGAAAGAATATTGGCAATAAATGGGCTTTCAAGGTGTTTTTTTCCTCCCCTTGTTTTTTTAATGAAAACATATGAACAGTCAAAGCCAAAGACTTACAACTGGCAGGAAAAACTCTTAAAAGGTTTGCCCATAAATACTTTTGTGGTTGACTCTTTGCTGTTGTTAATTGCGAAGTCGTGTCCGACCCATCATGACCCCATGGACAACGTTCCTCCAGGCCTTCCTGTCCTCTACCCTCCTCTGGAGTCCATTTAAGCTCATGCCTACTGCTTCGGTGACTCCAACCAGCCACCTCATTCTCTGCTGTCTCCTTCTTTTGCCCTCCATTGTTTCCAGCATCAGGCTCTTCTCCAGTGAGTCTTTCCTTCTCATTAAGTGGCCAAAGTATTTGAGTTTTCTCTTCAGGGTCTGGCCTAAAGAGCAGTCAGGGTTGATCTCCTCTAGTTTGATCACCTTGCAGTCCAAGAGACTTGCAGGAGTCTTCTCCAGCACCAGAGTTCAAAGGCCTCAATTCTTTGGTGCTCAACCTTTCTTATGGTCTTTCAACGTTCATACATTGCAACTGAGAAAACCATAGCCTGAACTATACACACTTTTATCTGCTTTTTAGTCTACTGTCTAGATTTGCCATCGCTTTCCTCCCCAGGAGCAGGTGTCTGTTAATTTCTTGGCTTCAGTCCCCATCTGCAGTGATCTTGGAGCCTAGGAAAATAAAATATGTCACTACCTCCTTTCCCCCCCCATCTATTTGCCAGGAATTGAGAAGGCCAGTTGCCATGATCTTAGTTTCCTTAATGTTGAGTTTCAAGCCAACCTTTGCACTCATCTCCTCCAGAGTGGTCGACTCTGCCACTTATCTTTTCGACTAACAACAAGGTATTGACACAGACTTTCCATTTCATCTTTTTATTTCCATTGGGGGGGGGGGGAAGCAAGCACTAGTGTGGAATTAAAACAGAAGGTGAAGGTCAGGTTCACCACCTTAAAGCTGAATCCGTTGGACCAATGAGTGCAATAAAGAAGCCCCTTTTAGACCATAGTTCTAATTGGAGCAGGAGAAGAAGCAATGGATGGAAATTGATCAGAGGAAGAGACAACCTGAAAATAAGGAGGAATTTACTGATGTGAGAACAATTAATTGGTGGAACAGCTTGCCTGACTGAATTGTGAGTGCTCCATTGGTAAGGGTTTTTAAGAAAAGATTGGACAACCACTTGTCTGGAATGGGATAAGGATCCTGCCCTGGGCAGGGGGTTGAACTAGAAGACATCCAAGGTCACTTTGAACATTATTCAATTCTATGTAGATCTAACTCAGGGGTGAAATTCAGCAGGTTCTGACAGATTTTCCCTGAAGATGGGCTCTAGCATGAGTCTAAAAGCTCAGAAGACAAAATTTCTGGTCCCGGTGACTGACCCAGATTGGATCCTGCAATGGAAAGGAATGGGCATAGGGACTTCCAGACTGACTTTTGCTTCCACTGTAATAATATTTCTTGGCAACTTTAAAATATCTAAACTTCAACTCCCAGAATCCCCCATCCAGCATGTGTGGACTTCAGTTTTGAGAATTGTCCAGCCACAATGCTGGCTGGAGAACTCTGGGGATTGATGTCCAAACATCTTAAAGTTGCCAAAATTGAGAAGCATAGAGTTGCTCTAGAATCCCTCAGGATTGTACAGCCAAGATTTGGCATCCAAATGGAGATATATATCTATGTTTAAAGCACAGGATTCGGAGACCTATCTTTAAAATTGTATTAATCTTCTGGGGGATTAATGCAGCTACTTTTCATCTTCCATTACATTCACTCCATCATTGCATTCCTGCCAGCTATTTATTGGCTCTAAAAGATGCTGTTGTTGATTATGATAAATCTAACATGGATGCTAGTCAAAAGATATTGACACTCTCCCTGAGGAAAGTAGAAAGACAGGCCCATGTTTCTGGGAGGAATATAACCATTTTATTCTCATCCACTTCTTCCAAGGCCCGACCCTCATGGCTGCTCATGGGGAACATAGAGGTCCTTCACTGCCCTTATAGAAACAGAACCAACCTGATTGGTTGGCTCGGGGCCTAGTTATATGCGAGACCGCCTCCTGCCCCATACATCCCTTAGACCGATACGCTCCCACAGAGAGGGCCTTCTCAGGGTGCCGTCGGCCGGACAATGCCGACTGGCGACACCCAGGGGAAGAGCCTTCTCTGTGGCGGGTCCAGCCCTCTGGAATGACTTACCCCCTGAACTACGTACCATCACCGACCTCCGCCTCTTCCGCCAATGTCTTAAGATATATTTGTTTCAACAAGCCGGCCTAGCTTAACCTCCCATGGGGACTTTTAGGTAGTTTTAAATTGGGTTTTAAAATGTGGTTTTAGCGCAGGATAGGATTATTTAATAGTTTTTTAAATTATATTTATTGTATTTTGTATGCTTTTTAAATTTCCTGTGCGCCACCCTGGGTCCTCTGTGGAGAAGGGCGGGATATAAATTTAATAAAATAAATAAAAATAAAATAAAGATTGAGATGTACATTGAACCAACAGAATTGCAAGAGATGGAACTGAAAACTATTTAAAACAGCCACTGCACACTTCTGGTACCCCTCCTTTTCCTCTGTTCTTGTTTTGAAATGGCTGAAGCAGGATGTTTTGAAAGACCAAGCAGATTTTTGTCAAGAAACTCTGAGCAGCAACTCTGAATTATTTTTAAAAAATCAGATCTACGGAGGAAGCAAATAAATGCTTGGAAAGAGAGGTTGGGAATGGGGCCAAATAGAATAGCAACTAGATATTGCCCCAGAAAGCTGAGTGACAGGGTTGCCTAGAGAGGAAGATGCTCACCACCCACTCGGAAGGTTCAGAGTTCAATCCTAAGCGGCAGCGGATGTTTCTCTATCAGGCCACAAAGAGAAAATATCTGCTGTGAACAGCATGTAGGCATCAGGAAGGGCAGCCAGCAAGTAAATGTTCAGCTCCATTTAGTTGCCCAGCTCCTCCCCAATAAAGGGATTACAGGGTCATAAAATGAAAAAAAAATAGTCTCAGGAAGCTCTAAGAATGCAGAATTCTGGGAAATCCAGAATTTCTCCTGGAATGGGAAATAATGTCATAGCATCATGGTATATGATAGCAAAGTTCTTAAGACAACAGATGGAGAAAATGCTTCTGTCCCTATAACTACTTCCAGGAAATCTGATTATCAGATGATGGACCAGAAAAAAAAGGGAACCAGTCAAAAATCTGAGATCTGGCATTGTTGCTACATGATCTTGCCAATAAGCTGAAATGCAATGAATTCTTCGAAAGCCAAAAAGCATTTAAAAAGACAACTGAAAAATCTTCATATTGAACTGACTACAGGTACGGCCATTCATTTAATGACCATTTGAAATTACAACACCATTGAAAAAAGCGACTTATGACCAGTTTTCACACTTATGACCATTGCAGCATCTCCATGGTCATGTGATCAAAATTAGGGTGCTTGGCAACTGGCATCTGTTTATGATGGTTGTTGTATCTTGAGGTCACTTTTTGGGACTTCTGACAAGGAAAGTCAATGGGGAAGCGAGATAACAACCATGTTACTAATATAACACCCGCAGTGATTGGCTTAATAAATGTGGCAAGTAAGATCGTAAAAAGGAGCAAAATTCAATTAATAACCATTTCACTTAGCAGCAGAAATTTTGGGCTCCATTGCATTCATAAGTCAAGAACTAAGTCAAGTTCATCCCTTTGTTGAATTTGGGCAACAGCCAAGTTCTTGTGTCCTCCTACTGAAGAGAAGGAGAGGAGAGGAGAGAAGGAGAAGGAAAGAGAAAAGAAAAGAAAAGAAGGAGAGGAGAGGAGGAGAGGAGAGGAGAAGGAGAAGGAGAAGGAGAAGGAGAGGAGGAGAAGGAGAAGGAGAAGGAGAAGGAGAAGGAGAAGGAAAAGGGGGAAAGAGAAGAGAAGAGCTCCAATACAGTAATATGAGTCTGGGAATTTGAGTCTAAAACATAAAGTCATATCATTAGAAACTAATACTATATGACAGCACAAAACAAATGCAGAGAATGCGGCTTCTGTAAATCATAAGATTTTCCTTCCATTCTCATGGGGTGCAGCCAAATAGCTTGAACTTGATAAAAAATACTGATGTAAAGGAAATTGCCTGTCTGGAATTAATATCTTTCTTTGCTGATGTCTAATGTCACCCTGCTTTAAGTGTTTCCACTGATGTCAGGCCAAACTCAATAGGTGAATCACTGATACTTAAACCTAATTTCTTCCAGACAGTTCTTTGACAGTTCTTAGTCAGTATTTTCTGACTATTATGACCAAATTTAAGGGGGAAAAAACACTTGAGAACTTCTAAAAGACAAAAATTCCAGCACGCTTTTCATTGCTTAAAACAGGGGTGGAATGCATGCGTCTCCAGATGTTGAAATCGAATTTCCAGCATGGATGGTCAAAGGTCAAGGATGATTGATGTTGGCAAGCCATAACATCTGGAGTGATATTGGTTCCTAATCTCTAAGTTAAACTTTTTCTACTTCTACTATAGAAAAAGTAAGCTTTATGATCATGTACTCTGCAAGGACCAAGTGCATAAAGCAGCCAGGTTAACATAATGAGATTAATTGATTTGTTGAGGTCTCTTCCATCACACAGTGCCTTCTAGTGAAATCTAGGAAATTTACTTTTTCAGGAGCATCCTCTGCATGTGAAATATCCTCCCCCTTGAGATCCAGATCCTTAGTCTATTAGCTTTGCAGAAAGCCTCTAAGAGTCAGCTAATCCCTGGTAATGGAATAGTAAGGTTGGAGTCAGGGATCTCGATAGTTGGATGGATATTGTTGAGCTGGGTGCCAGTTTCTTCTGGTTTGTTTGTTTTATTGTTTTGTTTTTATTATTGCTGTCAACGACTGATGGGCTGCTGCACACTTCTTTTAGATGGATGGATGGATGGATGGATGGGTGAGTGGATGGATAGATGAAGAGGAATAGATGGATGAAGAGGGATGGATGGATGGATTGATGGATGGGTGGATGGGTGGGTGGGTGGATGGATAGATGAAGAGGAATAGATGGATGAAGAGGGATGGATGGATTGATGGATGGATTGATGGATGAAGAGTAGAGTAGAGTTGAGTTGAGTAGAGTAGAGTAGAGTTGAGTAGAGTAGAGTAGAGTAGAGTAGAGTAGAGTAGAACTTGGGCTACCTATGTCTTCTTTCATCATTTGACCATGCTCCCTAGAGGTGTTATCTCTCTCTCTCAGCCTCATGTGGAAGGCTATAAGATGAGTCTAGGGTAGGGTGAAGCAGCTTCTAAGACCCAATTTTTCTCCTACCAATCTGTAAATTGCATTCCCAAAAGTCAAACCCTCTTCTTACTGAGAGCTGACTACTTGGTACTGCATTGTCAGCTTGCTTGGTAGTCTCTGAGTTGAGTGTGCTCTGCAAACACATCTCTGGGGACTTGTAAAGCACATCTGAAGCGTGTGCAAATGCTGAGCGAACTTAGCCAACAGTGGTTTGTGGGGTTAAGCCAACCCCAGCCCGGTTGCGTAAACACCATTTGTATGACTCTTCTATCTCTGTAGGGTTCTTGACAAACTGGAGATGTCAGGAATTTAACTGGGACTTTGGTGCCCAGATTGATTTAAATTGCAGCTATAAACCATGTAAGGGAGATCTGAGAATGTATTTACTAGATGGTTTTCATCCTTTCAAAATGCAATAAAAAGAGAGTGGGATAGTAGAAGAAAGGAACATTCCATAATATCCTCCAGGGATTTAAGCAAAGGACAGATTACTTTGTCTGGAAATCTTCCCTTCTACGCCAAGGCAGTTTCATCCTTGATGCTTTATTTTTATTTTTTGGAAGCACCAGAAGTGAAGGCCTGTAGAAATATTACCGAATAAAGTATTGCCTTCTTTATTTTGCTTAATATTGCATTGCCTTTTAAGAGCCTCTTTTAAAAAAACCCACCAAAAAAACCCACACACCCACTCCCTTATTATTCGGATTGAATTACGACAGCTTAGCCTGGCAGAAATATATTGTCAGTACTCCATTATTCATTAATCGTAGCTTTTTCCTGTCAGGATCAACATGCGCATCTTGGCTTGCGATTGCAACGCACAAAACCTTTTGGGAAAAGCAAGGAACACCCGTGTGCACAGGAGCTGCCTCCTAATTGTTCGGGGATTTTTCTCTTTCGTGTCTTATTTGCGAGACCGTCTCCTGCCCCATACATCCCTTCGACCGATCCGCTCCCACAGGGAGGGCCTTCTCAGGGTGCCGTCAGCCGGACAATGCCGACTGGCGACACCCAGGGGAAGAGCCTTCTCTGTGGCGGGCCCCGCCCTTTGGAACGACCTACCCCCTGAACTTCGCACCATCTCTGACCTCCGCCTCTTCCGCCAGTGTCTAAAGACACATTTCTTTCATCAAGCCGGCCTAGTGTAACCTCCGGTGTGACTATTTTAGATAGCTTCTATTTTAGGGGATTTTAATTTGGTTTTAGCGCAGGATGGGTATTTAATAAGTTTTTAAATTTTATATGTTTTTGCATGTACAATACAATACAATACAATAGCAGAGTTGGAAGGGACCTTGTAGGTCTTCTAGTCCAACCCCCTGCATGGGCAGGAACCTTATACCATTTCAGACAAATGGCTGTCTAACATCTTTTTAAAGACTTCCAGGGTTGGGGCATTCACAACTTCTGGAGGCAAGCTGTTCCAGAGGTTAATTGTTCTAACTGTCAGGAAATTTCTCCTTAGTTCTAAGTTGCTTCTCTCCTTGATTAGTTTCCACCCATTGCTCCTTGTCCTGCCCCCAGGTGCCTTGGAGAAAAGTTTGACTCCCTCTTCTTTGTGGCACCCTCTGAGATATCGGAACACTGCTATCATGTCTCCCCTGGTCCTTCTCTTCATCAAACTAGACATACCCAGCTCCTGCAGCCGTTCTTCATATGTCTTAGTCTCCAGTCCTCTAATCATCTTGGTTGCTCTTCTTTGCACTCTTTCCAGAGTCTCCACGTCTTTTCTACATCGTGGCGACCAAAACTGTATGCAGTATTCCAAGTGTGGCCTTACCAAGGCACTATACAGTGGCATTAACACTTCACGCGATCTAGATTCTATCCCTCTGTTGATGCAGCCTAGAACTGTGTTGGCTTTTTTGGCAGCTGCTGCACACTGCTGGCTCATATTTAAATGGTTGTCCACTAGGATGCTGAGATCCCTCTCACAGTTGCTACTATTGAGCAAGGTACCACCTATACTGTACTTGTGCATTTGGTTTTTCTTGCCTATATGTAGGACCTTACTTTTTTCACAATTGAATTTCATTTTATTAGACAGTGCCCAATGTTCAAGTTTGTCTAGATCCTTCTGTATCTTAAGCCTATCTTCTGGAGTGTTGGCTATTCCTGCCAGCTTGGTGTCGTCTGCGAATTTGATGAGTTCCCCATTTATCCCCTCATCCAAATCGTTGATGAAGATGTTAAAGAGTACTGGGCCTAAAACAGAGCCTTGGGGGACTCCACTGCATACTTCCTTCCATGTAGATGCAGTTCCATTGAGGACTACACGTTGAGTGTGGTTGGTCAGCCAGTTATGAATCCATTTGGTGGTGCTGCTGTCTAACCCACAATTTTCTACTTTATCTAATAGTAGGTTATGGTCTACTTTATCAAATGCCTTACTGAAGTCCAGGTAAATTATATCAACAGCATTCCTCTGGTCCACTGATTTTGTTACTTTGTCAAAGAATGCAATTAGATTCGTCTGGCATGATCTGTTTTTGACAAACCCATGTTGGCTTTTGGCTATTACTTTGTTTGCTTCTAGGTGTTCACTTATTTGTTGTTTAATTATCTTTTCCAGAATCTTTCCTGGTATTGAGATCAGGCTGATGGGTCTATAGTTTCCTGGATCTGTTTTTTTTCCTTTTTTGAAGATGGGAACCACATCTGCTCTTTTCCACTGCTTGATTTTCCACACTTGCAATGTATTTTAAATTCCTGTGCACCGCCCTGAGTCCTCTTTGGAGAAGGGTGGGATATAAATCTAATAAAATAAATAAATAAATAAAATAAATAAAATAAAAAGTCACTAATGATTTCTGATGGGTGGGGGTGGGGGTTTTCAGGGGCTGGGGTGGGATTACGATGAGAATCAAAATGTCGAAAGCTGCCTAACAGATGTGTATGACACCTTTAATGTTATAAAAGCTGCCTTTGGTTTCAAAAGGAAACCAGCCCAGTTGTCTTTTGAATCCAGGGAACAGCTCACCCAAATTTGTCCAAATTTTGTAATGGGAATCAGAAAGAAAAAGGGAAAAAAATTATCAAGCAATGAAAATGTAAATAAATAATTATTATTTTTTAAAAATAGATGGATTGATGAAGAGAAGAGAGGAGAGAAGAGAGCAAGCAAGGACAATGTAAATAAATAATTTTAAAAAAAATAGAACATGAAGTTTGGATGAGCTGTGAGCATGAAGTTTGGGGAAAGAATGCTATAAATGGTGGAACTGCACCAAATTTCATAGAATTCTATGCAGATTAACGCGGTGGCTCAGAGGCTAAGACGCTGAGCTTGTCAATCAGAAAGGTCGGCAGTTCGGTGGTTGGAATCCCTAGCACCGCATAATGGAGTGAGCTTCCGTTACTTGTCCCAGCTTCTGCCAATCAAGCAGTTCGAAAGCATGTAAAAAATGCAAGTAGAAAAATAGGAACCACCTTTGGTGAGAAGGTAACAGCATTCCATGCGCCTTCGGTATTTAGTCATGCCAGCCACATGATCACAGAGACATCTTCGGACAACGCTGGTTCTTTGGCTTTGAAACGGAAATGAGCACCACCCCCTAGTGTTGGGAATGACTAGCATATATGTGCCTTGTATTACCTTTAACCCCTGACACACTCACATATGAGGCAGCCAAATATCTTCACCAAAATTGCCCAAAGCTTTTATTTAGATATACTGTTTTATTGTCCTATTATTTTTCTTTGCCTTCCCCAATAACAAATTGTTGTGTTAAATTATTTTCTCTTTTTATTGTGAAGACTGGTTGAATTCTGTAACAAAGAGATTTGATTTGATTTGATTTGATTTCCCTAATCAATGGCCATCAGCCCATTTCTAGTAATCCTCAAAGTTACAGCACTAAAGTGCAAAGTCCTACACAACTTTGGACCAAGCTGTTTGACATATTGCCTATTTCCACACCAATTTATCTGGAAGTTTAATTTTCCAAGAGAGATGTATCTCTCTGTTCCAACATTGTCTCAGACATAAGTGCTAGAATTCAGACATGGGCTTCTTAGTTGCTGTTTTTAACCTATGGAACTCCTTGCTAAGAGGGGTCAGGACAGCACTATCTACTTCACTCTAAGATGTTCAGAAACGTTTTTAAGCAACTTCTCGGTTGCTAAAATGAGTTCTGAATGGTGATGAATGTTCTTTGTATCTTCATTTTAATGTGTTTTTAATTGCTTTGTCTGGGCACTTTGAATGCAATTTTACACTTTAGGTGGCATTTTATATGCCCTGAAAAAGCTGCAGAAATGTTTGATAAACAGAAGAATTAATATTTCTACTCAGGACATATTTTTCTTAAAGTACTTCAAGGTTTGTCTTGTAGCAAAATCATTTTGAATGGAATGGGGACAGGATGTTGACAATACATTTTTACAGCGACCTGCAAAGAATCATGTAATTAAACTCAATACTTTTATACAAAGGGAAAAAAAAGCTTTATAAAAGCAACTGAACTTCATAAGGAACCAGTAAAGAATGTAGGTTACTTCTAATCTTTGTGTGTTTCCTATGAAGCATGAAATTAATGGAATGAAGAAATTCACATATTCACCCTCTAGCTCATCAAAAGTGAATGACCCTAACCCTGTTGTAAGCAAGGCCTCTAGAACTACAAAGATACTAAAGGCACTGAAAAAAACCTTATTTTTTTCCTGCTATTTTCCAGTTGTTCTTTGCAAAAGGAATACCAGCTGCCATTGTTTCTTGTCCTCATATCCTACACAAATAAGATTATTTGTCAGGACAGAATCATCATCTCCAAACTGTTGTCAGAAACCTCCCCCCAAAAAAGCCGTGGTGGCACAGTGGTTAGGTTGCAGTATTGCAGGCTAATTCTGCCCACGCACCAGGGGTTCGATCCTGACCGGTTCAAGATTGACTCAGCCTTCTATCCTTCCGAGTTTGATAAAAAGAGGACCCAGATTCTTGTGGGCAATATGTTAACTTATCTAGCTCACTTAGAGAGGACTGTAAAGCATTACAGAGTGGTATACAATTCTAAGTGCTTTTGCTATTGCTAAACCAGAGGTGGCTTCTTTATTCTACAGATATACTTTTTGTAGGGAAAAAGAGGACCCTGCCATAGTGCAGGAATAATAGAATGTAGAGTTGGAAGGGACCTTGAAGGTCTTCTAGTCCAACCCCCTACTTAGGTGGGAAACCCTACACCACTTCAGACAAATGGCTGTCCAACCTCTTCTTAAAAACTTCCAGTGTTGGAGCATTCACAACTTCTGGAGGCAAGTTGTTCCACTGATTAATTTTTCTAACTGTCAGGAAATTTCTCCTTAGTTCTAAGTTGCTTCTCTCCTTCATTAGTTCCCATCTATTGCCTCTTGTCCTGCCCTCAGGTGCTTTGGAGAATAGCTTGACTCCCTCTTCTTTGGGGCAGTCCCAGAGATATTTGAACACTGCTACCATGTCTCCCCTAGTCCTTCTTTTCATCACACTTGATATACCCAGTTCCTTTGGCAGCTGCTATGCAGTGTGCTAATGCTACGAAGTAGATATTCTTTGTAGGGGCCTTCACCAATGATACTTACAAGAACTGTGTAGCCACTTCTTCCGATAAATAGTTCATATGTACGTCATTTCTGAACCTGAGGTTCTTGGCTCTAAACTCAACTTGCAGAGAACTACAAAGATGATCAAAGAAGGAATATGGTATTTAGCAAAACTTGAATTAAGCTTATGAAAGGAGAAGGAATTAGGAAGAAAATTAGGGAAAGGAAAACCCTATCAAGTTTTCAAGATTATTAATACTGTAGCCTATATCGATAAAGGGGAGTTCCAATATGAATTGTGGAGTTCCTTTTCTGACTTGGCCTACCTCAAAAAACTGACAAGCACAATTATGGGCTATTTCTGTTCTCGACTCTGGAGTCACGTTATTACAGTTTTTTTCAAGGAACCTGGACAGAGGTGGTATTCAGCTAGTTCCGACCAGGTTCTGATCAATTGAAAGTGGAAAGTTTGAATAGTTTGGAAAACTGACAATATCACCTGTGGCTGGCTCCACCCCCATCTATTCGCTGTCTTCTGACTCCCAGCTGATCAGCTGGGTCTTCTTCAGTTGCCCTGCACAGGAGACCGCTGGAAAGCAGGTTAGTGGGGTAGAGAGGGAAGGGGGATTTTACAGTATCCCTGCCCTGGAGTAGGGTGGAAATGGAGATTTTGCAGTATATCCTTCCCTGGAGTGGGGTGGAAATGGAGATTTTGCAGTATATCCTTCCCTGGAGTGGGGTGGAAATGGAGATTTTACAGTATCCTTCCCATGGAGTGGGGGTAGAGAGGGAATGGGGATTTTACAGTATCCCTGCCCTGGAGTAGGGTGGAAATGGAGATTTTGCAGTATATCCTTCCCTGGAGTGGGGTGGAAATGGAGATTTTGCAGTATATCCTTCCCTGGAGTGGGGTGGAAATGGAGATTTTACAGTATCCTTCCCATGGAGTGGGGGTAGAGAGGGAATGGGGATTTTACAGTATCCCTGCCCTGGAGTAGGGTGGAAATGGAGATTTTGCAGTATATCCTTCCCTGGAGTGGGGTGGAAATGGAGATTTTGCAGTATATCCTTCCCTGGAGTAGGGTGGAAATGGAGATTTTACAGTATCCTTCCCATGGAGTGGGGGTAGAGAGGGAATGGGGATTTTACAGTATCCCTGCCCTGGAGTAGGGTGGAAATGGAGATTTTGCAGTATATCCTTTCCTGGAATGGGGTGGAAATGGAGATTTTGCAGTATATCCTTCCCTGGAGTAGGGTGGAAATGGAGATTTTGCAGTATATCCTTCCCTGGAGTGGGGTGGAAATGGAGATTTTACAGTATCCTTCCCATGGAGTGGGGGTAGAGAGGGAATGGGGATTTTACAGTATCCCTGCCCTGGAGTAGGGTGGAAATGGAGATTTTGCAGTATATCCTTCCCTGGAGTAGGGTGGAAATGGAGATTTTGCAGTATATCCTTCCCTGGAGTGGGGTGGAAATGGAGATTTTACAGTATCCTTCCCATGGGGTGGGGGTAGGGAGAGAATGGGGATTTTGCAGTATCCTTCCCCTGCCACACCCACCAAGCCACACCCACAGAATTGGTAGTAAAAATATTTGAATCCCACCACTGAACCTGGACGATAGTGAACACAATTCCTCCATATCAGATAGGATGTTTGCTTTCTTAATGGGCGGGAGAAGTATACAGCAAGCACCCTCGGCTAGTTTCGTTGTCCTTCGCTTGGTTTTTAGAGTAATAAGGTACTACACAGACATGAATCACAAATCTGATACTACAGCACATGTACTCATAGCATCCATTTTTTATAAAGAACATTTGCTACGATTTATAACGCACGGAGCTTTGAATTCGGCTAGCTGGGAAAGGGAATCGGATCTTTCCATCCGATCTTTCTTTTCTGACTTCATCCACCACTTGGCCTTATGAATGGCTGAATAGTGTCGTAATGGAATGCCAATCAGCCATCGCTCCTCTCGCCTGTAGAAGATTGGCTCGCAACACCGAACTCTGGGATTAACTGAAATGAACTATGAAACTATATTTTGTTTAATCTATTTGTACTCTATTTGCCGAACCTCGACTTGACGCTGTGAGCTGCTTCACAGAGTCTCTGCGTAAAGCAAAGTTGTAAAGGAAAGCGCTGTGCATCTCTCAAAATCCATTTTGCAGGGAAAGTGCTCTATTTGAGTTGGAACCCTATTGTTGCTACATTTTCTTGATTGAATTCATCCGCCATTACAAATGCCAAAGCTTCAGGGTCCTCAAAAGTCCTCAACAGGCCATACCATCATGGTAAGATGTGCCATGTAAGATCTCAAGAATGAATGTGGGCTTAATCCCCAAAAGTGCTTTTTCACAATGTTTTGCTTCACATCCAAGAAACATCTTCAGTTCTTCGTATCCTGCCCCATACATCCCTTCGGCTGATTCGCTCCCACAGAGAGGGACTTCTCCGGGTGCCGTCCACTAGGCAATGCCAGCGAGCGACGCCCAGGGGAAGGGCCTTCTCTGTGGTGGGCCCAACCCTTTGGAATGACCTACCCCCCGAAATTAGAACTACCACGGACCTCTGCTCCTTCCGCCAAAAATTAAAGACCCATTTTTTCCATCTGGCCAGCCTGGCCTAATTCATGCTCCTCGCCCCAGTCTGAAGTTTTAAATTGTTTTAATGGGAAATAGTTTTAATAATAATAATAATAATAATAATAATCTTTATTGTCATTGTAAAAATTACAATGAAATTGGTTTTAACTTCACTGGTGCAAAATTATAACAGAAACAAAAAAGAGAGAAAAGAAAAAAGAAAAAACTAGCATGTGCATGGAGTGGTTGCGGTTGAATTTAAAAGTCTCACAGCCCATGGATAGAAGCTACCTTTAAACCTGTTCGTTCGGCTGGCTATACTTTGATATCTTCTGCCTGATGGTAGAAGGGCAAAGAGATACCAACCAGGGTGTGAATCATCTTTGAGAATCTTCCTTGCTCTGCTAAAGCAGCGAGATCTGGCAATGTTATCCAGTGATGTCAGAGGGCAACCGATGGTTTCTTGTGCCAAATTGATCACTCTCTGTAGTGCCTTCCTCTCCGCAACTGTTAAACCAGCATACCACACTGTGATACAATATGTATCATAATAATAATGTCTTTTACAAAAATTTAGTACAGGGTTAACTATTTAATTTGGTTTTAAATATGTATGTATTGTTATGTTTTAGATGTTCTTAATTTCCTGTACACCGCCCCAAGTCCCTTCGGGGAGAGGGGGCGGTTTAGAAATTCAATAAATACTAATACTAAAATACTAATACTTCACTGAAGAGGCTTCTTGAATGAGAAGCAAAACATCTTCAAAGGGAGAAAAACACAAGGAAGTCCAGTTGCCTTTTGAAAAGCACCTTTGGGACAACCATGACCTGGATGATTGAGAATACCAATAGATTGGTTTCGTGGGCATGGCTTGATGAGTGTGGCATGGCTTGGTGGGCGTGGCAGGGGAAGGATACTGTGAAATCTCCATTCCCTCTCCACTCCAGGGGAAGGTTACTGCAAAATCCCCATTTCCTTCTGATCAGCTGGGATTCGAGAGGCAGAGAATAGATGGGGTGGGGCCAACCAGAGGTGGTATTTACTAGTTCTCTGAACTACTCAAAATTTCCGCTACTGGTTCTCCAGAACTGGTCAGAACCTGCTGAATACAACCTCTGGTCCATCACCTCTCTAAATAAAGAATTCAATGGACAAACTCATTTTGATTATCATTAGCTTCCTATCCACCCCTCAACCTTCAACTAGAACTTTCTCTTCATAACTTAAGACCCTTGTTCCATGTCTTAAATTCTAACAGAAAACAAGATTAAGACTTCAGGGTTTTTTGTATCATTGTTTGATACATAAGTATGTTAAACTTATTAAAAATACAAGTATATGTTCAAGAATGAGACACAGAGGGGAAAAACTAGTTAGGACATGATAGCGAAGAAAAGGGAATAGGAAAGGATAATCATAAAATTATAACCGGGTTTGCGCGAATATCATCCCAAAAATACACTAGTTGAGAGTTGAAAAGAGATAACAGCAACAACAGAAAAGGAAAGGAAGAGAGGAAGAGAGGAGAAGAGCAGAAAGGGGAGGGAAGGAAGAAAGAAAGGAGAGGAAGGATGGAAGGGCTAGAAAGAGAGGGTAGGAGGGGGAAGAGGAAGAGAGGAGTAGGGGAGCAACAAGTGAAAAAGGAAAGGGAAAGGAGAGGAGGAAGGAAGGAAGTAGAGAAGGGAGGGAGGGCAAAAAGAAGGAAAAATAGGGTGGCGATAACAAAAAAAACAAGTGTATGGGATGATAAGCAACACAATCCAGAATGTATATATTAATCTTCTACATGGAAAAATAAATATGTAAAAGTGATAAAGATAAATAAGAATAATGACTATGTGAATGTATACCTGTAACTGTATGTAAGGGAATAAAAATAAAAATAAACTTTTTATTTAAAATAAAATGTATATTAAATAAGTACATTTGTCTTAGCATGGCTAGGTCTTCTCCCATTTGGCTTTCGATAATCAGAGTTGGCTGACTCCTGACATCCCAAAAAAACCTGACCGGAATAATCTTCTCCCGAATCCAGCATAATATTCTGCAGCTCACTGGCTCTTTTCTAAGAGATTGGATGTAGCCATCTGTGATCGTCAGTCACAGACCATTATAAATTAGTCTAATCCTATTCTATAATAAGCTAATGGCCACCACCACTTCTTCAGGCAGCAAATGTCACAGTTCCATTACAATACTCTGCGTAATGGACTCTCCCACCCCCCACTTTTACTTGTTCTTAAATCTGTTACCACCAATCAATTGCACAGCATTATACGAGTGAGAGGAAGGATGGAAGAAGAAGAAAAGAAACTTGGCTATCCATTTTCTTGACACCATGACTAATTTGAGAAATCTCTTTTATTACTCATTCTCCCACTGCCAGCTGCCTTTCTCTCTCTCTAAACTAAAGGAAAAAGAAAGAAAAATAGGCGAAAGCTTTAAATTTGTCTTGCAGGAAAAGGGATTCTCCAATAATGCAATCTTATTGATTTTTGCACTTCTACAACTCCACCTTTTCATTAAAAGAAAAGGCATTATCCAGATCCGACGTTTCAGCAAAGGAAATGCTACTATTCTGTAATGAAAAGCAAAAGTAAAAAAAAAAAAAATCCTGAAGCAAAAATAATTAATATGTTTCTCAACAATGCCTCCTGCCTCCCTTGCTTAAAAGCTGTAGGAAGACCATCATATTGGTTATTGGCCTTTTATTAATTTATAGATTGCTATCCACTCTAAAACATTTTATAAATTAACCAGGTGTTAACCTGGCGTTGCCCGAGTATTTGTTTATCCCAATCCTGTATTAGACATTTACAAATTTCCGGACCAAACGTAATTTCTAATGTTGGATTTTCCCCCTTACCAGAGTCAGCTCCTTTGTGAAGCTGTTACTGCGGCAATTCCACTGTGCTGTACAGTAGAAGCCATTACAACAGGCTGTATCTTAACAGAGCACACACCCCGAGGGGTGTTCGAGGTGTCTTAACTCCAGAGTATTTGTTTCAAGAGAGTAAGACATCTGTGTACCAAATTTGCTTGGCTTACAATATCAATAACCAAGAACCTGTTTTCCAGCAATAAGAGGAGTGGTCTCCATTTCCTTCCCCCACCCCCCTCCCATCCATCCAGTTGCCAAGATCTGCTCTGTTCAGAAGATGCAACCACATGACTGGAAGAAACTTCTCCAAGGGCCAGGTTATGCAAAGATACAGGTAACTGATGGAATGGAGTATAATTAGCAGTAGAAGTCATTCAGTGGGAGAACAGACCAACAGGTCCATGTTTTACTTAATAGCATCATTTTGTCAACCATAGTTTGCCACTGCAACTCTGTTCCTTGTGGGTTATTAGGACACAATTGGCTGGGTTCTCACACCATGCTAGACAAAAGCTGAACAAGCTACATCAGAGCTTAGCCAGAAGGGAAGACTCTTGTTTGAAAGAAGAATGACCCAGTGTTCCTTCATTAGATCTTAGGGCAGCTAGACAGTCTAAACTCTAAAGAGTGAAAAGCAGGCTAATAGGGACCATTATTTATCTCCTCTTCAGCATCTGTAGTCTTGAATCCTCTGTCTCGCTGGCCTCTTCCTTAAACCAACCTTGCTCACTTTAGACTAGGGTTGTGAAATCTTTCTTCTCAAACCTTGTTGCAGCCCACCTCCAAATTGTTTGAAACCTCTCCAGAAGTTTGCAGCTCAATTGTAATACTTAATAGAACAGTGGGAAACAAATGATTAAATACACAGACAGGAATTAATTTAATTAATTCACTTGTTGAATTAATTTAATTTCATTTGAATCCAAATTATGTTGCTCTGCTTTCTGCAAACAAGCTTGAATTTATCTGTCATTTTTATTATGTCTTGGTGCTCTTTTGCTTTCTCTGTCTCTCTCTTTCTTTCTCTCTCTCTCTCTCTCTCTCTCTCTCTCTCTCTCTCTTTCCCTCCTCCCTCCATCCCTCCATCTCCACCTTTTGGGAAAGGTATCTTGCCATTGTTTCAAAGACCAAATTCAGTGCTGAGCTGGATAAATATTATACAATAAGATGCCCTTCACTAAAGTATTTCCTGTCCCAGACCTTGAATGAAAGGGTCACAAACTTAGATGTGTCAGAGAGTCCCTCAAGCTACATGGCCACTGCTGACTCAGTTGCCTTGAGCAAGAACTGGAAATCTGAGAGGGGATAGATCATGGTTTTCCTGACCTGAATTCCCTAGATCTGTGATGGAGAACCTATGGCACGTATGATGGAAATGGCACACAGAGCCATCTCTCTGGGCACACGAGCTGTCGTCTGTTGCTCTTCCGGGTTCCAGTGCTGGTCTTCATGTGTGCAGGAGCACCGGAAACCAGAAGTGCAGTTGCCCAGTGCAAATGCATGCACCGGGAAGATGATCTTCTGGTTTCCCTTGGTTTTCCGGTTTCTAGTGCACATGCACATGCAAAGACCAGCTGGCTGTTGCACATGCACATGCACAACCAAATCATCTTCCAGGTGGGTGCATGAGCACTGGGCAACTGCTATTCTGATTTGTGACACGCAGGTATGAATGGTCCCATTTTGGCACTTGGTGCTGAAAAGGTTCACCAACCCTGCCTTAGATCATCTTGGCTTTCTTTGGCAAGAATTAAAATTAATTCTTTCCAGACTTTGGGTATCCATGAGACTTATATACCATTTTACAGTGCTTTAAGCCCTCTCTAAGCGGCTTACAGAGTCAGCCTATTGGCCCCAACAACCTAAGTCCTCATTTTGCCAACCTCAGAAAGATGGAAGGCTGAATCAACCTTCAGCCTAGAATCTCAAACCTAAGTTTGGGAGGAACCGATGGAATGAAAGCTAACCAGAAAACATCCTTGAGGAAGTTCTGTGCAGAGAGTGGGGTGGGATAAGGTAACATAGTAAAGTAAGGAGTTGGACTTACTGACTAGGTTTTAAACGCTGGTTAGCCTCACTTTTTATTAATGTTTCAAAAGCGCAGCATGTCTTTCGCAGACCACACTGCTGGGGCGTCCCCTCGAGTGCCCTGCAACGTTGCGTAACTTGACCATCCCAGGAAACGGACAGAGTTTTAAAAGCCTCTTTCCTTTCCAAGAACGGACACTGCGGTAAGCATGCCAACCTCCTCGCGCGTTTAAAAAAAGGAAGAAACCCAAGGTTGAGGAGACACCTTTTAAAGTTTTCCACGTCAGTGAAGCTCCCTTCTCCCCTCCAGGTCCATTCAGATTAATTTCAGTGGATTTTATTTTATTTTATTTTTTTAATTTAAAACATCAGGCCGGAAATTTGATGGACTGGAAAGCTTTCCCTACAAGCTAGACTCTAAAAACACAGCGGACTTATCCCAAGCCGCTAATCTTTACTTCTCCGGGCCATGAAATCAGTAGAAGCTTAATTCTGAATCACGGGAGTGGAAGAAGTACTGAGCCTAGGCAGAACAGCCCCACGGTGGTTTTAACGGAGATCACCGCAAAACTGACAGAATGCTGATGAAGCACTTACAGAAGGGAAGGCAGGCAGGCAAGCTCCAGCCTATGATTGCTGTAGCAACCTGCAGCGGCTCCCGTTTTTTGTTTTTTTTTTGCAAGTTGAGTGTGAATAATTGAAAGCTATTGCCTACTGTTCTGTCTGCAGGATTCAAAAGAAACATTGCACCAAAAGTTGACCTTTTTGCTTTCCCCAGTTTATAATATTAGTCAGATTTACAGGCAGGAAAGGCAACGACTTTGCCGCATTAGGGAGAAGCGCCTTCCACTTAAGTAATTTTAGTCAGAAATGGGTGTTCGTCTTTTTCTCCAGGGAAGCTGACATAAGATCTAAACTCCATACTACCCAGAGCTGACAGATCCCACCAGGTTGTTTGAACGAACAAGAGGACAGGGATGGAATTTAAAAGCATCTGTCTTGGAGAGGCTGTCCTTGAACATCCTTAGTTGATAGACCAGCAGCCCCTGCAAAAGGTTCAAGACTATCTATGAAAAGCCCCATCCGTAAGAAGTGTATTACTTGGAACTTTGACATTTGGAGGGGAGGGAAGGGACAGTTTCCAGGGTAGGCTCCAAAGATACTTTGTGGTGTGAAGAAAAGACAAAGATGAAGGAAACCACATTCTCAAGTCTTTGCAGTGAGAACTTCAAGGCTTCCTTGAAGTCCTAACCTCTTTTTTTTTTGGTGACTTCCCAAAATTCTGAACATCTCACGACTGAATAGGCAAGAAAAACAAAATGCACAGGTACAGTATATGATGTGGTACCTGGATCAATAGTAGCAACTGGGAGAGAGATCTTGGAGTCCTAGTGGACAACCATTTAAAGAGGAGCCAGCCGTGTGCAGCAGCTGCCAAAAAAGCCAACACAGTTCTAGGCTGCATCAACAGAGGGATAGAATCAAGATCATGTGAAGGGTTAATACAACTTTATAAGGCCTTGGGAAGGCCACATTTGGAATACGGCATTCAGTTTTGGTTGCCACAATGTAGAAAAGTCGTGGAGACTCTGGAAAGAGTGCAGAGAAGAGCAACAAAGATGATTAGGGGGCTGGAGGCTAAAACATATGAAGAACAGTTGCAGGACCTGGGTATGTCTAGTTTAAGAAGCAATGGGTGGAAACTAATCAAGGAGAGAAGCAACTTAGAACTCAAGAGAAATTTCCTGACAGTGAGAACAATTAATCAGTGGAACAGCTTGCCTCCGGAAGTGGTGAATGCCCCAACACTGGAAGTCTTTAAGAAGATGTTGGATAGCCATCGGTCTGAAATGGTATAGGGTTTCCTGCCTAGGCAGGGGGTTGGACTAGAAGACCTCCAAGGTCCCTTCCAACTCTGCTATTGTATTGTATTGAATATGAGCAGCAAGAAATAGATGCATTAAATGAGTCTACGTCAGTGGTGGAATTCAATTTTTTTTTACTACTGGTTCTGTGGGTGTGGGTTTGTGGGCATGATGTGGCTTTGTGGGTATGGTAGGGGAAGGGTACTGCAAAATCCCCCTCCCCTCCCCAATAACCTGCTTTCCAGCTCCGTTCTCCTGTTCAGGCCAACAAAAGAAGATCAGCTGGGAGGCTGGGAGGCAGTAGGGACGGGGCCAGCCTATTTGCCGGTTCTCCAAACTACTCAAAATTTCCACTACCGGTTCTCCAGTACCTGTCACAATTGGCTGAATACCACCTCTGTTCCACGTCTTTTGTAAAACATCAAGATATAGACTGATCTTTCATGACTGGTCACCTTATCAAACCACCCAAACTGGCTTCTATTATCATGTCAGTTGGCAGTGAATTTCAGTTTATTAATATAATGGATGGATACACACACATACACACACACATACTGTATAAAGAATAATTGGCCTCTTCCTCCGGGGCCTTAAAACACATTTCTTTCATCTGGCCGGCCTGGCATAGATCCCATCATTTAATTTTAAGATAATGTTTTAAACTGTTTTAATAGTTTTTAATAATTTTAGCACAGATTAATTATATTTAATTGTATTTTATCCTGTATTTATATGTTATTGCCTGTTTTTATCTCTTCTGTGCACCGCCCCGAGTCCCCACAAGGGAGATGGGGCGGTATAGAAATGTGAATAAATTAAATTAAATTAAATTAAAATTAATTAATTAATTAATTAAATTAATTGGCCCTAAATTGTCCTGAATCTAGTTTCAATAGATTATGTCAAATTGTGAAGAAAAACGTCTCCCTTGTCCACATTATCTATGGTATGCATGGTATGTCTCACCTTAATATGCTTCATTCAAAGGTAAGAAAACTCAGTTGCTGTAATCTTTCTTTATTAACCGAGCTATCTATGATATCCTTTACAGCCAATATAGAATAAAACAATAGCCAAAGTAGAATCGTTTACAGGAGAAGGATATCCAGTAGAGTCAGGAATACCTTTCATCATCACCATCTTTTAATGACCCCATAAGCCCTTCCTGGAGGGAGTAATTACTGGCCAGTTGCCCTTCCTGTCGCCAATGCGGAGTTATATCCAGCAGATGTATTCTCATTGTGCCTAGAGCAGGGGTCTCCAACCTTTGTAAGTCTGAAGGACTTCAGCTCCCAGAATTCTCCAGCCAGCAAAGCTGGCTAGAGAATTCTGGGAGCTGAAGTCCTTCAGACTTAAAGTTGCAAAGGTTGGAGACCCCTGGCCTAGAGAGAGAAATATCTGCCTCTACCTAGGATCAAACTCACAGCCTCCTGATTGGGAGGCAAGAACTCCACCTCTAGGCCACTGCACCACTCAGTCAGATACACCCTTTCAAATTTCTACAATGCAGGCACACTATAATTGGATGGGTGATCTTTATGAATTTTTTTTTTCTAGAAATTGCTGAAAAAAATCTGCTATTATTTCTCAAGGATGGATCCTCCTTTACCAGGGACATTAGCACCACTCCTCAGAAATTCCCACGAGACGTTTTCTCCTAACTGGATTGAGGTCATGGAGGCCGAAGACCATTCAAGAGATGATGATGCAAGGAAGGAAAAGACATCCATACCCATTTCTCAGTCCTCTTGAAATGAAATGAAATGAACACCCAACGTCTTCACGGACATTTTACTCCAAGTCTTTTCTTCTTCCAACTCAGAAAGTTGATTCAATTTAGGGTGGAATATGCGCAAAAGGTCCTAGAATCAGATCAGTTTAAAGGCAAACCGTTCAATCCAAATTGATAATCTGATTTGGAATGATTGCATCTTTCAAATGCAGCCAAATCTAATCTTTGTACAGACTGATATTAGTAAGAGTTGCCCTTCCAAAAACTTCAATAACTTGGTGGAAGAGAAAATGCTCGAAGTCTCGATATCACTTCTCCAGTGATATCATTACAGCATTGTCCCGTTCTCCATGATCTGTGCTCCCCAATTGGATAAAAGTGTGGAGCTTCATCCTCAAAGTGTTGTCTGTTTTGGGGTACTAGGACACCATTTCCTCCTTTTCTAACAATACCTGTACTGAAGGCTCCTTAGTGCTCTCTGAACTTGGGTTGTTTTCGTGCAGACGTTTCATTACCCAAACTAGGTAACAAGATCAGTCTTGACATCAATAACAGTAACATTGCTATACCTGAACTATGAGTTAGACAACAAAGATAAATGTCAGGAGACTTGAGATGCAAGGAAGGTGTCAGGCTTCCAAGTAACACCCCCAACGAAAGAAGACTCCAAGGCTTGAAGTTCTTCAAAATGCCATTTTATTAGAGATGTCCTATTGCAGGGGTCTGCAAAGTCGGCTCTTTTAAGACTGGTGGACTTCAACTCCCAGAATTCCCCAGCCAGCCTAGCTGGCTGGGGAATTCTGGGAGTTGAAGTCCACCAGTCTTAAAAGAGCCGACTTTGCAGACCCCTGTCCTATTGGAACATCTGGGAAAACCCGAATCTGAAAGGCTCCAGGTTTTCCCCATCCACATGAAAGTTCAAGTCCCTGCCCAGCACCCACATGTCCCTCACATGTCTCAATTAGACACCATCCCAACTGGAGATGCCTTCTAGTCACGCCCTTCCAGGTGCAGGGCAAGATGTCCTTGCTCTCTGAGAACGGAATGTTATTTTGACTATATATATCTCCCATTCTCCATATAATCCCCCCTCCCATTTTCCCTCAGAAGTAAATGTGGCAGGCTGGAAGGCCCAATGCAAAAGATGGCTTCCAGGCCTGACGGAAGGACTTTTTCTCATACAACATGACACAACCAACTCGATAGCATTTTTTCCCCTTCATGTTTTAGTGTGAAGCAAGTGCTTTTATGTGAAGCCAAGTGTGATACTTGGATACCTAATTCTGAAGACACATTCATGGATTTTGGGAGGAGAGAAGAACAATTAATATTTTATGGGACCATTTTAGAGGCACTTTTAAAGAAAAAACAAACAAACAAGCTACAAATACCTCCCATAAATAACTTAGCAGCTCTATAAAATAAGAAATCACTCTGATTTTTGTCTTAAAATTTCTCATAGCAGGACTTTTATTAAGCTGTACAAGGCTTTAGGCACTAGATGTCTTTGGATAAAAGGAGGATAAAAGTGGTTGGTGTCTTTGTGAGAGTTTGACACTGGTGAAGAATTTGGGCGATGAGGTTCTAACGCAGGGGTGTCCAAACCTGGGAACTTTAAGACTTGTGGACTTCAAGTCCCAGAATTTCCCAGCCAGTGCAGGGGTTTTCAAACTTGGGAACTTTAAGATTTGTGGACTTCAACTCCCAGAATTCCCCAGCCAGTGCAGGGGTGTCCAAACTTGGGAACTTTAAGACTTGTGGACTTCAACTCCCAGAATTCCCCAGCCAGTGCAGGGGTGTTCAAACTTGGGAACTTTTAAGATTTGTGGACTTCAACTCCCAGAATTCCCCAGCCAGTGCAGGGGTGTCCAAACTTGGGAACTTTAAGACTTGTGGACTTCAACTCCCAGAATTCCCCAGCCAGTGCAGGGGTGTCCAAACTTGGGAACTTTAAGATTTGTGGACTTCAAGTCCCAGAATTCCCCAGCCAGCTGGCTGGCTGGGGAATTCTGGGAGTTGAAGTCCACAAGTCTTAAAGTTCCCAAATTTGGACACCCCTGTTCTAATGTAATGACTAAAGCCGGTTGCCAAAGATTAAAATTTGTAACACAAAATGTTTGGCAAGTGCTAGGCAACTTGGCTATTGAGTTTCCATTAAAAACAAACAAGTCAAAAGACACAATCAGAACAACTGATAAAATCAGCAATACTTAATTTGATCTGGGCTAGAAAATGTGCAAATCCGGTTATTTCTATCCATGTTCTTTGGCTCTTTTTAAAATTAGTAATATGAATCTGTTCCATGTGATTGTGTTTGGGGTTCTATATACACTAACAGACAGACAGACAGACAGACAGATAGAGGAGGTGGGTATATACTGTATACAAGAGGACATGGTGAAATCTTGTATTTTTGAAATTCTACTATTCAAACCTACAAGCTCAAATGAAGTTGTGGTTATTTCTTTTGGGGAACAAAAGAGCTTTAAACTTTCATTAAATTGTGAAGCAAGAAGAAAAATCCCACAAAAGGAAAATTTGATTTGATTTATGAGTGTCTGTTTCCTGTTGGTATTCCGTTCTAGACTAACAGGCTCATTAAAATATTTTGCATAAATAGTTAGGCTAACATTATTTCAGTGATGAGATTGATTTCCGCACAAGGAGACTAACCATTCCATTTCTAGAGAACATCAAAGTTTATTCATGATCTAGGCAATTTTTCTTCACTTCATCTTTTTTCTTTTTACAGAATATTTAGTTACAGAACTGTTCAGTACTGAAAATTAAGTTATTGAAATAGTTGGGAGTTTCTGCCTTTTTAGGAAGCCATTAAGGAACCAGCAGTTAGCCAATAGACTAGCAGTTGGGGTGGGATACTACTAGTGAGCACCTTGAACAAGATATTCAGATGCTGTGACGTGTCTTTACGTTAAAAGAACAGAATTGTGCAAGCAACAGTTCTCCCTGTGACAATCTATGGAAGTGAAAATTGGACTTTGAAGAAGCAGGAAAGAAAAGGCATTAATGCTTTTGAACACTGATTTTTGAGAAGACTCTTAAGAATATTATCGATAGCCAAGGCAACAAAAGGCTCATAGAATAAATCCATCTAGAATTTTCACTCAAGGTACAAATGAATAGGCTCAAATTATCATATTTTTGGACACCATATGGAAAGACCCAACTCCCTTAAGAAGTCCATAATGCTAAGAAAAATGGAAGGAAAGAGAAGTAGGTGGCCAGCGGTAAGATGGATGGACTCAATTATAAGTATGATGAGGGGATCATTGAAAGACGCAAAGGACCAGGTTGGGGCAGACCATCCTGAAGAAAGTCTATCTATGTGGTCACTAAAAATCAACCCCAACTGGATGGCATATATCATCATAGATGCAGTTCAGATTTTCTTCCTTACATTGGTTAGCTGATCAGCTTTGTTACTACATAACTAAGGAAACCAGATTGAATTGGATTGGATTGGATTGGATTGGATTGGATTGGATTGGATTGGATTGGAATGGAATGGAATGGAATGGAATAGAATAGAATAGAATAGAATAGAATAGAATAACAGAGTTGGAAGGTACCTTGAAGGTCTTCTAGTCCAACTGCCTGCTTAGGCAGGAAACCCTACACCCCTTCAGACAAATGGTTATCCAACATCTTCTTACAAAACTTCCAGTGTTGGTGCATTCACAACTTCTAGAGGCAAGTTGTTCCACTGATTAATTGTTCTAACTGTCAGGAAATTTCTCCTTTGTTCTAAGTTACTTCTCTCTTTGATTAGTTTCCATCTGTTGCTTCTTGTCCTGCCTTCAGATGCTTTGGAGAATAGCTTGACTCCCTCTTCTTTGTGGCAGGCCCTGAGATATTGGGAGACTGCTATCATGTCACCCCTAGTCCTTCTTTTCATTAAGTACCCAGTTCCTGCAACTGTTCTTCATATGTTTTGGCCTCCAGCCCCCTAATCCTCTTTGTTTCTCTTCTCTGCACTCTTTCTAGAGTCTCAGCATCTTTTTTACATTGTGGCGACCAAAACTAGATGCAATATTCCAAGTGTGGCCTTACCAATTGATTAACTCAGTTTAGTTAGACAATAGACAAATGAGAGTCCCATCATCCTTATTCTCAACTGGCAGTTTTTGGGTACTACTTTATTACAGAAAATAATAGCTTCAATTCACAAGATACCTTAAGTTACCAACTGCATTTTAACCTAGCACATTCTGGCCATCCCAGCTCAAGGTTAGTTTAGGTTTCAAAATGTTGCCTGAATGCAGAAATTTGGGTTGAGCGAAGCATTCCCCAGCTAGTCTGGAAGCTCAGCCGTAATAACCTGCATCATGTGGAATTTGCATCCCTTTATTTGATTTTCGAGATTACCAAACCAAATTTAAATTTAAAAAAATCTTCCTGGTGAAGCCATTTTTCCTAATCACTCACACGGCTGCACTGATCTCTACGACTTGATTACATTCTAATTAAATTAATTGGATGGACAATAATTTCTTTCTCCAGGAAGATTAAGTGTGGAAGCCAAGCTGCTTTATAAACTCCAGGAAACGCAGTCAACAGAGGCTGGCAGAAAAGTGGAATGTGTAGCATAGCAAATCTTTTCCAAAGCTTTACAACTCAGCCACAAATGCACTGTAATTAAATTGTTAGCAAGTATACAGGACTGGTGGGACGTCTTTCAATTCTTCCCCACCTTGCTTTGCCTCATTTTTTATTATTATAGTCAGTTTTCTCTCCCTGTCTCTTCCCAGTTCTGTCTTTATCTATAAAAGAGGATGTGAAATTCCAATGCATTCACTGATCTTTGTAACAAAAATTTAAGAATCCTAAAACAAGAGGTCAATTGGCTCTAGAGTAGGCGGGGAAATAGATTGCTTTTCTAAAGAGATCCTCCTCATCTCCCTCCACCCCAAAAAGCCTTTGATTTAAATACTGATAGGCATTTCCTGCCTTTTATAAAATACTAGCTGATAGCCTGGGTATTTATTTATCTTAATCCTGTATTAGACAGGAAAAGCCCTGGTTTTGTGGAAAATGTCTGAACCAAATGTTTTTAATGTCGAATTTTCCCCCTTACCAGAGGGAGTATGGTGAAGTTGTTACCATGGCAAGTCCACTGGGTTGTACAATAGAAGCCATTTTAAGGCAGTACAGAGAAACCATTTTAAGGCACAACAGGCTGTATCTTAACAGAACACGCACCCCAAGGGGTGTTAGGGATGTCTTACTGCCACAGTATTTGTTTCCAGAGAGTAAGTCATCTGTGTACCAAGTATGGTTGAGATTGCTTGAGGCGTTCTAGAGTTATGCTGGAACATACATACACACATACGTGCACGCGCACACATGATAGATGATAGATAGATAGATAGATAGATAGATAGATAGATAGATAGATAGATAGATAGATAGATAGATAGATAGATAGATAGATAGATAGATATGCAAAGGCAGCCTGGACTTCTCCTTCAGAGGGACAGAAGAATTTACCTTCTCAACAGGTCCTCACATCATCCATGTATCTGTAATTTCTTCCTGCTACCCAACCTGTCCCAAATGCAGATAAGGCACAATTTTATCCCCCTACTACAAATAAACCATCAGAAAACTATATACTTCCCACTAGATATCCCTCCCCCCCCAAAAAAACCCACATTCCAGTGCTCAGTAAGTTACCAAGAAAATGTGAAATAACTTTCCACCTACTGGATAAGAGAGAGGAAAGCAAAATCTTCTTTCCTAAAAAAAAAAAAAAAACTTTTGAGGAGATCTCCTGGCGCAACTGTCAGGTCTGCTTCACCGATAACCAAGAAAGAAACCTCTCGACTCCATTATTAGTGGAATTAAAAGTACTTTTACTGGTTAAGGAATGAATAGCATAGATGCTAAGCAAGGTCTGAAGCATTTAGGCGCAAAAGCATACATATCAATATATGCCCAACCCCCTTCCCCCAAATAACCCCCTTTCATGGTCCAATGTGTAAAGCCGCTAGGTGTCATGTGGCTTCATCTTCAAAAGCATCATCAGGTTGGTATGTAAGACCGTTGACCTTGACCATAAGATGACCCAAGCACTGGTACGCGAAATAGATGGTAACAGTAGATGGCACCAGAGTATTTCCTTCTGCAACTCACCCTCCTGCACCATACAGTCCCAACCCAAATGCCAAGCCCCCCCCCCATTTCATATGGCAGCCAGAGCAAACAGGAAAGTGAAGGCTGACATCAACCTTATTATATTTTGCCGAAAGCAGATTTCTTCATGTTAGCAATGCCAGGAAGAGGCAGAATGGAAAAGAATCCAGAAGCGTCCAACTTTACTATCCTTATAAATGTGCCATCGAGCCAATTTTTCCTGCATGAGCAAAACACACTGAGCCATGAATTAACCACATAGGCTGAGTCTGGACACCATGTTCACTTAAAATGTGGCTGGCTGATTTGTGGATTGATGTGTTGTATGAAGGCAGCTTATTACTCATTTTGTATCCTGGCTGAAATACCCAGAAATTAATGAGAAGTTACTGCCTTTGTTCCTCCCCTAATAGATATTGGTTCTAATGTTTAAAAGCCAATCCAAAATTCATTCTTAAAGTATTTTTTTTAACTGTTCCAAGCTAGCTCAATTAAAAGGGCCAACTGCAGATGCTTCAGCAATTTTCTAACTGGAATTATTCAATTCCTGGTGGGTTGCAGCATTCCTGTACAGTTGGTATCCACCGGGTGAATTGTGTTGATCACCAGCAGTATTTTAAGGTATTGCTAAATGATAATAACTCGCCTGCTTTCTCTTAACTTGCAGCTGCTTGCTTCATTTTGAGCATTGTGGCAGATTTATGCCTCGCTTAGTTCATTGGCTTTGCATGGCATATGGATGGCCTCCTTTGAATGTTAAGTGAGCTCCAGAGGTTGAAATATGAAAAGTATTTGGATAAGGATGATGAGCCACTAGGAAGTCATAATCCACAGGAGTGATGACAGTGGGCTGCCATAGGCAAAGCAAGCACTTAATTTAAAAGCAGAGGTATTAAAAGAATCACGCTACACTGTTATTACTGCACTGTTTTCTATAGGGCGGCTAATAACGGATACAATGGGTTGGATATGGACATTGTCACGCTTCGAAATAGCCCCCATGGATAAGAATGGGATCAATTAGTCATGACTAATGAAATCTCATGGATTTTAATGGGGCTGGTCTATTGTAAGCACAATCAAATCTCAAGCCAAACCAATAGATTCCTTCTAATCCTCTTCAGTTCATTCTCCAGGCAGCAGCGTATGAATTGATTATATGTTTTCATTCAGGAATAATGCCTCCTCGTGCCTTATGTGCATACAATGCAGGTTCTTTAACAAAAATCCATCATGGATTTACAAAAGATTTCATATAGCCGTACAACAATGTTCCAGTTATCTATGGCAATGTGATTTTCTCCATTCATGTATTTATTTACTACGGCATTTTGAATTGTGTTTATGGGACGTTGTATTAATACAGGGGCATTTGGGACTCTAAGCTGTGTGGTTTGCCAATTGCACAGTGGCAGATAGGACAGCGCTCCAGAGGGTTAACATCATTGCCCAGAGGATCATGGGTTGCCCTCTCCCCTCTTTGGAAGAGCTTAATAGCCCCCGCTGCCTTAAGAAAGTTCAAAACATCCTCAAAGATCCATCTCATCCTGGGCACCCTTTTTTTTTTTTGAACTATTACCATCTGGCAGATGGTACAGGATAATAAAAACAAGGACTAATAGGCTGAAAAACAGCTTCTATCCCAGAACAGTAACTATACTGAATTCTACTGCATAGTGCAATATTAATGCAATATCAGGGGTTTTCAATTCAATTGTATGGAATGTGAAGGATGTGTATTTCTGTTTTAGTTTTATAGTTTTCTTATGTATGACGTGTACTGGAGATGGCATTTAATTTCGTTGTACAAGTTGCAATGACAATAAAGTAAACATAAACTTAACTTATGAGAGAACCTTTACCATCTGTAAATATTTTGCAAGCTTTTCAGTTTAAAGCCCATATCCCCACGATTCAGTAAACTAAAATGGGATGGGTTTATGGCTCAATGTCTTGTATAAAACCTGACTGTTGGGTTCATTCAGCAAACAGTGTTTAATTTACCATAGATCATATTGTTAAGATTATTAGAGGAACCATCATCATTGCAGAGGACAGTTGAACCAAAGAAGAGGTAGAGGACCTCTAGGAAGAGGACCTCCATCAAGTCATATAATATTTTACTTGGGTTTAGATGGGTATAGAGCACTGATGCTGATAATTGTTGATAACATGCATAGTTTTCATGGTTACATCCAGAGTACAAAGTTAATCTAAGGTTACAAAGACATTTCTTTGTTTTTAGATGAAAATAAAGGTGAAATTTTCTCTATCCAGTTGTGTCTGACTCGAGGGCATGGTGCTCATCTCCAATTTTTTGGTCGAGGGAGCCTGCACTGTCGGAAGATATTTTCCATGGTCATAGGGCCAGCATGGTTATACACTGAAGGTGCACGGAATGCTGTTACTTTCCCACTGAAGTGGTATCTATTAGTCTAGTTGCGTTTGCATGCTTTTGAACTGCTAGGTGGGCTCATAACATATCTCTGCAGTACTACAGAAAGCTGAATTCATCAACCTTCACCATCAAAGAAACACCTCATCACCAAGACAATGACTTTGAGCTGACCTTTAATAAGCAATAGGAATCAAGTTCCTAGAAGTGGAGTTCCATAACAACTCTGCAACCAGCAAGTAGGGTACATCATGGTACATGCATGAATGGAGAACCTTCCATTTGAACCTCCTTAATCAGTACATAACAATGGTGGGATTAAAAAAAAGTTTTACTCACGGATCTGCGGGCATGGCTTTGTGGGCGTGGCAGGGGAAGGTTACTACAAAATCTCCATTCCCTCCTCACCCCACTAACTTGGTTTCTAGCTCAGGGCAACAAAAGATCAGCTGAGAGGCTGGGATGCAGCGGGGGCGTGGCCAGCCTATTTGCCAGCTGTCCGAAGTACTCAAAATTTCCGCTACCGGTTCTCCAGAACCTGTTAGAACTGGTTGAAAACCACCTCTGGTACATAAACTGTCTAGCCTATCTTTTGCTACTGGAGAGGAATTTCCCTGGACAGGAGGTGAAGTGAACACTTATTTTGAATCTAATCAGACTTAATAAAGCCTCTGCTAGTTCTTAGTTCTCTTCTCTAATGCTTGCTGGCCACCACCTCCCCCATCTAGCTTATCTCATAAATTTATTAGGATGACACATTTATTAGAAGGATTGGGAGTTCTTATCATCAGCTGCTTTAAGGAAGAGGCCAAACCAAGAACATATTTCTCTTATTTCCCCCCTCCCTCAGGGTGACAGCTCTTGCATAGGCAGAAATCGTATCATTTTTACTCAACTTCATGCTATTCTTTTAAGCCTGTTAACTTGCCACCCATGGTGGCTGTTAAGCTGAACATGGTGAGAAGTGGAAAACATTTTGTAGACAGAAGGTGGTACATCATTTATTAGCAACAGTAATTATTAATAGGAGCAGCAGACACTTTTAAGCAGGGAGAATTTAGTCGTTTGCAATTTGGAAGGGTGTGAAATCAATTTCATCTGTTGAAACTCCGAAAATTCGTGGTGTTTGTACTGAAAATGAGATTTTATTACTTGCTTTAGAAATAAAAATATTTTGGTCTTGTGTTATATATTCATAGCTCCTTCCAGATGTCAAAATGCTGCTCACATCAGACATGTCATTACAAGCCAAAATGGATGCACACAAAAATTCTTTGAAAGAGTTCACACAGTTATAATTAACCACTGATTTTTTTTCCAGTTGCCATTGCGTTTTAAAGCAAAGAGCTGTATTTAACGTTGGTTATGCAAAGAGAATCACATCTCGATGGGAGGAATGAAAGCACTTAACTCCTTTATTACTGTTTCTCAGGAACAAAGTGAATATTCCAGGTTTCTTCTTTTGTAATCAGACGTTAGAGAAGTACTAGGGAATGTATATAGATCATTCTATCTTTAAACTCACTGCAGCTTCCCGTGTACTCTGCTCCATTAAGTTTCTGCATCTGTCTGATAAATATCCAAAAATGGACAAGAATATATGCATCTACTCAGAGTTGGATTCAGGCAGTTTGGACCGGTTCACCTGAACTGGTAGCGGAAATTGTGGATGGGCCTGCCCACCTGCCCTGGCTCTATGCCATCCTATTTAGGCATGTTTTTGAGGTCAGATGCATGGGAGGCATGCACATGAGCAAAGCACATGTATGGAAGACCAGGCGCATGCACGGAAGGGGTGCGTGGAAGGGGTTGAGCGCGGAGCGAACCGGTGATAACAAAATGTGATACCCACCGCTGCATCTACTGCTGTGCACAACTGTCTACATTCTATATACCACTAAAACTCTCAGTGGTTGTCTGTCTGTAACCTTCAGTGAGCCCAAACAGCGCATCAGAATGCAACAATTTTTGAATCAAGGTACCTCCGAGCCACTAACTTAAAGAATGCAAACAAAGTTTGGGACCCATAACTCCCATGGAATTGAAATGTCAAGGATCTTCACACCAGCTGTATTTGCAAAGTTGTGACAAATCATGATTTCTGAAGCTCCCTGCCAGTGACCCACAAGCAAAATTAATGTGGAAGCTGGCTCTCTCCCCTGCCGCATTTTACCCACCTCTAGTCATTCTGTTTGTCTCTTTAAGTAAGTAAACATTGATTTAAGAAGACCCACTGGGTTATAGGCTTAGCATACACATATTTCTTGAATAGACCAATTTGTTTGCAAATACTGAGCCCCCAAAATGAATTTGCAAAGTGAATTCAGATCTGCACACGTTAGGCTGCAAAACATAAACTAGGTCAGTTTACTTTAAAATGAAGACAAACATAAATCTTCTGATAACCCTGGTTCACATCATCTATTGAATTTATGCATTGTGGAAATATTGGTCTTACTGTCCGTGATTCCCTGTAGCTTACCTATCCATAACATTGGGGGCATTTGAAAAGCATCCTTATCATTCTTGCATTTATTCATTCATTCCTCATTCACTCACTCATTCATTCATTCATTGATACCTACAGTACATACGTTCAATTGATTTGTATGGCATCCCATTTCACTTAAATAACTCTGGATTGCTCACAATAGTTTTACCTCTTACCCTGATCAGGTGGGCTCAAAGCGTCTAAAAAGTCCTCACCAAATGTGTGAGCAGAAAGGTGGGGATAATGTCTCCCCATGTCTCCAGAATAAGGAGAAATTCTTCAACCATTTCTCAAGAGGAGGATTGTCCCATTTGGGTGACAATAGTGCTAGTGATCCTGAAAGAAGGTGGGTATAATGGCTTCCCTTGGCATGGAACCAAAACATGGGAAGCCAGGAGACACAGAGAATTGGAAAAATGAGTACCTGAAATGGTTTTGCATCCAGTATATCCCTTCTATGAACTTACTACTTCTGTAGCATATGCCATATTTCAGAAGTGGAATATGACTCAATTTGGCCCGGAGAAACAAAAATAGCAATAGCCCTTAGGCTTACATACCGCTTCACAGTGCTTTACAGCCCTCTCTAAGTGGATTATAGAGTCAGCATATTGCCCCAAACCGTCTGGATCCTAATTTTACTGACCTTTGGAAGGATGGAAGACTGAGACAACCTTGAGCCATTCAGAATCGAACTTCTGCCAGTGGGCAGAGTTACCTGCAATACTGTATTCTAACCACTGCACCACATTATTATGCATTAATAGATAATAATAAAGGAATTAAATGGGAGCAATGTTTCCTTGATTTCCAAATCTGCTGACCACCTCATCACCAAACATGCCCAAATGTATCCTCCCTTCTCCTTTGAAAGGATCTCTAAGATAATTTCCATTTCACATCTCTGAAAGAGAAGGAGTAGAAAGACATGTAGGAAAGAGTCTTTTAGAGGAATATTAGTCCCCAAGGTTTTGTCAGCTATGACTTACCTGCAGGTGCCTAAATCTGAAATATTGACACGCAAACCGATATGATATAACATTTCCCAATAAGCCCTAACCCTTTTCATCCTTCTTTGAGCTTCTGGGACCCCTGTGCTTGCTATTCTAACCTCAACGTTCTACCTGAAAATATTCATTTTTAGGATAGCTTCCTTTTGAGACAGATTCGGCTACTAATCCTGTGAAAACGCTCCTTTGTTACAGGCACCATTTTCTCCGTGCAAACAAGCCTCTTTGATTGATGTAGCCATGTTTTCCCCATTACCATATCCCGTCAGAGCTTAAGTAAATTAAAGAAGCAGTTGATTATGTCTCATAGTTAACAATCTGTCCCTTTATCATCATCATAATAACGTCTTCTTGGCAGATTCCATAACCCCTCTACAAACACCTCTTGGGCTCATAAACTTTTCTTCAGTTTATGTCACCCATCAAACAGCAAGAAGCTCATAAACAAGATATATACCAAAACCTTTCGCTAATTAAAGGTGTTATGTTTTGCTTTTGTATTTTTCTTTTGTTATTAACATTTTAATAACAAACTGAATGGCTTTTTTAAATTCTACACATTAAAAAAAAACAGTCCTCGCTTCTCTCCCATTCACACACACAGAGTTTAAAGAGACAAAGTGAAAAATAAATAGAATACAATAACAAATTGTCCTTCGGTCCTTGTGTTATTCATCCGGTCGGGGAACATATTCCTCTCTTGGCGAAAAATTTGCTCAGTTGGAAAAGCTCCATAAATATCATCAAAGTCAATCAAAAGTTCAAATAGTCTTTGACTTACGGATAATCCTTGACTTACAACTCTTTGTTTAGAGGCCGACGTTACAACAGCACTGAAAAAAAGTGACTTACAGCTGGTCCTCACACTTTCCAACCCTGCAGCATCCCCCCAGTCACATGTTCAAAATTCAGGTGCTTGTCAATCAGCATATATTTACAACCGTTGCTGTGTCCTGGGGCCATGCAACCAACATTCGCAAAATTCCTAGTCCACTTCGAACAAGCAAAGTGGGTGGGGGGAAATTGGATTCACTTAATAACCACATGATCTGTTTAACAACTGCACTTAAGAAGTGTGGCATAAAAGGTCACAAAAGCAGGCACAACTCACTTAAGAATGCAACTCAATTCAATTCAAACCTTTATTGTCAGAGTACAACATGTGTACAATGAGATTGGCTGAGCCTCCATTCGTGCACCCCATCCAACAGCAATACAACACACAGTGAAAAACAAAACAAAAAAAATCCCTAGTCCAGTGTCCTATTGCACCATCTGAACTTACTGCACGTCGCACCGGCCCCCGCAACTCAATTGTACTATGTTGTTGTAGAGAACTACCATAGCAAGGCAAGTTCTCAATAAGGGTGGAGATAGCATCCATGTATGGGTTCAACCTATCCACACTCTGATGGATGCTATCTCCCCCCTTATTAGAAGAGGCGTATCAGGTAAGTACCAACGCCCTTTCTGGTCCCAATTGCGGTTATGAATTAAGGACTTCCTGCAGTGCATTTCTAATCATGGTTCCTGATATGCCAACTTTGATTCTCCAATGTAGCACATCCAAGAGACATCGCATCTGGAACTAGTCCTACATTTTCTCCCTTAAACCAAGTAGCTGCAGAACACCATTTGACCTCTATCTTCTTTTTTGGCAGGCTAAACATCCCCAGTTCCTTTAACCATTCCTCTTAGGACTTGGTGTTTAGTCCCATAACCTCTTGGACACTAAATATCCAGAACTTAATATAACATTCCAATTATAACTACTGCCCAGAATATCACCGGCCTCCAGCTACCAGTCCTGGATGACATCTTTGCATCTCGCTGTTTGAGGAAGTTGCATAACATTCTCAGAGACTCTTCCCATCCTGCTTACAATCTTTTTAGACTGTTGCCTTCTGGCAGAAGATACAGAACAATTAAAACTAGGACCACACGTCTTCTGAATAGCTTTTATCCCAGAGCTATCATTGCACTCAACAATGAACTAAAGGGCCGCCATCAGTGAACTATTGGGCTGCACTACTTGGATGTGTGGATGTTTGGGTGGTTTATGGGCGGGGAATTTTTTGGTGGGTGGGGGTGTGTTTGGGGATTGTTATGTGTGTTGGGCCTGGTCTCTGGGTGTTACGTGAATTTCGTTGTATGTGTAAACTGTGTATGTACATACAATGACAATAAAGTAAAGTAAGTAAGTAATTATGGTCTGACCAAAACAGCGTAGAGTGGGAGACTTCCCACCCTCTGGATTCTATGATCCTGTTGACACATCTGAATAGCAGGTGGGTGTTGGGTTATGTTTGACTTGTGATCTGAAGAGTAACCAAATTCTTTTCACATGCGCTATTACCAAGACATATTTCACCCTGTGACTTTTATTTGTTCCTCTCCAGATAGCAGAACGTGGCACTTCCTACTAAATTTCATCCTGTGTGTTTTTACCCACTATCCAAATATATCTAGGTCAGTGGTGGGTTTCAAATTTTTTTTACTGCCGGTTCGCTCACGTGAATGCATGCACTTGCACGCACGCGCAATACTTCTACACAGAAGCATCCGGGCGGGTAGGTGGAGCCTCCCGCTGCTGCTACTACTGGTTCGCCCAATCTGGGCCAAACCGGGACCAACCCACCTCTGATCTAGGTCTTTCCAAGCCTTCTATTTCTCTTCTACAATATTACTCACTTCTGCTGAATTTCTGTCTTTTGCAAATATGATCATCTCCCCTCAATCTCCTCATCCAGATCAACAACAAGGGTGATCAGTTCAAGGCCCTGGCCAATCTCTGTAATTCAAGCTATTTATGAGTACACTTTACATGTGGTCAATCGGCCAACTATGACTCCATCTAACTATTAACAGTTGTATCATCTTGTCGGTGTTTTATAAATGAGGTTATCTTGGCAGGCTTTGTCAGATATTTCGCTGAGTTCAACATTCATTACTTCCATGGCATTTCCCCAAACTATTAAGCCAGTAACTGGCTTAATAAAGCCAGTAAAAAAAGAAAAAGATGATGGAGTTTGCTGTGACTTGTATGTGACAAACCTTTGCCATCTTAATTGTTGCATTCTTATCCATATGCTCACAAAGATGTTTCTGAATAAGCTGTTGTTGGGGCGGGAGGTAGGGAGTGATTTTATAACAATGTAATTTGATTTTTTAAAATTAGTTTGACTAATTTAAAAAAAAATCAAATACGCTGTAATAAAATGCAACCACATTTAAAATAGTTTTACTATTTTAAATGTGGTTTTTATCTTCCGTAAACCACCTTGAGTCACCGTAGGCGAATAGGTGGCAATATAAATTTAATAAAAAATAAATAAAATAAATAAATACATTTGTACACGTGAGAGAGAAGGAAAGGATATTTCATCAGCGCTGGAGGTGCTACTAGAACTACCAAAATGCTTCTGTTGTCACAACACAACAGGGAGTTGTGTGCCTGCATAGAAAACATCCTTAAAGTTTTTTCTAAAGATTTATTTTATTTATTTATTTATTTATTGGATTTATATACCGCCCTATTCTCCGTGGTAGGACTCAGGGCGGTGCACAGAAAAGTAAAAACCACAATACATGCATGCAATCTAAAATCGAATTAAATAGTAAAATCTGTGCTAAAATTGAAATCACTAAAATATTAACTATAAAATAAACCCTTAATCTATGTCAGGCCGGCCAGATGGAAGAAATGTGTTTTAAGCATCCGATGGAAGAGGCGTAGGTCAGTAGTGGTCCGAAGATTGGGGGGGCAGGTCGTTCCAGAGGGCCGGACCCGCCACAGAGAAGACCCTTCCCCTGGGAGTCACCAGCCGGCATTGACCGGCAGAGGGCACCCTGAGGAGGCCCGCTCTGTGGGAGTGGACAGGTCGAAGGGAGGTGTGTGGTAGGAGGTGGTCTCGCATGTAGCCAGGACCTGTGCCATGGAGCGCCTTGAAGATGGTAATTAACACCTTGAAGCGCATCCGGAAGACCACAGGTAGCCAGTGCAGCTTGCGCAGGAGAGGTAAACAAGCTTGTTTGTTCCTTTGTTCTTACATGCTGCACCACATCGGTACGTGCTAATGATGATCACCCCCTCCCCCCTCTCCCCCCCCCAAAAAAAAATCCATGCTTCGTTGTATAACTCTGGCTCCACCACAGGTGTCAAACTCCCGACAACATTCCCCCTGATGATTTTTAAACAGCAGGTGTTGGGAACGTCATTAAGAAAAGTGATCCGCGGTCTCAGCTTCAATCTTCTTTTCCCCGCATAACTTTGCTGATGCCAGGCCTATAAATGTAAACAGCTCGGTCGCTTTTGTTAAATTAGCAACTCTATGTTCCCAGCAGGGTTTGCACAGGAACCGCGCACGAAGTAGGAGGAAGTCAACATCAGTCCTACATCAAACTCTGCCTTTTCGATTTTTAATTAAAATTTCAAGCCTGCTCGTCTCCAGAGGAAGCGGCTGACAGTTGGGGATATGCAGAATGGGAGGTGAATGATGCAAAATAAACAAGTAGATATTACTTATTTGGGAATACTGGATTTCTACATTATCGTGTAAGGTAACTTCACTCGACCCAGTGTAGCCCCATAATGCGTAGATTTCAATTCCCAGAATTCCCAGAATAGAATCAAGATTCACGCAAAGTGTTAATGCCACTTTATAATGCCTTGGTAAGGCCACACTTGGAATACTGCATCCAGTTTTGGTCGCCACGATGTAGAAAAGATGTGGAGACTCTGGAAAGAGTGCAGAGAAGAGCAACCAAGATGATTAGGGGACTGCAGACTAAAACATATGAAGAACGTTTGCTGGAACTGGGTATGTCTAGTTTGATGAAAAGGAGGACCAGGGGAGACATGATAGCAGTGCTCCAATATCTCAGAGGCTGCCACAAAGAAGAGGGAGTCAAACTATCCTCCAAAGCATCTGAGGGCAGAACAAGAAGCAATGGGTGGAAATTGATCAAGGAAAGAAGCAACTTAGAGGAGGAGGATAAATTTTCTGAGAGTTAGAACAAATAAACAATGGAACAACTTGCCTCCAGAAGTTGTGAATGCTCCAACACTGGACGTTTTTAAGAAGAGGTTGGATATCCATTTTGTCTGAAGTGGTTTACGGTGTCCTGCCTGAGCAGGGTTTGGATGAGAAGACCTCCAAGTTCCCTTCCAACTCTGTTAATCTATATTCTATAAGTCTATTTAACTAAAGATTTTCTGAGTGCTGCTTCCATTGGAAACTTTCTCAACCCCTTAATGATAGCGCCTGTTGCACCTATTACCACAGAATAACTCAAACACAATGTCACTTAGAGCTACCCTGGGATACAAATTAAGCCAATGGTGTTCTTCTCCTGACAGAAGATTCCCTAATAAAATACAATTAGAGATGGAGGGTAGGGAAATGCTTAATACGGATAGCTTTCTTGCAGCCAGTGGGGACACATAAAAATAAAAGAGCAAAGAGCTTTCATCCATTGAAAATTGAAGTTGTTCCTATCCCTACCCCTTTCATTGTTCACCAGGAATTCAATTTCTGGCAGTCAATAACACTAAGGAAGGTCTAATATTTCCAGAGAAAGAATGAACTAACACTTCTCCTGCTCAAATATTACAGCGTGGATATTTGAAAAGGATGTTTCTATTCATAGGCGTCCAGTAAAGCAATTAGGGAATTATTAAAGTGGTGGGTAAGTTATTAAAATCTGTCCTGGAGTATGAAGCTAATTCTTTTGCCCTACGGATATACAGTATATAAAATATTAATAGTGGTTTTTAAAAAAAAATAAAAGGGGAAGATAGAAGAAGGTCTTTAGTTAAATACTTTCATTTTAAGTCAAGGTCTAGATGTCACAGACCCCTGACAAATGACCGGTGAAACAGAAGTTCCTTTTAAGAACCATTAACTCTTAGAGTATTAATGTTGCTGGGCATTGAATTCTACCTCTAGTTCTACTTGATTCAAAAAGTGTTCATTAATATACAATACAATACAATACAATAGCAGAGTTGGAAGGGACCTTGTAGGTCTTCTAGTCCAACCCCCTGCGTGGGCAGGAACCTTATACCATTTCAGACAAATGGCTATCTAACATCTTTTTAAAGACTTCCAGAGTTGGGGCATTCACAACTTCTGGAGGCAAGCTGTTCCAGAGGTTAATTGTTCTGACTGTCAGGAAATTTCTCCTTAGTTCTAAGTTGCTTCTCTCCTTGATTAGTTTCCACCCATTGCTTCTTGTCCTGCCCCCAGGTGCCTTGGAGAATAGTTTGACTCCCTCTTCTTTGTGGCGCCCTCTGAGATATTGGAACACTGCTATCATGTCTCCCCTGGTCCTTCTCTTCATCAAACTAGACATACCCAGTTCCTGCAACCGTTCTTCATATGTTTTAGTCTCCAGTCCCCTAATCCTCTTGGTTGCTCTTCTCTGCACTCTTTCCAGAGTCTCCACGTCTTTTCTACATCGTGGCGACCAAAACTGTATGCAGTATTCCAAGTGTGGCCTTACCAAGGCACTATACAGTGGCATTAACACTTCACGTGATCTAGATTCTATCCCTCTGTTTATGCAGCCTAGAACTGTGTTGGCTTTTTTGGCAGCTGCTGCACATGGCTGGCTCATATCTAAATGGTTGTCCACTAAGATTCCAAGATCCCTCTCACCGTTGCTACTATACTAATATCTTTGCACATCTTTGGTTTCTGACAGGTACTCCCAGTTTGTTTGTAATAAAATGCAAGCAGAGCATTCTTAGCTGAATCATGCAGCATCCCCAAGATGCTTTTTTTCAAGGAGCAACTGGATTTTCTGGTTTTTCCATGAAGACGTTTCACTTCTCATCTAAGAAGCTCCATCAGCTTCTCATCTTCTTCAGTGTCTTCTTGGATGAGAAGTGAAAGTTCTTCAAAGAAAACCCGGAAAATCCAGTTGCCTCTTGAAAAAAAGCACCTTTGGGACATCCATGACCCGAAAGACTGAGAATCTCCATAGATGATAATGCAACAAGTTTATAAACCCTAGACTGGCCAAACATTAAACCCGAGTTAGCCAAACACAACTGTTGGGTTGACATATTGTGCCCCAGCAAACACATCCTCTTATGGCTTCATGTGCTAGCCCAGTTTTACCCAACACTCTAAGAAAACAAGTGGGTGTTTAGTGCCCTATGATCTATCCAATTCCACTTTAGCTTAATGTAGAGGAGCGAACAACCAACCCACACAGGTGGACTTCACACTACAGGTAGTCCTTGACTTACAATTCAAACTGAGATTGTTGGCAGCATTCTGCTAACTTGAACATATAAGCAAGATTGGATAGTAGGTAGATGTGATGCAAAACTGCTTGGAAATACAGGTAGTCCTCGACTTACCTTACACAATTGAGTCCAAAATTTCTTTGGTTAAGTGAGACATTTGCTAACTGAGTTTTGCCCATTTTACGACCTTTCTTGCCACAACTGTTAAGTGAATCAATGCAATTGATAAGTCAGTAACTTTGTTGTTAAGTGAACCTGACTTTGCATCTCAGAAAGTCACAAAAGGGGATCGGATGACTTTGGGACACAGCAATGGTCATAAGTATGAACCAGTTGCCAAGCGTTTGAATTTCGATCACATGATTATGGGGATGTCACAAAAGTTGTAACAGTGAATAACGGCCATAGGTTGCTTGCTTTTCAATGCTGTTGTAACTTTGATCTGGTCCCTGAAGGAACTGTTGTAAGTCAAGGACTATCTGTCATAGGATTGTAGACGAGGCTGATAAGTTGAAAAGACATTCTAGAAGTCTGAAGGTGTCAATGAAGTCATAACAAGTTGAGTTCAACATCAAGGAGACTTTGTGTAACGAGACACATAGAGACAGTTAGTGGATGATCATTTCCTCAACATAAATTTTGCTCTCCCCCACCCCCTTACACATCCTTAGTATGTATTTTACTAGATCCAATTCTGCCTGCAGGAAGCTGACAGTAGTAAATTTAAAATTAGCCTAACATATCTTTCTGGGACTTACTAATACAGCAATAAACTCTTCAAAACCTAATCAATATGCACTAACTAAGTAATGGAGAACTGTAGGCATGTAAAATATAAGGGATGGAGTGTCCTAAAGTCATTTCTTTTGTCCTGCAATCCTCACCCATAAAAAAGGGACAAAAAGGCAGTGAGATCTTAATGGCACGTTCAATGAATAACCTACTATACGAGGCTTTATATAGAGTGGCATCACTCAGCTTACCACCAAAATTCACACGTACATTCTCACCCCAAATTCAGGTTGAAATAGATGTGTGATTGTGTATAAATTTAGGAATCTGATAAACCAACAACCTCAATCCAAAACTGTCCTAGATAAATATTTTTTTAAATAGAAAATGGAATATACCCTAATTCCCCCAAAATAAGACCTCCTTGGATAATAAGCCCAATCGGGCTTTTGAACGCATGTGCTAAAATAAGCCTTCCCCTGAAAATATTGCAACATAGCAGCAACCATGAGGTGACCACAACTTTACATTGTTCTACAGAGAGAGAGAGAGAGGAGAGAGAGAGAGACAGGAGAGAGAAAGAGAGAGAGAGAGAGAGGGAGGGAGGGAGGGAGGGAGGGAGGGAGGAGAGAGAGAGGAGAAGAGAGGGAGGGGAAGAGAGAAAGAGAGAGAGATCGTGCTCTAAGAAATTAAATCTCTGTAATACTCCCACAGCCTTTGCTTTCCAAGAATTTTTTTTTATTTAATCAATCCTCTAGTCAACGTATTGATGCCTCAACTTTCTTTTCACAGTTCTGTTCCTTGCTGAAACAAAACTGCAGCTGAGCTGCCGACATATTTCAAGTTGTCAATCATTATAGTAGCAGGGTGGGGGGAAACGTTGCACTAATGGCGCATTACCCTACCCCCAGGAGAAACGGTTGAGAATGTTCTTCTCAACTGGAGGAAGTCAATGTATTGCTTCCCCCTCTTTCCACGTCTTCTGCCTTCAAATATAGGGAGGGGAAGTTGCAAATGGCCCTGCGCATTTCATTCTACCCAAATTAGGCTTCAGAAAGAATGAACCACAAGGTGAGGACAGGAATTTTTCACGCTTGCCTGAAGCCAAACTTGTAACGCCTAATCTTTTTATTTACATATGCTAATATATATTTGGTCTGACTGTAAATATCTCATGGTCACCCACTGAGGTGGAATGGAAAGAAATGACTCTTCTATATGCTTCGTTGAAAAGAAAATTTGAAGGACAAAGATAGTGGTAATGAAATAAGAAATCCTAGCAAACCATTTCCAGTGATGTTTTAGAGAGTGGAGTTCTCTAATATTCTAAACTGTCTCCCTGCAAATGTGTTATTTGCATTCATATGCTTAATACCCAGAGGATTTGATCTGTCCCTGCTGTCATTAGGAGTACAATACATCTGCTGTTGTTGTTTGTTGCTGCTGCTGTTGTTGTCATTGTTTTCTTTTGGCAAAATGTCCTTGTGATGCTTTAATCTCCCTTCTCCCCTTCCCACGAAAAGTTTTGCAACGAGAATCAAATCTACACAAGCATTCAAGTGTTTCCATGTGTAAACTTTGTTCTGACCGAGGCTTCCCAAGAGCATGAAGAAACTCCAAAAAAAAACCCTTTTATTAATTGACTGTGAATTCTGCTCATTCACATCCACCAAAGTCTTTCAAGGGAGGATTGACAGTCACAGACCTCATCTGGCTTGGAGAGCTGCCAGGCTGATATCTGCAAAACATGGCAAGGAGTCTTGGCAGAACCACTCACCAGAACCGGTCAGAACTGGCTGAATACCACCTCTGGAGCTAAGGCTCTGAGTTTCTGTCTCCCTTAAGATTTTTATTTCTCTTATAGGGGAGATATTTTATCCTGCCTGTTATTAAATATTTCTCAAAATATTTCATTCTTCTACGAGGTGGGGGTGGGGTAGCTTCCCACAGGCTCACGATCACAGATACATGCACCCCTCAGATTAAACCAATATCTGCACACCGTAGCAAACATCCGCGAGAAAACAGCCAAGTTTTCTGCGAGATCGCATCCTGCCCATACATCCCTTCGACCGATTCGCTTCCACACAGAGGGACTTCTCCGGGTGCCGTCCACTAGGCAATGCCAGCGGGCGACGCCCAGGGGAAGGGCCTTCTCTGTGGTGGGCCCAGCTCTATGGAACGACCTACCCCCCGAGCTCAGAACAACCACGGACCTCCGTGCCTTCCGTCAAAAGCTCAAGACTCATCTCTTCCAGCAGGCCGGCCTGGCCTAACCTACCTTCCAGCCTTTTTAGTCTGAATATCTAAATTGTTTTAATTGGGTTTTTAAGGGGTTTAGTTTTTAGGATTTTAGGTTTTTTAGCGCAGGGATATAGTTGTTTAATTTGATTTAATATATTTATGATGTATCTATGTTTGTACGTTTTTTAATTCCCCTGTGCACCGCCCCGAGTCCCTTTGGGGAGAGGGAGCAGTCTACAAATTAAATTTATTATTATTATTATTATTATTTATTAAGTCCTGAGAGCGCGAAGGACCCCACAACTTTAATTCGCAATGCCAAACTTAAAAATCTGGCTTAAGGTCAGGGAAAAAAAATCCCCTAACTGAATTGAAGCAGGTAAATTATATGCTTCTATCCATTATCAACACCCTCCGGCCAGCTCGTTTCTATTCTCTAGCTTAGGCTGCTATGAAAAATACCACTCGAACGCTCCCCTCCCCTCCATTTTGTGGAGATTTTCCTATCTCTTGAGCCATGCCTGCTTGCCTGAGGCAGAAATGAAGTAATGAGACTTTAGTCCACCAACTTAGTCTCCCTCTGCATGTTATTAATCTATATTTTAAAATGAAAAGATGACAGAGAGAGAGAGAGAGAGAGAGAGAGAGAGAGAGAGAGAGAGAGAGAGAGAGAGAGAGAGAGAGAGAGAGAGAGAGAGGGGCTATGCTTTTACTTCTCAAATTGCTAAATTACCATGAGAGTTGTGCTACCTTCTCTAATAGCAGAGGGAACCCAAACAATAGGTAAAAGGACTGGACCGGATCCCATCGGGAGATAATTTAATAAAGAAAATGTCCAATTCATCCCATTGGCCCCACAGCAGGCATACTGGACCCCTTGGCAGGCTATTTGGGACCCCGACACCCATTTGGGTAGAATGGTAAGGCGACACCTTCATTGGCACAAGAGCAACGGTGCTGTTATTTATTTATTTCATTGATATGTATCCTGCCTTTATTATTTTGATAAATTGCTCAAGGTGGCAAACGTATAGTACTTAATACTCCTTTGCCTCTGATTTTCCCTACAATAACAACCCTGGGAGACTGGTTGGGCTGAGAGAGAGTGACTGGCCCAAAGTCACCCAGCTGGCTTCATGCCTAAAGCAAGAACTCACAGTCTCCTGGTGATTGTTCCAAAGTCACCCAGCCAGCTTTCATGTCTAAGGCAAGACTAGAACTCACAATCTCCTGGTGATCGGTCCAAAGTCACCCATCCAACTTTCATGCCTGAGGTGGGGCTAGAACTCACAGTCTCCTGGTGATTGACCCTAAGTCACCCATCCAGCTTTCATACCTAAAGTAGGACTAGTACTCACGCTCCCCTGGTTTCTAGCCTGGTGCCTTAACCGCTACACCAAACTGGCTCCATACCTGGTGGATAGTGAAAGAGACCCAACCTACTGCAATATTTTTTAAAGTCATGGAGTTCAAACTCTCACACTCTTGAGTAGATATGCCTGAGATGCAAGTAAATAGACGTTCAGCTTAGAAAAATGATATTTCGAATGAATTTCTGTTCTTTACTTCTTTCTCTATTGGAAGCCCTTCCAAATCCCTCCTCTTCTAGAAACAAATCATTAGTGCACCGAGGAGTGATGCTTGAGCCTTTGATTAATATTACTGGGGAGTGCCTAGAGATGATTAGTGAGTGATAACATAATAAAACAGAAAAGGGTTCTGTGCCACTCTAACCATCCTTCTTTTTCCGCTTCATATAAACCTGTCTAGCACAATGAATGCCTCCCTTGTTGTCAATGTGTCAAACTAGACTACCACTTGTCAGGGTAGTGTTTTCAATGGATTCAGAGCTTTATTTGGTATTGTGAGACTAAACCGACAAAACCAGAAGAATGCTACATCTACACACATCACACAAAACACAGAATTCACATCATTCCAAAGCAGACAGAAGAATCAATGAGATCAGCCCCACAGGGCACACCAGCTCAACAAAAATGAACTCAAAAAGTCTCGCCTAGAGAACTGCTCCATTTCTGTTCCTTGGTTTCTTAATCGTTCTCTACGCCTATACCAGTGGATCTTCTTTGGTGTGAATAGACCAATAGACCAATAGATGAGGAGAGCACATCTTTTTTCTTCTGTCCTGGCCACTTTTTAACAGAGGCATGCTTGAGAGCATTTTAACAAACTGTGTCACTGTCTGGTTTGGTGGTAACAGCACCTCAGATAGAAAGTCCATACAGAGAGTGGTGAGGACAGCGGAGAAGATTATAGGAAGTTCACTTCCCAATATTCAGGATACTGCTTAGAAGCGCTATGTGCTTAGAGGTCAAAACATTGTTAGAGATCCCACACACACACTTCACGGTCTGTTCCTGTTGCTCCCCTCTGAGAGGAGGTTTTGAACTATCTATAGCAGGGCTACTAGATTCTGTAACAGCTTTGTTCCATATGCCATATGTCTTGTAAACTCGCGGGATTCTTTCTTTTCACTATGTATATGTATACATCCAAACTAGACTGTGATGTTTCTCTCTGTCGTGTGAGTGTGTGTACACATATATAATGGTTATCTTTTGAGAGCTGAATGCAGCGAAATTTCATTTTAATGTATGCTGATTAGTGTACATTTAAAATGACAATAAAGTTTTATTTTATTCTATTATTCTGTTCTATTGATTCATCACCAACATAATATAACGATTGCCACAGAGAGTGCATTCACAGAATGGGTATAATGGGTAGTATTGCTAATCAACAGTATTTCATAGGCATCAGTAAAGCAGAGGAGGTGACGGCAGAAATGAAACAGAAAATAAGCCAAACTGCATTTGGGTTGGGCAATTCAGCATTTGGAAGTTTAAAAACAGATCCCTTCTATATCAGTCCAGAAACATAGGTAGATAAGGGGTTACAGAGACTCCATTAATATGATTGCATTTTATGATTATGAGCATGATTTATCACCTGTTGCTTGCATGTACACTGAGAGCTTATGCACCGTAGACAAATTCCTTGTGTATCCAATTACACTTGGCCAATAAGGAATTCTGCTCTATTAACTTACACATCCGACATCTGTGTAAGGGCTTGTTCTAATAAGACTGTGTGGTTTCTGTATTTCCTCACAAAACAACAAACACACAAAATACACTGATTAAGTTGCTAAGCTTATAACTTATATAGCTTAGGTATTTTGGCCACACTTAGCCAAAAAGTAATTTATTGGCTGGGCTGATCTGTTGCAGTGTTTTTCAAACTCAGGAACTTTAAGATTTGTGAACTTTTGGGAGCTGAAGTCCACACACCTTAAAGTTCCCAGTGTCGAGCCTGCAGCCATCTTTTCTTTAGGGTCTTTGATCTGCCACACTTTCTATTATTCTGCTATGCATTTTCTATTGTGGGAAAATGGGAGGGGGGATTGTATGGAGTTAGATGCTATGTAGCCATAACAATATTCTTTCTAGAAAGCCAAGGTCATCCTTTGTCTCTGCACCTGACCAGAATTGGATGGGTAGAACTGCCGGCATGTCAGTGGGGGATTGGACCATGTGATGGACTTGGGGCAAGATCTTGAACTTTCAACTGGATGGGGAAAACTGGGAAGCTTTCAAGTTTGGGTTTTCCCAGATATGCCAACATGGCTCTCTTAATAAATTGGAACTTTAAGCAATACTTTGCCTTAGACCCTGATTTACTTTTGGATGCTATATGGAACCCTGACACCCAGACTGAGAAACATTGATTTACTGCAAGGGGTTCCCAACTGTGGAAACCTTTAAGAGTTTACAAGTCACCATGGGGAATTCTGGAAGTTAAAGTCCACAAGACTTAAAGTAGCCAAGGTTGCACTCTCCTGACTATTGCTTCTATACCAACAATATGTGGTTATTGAAAAATATCCTTCAAATGCATTAATCTGCATCATTACTCATGCACACTCGCCAAGTATGCAAAGATAAAGAGGTACATGATTCTTGAAGACATCATCTATGTGTTTTCATGGCAGCATTCATAACGTAGTTTCCTCGGATGTTGGCTGGGGAATTCTGGGACTTGAAGTCCACAAGTTGCTAAATTTTGAGACTCCTGTTTTAGAATGTGATGTCCAGTATAGTGAAAAGCCCTGGAATCTCCATGTTTTCCCCATCCTACATATTACTTAGGACCAATGCCACTTAATTTCATGACCTTCACATAAGTGGCTTTTGAGAGTAAGAGAATTGCTACCAGACATAAGGCTCTTAGGAGCACATCCAGTGGTGGGATTCAACCGGTTCCGCACCTATTCACTAGAACTGGTTGTTAACTTTCTAAGCAGTTCAGAGAACCAGTTGTTGGAAGAAATCATGGCATTTTAACTATTTTAATTCCTCAAGGTGCTCTAGCTGGCACCCTGCCTGATTTGTAAGGTATTTCTAATCTAAAGATTGGTATTTAGGGCAGCCTTTTGCAAGCAGAGTGTCAGGGTTCCAAATAGCATCCAAAATTAAATCAGAGTCTGAGGCAAAAGATTCCTCAAAGTTCCAATTGATTAAGAGAGCCACATTGGCACATCTGGGAAAACCCGAATCTGAAAGCTTCCCAGTTTTCCCCACCCAATTGAAAGTTCAAGATCCTGCCCCCTACACCCACAGGTCCATCACATGTTCCAATCTTCCACTGCCACAAAGACAGATTTCTCTCATCTAGTTCTGGCAGGTGCAGAGACAAAGATGACCTTGAGTTTCTAAGAAGAATGTTATTATGCCTACATATCACCCAACTCCTTATAGTCCCCCCTACTATTTTTCCACAATAAAAAGTAGACACATCTGGGAAAACCCGAATCTGAAAGCTTCCCAGTTTTCCCCACCCAATTGAAAGTTCAAGATCCTGCCCCCCACACCCACAGGTCCATCACATGTTCCAATCTTCCACTGCCACAAAGACAGATTTCTCTCATCTAGTTCTGGCAGGTGCAGAGACAAAGATGACCTTGAGTTTCTAAGAAGAATGTTATTATGGCTACATATCACCCAACTCCTTATAGTCCCCCCTCCCATTTTTTCACAATAGAAAGTAGACAGGAAAAAGTGTGGCAGGCCTGAAGTCCAAAAGAAAAGATGGCTTGCAGGCATGACACAGAGAAGCTTATTATATTTTTCTACAGCTAATCCTTGACTTACAACAGTTCATTTAGTGACCATTCAAAGTTACAACGGCACTGAAAAAAGTGACTTATGAATGCTTTTCACACTTGCAACCATTGCAGCATCCCCAATGGCACGAGAGGCCAAGCAAGGAAAAGTGCTCCTTGATGTGAGTGATGTTGAGTTGGCCATGCCCACCCAGGCACATGATCACTCAACTATGGTTACCCAGCTGGTCACTAGGGCAGAGAACCAGTTGTTAAATTATTTGAATCCCACCACTGAGCATGTCAGTTAGCCCCAACCCATCAAAACTCACACTCACTCACCTGATTAGATAACTTAAAATTCCAACTTCTACTAAGAAATTCAGATGGGAAACATTTCAAATTCTTTATCCGATCACCTAGGGAATTGCCTTCCAACTTCTTTGCTTATAGTTCTGGAATTTGTAGCATAGACTGCAAGTTTATGAGACTGTAGTTGCTGAATAATTTTGAATGGCCTAAGGGCTGAGATATATGCAAGGAGACCACACTTGCACTGAAACGCTCTCTTTCTCTGCCTGCTTCCAACAAGCAGATCTGTTATCAACAGATCACGAACTATTCAAAGTTACAAAATGACTCCTAAGCTTTTTAATATACTTCAGTTCTCACAGTGGCCAGCAATGAAAATCTCTCTCGTACCTAGGTGTCTTTGCTGAAGGAAATGCATGGACCAGGGCAATGTAGCCAAGATTATGAGCGCAATAAATAGTGGATGGAGTATCTATGATAACATCTATTACAGCTTTATGAAATATTGATGGGCTCTGAATACATATTGCTTCCCGAACAGCTTGTCCCCAAGAGGTTTAATGAAAGACATCTGTTGGTTTTGCTTGATTCAACCAATGGGCAAAATATGCTATTTCGCCCCCACCCCCCACCCCTCAACACACACACACACAAAAAGCAGCATCTCAAAGTTTAACAAAACTAATCGGTAGTTTCAAAATATGCTATATTCACTGCCTAAAGGACAGCACCGGGAAGACAGGAGAATGACGTCTTGACACAAAAGGTGCTTTTCACCGAGTTCTGGAAATGATCAATCTTACCACAAAGAAGTGCTGTAGCTCTGTGAATGGGGCCCCTGAAAACTACAATGGGCTGTAAATGGGTTTTCTAGAAGAAAGCAAGAGCTTTCGTAAACAGGTATATTGTTCTGTGGCTGCCTTTTTATCCTTCAACTTCTCACAGAATCCAACCCTGAAGACAGCAACGTGCAGTCCATCAAATTCCATTCCTAACGAAAGCCTGTTTTTGCTGTCATTTTACACACAAACACACACAAGGCAAGCACAGACCCTTCTCACTCCCATGGATGGTATATGTCAGAGATGGGTTGCTCCCGGTTCGGCCTGGTTCGGCCAAACCGGTAGTGGAATTCAGGCCTGGGTCACAGAATTGGCAGTGACCTGGGCATGTGCAGTTCACTGCAAATTGTTCTGCGCATGTGCAAAGAATAATTTACGTTGAACAGTGCACACACACGCAGCACACATCTGGTGCACGCGTTAGCGGGTTGCGAACCGGTAGTAAAACTGGCAGCAACCCATCCCTGGTACGTTTGTCTTCCTCAATTTCAGGTCCCCATCCAGAGGACTGGGAGTTTGAAGATTCTCTGGGTAGTTTCTTAGCTGCTCTTCTGGACAGAAGGCTCTGGGGTCTATGACAATTAGCCACGGCCAACTCACCATGGCCAACTCGCCACAGGACAACTCGCCACGGCACAAGAGCAAAATTAATAGCAAAGAAATGGTGGATACAGTCATTAAAGAAAAGGTGAAAAAGGAGGGACAGAATGAAATGTGAATGGCAAAAATTAAAATAATTTTTATTTATTTTAAATAATTAAACAGAATTGTTAAATTGTCCTGCAGCAAATTGCCCTGTGGTGAGTTGCCCATGGCCAGTTGTCCCGCTATCAAGGTTCCAACTAATGAACCCAAGCAAATCGGACCTCTGAGACTAAAATCCTCCTCAAAGAACTGCTTTATTGAGTACATCATATCGGCACTGCTTAAAGGAAAACCAACTCTAAATAATTCCCGCGGTTTCAGTATAATTAAAATGGGAAATAGACCCATCCCTGAGTGTTGTAGGTCACACTGGCCAATTAGGTCAATTGGTGGACTCTCCAGGCACTCTTTCCCTTACCAGTAGAATCCCTTACCAGTAGAAATGACCTTGGTTCCCATGAGAAAACTCTCTTTTGTGTCTAGTAAGGCATTCCAACCTCCTTCCCCCTACCCCCTCTGTGTGGCAACTGAAGAACAAGAAAATGGCTTCTGCTAGGTTCGGTTTAAAGTTGACACCCACATTGAGTTGGCCATGGTGAGTTGGCCACGGTGAATTGGCTGTGGCAAGTTGTCCCATTCCCCAGCTCTTTCCATGTCCTCTTCAGTTCCTCCTTCAGGCCCTGGTACTTCTTCAGCTTCTCATACTTCTTCCTGAGGTTGCTGTCCCTTGTCACTGCTGCATCAATCACTCCTGCTGACTTTTGGTTATACATATTTAATTAATCTATATAAATTAAAATGGTGCCCTTTGTCAAACCAGGGAGGGGGGAATCAGTTGCGCTATTGCAAATAGCAAATAAAACAGTCACCTAGTAAAATAACAAGCTGGAACAGTGTGTGTAATAAATAAAATGGATGAGACTCTAATGAATGTAAAAATGGATATGCTTCAAAATGAATAAATAATGAAATGGGGAAGAAAACTTCTGGTAATGAAAACAAATGGAATATGATGATGGTGGGGGGTAGAGTAACAGGAGAAGAATATGTATTTCTAACAGAGCATGGGGTTTCCTCTAACATTCAGAAGCATCCAAGCAGAAGCAAGGAAAAAATAACATATAATATGAGTGGATTTTGAGATTGTTTCTTGCCAGAAAAAAATAATGCATCAAGAAAGAAGATTAGGAAGGTTGACTTGCAGCAGATTCAGACCAATTTCAAGTGAATTTTTCAAGAGTCTGTTTTAGGGGGGAAATATTAAAAAGCAGAGACATCACCTTGCCAACAAAAGTGTGCATAGTCAAGGTTATGGCTTTCCCAGTTGCAATGTATGGCTGTGAAAGTTGAACCATAAGAAAGGCGGAGCGCCAAAGAATGGAGGCCTTTGAACTCTGGAGAAGACTCCTGCATTGAGTCCCTTGGACTGCAAGGCGATCAAACCGGTCAGTCCTAGAGGAGATAAATCCTGGCTACTCTTTAGAAGGCCAGATCCTGAAGAGGAAACTCAAATACTTTGGCCACCTAACGAGAAGGAAGGACTCCCTCCACCCTCATGCTGGAAAAGATGGAGGGCAAAAGAAGAAGGGGATGACAGAGAATGAGGTGGCTGGATGGAGTCATTGAAGCAGTCGCCGTGAGCTTAAATGGACTCCAGAGGAGGGTAGAGGACAAGAAGGCCTGAAGGAACTTCACCCATGGGGTCACGATGGGTCAGACACAACTTCGCAACTAACAAAGGAAGGGAGATATGTAGGACAAAACAAGGTTTCCACCAAAGTGGCCAGAACCAAATTATAAATGATTTTTTTTTAAAGTGGGTTAAATATAAAGATGCTTGAAAGCCTACAATACTCCATGTATCTCTATTTAAAGTAGGCACTGTTGAAGATAATACGGAATCAGAGAAGACTGACCTATTTCTACCTAAGCTGGATTCATCAATGCATGACTTTGCATTGATTAAGAGATGTTAAGATTTTAAAGTCTGGGATCACCTTCAGTATTAAATATACGTTCGGGCTACTTTTTACCTGTATAATGCAAAAGAAAAAAAGATGTACTCCAGAAGGTTTTGATCATCTAAAAAAGATTGTATTGGAGTGCTAAAATTGCAAGCTATCTAGAAATCTGCTTTAGTTTTCTTCTATCATGTCCTTTTGCATGATTAGAAGGTCTTCATCTATTCTTTCTTAGCACAACAATCTATCTTTCACCACAAAGACAGACTGCAGAGGTCCTGAAACGGCAGAAAAGCTTAGAATACTGATTATACAGGCTGACCTGTAGTTGCATAATACTTTACGATACACATTTTGCAAAGCCACCCATTCGCTTTGGATAGATGGGAAGTCAGAAAGGAGTCTAGCTATGACTGCCTTGCTGGGACATATATCTATTAGCCAAGGGAAGCAATAGAGTTAACAAAATATATCGGGTCCCAAGCCAAGGTTCTGCAGAAGCTTCCCCAATTAATTAAACCCAAACCTAGTCAAGGACTGAGTGGGATGTGGAAAATGAGCTGCCGTTTCCATAGAAATGTATTGTTATGATCTGAGTGCAATTATAGCAAAGGGGGAAGTGAGATCCTAGTCAGCGTGGCCTTTGTAACCTTCATGAAAATTAACAAAGAAGAGTATCTGGAGATTTCAAACGGGCTCTGTTAAATGCCAAGGGCCAACCAATTTTAAATAAACTGTCAGGGTTCCAAGTGACACCCCCAACGAAAGAAGGCTCCGAGACTTGAAGTTCCTCAAAGTTCCACTTTATTACAGATGTCATATTGGCACATCTGGGAGAACCCAAATCTGAAAGCTTCCAGGTTTTCCCCACCTAAAAGAAAGTCCAAGTCCCTGCCCAGCACCCACATGGCCCTTACATGGCCCAACCAGGCATTGTCCATAACTGGAGATGCCTCCCAGTCACACCCCTCCAGGTGCAGGGCAAGATGTCCTTGACTCTCTGAGAAAGGAATGTTATTATGAATATATATATCTCCCATACGCCATATAATCCCCCCTCTCATTTTCCCTCAGAAGTAAATGTGGCAGGCCAGAAGGCCCAATGCAAAAGATGGCTTCCAGACCAAGGTCCCTTCCAACTCTGTTGTTCTGTTCTGTTCTGTTCTGTTCTGTTCTGTTCTATTCTATTCTATTCTATTCTATTCTATTCTATCCTATCTCTTCATCCTCCGGTGACGAAGCCCTAGGGGTGGGTTGCTCCAGGCATTACTGCCAGTTTGGTGCACACAAAACTTTGTCTGCACATGCTCGCTTTGCTTGTGCGCATTGGCTCATAAATAGGTCTGCACATGCGCAAAATGTTTTAAAATGCGCAGAACCGAAAATCAAGATGGCGGTGCCATAGGAGAACCAGTTCAGGTGCATGGCAGGCCTGGGTCGCTGCCGGTTCCAGTGGCCCAGGCTACCAAACCACTACCGGTTTAGCCAAACCAGTCTGAACCGGTAGGAACCCACCACTGCGGAGCTCCCACAATTTCTGAAGGGAGTTCAGGATTCAAAGGAGATTCTTCAGCTCGTGACTTCTGATACCTGGAGGAAGAGCATGCCAAGAGCGTGTTTCTGAATCTATTTGTTTTAATTGACGCTTCCACCACCCAGCCAAATCATAAGCAATTCCTACCCATTCCAAATCAGCCCAAAGTTTTCAACTCCCACCCCTCCCACCCCACACAAAGCAATCAGTTGTGAGGGCAAACTTTTTTGACAGCGAACAACTCCTTGGAGGGAGACGGATATAGTTGGAGTTTTACCTTATCTCTGTGAGCTCAGAAAAGCCTTCTTGGAAATAACAAAGGACTTGGCCCACGGTTGATTCGCATGGCTTTGGAGATGTAGTGTGGGAAGGTTGGCAGTGAAGCCGAGTTCTCATCCCTAGCAACAGCCACAGCTATTTACAGACCCTTCCAACTAAGCTTCAGCCTTGCCTAGTTGCCAAGGACTAAACACTTCTATAGTTAGGGAAGGTCCCTGACCCTGCCTAGGTGATTTAACCGTATTGATTGAATGGTACAAAGGGATCAGTCTTAAAACTATATTGGGAAAAGGTTAAGAGGGTAATCACCCTGCAACCCTTTGGTGCAAGTGAAGATGGGTGATGTCACGCATGTTGACAACATCTCCTACCCCATATATGACTTGTCTGTTAAGGGCAGCGCATACTCTCGATGTCAATCCTTCGTAAATCACTGTCCATATTTTGTTGTGATTTTTCTCTGCCACAGTTAACTTTTTAAGCGTGTCCCTTTGGCCTTTCTGATATTGTAAGATTCCATTCCCAGGAATCCAAGAAATCAGAATCAACCTCAGGAAGGGAAATTGTAATCCACTGATATATGGAAGGCCTCCACTTTATTATCTCTGTTTTAAACTCTAGTAATTGGGTAATACATAAACAATTAGGGATTAAAGCATTAAGAAGGACTAGGGGTGACATGGTAACAGCCTTCCAGTATCTCAAGGGTTTGCCACAAAGAAGAGGGAGTCAAGCTATTCTCCAAAGCACTTGAGGGCAGGACAAGAAGAAATGGGTGGAAACTAGTCAAGGAGAGGAGCAACTTAGAACGAAAGAGAACTTTTCTAACAGTTAGAACAATTAATCAATGGAACAATTTACCTCCAGAAGTTGTGAATGCCCCAATACTGGAGTTTTTAAGAAGATGTTGGATATCCATTTGTCTGAAGTGGTGTGTGGTTTCCTGCCTAAGCAGCAGGTTGGACTAGAAGACCTACAAGGTCCCTTCCAACGTTATTAGTCTATTCTATTCTATTCTATTCCATTCTATTCTATTGGATGGAAGAATGGTCACTGGATGGAAGAATGGTCAAAATCAATACGTTTGTCTGCCCTGACAAGGACTGCTTGTGAGCTGCCTCTCCTAATGCCCATCCTGGGTCAGTCCCTCACATGACATAATTGCACATGGGCAAGTGTGCTCTCCCACAGAGCTTCTGCTAACCTTCTGAAGCTTCAGTGGTCAGAGAAGACTCCTGAGAGGACATTTTTCCTAGGTTTAAAAACAAAGGGAAAACCACCAAATTTGGAGGCTGGAGATGTTTATAACTGTAGTTGTACCGCTGTAGTTCTGAAGGACCAAGAACTGAAAAAATCTCAGTGTGGGAGATGTAGGGATCTATAATAAATCCAATCTTGGGATGTGTGAGGGATATGAGCTCCTGGAACCCTCAAGCTTAAACATCGCAATTGAAGTCCAACACCACTGAAGAGCTTTGGATTGAAGAAAGCAGATCTGAGTCTGAACTGCAGCCAGTTCAGCACAGTTTTAAGAAGAGATGCTATTAAAAATGTAGCATAGAATAACAGGATTAGACGGGACCTTGGAGGTCTTCTAATCTATGCAAACATTTACAATCAGCTCTGAAATAGTATTTTTCATCTGCTGCTTATGAGCTTTCCAACTGGGTCCTTTTGGAGAAGGGCGGGATATAAATTGAATTTAAAAAAAAACTGGAAAGGCTACAGAACAGAATCTGTGTATTTCCGTTTTCAAATATGTGGCTTACTAGTGAAGATCAGATGGTCTTAGAACAATTAATTAGTGGAATGACTTGCCTCCCAAAGTTGTGGGTGCTCCAACACCTGAGGTTTTTAAGAAGAGATTGGACAACCATTTGCCTGAAATGGTACAGCACCTCCTTGCTTGAGCAGGGGGTTGGGAATAGAAGACCACTAAGGTCCCTTCCAATTCTGTTATTTTATTATTCAGGTCAGAAGAGGACTTTCCACCAAATAGGATGAACTGTTGCTTTCAAAGAGCCTCACCATTGGCCATGTTGAGTTGAATTGGTCTAAATTGGTCCAAAATATCAAGATGTGCCTAAGAGTCTCCCTCTGCATTAGAAAATAAGGGAAAGTTAAACAACACATATAAAATTGACGAGCCCACCGAAGGTAATGGGATCAAATCAGGGGTGAAATGCTACCAGTTCAGACCAGTTCACCTGAACTGGTAGTAGAAATTGCTACCGGTTCGGGTGAACCAGTGATTTCGACAATCAGCTGTGTGACAATCCGCTGTGCTACCACACAGCTGATCATTGGAACTACCAGTTCGCCTGAACCGGTAGCATTATTTTACTGCAAGTTCAGGCGAACCGATAGTTCCAACAATCAGCTGTGCGACAATCAGCTGTGCCGCGGGATTTATATTCGCTAGAAAGCAGGAAATCCTGCTTTCTAGCAAATCTAAATTGCGCGGCACAGCTGTCCCCCCCCTGTTCTACTTACCTCTGCAGACTGAGAAAAGGCTTCTTAATTCTCCTTTTTTAGTGCCATGTGGTAACCCCTGTGGTGCGCATGTGCGCAAAGCGAACCGGTAGCAAAGCGAACCAGTGGCAGACTTCAGAGCATTTCACCCCTGGATCAAATGCAACTGTCCAGGGAACTCCACTCCCCATCTTTCAGCAATGAAAAATACATCAACATATTTTACCCTTTTCTTTTCAAGACCCTTGCCAGGTGAGAGCAAAAATGAATCATCTCCAAGCCGGGTGACAGGAATATGCTAAAGGTCTTTGATGTTTTAATTTGTGGTATGTAAAATTAATTGCCCCAGGAAGCCTGAGTCTTAAATTCATTGGCAGCAATCACCCAGTGGCTTTGTAATGCATGCTCACTTAAAAGGGCCTCTTCAGATTCTGCATTTTGAACAGCCACTTCCCTTCGCGGAACCTGCTATGGCTGCTGCCAGCAATTTGTAAGTGATGTTCCCTAGATGCAGATTTTTCTTACGCGGGCACTCCACTGTTTGTTACAAGCAACAAATATTCCACATGGCGATGTTATGTTTTCAACCTGGGTTTTAATAACTGGAAAAGTAATGGCTACAGAGATTGAAGAACGATAAACACGGATGTGTTTCCAACCATATTATTTATTTATTTATTTATTTTATTAAATTTATACCCCGCCCTTCTCCAAACGGACCCAGGGCGGCGCACAGGAACATTAAAATACATACAAAAATACATAAAAATTTTTAAAAACTTATTCGATAAAAACCCTGCGCTAAAATCAGATTAAAATTCCCAAAATTTAAAACTATCTAAAAGTCCTTTTGGGGTTACACTAGGCCGGCTAGATGGAACAAATGTGTCTTTAGACACTTGTGGAAGAGGCGGAGGTCGGAGATGGTGCGAAGTTCAGGGGGTAAGTCGTTCCAAAGGGCTGGGCCCGCCACAGAGAATGCTCTCCCCCTGGGTGTCGCCAGTCGGCATTGTCTGGCCGACGGCACCCTGAGAAGGCCCTCTCTGTGGGAGCGTATCAGTCTTAGGGATGTATGGGGCAGGAGACGGTCTCGCATGTAACTAGGTTCCAAGCCATATACAGGATATGCATGTCTAGACCAAAGTTTCACAATCGCAAGCAACAATTCAACCACTTTAACACTTTCCGACCAGGCTTGGGAGTTAAGAGAACTAGTTTGTTATGTCGTAGAGTGTGGTCTAGAGCAGGGGTCTGCAAAATTAGCTCTTTTAAAACTGGTGGACTTCAACTCCCAGAATTCCCCAGCCAGCCTTAAAAGAGCCAACTTTGCAGACCCCTGCTCTAGAGTCACAGGAGGGAGGGTCTCTTTCAGGGTTGGTATTCAGCCAGTTTGGACCGGTTCGCCCAAACCAGTAGCGGAAATCACATGTGGGCCTGCCCACTCACTCACCTGCCCTGGCTCTCTGCTGTCCTATTTAGGCACGGTTTTGAGGTTGGGTGCAAGGAAAGAAGACACGCCCAGGAGCAAAGTGCATGCACAGAAGTGGCGAACTGGTGGCAACAAAATGTGAAACCCACCGCTAGTCTCTTTCCCAGAGAGCAAAAGGATAGTGGAGGCTTGGAATGTCTGATAGGCAGGAAGAGAGCAAGGTCAGCCTCTCCATAGCAATTCAGAGAGTTTATCTATAGTTATCACGGTCAACTATAGTCTGGCAAGATTCTGTTTGTAAGCAAGCAACAGTAGAGGAGGCGCCCAGGAATAACTCCATGTGTCATTCTTGGTTCTTTGGGCCTGCCTGCTAATCTGTCCAGATCAAAGTAATTATCTGCAACAACTGTAGATATACTTTGTGAATTGCTAGGGAAGGTCCAACCTTGCTCTCTCCCTGCCTGTCAAACATGCGAAGATTCACTGTCTCTTTGCTTGCTGACAAAGAGCCCCTCCCTCCTGTGCCTGCTGACTACATTCCGCCAGAGTCTAAGATCATTGCTAAATCCTGATTCCTGGGAAGTTTTCTTTTGCATAGGAGAGAAAATTTCATCCACCCAAAACCTTTTCATTGCACCATCAGAACCATTAAATGTAATTCTTTCCCTAGAGATCTGCTGTACATCAAACCAGACCAGTTGTCCATGTGGCTCAGAACTGCCACTGCTGAGCAAAAGTAGCTGCTGTTCACAGCTTCTCAAGGGAACTTCTGCATCAATTACCTAGCCACCTTCCCTTTATAAAGAATAGAATAGAATAGAATAATTTAATTTATAGACCGCTCCTCTCCCCGTAGGGACTCGGAGCGGTGCACAGGGAAAACTAAAACCACAATACAATAAATATACAAATATAATTAAGAACAAATTAAATCTGGGCCTGTGCTAAAATCCCCTTAACATGCTAAAATACCCAATTAAAACAGCTGTACTCCTAGAAATACAGAATCCTAACCTGTAGTTTCCTAACCCAAAGGAGGAAAGAGTAGAACAGTAGATAGAAGCTGCGGCAAAGATATGTACAATTAATTTATAATAATGCCCCCATCTATTTTGAAATTATCAAAGGTCCAAGAAAATGTCCCTTAGTTCATGTAATTTTGAATGCAGTTTTATCTCAAAGGTTTCCTTTTTGAATGCCAATTTTCCAAAGCACATTTTCCAAATATTTTACTAGGCACCTTCCACATCTGATAAATATATATTTTGTATACAATATGCCCCTATGTGCAACCTGGAGAAGTTCACAATTAGCTATTCAGGAAAGGCACAAAGAAATCATTTTAGTTAAAAATGTGGACCATGAAATTTCCCTGCATCTCAGCTTGGGAATAAGCCCCACCAATCTGAATGGACTCCGAATAGAGATGTATAATTGCATTATTAATACCACAAATTGTTTGGCCTTTAGGCATCAGATTAAAACAAATTTTCCCTCTCTCTTTCCCAGAGCTTTTAATTATACAGTATGTTGCTTTATGGCTGCCGAGGAAGTTTTCTATTCTCTCAGCTTTTTGTGGTTTCACGCTGCCTTCCTGCTTTATTATTGTGATTTATTGTTTGTTGGCTTTTATCTTCTATTTTATGATTCTTCCCCCTGCCTGGAACCCACCTTTTAAATGAGTCATCTATTAAAAGGAGAACTATAAAAGCTGGAGATGAAGAAACATTGATGTTCTCAAGCAGATCCAACCCTATTTGAAGCATGTGTATCGGTATCTAAGGAGATCTGAATACCTTATGAATACAGAGTGTATTTGCCACAGGGAAGGACCTTAACAGAATAACAGAGTTGGAAGGGACCTTGGAGGACTTCTGGTCCAACCCCCTGCGCAAGCAGGAGACCATTCTGGACAAATGGCTCTCCAAACTTTTTTAAGCACCCACAACTTTGGAAGATGACTCATCCCACTGGTTAATTATTCTAGGCTGCATAAACAGAGGGATAGAATCAAGATCGCGGAAAGTGTTAATACCACTTTATAAGGCTTTGATAAGGCCACACTTGGAATACGGCATCCAGTTTTGGTCGCCATGATGTAGAAAACATGTAGAGACTCTCGAAAGAGTGCAGAGAAGAGCAACCAAGAGGATTAGGGGACTGGAGACTAAAACATATGAAGAATGGTTGCAGGAACTGGGTATGTCTAGTTTAATGAAAGGAAGAACTGGGGGAGACATGATAGCAGTCTTCCGATATCTCAGGGGCTGCCACAAAGAAGAGGGAATCAAACTATTCTCCAAAGCACCTGAGGGCAGAACAAGAAGCCATGGGTGGAAACTAATCAAGGAGAGAAGCAACTTAGAACTGAGGAGAAATTTCCTGACAGTTAGAACAATTAATCAGTGGAACAGCTTGTCTCCAGAAGTTGTGAATGCCCCAACCCTGGAAGTCTTTAAGAAGATGTTGGATAGCTATTTGTCTGAAATGGTATAGGGTTTCCTGCCTGGGCAGGGGATTGGACTAGAAGACCTCCAAGGTCCCTTCCAACTCTGCTATTGTATTGTATTGTAACTCTCAGAAAATTTCTCCTTAATTCTAGGTTGCTTCTTTTCTTGATCAGTTTTCATCCATTGCTTCTTGTTCTGCCTTCAGGCACTTTGGAGAATAGATTGACCTCCCCCCCCCCCTCTTCTTTCTGGCAGCCCCTCAAATATTGGAACACTGCCCTTTTCCAATTTCTATTCTTTACCCTGATTTCCTTTGGTAGCTGATATTCAATGATTGTTTTGCTGTGATATATCTCACTGAGTTATTATTGTGTCTCAGTCAGTCTTATAAGACCACCTGATAGCCATGAGACACAGTGGGTCTAAAAATAATACAGTCCTTGATTCTGATCCAAAATCAGAATTTCCATTGCTAAGTCAGTTGTTAAATGAGGCGCCCCTGGTTTTGCAATCTTTTTGGCCACGGTTATTAAGCGAGTCACTGCAGCTGCTAAGCAACAGTTGTTAAGTGAGTTTTGCCCCTCTTACACCTTTTTGCCACAGTGGTTAAGTGAAGCACCACAGATGTTAAGTGACTCATGCGGTCATTAAGTGAATCCATTAAGCTTCCCCCATTGACTTTGCTTGTTGGAATTTGGTTGGGAAGGTTGCACATGGTTGATCACAATTGTTGTAAATACATACCAGTTGCCAAGCAGTCTAATTTTAATCACATGACCAAGGGGTTGCTATGAAATGTTGTAATGGCATTTAGCACTTAGACTTATATACCACTTTACAGTGCTTTACAGCCCTCTTTAAGTGGTTTTAGAGTCAGCCAATTGCTCCCAACAATCTGGGTCCTCATTTTACCCACCTCGGAAGGATGGAAGGCTGAGTCAACCTTGAGCCTGGTGAGATTCGAACTATCAAATTGCAGGCAGTCTGCAGAAGTAGCCTGCAGTACTGCACCTTAACCACTGCGCCACCGTGGCTCATGTAAGCCACTTTTTTTTCACTGCTGCTGTAACATTGAACAGTCACTAAATGAATGGTTGTAAGTGAAGGACTACATAAATGCTATCCTTATCTGTTATGAGTGAAATCTGAAGTATCTATTAGCCAACTGTTGGCAGATGAGCAGATGCTGTGGATGGAAGAGCCGTCCCTTTTAATTAATCAAATGTTACAGCTTTTCTGCCCACATGCTGTGAACTTCTCCTCCTTGTGCACCCCCCCTCCCATTGCAATGATCTTCTCTCAAGAACTGAAACATTTGCAGTCATTACTGTTCTAAAATTGATTTATGAAGCCAGTTGACATTTTTCCAACCTTCCAGTTCTCCTAAGGTGGATGATGTCATACCTCCACCTACATCTTTGCTTGTTCAGCCTTCTCACCTCGGCGTTAAATACTCCCTTAACCTCTCCTGAAAATAGTTGTGGTTACAATCTCACACGAGATTCAACAAGACTAGAATTTGGGCGCAAGGTTTTCCTTGCTGGACTCCATCGCCTTTTAAAAAAGCATCTTTGGGGTTATTATTTCAAATGTATTGAGGGTCCCACTCCAGTGGACATTCTATTCATGAGAATTTTCCCCAAATTCTCTTATGCCTTGAGAGAGAGAAAATGGAAAGCAAAATCTTTATCAGATGGAACATCTGGAAGAAGAAAAATGGACAACAATTCCTTTGTCTACTATGTTAAGCATGAGTTTAAGATACCTTTCATTGATATTGCTCCCCTTTCCATCAAGATTTGAGTGGCTCCCATCCACAAGTGTATTATTGTGGCAAAAGGTCTGGTGCAAATAACCAAGAACATTCACTGACTTCAAGGCATAGAAGAATTTAACATTGTTACCCATACACAAGAATCTAGCCAACTAATGGCCAAAGCTGAATTGGGCTTAGATAAGGATCAGTGGAATTCACAGGGTTGGGTCTCTTTTGGCTTCACAATGATTCCAAACTTATGACATGTTTAACTCCGCCTTCTAGCTCAGCTTGTTCTTCTCTATACAAAATCATATAAAATACCTAAAATATGAAGCCATAACAACCCACATTTCTGCAACAGACAGGTGAGAAGGGCCTTATACAGCTGCCTACAGCAGTTGCAAAAAGAAAATTATTTGCTTGTGTCCCATAAAACAATGGATCCTACAAACCCAAAATGCAGTTGCTTGGGCTTTCTTCCTGCTCTAAAGGGCTGCAGTGAAATTAATTAGAGTAATTATGGTCTCCTAAATGTGTTTAGTTTTGGGATGCCAGAAACATAAATCTCCTCAACTTTTTTTCCCCCAGGAGTCACTTTCAAAGAGATGAATGATGCATTAGCCCTCAGACCTGCCATGATTCAAGCACTCCAAAAGTGTGCAGGTCAACATTTCACAATATCTTTATTAATAAGACAAGCAGAGATAAAGTATGCCATGCAACACCTGGATCTTACTGCTTGGAAAGTAATTCAAGGAACTAATACTTTATATCAGGGGTCTCCAACCGTTGCAACTTTAAGTCTGAAGGACTTCAGCTCCCAGAATTCTCCAGCCAGCTTTGCTGGCTGGAGAATTCTGGGAGCTGAAGTCCTTCAGACTTAAAGTTGCAAAGGTTGGAGACCCCTGCTTTTATATTGATTTGCTCAATGGGTCCAAACCTTTTTACTTATTCGCCTCCACATCATACCTGTTTTAACCTAGGCTTCCTGAGACAATAAAAATCACACGGTTAGTCCCCAAAACCTTTTATTTATTTATTTCAAGGGCTGTGAATTATGTTCAATCACAGCCCTTAATGAGTCACAAATAGTTTGTAAAGAGTCCCACAGTCTTTTGGGATAAGGCTGATAAGCACCCACCTTTATCTCCCTTGAAATGCTGCCAAAGACCTCATTGCCAATTAGCTTTGCAAGGCCAAAGAGAGCACAGAGTCAAAACGGAGCTTCAGAGTTTAAAACCAACCAGAACGAACAAAGTTGCTTCATGCAAAGGCTGACATCCATTTGCTCCTTTTTTATGTCTTATGGGAGGGGCCAATCATCTTCCAAGCCTTACTCCCGAGTCACCCCTTTTGTCTTAACTGTTCTTGCCTTCTGGCAGCTCTATGCATCTGTGCACTGAGAACAGGCTCCCCCCTGTTCCTCTGCCTCGCTGATGTCAGACATCAGCTGATGTCTCCTGAGGCAGCACATAACTCCCAGATGGCCCTGGTCCTCGTCCGAGCAGAGCCCTCGTCCGAGCCTTCCCCAGACTCCAGGGCTGGCCCATGTTCCTCCCCAACCTCTTCACTGTACAATTTTGCTGCTAGCTCCACAGGCCACCGGTGAACCACAACAATACCAAAAATGCCACGGAAGCATGCTGAGATGAATTTGCTTCTAAAGGTTGATTGACCAACTCAATTTCGTTTCTTTGTTCTTCGAGTCCTGCCTTTCATTGGTCAGCTTGCTACCCCTGGTATAAGTGGCAAGAAAATATTCTTGTCTCGGTTTGACTGATTAAGCTCTCCTTCGCTGGTCCTCTGACATTTCTGATGCCAGTCATGCAGATTAATGTACATTTCATTTTAATTTGAACAAATGCTTCTTTTATGATCAGAGACAGTGGTCATTTGTTTCCATTTATGCCTCCCTTCTCTTTGGCTTCATCCAAGATGGTTATGCTTTAGGTATCATCTGAGTGACATCGATCACCCAAGAGCTGATTAGAGCAGGGGTCTCCAACCTTTGCAACTTTAAGTCTCTCCAGCCAGCTTTTAAGCAAAGCTGGCTGGAGAATTCTGGGAGCTGAAATCCTTCAGACTTAAAGTTGCAAAGGTTGGAGACCCCTGGATTAGAGGACCCATTTTCTCTGACTTTAACGGACCACTTAAGATTCCCCATAACCAAGCCTTTAAATGTTTGTGATTATATTTATATTTTCTGTTGCTTTCTTTCAGTCTTTTTTCCCTTTCTGGCATTACTATTCTCTAAAAACAAAATGAGAGCTGTCTTAAACCTAAGCAGAAATGTGGAATATAAAGTGAATAAATATTCCTCTGCTCAGCAATCCATATACAGGTATTCCTTGACTTAAGAATACAATTGAGTCCAACACTTTCATTGCTAAGCAAGACATTTGTTTAGCGAGGTATGCCTCATTTTACAACCTTTATTGGCAAGGTTGGCAGAGTTGGAAGGGACCTTGGAGGTCTTCTAGTCCAACCCCCTGCTTAGGCAGGAAACCCTGCACCGTTTCAGACAAATGGTTATCCAACAACTTAAAAATTTCCATTATTGGAGCATTCACAATTTCTGGAGGCAAGTTGTTGCCCTGATTAATTGTTCAAACTGTCAGGAAATTTCTCCTTAGTTCTAGGTTGCTTCTTTGCTATATTAGTTTCCACCCATTGGTTCTTGTCCTACCCTCAGGTGCTTTGGAGAACAGCTTGACTCCCTCTTCTTTATGGCAGCCCCTGAGATATTTGGTCACTAAACGAATGATTGCTGCATAAACAGAGGGATAGAATCTAGATTACGTGAAGTGTTAATGCCACTGTATAGTGCCTTGGTAAGGCCACATTTGGAATGCTGCATACAGTTTTGGTCGCCACGATGTAGAAAAGACGTGAAGACTCTGGAAAGAGTGCAGAGAAGAGCAACCAAGAGGATTAGGGGACTGGAGACTAAAACATGAAGAACAGTTGCAGGAACTGGGTATGTCTAGTTTAATGAAAGGAAGAACTGGGGGAGACATGATAGCAGTCTTCCGATATCGCAGAGGCTGCCACAAAGAAGAGGGAGTCAAACTATTCTCCAAGGCACCTGATGGAAGAACAAGAAGCCATGGGTGGAAACTAATCAAGGAGAGAAGCAACTTAGAACTGAGGAGAAATTTCCTGATAGTTAGAACAATTAATCAGTGGAACAGCTTTCCTCCAGAAGTTGTGAATGCTCCAACCTTTGAAGTCTTTAAGAAGATGTTAGATAGCCATTTGTCTGAAATGGTATAAGGTTCCTGCCCACGCAGTGGGTTGGACTAGAAGACCTACAAGGTCCCTTCCAATTCTGCTATTGTATTGTATTGTATTGTATTGTTAAGTCAAGGATGACCAATAGGTTCCTGATATTGGAAATTTGTATTCAGTGGATGAGAAACAAAATCCCTCTAGCATTTGGAGGTTTCCACTCCCTTTTCAAGCACTCTGACGTCCTAGTCTACCCAATATTATTCTCTAGTTTTCATATTTGTCTGAAACACAAGGTTTCTAGGCGTTCAGCTTTTGTTTTTAAATTAAGACTAACAATATCTAAAAGATCTATTAAAAACAGCACAACAATACAAAAAACAAAAATCCCCCAATTTGGTAATTGGCTGTGTTATCTCACATTGTTATACTTTTAGCCCTGCAAAGCTTCATTGGCAATTAAAATAATGTTTCAAGCACTAAATATCATATACCCTGTAATAAATTACATTTGTCTCTTTTAAAAAAAGAAACCAAAATAAACAAGATTGCAAAGGATTGCTTAAAATAAACTCTTGCTGCATCTTATTTTTAAAGTATAAACTAATTCTGAAGATTGCTTGGAAAAAAGTCCAATTAGTTCTTCTGTCATTAGTATCATGTATCTTCCATTATTTATTATTATTATTTTTTATAAAAAAGGCTGTGTGTGTATGTATGAATATATGTACTGTATGTATATATGTATCTATGTATCTATGTATGTTCCAGCATAACTCATAAGAACATAAGAACATAAGAGTAGCCTTGCTGGAACAGGCCACAGCCCATCTGGTCCAGCATTCTGTCTCCCACAATGGCTCCCCATTTGCTTCAGGGTCTTCCCAAGCAGATGTCTTCACCTGCTTATGATTCCCTGCAAATGGCATTGAGAAATATCCTGCCTATCTCTCCATCCTGGAGGGTGTCCTTAGGCATCCATAATGATAGCCATGGATACCCTTGTTCTCCAATCTGGAATCAAATACTAGGGGGAGGGGAAAGACACCCCCTCGTGTGTGTGTGTGTGTGTGTGTGTGTGTGTGTGTGTGTGTGTATGTTCCAGCATATTCTCTGGAATGCCTGGCCCATTAAGGAAAGTGAGTGTGGTGTCCTAGAGTGGTATCTTTTGTGATGTCATGGGAGGGAGAAGGGAGAGCCTGAGCCATTAAGGAGAGTGAGTGCGGCATCCCAGATTGTCAACTGTTTGTGATGTCAGTTCCTTTGCAGCTTCCTTTGGAAAGCCAGCCATGATGTTCACCCTCCAGTGGACCAATGGGGAAGCACCTGATGGATTTGGGGCAAAGTGCCAGGATTGTAGACAGGGCGGGAAAGAGGAGCACATAGGAGGGGGAAGGGAGAGGGCAGGGATGATAGGCATAGAAGTATGGGGAAGAATGGCCCCTGTCAATGGCTCCCTGTCAGACAAACACTTTAACCTTTATAAATACCCATGCAATGCAAGTTATTGGCTAGTCTGCTATAAAATCCATCCTTCGCCTGAGCTACTAAGTGCATCCATGTCCTTCTAGTGCCATCTTCTTTAAATACTCCTGCATAGACGCTGCCCTCTCTCCCACTCCTTATCTCCTCAACAGAACGCAAAATATTGACAGAGACCATATTTGGAACCTCCTTCGGATTTGTATAAATAGACTTTACATAAAGTAGGGATGGCCTGAAGGGTTGATGCTGCTTTGAAATGACAGTGTTCTAGAATGAAACGTTTTCTTCCTCTCAAAGCTGGAAGCTAGAGAAGAGATTTGTTTCTGGACATGTGTGTTAGCACAATGATTCATGCACAAGTAGGGCTATTAATCATTCCAGCTGTTGCTTTGCCAGCAGTCTTGGACTGGGACGTCATCCAGAGATGGTAAGTAAGAGTAATCTTCACTTGACATCCTTACTCCAGAGTCCAGGATCGCCCAATTTCGGAGAATGCAAATTGATAGCATTTACTCAATGCCTTGTTTTAGTGTAACGAGGAAAGGCAGACATATAGATCATGACGAAAGGCTTAATGAGGTTTGTGGCAAAAGAATTCATGAAGAAAGGCATTGTACCCTTTCCTTTGCAATGGAAAATTCTTATACAGAAAGATCTGGAAATTGAGTTATGGCAACTGGACTTTTCTTTTTTTGGTTTGAAATGTTTTGCTGCTTATCCAGGTAGCTTCTTCTACCTGGTGTTGAAGAAGCTACTTATCTTCTTCTACATGGCCTTGAAGAAGCTGCTTAACTTTAGATTTAGATTTAGATTTTATTCGATTTGTATCCCGCCCTTCTCCAAACGGACCCAGGGCGGCGCACAGGAAAATTAAAATAATATACAAAGCAATACAGTACAATACAAAACAAAACAATACAATACAATACTTCTTCTACTTGGTCTTGAAGAAGCTGGTTAACTTCTACATGGTCTTGAAGGTTGCTGCTTAGCTTCTTCTACTTGTTCTTGAAGAAACTACTTAACTTCTTCTACTTGGTTTTGAAGAAGCTGCTTAACTTCTTCTACTTGTTCTTGAAGAAACTACTTAACTTCTTCTACTTGGTCTTGAAGAAACTACTTAACTTCTTCTCCTTGTTCTTGAAGAAACTACTTAACTTCTTCTACTTGGTCTTGAAGAAGCTACTTGGATAAACAATGAAACATTTTCAAACCAAAAAAAAAAAAAGTAGTTCAGTTGACATGACTCAACTTCCAGACAACTCTACCTCAATGATTGAGAATCTTCACGGATATACAAAAAGATCTCCTCCTACACCAAAGATCACATTCACGGCCTTCAGCTTCATACCATCTCTGCCATGCAATATACAAGATGCTGATATTACCATTGATGAATCCTCAGATCTTGGGTAGAGAAGGCTTTAAGGGATTTGGCATTTGCCAAGCCAAGTAAGTATATTTATAGAAGAACGTCAAACAGAGCCAGCTGCAAGTTAGTCTTTCAGGTCTCTCCACGTAATTTACTAGGTGAAAAATTGTGTGTAGAATTTTATGAAGTTCTCCAGGGGAAGAAGAAATTCTCCTGCTGTTCCTCATGATCAGAACTTCCTGGTAGCTCTGATATTAGCAGTGCTATTGAAAAAGCCACTGGAGAGATGATTGAATGTTAAAAGACAGGAAATTGACACATAGCCCTTAGCTCTCCTATCACTAAATAAGTGCAAGAACACCACACTCCACCCATGTTCATTTCTTCTGGGCTGGTTAATGACTGGGGGGAAAAAGATTGATTCCATTTGAACATTTTTTCAATATTCTTTTCTCTTTTCAAAGAATTTTTGAAGTAGATTATCTTTCATCAAATTTAATGAGAGAAAAATAGAAGAAAAATTGCTGGTGAATTTTTACTGAGAAACAACACAAAGGAGGAAGCATATACATAACAGAAGGGAGGGAGGGAGGGGGAGGGAGGAAGGAAGGAAAGGAAAGGAAGAAAAGGAAGGAGGGAGGGAAGGAAGGTAGGAAGGGAAGGAAAGGTGGGTGAGAAGGAGGGGGAAGGAGGGAGGGAGAGAAGGAAAGGAGGGAGGGAGGAAAGGAGGGAGGGAGGGAGAGAGAGAAGAAAGGAAGGAAAGGAAGGAAGGACGAAGGGAAGGGAAGGAAGGAGGGAGGGAGGGAAGGAAAGGAGGGAGGGAGGAAAGGAGGGAGGGAGGGAGAGAGAGAAGAAAGGAAGGAAAGGAAGGAAGGAAGGACGGAGGGGAGGGAAGGGAAGGGAAGGAAGGAGGGAGGGAAGGAGTGGGGGAGGAAAGTCCACCACAGTTTAGACTCCTTATTTTCCCACTCATTTGGCAATAGTAATCACTTCCGATTTACTCACCAACGGTACCACTATCAAATTAATTTTCGATCAGATCCCTTTTGTTCCCCTCCTTCAAATCTTTAATAAAAAATACTAATTCTTTTCATTCTCGGACTTGATCTAGACAAATATGTTCAGCGTTCTGTAAGGGAGAGCGACTAGCTGAGAGATGAGTTTATTTATAAAAATGCTTGTTTGGGAAAAGCTCATTTTATCCAAAAGGTTGTTTACCAATGAATAACTGGAATGAGCTTCCCATATAGATGACATAGGGTGTTTTTCTTCTTTCAGCTCTAAACCGATGGGTCCTTGTTCTTTCCCTCCCTATTCTCCCCCCCCCCCTCCCCCATCCCCATTTCAACTTGTTCAGATTATGTCTGCCTTGGCTCCTTTGCTAATGCACCTGTGACAGCTGCAGACACATACTTACCGGCTTTATTAATCCCTGGGATGAAACCTTTCACCTTCTTCAAGGCAGGCTCTTAAAAACTGATCTGCCAAAGCATCTATTGATTGCAGGTTCTATTAACATTAATCAGCCTCTCTGTGCAGAGATTCCACGGAAATTTTATGCCTGCGTACATCTGTCTGTTTGGGTTGCCGAGGGGTGGGGGTGGGGAATCCCATTGGCTTTATCTAAGCAAACAATTTGGCCTTTAATTGTAGTACCCCTGGCATCTCTCTGTTGCTATTAAATCCTGTCTACAGCATTTGCATGGCTGGGCATCACAGTCTTTCATAACTTTCATTTAACAGCATGCAGAATTATTTTGGCTTGCAGCTTGATTGGTTAGTTAGAGCAAAAAGAGATCTCTGAAGATCTTTCTTCCTTCCTTTCTTTCCTTCCTTCCTTCCTTCCTTCCCTCTTTTTTCTTTTCCTTCCTTCCTTCCTTCCCTCTTTTTTCTTTTCCTTCCTTCCTTCCTTCCATCCTTCCTTCTTTTTCTTTCCTCCTTCCTTTCCTTCCTTCCTTTCTCTTCCTTCCTTCCTTCCTTCCTTCCTTTCTTCCTTCCTTCCTTTCTCTTCCTTCCTTCCTTCCTTCCCTTCCTTCTTCCTTCCTTCCTTCCTTCCTTCCTTTCTCTTCCTTCCTTTCTCTTCCTTCCTTCCTTTCCTTCTTCCTTCCTTCCTTTCTTTCTTCCTTCCTTTCTCTTCCTTCCTTTCCTTTCCTTCCTTCCTTCCTTCCTTCCTTTCTCTTCCTTCCTTCCTTCCTTCCTTTCCTTCTTCTTTCCTTTATTTCTCTTTTCTTTCTTGTCTCCCCCCCTCTCTCTCCTTCCCCATCCTTCCCTTTGGATATTGCAGATAGAGATAGTGAAGGGGTAAGTAGGCTGAGACGGAAATAAATCACATTCTAAAATCCTAAAGGCCAGATTAGGAAAGATTTTCCCCCCTCTTGTCTTAGGTCCAAAACTGAAGTTAAATTGAGACAACAATCAGTATAGTAGTTCTGGGATGTAAACCTACTAGGAGTCCCAAGATGATGTTGTGAGAGGCCTTGCTGCCATCTGGAATTAGGAGACAGAAGAAGGGTCTCCTGTTACAGGTGATAATATCTACCTGTCGATATTATCACAATAGATATTATTATTACCTGTAGGTATGTAATTTTGTTTGAACCTGTTGAGCTTGGCTCATAAGCATCTGTGTGGATATACAGGGGTAGATAGAACACAAAAGAGAAAGATTCATGGTTAATACTGGGTACAGTGGAGTGGGAAAAATGTCACCTCCTAGGTGAAATCTTATGGCATGTGTCAGCATGTGGGACACAGTCTTTATATAAATAAATCCCTTTTATATCTCGTACTGATAACAGGCATCCCCTTCTGGAGCTTTTGGTAGGTCCAATAATTAATCCAAAGATGCTTTAGATGAGCAATATGCTCTGATCTTCATTTATTATTATGCCAACCATAGAGATGCTATGCCCAAGCCAAAGGATGCCACATATGTGAGTCACGTATCACTAGTGGCAGCAGAGAGAGCTACTCAGGTTGTTCTCAAGAATTGCAGGAACACACCGCTTGGAGGAGATAAATCGCTCCATGGCTCGGGGCCTAGCTATATACGAGACCACCTTCTGCCCCACACATTCCTTCGTCCGATCCGCTCCCACAGAGAGGGTCTTCTCCGGGTGCCGTCAGCTGGGCAATGCCGGTTGGCGACACCCAGGGGAAGGGCCTTCTCTGTGGCGGGCCCTGCCCTCTGGAACGACCTACCCCCCGATCTTCGCACTACCTTGGACCTCCGCCTCTTCCGCCAACGTCTTAAGACGTATCTATTCCAACAAGCCGGCCTAGCATAGCCCCCGCTTCTGACTTTTTATATACAAACTCTAATTTGGTAAGGTTTTAAATGGGTTTTAGCACGGGATTTAAATTATTTAATATGTTTTAATGATTTATATTGTTTTGTATTGTGATTTTAGTAACACCTGTGCACCGCCCTGGGTCCTAATAAGGAGAAGGGCGGGGTATAAATTCGAAAATAAAAATAAATAAAAATAAAAATTGTTGGGAATTAGCCACCATATCTCATATTGGTGTTTTGAGGTGCCCCGTGACATATCCACATGGAAACACAAGCAAATACGTCATGTACTTAAAGGAAATGAATCATCCGAAAGAGAGCAAAAGAGGGCATATGCTGGCAAGAGTCACTGAGAATATTCAAACCATCTATTCAGACATGCTTAAACAAGACAAATGAGAGATGAGATTTGTTTGTGGCTGATCAATTCCTGGATCCAGATCAAGATTTCATAAATCACTGTCCTTTTTCCATTTGTTTTCCCACAGTGAGAGCGAGCCGGCTTGCTGCTGTTTGCAAAGAAGGAACCAGAAGACCAATTTCATTTCACATCTGTTCAGATTAATTGGCTTTAAAAAAAAAATCTTAATTCCAAGTCTTAGGTCTTCTGGGCAAAATTAAGTGAGCTAGGAAAAAATGCCTTCTCCTTACTATTGCCATCATCTTGGGAAAAGGCTATAGGTCTGGAGAACCAGTTGTCCAGATACGATTCTGAATTAGAAAGGGGATCACAGAAGGAAGTTTAAAATAACTTGTGTCCCTGAAAATAAGACCTATCCCGAAAATAAACCCTAATGTTTTATGTGTATGTCTACTATAAGCCCTACTTAAGAGCCTGCACAGCCGGCTAGCCCACCATTCTGTCTGGTTGTTCACAGTGTTGCAGCCAGAAGGCAAGGTGGGGTGGTGATGGAGCTGCCCCATGTGCCCCTCACCGGCTTACCTCAAGGCCCCTGCAGCCATGTCATCCACTCCCCAACAGCTACCTCGTGGCACCCATGGGCAGCAGGAGCTCACGTGATTTATCACATCTGCTTGCTTCCAGCCACAATGGAGCAGGAGGCCAAAGGGGGTGCTGGTGCTGTGGCCGTGAGGTAAGCCAGTGCAGGGCGTTTGGGGCAGCTCCATCCACCCCCACCTCACCTCATGGCTGCAGCACTGGATCATTGCTTGGTCTCCTGCTCCATCGCAGCTGTGAGCAAGCAGAAGAAGTGGGCCGGTGGCCACCTGGGGTCCTGCTGGATAAGGCTTCCAGAGCCGCCGCTGTGGGCCAAGGCAGGCAGGTATCAGGGCATGGGTAGCCTGGCTGTGGGCCTCTGTGGTAAGCTGGTGTGGGGTGCATGGGACAGCTCCATCTTCTCCCTTGATGGTGGTGGTACTGGCACACCATGTAGCCTCCTGCCCCGCTATAAGCAAGCACAAGAAGTGGGCCTCCAGTACATGGGGGGGGGGGAATAAGGCACCCTGCAAAATAAGCCCTAGGTCTTATTTTCAGGAAAACAAAGGTAGTTTCCTGATGTTTTTCTTCCATGCCAAGTTCCTGCATGCATCCATTAGGCTTCCTGAAGTTCATCCCCTCCAGATGGGTTGAATTTCAACTCCCACAATCCTCTGTCAGCACAACCCCTGGATTGTGCGCAATGGTCCACACACTCTCGAGGTTGGTAAAGCCAGTGTTGAAGTATCACCATTCTCAATGGTGGCTTCTCTCTTTCAATCTTCCGGTGGCTGCAAAAACAATCCTAGGAGTATTTATTGAAACACTCCAGTGTAAGCAATCAGAGAAGTGAACATGTCACTTAGTGTCTGTAATCACTTGAACACAGGGAGGCAAGCTCACCGAAAACCATATTCAATGAGGCACTTCGCCATCACAAAATCAAGTCAAGTGACAATATTTAGAAGAAGTCACGTCCTGATTGCCTTTATTATTATTTTTTAAAGCCAGGAGATCAACATAGTGTGGACAAATCAATGAACGATTAAAAAAAAAAACACCCTGTTGATTCTGTCTCTGCCTTTGATGGCATGTTCTTATTATTTTTCTTCAAGACAGGTGGGTAGAAGCACATTACAAGGCCCAACGATGAAGCCAGTTCTGTGGACGGCAGGAGAGATGCCTCATGTGGTGTTTATGCTAAGCAAGAAAAGAGTTGAAAGCTCAAAGATATAGGTTGATTTCTGCTTTTGACAGAAAAGAAAGAAAAAAGTCAATGACATTTTTCTACCTCAGAGATTTCCTCCCCCCCCCCCCCATCTCCCCTCTAGCTGGTGGCCATCTTATTGGAAAAGGATAATAGAGCCTCTGATATGAGGTACTGTGTGTCTTGCAACAATATTTGCTCTATTGTCAAAAAGAAAGGTGTGCATTTAATGCTTTGAAACATGGCATTCAATGACATTTTCTTTGTTTTCCAAAATATCCATGATAGCTAAGGCAGCAGGGAAGCCAAGCAACCATTGTTAATCACCTGTGAATTTTTTTTTTTATGAAAAAAAAAAGGAAAAGTAATGTACCGATATAGAACACAAGAAATCTTTGGAATGCTTCTGCTGATGGCGCCATGCGGAGAAACACAATGCAGCTTGTCCAGAATATTCAAGTTCAGACCAAATCTTTTCCATTTAGATCTTTTGGTACAAATTTCTACGCTAATAGGTTTCATCATAATAAATGTTCTGAGAGCAGACCTTGACTTCTATTTGTAGATGTTTGTATTTTGTGGTGGTTCAGGGCACAGCCAGCCAGATGTTTAGACTGGAGTTGATATTTTTGAGTCCTTCTCCAGGATAGGCAGATGTGGAGGTTTGATGCTGTTTAGACAATATATATGTGTGTGTGTGTGTGTGTGTGTGTTCGATTTTGAGCTGATAAATAAATAAATCAGGCAAACTAGGATAGATCTATTTCGAGCTATTTAGCTCTCATCAGCTAGCCATACCCTTACTGGGATTTGAACATGGGAAGTATTACACATTAGGCAGTTGTAATTGCCACTAAGCCACAGGTTCTCCTCCTTGATCAGCAAATGTGTGTGTTAGGTTTTGAGCTGATAAATATATAAATAAATTATATATAAATAATTTTGTCTTTCTTAAGGGCAGTTATTAAGTCTGGGGTGTTACGTGGTAGGTGCCTGTCTGTGATTATTATTATTTCCCCATCTTTCCTACACAGAATTTTATATGCTATATAATGCTCTCCTTTCTCCTCCCATCTTTCTTTCAGTAAAAGTTCTCCTCACATATATGTGCTAGCCATTCCTGACTCTAGGGGGTGGTGCTCATCTCTGTTTCAAAGCCAAAGAGCCAGCACTGTCCGAAGACGTCTCCGTGGTCATGTGGCCGCCATGACTCAATGCCCAAGGCGCACAGAACGCTGTTACCTTCCCACCAAAGGTGGTCCCTATTTTTCTACTTTTACGTGTTTTCGAATTGCTAGGTTGGCAGAAGCTGGGACAAGTAACGGGAGCTCACTCCATTACATGGCGCTAGGGATTCGAACCGCCAAACTGCCGACCTTTCTGATTGACAAACTCAGCGTCTTAGCCACTGAGCCTTTTTCTTTCAGTAACCCTCCCCTTCTCCTGCTCATCATCAATACCACCGCCATAAAGATGCCAGAACCTTTATCTTATTATAGACTGCAAGCTGAATTTCCCCAAAGCAGCACACACAGCTTTGTCTAGCACGCGCTCCATGTGGTGTGTGGGATGTTGGGTTTCGTCATATGCTGCACTGGAGGGCAGAGTAACATCCTCCTTCTCCTTTGGCCTGCTGAGTTCTCTTTTCAGATCAAGATTGAAGTCTCCCCATGGAGTTTCGGCAGCCTGGTAGCTAAGACCAGCCTATGGATTTCCAGTCTTAATCTCCACAGCAGCTGTCTCGCCCAATTGGCTCGGTGCATGCCGCACAGTGCGACCACTGGCATGAAAATGATTGTAACACAGTGGGGAAGTTTGGATACCAGTTAGGACATAGGATACTTCTCAGAAATGATAGATGTAAACCAAAGTGGCCCTGCTGTTTTATAAACTTTAAATATGTGCCTGGCCTTAGAGAAGAAAGAAGCCGGAAACAACTCAGTTCAAGTACCATCCTGCAGGGCACGTCTCCTGCATACCAGATGCTCAGAATGAGGCTTTCCGTCTTTATCAGCGTATGGTTCACACAACGCACCATATGGAAGGTTGTCAGGCCCAAGTCAAAGATGAGATAGTGAAATCCAATCAAGCCCAGGCCTTCATTTGCTTACACCTAATAGACAGATCAGAAGGTCGGCAGTTCAGCGGTTCCAATCCCTACTGCCGCATAATGGAGGGAGCTCCCGTTACTTGACCCAACTTCTGCCAAGCTAGCAGTTTGACCGCATGTAAAAATGCAAGTAGAAAATTAGGGACCACCTTTGGTGGGAAGGGAACAGTGTCCCATGTGTCTTCGGCGCTTAGTCATGCCAGCCACATGACCACAGAGACATCTTCGGACAGCGCTGGCTCTTCGGCTTTGAAATGGAGATGAGCACCACTCCCTACAGTCAGGATCGACGAGCACATATGTGTGAGGGGAACCTTCACCTTTGATAGATAGAATCTTGCCAAACCAAAGCTATAATTTTCTAAGCTACTCAGTACATCCTGAGAGATTCTAGAGTGTGACTGCCCTGAACCTCTTTGTCCCCCACTTTCCACTCCAGCTTGGGACTGCGCAATCTCTCAATCTTCCTGGGAATGTCTCAGTTGGTCAATCCTTCCCCTCTGCTTCTGCAGGTGCATATTCCATTACAAGGCCAATCTATGGAGCCCACAGCCTTATTTGAACGTGCCTTCCAATAACGGAGGGGCCAATTGGCTTATTAATTCAATTCCCACCTTCGGTTTGTGTCAGACTGTTGATCTGACACAACTGGAATTGGAGTGGAGGAAAAATCAAGCTAATCCCATGTATGGTTTGATTCAAGTGCCAAATCAGGTTCAGTAGTGAAATGCATGTACTTCTCTGGCCAACCCCACAATTATTTCATACAGTCAACTTTTCAGTGAACATTTCTGCTTTCTTAAGGCACTGACTCATCATAGCGAAACATATAAATAAAAATAATAACAGTATCATAGCCATAAAGTAAAATGGAAACAACATTTCTAAGCCCGTTGGCTAGCCACACTGTCAACACGACTGATGAATCAATTAATGACAAATGAAGGGGAGAGGAGAGAGGAAGAGTGCAAATGTATAGGAGATGAGCAGGCTGAGCTGGTGGAGTTAAGTGCATCATCAGATAAGTCGTTTTGATCCCACAAACGGTCCAAGTTCAATCCCTCTTGATTTCTGCTGACCCTTATCTGGCACCAATTTAGTGTTGAAGTCCATTTGATTAGATACTTGTCTATAGGCTTGAGCAATAAATATTGGAAATACAAATTTATTTATTTGTTTGTTTGTTTGTTTGTTTGTTTGTTTGTTTGTTTGTTTGTTTGTTTGTTTTAATCACATTTATATCCCGCCCTTCTCCACGAAGGACCCAGGGCGGCGCACAGGAATTTAAAAACATACAAAACAATAAGTACAAAATTTAAAAACATATTAAATTACAATCCTATGCTAAAACCAAATTAAAATCCCCAGTTTAAAAGCTATCTAAAATAGCCCCGATGGGAGGTTAGGCTAGGCCGGCTTGCTGGAAAAGATGTGTCTTTAGACACTGGCGGAAGAGGCGGAGGTCCGATGTATGGTTCTAATCCTTTGCACCTAATTCAGGATGGGTTGGACTTGGATTGTTTGTGGGAATGCTGTGATTCTAAGGTGATGGTGCACTTAACTCTGCCCCTCAGCTCTGCCTGCTGTTCTCCTACAAAATGCCCTTAATTCTTTGTTTTCTTTGCTTTTTTTTTAATGAATCAAACCAACAGTTAGTCTAATCCAAGAAATACAAGCTAAGATAAAGTGAACACACAACCCCTGGAATCTTTTTTCATGGCCTCGTAAATACCTTGTGAATACATAAGGAGGTCCACTCATCCCTAAACTCTGGAAATGATGAAGAAATTATACTGCTAACTTAACTCATAATTCCTCCGTTTTATTCCTTTGATGCTATTATTATCTCTCCTTAGACTATTGGGACATGATTAATATGGAGTTACCCTTGGAAAGATTTTGGGAGCTAAATTTGTAGAAAAGCAGCAGGCAATACGGCGTGGGGCATGTCTTAGAGAAAGGGGTGGGCTTCAAAAATTTCAGCAACAGGTTCTCTGCCCCATTGCTGGGTAGGCGTGGCCATGGTGGGTGTGGCCTAGTTGGCCTCCTGCACCACAGAGGGGTGGGGGCGTTTCCTTGAGCCTCTGGGAGGGTGAAAACTGCTTCTCCCAGACTCCGGAAGCCCTCCAGAGGCCGGAAACAGGCCCATTTCCATCCTTCCAGAACTTCTGGGAGGCCCGTTTTTCTCCCTCTTTGAACATGTGAAGGGAGGGGAGGGGTGGAAGGGGCCAGGTGGGATTTAGAGGTTCTCCAAACCAACCATAACGTTAGCTACAGGTTCTCCCGAACCAAGACGACCCTGTAGCAGCCCACCCCTGCTTAGAGAGCAGATTCCTGTGTTTGTCAAGTTCTTGCAGAATCTCGCTTTTCCACTCCAAACTTTTGAATGGCATGAAGGCAAGATATTTGAAAGGTATTGCTCATCACTGTGATGGAGCTAAAATGCCTTATGGAGCCCCTTCTAACTCCCACATTTTATGATATGCAAGGGCCCTGTTGAGCGTCACATCATAAAGACAAGCGAGATTGATAGGTACATGACACTAAACTGCACAGTGATTACAGAACTCTCTCCTAGAAAAGTATAATCCCTAATAAAAAATTGCACGCCTTCACCAGAGCTTTGATGGATCATAATACAGGTTTTCAAATGAATGTTTTGTTTCTGGTTTCATTACAAGTTTATATTCTTCATAGTTTTAAATTATACACTGCACTGAGGATCCTGTGGACAGGTAAATGGTTTTTTTTTTCTTTCCGTTACGTTTCTCTCAAAGTTCGGCTATGAATGCCATATACAGAACTGTGGTTCATGCTAGCTTTGTTCCCTCTTACATGAACATGGTCCGTACGCCTGGCTCAATTCTCTTAGGATGCCTGAGAAAGAGGCTGGAAAGCCTATTGGCTAAAGCCATGATGGCAAACCTATGGCACGTGTGGCCGAAGTGGAAACTTGATTTCATTGAGGGATGCATCAGGGTTGTGTTTGACCTCGGGGGGGGGGGTGGAGTGGCCGATGCCGGGGTGGGCATGGCCAGCTTGATGTCACTCGTGTTGGGGCACCTGTGGTGCCCGAGAGCTCTATCAGAGAAAATGGGCTCCCGAGGTCAGTTTTCGGCTGCAATGGCCTCCTGCAACCAGTGGTAGGATTCAAAACATTTTACTACTGGTTCTATGGGGGTGGCTTGGTGGGCGTGGTATGGCTTGGTGGGCATGGCTTGGTAGGCATGGCAGGGGAAGGATACTGTAAAATCCCCATTCCCTCCCCACTCCAGGAGAAGGTTACTGCAAAATCTCCATTCCCTCCTGATCAGCTGGGACTCAGGATGCAGAGAATAGATAGGGGCAGGGCCAGTCAGAGGTAGCATTTACCGGTTCTCTGAACTACTCAAAATTTTCTCTACCGGTCTGCCAGAACTGGTCAGAACCTGCTGAATACCACCTCTGCCTGCAACCCTCTGCCAGTGAAAATGGAGCTACATTTTTGCTGGCAGAAGCACTGCGGGCTAGTCCTTTGCTGTTTCCAGGGCGGCCCCTTGGGCTAGGGCTAGCACCCCATCAGTGGTGGGTTTCAAATTTTTTAGAACCTACTCTGTAGGTGTGGCCTATTTTGTGGGCGTGGCTTGGCAGTCATGTGACAGGGTGGGAGTGGCCACCTTTTAAAATGTGGTGAAACTCATTTAACAACGCTCTTGCTTAGCAACCAAAATTTTGGACTCAATTGTGATGATAAATTCTTCCTTCCTTCCTTCCTTCCTTCCTTCCTTCCTTCCTTCCTTCCTTCCTTTTCTTTTCTTTCCTTTCCTTTCCTTCTCGTTGGGTCACTGGCAGCGGCGGGTCAGATTTACTTCCAGGTACGCCGATGGAACCCCCTCTCACCGGTTCTCTAAATTTCACTAACCGGCTCTCACGAGTAGGTGCGAGCCTGCAGAAACCCACTACTGCACCTCATGGGCCAGATCTGGCTCCCGGCCTTGAGTTTGACACCCCTGAACATTTTGGGCTCAGTTGTGGTCATTCATTGAGGACTATCTGTAGTCATCCATATAGCATTCCCAATCACCAATGGTGATCAAGTGAGTTATTAGACAGACACGTGCTACGCGAATTGCATTTCCTGAAACGAAAGAGCTGTACTTCCATATTAGTCGACTTCTCTCTCTCCATTGAAACCCTTCTGTGTGTTTTTATTGACATCGCTTATTTCCCGAGAATAAATTAACCCTCTTGGACTGCCACCACTGGGGTCCTCTGCTCTTCACTCTCTCCAGCCAAAAACAAACAAAAAAAAAAGGTGTCCTATTTTTTGCAAAAAGGAACTCTTGGAATTTTTCCCAGCTCCTTCTAATATAGAGACGGCATATGTCGAGCTAATAAATAATTATGTGACATTTGGAGAGAAGAGAATCTATCCAGATGTAAAAACAAGAGTTTATCAGCAAAGCAATGAACTCACCAGGAAGAGGAAACAATCAACGCAAAAACAACAAATCAAAATAAAAACAGAGAGGCTTTCTCAATTCTCTGCCTTTATCATATCAAGCCAGCCGGCAGGTGAAAGCGAAAACAGTCAATAGACAGGGTGACATTTTTCAAAGCCAACAGGAATGGCGCTGAAGGCTGTAGGGAATGCAAGCGGTAGGCCGAATGGATGGCTGAAGTCTTGAGGGATCATTTTCATTCTGTGTTTCTCACCGCGCTGAGCTTTTAAAGGGATGGGGTCTTTATTCCTACTCCAATGTTTCCCCCTTTTTTTTGGCTGCCTAAATCAAGAAGACATTAAAAATGAGACTTTCATTCATTCCATTGTAGAAAAGCTCCAAGTGCCTCTTTATGAGGGTATGTATGAGCTACCGAGCACACGCATGGAAAGGTTAATAGATTCCCGTGTATTTTAGCCGTTTAGTGCAGTCTTCTGAATGGCATCATTTGCCATCTTTGGAACAAATAAGCAACTTCTAATATGACAGGGGAAAGGCAGGCTGGTGTAATGGTTAAAGCAGCAGGGGTGAAACCGAGAGATCGTAACAGCCTTAGGCACAAAGCCAACTAAGTGACGTGGGCCAGTCCCATTTTCTCAGCCCTGGGAAGAAAGCAAGGGGAGGCCACTTTCAAAAGTGGTTTTCAAAAGTGGTTTTAATCTTAGACTGTCTACCGTCGACCTCACCCCATTCCTAAGAGGTCTTTAAGGGGCGTGCATAAGCACACCAGCGTGCCTATCGTCCCTGTCCTAATATTCCTTTGTATTTTTTTTAATTTCATGTATTCATAATCATACCTATACTTATATCTATTATCTAATTCATGCTTGACGAAACAAACAAACAAACACATAAATATTTTGTCAAGAAAATTTCAGGGACTTAACCAGATAGTTGCCATGAAGCAAAACTGATTCAAAGGAGAGGAGAGGAGAGGAGAGGGGAGGGGAGGGGAGGGGAGGGAAAGGAAAGGAAAGGAAAGGAAAGGAAAGGAAAGGAAAGGAAAGGAAAGGAAAGGAAAGGAAAGGAAAGGAAAGGAAAGGAAAGGAAAGGAAAGGAAACAAATTTAGAACTGAGGAGAAATTTCCTGACAGTTAGAACAATTAATCAGTGGAACAACTTGCCTCCAGAAGTTGTGAATGCTCCAACACTGGAAGTTATTAAAAGAGATTAGATTAGTGGTGTAGGTTTCCTGCCTAAGCAGGGGGCTGGACTAGAAGACCTCCAAGATCCCTTTCAACTCAACTCTTCTCTTCTATGAAAGAAAAAGAAAGAGAGAGAGAGAGAGAGAGAGAGAGAGAGAGAGAGAAGAAAGAAAGAGAAAAAAGAGAGAGAGAGAGAGAAAGAAAGAAAGAAAGAAAGAAAGAAAGAAAGAAAGAAAGAAAGAGGAAGGGGGGAAGGCATGCCAGTGTTACAGAGAACCAACACACCTTTTCTTCCTTTCTCTACCTAATACAAAAGGATAATTTAATCTACTCCAATATAAACAAAGTGACAAGTGTCTCTTTCTATGGAGACCTTAAGTGGTTTCAGGTATATTTTATGCAGACAGTGAAGCAGAAACTGTACACCTTGAATGGTCTAAGACTCCAAGCCATTCCAAGGCACTTACAGCTCTTTGCTGATGTGCATAAAGGCAGCATCAGTTTTAATATTTAATGGAGAAATGAGCCGGAACAGACTTTTGAGTGAAGACGTGGGAAAGACACAAGGACAGAATTTCGAGAAGTATCCACCTTTCAAAACAATGCAGAGAGAAAGGCATGAATAAGTAACAGGTAAAGGGGTAGGCAGTACAACGTCTTAACTCATATTTTATGCCAATCTTTTCTTGGAATGGAAATGAGCCTTAGCTGGGCATTGTTTCACCACTAGTGGAAGGAGGGGCTACAGCACAAGAAAAGACAAAGAAAGGATAAAGCCTACCAGTCTGATTTAAATGAATGCAAATTTTTAAAGAATTACATCCTAAGCCCCAGAATGAACCAGTAAAGTGGCTGCAAGACGTGCTAATTATAATCTTTGAGAACTCCTGGAGAACGGGCAAAACTCCAAAAAGACTGGAGGAAAAACAAATATTGTTGCTATCTTCCAAAAAATGGAAAAAGAAGGTCCCGGGAATTTACCAGTTTATCATCTTGATGTCTGGACTGGTCCAAGTCCTTGAGCAGATTATTACACAATGTATTTGTGAGCATTGGTTAATCAATACAGGCAGTGGTGAAATGTAAAATAATTTGTCAAAATAATAGTTCTCTGGGTGTGGCTTGGTGGGTGTGGCTTGGTGGGGCCATGTGACCGGGTGGGCTTGGCCAACTTTTTTTTTTTCATTTTTAAAGCATTTTTGCTACCTATTCGCCCAAACCGGTAGTAAAAAAGAATGCTTTAAGAAGTGTGTGTGTGGGGGGGGAAGGTTCATCAGTAGTGCCGTGTGATCATGGAAACCTCTCTTTTTTTCACTTTTTTTAAAGCATTTGGGCGCATAGGTAGGGGAAAAATGATTTTAAAAGCAGAAAAAAGCTTCCGACAATCGAGTGTCTCACAGCTGAGCCAAGCGATCATTGGAAGCTTTTTTTTACTACTGGTTTGCAGAACCAACAACAATCAGCCCTACTGATTCACGCAAACCGATAGCATTTTACTCCTGAATTCAAGGGTGTATGGGGCATTCAGGGAGGGATAGCACCTCTGATGTAGGGGCATATCATGTCCTCTTAGGGCAGCTTTTGGGGCAGCTCGTCCACCTTTTGTCCCCACCAGTCACTCAGCTCTCACCTGTGGCTCCTAGTAGCTGTAGTATGCACAGCTGTCACACCCTGAGTAACAGCTTCGACAGGCTGGCTAAACCAGGTTGAGAGTAGCCATTGGGTCATTGACCTTCGATGAGGTAGGGACTTGTCTATCCTGAGTGTGTGAAGACAGATTCCAGTGGATTGAGTGGATCAAACCTACTAGAATAGGACAACGGTCATGAAGGCGGTCTCTGCGAGCGATGTGGTATGCTAAGAGCACGGCAAGACACGAAAGATGCCCTGATCAACCCCTGCGCTCAGCCCATCTCCAACTGTCTCGACTCTTGTCCTGCTAATGCAACAAGATGGAATCTGGGGAGAGAGTGAGGCTGACTCTGCACACATCTCCGTCACTTTAACCCAATTCATGTGCAGGTCTTGACATCCCCTCAATGAGATGTCACGGTCCTCTTCAAACAGGATGGATGAACATCATATCAATTCAAAAGGGACAGCATAGCCACATCACCCTGGGCTACTCTGACCTCCTTTTTTAAAAGAGTTACTGACCTTAATAGGCTGAGGAAATGCAATGGACATGGTGTATCCTGACATCAGCAATGTTTCTCACGATAGCGTTATAAATAAAAGGGCAAATTAGGGTATAGATGATACAGCTCTTAGATGTATTCTTAACTGGCTGAATGTGCAAAGCTAGGTGTCAAGTCTGAAGCGAACCTGGCTGGGACCATTTTGCAGGCTTCAGGGTTGCCACAGTGCGAAGAAGAGCTAGGGAGGCGGGGGACATAGTTAGTTGAGGGTTTATAGCCAAAATAAAATAGTTTCCTGTGGGAACCAAGGACATTCCAACTGGTGGCTGGAGAGAGAAGGAGCACAGTATCCAGGCAACCAGCCAGCACCTTGATTGGGCAATGTGATTGTTTGGGAAATGGGGGGGGGGGACTTTAATTTTTTTTTAAAGTGAAAACCATGTGAACTTTATAGGACCTCTTCCCCTCATCCCCCAAGGTCATCCACATATTCCATTATAGTCTGTCAGTCAAATGACCATCTGAATCAGGATGTCTTAAAGATGTGCTATGGCAGAAAGCAGTTGGTCATTATGAGATCTAAAATGCTGAACCAGATGGGCTCTTTATCTGATTCAGCAAGGTTGTCCTTTTACCTTTATTTTTATCCTTGATTTTAGACTATATTTATTCAGCAGTGCCTAAATCAGCCCTTAGTTCAAAGGAGTAGAGTAGAGTAGAGTAGAGTAGAGTAGAGTAGAGTAGAGTAGAGTAGAGTAGAGTAGAGTAGAGTAGAGTAGCAATGGAATGGAATGGAATGGAATGGAATAGATAGGATGGGATGGGATGGGATGGGATAGGATAATTTATTGGTCTTTAGTGTCCAAGTATGATTGGACACACAAGGAATTTGTTCCCGCTGCATAAGCTCACAGTGTCCATATAAGCAGCAAGTAATTGGTCATATATCATAAATCCTACTTACAATCATTAATCATAAGTTACAAACAACAATTGATAAAGCATAAGAAACCCACAGCAGAGGATAATAGGAATATATCTTAATACTCAGAACATTCCCCTTCTACGGCTCTATACAATCCCTTTGGAAGTGTGATGCTGGCAAAATAAGGTTACCTTCACATCAAAACTCTATTCTAGAGTGATTCTTATGTATTAATGAACATCTGGCCCTCTTTTTTTTCAAGCAAGGCTCCCATGTTGATTTCTCCATGGAAAGAGCCTTGTGCTACAGTTCCAGAGACAGCTAACTTTCAGAGCCCCTGCGGTGAACAACCTGTCAGATGACTATACAAATCTTTGATGCTGCTTGGGGATTAAATCAGAAACAATATGAGAGCTGCCGACGTCTCCCCTTTCATTCAAGCCTCTCATATTGCTCCCCTCCGAGTCTCTGAAAACATCTTGGTGCCACCGCTGAAAATTGCCGCGAACCTTTTATGATACATCGAGATGCCAAATGTCTTAACCTTGCAAACACTTTTTTTTTTGTTTCGTTGTTTGCCTTCCAAAGCTTCTCAGAAATGAGGAGAATAATAAAAAAGAGCTCTCAGTGGAGACATCTCTCTGGGCAACAGTCCAGCAGATACAATGGGAGGCGACCCAAGTCAACAAGGTTCCTAAAGCTTTTAGTAAAAGGTCCATCAAAATAATGTTGCTTAGTCCACCGATCCATTTCAGCCTCAGAAAGCAAAGTCTCAGAAAGACTTTGAGACATGTCATCATCACACATAAGCACAGGAAGCTGTCTTATAACGGAGTTAGATCAGGACCCCTATCATTCAATCTTGTCTACCCCCAACAGTGATTTTCAAGGATGAAGAGATCTGGGGTCTTTCCAAGTCTTTCCTGGCATTGACCCAAGAATTTGTGGACTCCTGAGCTTCAGCTCGTTCACACAAATTAATAGGTTAATATAAAGTTGTGTTAATGACTTGCGATGTCCTCATAATAACCCGTTTCAACACTTACACTGAAGCATTTTTATATAGTTGAGTACAAGTTCCAGCTACTCGTGCAAGAGAAAGATGGTTAAACTTGAGGTTACTGGGTTGAATTCAGTCAGAACCACCCCAAAGAAGCACATACAAAAATCTTGGCCAAAGACCAGACTTCCTCTCCTAAATTTAACTTAAGCTGCTGTCAGGGGTGGGATGGGACCAGCAACTGGTTCTCTGCCCCCTCTGCAACTAGCAACATGTCAAATTTCATAAATATATAATTCCCCCCATCCCTGCAATCCCTCGGTTGAATGAGGGTATCTCCAGTGGTGGGATTCAAATAATTTAACAACTGGTTCTCTGCCTTAATGACCAGCTGGGTAGGCATGGCTTGGTGGTCATGTGACTGGGTGGGTGTGGCCAACTCAACGTCACTCACATCGATGGGCGCTTCGCCTTAACTGTTACAATGTAATAAAGGTTAACTGGAGAGGCAGTTTCTGAAAGCAGGGCAATAAAAATTAGACTAGAAACAACAGCAGAATATTTCCTTCCTGCCCTCCTTACAGAAAAAACAAAAACAAAATGAGGTTTCTTCCAACAACCGGTTCTCTGAACTATTTAGAAAGTTAACATTCGGTTCTCACGAATAGGTGCAAACTGGCTGAATCCCACCCCTGGGCATCTCCAAATTGCAACCTGGAAAGTAGTTGATGAAGGAAGCATAACATGTACAACCCCTTTGTAGAAAAATCAGTGTTTGGTTGTTTGCTTTTCCTGGAATGAGAAGTAATGAAAATGAAATCCAGCTTGCAAGGCCTATATTTTATGTATGTTTTTTTTAAAGCAGCATCCAGCAAGCTTCCTTTGATAGAATCAACATTAATTTCTGTAGGGTTCAACTGAAGCTAGCCAAATGCTGCTGTGGAAATATATTTTCAATATTTGGAAGCCTGGCTGTGGAATTATTGTAAATAGAGCTATGGTTCTTAAAATGGGGGGCAATTATCTCCTTGAGAGTAAAGTAGACATATCCTGGTGGCAATGAAGCAAATGGTAATTGCTTGTTTTGAGTTTAGGGTCTAGTTCCCATTGGTGAAATACCCACGTAAAACATCAGAAGCTGTTTTTTTCCCAGTAGGAGAGGCATAATTATAAAGTTGAGAATGAGAAAAAGGGCAATTGGGTCAAATAGTTTATGAGCCACCCTAACCCTAACCCTAGGCAGGGCTACTAAACAATAACCACAAAACTGATAAATCAGTGCAGGGAAATGATCATGTATAGCACTAGGATTTAATATATACATTTTCACGGGTACAGGTATGCAGGTCTTGGCGCATTCGGATCTTTTCCCGTGTAAGATTGAGAGTATCTTGGCAATGTTTTGACAAGGTCCCACTCACCATCTTCAGGCTACTGCCTTCGGCTATCTGCTTGTGCGAGCAAAGCGTGATCAGAGCTGCTGTCTCTCTATAAATATTGGTGGGAAGTGCTGGCTTTGTTGCTGTAAGTGGGTTGGTTGGCTGTGTTGTTACATCTTGATTGGTTGATGGAGTTGATGTTTGTAGATTAGTCGGCTGTTTCATAACATCCTTTGTGGCTAAGCCACAGCCAGTACCTCGAGATCCAGATTTTGGGTTCCATCTTTTTCAGCATGCATGGGAAATACAGTATCCTATGCTACATGAAACTACTGTACATCTTAGCTTCTCCCCCAACCTTGCCTCCATCATATAAATTCCACCATCGACAAGCTGACAAACACATCCTCCCAAATGATATACCTCTGAAGCCCTGAGAGAGGCAAACAGACCATGAACCGAGAAAGCGGCATTTGACTCCCTTTCTGTCACTGGCACTTTAGGCTTCAGACGGTGATGAGTGGAAAACATGGGCTGCCTAAAAAGCCATGCCCTTAACATATAGGCACATTAATTAATGCTGACCAACTGTAACGACGCGAGGAATAGTCAGAGCCAGCATAATAACAGGAGCAGAGAGAGAGAAATGTATCCTTAGTTTGCAATGCAAGAGCCATTTTGATTAGAGAGCTAGACTGCGATACCAAAGACCTAATGATCCCTGACCTAAGTCATGGCTCTGGAGCCGCATGTGGCTCTTTCATCCCTCTGCTGTGACTCCCTGTCGCCGGATGGCTCCACAATTCCGAAGAGCCTTCGGTTAAGACAGGTCGAGGAAAAAGGATACTGCGCTAGGAGGAGACTCTATGATGGAGGAACTGGACTTCCAGTCAGCTCCAGAATTGAACAGGGGGCTTTGTGGCTCTTTGAGTGTTTAAGGTAGCTGACCCCTGACCTAGGTTCAAATATCAAATCAGCCACAAATCTCATTCACTGGCTGACATTAAGCCAGGTGTATTTTCAGCCATAGTCATCTCTCTTGCTTAAACTTGAGAGAGGGAAAGCATGTATATTTGCAGACTGTTATATATTGCCAAAAAGAGGAGGAAAAAAGAGAAATACGGTTTGATGGATGGACCGTCCCTTTGAAATGTTGAGAGCGTGTCAAACTACAGAAGAGACATCTGTTTTAAAAGAGGCCACTTCCACAAAACTATTAATCAGAAGACAAATAGATAAAAGTTTGCTTCCCATCACCTTCTCTTCCTGTGATCAAGAGTTCTCTTACCTTTCCTGGAAAGGATAATAAACCTACTTACCAACAAGGTAGTTTTTTTTTTAAAAAAAATAGAAGAATGCTTAATGACTCATATGGGGTTCAGAGCCGTAGTGGTATTCAAAATTTTTACTGCCAGTTCTGTGGGCGTAGCTTGGTGGGCGTGGTGTGGCTTGGTGGCCATGACTTGGTGTACATGACAGGGGACAGATACTGCAAAATCCCCATTCCCTCTGCACCCCACTAACCTGCTTTTCAGCTCCTGTGCAGGGCAACAAAAGAAGACCCAACCAATCAGCTGGGATTTGGAAGACAGCGAGTAGATCAGGGGCGGGGCCAGCCAGAAGTGGTATTTGCCAGTTCTCCAAACTACTCAAACTTTCTGCTACTGGTTCACCAGAACCTCTCAGAACCGGCTGAATACCACCTCTGGTTCAGAGGCATTCTTGTTAATAAAGGTAATGGTGAAGAATGTCCTTTGGCATTCAGGCATTCAAAAAAGAGAGAGACAAAGAGAGAGAAACTATTTTAAAAGTGAAAGATGGGAGGAGAAAACTTAATGGATGCAAGGAAGATATCCGTAGATTTCGTTCATCTCTCGTGGAAAAGGAAGAGAGAAAAGCATCAATGTCATCACAATTTCCCCCCACTTGAATCAAAACACTGACTTTTCCCCTTTGCTTCTCTCTCTGAATATCAGCCAAAATATCCCACCCTCCTCTAATACACCTTGAGAAAATCCGATGGCAGTAAGAAGGGTGTTCCCCATTATCCATATCCATATATTGCTGCGATATTGGAGAATTTTTTTTTAGCTAAGTGAACATTTCAAGCTTTTAATGTTTAGAAAAACATTTTCCTTCTGAGTTATTCTAGCTCACCAAGGAGACCAGGTTTCAGGACATATAATGTTCCTACCAAGCTTTGAGGGTTTCTAGTATCGGAAGTTAGCATTTACCCCCCTCTTAGAGGAATGAAATATTTTAGGAAATATTAAAAAGGCAGAATATTTCCCCTAAAAGGGAGGCATGCCATTAAGGTCTGAGCCAGTCTATTCTACATATAAAAGATCTACCTCCTTCAGCTCCAGGGTGATGGGTTTAAGACATGGCCCTCAGGACATGATAGGATTAGCTCTCTACCTATCTCACCACATGGCACCTGGGAAGATTACATCACCCAGCAACAGCTCAACCTAGCCTGGGACTCAGGACAGCCTACAGAGTTGCCCCTGCATGACCCCATGGGAGTCTGGCAAATCACTCAGAATATAAGCTCAAATTCAAAAGCCCAGAGAGGGCATAATACCCTCAAGATCTGTAAGGCATGTGGTCCTGTCCATCATCAATAAACCTTCCTTCCAAGCAACTTCCATGAACCCGGTGTCTTTTTCCCCACTTGGAACTGAACCCAGATGGACATTTCTTCCAACGGTAGGAAATTACCCTTCCCCCCCCGAAAATAAGACCTCCCCGAATAATAAGCCCAATTGGGCTTTTGAGCACATGCGCTAAAATAAGCCCTCCCCCCCAAAATAAGCCCTCCCTGAAGATATTGCAACACAGCAGCAGCCATGAGGTGACCATACTCACTGCCTCCTGCATCCCAAAAAGAATAAGACTTCCCCGAAAATAAAGCCAAGCGCTTATTTCAGGGGTCAAAAGAAAATAAGACCCTGTCTTATTTTGGGGGAAACACAGTATATGCTCCCAGCTGTTGGGAAACTATTATGTGAGCATCATGGAAATCACAGAGGACTCAGCACTCCTTGACACATATAGGTCCATGACATAGGTCATTTTTCTGAAAAACAGAACTTTTTACGATAATGTCAGCTCTTCAAGTTAAGTCAAGAGTACCACTGAAACTCTATAGTTGTAGGGTATAATAACACAATCTTGAAAGCCTGACAGAATTTATTTTCCCACACACCTAATAGCAAAGAGAATCTAGATGGGGCAACCCTGCGTTTCTTTCTTATTCCCTCCTGTCTTTCAGGGCTAAATTGATGTTTATGCAAGTATTCTTGTACGCCTTCTTCAAGGTTATCTCTATGCTCCTCAGCAGTTAGTGAATTTCAGTTCTGAGCTAAACCAAGAAGACCTTAACGCATTGCTAATATTGATACAAAAATCTCAGGCACAACAGCAGCTTTAATATAGATTATTTACATTCCAGCCTAAGGCTATGCTAATCCCACTAAATCTATTAGACTTGCGTGTGTTTTTAAACCAGTTTTTCAAGGATTGATCTGCCCGCATTCATTGTATGAATACCATCCTGGTAGACAGAAGATTTTTTTTTTCAGATTAGTTTAACTGAGACAACTGTAGCTATTGTTGTATGCTTCACTAAATAGTGGGAGAAACTGTACATCTTTATTATAGTCTGTCAGAGATTCCCAGTATTTCTTTGAGTGTTTGTCCAAAGGCCTCTCCCTATGTTGCCATGCGTTTATTAATGTGCTGCAATAAATATATTGTGACGAATTAATTGAGCCTATGCAATTGTTTATATTTTAATTTTAAGTATGTTGGATTTAATTTTTGTTCTGGCCCATCCTGCTTCCACAACTTATCTGTCAGCGTTCCGAGTAATGCATCCATTACTCCAAGCAGAACTCCAAGGGATGTAGATCCCTCAAAGAACATGTTTATTGGATACATCTTATCAACATATCCAGTGAAAACCAACTCTAAAAGTTCCCATGGAACTTTTAAAAGAGCAAATATTCCCCCTCCCTGATATCACCAATCACACTGTCCAATGAAAGTAGCTGGCAGGCTCCTTGGTCACTCCTCTCCTCCTTCAACTGCCACCTGTTGAGATGACCTTGGTTCCCACAAGAAAAAAATGTTTGTTTTGACTGTTAGCCAGTCTATCTACTTCCCCCCTCCCTTCCCCCTCTCAGGGTTCATGGCAAAAGATGGCTTCAGCCAGGTTCGCTTCAGAGTTGACATTATCCTTACTCAACATTTGTGATGCAATTCCTGGTACCCATACTATCTTCATTTCATGCTCGCCCCCAAAATATCTGTACCCTAAACTACAGAAAGACAAGGGAGGTACAGCCAAACAGAATTGTAAAAGATGAAGAGCATTAGCTGCATACAGCAATTTTTCCTTTCCTTTCAGATATTCAGTTGGCATTCACAACTCATCTCTATAATTCTGATAGATGCAATTTGCAGGCATAGAATCCTGGTAAACAGATTCTTGTTTTGTGTTTCCATCGCGTTACGTTCTACTTTTGTAACACCTATGAACAATTCTTGCTTATTTGGCCTTTACCAAAGTAAAACACTTGCAGAGATGTTAGTGCCAGGGTACCATATGGTGGCAATCTGAAAACATCTAGATGAGGTTGCAATTATGTAAATTAAAAATAATGAGAACATGGCTGGCTATGCATGCTTTTTCATGCAGTTTTCTGAATGCTAGGGAAGTTGACTAAAACTTAACTAGAAAGCTCCAAATGTTAAAGAAGCAGTCTTTTGCAGAAGAGCATTGTGAACTATTAAAAAAACTTCAATTGAAATGGTATATTTCAGGTTATGTGGACTACTGAATGAATTTTGGACTGAAAGAAACAGAAGCCAGAACACAGAAAAATCTGTGGGAGGTAACCCAAATGGGAATATCCTGAACAGAGTGATGCCTGTAATGGGCTGTGAGAAGAATGTGAGGCACAAGAAGAAGAGTTGCAATCAAAACAAAGGAAAAAATCAGAAAAAATCAGAATTTCAGATTAACAGAGTTGGAAGGGACCTTGGAGGTCTTCTAGTGCAGGGGTCCCCAATGTTTGCAACTTTAAGTCTGAAGGACTTCAGCTCCCAGACTTCTCCAGCCAGCAAAGCTGGCTGGAGAATTCTGGGAGCTGAAGTCCTTCAGACTTAAAGTTGCAAACGTTGGAGACCCCTGTTCTACTGTAATCCCTGTTGAGGCAGGAAACCTGATAGCTTTCCAGACAAGTGACTATCCAATTTCCTCTTAAAAGCCTCCAGTGATGGAACACCCACAACTTCTGAAGGCAAGACGTTCCCCTGGTTTATTGTTTATTGTTCTCACTGTCGGGAAATTTTTCCTTATTTCTAGGTCAGTTCTCTTCTTGCTTAGTTTCAATTCATGGTTCGCTCTCTTGTTCTTTGGAAAACAAGTTGACCCCCTCTAATTCGTGGCAGCCCCTCGGATATTGGAACACTGCTAGTCTTCTTTTCACTAGACTAGACAAACCAAATTTGTGCAATATGATACAGGCACTACTATTGAAGCTTTAAGGACTAGCAACTTCTCAGTTACTAAGAATAAATAGCCACATAACTATTCAGAATCTATTGCTGTTGTGTTCAGATAAATACTTGATTGATAAAGAGCAGCTCCTAAAATAAAATGAAAAACGCAGTGAAAAGCAAAGCTGCTAATGCAGTTTCTCCGCAGTCAATGAATGGGGGGCTAAGTAGTGTGTGGGGAAAAATCCATACAATCTCAATGGGAAGCCTATTAACTTAAAAGAATCAATCTTATCCCCTGAAAGCTCTATAATCAAAGGCATAAAAATACTCGATAACATACAAGTAACCCAATAAAAACACATTCACTCCGAGCCTCTTTAGGCACCTCCTTAATTCAAAGTTAACTTTGTATGGTTTATTCCAGAGTACACATAAAGGAACCATTGTATCCCTGCAACAATTTGAGATGCAACTGCCGATGACAAGTGACATACACCTGTACAAAAGGTACAATCCTGCAGGGGGGGAAAATACCCGTGCCTAAAACAACATGATACACACACGTGCTTGTTTACTGAAGCCTTTCAAATCTCAACCAAGTTTGTAAAAGGAGAAGCCAGTGGAAAAAAAACTATCTGGATTTCTTCCTGGAAAGAAAAAAAATATTCCCATAAAGATGATCCCTTAGTACCGTGATGGCGAACCTAGGCATGCTTGCCCGAAGTGGCATGCAGAGAGCCATGTCGCCAGGCATGCGGCATCGCCCATTCCTCTTTTAGGTTTCTGGCATGCATGCATGCACGCACGATAATCAGCTTACTTACTTACTTACTTACTTTATTAGGTTTATAGACCGCTCCCTTTCCCAGAAGGGACTCGAGGCGGTGCACAGGAAATTAAAAACACATAAACATAATTTACAAAATTTAAAACCAGATTAAATTATTATCCCTGTGCTAAAATTTATAAAATCATTAAAACTATTTCCCCTAAAAACCAATTAAAACAATTTAGCTTCAGACTATAGGCTAGGTGGGGTAAAGCTGGCCTTCCTGCATGTGGCAATGCCAGACACTGGAAGAGCTGGTCTTCTGTTTTCCACCGTGGGCATGCACACCAGCCAGCTGATCATCGCACGCGCATGTGCACCAGTAACCAAAAGACTAACCAGCCAGTGTGCATGCACATGCAGGGAACCGGAAGTTCACTTCCCAGCATGCACATGCCCTGTGGGCAGTTCCTCTTCCGCTTTGTGGCTCAGAAAAGCACATGCGCGGTGCTGAAATCACAACCCTGGCAGCAAAATTGTAGCCCTCCTGATTTCTGGGAGTTGAAGCCCACTTCAATCTTCAAGTTGCTATGGTTGAGAAAGATGGCGGAGTTTTTTTTCTCAACTTAAACGTTTCGAGGACTTCAACTCCCAGAATTCCCCAGCCAGTATGCTGGCTGGGGAATTCTGGGAGTTGAAATCCACACAACTTCAAGTTTACTACAATTGAGAAACATTGTGCTAAAGGTTACCTCCCTGCAGCAAAATGTACATCACTGGTTTATTAAGAATTCCAGATCTTAATGAACCAGCAATGCTCATTCTGAGGCAGGGATATAGCTAGAGGCAAAATCAGATACCTAAGAGAAAGTTTGGGGGGGGGGGGGGAGAGGAGAAGGATTGCACAATTACTATCTGAAGAAAGTAATCACATTCAGCTGTTCCCTCAGCTGAGAAGCTCAGGATCTCTAATAAACACACAGTATAACAAGCCCACGCAGCCCAGTTCTCAATCCCTAAAGAAAAAACAAACTATCATTCAACCAGCTTCATTTATGCTATCCATTTTACTGGATTTAAAAAACCCATAATTGATAAAGTTTTGGTCCTACCTTGGCTTTTGTCCAATCTCTGAGAAGGGGAAAACAAACTCCAGAAGAACAAACAAACTGAAAACTGCCTTTCCTTTTTCCCAAAAAACACACCTGAAAGAGGAAATTGAATCTCCTGATTGGCTCCTGAGGTTTGGGGAAGTTTCTTTTTTTTCCCCCCTTCCTGTCCATGACCTGGATTGGTAGGTTAATGAGGTTTTTTTTTTAAACTCTTTCAGGGTCTTAATTGCTCAAAATGCAATGTTCCCCTTCTCACTGTAATTCAGAACAAATCTACCAGCACAGAATAATAAAGAGAATACGTATTTAATTTGACATGTATTAATGGCAGCAAAAGAATCAACCTGGACTTGCATCCTTCAGGGGTGCTGCGGGCTGTGAACCATGGGGATTGTAATCCAGGCTGACAAAATAAAATCATCCTGGAAGAAAGCAGTTCTGCTTTATTGTCAGGAAGCCACTTGGGCAGGTCCAGAACAGCAGACATTGAACTAAACGTACCTTGTCTTACAACCTACCTGCCAACTATAGTCCTTCTTTATGATCCCAGCTGTTTGGGAGATTTACTGTAGAAATTTATTTGCAGGAGAGATTTATGTTAACAATATGCTAGAGAAACCTGTCTACAAAAGCTCCATATGTGAAGAGATGTTGCAGCAAGATTTTTAATCTATATACATAAAAACGGCTCTGTGTATGTATGTTCCAGTCTAACTCTGGAACACTTCAAACAATTTCCACCAAGCTTGGTACACAGATGAATTTCTCTCTGGAGAAAAATGCTGTGGGGGTAAGACAACCCTAACACCCCTCAGGGTGAGTGTTCTGTTAAGATGCAGCCTGTTGTGCCTTTAAATGGCTTCTATTGTACTGCCATAAAATGGCTCCGACTGTACAGTGCTGTGGAGTTGCCATGGTAACAGCTTTACAGTACTCCACAAGGGGGTTCCCTCTAGTGGGGGGGGGGGAAATCCAACATTAGAAATTACGTTTGGTGCAGACATTTCACCCCCTGGTTATCGGCTAGCGCCATGATGATGAGCTTATGACATGCGTGCCAGAGGTGACACACAGAACCCTCTCTGTGGGCGCGTGCGCCATCACCAGCTGCTCTTCTGGTTTCCGGCATGCACATGCGCTCCGTCCACCTGGCCTTTGGGCTTCCAGCACTCCAGCATGTGTGAAGACCAGCTGACCAGTGTGCATGTGCACAGAGGAAACCCAAAGACCACACACTGGCCAACAGGTCTTTGAGTGCCCAGCACACACATTATGGTTTGAGCACTCAGCGGGCTAGTGGTATTCTCTTCCTGATCAGAACCTGGTGGCCTAATGGCTAAGGCTCCTGCCTAGCATGTAATACAGCCCCGGTTCAAATCCCTGTAAGGGTATGGCTAGCTGATAAGACCTAAAAAGCTTGAAATAGATCTATACTTATTTACTGATCAGCTCCCTGACTTATTTATTGATCAGCTCAAAAACGTAACACATATATAAAAAAAATTACACAACAGAACTCATGGCTTTCTGTCTAGATGGTCTCTGGTGATGAGCCGAAAGGCAGAAAAGGAGAGCAGCATGCTTCCTCCCTTAATTGGGGCTTAACAGGGTGTTGTGACACAAATATATATATACATAATCCCCTCCTATATTATGCTGGACAGTAAAATAATTGAGATTATACCAGGTCCATGCTTCTCCAATTAAGAAGTGTTAGACCCAGCTGTAATTGTCTAGTGTAGGGGTCCCCAACCACCGGTCTGCGGACTTATGCTGGTCCGTGGCTTGATAGGAACCGAGCCTCAAGGCCAGAGAGGAGGAGGAGGGAGGAGGGGGCAGCCCCCTGGGCAGAGCGCGCACTGGGGCGGGAGAGCGCAGGCGCGGCTGCTTGCGCCGTTGGGGGCCGAGAGGGGTGAGTGAGCCAACTCACCCCCCCCCACATGCATGCGCCGCCTGTTCCCCCTCCCCCATGCTCCCCCTCTATGCCGGCGAAGCCATGCCCACCGGTCCGCGGAATTTTCTTTAAAATGAAACCAGTCCCTGGTGCCAAAAAGGTTGGGGACCCTTGGTCTAATGCACGGTTTGAACAAAGTCTCCCTCCCGTTCTAAACTTCCCATCCCTCTCTTGCTTGCGATATTGCCTACTTGGTGAGAAGAATGGTGCAGGATGAGGTTAGCTAAGGTGAACACTTAAGATGTTATTTGGGAATTAGAATCCCAAAGGGATCTTGCGGCACTTTATACCTCTGTGCGCGGGAAGAGGTAGATGGATTGGTGCTGCTTAATGAAGAGAGTGCTTTGCATTTTTAGTGACTGATCTTAATGCACCCGGCTCCAGCTTCAAATATGGCACAGAAAATCACCCCACCCTCGTGGTGTTATTGATGGAAAATATGCCCCCCACCCCCGGGTTGTGTACTAATTATTTTGCAAAACCAATGCTGTGATATTGTTAGAGGGACCCACCTTGTCCTACTATGTTCATTCATTATCCTCTTAATCCCTGCTGTCATTCAGCAGAAATTTACTCCTTATTCTTCCCCATAGCCATGGGAGTTGAGTGAAAAGGCTGTGAAGTTTCCTCTGATGCTACAAGTGGAAGTTCCTGGTAATGGGTGAAGCTCCCATCAGTTCAGTTCAAGGCTGGTTTAATCTTTCTAAATTTTTTGTGGAAAGCATCTTAAAAGATGGGTAGCCTTTTCCACCAACTGCTATTTGCAAGCTTTTAAAAAGCAGCGTTGAAACAGGTTCCTTCTGCCAGGATAATCCATCTAGTTATATGCACGGATATAGGCATGTGTTTATGCTTTCCTGCACAAATTATCTTACCCAACCTCATTTGTGCCTTTACTTAAAGTGCATAAGCTGTTTTTTTTCCCTCCAAGCTCTCATGGAGTTACTTCCCAGTTAATTAAAATCAGACTAAATCAAATCCTAGCCCAGTGATGGTGAATTATTCCGGTGTGCCAAAAATGCCAAAAGGAGAGCACTTTGCACTCGTCTGGGCCGCAACCAGGAAGAGGAGCTGCCCGGGAAGATGTGCATGCCGGAAAATGAACTTCCGGTTACTGCCACGCATGCACATGCGCTGATCAGCTGGCCGGCACACATGCTCCCAGTGGAAAACAAAAGACCAGCTCTTTGGGTTTCTGGCATTGCCACATGCACAAAGGCCAGCTAATTGTTGCATGTGCATGCGTGCCAAAAACCCGGAAGAGGAACAGGTAATGGAACAGGAACATCATGGCCCTAGGCCATACTTTCATGGGCTCTTTCATACTTTCAACTATCAAAGGTTCACAGAGGTCCTTAAATCATGAAAATCAAAGCTTCTTTCCTTTCTTTTGATGTAGGTCTAGAACCCTGGCAATTAACAGCAGACACTACAAAACAACATTGGAAGGAGTGCAGAGACGAGTGGCAAGGATGCGAAGGGCTTGTAGGCTACATCCTGTAGGAAGCACTTGAAGGAACTCAATGCATTGAGGCCAAAGAAGGAAATGAAACACAAAATCAGACCTCCAATGCCTTATGGCAGGGCTGTCCAAAGACTTGTGGACTTCAACTCCCAGAATTCCCCCAGCCAGCCATTCAACTCCCATGCTGACTGAGGAATTCTGGGAGTTGAGGTCCACAGGTCTTAAAGTTGCCAAAGTTGGACACCCCTGTTTTAAGGGAAGGCACAGGGCAAAGGATGTGGGCTTATTTTCCAGAGCACCAGAGGGTAAGACTAGTGGATAGAAGCTATACAGAAAGAGGTCCAGTGAAAATAAGGAGAAATCTCCTGATTGTGAAAGCTATTATACTTTAGGGATATGTCTTAACTCTGCAAGGTTGTCCAGACAAGTAGCATAATCAGAAGTTTTTATAGCTCTGTTTTTATTGTAGGATTATATTAACCAAAACTTGCAAGACAGGATTTGTGCCTTCCTTTTTATTCTCCAGAAAACTAAAAAGGGGAAAAATAGAAATCAACCGCAGTGATTTCCTTAACAACAGTGGCAAGCGCTCCATGGCATGGGTCCTGGTTATTTGCAGAACCGCCTCCTGCCTCATTCCTCCAATCCGACCTGTCCGCTCCCAGGGGGAGGGCCTCCTCAGGGTGCCGTCCACTGGACAATGCCGACTAGCTGCTCCCAGGGGAAGGGCCTTCTCTGTGGCGGGTCCAGCCCTCTGGAACGACCTGCCCCCCGACCTTCGCACTACCACGGACCTTCGCCTCTTCCGTAAAGCATTGAAGACTTACTTTTTTCATGCAGTCGGCCTGGCATAGTTTGTTTTTACTATCATTTTAATAGGGTTTCTTAAGTTTATTCTAACTCAGGTTAAATTTATTTAATTTAACTTTAAATTTATCTATTGACTGTATTTAAATGTACCTTTTATTTTCCCTTTGCACCGCCCTGAGTCCCTATGGGAGAAAGGGCGGTATAAAAATCAAATTAAATAACATAAATAAATAAAATAAGAAAGATCACAAAATAAGGCAAAATGAACTCAACAGATGTTTCACTTAGCAACAGAAATTTTGAACAATTGTGGTCATAAGTTGAGGACTACTTATATATGCGGATTGTCTCATCTGCAGCCCTTCCTCCTATCTGATTTCCATATACCATTATAATATGCATCAACATGAGCCGTGATAATGCAGTGGTTAGAATGCAGTACTGCAGGCTACGTCTGCTGACTGCCGGCTGCCTGCAATTTGGCAGTTCGAATCTCACCAGGCTGAAGGTTGACTCAGCCTTCCATCCTTCCGAGGTGGGTAAAATGAGGGCCCAAATTGTTGGGGGCAAGAGGCTGACTCTGTAAACCGTTTAGAGAGGGGTGTGAAGCACTGTAAAGCAGTATATAAGTCTAAGTACTTTTGCTATTGTTGTGATGCTCTTTTCTTTTGGTACAGTTGTATACGTATTTCCAAAACCTGCTAAATTTCTTTCATCATTACACATGTGAAAACAGTTACATATACTGTAATTGTTTGCCAGCTATGTCTAACTGTGGAAGTTAAAACCCTAAAAAAAGAAAAAGCAAATTCAAGCTAATACGTTCCATCTCAGAATAGCAAGAGAGAAAGTCAAGTGCTCCTTCTAGGCAAGGAAACTCTACAGTAATAGATTCATTTTTTTTTTTTAAAGATTCTTGGTATCTCCATCCTGATGGAAGCCCTACAGAACAAAATTGTAAACAGGGTCTCTATTGTCATTCTGGAAGTCTGAGGCTCAAACATACAGAGATAATTTTGAGATAGACCACATTTTTCTGACCCAAAATCACATTTGACTAGTTTTATGAGGTACAAAGACCTACCTCACAGACATGGACAGGGCTGTTTTTATAATAGGGAAGCTTAATTGAAATATATTGGTATCATTGTCCGTCCCGTCCGGTCCCCCGCCCCCCACTGTTCTCTTTGGAATGATGGCACATTAAAAAAAAGTAATTTGAGTCTGGAAACCATTCCTTCTTTCGGAAAAGACCTTTTTTGTCTTCAATTTCTTCCCTGCTCCTACAATCTTGAAGGCCAATTAGGTTTTTTGATTTGACTTTTACTCTACATTTATCCATTGAAGCTACGGGATGATCTGCAGAGCCTTTTCTCATCCTGTTTTATCATCGTGAAAAATGTTCTCTGGACTCTTCCAATTACTTGCAAATAGAGAAAGAAAAAGAGAGATCAAGAAGGGAGATAAAAATGAGACAAATAAATTCATTAAAATGGAAGCTGCTGAAATCATGTCACTGCAGTACTTATTTAATAGATATGATTTATCGGGCGCACCAAATTTTAACAGCAGACCAAGTAATTCATTATTGCTGTATCTGCCTTCTCTATCTTATTCGGTGTTTGACAACTTAGTTCACCTGGTTCCTGGTGAGAACTAGATTTCCTTCTGACATAATGGGCTACCTTAAACACAACGTGCTTAAGAGGTCACTTCCAAAGAGGCAAGCTGCATTTGCACAACATGCTAAAGTTGTTTAGTTTTAACATTCCTTGGTTATTTGGGGGTTCACATATTGTTATGAACCTAAGACACCTTACTTTTGTCATTCGCTGGGCTACCTAACATTTCAGAATTGGTTAATTCAGCAATCAGATTAAGTATATTTATTTATTTATTTTGTCAAACATAATGTGCAAAATTTTTGCAACACACCAAACCAGCAGTAATGCTGGGAGCAACCCACCCCTGCTGTTTTGTAGTGTTTTATAGCCCTCTCTAAGTGGTTTACAGCAGGGATATGAAATTCAAGGCACCAGATCCGGTCCATGGGGTGCTTAGATCTGGCCCGCAGGGCCACCCTGGAAATAGCAAAGGATAGCCCGGAGTCCCTCTGCCAGTAAAAATGGAGCTCAGGAGGGTTGCATGCGACCCTCGCAAGCTCCATTTTCACTGGCAGAGGGTTGCAGGAAGCCATCACAGCCAAAAATGGAGCTCAGGAGCCCGTTTTCTCTGGTAGAGCAGTTGGGCCACCACAGGTGCCCACAACATGAGCGACATCAAGCTGGCCATGCCCACCCTGGCCATGCCCACTCTGCTATACACCACAAACACACAAACATAAGGTCAAACACAATCCTGATGCAGCCCTCAATGAAATCGAGTTTGACACCTCTGGTTTAGAGAGTCATTATAGTTCCCCCAAGTGTCTGGGTCCTCATTTTACCAACCTTGGAAGGATGGAAGGCTGAGTCAACCTTGAGTTGGTCAGGATCAAACTTCTGGCTGTGGGCAGAGTCCGCCTACACTACTGCATTTTAACCACTGCACCACCACAGCTCTTTCATCAAATTCTTGAATATGATCCAGTGGGCGTGTTCCATTGAATCATCTCATTTTTGTTACCATGATACAAAACAAGAGGTTGCGACCCTAGAAAGAATGCAGAGAGCAACAAAAATGATTAGGAGACTAAAGCATATGATAAACTAATGAAGGAACTGGATATATCTAGTCTAATTGCCAAAAAAGCCAACACAGTAATAGACTGCATAAACAGAGGGATAGAATCTAGATCACGTGAAGTGTTAATGCCACTGTATAGTGCCTTGGTAAGGCCACACTTGGAATACTGCATACAGTTTTGGTCACCACGATGTAGAAAAGACGTGGAGTCTCTGAAAAGAGTGCAGAGAAGAGCAACCAAGATGATTAGGGGACTGGAGGCTAAAACATATGAAAAACGGTTGCAGAAACTGGGTATGTCTAGTTTGATGAAGAGAAGGACCAGGGGAGACATGATAGCAGTGTTCCGATATCTCAGAGGGTGCCACGAAGAAGAGGGAATCAAACTATTCTCCAAGGCACCTGGGGGCAGGACAAGAAGCAATGGGTGGAAACTAATCAAGGAGAGAAGCAACTTAGAACTAAGGAGAAATTTCCTGACAGTTAGAACAATTAACCTCTGGAACAGCTTGCCTCCAGAAGTTGTGAATGCCCCAACCCTGGAAGTCTTTAAGAAGATGTTAGGTAGCCATTTGTCTGAAATGGTATAAGGTTCCTGCCCACGCAGGGGGTTGGACTAGAAGACCTACAAGGTCCCTTCCAACTCTGCTATTGTATTGTATTGTATTGTATTGTATTGTATTGTATTGTATTGTATTGTATTGTATTGTATTAATATAGAGAAGGACTAGGCTAGGGGGTAACACGATAGCATTCTTCCAAAATTTGAGGGGTGTCACAGAGAGAAGGAGGCTAAACTATTCTCCGAAGCACCTAATGGCAGGCAAGAAGAAAAGGAAAAGAAAGCTTATCAGAGATCCAACCTAGAATTAAGGAGAAATTTCCCGTCATTGAGAAAAAATTAACAGTGGAACAGCTTGCCTCCAGGAGTTGTAGGTGCTCCTTCACTGGAAGTTTTTTATAGAAAAGATTGGGCAGCTATTTGTCCAGAATCACATAAGAGCTTCTGCTTAAGCAGGGGTTGGACTAGAAGACCTCCAAGGTCCCATCCAACTCTGTAATGCTGAATTCTATAATCCAATGATATCCATTCTTCTGTGATTTAAAATTCTCACTTACCCAGTATATATTTGCAAGAGCCGTATCACAATTTGAATACCTCTATTTTAAGGGAAGATGTATTTGAATACCTTGAATTTTCTAAAAAGCGTATGCTAATAGTAGGCACCACAAAAAAATCAGGCATTAAGGAAAATTGCATATCAGACTCAATTCATTGTGGGGATATGGGTTTTCAGATTTTCTATTGTTTTTATTGTCTCCTCTGCTAAACTCCTATATATGCTAAATATATAACATATAAAAGTGTGAGTGTATGTGTGTTAAGGAAATTTAAATAAGGTTCAGAGGAGAAAAAGAGTAGAGGAAGCTGTAAATTACGAGAGCATTCTCCAATTTTTAATACATGTATTTAAAAATCTTCATAGTAGCAGCTGACACAATAATTGAATGGGAGTTAGGAATGGATTTAAAACTTTTTAAAAAGGAAATGATTGTATTTATCTGGGCTACCAGAACCTTTGCTCCAATTTAGTTTTACAAAACCTGGAAGGTGGAAGCCTGGGGGTTCTTAAGAGAGCAATTGAGTGGTATGTTAGCTTATTGTTATATTTTCACAATTTAAAGGACTAGACTGGAGTCGCTACAAATTTGAAGTAAAGGCTTGGCTTCAAAAAAGGGACAAGAGGTATTGGGTGGAAACTTTGTTAAAGAGACAATCAACTAGAAATAAGGAGACATTTTCGGACAGTGAGTACAATTAATTAATGGAATAGCTTGGCTCCAGGAGTTATGGATGCTGCATCATGGGAGGTATTCAAAAATAGACTGAACAACTATTTGACTGGGATGGTATAAGGCTGTGATGTCTAACCTTTTTGTCTGAAAGCGTCCACAGCCATAATGCATGTGCGACCCCCTGCGCTTGTGCAAGCAACCCCCTGCTCCTCCCACATGTGCATGCGCCTTTCCCCATGCTCCTTCCACACACACCCCCCATGTAGGCACGCACAATTCCCGGTGCCCCATTTTGGGCCTAGTAGGCCTCCCTGCAGCCTCCTGGGAGCAAAAATGGGCTGTCCGCACCACCTCCTCTGCGCACTCCCTGCATTTGCAAGCACATCTCCCGCATGGCAGAGACCCAAAAATCAGCTGGCTGGCAGGAGGCGCACATGCATGCATGGTGGAGCTGAGCTGGGGCTCTGCATGCCACTTGTGGCACGAATTGCCATGGGTTCGCCATCACGGGTATAAGGTCTCTTGCTTTGAGCAATGGGTTGGACAAAAAGACCTCTGAGCTTTCTTCCCACTCTATGATTCTGTATTTTAAGTACCCAGCTGGCTGTGGGATGAACCTTAATAATATTGGGATTTATACTCTACCCCAGTACAGCTTGGCTCTTATGAGTGTGTTGGTGAGTTGCAGTTTTTAGATGGATTGTCCCAAAACTGGCATGATAAAAGCAGGTTTGGATGAAGAATGGAAGGGAAGTGGGAGGCAGACCAGGGAATCCATTTTCAGAAGACAAATGATGGGGCCCCCAAGCGAGACGCAACCTTTGAATCCACAAACATCTTCCTCCAGCATCTGCTTAAGTGCAGCTAGCAGAAATGCCATTCTTTCCATTTCAAACCCAGTAATTTTCATCAAATGCCTATTTCTTTAACGTCTGTCACCCCTATCCAAACAGTTCCATCTCAAACTCTCAATGGGGGTACGATGGGGGTGTTTTTTAATATTTCAAAATAAATATTCCTTGGCAGTAGACAAAATATCTAATCATGTATTTATCTATAAGTACTTCCAAAAGTCAACATAATTATTCAAGTCCCATTATGTTTAATTTGCAACAAATTATGCGTTTAGCTTTAAGTTGAGGTTGCTAGGATGGTTAAAAGATGTAGCAGATTCCTGCTATTTATAAAACTGAGCTTCAGTAGATTCATGGCTTCCAGAGGGAATGCATTTAATTTTAAATTTAGCACCCAAGACAGACATATTTTAAAAAGTTTTTAAAATTACAGCTTGATCCTATCCATATGTATTGGCCAATATGCCCTATTGATTCCAGTGGAAGTTAATGAGCAACTGCATACATATCTAATAAGAAATAAGCCCCATTGATTTCAGTTAGAAATAATAGCAGGTTATTTGACTCAAGCATTTTTCTTTCTTTCTTTTCTTTTTTTTAAAAAGATGCATTTTATAAGTTGTTCTTGGAAGCAAACTACAATGAAGTGAATAAAATATAGGTTTTGTGCTTTATATTAAGGGCTAAAATCCAAGGGCTTCCATGTTTCATATCCTTTTAATGGTGGCTTAGTTCTACTAAGTGTTGGTTCAGTGGCTAAGACACTGAATTTGTTGATCAAAAGGTCGACAGTGCGAATCCCAAGCACCACCTAATGGAGTGAGCTCCCGTTACTTGTCCCAGCTTCTGCCAACCTAGCAGTTCGAAAGCATGTAAAAAATGCAAGTAGAAAAATAGGAACCACCTTTGGTGGGAAGGTAACAGCGTTCCATGCACCTTCGGCGTTGAGTCATGCCGGCCACATGACCACGGAGACATCTTTGGACAGCGCTGGCTCTTCAGCTTAGAAACAGAGATGAGCACCGACCCCTAGAGTCAGGAACGACTAGCACATATGTGCGAGGGGAACCTTTACCTTCACCTAGTTCTACTTCTAGAAGCAGCTGTAGATCCAATTGGGATACCAATGAACATTATTTTAACGACTGGGAGAAAGTAACATTTGGCATTTAAATCATGCCTTTTCTCTTAAACTACAGGTACTTTGCAACTTCATTTGGTGATTGTTCAAAATTGCAACAGCACTGAATAAAAGTGACTCACCACCATTTTTCACACTTACAACCCCTGCAGCCTCCCCATGGTCACGTGATTCAAATTCAGACGCTTGGCAAACTGACTCCTATTTATGACCGTTGCAGTGCTCAGGGTCATGCGATCACTTTCTGTGACCTTCTGACCAGCAAAAGCAATGGGGAAGGCAGATTCACGTCACATCTGCATTACTAATTTAATAACTGCAGTCATGTACTTAGCAACAGGGGCAAGAAAAGTGGTAAAATGAGGCAAAGTTCACTTAACAGCTGTCTCGCTGTTAGGTCTCAATTGTGGTTCTAAGCAGAGGACTACTGTATTACTTTTCTTCATCCATCCATAGGTTTAGGAAACAAAAGTTTTATTCCATGTGCTTGGAGCAGAAAATTCTTAAATGATTTGCAGTACCTCTTGCCCAGCTCGCTAACTAATTTAGAAAAAAAAAACTTTTCAAAGTGGTCCTAGCAAATTCACAGATCACTGGCCTTAGCTTTAATCAGAAGTAAGCATCACTAATTTTAGTCCCATTGACTCCTGACAAAGAGGCAGGCTATTTTCTGCTTGGATTCAGCTATTTGCTTGCATGATCACCAACATCAATCAACCTTGATTTGCTAAGGTAGCTAAGCAAAAGCCACATCCTTTCCTCTAACTGGACAGATGCCATCTGTTTCCACCGAGTACCGTTCAGGTCAACGTCTTACCACAACAACCCCCAAGAAGCAGCCTTCAGCTTCTAGCTCCAACCCATCCCTATTTTTCAACTGTAGCTGATGTGTCGGCCGTGAGGTCGTATCCAATCCAACACCCTGACTCATAATGCTCAGGTTGAAAGTCTCATTTGCTCTACGACAGGGGTCCTCAAACTTTTAAAACAGGGGGACGATTCACCGTCCCTCAGACTGTTGGGGGAGGGGGCCTAGACTGGCTGGGCAGGCATGGCTAGGTGGTGGTATGACCGTGTGGCCGTGGCTAGGTGGTCATGTGACTGAGTGGGCATGGCTAGGTGGTCATGTGACTGGGTGGACGTGGCTAGGTGGTCATGTGACCGGGTGGGCGTGGCTGGGTGGTCGTGTGGCTGGGTGGGTGTGGCTGGGTGGTCATGTGACTGGGTGGGTGTGGCCAATTTAGCAGTCCATGTTACCTTTGTCCTTGCTGCACTTGCCCCTCCCCTACTCACCCACCGGCCCTGGATCGCATGGCTGTGACAAACATCCTGAAAGGCTGTTTTTTAAAGTGTTTTTAAAGACTTTTAAAGCACCACTTTACAAGCTGGCAGCAGCCCCCTCCCCTACTCACCCACTGGCCCTGAATAACATGGCTGCATTGATGAGATCACCCCTCAGTCAGCTGGTCCTCCTCAGCACCCTAGCCTTACCTTCAGCAGCAGGGGTGGATCAGAAGAGCAGCTCAACCGGTGAAATAACTAACCAGAAGTGCAGTTGGAATGGATGCTCACTGGAAGATAAGGTCGACAGTGAGTGGCAGGGCGAAGGGCAATGCTGAATCCCACCACTTCACGGGCCAGATACTTTGCATTGGCAGGCCATATCCAGCCCGCGGGCCGTAGTTTGAGGATTGGTGCTCTACAAAGTCTTCTTTAGATTGGAATGTTGTTCATGTTAGGATATTCAGCCTTATATTAGGTTGACAGTATATATGAGCCTATGTTCTTAAGGAGTTATGTAGCTTGAAGAACTGTGTTAAATTCTGATTGGCTGTGCTTTTCAGCTCTACCATAAAAGAAGCTCAGGAACACAGTCCGTTCCCTTGTTGGACCACTGAGTCCTGTGTTTACTGATTGCCGCTGGAGGAGTTGAAGCTGAAGAGAGAAGAAGTATTTGTTTTGCATCACTGTAAGATAACTGTGTTTGGGAAAGGACTGTTATTGTTTTGAGAAGTTAGTATCACTGGTCGGAAGAAGTATTTTAGTTGCTACAAAGTAAAGACTATTTATATTCTTACTATCAGAGTTTTAGAGTTTGTGTGTGGTTAAAGCAACATATCTCTTTACTGTCCGTTGTATTACACTATTCCACATTCATTTTCAAACAGGGTTTTTTGTTACCCTTAACACTGGTTATGGGACCAGAGTTGTAACACTGGTTCTGAACCCAGAGTTGCTAACAGTTCAAAACTGCTTCTTCGTGGGCAGCATTCAGCAAAACCAAGGAATAAAACATAATTCCACCAGCATCTCTAAAAGGAATGAAGGACCCAGTCATTTGCTCCATCTGAAAATCCTGCCTCTTCATCCATCTACACAAAGGAAAATACAATTTGCCATGAGACATTCAAGGCAAACCTCCAAAGATCAGAGTTCTTTGCAATGAAATGTTTCCAGAAACTTTCCTCCCAACTTCCCTACCACTCTTGTATCATTTTTCTCTTCCTTTTGAAATGTTTGCAGGCTAAAATTACTTGTTGCCCCACTCATATATTTGGCTTAATGTCTTTTTTCTTTTGGTTTCATTGATTAGAAGGGATGGATACCAAGTTTAACCTTATATATACATCCATCACACACACACATCCATCAAGAACAGTGAAAGCTTGGGTTTTGTATTAGTTAAGATATTGCACTGAGAATTTGTTTGAAATTTGTTCTTTTTATTTATTTATTTTTTATTTTTTTATTTTATTAAATTTATACACCGCCCTTCTCCAAAAGGACCCAGGGCGTCGCACAGGAAATTTAAAAATACGTAACAAAATCAAGTAGAAAATTTAAAAAACTGATTTGATACCATCCTGCGCTAAAACCAAATTAAAATCCCAAAATTTAAAAACTGTTTAAAATAGTCATTTGTGGAGGTTACGCTAGGCCGGCTAGATGAAACAAATGTGTCTTTAAACACTGGCGGAAGAGGCGGAGGTCGGAGATGGTGCGAAGTTCAGGGGGTAGGTCGTTCCAAAGGGCAGGGCCCGCCACAGAGAAGGCTCTTCCCCTGGGTGTCGCCAGTCGGCACTGTCCAGCCGACGGCACCCTGAGAAGGCCCTCTCTGTGGGAGCGTATCGGTCTAAGGGATGTATGGGGCAGGAGACGGTCTCGCATGTAACTAGGTCCCGAGCCATGGAGCGCTTTAAAGATGGTCGTCAAAACCTTGAAGCGCACCCGAAAGACCACAGGAAGATTTTAAAAAATCTAATAATCTGGCAGGGTATGTGTTGGTTTGACAGCAGATTATAAACGCAAGTGTGAAAGCATTTATTTATGTCACACCTACCACGAAGCTCCCTATAGCAGATGTGACTCTTCTATCCATATCCATGGGCAATTTATATCCAATGAATATGGTTAGAGGGGAAGACAAGAATATTGTTTTCCCCAGACACCTAGATATGCACACGTTCCCACAAAGGACAACAGGCTCAATTAATTCCTCTATAAACAGAGCTCCGGAGTTTAATTTGCATTATTCTCTTTTTATTATTTATTGGCAACATTTAATTATCACACCCTTCACCAAACGTAATTAAAGATTTTTAAACAGCCTTGATGACTCAATTAGAGTGTTTTTTAAAAAGTTTTATTTTGCCGTGTGCCTCCATTAAATTAAGGTTCAACTTTTAGAGGAAGTCTTTAATATTGCAACACATTAGGCTGAAGGCTTGCTCTGTGATGAATGCATCACCTCAGGCAAACGTTGGCAAGCTCTCCCACTCAAGTACTCCCGTAACCTGTTGAGAATGGCAAGTTTTCTAGGCGAGGTTTTAAATCTGTTCTGATGCCTCCATCTCTGTCTCTGTCATGGGCATTCAGTTGGCCCAGGGGCACAACCTGAGGCTCTTCTCTTGATTGCTTTAGTGTTGGCTTTGAAAGGATGCATAACAACTCGAGATTGTATCAGAAGAGCACTGTAGGAGATGACCTGACTGAGCCTGAGGGAGGGGTCAAATGCGTCATCAGTCATGAGTCACTTTGTGCCCACAAGAGATCGAAGTCCAGCCTACCTTGAATTCCATTGACTTATCTACCGCCATTTTGCTTTGACCATTAGTAGTTCAGATTCTTGTAGAGAGCTTAAGCTTGCAAGAAATCTTTATACCCATTTGAACTGCCTGGATCTTTTGATTTCCCTTGCATTTGTCAAACACAGTAGAACCTCTGGTCATAACCATAATTGGTTCCATAACCTTGGTTGCAAACCAATTTGGTCCTGACCCGAACCTAATTTTGGAAATTTGGCACTTACAACAAAAAAAGGGTGCGGAAGAAGAAATCAGCTGTGGAAAAAAAATGTGAATTTTTTGGTCGGAACCCGATTTGGTCATGGTGAGAAGCATTTGTGACCACAGGTTCTACTGCATCAGCTTCAAGACAAGATCTTTGAAACATCATTCAAAATCCATGGCATGGACTTTGCAAACTACTTTGCACCATCCAATTTCTTCAAAAACCAACATGGTTGCAGGGAATCTGAGAAATTGCTGCCAATTGAAAATAAAACTTTTTATAGGACTAATTTATTTATTTTAACTGGCATATCTGAATGTGCAGATGCAAATAGCCTAAGACTGCGATAGAAGAGAGTATTTGTAACTCAGGGTTGAACTGTGGGGTCTTTGGTGTACTCTAAGCTTGGTGGACTTTTTAGATGTTTCATTGCCAAACTAGGTAAGATCATCAGTGCACTGGCATCATTGCAAGAAAACCACCAACTCAGAGACCAAGAAGGACCCTCTGTTAACACTCCTTTTGCAGAATAAGGAAATAGTGTTGTATTGCCTCGAGTCCATTTCTACAGCAAGAATGCTGCGGTGTAGGTTTTCAGTTGCTGATTCTATAGGTCTTCATAAATAAAAAAAACAAATGAAAAATATATTTTACTTCTTTTATGCTTTTGGATCCTGTGGGAAGAAGAGCAGGATAATGAATTAAATCTCCTATTATGACATTTTAATGGAATGAATTACAATCAATAACTTTCAGGTTGACTTTGCATAATATATGCTTTTTCCATATACATTTTGTTGAAATGTATTACTCTAGCCTGCATTTTTAATGTAGCTTTACTTAGTGCCAAGTTCTCTGCATGAACAAGGAAGTAAGAATCATAACCATTTCAGCCAGGAGTTTTAATGCAAGAGTTAAATAAGGGACAGAATCACGAAATGTACTTTGGGAAACTACAGTCATTTTACTGTCAAGGTAATTATGGTGGAGTCTCTTTGATCATTTAATTGTAGTGTATATTTTAATTGCATTTTTTGAATTGTAAGCTACCTAGAGTCATTGATTGAAATGGGTAGCTACACAAAATGAATGAATGAATGAATGAATGAATGAATGAATGAATGAATGAATGAATGAATGATATAAATCTCCTTCTTCCTTCCTGATCTTCCTTTTAAGAGGAAGGCTCCAAATTAAGCTGCTATCCCTTCCTTGTTTACATCTAGTGATTTTTCCAACCTCCTCACAGTCTCTTGCATCAAATAAAATCCAAGTTATTAAGCAACTTGGTTAAAATCTTGGTGCTCTAATATTAAATAGTACAAGATTGATTGATGCTGGTAACAGTGATGATTGGGACTAGATGTCATCTAGGAGTGATATTCCTTTTATGTTTAGTGGTGGGATTCAACTGGTTTAACAACCGGTTCCCTTTGCGCATGCTTCCAGGAGGCCCATTTTTCACCCTCCTCAGGCTCCGGAGGCTTTCCTCGAGCTTCTGGGAGGGCAAAAACATCCTCCCCAGGCCCTGGAGAACCACCAGAGCCTGGAAACAGGCCCATTTCCAGACTTCCAGGGGGCAGGTTTCTCATCCTCCCAGAGCCTCTGTGCAGGTCCTGCACTTACCTGGCATGATGAATGGACCATGTGGAAACTCCTGGGAGGTGCGGTGGGGCGCAACCAGTCGGTTGTCAGAAGTACCGGTTTGGCGAGCCAGATTAAAATTAACACCCGGTTAGTTCGAACTGATCTGAACCAGCTGAATCCCACCTCTGCTTATATCTGTGGCTTCACATAGAGCCATTCTCTGTGAACTACCTAAAATTTGTCTCGTCTGAAATCCTCTAGTTAATCAATATCTATGTTGAACATGAACAAAATTCAGGTATCTCACAAAGTTCATCTTGTATCCAACAAAGATCATTACATTCTCCCACACAACTCCATTTATAGTTAGTGGTAGTATACTATTAGTGTTATTTAGGCTTTTTTTCTGATTTTAAGATCTCCCATAGTTGGCCTATTACAGGTAGTCCTTGACTTACGAACCACAATTGAGCCCAAAATTTTTGTTGCTTAGTGAGAACTTGGCCCCATTTTACAACCTTTCCTGCCACAGTTGTTAAGTGAACCACTGCAGCTGTTAGATTAGTCCCTCATTTGTTAACTGAATCTGGCTTCCTCATTGACTTTGCTTGTCAGGTTGCAAAAGATGATCATATGACCCCAGGAGATGGCAACCATCATAAATATGAATCAGAAGTCAAGTGCCTGAATTTTGATAACATGCCCATGCAAAAGTTTTAAGTGTGAAAAATGGTCTTAAATCACTTTTTTCTGTGTTGCTGTAATTTTGTACAGTCACTATACAAACTGTTGTAACTCAAGAACTACCTGTATGTGAATTTAGGTAACAAGTTTTCCGGTATTTGTATTAAGTAACATCATCTTGTTAAGTTTTGTTTGAAAAGGCACAGTGTAAATCTCTAAAAGTACATGATATTTGTTATTACAGGATGCAATATAAAATACTCCCTTAAAATAATATCAATGTTAATAAAGTAGCAGTGGAAAGCAACTATAATAATAGTCTTTGTGCAGTGAAAATACTAAGAGTGTAACCAAGGGATTATTTTGATGCAGTAATATAAATGACAAAAGCTAGAGGATGATATCAGCTTGGTATTTTCAATGATTCAAAATTCAGGTACATGTGTGGGAGTTTTCACGGCTTATTCTCCATCTGTGTGAATTAGATATATAGTCCTCCATATAACATGTTTAATCCATAACTATTTCCATGGAATTTCATTGTAACAGCAAAGAATTCGGCAATCCCAAAATGGAGATTCTCAGCCATCCAAGTCATGGTGGTCCCAAAGGTGCTTTTTTTCCCAAAGGCAACTGGACTTTGGCTTTCCTTGAAGACGTTTCACTTCTCGTCCAAGAAGCTTCTACAGTTCATGAACTGAACTGAAGAAGCTTCTTGGATGAAAAGCGAAACCTCTTCAAGGAAAAGCAAAAGTCCATTTGCCTTTTGAGAAAGCACCTTTGGGACAACCATGACTTGGATGGCTGAGAATCTCCATAGACAAAGGATTCAGCACTTTCACAAGAAGTTAACAGATTAATAGAGTTGGAAAGGACCTTGCAGGTCATCTAGTCCAACCCCCTGCCCGAGCAGGAGACCCTACATCTGCTTCTACCTAGGATTGAACTCACAACCTCCTGATTGGGTGGCGAGAGCTCCACCTCTAGGCCACAGCTCTTGCCTTAATGCATCATGTAGTGGAAGACAATCAAAAGTCATGGCCATTTCCAAACATGTATTTTATTTTATTTTTCAAACATTGCCTTGAAAGATCAATAAAAGAAAGAAAAAACCCCAACATACTGCCCCAGAGATGGTAGGAAGGGAAAATTGGCATCTCCTATGGAACCCTGTTTCCTTATTATGGACTTCTCTCTCTCTCTCTTCTTCACCTCTCAAAGTTGATGGAACAAGCAACTTTGCTGATAAGGCATTTCTAGTGGCTGATGCAGAGCTTGCCCCAAAGTAGGGCCAAAGGACACAAGTCAACATTTAGCCCATCTGCTACACGGACCTTCTTCCAAGTGTTCATGAAAGCCACAGTGAACCAAACACAGTCCCCCAAAAGGATAACATTTTGGTGGCGCTTGTCTTCAGTCGAAAATGCTTTATTTCACTGACTTCTTAATAAAAAGGAAGGGGGAGCACCATGAAATTTGTAATACTGACAAATATGTACACGGTTATTAATATGGATAATGTTTATCTCTCTATATACAAAGATCTCTGTACACATTTATAGACAGGATGAGCATTTTGGAGGATGCTTTTGAGAGCACTTTGGATCTTTTTTTAATTATTTTTTTAAACGCTTGCCCTTGTTGAGGGAGAGGGGGGGAAAATGCTTTTTGAAAAATTAAATGTCCTGAAAAAACGAACCGGATTTGGAATGTAAATATTTTGACTTTTGAATTTTTCCTTAAGAATGAAAGAAACATTTGAGTTTTCACACTGCAGTGGACCAACAGATACCGCTTAGGAAATACAAGGTGACAGAACGATGAGATACAGCAACCGATTCATTGAAAATGAAGGCATTTGACATTTATATTCACAGACAAAATCAGCTCCGTGTTTTACTCATTCCTGGAAATTCTTTTTCCCCCTGCATTTTCACAGGTTACATCAGGCTAACAGAATCACCTGGTCCCTGCTCCAATTAAATCGATTTCTTTCATCAGTGATAATTTATGAATGAAGCAAATCAACAAATTACTTAAATAAGGAGTAATCCTTTATCCCATTATTAGCACAGAGTCGATAAAAATGGACAGTCTTTTATTTCCGTTTCATGCCAATTTCACATATTTGTTTCTTTGTTTTTTTTATTTAGGATCCTATATTCCACGTATGCACTGATTTGCAGGGCTTTTTGTATAAAAAAAATCTTCTCAAAATATGTCCTTAAATACACATTTCTTTTCAAAATAGATTTAAAATGTACATTTTCCTTCAAAATACACATTTAAATTTCATCAACAGTGTTGTTTAACATTTGGTGAAGTGTGTTAGCTAACAGAAAGCCAAGCTCTGCTTTTTATACAATATTTGAAGAAGGGCAGATCGAGCCGTTTCATACAGGAATTTGGAAAGATCAATTCCATTAAGATGGAACAAGAAGAGGTCAGAAAATCTTAAAAACATTGTGGCCATGATTAGTTGTTCTCTTAAGATGGAAACACAACTGGGTCCTTTAGCTGTGCAACTGTTGCCATGTTGTTCTTTTCTCGAGAAAGAAATCTACATGATAATGCTACTTCTACCGATTCATCATCATAACATAAATAGGTGAGCACCATTCCTGTGTGCACCCTATCCGATAAGATTTGTGGACTTCAATTCCCAGAATTCCCTAGCCAGCATGTCTGGCTCAGTAATTCTGGGAATTGAAGGCTGGGGTTTTTAAAATTGGACGGTTGAAGGCCCCTGCATTATTCTCTAGGGCAGGTGTGTTGAGTTGGAATTTGCAAACAACCTCACATTTCAGATGGAGTTTTCCCCATTGGATATGATAACATCTGGATGACAGTGCATCTTCAAATCATTTTGAGTCAGAGAGGATCACCTAGCAGTCCCTTTTCCTGTGCAAGTGCAGCAACATTCTCCAAAAATGCTGTACATTCCCTCCTTCAAGCCATAAACCATACATTCTTGAGAAATCCTATAGGAGATCTCCTGACACAGAGGTTAGAATGCAGTAAGATAAAGGTTCCCCTCATACATATGTGCTCATCTCCGTTTCAAAGCCAAAGAGCCAGCGCAGTCTGAAGACGTCCTCTGTGGTCATGTGGCCGGCATGACTAAACCCCAAAGGCGCACAAAATGCTGCTACCTTCCCACCAAAGGTGGTCCCTATTTTTCTACTTGTATTTTTACATGCTTTCAAACTGGAAGAAACTGGGAGCTCACTATGTTATGTGGTGCTAGGGATTCAAACCGCAGAACTTTCTGATTGACAAGCTCAGCCACTGAGCCACCGTGTCCCTTTAGAATGCAGTTCTGCAGGCGAATATTTCCCTTCACACTGCCCACAGTCTGGAGTTCAATTCTGACGGGCTCAATGTTGAACCAGCCTTCCATGCTGCCAAGGTTGGTAAAATGAGGACCCAGATTGTTGGGGGGGGGGGGGCAATATGCTGACCTTGCAAACTGCTCAGGGAGTGCTATAAAACATTAAGGAATGGTATATAACTCTTAAGTGTTACTGTTATTGCTATATCCCTCAGGAAATTTCTTCCCAAATCTGCTTCCTTGTCATTCAGTCTCATTGGTGATAAGGCTGATCTGTGTTTTGTAAGGTAGCCATTCATAGAACTGAGGTTTATCTCTCATATCTTTTATAGTCGACAATTTAGTCTTTATTATTTGGGAAGCATCGAAGATGCTGCACTTAAGTCCCTTTTTTTCCTCTTGATCTCTCTTCTCATTTTTTTGTCCCCCTTCAGGCTAAATGTAGGCAATTCTTTCAACCATTCCTCACAGGACTTTTCAAAACCCTACTTCATTCTGGTGAACATCATCTCCATTTGGTCAATACCTGTCTTAACATGTGTTGACCAGGGTCTGCATTATTTATCTGGTGTATTTCCAAATCCCAAACTCTCTCGTCTCTTGTACTCTGGATAGTTTCCAAACAGGGAAAGTCTAATTTCTTCTGCTTTGTGACTATATTCATAGAGGATCTCTTTCCATCTTCTTATACACATCTATCATTTTCAGCTGAGGGACTGGCGTTGTAATAGGTACACTTAAATCCTTGAAACATGTTTTTTTTCCCCTAAAGTGCAAGAAAACTTGAGCATAATGGATAATACAGAGTGTGTGTATATGCATGCAGGTGGCAGCTGCTTTCTTAAAAGAGGTATTTTCCTGATAATAGCTGAAGAAACAAGAATGGTTCTTGCAAAGTGACATTACTCATCTATATACTGTATATAAAAATGGTGGTGGGGTTTGTGTGTGTGTGTGTGTGTGTGTGATATCCAGCATAATTCTGGAATGCCTCAAGCAATTTCAACCAAACTGGGTTTACAGATGACTTATTGGAAAAAAATACTGTAGGGGTAAGACACCGCTAACACCCTTCAGTGTGTGTGTTCTCTTAAGATACAGCCTGTTGTGTCTTAAAATGGTTTCTACTGTACAGCACAGTGGAGTTGCCATGGTAACGACTTCACAGTACTCCACAAGGGGACTCTCTCTGGTAAGGGGGAAAATCCAGCATTAGAAATTATGCTTCTGGGGGCACAGGGAAAACGTTTTTAACTCATTTAATTGTCGCCAAAATCAGGGCTCTTGCCATCGCCTCTTCAGGAATTGTGACATTTATGGAACAAGGGAGGACAGCCCATTCTGCACTTATGTTGCCACTTCACATTGCCATTCCTAACTAATACAGGATTGGGATAAATAAATACCTGGGCAACGCTGGGTTATCAGCTAGTATTCTTTAAAACAAAGTGTGTGTTTCCCTTTTAGAAATATTTCCTCCTCTACACAGAATTGTTTCAAGGCGATGGGTCAAACGAATATATCCATAGACCCATCCCAATCAATCAATCCTCATATCATTACTTGACTAAATTTGGTTGACATCCATCTGCAAAAAAAAATCCTAATGGTATTAGCAACTGAACCATAAATAATTCCTTTGTGGATGTGTCACTTTGCCATTTAGGAAAATGCAGCAGAGGATGGGAACACTTCTTGCCATCATGGGCCGTGCTGGCCGGGGATAATGGGAAATGGTGTCCAATCACGTATATAAGGAAGAACCACAATTTCCTCAATCTTTTACACTGGAACGTATAGAACAGTTTTGATTGGAACAGCTAGACAGATATCCTGTCTTCATCCCATCAGCCTCTCCATACTAAAAGAGGGGTGTGTAGAAAAGGTGAATTTGAGGACTGGCGTATTCTCCCCGAGACTTCAAGTTAAGCCACAGGAGAAGAAGTGACTTGCTTAGAAGCTCTTACGGTTTGTACTTTTGAGTCAGGAAATGTAAGCTCTGGTAACACCTCTCAAAATAGCAGCTCAGATGATGCGATAATGAAAGTAACAGATTCCGTGTTCAAAAAACCCGATATCTTACCCATGGAATAATGTCAGTATTCTGAGTATGAGTAATAACATAAAATGGAGCTTTTAAAATAGACTCACAAGTGAAATGAGCGCCTCTCTTTCTGTGTTGGACCATATCCCATTTGTAAAGTTAAGTACTTCTACAGTGTAGATGAGTTCTTGCACAATAGACAAGTCGATTGTTAGCTTATTTACTTGTTTATTTCATTGGTGGGTGGTTGTTGTTGTTTAAATGCCTTTCAAAGGTGAAAAGATTTATACCAGCTGAAGAGATACCAGAATATGTTTGACCCTACAGACTTGATGCCTCTGTTGTTTGTCAGACAGCTGCCAATCTCATTGGCACCATTTCTGTACAGCAAAACTTTGTAGTTTTGACCTCTCTCCTGAATATTTATGCCAATTAACCCTGGAGAAGGCCAAATCAATAGCACAAGAGAGAATCAGGGACATTGATCATCACATCGATATCAGCAGTGTCCCTTATCGCCAAATGTGAGACCAACACCAGTCTTCTACTGCAGGGTATCTATACAACCTAGGTAAAGATAAAATTTTCCCCTGCCCAGGTGTATCTGACTGTAGGGGGCAGTGCTGACCTCCATTTCTTAGCCGAGGGAGCCAGTGTTGTCTGAAGACCATTTCCGTGGTCATGTGGCCAGCATGACTATAAGCTGAGATGCAGAGGGCACTCTTACCTTCTCACCAAAGTGGTACCTATTTATCTACTCACATTTGCATTCTTTTGAACTGCTAGATGGGGAGGAGCTGGGGCAAGTAACAAAAGCTCACCTTGCTCATCTCCGTTTCTAAGCCAAAGAGCCAGCGCTGTCCGAAGACGTCTCCATAGTCATGTAGCCAGCATGACTAAATGGCAAAGGCGCACGGAATGCTGTTACCTCCCCACTAAAGGTGGTCCCTATTTTTCTACTCGCATTTTTACATGCTTTCAAACTGCTAGGTAACAGGAGCTCACTTGTGAATTCCCAAGGGTTCACTTAGCGGGGAAGCTTCTAAACCAATGTTTCTCAACCTTGGCAACTTTAAGATACGTGGTCTTCAACTTCAAAGATATTTCCAAGTACACTATTTAAAGTTCACCAATCATTAAAACTAGAACTTCTTCTTTTCTTCTCTTATTTTTACAATGAAAAATGTGACTTTCCATAAGCAGGATATTTCTCCAAGCTCCCATATTCTTTACTTATATGAAATTATACTCCAGGCTTAGCCTTTTTAATACTCTAGCTGTACAAACTCTGCAAAAACGCACATGGCATCTGTCTTTGCTTTAAACGCAAGACACTATACACTGCTAGTCCCATTAATCAATCTTCATCTTCACATTTGCATCCACAGGAGGAAGGAAAAATAGAAGGTCAGCCCTTCTGTTTTAGCCTCACATTCCCATCTGTTCTACCTTTCAATATTCAGGTTTCAATGTTCAATGTTCTACCTTTCACAATTCCATTCTTTTCCCTTACTTGAATCTGGCACAACTACATGTTATACCTGGGCCTCTGGTGATTGTTTCTTAACTATACTGAACCAATTCCATTCTTCCTTTTCCACACTGGCTCCATACACAGATAGTATCAAGCGATGAAAAGTGTAGTATCTGACGATGCTTGACTTACCTATGACTTACCTACTTGCCTCTGACCTTGGGATAGATAACAAAAGACATCACATACACACATTATTATTGTGCTTAGCTACAAATATCTAGGATTGTCCTTTCAAACTTTCTTGGAGTACTTCAAAAGTAATGTATTAGATCTCCTAAGAGGCACTATACCAGTTTGAAGCAAAATCTAGTCTTTGAAAAAAAAAATCAAGTCTTGCTTCATCACCTAAGATGTTTCTCAACTTAGCTCTTGCAAAGAACTGTCTGTCCAATCACCCATTTGGGATTACATTTATGAAAACTTTATGTTATTATACACATTCATCTTCCTTCTGAATGTTTCCATATCTCTTATCTCTTTGTCCTACTATATTTAGCTGCTACTTCTGGAGAGGCGTCACTTCACTTGCCCCAGAATTCACTGTGGGGAAAAAAGGTTTAAATCCTCCCACTTTCTCCTTCCCCAAAAAGGAAGAGACTGCATCCAAAATAGGAGGTCTCACTGATGGCCATGGCCCTTCCTTTCTCTCCTTCCCAAAAAGTCCTGAGATGTGACATTTGGTCAAAACAATCCAGAACATACAAGCTGGTAGATGCATGGAATAATGTAAGCTGCCATGTCATTCCTAAAAGTATTGGCCTGAGTTTCCGTTCATATTTATGCTTCTTTCCCCACATTTCCCCCTAGAAGGAATGCATCAACTTTATATCTGTTCTGTGAAGCAACAGATCTTCTTTCCCTTGGGTAATTTAATCAATATCCTAACCGAGAAGAATCTTCTTCCTTTACTGCATCTATCAACAGAGTGACTATGCTCTTTGTTGACAGGACTAAAAGTAATTTGGGAAAAAACCCACCAAGATTCATGGCCTGAAATCCAGAGGTTTCATGAGGAAGGGGATCAAAATCATGGGTGCCACCAGGCACTTGAAGCTCCTCTCTCTCTTTTTAATATGTATTTTATCTCTCTCGTGCACCAAAAAGGGGAAGGGCTTCACTTACTTGAGTGACAACTGCCACTTCGATGCTGTTTACTTCCTCATTGTGGCTTCCAGCTGAAGACCATTCATTTACATCAGTGTGATGCATTTCATAAAGCAGGGGTCGGCAACCTTAAACACCCAAAAAGCCACAAAGGTCCTAACCAGAAGCTTCAATTCTGAAGCCGACCGGAAGTCCAGTTCCCCTATCACAGAGTCTCCTCCTAGCACGGCATCCTTTTTCTCTATCTGTCCTAACTGAAAGCCCTATCAATTGTGGAGCCGACCGATGACAGGAAGCTGCAGCAGAGGGATGAAAGAGCCACATGCGGCTCCAGAGCCGCAGGTTGCTGACCCCTATTATAAAGGATAGAAAGGCACATTAACAACTCTGCATTAATTTTTAAACTTTTGCACATGTACTTGTCTGCATCCTGTTGCCTGAAAATTGGAGGCTTTGGGCTTTTTAAGTGAAATGGCCAAATGTTTTGAACAGGCAAGTCCTCCACCTTTGGTTGAAAAAAATTGCTATCTGTAGTGTCTATGGCTCTTTAAATAAATGAATGGCGCACCTCAATTTTCATGCAGAGCACATCCCCTGCTCTAATGTTATTCTGCATTAAAAACTCCTCTATTAATTATCTCAACAGAACCTTGCACCAAGAGTGGGAGATGAAGAAATAATCTGATTAGCTTGGCTAGTGGAGCAAAAGAAAGAAATGAGATCCAAGGTCTTGGATCCTTATAAAAACATCCCATCCCATCCTTCATATCCTTTTGCTGGCATCTTTCAACACTAACTCCTGTAAATTCTGACTCCAAGCCAAACTGCACAAAGGCAATATAAAGCTACCTATTCCAGCAAACCCAACCAGCTCACCTTTCCAAAGCATAAATGTCTTCTCACCACATTAGTCATAGGTGTTGAAAACAGCTATTTGTCAGTGCGTTTTCATTCTAAAACCGCCACCAGCACACATAGGAAAGTCTACACTTGACTCAAAAACAGAATTATCTGGATTGATAGCACCTTTCCCTTTCTCACTCATGCCCCTTTGCTGAATCGCTCTTATGAACTGATTCTCTTCTGGCTTACATGCTTGTTGGTGATCTATGAAGTCTGCACCTGTGCGTGAGTTCTCATGGCAAAGTTGTTGAAGGGCTTGCACTATTGAGGAAGTTTTATGGTTAGGTGCCCCTGCCTGGAAAGATGCCTGACAGGGTCTGCAGGCTCCCTTATTCTGAACGTTTTCTGACAGTGAGAACAATTAATCAATGGAATAGCTCGCATCCTGGAGGTTTTCAAACATTGACTGGACAACCGTTTGAGTGGGATGGTATAAGGTCTCCTGCCTTGAGCAGAGGGTTGGAATAGAGGACCTCCGAGGCCTCTTCCAATCCTAGGTGCTATGGTCTAAGTAAGGTTCTTCCCAAGCTTGTTTGGAACAAAACACCCCGGTGTATGGTTACGGTGGTTATGAAGAATAGCTGAACACCTTAATTGGAAAGGTGCTTTCTTCCACTTAGATGACTGGGGTTTTGTTCTGTTTTAACAGCAGTTTTCCTGCCACGTGGAAATTTACAGACGCTCTTTGGAGGCAGGCACTCATTTGGAGACAAGAAAGAGGTGGCTATAAAGACAGAATGAAAACTGTACAAGTCCAATGAGCTTTTGAGTCCCACGTTGCTTTCCCAAAGAATGACCAACTGCAAGCTGATCTCTTTTTTTGCCCAGAAAGCATCTTAGCTTTCAGAAGGAATCCCATTGCTTCTTCCAATCTCCTGTGGCCATGTTGACAGAGGCTGGATTTTGCTTGTTGTCTGCTGTCTGTGTAGTGCTGGGTTCTTTCCAGCCGACGAGTCTTAGCGGTCACAAGGAGACCCACCAGGGATGCCCATTCCGCACACCAGTATCCATATACATAGAAATGGCACGCAGGTATCAAACTCATGGCTGGCATATGCACAACACTGTGTACATGGGCCGAGTTTGTATAGGCTCTGCTCTGCTGGCAACTGGAGAAGCAGGAGGAGGAGGAGGAGGAGGATAGGAACAAAAATGAAGGTAGAGAATGAACAACATAGTCCTTGTATCTTGCCTTTTTTTCATTTTTATTCCATTGCATTGCTTTGTTTTCTCTCTCTCACTCTAATTAAAAAAAAAAAAGTCTGGGTGCAAAATGCAGGTTTGGCCCAAACCCAATACAAACACTTGCCTTTGGGATGCTTGGACAAGATGCTATCTGGTCTCTAGTGAATCCAGATATTCCAGGGCTACGTCGTAGCAGAAGTGGTACTGTTCCTTTAAGGAAAAGGAAAACAAGAGAGTGAGTCCATGCAAATTTTATCCTGCTAAAGTTATTGTAAGGTAAAGGTGAAGCTTCCCCTCGCACATATGTGCTAGTCGTTCCCAATTCAAGGGAGTGGTGCTCAACCCCATTTCAAAGCCGAAGTGCCAGCGCTGTCTGATGACAATTCCGTGGTCATGTGGCTGGCATGACTAAACACCGAAGGCACATGGAATGCTGTTACCTTCCCACCAAAGGTGGTTCCTATTTTTCTACTTGCATTTTTACATGCTTTCAAACTGGCAGAAACTGGGAGAAGTAATGGGAGCTCACTCCATTACAGGGCGCTAGGGATTTGAACCACTGAACTGCTGACCTTCCTGATTGACAAGCTCAGCATCTTAGCCACTGAAGCACCACATCCCTTATGCAGTATAGGAGCAACCATTTTAATATATAATATAAATATATAATTTATATAATTTATATCAAGCATGAATATATACATTATATAACATATAAAATGTAAATATATAAATTATATAGGAGTAACCATTTCATGAAAGTCTTGTTTAAAAACAAAAACAAAAACCAGGGCAACTGTTTTCAGCTGTGACAACTAAGTTCTGAAAATAATGAGTTCCTGTCTAGGAAGAATTAAGTTATAGCAAAAGAGTTCCGGTGATAAGGTAATTGTGACAAAGATCTACAGCACAACTGATTAAGCTACTCCCTGTAAATTCTAAAAAAAGGTCTATTGCGCAAAGTGATCTAAAGATGCCATGAATCCTTTATTTAAAATCTAATCACATCTCGGAACGGGTGGTAGGGGAAGAAAAATTAACAGCTCAAGAACTATGGCATTTAAAAAAGGTAAAAGTTCCCCTTGCGCAAATGTGCGAGTTGTTCCTGACTCTAGGGGCCGGTGCTGATCTCTATTTTAAAGCTGAAGAGCCAACGCTGTCCTAAGATGTCTCTGTGGTCATGTGGCTGGCATGACTAAATGCTGAAGGCGCCCAGAACGCTGTTACCTTCCCACCAAAGGTGGTCCCTATTTTTCTATTTGCATTTTTTACATGCTTTCAAACTTCTAGGTTAGCAGAAGCTGGGACAAATAACAGGAGCTCGCTCCATTACGTGGCGCTAGGTATTCAAACTGCGGAACTGCCAACTTTCTGATCGCCAAGCTAAGCATCTTAGCCACTGCGCCACCACGTCCCTGATATTATTCCAGTTAGGAAAATAATATAAAATCATGGTCTTGGACCCTCTGAAATTAAGACCCTGAATGATGCAATCACTGAATAAATGCAGGGATAGTTGTGTGGAGATACATCTAACCCAGAAGTATGGAAGAAAGATATTCAATGTTCCATAACATGTTACAAGAAAACTCACATTTCACAAACTATTATACGGGTCGGGACACAATTATCTTTTCATTTTCACACTTCTCTGAATTTTGTAATACAGCTCGGGTAAAACGCACTCATTTCTCATAGGAAGCAAGAGAAAGTATGTTAGGTAAGACAATATGCAAAATTGGGTAATAGAAGGAAGCCTACACTAATATATGCAAACAGATGTAGAAACCAGTTTAATGTAGCAGGTTTATCTTTATGAAAATAAAAAAGAATTGGAAACTTGTAGAAAGTGAGGCTGGCAGATCTTCTACCTCCAATCTAACCTCAGGCCTTTTATGTACTGTTTTATTCAATAGAATAGTTGTGAGGTTGAAACCAGAGTTGGGGGGGGGAGGAAAATACTTATGCTATTCTGACCTACTTGGAGGAGGAAAAACAAAGTATAAATGTAGACATAAATAATAACTTAATTCCCATTATCCTTGCTACTCAAAGAAGCTAGAAAAGTATAACAGCACTAGCTACAGTCCTATACACACTCTAAGCACTAACTATAATCCCATACACGCTCTACCAATCTGTGTACGTGGACATGCCTAGTTTGAGGTAATCCTGACTCTTGAATCTTAACTCTGGAAATGGTTTGCCATTGCCTGCTTCCTAGGGCAGAGAGAGAATGACAGGCCGAAGGTCACACAACTGCCTTTGTGCCTAAGCCACAAGATTAGAAGTCTTCGTCTTCCAGTGTGTAACCCTGTGCCTTTAATGTCAACTGGTTGAAAAAATATTTCCAGGTGTAATTGCTTACTGAGTAATGTTCTACAGATTTATTGTATGGCTTCTGTCTACCCGACCAGATTTAAGTTGGTGAGGGGGAGTAAAGATTTCCCCCATCCAGTCATGTCCAATCCTAGGGGGCAGTGCTCATCTCTGTTTCCTAGCCGAGGGAGCCAGCATTATCCAAAGATGCTTCCATGGTCATGTGGCCGACATGACCATACACTGAGGTGCATGGAATGCTGCTACCTTCCCACCTAAGTGATACCTATTTATCTACTTGCACTTGCATGTTTTCAAACTGCTGGGCTGGCAGGAGCTATGGCAAGAACGGGAGATCACCCCATCATGCCATACTTGGGTCTTTCTGGTTGGCAAGCCAGTGTCATAACCATTAGGTCATTGAAGGTCCCTTCTATTAAACAATGTTGGAATTGGGTAGAACTTAGGGAGAAGAGCATCCCTCACAGAGAGTTGTATGGCACTGGAGTCCTGGCTATTTTCTAGGCATTTAAGTCAGGGATAGAAGAGTTCTACTACTACTGATGATGATGAGAGGGTTAACTGTTTAATCTTGGGTGTCAGCCAGTTTTATTGGGTTGTTTGGTCTGTTTCAATTTTTCAAGCCACTCAGAATCAATCAAATGAGATAGGTGGCTACAGAAATCATAAAAGGTAAAGGTTCCCCTCACACATATGTACTAGTCGTTCCTGACTCTAGGGGGGCGGTGCTCATCTCCATTTCAAAGCTGAAGAGCCAGCACTGTCCAAAGACGTCTCCGTGGTCATGTGGCCGGCATGACTAAATGCCAAAGGCGCACGGAACGCTGTTACCTTCCCACCAAAGGTGGTCCCTATTTTCCTACTTGCATTTTATACAGGCTTTTGGACTGCTAGGTTGGCAGAAGCCGAGACAAGTAATGGGAGCTCACTCGGTTATGCGGTGCTAGGGATTCAAACCGCCGAACTGCCAACCTTTCTGATCGACCAGAGCTTTGTCTTTGGGTGGACATCAGAAAGGAAGATATCAAAGAGATTAACGACGTAATACTTTTGGATGGGGGGGGGGTTCCTCTTTTTTAATGTAGAGAAATAAAATTCCAGCATCAGAGAAGGATGCATGTGGGGGGTAGATCCTTTAACACAGGGGTCTCCAACCTTTGCAACTTTATGTCTGAAGGACTTCAGCTCCTAGAGTTCTCCAGCCAGTTTTGTTGGCTGGAGAACTCTGGAAGCTGAAGTCCTTCAGACTTAAAGTTGCAAAGGTTGGAGACCCCTGCTTTAACAGGCGCAGCTCAGTGAAGCTCTACTAATAGCAACACTCTCGTTTACTCCTGTGGTGAGATCATTAAGCTGAGTCTCAGGAATCAGATTTTGCAGGTTCAATAGAGGTTGGGGAAAGATTGAGCTCCGGTTGAAAACACTAGTTTGCATATCCTAATACCTTGCAATTTAGCCCAATAGGTTACTCAACTCCATGCCAGTTAACTTTTTTTTTTAATTGCCTTGGCTTAATTCCATCCTTTATCTTGCTCAAATGAATTTCTCTCTCTCTCTCTAATGCTATCAGAGCAGCCTCTACAGGCATTTCATTTCGCAAGAGAGAAATTTCATAATCCATCATTCAAAATCCAAAACCTTGTATTTCCTCTCTGAAGCCGCGTTTAAGGCATGCCTTCCTTTCTTTCTTCTACAGAACAGAAAATCTGCCCAATATTGCTGAACCTATAACTCCCAGCGCCCTTCCCCCATTGGCCATGCTAGCTGAGGCTGCGAGGAGATGTAGTTCTGAAACTGTTGGGTATGTCTAGTTTGATGAAAAGAAGGACTGGGGTGACAAGATAGCAGTGTTCCAATATCTCAGGTGCTGCCACAAAGAAGAGGGAATCAAGCTATTCTCCAAAATACCTGAAGGGAGGACAAGAAGCAATGGGTGGAAACTAATCAAGGAGAGAAGCAACCTAGAACTAAGGAGAAATTTCCTGACAGCTAGAATAATTAACCATTGGAACAACTTGCCTCCAGAAATTGTAAATGCTCCAACACTGGAAGAGATTGGATAGCCATTTGTCTGAAATGGTATAGGGTTTCCTGCCTAAAGAGGGGGTTGGAGTAGAAGACCTCCAAGGTCCCTTCCAACTCTGTTATTCCATTCTATTTCTATTCATCATAACATACAAAATACCTATTTTATGTTTTTAGAGGGAGGGAAGACATGAGTACACAGAGGAAACTTTTCCTCTGAGATATTTATTGTATATGCAGTTATGCTTCCTGATCTGATTAAACAGGCATGTATCACTTCCCTCTTCCATTCTGATTTGGTTGAATGATATTTTAATGTGGCCAGCCAATCAACCCTGACTGTTTTTGGGAAGGGCAGAGACTAAAGCTAAAGTGCAAATACTTTGGCCAACAAATGAGAAGAGAGGGATTCCTTGGGGAAAAACACTCATGTTGGGAAAGGTTAAAGGCAGAAGAAGATGGGGGCAGCAGAAGATCCACAGATCCACCAACGCAATGAACATGAATTTAGGCAAACTTCAGAGACAGTGGAAGACAGGGTGCTTGTCATGCTATAGTCCAGTAGGCCATGACTTAGCAACTGAAACACAGCAAATGTTACGCTACTAATAGTGTTCAGATAGATAGATAGATAGATAGATAGATAGATAGATAGATAGATAGATAGATAGATAGATAGATAGATAGATAGATAGATAGATAGATAGATAGATAGATAGATAGATATGGATGGACAGACGGACAGACAGACAGACACACACACACATGCATGTGCACGCACACACCCCAGATGTGGGCTGCTAAGGTTTCGCACGAATTCGGGCGATCCTCTAAGCTAGGAATCTGCCCAGTTCGGTGAACCCCCAAAGGCCACCTCTGGCTGGCCATGCTTAGCCCTCCCCTCCTAAGAGTCTCCACACAGCCCATTCATCATGCTAGGTAAGTGCAGGCCCTGCACAGAGGCTTGGGGATCAGCCTACGAGAGGTTCCAGAAGTCTGGAAATGGGCCTCCAGAGCCCAGGGGAAGCAATTTTTGCCCTCTTGGAGGCTCGAAGAAAGCCTCTGGAGCCTGGGGAGGGTGAAACACATGCGTGCGCATGCACACACAAACACACACACACACACACACACACAATGTGGTGCAGGAGGCCAACTACCATGCCCTCGCCCGTGCCCACCCAGCAATGGGGCAATGAACCCGTTGCTGCAATTTTTGAAGCCCACCTGTGTGTATGTATATATGCTTGTGTATTGGGGCATGTGTGTGTGTGTGAATGTAGCATACTAAGAATCAACTTTATTTTCGTTGCAGAACTCAGAAAACACAAATGGGAAAACCAGTTGTCTGTCATTTCATCAAGCCAAGAAGCTTATACCGCCTGGCACTAGGGATCAGAGTAAACCTTCAATCTATAGTAGCTCTTTGTTCTTCATAAGGGCAACCAATTTCTTCCCAGACATGTCTAAGCATGACATGAATGAAAATTTCATTCATTCACTGTTTTATTCTCATTTAGTAGCCTGCTGAATTCTACCAGCTGTGATGATTCCCCAGAATTTCCATATCAAAGGTTCACAGTAATTGGTATAAACTTCTGAGTATGGACATTCTTTTGATAGTTGAAAAATGCCCCCAATCTACCTTCTGTTTTTGTAAGTCATGGCCACCTTTTACGGGAGCAAGTTTCATAATTTCTTGAAGAAATACCAGAGCACTCTTGAGAAGAAATAGGTCAGATCAATGCTACTCGCTACTTACAAAGGTCTCGACCATATTTGGCTTATAGTTGCGAAGGGTCTTTGCGGCAAAGAAAACATCCACCAGCTTGTGACACATGATCATCTCCAGGATCATGGTGCAGGCGCAGAAGGTACCACTCCGTCCACCTCCGTTCCTACAGAAGAAATGAGATAAATGAAAAATGCAGCTCAAAGGAGTCCAAGAAGAACTGTAAAGCAGTAGTCACTATTTAGCCTGGCATTAGAGAGAGAACACACAAAAAACAAATAACCCAAGCAAAGGTACGTGCCCAGCTCTTCCATGCCATTGTACATTTCAAAGTGACAAAATTAAAAGATGGGTTGATGCTACTCACAGGACACATGTAGTTATCACTCGCTGAAATGTTGAGATAAGTGTTTTGACTCAGGCTTCCTTAGAAAGCAAGAAGCAAGGTCTTGTTCCCGACAAAACCTCTTTTAGTTGCACGACTGTGAAGTCCTTTCATTCACAGTCAGCAAGGCTTTAGCAAACAGTCTTTCAAAGGAATGTTTATCCACACGAACCTTATCTCATTTAGAGCACTGCCAGATAACTAGTTTCCAAACACAGGGCAAAGCAAAACTTAGCACAGAGTCTCTTATAATCATAAACAGAACTTTCCAGACCGAATGAACGAATTGTCTTCTGCAACACTCCGCTCCCCGTTTGTTCCTCTTTTGTTTCCTCTGGGAGGGGCCAATCACCTCCAAGGTGTGTCTTTACTCTTAGGTCGACCCTGCTTTCTTAGTTGATCTTGTCTTCCAGCAGCTCTGTGCATGCACACACTAGGAACAGGCTCCAGCTGTTCTTCTGCCTCACTGTGGTCTAACTCTCTCTCTGCCTCCAATGCGGAGCCCTTGTCTGAGCTTACCTCAACCCCCAGGACTGACCCATTTTTCTCCCCAACCTCCTCACTGTCCGACTCTGCTGCCAGAGAGCCACAACAGTAAGATGCAGAATTCATGGCATTCTTGCATCATGTTTAGTATGGTTTATTTCATCCTTGAAAGCCATGTCATTTGGAAGCTTTAAACAAAAGGGCGCTCTAACATTTACACCATTTGTAAAATGGTGCTTAGTCAAATGCTAGCCAGCTTACAGAGACTTTTGTTCAGTGAACAGTGAAGGACCCGCTCCTTTATTATTGTCTTCAAAGTGTGAAAAACCCACAGGAATTACAATCAATCCTTGCTGTCTTTTAGAAAAAGCAGCAAGATATATCTCTTCATCTTAGATATTAATTGGTTTAACTGATGACTTTCTACTCGGTGTGGCTGGAGTTATGCTTTGAACTTTTTTTTAAAAGCAATCATTTCTTTTTTTCTTTTTTGCATTTGGCATTTTTCTCTTAATCTCCATGCAAGTTATTTACAGGTAAGACAGGCTAGGCTATAAATCTAGTAAATAAGCAAAAGCTGCACAAGCAATCACTTGTCCATTTTGTTTTGCTCGAGTCCAGAGGAATAATAATGAACTGGCATGGAAATGAACTGGTAATGAACTGGAAATTACTTTCATACTTATTCTTATGGTTCCCACAAGAGGCAGAATTAGACCGTGAGATTGCACACTTTTTCAGCAAACAATGTGTTTCTTTTCGGGTGATGCGTAACCGAGTTAAGCTTTCAACATAGCCATTTTGAAAACAAAAAGACATTAGACCAGTGATGGCGAACCTTTTAGCCACAGGGTGGCCAGGCACATTTGTGTGAGCTCCTGAAACCTGGAAACCCAATGATTAGCTGGTTGATGCGCATGCGCACCTCAGAAACCCGACAACCAACTGGCCGGCGCACACATCGGGGTGACAGTGCCCGTGCCCACAGAGAGGGATCTGCATGTTGTGGTCTGCCAGCAGCCTGCAGAGCTGGCAACAGATTCGGACAGTGAAGAGGTTGGGGAGAAACATGGGCCAGTCCTGGAGTCTGGGGAAGGCTCGGACGAGGGCTCTGCGTCAGAGACAGAGAGGGGGCCAAGGCCATCTGGTAGCGATGTGCTGCCTCCGGAGTCTGACATCAGCAAGGCAGAAGAACAGTGGGAGCCTGTTCCCAGTGTGTGCATACGCAGAGCTGCCAGAAGGCAAGAACCGTTAAGAAAAAAGAGGCGACTCATGAGTAAGGCTTGGAGATGATTGTCGTCGTCCCCTCAAGACATAAAGAAGGAGCAAACAGATGTCAGCCTTTGCAGGAAGCAACTTTGTTCATTCTGGTCGGTTCAAATTCTGAGAAGCTCCATTTGACTCTGTGCTCCGTTTGGCCTTGCAAAACTAATTGGCAATGAGGTCTCTGGCAGCATTTCAAGGGAGATAAAGGTGGGTGCTTATCAGCCTTACCCTGAAAGACTGTGGCAAACCATATGTCGGACTCTTCACTGACTGTTTGCGAATCATTATGGGCTGTGAATGACCATAATTAAATAAAAGAGGATTTTGGGGACTAAGCGTGTGATTTATGCTTTATCAGGAAGCCTAGGGCAGAACACTGCATGCTACTTCTGGCACGTGTGCCATGGGCTCGCTATCACGGCCCTAGACTGTCTATTTCTGATAGAATATGATGGCTGGTGGCAATAGCTGAGAAATAAGCCTTAGTAAGAGATTAAATTGCTGAGCAAGCTTCAATTGAGTGCTTAAGCACACAGGAGTTTAAAGATAATAATAATAAAAAAAAATAGAGGGGAAGGAAACAGTTATACTACGAAATGGTGAGCAACTTGTTAATGAAGATAATAGCTGCAAGGACTATTGCACAGTTGTGGTCACGCAGCATATTAACCTTCCAGGAAAAGTATTGCATAAATGCCAACACTGTATTATTACTTGTACCGGGCGAAAAAATTTCACCTTTTTTAAGCGGATAGCATGGAAACCATCTTCAAATAACAAAAGGTTATTCGGGATATTCTATACAATTCAATACAATAGCAGAGTTGGAAGGGACCTTGTAGGTCTTCTAGTCCAACCCCCTGCTTAGTCAGGAACCCTACACCACTTCAGACAGTTATCCAACATCTTCTTAAAGACTTGCAGTGTTGGGGCATTCACAACCCCTGGAGGCAAGCTGTTCTACTGGTTAATTGTTCTAACTGTCAGGAAATTTCTCCTTAGTTCTAAGTTCCTTCTCTCCTTGATTAGTTTCCACCCATTGCTTCTTGTTCTGCCCTCAGGTGCCTTGGAGAATAGCTTGACTCCCTCTTCTTTGTGGCATCCCCTGAGATATTGGAACACTGCTATCATGTCTCCCCTGGTCCTTCTTTTCATTAAACTAGACATACTCAGTTCCTGCAACCGTTCTTCATATGTTTTAGTCTCCATCCCTCTAATCATCTCTGTTACTCTTCTGTGCACTATACACAAGTTGAGATCTCATATTTGGGTTTGAGGCACGGTTGTTATTACAGGTCGTCTTCGACTTACAACAGTTCACTTAGTGACCACTCAATGTTACAACGGCACTGAGAAAAGTGAACATGCAAACATTTTTCGCACTTACGACCCGTTGCAGCATCTCCAGGATCATGTGATTTGCATTCGGATGCTTGACACTATCTCACATTTATGACTGTTTGGGTCGTGCGATCAGCCTTTGCAACCTTCTGACAAGCAAAATCAATGGGGAAATTAGATTCACTTAACAGCTGTGTTGCTAATTTAACAGCTGCAGGGATACCCTTGTAACTAATGTGGCAAGAAGAGTCGTAAAATGGGACAAAACCCACTTAACCCACCACAATTACTCCACACATGCGCGGAAATGTATGACTAGTTTTTTTCTTTTACTTTCTTCCTCCCCCGCCCCCCCTCCTAATTATTGCATAAGGATTATTCTTTATGCTATTTATGTTGTTTATTTTTTGTCATGGATAACAGTGAGGCTAAAACCAATGTCATCGTATACATGATGTACAATGACAATAAAGGCTATACTATACTTTACAAATGTCTCATTTAGCAACATAATTTTTGGGTGCAATAGTGGTTGTAAGCTGAGGACTACCTGTATTTAATACGATCATTTCCAACCTTGGCATGCTTCAGATTCTTTTGTTATCAAATCCGAGAATTCTCCAGCCAGCAAGACCTTTGCTAGGAATTTTGAGAGTTAAAAATCCACATATCTGGAATTTCTAGATTTGGGGAAGGCTGTTGCAAGCGAAGGTGGCTTGTAGGTTTTCTTTTCTTTTTTCTTCTTGTAACAAGAATAGCTAAACTCTTTGCCGGTTGTTTTCTGAGCTGGAAAACAGGTCAGGAAACATTTTGGCCAGCCTCTCTCTTGCTCTTGCTCTCCTGCTATTGCATTTGATCCAATATTGAAGCTAATCTCAACAGGGAAAGTGGGTTGCCTTTTTCCTGGATCTGACCACACGGCTTTTCCATTCCAGAATGTTATTTTGAAGGGGGGAAGAAGATGGGCATTTAGAAATGACAACTCCCAAATCAATCAAACCAAACACCTGTGCGTGATATTGTCACTGTCTCAAACTCCCAGTATAAGATTAAGCCGCTTCAAGTGTTCTTCACTCAAGCACCTGTTTGGCTTTCTGTAAACTGGTGTGACCCAAGCAAAATTAGTTTCTCTCCCAGCAGTGTACGGGCAGGTTGCCAGCTTACGCTGTAAATTCTTCTGGGCATGGATTCCCTTCAGAGCTAATAAATCTTTCACACTTGATGTAATCAAATTAGCCAGATGTATACAAGATGGCTGTTTGTGAGCCAAACCCCCCTATTCTCTCCTCCTTTTCTTTCCTCAATTCCTTTCCCTCTGGAATCTGCAGACATGCTGCCAAATTATCTTTAGACTAATACACAACCTTAATTTGGCTGTTTCGCTGCTGGATGCCCTTGTCAAGTTGGAAGCCTGCTTGTTCTCTTGGAGTGTGGATGTTGTTGAACCAAAAATCAACAGCTGAAGAGCAACACAGTGATTGAGGTTTTTTTTCCACAGATACCTTTTGAAATCAGTTTTGGCTGCTTTTCATCCCCGGCTGCAGCTGTTTACTTAGATGAAGTTATTGTTGGGTTTTTGGGGGGTTTTTTTTGCACATTGCATTAGCTTTGTGACTTAGAGAAGCTTTTCAGATTTCTGGGCAGAACTTGTGAAATGTTCAGTTAATGGGGTGAGTAGGGAAAAGGATTCGAGGCATAGGGCTACATTTCCTCTGAATTTAATTGCATCGACGTGCTTAATGAACACTTTCACAGGACACAAGATCCTCTGATCTGGTTAGACCAGGGGTCGACAACCTCAAAGAGCCACAAAGGTCCTAATCAGAAGCCCCCTGTTGAATTCTGGAGCCGACCGGAAGTCCGTTCCCCCCACCATAGAGTCTCCTCCAAGTGCGGCTTCCTTTTTCCTCTACCTGTCCCAACTGAAAACCCTATCAATTGTGGAGCAAACCTGTGACAAGGAGCTGCAGCAGAGGGATGAAAGAGTCACGTGTGGCTCCAGAGCTGCAGGTTACTGATCCTTGGGCTAGACCTAACAAACCTGGATCCTTAAATGATAGCTTTCAATAACACCTCTTAGGCCCATGCAATGTGTTTAGCAGAATAACAGTTGGAAAGGACCTTGGAGGTCTTCTAGTCCAGGGGTCTCCAACCTTTGCAACTTTACGTCTGAAGGACTTCAGCTCCCAGAATTCTCCAGCCAGCAAAGCTTAAAGTTGCAAAGGTTGGAGACCCCTGTTCTAGTCCAACCCCTGTTCAGGCAGGAAACCGGATGCCTTTTCAGACAAGTAGCTATCCAATCTCTTCTTAAAAGCCTCCAGTGATGGAGCACCCACAACTTCTGAAGGCAAGCCATTCCACTCACTATCGGGAAATTTTTCCTTATTTTTAGGTTAGTTCTCTGCTTGGTTGGTTTCTACTCTTGTAATTGCTCTCTTGTGCTTTGGGAAATAGGTTGACCCTCTCTTCTTTGTGTCAAATATTGGAACACTGCTATCATGTCACCCCTAGTCCTTCTTTTCAATGGACATACCCAATTTCTGTAACTGTTCTTCATATGTTTTCGCCTCTTAATCATCTTTGTTGCTCTTCTCTATACTCTTTCCAGAGTCTCAACATCTTTTTTTACATCATGGTGACCAAAACTGGAGGCAGGATTCCAAGTGTGAACTTACCAAGGGATTATAACATTTTGTAGGCTTCACTTGATCTTGATCCTAGGCAACCTAGGACAGTCTTGTCTTTGCCCTGCTTCTCTTCCATTCTTCCTTGGATAAGCATCCATGCTGAAATCGTGGCTTATTTAAACCACAGGTTTCATTATACAAAAATCAAGAAGCTTAGGATTCATTTCTGCTTATTGACCAGGATATAATAGTAGGTTCACAATAGAGCTTATAATCTTGACAGATCTTAATCTTTCCTATACAAGACTCTGCAGAAATATTGACATTAAAAACCACAGGCACTGTGTTTGCAAAAGGACATTTACCTATAGTGCTATTGCAACTATTTCCATGTAGACTCTCTGCCTATGAATAGTTCCAATCCATAAATCCATGTGAGTTATGTTGCTAACAAGGTGTTGTGGCTCGCAGAGTCGGACAGTGAGGTGGTTGGAGAAGAACATGGGTCAGTCCTGGAGGCTGGGGAAGGCTCTGATGAGGGCTCTGCATCTGAGGCAGAGAGGGGGGCAGAGCCATATGCTAGTTATCAGCTGCCTTCGGAGCTAGACAGCAGAGAGGCAGAGGAACAGTTGGCGCCTGTTCCTAGGGTGCGCGTGCGCAGAGCTGCCAGAAGAAAAGAACAGCTAAGCAATCAGGGGTGACTTGGGAGTAACGCCACAAGTGGATGGTGAATGGCCCCTCCCATAGGAATTAAAAGAGGAGCGAATGGAGAGAGGGTGGGCTTCTGCAGGAAATCATTTGTTCGTTCATTCGTTTGTTTCAGGAGTGTGAAGATCTGCCCGTGAATCTCAGAGACTCTGTGCCAAGTCTTACCTTGCATAGCATTGCATTTGGAAGATATTTACATGGCAGTTTTACAAGCTAGAAAAGATCTGTGGTCATAAATTCACCTTTGAAAGATGGTTTGCCAGGCTGTCGCTGAATGTGAATGAGTGGAATTCACATTCATTTAACAAAAGGGGTTTTGCCGGGACCAGGACTTTGCTTCGTGCTTTTTGGGGAAGCATGTCAGGACAAGCAACAGTGCGGAATTAACTTGGAGACAAGAATACCATCTCCCTTACTTGAGAAACATTGATTCTCCATTGGTTTTTTCCCACTTAATCCGAAGAATACTTACAAACAATGGACAATGGTCCTGCCATTGCCGCTCTCTCCTTGCCACTTCTCTACTTGGGCTAATAAATTCAGGAAAGACTTTTTCGAATCTGGAACATCTCTGTAGGCTGACCACCGCAGGTACTGAAAGTGCTGGACCATCAAGTGTCCTTCCTGTAACTAGAAAAGTCCTTTTATTAGTTCTCTTCCTGTCAAGAGTTTGCTAAAGCCAGAAATCTTGAATCAGCTGTTCTCCAGCGTAATTTGGAATCTGATAGTGTATCACCTATCCATCTCCTTGCTTTTTCTTCTAGGATGAAAATACACTAAGTCTGAGTTGCTCAAAGTTGGCAACTTTAAGATGGGTGGACTTCAACTCATAGAATTCCCCAGTCAGCTCTGTTGGCTGGGGAATTCTGGGAGCTGAAGTCCATGAGTGTTAAAGTGCCAGGTTTTGGGAAACCCTGCACTAAACCATTCACAGCTCCCCAAATCTTTGAATTTAGTCCCAGAAACCTACTCATATGGTAAATTTGATTAAGGTGGAATATGCATAAGAAGAGAATAATCTTATTAGCCAGATTTAGGTTCAATTTTAAGAAATTAAATCAAGTTTATGTTTTTGTATTCAGTAGTTTGCTTTTAGAATAAACTCTTAAGGATGTTGTAGAAAAACTCTGGAGATGGACTGTTTGGTGTTTCCCAGAGATGTATGGAACTTCAACTCCCAGAATTCTTAGAAATGATGAAGAATTTCAGAATTCTGGGAAGGGTTCATGATCAGGAAATATTGTTCTAGGGTATGAAAACAGGCAAGACAGCTGAATTTCAATCACTGCATAACTAGGACAAACTCTTATTGAGGGAGAAGGTCTTTTCAGACAATAATAATATTACTTCAAAATGAAGTAAACCTACTCAGCTGAACTTCTGCCCTAAAATTCTACTCCTTCATTAAGTTGTACCTCATTGTACCCATCTTCATTTACAATATGACTCATTGTTGGGCCTCAATCCAGTAGTTGCTAACCATTGGGTTATATTACTTTATAGCAGGGAGTCTGTGATTCATGAAAATAGGGAATTACCTACTTAGTACAACATGAATCACAGGCAATTCAACTCAGACAATACTGCTCAACATTTTTCAACTCTTTAGCTGGGGAGGGGAAAAAAACCCTCTAGATCTAACACATACATAACCAACCAAGTGTACAAGCATATCAAGATTCCGTGCATTTCTGATGATGCTACATGTTGATAAAATTTAAATGAGGTGGAGTAAATTAAAACTGTTAATCTATTCATTCCAGAATGGATTTTAGAGCATCAGCTGTAAATCAGCTGAGAGGCACGGGACATTTCATGGGGCATGATAGAAGAATAAAATGATGTCAGCGTTTGCAGTAGAAATCACATACAGAAAGCACAAACAGATAACTGATTCAGCAGGATTCATTAACTTCTTTATATACATAATAGCACATGAGTAAATGTACAATACCAACAGCAGATTCTTCCAACTTGGTAGAGAGGAGCGAATGGTTTCAGAGCAGACAGAAAAGTTTCAGCTTCAATTCTCAGCACAGCACTCAGAACTGCAGGCTAAACCACACCCAGGCTCAAAGCTGTTTCAGCTCCCATTGGCTGATCTTGTTACTAAACCCTATTCATTGGCTGACCTTGTTACCATGTCTCTGCCAGTCATGAATATTCTGACAAATGAGCTGCTCTTATTTGGTTTTGAGTTACTGTTTCTTTGGACTTATTCCTGAATATAGAAAGTCTTTGATTTATGACCACAATTGAGCCCAACATTTCTGTTGTTAAGTGAGACATTTGTTAAGTAAATTTAGCCCCATTTTATGACCTTTCTTGCCACAGTTGTTAAGTGAAACACTGCAGTTCTTAAATTAATAGGTTGTTAAGTGAATCTGGCTTCCCCATTGATTTCGCTTGTCAGAACATCACAAAACATGATCACATGACCCTGGGACACTGCCAATGGTCATAAAAATGAGTCAGTTGCTAAGCCTCTGAATTTTGATCACATGACCAGGAGAATGTTTGCAAGGGTGATAAGTGTGGAAAATGGTCATAACTCACTTTTTTCAGTGCTGTTGTAACTTTGAACGTTTACTAAGTGAACTGCTGTAGTCTAGGTATTACCTCCAACTTGTACAGAGACAATCACTTGTTTAGTTACATTCAAAAGTTACAAAGCAACTGAAAAAAAGTTACTTATTCACCATCCACCTGTGGCCTTACTCCCAATTCAATCCCCATTCCTTAACTGTTCCCTTTGCCTGGCATCTCTGTGCATGTGCACACTGGGAACAGGCTCCAGCTGTTTGTCTGCCTCACTGATGTCTGACTCCGAAGGCACCTGTCCGGCCCCCTCTCAGAGTCCTCATCCAAGCCTTCCCCAGACTCCAGGAGTGGCCCATGTTCCTCCCCAACCTCCTCACTGTCCGAATCTGCTGCCAGCTCTGCTGGCCACTGGCGGGCCACAACACTTAGCAATAGAAATTGTGGTCCTATTGTAAGTCAAGGAGTTCCTATATTGCAGCTACACTTGTTTCAAAAGTGATTTGGAAGAGGCGCTTACTGATGTACAAAATCCAGAAAAGCACAACTCTTGTGCAGCACTACGGCATTTGCACTCCCCAAAATGCCATATAACTCCTTCCAACCATAGTTGTGAAGTATGCATAGTTCTACTACAGTATATTGCAGCCAGCAAGCCGGCCTGCTATCTATCTCCTGGCAGTCAATGACTGTTGGCTGCTTGCATTCATTTGGTATTCACCGCATCGTCATAATAATAATAAAAGAGAGAGAGGTTGAAAGGGAAAGAGAAGGGAAGCAGGGATAAGGAAATGAGGCCCTGTAATACTTTCATAATATAGGTAGATTTGCAATATAATGTAGTTAGCATGGAATGGAATGAGGAGGGATTACCCGCCCTTAGCTAAGCGAGCCTGGAATTTAACAGCACTGGGTAGAAAGCTCAGTACAAAATCAGTGGAAAGGATGAAAATCCTAGGAGGCTCAAAGCGAGTTTTCAGATTGACTCTCCGTGGGTGGCATTATTAATGCCACTGTAATGACCTGGGACAGGAGAGACACTATATTGAAAAAGGGGAAATTAGCTACCCAAACTGCAGTGAGATTTCCACCTGAGTTTTCCTTTCTAAGATAAAGGTTCCCCCACACATGGGTGCTAGTTGTTCCCAACTCTAGGGGGCAGTGCTCATCTCTGTTTCTAAGCCAAAGAGCTAGCATGGTCCGAAGATGTCTCTGCCCCAAATGATCAGAGTGTAACCCCCTTTCCCCTTTCTATTCCTTTTTCAGGAAGGGAGGGAGGGAGGGAGGGAGGGAGGGAGGGAGGGGGCATTGATTTAATTTTAAAAAACAGTGCAGATGTTTAGAGCAAACTCACCCGTGTTATGTTTTGCACCCGGAAAAGACGGGCTACAACATCTTCATCACTTGACCGAGATATATATTCCACCTGCATGGGCCCATATTGCTGCAGGCCTGGTTCTGGCCAATATTGTAAACAAGGCTAAAAAGAGAGGAACCAACAGTGGCAATGAATACTTTGCACTGTAGAAAGATTTACTTACCTAATGTAGTAAGATTTACTTACCTAATAAGCCGTAAAGTGATGCATTTGGCTTGGAGTTAATATATTGTGCAAATTCAACCAGGGAGAGCAAGGGTAGAATGGCGAATTCAGAATGTTAAGGTTGATGCACGCTTCAGTGGATTAAACTTTGCCATTCTCCCTTCCCTTTCCCCATTCAATGATTCTTCTCTCCCCTTCCCCTAAACCTCCAAAGTTTGCCTCCACATTTATGCACATTGGTTATTTCACTTTGTGATTCTTTGTGATTCTCCTAACAAAGAATAATCCCTGCATCCCTGGAATCTCTGTGCTGTGGAATCGAGCAACGCTTGCGGTATTTTGCTTTTATGTGCAATTGTAAAACCCATCACTCCTTCCTGCACACACCCACTTCTAGTCCCTCTTTCTCTAAATGAATAAATCTCATCTGTTGGGGTTCTCTCTCTCTCTCTCTCTCTGTGGGAAGCAATTCAATGTTATCAACATCCCCTTCAATCAAGGTTTGTTTTCAGCCAATTCCACCTAGGATACATTAGGAGAAGGTTTTAATATCGCTCGGCATTAAAGTGGCAGGGAATGATGACTGATAGGAAGGCCTCTTGATATGCTTTCATCTGGCACAGCCAAACTGATGCATTGTCTACTTGGGGCATTATGAATGAGATTGTTTTCAGACCAAGTTCAGTTGTAAATCTTATCCCTATAAACATATAACCTTTTATTGAGGAATAGGTATGACCCAGCAAGAGAAAATCGGTCCACTGCACTAAATCAGAAGTCACAGCCATTATAAAGATCCTTTCCCCCAAGTTCTAATTCAAGGATTCTTCTCCAGTATAACATTGTACTCCTAACTAGGGCATACGCCAGACCAATTCTCAAATACAACTTGTCTGCCTGGAATCCACACTGTGCATCAGACATCAATACGATTGAGTGGGTCAAGAAGTATTTCACGAGACGAGTATTCCACTCCTCTGCTCACAACGGAATCCCTAATGCCACCAGGCTTGAAATTTGGGCTTGGACAATCTGGAACTACGCCACCTGCGACACGACCTACGCACAATACACAAAATTTCTGATCGACCAGCTTAGCGTCTTAGCCACTCAGCCATCGTACTGTACATAGTGGGAAGCACAGGGATCTGATATGGTGGATCTGAAGTATGTTTGCACAACATCCATATAGTTTGTCTGTTTTAATTAACCCATTTTCTGGACCTGAAGCATAAACTCATCCAAACCCAAGGCAATTAACCCAAGGCAATCCCACATAACACCTCTCCTGCGCGAGCTGCACTGGCTACCTGTGGCCTTTCGGGTGCGCTTCAAGGTGCTGACGACCAACTTCAAAGCGCTCCATGGCTCGGGGCCTAGCTATATTCGTGACCACCTCCTGCCCCATACATCCCTTCGACCGATCTGCTCCCATAGAGAGGGCCTTCTCAGGGTACCGTCGGCCGGGCAATGCCGGTTGGCGGTGCCCAGGGGAAGAGCCTTCTCTGTGGCGGGCCCTGCCCACTGGAACGACCTTCCCCCTGATCTACGCACCATCGTGGACCTCCGCCTTTTCCGCCAACGTCTTAAAATCTATTTATTTCAACAAGCTGGCCTAGCATAAACCCTGTTTTTGACTTTTATAGGGATAATTTTAAATTTTAGAGTCTTATTAATTTTAGCACAGGGAATATTTCATTAGTTTTTAATAATTTTGGATTTTTGTATTTTTGTATGATTTTAAAGATGCCTGTGCGCCGCCCTGGGTCCTTTTTTAGGAGAAGGGCGGGGTATAAATTTAATAAAATAAAATAAATAAAAGGCTGAACTCGCAGAATGCGTTAAGCTGCAAAAATGCACACGGAAGTTTAAAAATAACCAAACCTAGCGTCTGTACAGACACGGGCGGAAAGTTTTTTCAACTGACTTGGTTAAATGTGCTGCACAACGAAGATCAGAGAAGAACCAGAGTTTCTTACATTACGATGGAAATAGTTCTGCCTCTCTTCTCTTTACCAGTTAAGCTCTCCCAACTCCTTAGATCACCCTGTTGCAACAGAGTTCACTGCTTGGATTTCCCTTCATGTCAATTGCTTCCAGAGTTAATTTCACTCCTGAATAAACTCCCTTTGGCCCTGCAGTATTCCTAGACCTCCTGATATGGTAGCACTGAGAAGAATGTTTATTTTCCTCTCCTGTTTATTGAGCACGCAGTGGTCCCCTTTAACTCAGCCAGCTAGACTGACAAAAGAATGCTCATCCTGACTCCAAGGGTGGTCCTTTAATTCATTTGCCTCCTTGATTCAGTATCCGTAGTACAACAATAAGTTGGGTCATTGGCCCTGGAAGTGTCTGATCTTGACTCATAAAACCATTCATTTAATGAAGGTGTCCATTAAGAGTCTACAGTATTAATGTTGTGCTTTTCAAAAAAAAAAAAAATCAAGCAAATTAACATTATGGACTTGTAATGGGTTCTTAAAACTGCCATGAACCCAACAAGAGTGCTTTGGAGGTTTAGGGAGGGAGACTCAAACTTCCCAAATGCTCCACAGTTTGATGATCTAAATATATAACCTAATTACGTTATCTGAATATATAACCAGAACAACAAGACACAAGGGCAGTTTTCCCCCGAATGCCATCATTCTGCTAAACAACTAATTCCCACAACATTGTCAAATTATTTACCAAGACTGTGTTGCTATTATTCTTCTCATCCTTCCTAGTACCTATCTCTTCCCACTTATGACTATAACTATTTTGTTTGCATCTTTACAATTTATATTGTTTTATTTGTTTCCTAGTAAGATTTGAACTCTGGTGGTGGAGAAGATTCCTGCGAGTCCCTTGGACTGCAAGGTGATCAAACCGGTCAGTCCTAGAGGAGATCGACCCTGATTGCTCTTTAGAAGGCCAGATCCTGAAGAGGAAAATCAAAGATTTTGGCCATCTAATGAGAAGGAAGGACTCCCTGGAGAAGAGCCTCATGCTGGGAACGATTGAGGGCAAAAGAAGAAGGGGATGACAGAGAATGGGGTCACCAAATGATTTGATTGCTTATTAGTAACCTATGACTATCACTAAGAGTTGTATCTTACGATTCTTAATGAATGTATTCTATTTTATTTTTCTTTATGTACACTGAGAGCATCTGCACCAAAGACAAATTCCTCATGTGTCCAATCACACTTGGCCAATAAGAATTCTATTCTGTTCTGTTCTGTTCTGTTCTGTTCGGTTCTGTTCTGTTCGGTTCTGTTCGGTTCTATTAAATTCTATTCTAAGCCATGTTCCCAAAATTAAATCCATAGGATGTTTATGCCTGCTTTCACCTATAGCCCTTAAGCATCAACTTCAAGAACTTCTCAGAAGGCATAGACATGAGTTGATGTTCAAGGGCTCCAGCATGACAAAGGCAAGCAAAGACATTCTATGGACTTAGATTTGGGGGGGGGGATCTATAGATTATCCACCTACATACTGGAAGACACCAGGTTGGAGGAGGTTGCATGATGCCACCTAATGTCACTTAAAAGCATGCACACATTTCTGGCAGCAGTTCTTCTACCCATTGATTGAATGGTCTCCCAGAATGGACTTCCCATGTCATTTAGTTGCCAGCTTCCAGCTCAGTCCACTGTGCAAACCCAATCATCTGTGATTTATTCAGCAAACCATAATGATCAGAGAAGCAGGTCACCGAGGCCTCTTCAGCTGACTTACAATGGCCAAATACCCTTCAGCTGTGAGCCTACAAAACGATCTCAACGGTAGCCAATGACTGACTGTGCTTTGCCCACTTCCCTCTTTTCTTTTAAAACAATAAATCTAGAGTGACTGGCTGTGACTGTTCTTTGCCACTGAATGCACAACTTCCATTGGCTGGAGGGCAGCAGCAGCATCTGCTCCGCATGTGGATGGCCATATTCCAAAAATTGCTCAAGCCAGACTCCACTCTTAGCTATTTAAGGAGTAAAGAAAGAAAGAGTCTTATGCCTATGCTGCTTTAAGCCTTTTGCCTATAAAAGACCCAAAAATCTAAACAAGAGGGGGGAAGGGAAAGAAAGCAAAAATGGCAACCCATTTTTAAAATTACTTTGAGGGGCTCTTGGGGTCACAGAATGGGGGGGTTTATAGATGGCAGGTTTTGCAACCCAAACTACCAAGGAAAGCAGAGGAGGTATTCAGCCAGTTTTGACAGGTTCTGGAGAACCGGTAGCAGAAATTTTGAGTAGTTTAGAGAACCGGCAAATAGGCTGGCCCTGCCCCAACTGCCTCCCAACCTCCCAGTTGATCTTCTTTTATTGCCCTGAACAAGAGAACAGAGCTGGAAAGCAGGTTGGTGGGGTGGGAAGGGAAGGGGGATTTGGCAGTAACTTTTCTCTGCCACGCCCACAAAGCCACAGCCACAGAACCATTAGTAAAAAAAAATTGACTCCCACCACTGAAGGAAAGGTAAACTGATATAAGGTTGGCTGGAGGGTCCAGGCTTTCCTACCTTAACATGTTTAAGTTGGAGAACACTCTTATTTGCTATTCCAATCCTACTTATCCTACTTATGGCTCGGGACCTAGCTATTTGCGGGATCGGATCCTGCCTCATACATCCACACAGCCGATTCGCTCCCACAGAGAGGGACTTCTCCGGGTGCCGTCCACTAGACTTTGTCAGCGGGCGACGCCCAGGGGAAGGGCTCTCTCTGTGGCGGGCCCAGCCCTCTGGAACGACCTTCCCCCCGACATTAGAACAACCACGGACCTCCGCTCCTTCCGTCTAAAACTAAAAACATATCTGTTCTGCTTGGCCGGCCTAGGGTAGTCTCTCTTCGATGGGGTTAGTAATTTTAGATGGGGATTTTAGTAATTTTTAACTGGGAATTTTTAGCGCAGGGATAATATTTAATTTGTTTTTAATTATGTGTGTGTATTTATTGTTTTATTTGCCCTGTGCACCGCTCCGAGTCCCTTCGGGGAGAGGGAGCGGTCAACAAATTAAATTTATTATTATTATTATATATTATTATCATTTGACTATTTCATCCCATCTTTTTTCTTTTTTGCTCAGGGCAAAGAACTCAGAGTACCTGCTCAGTTGGCATATTTATTATTTAGATTTCTGCCTTTTCTCCAGGAACTCAAAGTAGTGTATGTAAGTTTCTCCTCAGTGCTTTTCCCACAGGAATAACTCTGTGGTGTAGGTTGATTCATTTATTTATTTAGCGCACGGCGATGTTACATTAGCCAAGAGACAACAAAGCTAATGCAGAGTAGTAGTTTGGCTGCCTAAGACTGGTAGCCCTGTTGGGTTTACGCTCATGCACTTACCAAGGTTTGCCACAGGGGGCGTGCTAGTTCCGCACCAGATAGAAAGATGAGCAGCTATCCTGCAGCGGCATCTGGGATCCTCTCCCTCCATCAAAGTGGCCTCCCAAAACAGGCGTTGCAAGTAGGAAAGTCCAGCACCAGCAGGATTCTAACCGTCCACGCAAAGCACTGGTAGGTCTTCCCACCAAAGTGATACCTATTCATCTACTCACATCAGTGGTGGGTTCCTACTGGTTCAGACCAGTTCAGCCAAACTGGTAGTGGTTTGGTGGCTTGGGTTGCTGGAACCGGCTGTGACTCAGGACTGACACGCCCCTGAACCAGTTCTCCGGATGACGCCACAGGTGCCGCCATCTTGTTTTTTGCTTCTGTGCATGTGCAGAGCAATTTTCATTGCACTGCACATGTGCGCATGCACCCATGAGCGAACCGACCGCTGGAACCCACCCCTGACTCACATATAACATACTTTCGAACTGCAGAAGCTCAGGCAAATGTGGGGTAGACTGAACTAAGAGCGAGTGATTCCAAATTCCCAGCGAGGTTTTACGCATGAAGGGAGACCTTGAAATATGGGTCCCCCTATTCCTGGGGCCACACTTTATAGATCTGGAACAAAACTAGTAGTGCAATAGAGATAGTCATATGACAAGTAGATCTCTCTCACTTACCCAGGCAGAATTGGACTGGTTGAGCTGGTTTAGCATAATGATGGAGGTGCAGCCATAGTCATAGACCAACCTCCAGAAATCTGTTGTGGTGTTTTGTAGGGGGTGCAAGGTTACAATGAAAGCAGCACTCTTGGTGTAGCTCTAGAGGAGAACAAAAGAGATTGGTAAAAAGCAGGTAGGAAACCAAAATCTGACACAATTATTCAGTGGGCATTGCAGTGTTTCTCAGCCTTTGGTACTTTAGGATGGGTGGGCTTCAACTCTCAGAATTCTGGGTGAAGTAAATTTTTACTAGTAATATATCTCAATCCTTTAATACCACATTCAAAGGGAGGGAGAAGCACATTATCTGCTCTTGGTTCTCTCTTTTTAAAAAAAATTAGGCTGGCATTAAGATGAACCTTACCTAATCCAACAAGGCCATTCTTCTACGAAGTCTGCTCTCCAATCACAATTGCAACTTAGTTGGTTAAAAGCATAGAACAATTTTAGATGATGAAGAAGGGAGCAAATGTTTAGATCAGGATTTCTAACCTTGGCAACTTTAAGACCCGAGGACTACAACTTCCAGAATTGCTCGGCCAGTTGAAGTCCACATATCTTAAAGTTGTCAGAGTTGAGACACCCTGGTGTAGTGTATCTTTATCTTAAAATAAAAATTGAGAAGATGTACATCATTTCAGGTAAAGGTTCCCCTCGCACATATGTGCTAGTTTGGCTGAGAACTAGAAAGGCTGAGCACCAAAGAACTGAGGCCTTTGAACTCTGGTGCTGGAGAAGACTCCTGCGAGTCCCTTGGAGTGCAAGGCGATCAAAGCGGTCAGTCCTAGAGGAAATCAACCCTGACTGCTCTTTAGAAGGCCAGATCCTGAAGATGAAACTCAAATACTTTGGCCACCTAATGAAAAGGAAGGAGTCACTGGAGAAGAGCCTCATGCTGGGAACAATTGAGGGCAAAAGAAGAAGGGGACAACAGAGAATGAGATGGCTGGATGGAGTCACCGAAGCAGTTGGCATGAGCTTAAATGGACTCCAGAGGATGGTAGAGGACAGAAAGGTCTGGAGGAATGTTGTACACAAGTGCCCAAGAATGGAATAGTTGCCCTCTGCTCAAATGCTTTTTGAAAATACTCTTTTTAAAGCAACAAGGGTAGAAGAAACCAGGTTCTAAGGTAGATTCTGAAGGATGGCCTTCCTTCACTGAGTCAGCCTAAGTCAAATCCCAACCAAATCATTTCATTTCTGTGATGGTGAAAGAAAAGACCTAGGAAAAAAACATGCAGATGAAACTTTTCACCCTTGACAATTCATTTTCCTTTGGAGCAGCATTGCATGATTGCAGGCTTTCAAAGTGATTGTTCTCCTTCTTCCTAGCAAGCTGCCATTTCCTTGGTTAATTGAAAGAGGTGATTGATTATTTTAGGCAATGTAGCTTTCTTTGACCCTATCCTTACTGAGAAACTAGTGTACCATTTGTTTGCATGACACACTGGCATAAAATAATGTGACTCAATCATATTGTCTAGACAGAAGAATGCCATCAAAATGAGTGTAATCTACCAGGCTTTCGGTGGAGGCGATGATGTAATCAGAACTTTCTAACTCAAAAGGAAGCCAAATGAAAACACAAAACATGACTTTCTAAATGCTGGGTGGCATCACTGATGTGTGACTGTATGAGACAATGTTCTGAATGAATGTAAAGGTGCTTCCAATGTTCCTCTATGTGCCATGTTGCAAGTGCCAGCAGCTCCAACAGCAGCAGATGCTGGAACTATAATTCTGCAATAACTAGAGCAGGGGTATCTGTTGTAGCCCGTCAGTGGCCAGCAGAGCTGGCAGCAGATTTGGACAGTGAGGAGGTTGGGGAGAAATATGGGCCAGTCCTGGAGTCTGGGAAAGGCTCTGATGAGGGCTCTGTGTCAGAGGCAGAGAGGGGACCAGAGCCGTATGCCAGTTATCAGCTGCCTTCAGAGTCAGACATCAGTAAGGCAGACGAACAATTGGAGCTTATTCCCAGTGTGTGTAACTACAGAATTGCCAGATGAAGGATACAGCTAAAGAATAAGGGTCAACTTGGGAGTAAGACCACAGATGGATGATGAATGGCCTCTCCGAGAATAAATAAAAGAGGAGCGAAAGGGGAGTGGAGTTTGCAGGAGACAAATAGTTCCCTTAATTGGTTCGTGACTCTCCGGAGACTCCTTGCCAAGTTCTGCAGATATCAGCCTGGCAGCTCTCCAAGCCAGATAAGGTCTGTGACTGTAAATCCTCCCTTGAAAGACTTTGCTGGGTGTGAATGAGCAGAATTCACAGTTAATTAATAAAAGGGTTTTTTGTCGGAACAAGGAGTTTGGTTCATGCTCTTGGGAAGCCTAAGTCAGAACAGTGTCCAACCTTGGCAACATTAAGACTCACAGACTTCAACTCCCAGAATTCCTCAGCCAGCATGGGGTATTCTGGGAGTTGAGGTCCACAAGTCCTAAAGTTGCCTAGGTTGGACACCATTGACCTACAGCAATGTTTATCAAGCTTGGAAACTGTAAGATGTGTGGAACTGTGTGTGTTGAGATGTGTGAGGCTAAAAGAGACACAGTTTGTCTGATAGATTAAATTAAAGTGAGGTACAAGGGCTGGCTTCTATCATACAACATCAACGCTCAGAGACATACAGAATTAACTAGGAAACCAACTATAAGACAACGGTTGGATCTAAGTGCTAAATATCAAATCATCATTCACCCATACAGAAGACACAACAACTATCAATTTGATAGGAGACTATCAAATTCTATCAACAAGTGAGATTCAGAGAGGTACTGATCAATAGTCAATTTCATTTCAATTAAGAAAAACCCCAAATTATCTAGCTAGGTGGCAGCACGTAATCAACTGTAGCTAAACTAAGAAAATGTGAGTTTGAGGAGATGAGCATAAATTGTCAAACAAGGGCAAGTAGATTACAGTTGGCTTTTTTTTTTCTCCTGATAAAAGTTCCATAGTGATTTTCTCAAACATTATTTAAAATGTTGAGCTTTTTATATATTTGTTCCTAAAGCTTTGTTTCCAAACCTTTTCTAACTTCTTGGCATTTTGTTTTCCTCGCATCCAATTTTGAAACCTAACTTTACAAGCTTAAAGTTAGTGTAGGAAATGTAGATGGGATTGGCCAATGACTTTCCTACCAAATCCCCACCATCCAGAGGTGGTATTCAGCCAGTTCTGACCAGTTCAGGAGAACCAGTAGCGGAAATTTTGAGCAGTTCGCAGAACCAACAAATAGGCTGGCCACGCCCCTGCTACCTCCCAGCTGATCTTCTTTTGTTGCCCTGAACAGGAGAGCGGAGCTGGAAAGCAGGTGCCATGCCCACAAAGCCACGCCCACAGAACCCGCAGTAAAAAAATTGAATCCCACCACCGCCACCATCCAAGAGATGAACTCACATCAGTTAAGGCCGCGTTGATGTAATTGTTGCTGTCTCCATCCATGGAGATCAAAAAAGGGAGGCACCGGTCTGGAGGCAGCACATCCATACTCCGATTTTTTTCGCGATTGCGTGGCAGAAGGGCAATGCTGCACTCCTCCACATCCAGGTGGGGTGTTACAGAATTCAGAGTCTGCTGGACACGAAGAAACCAGATTAGGCAGCATTTTATAATCTTGTTGGCAGGTGAAATTTAGCAGCACAGCTATCCACTTATGTCTAAGATTAAGGGGCTGCCTAGAAACTGAGAGACTGTGAGTTCTAATCCTACTTTAGGCATAAAATCCAGCTGGGTGGCTTTGGGCCAATCATCAGGGGAGTTTGAGCTCTAGTCCAGCCTTAGGCATGAAAGCTGGTTGGATGACTTTGGATCAATCACAAGGAGAACATGAGCTCTAATCACACTTGGGTTAGTCACTCTCAGGCAAGCCTACTTCACAGGGTTGTTATTGTGCAGAAAATAAGAGGAGAAAGATGTGTTGGATATGTTACTACTACTACTACTAATAATAATAATAATAATAATCTTTATTGTCATTGTACAATACCAATGAAATTGGTAACTACCGTGAGTTATAAAAATAATAAAATCAAGATACAAATGAATAAATAAAATGCTTGCTGCCTTGAGTTACTTATAAAGTAATGAAGACAGAATAAAAATCCAAATAAATACACTCTTTATTTTAAAAGAAGAAAATTATTCAATTGCTATGTGCTCCAGGAAAAGCTGTAATTCAAAACACAAGGATGTGTCTTCCAGGGTTGAACATAAGAACAAGCTTGCTGTACTAAGCCAAGGCTTGTCTCAACGCAGCATTTGGTTTCTCATCAGGGGTCTCCTACCTTGCCACATTACAACTTGCGGACTTCAGCTCCCAGAATTCCTCAGCCAGCAATGAAGAATTCTGGGAGTTGAAGTCCACAGGTCATAAAGTTGGAGACCCCTAAACTAGATGCTTCTGGAGGATACACAATGCAAACATATCCTTCTCTCACTGTTATTTCCCTATAATTCTTCTCTCATTTATTTCCCTAACTGTTATAGGAACATGGTCAAGAGCCCAGGTTTCAAGAAAACCTCCAGTATTCAATTACTCACCTGAAATTCCTCCCGGAGCTGAGACGAATTGCTCTGTGGATCTATCCTAACCATCTCTTTGTATGTAGGTCTGAACTCACTGATGGGAATGCTGGTCTCTCCACAGAGACAGGCTTCCAATATGGCATCATGGATGAAGACATATTGCTCCTTTAGTAGGAATGAAAAGAAATGAAGATTTGTTAAGAACATCAGAACTGCATCGTTCGTATGTCCCTTCTCAATGAAATGATCAAAATGGCTCAAAGCAAACTTGAAAATCCACAGTTGGAACTGGGCTGGACAATCCTGAAACCAACTCTGACTGCAACATGTTTCCTTCCCAAAAGATCATTTGGGACCATCCTAGAATATCTCCAAGGCTTCTTTCAATCCTATGATTCTATGAACAGTATAAGAACAAGCAAACTGGAGATATAAGGCGCACTTCTCTTCTCCCCATTGAATCCTCTTAATCATTAAAATGCCCTTTGGGAGGAGGTGTCTGTGTTTCAAAGCTAGACGACTATCCTAGCCAATTTTAAATAGAATGTTTATTTGGGACTAACATATCATCTGAATACGGCACTTGTTTTTGGTTAATCTGGACCATACCAGCTTCTTCTACTTTTGAGATGTGGCTGATTAGGATATAAAGGCATTTATAGCATTGACGGATTTTACATAGGATAAAAGATCCAAAATATCTCCAGTTGCAATTGGGAATGGCCCTTATCAGAACTTGTCAGTCCTGTATCTAACTGTGTTTCTCAACCTTGGCAACTTTAAGATGTGTGGACTTTAACTTCTCGAATTCACCAACTTGGGAAATTCTGGGAGTTGAAGTCCACACGTCTTAAAATTGCTAAACCTGAGAAACACAGGCTTAACATGCTGTGCTGCTGATGTGCAAACTATTAAACATATTGTGCAAGATTTTCCCCAATGTGTGCTCTTTGGTTCCCTAGAAGATCACTCCAAAGCAACACCAGAGGTGATCGCCTGATAGCTGAATTGAACACCAAGTCATGAGGCCACTGTAGGGGTTTTGTATATAATTACTTGGATTGTGTGCATGTTTACTTCTCTTTTGTCCTGTTCTCATCATACACGAAATAATAATAAATAATAAATAATCTATGTATTTATTTATTATTTATTAATAAACAATAATAAAATAATGACTGGTTTAGTTATGTAGTAAAAATGCAAAGCTACCTGGACTAAAATAGGAGCCAATATAAAGCAAATGAAAGATCTTGAAAGGACAGAATTTTATTTCATTACTAGCCAATAACCTGGTGTTGCCCAGGTATTTATTTATAGGGGGGAAATGTCCAGACCAAATGTAATTTCTAATCAGACCAAATGTAATTTCTAATGTTGGATTTTCCCCCTTGTGTAGTACTGTGAAGCCGTTACCATGACAACTCCACTGCACTGTACAGTAGAAGCCATTTTAAGGCAGTACAGTAGAAGCTATTTTAAGGCACAACAGACTGTATCTTAACAGAACACATACCTGGAGGGGTGTTAGGGGTGTCTAACCCCCACAGTATTTGTTTCCAAATACTGTGTACTAAGTTGGTTGAAATTGCTCATAACATACACCCAGAGAGCGCCATTTTTTTAATGTATAGAAGATTCAGCTGCAACGCTCTTGTACCAACATTCTACACAGTAAAACTGTTCCAGAAATAATATGGAATCCAGCTGTTCTGATTGTGTCATAAAGGATCACATACCAACCACAAAGGAGTCTTTCAAACTTGCCCCAAAAGTGCTTCTTCCAAAAGGCAACTAGATTTTCTTTCTCATAACCATGACCGGGATGACTGAGAATTTCCACACATTTTCAAACTTACCTGGAACAGTGCCCTTTACCCTATCCCATCCCGAAAAACTCACTTCAGTCTGAATCATGTTGATTCTCCGTGAGCACAGAGTCTTCACACAATTGTAAATGTCTACAACTCCTTCACACTCAGCCATATCCAGCATCACATCCAAGACAATGTAGCAACCTGTCCGTCCAGTGCCAGCGCTGCAGAGGTTTGAGGAAGCATGAGAAAAGAAGAAATTGTCAGAACTGGGTATTAAATGTGGGAAAGTCTCTATATTTGCTTCTGACTGCCAGCTGACTGCAATTCAGCAGTTCAAATCTCACCAGACTCAAGGTTGACTCAGCCTCCCATCCTTCCGAGGTGGGTAAAATGAGGACCCAGATTGTTGGGGGCAATAGGCCAACTCTGTAAAACTGCTTAGAATGGGCTGTAAAGAACTGTAAAGTGATATATAAGTCTAAGTGCTATTGCTATAACAACTATTTCACCATTGGCCTCTTGCCATTCTCTATGTCAACATCCCTCTCCTCATTGCATATATTCCCAGGAACAAATTCAGAGAACTCTCCATCCAGCTGTTCTGCTCATAGACCTATTGTGGAATTTTGTCATTGATGAGTATGTGTATTTATTTATTTATTTTATTCAATTTACCCATATTTATTCGAGTATAACGCGCAAAATTTTCTACCAAAAAAAGAACTCAAAGTTTGGGTGCGCGTTATAAACGAGGGTGCGCGTTATAAACGAGGGTGCGCGTTATAAACGATTTTTATCATGGCCGCACGTGTTCAACAACGTTTGTCACTTACAATGCTTGGTCTGAGCCGAGAAAAAGTGAAACAAAATTTTATACCGATTTTAAATCGAAAATTAGGGGGTGCGCGTTATACACGTGTGCGCGTTATACTCGAATAAATACGGTATATCCCGCCCTTCTCCAAAAAGGACCCAGGGCGGCGAAGATTCAGCTCTAGATTTTCCTATTAGGAAAGACTAGAGCTGAAGATAACTGGCTGCGGAGGCTGGTACCCCTTATGTGGACCCTGTCCCCGATTAAGTATTGGAGTTGTCTCCTGTGCCACCTCGAATTGAGAATTCGCTGCACCACTGGGCCCAGGGGCTCATGGGGTAGTGGCTTCAGGGTCGATTCAACATGGGTTTCAAGAGGCTACTATGGAATACCGGATGTATCTTCCCTAGCAGTTGGGGCAATTTTAATTGCACCATGACTGGGTTGATGATCTTTACAATGGGGAATGGTCCCATAAGTTTTGGTCCAATGCTGATACTCTTCTCCCATTGCCCCTCCAGACAGGGAGCTGTCCAGCTGTAGAAATATCCTCAAGTCACTGAAATACCCCGATCCTTGATTCTACAGTATGTGGTGATGAGCCCGACCAATACTTCTTTCTCCACACACAATGAACAGAAGATTTATTCCCCGCATGAAACAGCCCCAGGCTAAAACAGATCTTTGGTATTTACGTATGGAACAAATCACATCTGTTAATATATATATATATAAGGGGCCGAACAGGAGTTGTAAAAATATTCTCTCATTCAATAGTCCTGTAAAGGCTGATGTAATCAGGGGAAGCCGGATAGTTCAAAGCATAGAGAGCCTTGCTTGATATGCTGGAGAGTGCCGGTTCAAACCCCAGTGGAGGTAGTATGGCCAGCTGAAGAGGGCTAATAAGCCCGAAATGGATCCATCCTGGTCTCTTATTTATTAATCAGCCCTTAAAAACTTAACATATATATATGTTTGTGTCACAACACCCTATTAAGCCCCAATTAAGGGAGGAAGCATACTGCTCTCCTTTTCTGCCTTTCGGCTCATCACCAGAGACCATCTAGACAGAAAGCTATGAGTTCCGTTGTGTACATTTTTTATATGTGTATTACGTTTTTGAGCTGATCAATAAATAAGTCAGGGAGACTAGTATAGATCTATTTCGAGCTTTTTAGCTCTCATCAGCTAGCCATACCCTTACTGGGATTTGAACCAGGGCTATATTGCATGCTAGGCAGGAGCCTTAGCCATTAGGTCACCAGGTTCTCTTCCTGATCAGCTGAGACAGGAGGATAAGTATAGAAGTATGAGAGCTAAAAAGCTCGAAATAGATCTATACTAGTCTCCCTGACTTATTTATTGATCAGCTCAAAAACGTAACACACACACACACACACACACATATATATATATATGAATCTGCTGCAACGTTAAAAACCCCTTGCTCTCTCTTAAAGGAAACTCGCCTGTAACTTCCGTGTAAAACTGAAGACCCATCTCTTTCGACTGGCCGGCCTTGAATAGTTCTCTCTGTCTTTTAACGATAAATTTTAATGGGTTTTTTAATTGTATTTTTAGCACGGGTAATTTATTTAATTCTATTTTAGTAATGTTTGTATTATTGTATATTGTTTTAATTATGCCTGTGCACCGCCCCGGGTCCCTGTGGGGAGAGGGTGCGGTTAATAAATTCTAATTTATTATTATTATTATTATACGGTGACCCCGGTTTCTCTGATTAGAAGCCGCACCCCTCAAAGTCATTAGCAAAAGTCCAACTGCAGCACACCGGAGCTCCTTCTCCCCCTCCCTCCCCCTTTCCAGGGTTGCTTTAAAACCCTCCAATATCCTAATTTCTAGGGCTGATGAATCACTTGCTGTGATTCTCGGTGATTGCATGCTGAGGAAACTAATTATTCTCGTTGTCCCTGATGAATGAATACTGATGAAGCAATTGGACGCCAAAATAAAAAAAGGGTCTGTGTTTCACAGCAGGAGGAAATTCCCCGGCTTTCATTCATCGCTTCGTTCTTGTTATCTGGCCCAGAAAGCACCACGTAGCCAAATCGCCTCCGAAGCTCGGAGGAACATTTAGAAAGGAGAGATTCCACATTGTGCGTATGGTAGGAAGCTTTGCTCTGCAAGCAGATTTGGAAAAGCAGATGGGATGGTGTTCCCTGCCATCTCTTGCCCCCAGCATTATTTATTTTTATTCCTTCCTTCCTTCCTTCCTTCCTTCCTTCCTTCCTTCCTTCCTTCCTTCCTTCCCTTGCCCTTCCCTTCCCTTCCCTTCCCTTCCCTTCCTTTCAATCAGTTTTGATTCATGGCGACTATCTTGTTAAGTCCCTTTTCTTGACAAGATATTCTGTCTGTCTGTCTGTCTGTCTGTCTGTCTGTCTGTCTGTCTGTCTGTCTGTCTATCTATCTATCTATCTATCTATCTATCTATCTATCTATCTATCTATCTATCTATCTATCTATCTATCTAACTACCTACCTACCTACCTACCTACCTACCTATTTCGTCAAGCATCTATTAGATAACAGATAATAAGTATAAACATGAATACATGCTATGGATACGAATACAAGGGAATATTAGGACAGGGATGGTAGGGACGATGTTGCACTTATGCATGCCTCGTACAGACCTCTTAGGAATAGAAAACACCTCACTGAGGACTACAAGCATAGGCTTTCTAAGCAGAGGGAAGACCTGTGGGAGTGCAAGGCCTGCAGGCTCAGTGGGCTGAGATGGTCAGCCAGTTCCAGGCCGTAATGCAGTCCCACTGGAACGAGGCCCTCCGGCTCTTCGCCACCAGCGGCGCTTCCCTCCACCCTGCGGCCAAAGCCCCCCACACCAGGAGGCTGAAGCATACCCCAAGTCAGAATTTCTGCCCCCCTCCGACTCACACAAAAAGATGCCAAAGGGGGAGGCTTTACTACTCTACAAGAGCAAAACTACTCTTGTGTTGAAATATTACTCTGCCTTCACCTTTCCCCAATAGTTCTTATTCTCTTTTGATTAGGATGTGCTTGTTCTTTGACATTTAATTCAAAAGAGAAGCACATTTCCGAGCATGTCCTGCAGATGCAACTGTTTGTTTTCTTCTTCTTTTTTTTTTTTTTTTTTAAAAAGCTTTTATTTTAATTCCACCACTGACAACAAAATATGGCACATTTTAAAAACCGGAAAGCGAAATACACAAAAGCGATACATAAATAAAGTCCTGTGTATTTTGGGAGGAAGGAGAATGGCATTTGTCACCTCAAATAGTGAGACAAAATGTGCCTATAAAAAGATATTTGCACAGATGGGAGCAACTGGGAATATTTTGCTGTTGTAACTTAAAAACGGGGGATCAAATGTAAATAAAAATTACACAAAATTATATAAGATGTCATTTTGAATTAATGGATTGTTGCTTGTCTCTTAATTTTTTAAAAAATCCAATCCTATTTTCTACACCAGGGATGTCAAAGTCAAGGGTGCTTATATCTGGCCAGCCGGGCCAGCCTGGAAATATCAAAGGACCTGCCCGCGGTGCCTCTGCTGACCAAAACGGGCTGCGGGACGGCCGTGAGCCCCCACATACATGCATCCTGCAGCCTGTTTTCGGCCTCCATGGTCTTCCGGCCAAAACCATGGGGAGGAAGAGTGAGAGGGACTGTGCTGCTGGAGGCTGCGGAGGCCAAAAAAGGGCCATGCAGGGGCCTCGCAGGGCCTCCACGCAGCTGGTTTTGGCCGGGAGATTGCTGTGGGAGGCCATGGAGGCCATTTTGAGGACCAGGGTGCTTCAGGAGGCATCTGTCTCATTCTACCCACCGCTGCCCCCCCAGCCCAAGGAAGAGAACTACAAGGCTGATCTGGCCCTCGAAGAAATCCAGTTTGACACCCCTGTTCTACACTGATCCAAGGATTAATTTTCCAGTGTTTTGCTATTGTAAATCTGTTAGCCAACTGATTCATTTCTTGTATTGCACCGCATTATATGTCCTGGGAGGAAAGGACCATAACATTATACTACAGATAGTCCTCGACTTACAACAGTTTATTTAGTGACCGTTCAAAGTTACAACAGCAGTGAAAAAAAGTGACTTGTGACCATTTTTCACAGTTACAACCTTTGCAGCATCCCTTTTGGTCAAATGACTGAAATTCAGGTTCTTGGAACTGACTCATCTTTATGATGGTTGCAGAGTCCCAGAGTCACATGATCCCCTTTTGCGACCGTCTGATAAGTGTGTTCAATGAGAAAGCCAGATTCACTTAACAACCATCCCACTAACTTAATAACTTCAGTTATTCACTTAACAACTGGGGCAAGAAATGTTATAAAATGGAGCAAAACTCACTAAACAAATGTCTCACTTAATGACAGAAATTTTGGGCTCAATTTTGGTTGTCAGTCGAAGATTACCTGTAGTGTTTGTTTGTTTGTTTGTTTTGCTCTCCTCTACCCCACGTCCTCAAAAATGTTCTATTAAAATTCATATGTAAATGGACAATGCCATTGCAGATGTTCCAGCTAGATTAAAACATCTCTAACACAATTGAGAAAGACCATGGTTAATAGATTACAATTCGGTGTGTGGGTGGGGGTTAGAACCATCTATCAATTGTTTTCATCATGTATTCGTGATGACCTGTCAAAATACATTTAAAATAATTTGGTAAAGAGTTCTAAGCCCTTTTCTCATACTTTAAGATTTCCGAGAGAGCCTCTTATAATTTATATAAGAGTTTTATACAATATTGGAGAACTTCCTTTGATTCTAAATCACATTAGCATTGCTAATGTTCTTCAGGGTACAAGTTCATGAGCTTAAGGATATTTTTTTTTATAATTCTTTCATTCATTCGAAACTAAGTTAGAACTTGCAACAACTTCTTCTGCAAAATATATTCAGAAGAAGTAAAGTGAGTTTCAATAATCCATCTTCTAATCCTATAAAACTGTCCATCTTCCCATTCCTTGATCATATTTATCCTCATGTTTAAAATCTGGGTGATCAAGAAACAGGAAGAGAGGGGCAGGTTGAAGGGAAAGAAATTGGCTCTACTTTTTCCAAACTTTGATCCAATGAGAATTGATATATGATAGATATTAATTTCTTAATATAGAAATAGAATAACCAAATTGGAAGGGACCTTGGAGGTCTTCTAGTCCAACCCCCTGCTTAGCCATAGACTTCTACCAAAAAATATATCAACGAGTTTTTATTTTCCTTTGCCATCTACAAAATCAGGGAAAGGATTTGGAAATATTTCAAACATATACAATTTGATGAGAAAATAGTTTTTTCTTGTTGTGGCTACAATATTTGGCCAAGTAATAACCTGGAACTATAGCAATAGCAATAGCACATAGACTTATATACCACTTCACAGTGCTTTGCAGCCCTCTCTAAGCAGTTTACAGAGTCAGCCTATTGCCCCCAACAATCTGGGTGCTCATTTTACCCACCTTGGAAGGATGGAAGGCTGAGTGAACCTTGAGCCTGGTAAGATTCGATCTGCCAAACCATTGGCAGCTGTCAGTCAGGAGAGGTAGCCTGCAGTATTGCACTCTAACCACTGCGCCACTGCTCTAAGGAGAAATTTCCTGATCGTTAGAACAATTAATCAATGGAATGATTTGCCTCCAGAAGTTGTTGGGGTTCTATCATTGGAGGTTTCCAAGGAGAGATTGGACAACCATCTGTCTGAAATGGTGTAAGGTTTTCTGCTTCAGCAGGGGAGGACTAGAAGACCTCCAAGGTCCCTTCCAACCCTATGATTCTATGGCAAAGAGGTGGACTCAGATTTGGCTTTGATTTTTTACAGGAGAGGACAACTGTATTTCTTTCATGGATAACAATCTTTTCTAATAATTACTACTAAGAATTCAATTCAACTGGGCACCATGAACACTATTAGGTATTTGGGAAGATATATATATAAATATATATATATATAAATAATTGTTTTCACAACTTCCTGTGTTCATAAAAACATACATACATACATACATACATACATACATACATACATACATACATACGTGTGGGTGTGGGTGTTAGGATTTTAAGGGCTGGTCTTAAAGATGGTCTCTGGGATGAGCCGAATAGGCAAAGAAGGATGACAGTTTGTCTCCTCCCTTAAAGGGGCCTCAACAGGAGTTGTAAAACATTGTCTCATATATATATATATGATAATATTCTCTCATTTTATATATATATATATATATTTATGTTCAGCAACAAAATTCCATGTAAAAGCTGCCCTGCCACTTACATAGGACAAACCAACAGAAGGATTAGTGCACGTATTGCTGAACATAAAAATGCTTTAAAAAATCATCTTAATACCTCATCTCTCTATCAACATTTCAAAACTACAGGACATGACATTGACTTTCAAGGAACTAAAATGATCTCCAAGGTGGAACAGCTCAACAGGAGAATAATCAGAGAAGCCATTGAAATAGAGAAACAATCTAGCAGCATGAACAGACGTGATGATACCTCCCGCCTACCAGATATCTGGAAGCCAGCATTGACCAGCAGACGAGCCCCACCCTCCAGCCAAGCCGTTGAAATTCAAAACAAGGAGAAACATACAAATGAGACCAATCAGCATCAATCTACCAGTCACGATGCAACTGCACAGCCAATCAACCCACTCACAACAATAGTCAGCACTCCACCCCCCCCCCACCAAGATTTAAAGAGGGGCGATGCCTCCGCAGTCACACTCACAGACACAAGCCTGCTTGATGATGACAAGTGAGATCTTGTCGAAACGTTGCAACAACTTTTCTATGCCTTATACACGGGAAAATCCCCGAAGCCAGCTATACCAGCATACCTACACCCGTGAAAATCTATCTAAAAAATTACGCAACGTAATTCTTGGCTTGCTGTCTAGATGGTCTCTGGTGATGAGCCGAAAGGCAAGAAAGGAAACAGTATGTCTCCTCCCTTAATTGGGGCCTATATATATGTATATATTTGCAAATGTTTAATAATACACTAGGTTATTTACTCAGTGACATTTCATTGTCGGATTATCTTTCCCATAGCCTAGACTTTTCCTGTTTCCCACACTACTGCTGACCCCTATGGGAAGACCTCAAGAATGTTTTTCCCATGGCTCTTGTTCCAACTAAGAATTGTGTGCATACAGAGAGACTTCAACATTAAAAAAAAATGTGTCATATAAAAAACAGAACTAGCTATTGCATCTTCCATATTCATCTTTCAAATGCATGATACTGTTTTGCAGTTGGTGGAATTTTTAAAAAAATTTGGAATCCGGGGATGATGAAACAAAAGGAGACTCCACTTAGTGATGCCCAATAGTGCATTGGAGAAATTTGAGATTAGTGGCTTGCCACACTTTTCTCCCATTAAAACAGTGGTTCTCAACCTTCCCAATGCCACGACCCTTTAATAGGGTTCCTCATGTTGTGGTGACCCACAACCATAAAATTGGTGTCTCGGTTCCTAAGACCATCGAAAATATGTGTTTTCCAATAGTCTTAGGAGACCCCTGTGAAATTCGACACCCCCCCCAAGGGGTCGCCACCCACAGGTTGAGAACCACTGCATTAAAATGATGGCATATTTCCTTTGTGATCCTGCTCATAATAAAGCGATTTTCTGACTATAATTTTTCACATAACCCCATTAAAATGTGCATTTCCCCACATTCTGTGATGAAGATTTCTCTCTCTCTCTTTTGGATCAAAACAACCAACCACAAAATTAACAGCTATGATTCTTGGACATACCTGCAGTGAATAACTATGGGTCCTGCATCAGGAGGTGTAGACGCTTTGACTCTGCGAATGAATGCCAGCAGTCCCGTGGCGTGGTAGGGTACCCCGTGTTCTGGCCATGACGTGAAGTGGAACTGCTTTACTTCATGCCTTGCTGAATAGCCCCTCTGCAAGTAATGAGAGTGAGACAGAGGACAATCTTATATGTGGTCTGGTACCAGACTAAAGACTGGGAGTTCTAGACCTGCCTTAGGCATAACCCCAGCCATGTAACCTTGGGCCAGTTTCTCAGCCCTAAGAACAAAACAGTAGCAAACCACTTCTGAAAATGTTGCTGAGATAATTATGTCTAATAATCAGAAATCAAGACAGACTCGGGAGAGAGAGAGAGAGAGAGAGAGAGAGAGAGAGAGAGAGAGAGAGAGAGAGAGAGAGAGAGAGAGAGAGAGAGAGAGAGAGAGAGGGAAGGAGGAGGAGGAGGAGGAGGAGGAGGAGGAGGAGGAGGAGGAGGAGGAGGAGGAGGAGAGAGGAGAGACAGAGACAGAAAGAGACGCACACAGAGAGAGCATGCAATGTTCTTAATAGAATCAAACTATCTGCATTGTTAATGCTAGAACAATTATTAGTTGACTCGCCCCACTTTCCTTCCTTCCTTCTTTCCTTCCTCTACTTCCTAGGGCCGAGAGAGGGGTGTTGACACAGGTAGCTTTGCACCCAGGAATAGCAATAGCAATAGCACTTAAAGCTTCATAGTGCTTTCTCTAAGTGGTTTTCAGAGTCAGCATATTGCCCCCAACAATTTGGGTCCTTGTTTTACTGACCTCGGATGGAAGGCTTGAGCTTGTCAGGATTGAACTCCTGGCAGTTGGCAGAATTAGTCTGCAATACTGCATTCCAACTACTGTGACACCAGGGTTCCTAGAATTGTGAGTAGAATTCACACAATTTCCCAGTTTCTTGTCCAAGGCTTTCATCACTACACCAAACTACCTCTGAACCATCTCCTTCTTAAATTGGAATATTCCAGTCATCCTCCTCTTCCAGTTTATACCAGCATAAGTTCAAACGAAGGGACGTGGTGGCTCAGTGGCTAAGATGCTGAGCTTGTAGATCAGAAAGGTCGGCAGTTTGACGGTTCGAGTCCCTAACACCACATAACGATGTGAGCTCGTCCCAGCTTCTGCCTACCTAGCCGTTCGAAAAAACGTAAAAATGCAAGTAGAAAAATAGGAACCACCTTTGGTGGGAAGGTAACAGCGCTCCGTGCGCCTTCGGCATTTAGTCATGCTGGCCACATGACCACGGAGACGTCTTCAGCAACGCTGGCTCTTCAGCTTTGAAACGGAGATGAGCACCGCCCCCTAGAGTCGGGAACGACGAGAATGCATGTGCAAGGGGAACCTTTACCTTAGTTCAAATTGCACTGCAAACAGCTTGCCTTAATCCTATTTGGCAAAGCCCATGAAGAAAAAGGAAATCCATCTCAACTACAGAGGAATTTTCACAATCAAGCGGAAAGCAAAGTTACTTAGCAGGAGCCAGCAGATTGGAACTGCCAGGTTTTTAAAACCAGAAGATAAAATTAAATTCACAGTGAACAAAGTTAACTACTACTTCAAAAAAAAAAAAAAAAGCCCAACGCACTCTAAACTAAATTGATCTTGTTTAATTATCAAAGGCAAATGAAATCCTGGGTGTTGACGCAAAGGAAACCTTATGGTGCTTTCCAGCTTCACCTGTGGCAAGTGTAATTATGGAGGCTACAATTCACTTGTGATGACAGGCAGTAGATTACCAGTGCATTATTGCATTGAATCCAGCATGAAAGAATATAATGTTGCCATGCCTTCACTTTGGGGAACACAATCCAGAAAATAGTTGTGTTCTTCTTGTACAGATAATTGTTCTTCAATGGATAATGAGAACTGCAGAAAAAACAATTGCTACCAACATGCCTTCCATCGACAACCTGTATACTGCATGAGTCAAAAAGAGGGCTTTTCCCCTGAAATCAATACTATAGGGCACTGCACACCAGAACAACTAGACACAAGGAGAGTTTTTTTCCAGAATGCCACCACTCTGCTAAACAACAGTCATATTACCTACTAAGACTGCATTTCTATTATTATTCTCTTCCTTCCTACTATCTATATCTTCCCACTTATGACTATAATCATGTTGCTTGTATCTTTACAATTTATATTGTTTTATTTGTTTCCTGGTAATTGCTTATTAGTAACCTATGACTTTCACTACTGGAAAGTTTTGTATCTTATGATTCTTGATGAATGTATTCTATTTTATTTTTCTTTATGTACACCAGGGGTAGTCAACCTTTTTATACCTACCGCCCACTTTTTAATCTCTGTTAGTAGTAAAAATTTCTAACTGCCCACCGGTTCCACAGTAATGGTGATTTATAAAGTAGGGAAGTCGATTAAATTAAAAAAAGGAAAGTGCTTCAGTATTGGACAAAACCCCTGCCGCCCACCATGAAAGCTGGAACGCCCACTAGTGGGTGGTAGGGACCAGATTAACTAATACTGATGTACATTGATACCATATGTACCAAAGACAAATTCCTTATGTGTCCAATCACACTTGGCCAATAAAGAATTCTATGCTGTGCTATGCTGCACTGCGCTGCACTATTCTATTCTATTCTATTCTATTCTAGTCTAGTCTAGTCTAGTCTAGTCTAGTCTAGTCTAGTCTAGTCTCTCAAACAGAAACAGGGAAATTGGGGGAGATGGTTCATCTGGTTTGCCAGATTGAAGTGAGGATTTGAGAGCAAAGGAGGGAACCAGGTTGGCCCTTCTCAGGTCACCAGAGGAGAACTGGGACAAGAAATACAACTAGGAATGAATTTTAATCACAAAAATGGGCTTATTCCAGGACTGAAGGTCATGCTCTCTGTTCTGCTTTGTGCATTGCATCCTCAATCACTTATCATTACTATGATAGAATGCATTCTTGCTGAGCTGCTGTCAGGCAAATTTAATATGCTCAGAAGATTACCCGTTTCCAGGTTTCCTCATTACTAGATTCAGTAGTTTTGATGGGGAAGTCCCAGATCCCTGATTAAGGTCTCCTTCTCCCGAAAACTACAGTAAATACCTTGGAATGGTTAACAAGGCAACCAGATCCCCGAGGCTCTTTTGTACTTCACTGGAAACAAGGTTGTCATTTAACATTTTTTTTTCCAGATTAAGGAGGAGGGGGGAGCAAATTACCACTGTGGTTGTCCCAAGGTTGAGCAATTACAATTGCTCAATAATTGCCTGAACCTCGCGACCTCTGTCTACAAGATAAAAAATGATTATCCATTCCCTGTACAATTAATATGGTGCTTAGGCTCAAATTAATCCGTCCAGAATGTCCATGTAAATAAAGGGGTACTCTAGAATATTATTTGCTAAGACAATGACCTTTGATGGAGTTTCTAAAAGCTATACAAGAAGGCGCCGATGGCATGAAATTGATCAACATGAAAGGTTAATGCATTAAAATGTGTGTTAGAGGATCTGGGCCATTTCATACTGTCTCAAGACCGTCACCGGATTATCCGTCATCTTAGGATGTATAAAATAGAACAAAATGGTATTAAACACATGGGAAAGATTTAGCACACCCGAAACAGCAAGAAAGAAGAACAAGAGGCGAGAAGGAAGAAGGAACAGCAGTTAGGAGTTAACTAGCTTAACTCCTAGTCTCTATGGACCCAACCAAAACGCATGGGCCTGATGGGCATTGCCCGTGGGCTCCACGAGCATAGGGGCCCCATACTAATCTGTGTATGTTAACCCTTCAATGCACCTTGTATCATATAAATACAGAAACGTATTTATTACATTTCACTGCATTTAAAAAATTAATACTAACATGCAAATATATGTTTAATTTCATCGATCATTAACATTTTTACTCTTGTGAGTAGTTGTCGTAGGGGCCCCAGTACACTGCTTTGCCCGGGACCCAAAATGTTGTTAAGACGGTCCTGCCAACCATGCATTTTTCTTGGGAGTAATATCAGAGTGCTGAATTCTTCTAGAAATGTTTTCTTGACAGTCCTGGAATTTTCACAGTGGTCTCTTAGTGGTTTGCTACCCAAATATTATCCAGATCTGACCTACTTAGCTTCCAATTCCAGGTAAGTCTACCATGTTTCTACCATTTTACTGAGATACTCTGGTAAATGGACAGTCAATGGCTTGCTAAATTTAACCATGGAAGTCATTCTGTGAACAGGAAAGGCTCTCATGATAGCCCTTTTATAAGAATAGAGAGACGGCCATCTTTCAACACTCCAAATGTGTTCACTGAACCAAGAACAGTTTGTCTATTTTACATTAAGCCTTCCCTTCTTGCAATCTTTTACATTCAAGCTTTTGACTCTTCCCGTTCCTTCTGGGGGAAGGGTTTATCAAGGCAGCTCGCCCACAATTGAAGGATCCCTGTCTGGAGAAAGAACACGACTGGTGCAAGATCTCCAAGCAACAGTTTGAATACACACACACAAAAAGGAACGTGTTCCTTTGACATCGCGCTCGTTTCTTTTTATTACGGCTGCAAAACCAGCATTATCAAAAGTGTATAGATTCAATACGTAAAAGGCAGGAAATAAAATAGACTGGAATAAAAGTTAAAGCCGAATTCAAAGGAAGAAAAAAAAAGGATAAGAACGATGGCAAACCACTGACGGCATTCAGCAACGGACAATCGGTTGTCTTTGAAGATCGCACTTTAGCACAAAACACAGCAAATCTTATAGGTGTGATGGATATGCCTCTCTGCTAACAGCATAAAACACATAAAAGTCGCCAGCATACCTTGAGAGCTCAACTGGAAGATGGACCATAAGAGAAGTCCTCTATTTTCATCCCCATAGAAGAAAGTGGATTATGGGTTCTCCTCAATCAAACACCCTTAGGACAGTTGGCAGTCTCTGATCTTGGTTGTGTTCTTGCAGATGTTTCATTACCAAACTAGATAACACCATCAATGCATTGATTAATGTTGCGGCCCAGCCAGCTCCGGGTGAGCTGGTGATGGACTCTTCTAGTGAAGAGTCCTATGAGTCTGCCGTGGAGGAGGAGGGAGACCTTGAGGAAGCAGAGAGTCTGGTTGGCCACCAGGAGGTGCCTGGGTCATGGAGCAGTGGGGAGGATCAGGGACAGTTTGTCCCCTGATGCTAGATTACGCAGGGCTGAGAAAAGGAGACAACAGTTATGTACGAGGCAAGCCCTGATGAGCACCAGCTGGTTGCTGAGTGGCCCCTCCCAAGAGAGCTTATAAGGAAGGCTTTGGGAAGGGGTCATTTGCAGGAAACAACAGTTACAACTCCTCATTGGAAATTCTGGTCGTTCGAGTCTGCAATTCTCTGTCTGTCTTTATTACGTGAGTTAGGGCTCGCAGCCAAGGAGATAGGGGTAAGCAACCAAGGAGATAGTGGCAAACAGCCAAGCTTGTGTCCATCTGTGGGGCAGAACAGATTAACTAGTTTGGCAATGAAATGTCTGCAAGAAAACAAGCACAGAGACCACAAAGGGCCCTGTAGTTAAGCTCTGAACTACAAATATTCTCTTATAATCAGTACACAAGGGCAGATACAACCTTTCACTGGTATGTTTTGGAAATATACACATCCCTTCCATTACTATCAGCAATGCATCAAAACCAGCTAATGAAAGTAGTAGGCTTATCAACTTCTGAGACCCTAGAGGAAAAGAGATGGAATCTGATAGTAACTGGCTGCATTACCTATCAAATCAACATACACAATCCATTTCTCTAGCCTTGCTAAATCTCAGATATGCTAAGCAACTTGGGAACAGATCAAATCTTACCAATATATTCATATCAAGAAGCATGGCTAGGTTTCCTGCTAAAAAATATTAATTTAAGGGGATAAAAAAAACCTCACTATAATCTCGGCTATAGCCTTCCAGAGGCCTTGGCTGCTTCCAAGATAAGTATGGCATTTGCAACACATTTTGGGAAAGAATAGAGCATTGAGAGAATTCTTTTGACAACCTCTAGGTTCATGATTGCGAACCTATGGCAAGTATGCCACAGGTGGCACGCGGTGCCCTCTCTGGGGGCATGCAAGCCATTGCCCCAGCTCAGGTCTTCTGCACATGTGTGCGCGCCTCCCACCAGCTGATTTTCATATCTCTGCTATGCATGTATGGGGGTGGGGGGTCAGGTGTCCATGCTCAGTGGGTGGGAGGAGCACAGGGAGGTGTAGCACTTCCCCCACACCCCATTTTTGGTCCCAGGAGGCTTCAGGGAGGCCTGCTAGGCCCAAAACGGGACATGGGAACTCGCACACATGTGCAAGGGAATAGGGGAGCCTGGGGGGGGAAGGGTTGTGTAAGCATATGCAGGGGGCGGGGCGTGGGGGTTGTCACATGCGTGTTGTATTATGGGTGTGGGCACGTGCATGCGCTCCATCACATGTGCACGTGCACTTTTGGCACACGACAACCAAAAGGTTAGCCATCACTGCTCTAGGTTCCTTAGTAAACATAACCCCATACAGCAACAGCAGTAAGCCCGCAGCATTAAAAACTTCTAGCGTGGAAGCAATATGGAAGTCTCCAATTCCAGGACCGAATGCCACCATCCTGAGGCATGAAAAAATTCTCCCAAAATTTACAACAATCCCCTTGGCTCTATTGCCTGCTTGTCAATCTGCCACCTGTGTTTAATCAGTCCCTTGGCAAAAACTATATCCTTCATTTTAGACTCGTTTGTATTCAGCGGATCTTCTGTCCAATAGGAAACAAGAGCCCTTAACCTTCTCCTCAGACCACTTAAGTCTGTGAAATAAATTTTTTTAAAAAAACAACCCCAAATTAGGGAGTGGTTGGCCTGCTAGACCACGTGGGATACGCCTGGCAAGAGGCAAGATCTGTAATTAAAGAATGCATGTATGTGCGTCTCTGTAATGTGTGGTGCGTTTAAACAATGATGGGTCTTAAAAAGCAGCCTTGCTTGACATCTTTTCAGTTAGGGATCCTGCCTGATAGCTAGCCTTGGCTATTACATTCAATATCAGCTGACAAATTATGCATTAATGGAAAGAGGCATGATCAACACCTGTCTCCTGCAATTTCTTTCTTTTGAGAATGGACGCAACGCTGACTTGAAATCTACAAAGACAAAAAATACAGGGTGGGGTTTTTTAAAGAAGGGAGTTCTATTTTTTTCACTGGATGGCTTAAAACCAAACTCCAACTGAGTGTTGACAATCCTATTCGTCTATTAAGATGCTTTTCTGTTCTACTTGTAGTTTTATCCATGAAGAGTATACAATTTGCCCTCTATGCTAAGTAAACTAATGGTCTGAGTGGTGGGGGCGCCATGGTTGGAGTGCAGTACTGCAGGCTGCTTCTGCTGACTGCCGGCTGCCTGCAATTTGGCAGTTCTAATCTCACCAGGCTCAAGGTTGACTCAGCCTTCCGAGGTGGGTAAAATGAGAACTCAGATTGTTGTTGGAAAAATTAGGTTGACTCTGTAAACCACTTAGAGAAGGCTGTAAAGCACTGAAAGGCGATATATAAGTCTAAGCGCTATGGCTATTGCTGTATATTTACAAGGTTGCAATATCCAAGGGTCAATGTGGTTGCCATTTATGCCAAGCCATAATCATGGGCTTAAGTTCTTTATAAGCAGTGTTTCTCAAACCTCTGCAACTTTAAGATATATAAGTTCCCAGAATTCCCTACCTATGCAAAATCTTGCTAGTTTGATAGTAACCCCCCCCCCCCCACTGCCTATTGCTTTTACAGCCCAAGAAACTAGGGAGGGTCTATTCTGATGTTGTGGCCTGCCAGCGGCCAGAGGATCTGGCAGCAGATTCAGACAGTGAGGAGATTGGGGAGGGACATGGGCCAATCCTGGAGTCTGGGGAAGGCTCTGATGAGGGCTTTGTGTCGGAGGCAGAGAGGAGGCCATGGCCGTCTGACAGTTGTCAGCTGCCTTCAGAGTTGGACATCAGTGAGGCAGAAGAATAGCTGGAGCCTGTTCCCAGTGTACACATGCATAGAGCTGCCGGGAGAAGGGAACAGCTAAGGAACAAGGGCTGACTCAGGAGTAAAGGCACAGGTGGATGGTGAATGGCTCCTCCCATAGGGAATAAAAGAGGAGCGAAAGGGGAGTGGAGTTTGCAGGAGACAATTAGTTCAATGCATTAGGGTGAAGATCTGTTCCTGACCTCTTGCCAAGTAACTGCTGCTACAGCATGGCGTTTGCAAGATATCGGCCTGGCAGCTCTCCAAGCCTTATAAAGGTCTGTAGTTGTGAACTCTCTTGAAAGGCTGTTGGCCAGGACTTTGCTGAAGAGGAATTCACTTTAAACGAAATAAAAGGGGGTTCATCGGCTTTGTGCTTTTGGGAAGCCTAGGTCAGAACATTGAGCCACCTGTCCCACCCACATTCCTGCTGCAGGCTATACTGCTTTTTATTTGACCACTCCCTTAGTCTCTTCACCCCTCTCCCAAGGTCATTCCCATATACAATTGCAGGGATTCTGGGAGCTGAAGTCCATGCATCGTAAAATTGCTAAGATTGAGAAATACTGGTTTAGAGGCACCAACTTGGAGTCATATTTATGATTAGATATTCAATCATCACATAAATCATATATCCCTTATATTCAGACTCCTAATTTTCTACCAAACTAATGCTATTTTATTTTTTACAAAATGGTTAATTACCCGCTGCCAAGCATACTTCAGGGCTTCTTTTAAATCATTTTTTAAAACTGGTGTTTTTGAATAAAATAAGAGAAGGAAGAAGACGAAAGCCCTGATGTAGTACATTATTACGTGCTGCCTGGAGTCATACAGTATGAGATAGTCCATAGAACACCAATGCCAGGCCTGCAGCCATCTTCCTTTTGGATCTTTGGCCTGCCACACTTTCTATTATTCCACTATGCCTTTTCTATGGTGGGAAAATGGGAGGGGGGATTGTACGGAGTTAAATGCTATGTAGCCATAACAAAATTCTTTCTAGAAAGCCAAGGTCATCCTTTGTCTCTGCACCTCTGCACCTGACCAGGACTGGATGGGTGGAACTGCCAGCATGGCAGTGGGAGAATGGACCATGGGATGGACCTGTGGGTGTGGGGGCAAGATCTTGAACTTTCAGCTGGGTGGGGAAAACCAGGAAGCTTTCAGATTCGGGTTTCCTCAGATGTGCCAACATGGCTCTCTTCATAAATTGGAACTTTGAGCAATACTTTTGTCAACACCCCGATGTTGCCATAAGGTCTTATCTATTGGCCTAACAAACTGAAAATGCTTGACATTCCTGTGGCAGGAAAGGAATCTCAGAACAGCCTGTGACTGCGCATGCATGCAATTATTTTCAACGTTAATTGGATAACATAAATTATGACAAGCAGAGGGGAGGAGGCATAAGGGGGTAAAGTGCAGAAGCCATTCCAATTATTCTCAGATCTGGCTGCAACCGTGGCTCACCATGACGTTACATTCAATAAACGGACATTGCTTTGAACATTTACGTGAGGCCATGAATCATTTGATGTTTCTCATCGGGAGCTTGACAGACAGCCAGATCTTTTAAAAGAAATCTCTCAAGATTTCCGGGCTACCTGAGTCCCGCCTCCCCCAGGCAATGCCTGATAATGGGAGGAGATCAGGCCATGGCAGAAAAAAGCCTCACTCCAGCTGGAATCCAGCCAAAACCCCTTTTCAGCGGAGCTACAGACACCCAACCTTTCCCAGCTACAGAAGCAAGAAAAGATAAGTACTGCATGTGGGACTGGGAACAAGCTAAAAGGCCCCAGATGGGATCCCTGGGGGGTGCAGTAGAGAAACTGAGGGAGGATTTTGATCAAGCCACCCTTCATGACGAGAAGCCAGCCTGCCATCCGGAAAAGAGAGGAGGCATATCTGATCCTGCTGAAGGGAAAAGAAGCAAGCATGCTGCCAAGAGCAGGCAACTCCCTCCCTCTCCCCCTCCTAGAGCTGAAGAAGATGACCGGCCGTATCAGGCACGGGCATACAGGGGCCAGGAGGAAAACAGAGGAGGGAGGGAACTAAAAGATCCACCCCGATTCAGGGGAAAGTTTGATGGTAATTCAGACCAACTAGCTCTATTCCTTGATTCAGCTGATATCCACTTAGAACGCTATGGGCACCTCTACCCATCCCCCAGAACCATGGTGAATGCCATTGCAGAGGGTTTCGAGGGGGAAGCAAAAGAATGGCTGGCAGCCCTCCATAAGCATAGGGCCCACCAACTCCAAGACATAGGTGACTTCCTGGAAGTGTTAACGGCCAGATTTGAAGAGGGGGAGGAGGACCCATATGCAGAGGAGGAACTCAGCAACCTAAAGCAAAGAGGCCGCCCCATCAAAGAGCACATCCGTGAATTCAGGAGGATAGTTGGAAAACTACCCCCACTACCAGAACGGTTGCTGGTGCATTTTTTCAGAATAAGCCTGGATAAACGTATTGCCCAAGTAACTGCATATCGTGACATCCCAAACCAACTCTCTGAGTGGTTCCGAGTGGCAACAAAGGTCGACAGTGGGCTACGTGCCAACGACACAAGGAAGGAACCAGACACAAAGGAGAGGGGTCAACCTAATCTGAAACCATCCCGCCAAAAGAAAGAAATGGCACCACAGCAAGACCTGAGACCAGCCCTCCCTCGAAGTTCCGTGAGGTGTTACAGATGCAGGGGGATGGGCCACATGGTAGCTGCATGCCCAACCCCAGTCCCGAAACCAAGGCTGGACCTACCACCCAGGGCCCGACAAGAACGAGGGCCCCGACGGGCCATCAACACACCCAGGAGGGTTTTTCAAGCTGCAGGGGTCTCCTCCCTCCCAGGCAAAAGCAGTGAAACCCCAGGCAATGATGACCAGTCAATTGAACCCTATGACAGCGAGGACGAGGGAGAAAATGACCCAATGGTGAGCGAATCAATTTACCCTTTCCTTTTTCCAATACGCCTCACAACCCCGAAAACAGGAAAACAGGAAGATTTTCAAGCCCTTGTAGATTCAGGCTGCACTAGGTGCTTGATCAACTTAACCACAGTTCAGAAACTGGGGCTCAGAGCGAAAAGACTGAACCACCCGATTCGATTTGAGCAGGTTGACGGTTCCCTAATGGGAGGAGCCTATGCCACTCACCTAACTGAACCAGTGAGACTAGAATTGGCAGATCACTGGGAAATAATTCGATTCATAATAGCCCCTAAAATGACAGAGGCAGTCATACTTGGACTTTCCTGGCTAGACAAGTGGGGACCGATCATCTGGTGGCAAGGGGGCACCCGCAGGCTTAGGATATCACCTGGCCCTCAACCCCTCCCTCATGAGCAAGCAGAAATACCACTCACATTGGGAGTCCCCCAAGAGAGCCCACGAGAACAACTGGCAACCACATCTGACAAACCCCCAGAGGCTGAACTGATTCCAGTGGAATACCAGGACCTCGCAGAAGTGTTCAGTGAGACAGAATGCGACATCCTACCTCCCCACCGTGAAACAGATTGTGCCATTGAAATCATCCCTGGGGCAAAACTACCCAAACCCAAGCTGTATGCCATGACGCCTCGAGAGATGCAAGAAATGCGTGAATACATAGATAAAAACCTAGCAAGAGGGTTCATCGAGCCAGCCAAGCCACGGATTGCGGCACCAGTCCTTTTCAAAGAGAAAAAAGATGGAACTATGCGTTTGGTAGTGGATTTTCGAGGGATAAATGCAGTGTGTGTACACAACCTATACCCGCTTCCCCTCATGAAAGATATGCTGTCTCACTTGGCTAAGGGAAAAGTCTTTACCAAATTAGACCTCAGAGAAGCATACTACCGAATACGGATCAGAGAAGGAGATGAATGGAAAACAGCATTCAACTGCCCTTTAGGAAGCTTCCAATTCAAAGTGATGCCTTTTGGATTACAGGGGGCCCCAGCAGTGTTCATGCAGTTAATAAATGAGGTACTGCATGAGCACCTCTACAAGGGGGTCCTTGTTTTTCTAGATGACATCCTTATTTACACTGAGACCGTCGATGACCACATACCCCTGGTTCGCCAAGTACTGGAAAAACTTCTGGCAGCCAACCTGTATGTCAAACTATCAAAATGTGAATTCCACCGTGAGCGACTAGACTATCTAGGCTACAGAGTGTCAAATGAGGGAATAGAGATGGACCCAGCTAAAGTGCAAGCCGTCCTAAGCTGGCAACCCCCTCGCACTCGCAGACAGCTACAAAGTTTCCTAGGGTTCGCAAACTTCTACAGGCAGTTCATTCCCTCCTTTGCGAAGATTGCCAAACCCCTCACAGACCTCCTGAAGACAGGGAGCCCAGGAACGAAACCTCGTCCGGGACAACCCCTACAGTGGAGCTTAACCTGCCAGGAGGCATTCGAAACACTGAAAGAAATGTTTGCAAAGGAGCCGGTACTGAAGCATCCTGACCCTGAGCAACCTTTCGTGATCCAAGCAGATGCCAGCGACATGGCCGTAGGAGCAGTACTACTCCAAAGAAACAACCAAGGAAATTTACAACCCTGTGCCTATACCTCCCGCAAACTCACAGACACGGAGAGACGATGGGCCGCATGGGAAAAGGAGGCTTTTGCAGTGCGATGGGCACTACTGACCTGGAGACACCTGCTAGAAGGGAGCCAGAAACCGTTTGAAGTTTGGACCGATCACAAAAATCTGGAAGCTCTCAGAACCCCACGGAAACTATCACCCAAACAAGTCCGATGGGCTCAATACTTCAACCGTTTCGACTTCGTACTAAAGCACATTCCAGGGCAGAGAAACTTTCTAGCTGATGCCCTCTCCCGCATGCCTCAGTACAAATGCGAACGGGAGCACGTAGTGGATGCCATTATTCCTTCTACTCAACCAGCTGCCCAAGTATCCACCAGGCGGCAACACCGTGACCGACGGGGTCAAACCACAAGCGATCTAACCACAAGACTCAAAACTGAGCTGCTAACAGACCCTTGGTTCCAAAACAACCAACACATCTTGACGAAGAGGGATGACCTCGCCTGGAAGGGGACGAAACTCTACGTTCCCGAATCTCTACGTATCCTAGTTCTCCAGAGGAGCCATGATGCCAAATTGGCAGGCCATTTTGGGTTCCTAAAGACTTTACACCTAGCCCGGAGGCAATTCTGGTGGCCTGGAATGAAGAAAGATGTGGATAGCTATGTAAAAAGTTGCACAGTCTGTGCTACAATGAAAATACGACCAGGAAAACCCCCGGGACTACTGCAAACAGTGGCAGAACCAACGAGGCCATGGGAAGAGATTGCAATGGACTTTATAGTAGAGTTGCCAAAAAGTGGGGGGAACACAGTGATTTGGACTGTAATAGACCTGTTCTCCAAGCAAGCACACTTCATTCCCTGTAGCGGATTACCCTCGGCTCACAAGCTGGCTAAACTGTTTGTGAAGCATATCTACCGACTGCATGGAGTACCTCGAAGAATCATCTCAGACAGAGGGGTCCAGTTCACGGCTAAATTTTGGAGGGAGTTCCTGCGGTCCATTGGATCATCTCAGGGTCTTAGTTCAGCTTTTCATCCGAGCACTAATGGGGCAGCAGAAAGACTGAATGCCATGATAGAGCAGTACCTGAGGTGCTACGTGAACTATCAGCAGTCTAATTGGGCAGACCTTTTATCTTTCGCTGAGGTTGCATACAATAATGCTGTTCACAGCAGCACAGGACTCACACCGTTCAAAGTAGTGAGCGGCATGGATTTCGTCCCAATGCCTGAGTATCCAAGAGACCCCCCCTCCTCAGTCAGCTTGACTGATTGGATGTCGATGCTGAAAGCAGCTTGGGAAAATGTCAAGAAAGCCCTAGCCAAAGCGACACAAACCTACAAGAAACAGGCAGATAAACACCGGGCTCCGCAAAGGCCGTTCCAGGTGGGAGAGAAGGTTTACCTCTCCACAAAATACTTGAGACTAAGACTACCCAGCAAAAAACTGGGGCCAAAATTTGTGGGGCCATTCCCCATAATAAAAATCATCAACCCAGTCACAGTGGTATTGAAACTGCCTCGATTGCTGGGGAAGACACACCAATCGTTTCATAGTAGCCTTTTGAAACCTGTGATCAGTTCCACTCTGAGACCACTGCCCCGTGCGCCCCCAGGCCCTGTAGTCATAGGGGGCCAAACCCATTATGAAGTCCAACGAATTCTTGATTCGAGGTGGCACAGAAGACAACTCCAATACCTAATCAAGTGGAAGGGTTATCCCCTATCGGAAGCATCGTGGGTGAAACATAGAAACATCCAAGCTGACCGCCTTATAGCAAAATTCCATGCAGAAAACCCAAGAAAGCCGGGGGGGAGAGGGACGCATCCCTAAGTCATATACCTGCATTTAGATTGTTTTGTTTCCCATAGTTTGCTTTCGAGAAGTAAGGGGAGCCGGATGTCAACACCCCGATGTTGCCATAAGGTCTTATCTATTGGCCTAACAAACTGAAAATGCTTGACATTCCTGTGGCAGGAAAGGAATCTCAGAACAGCCTGTGACTGCGCATGCATGCAATTATTTTCAACGTTAATTGGATAACATAAATTATGACAAGCAGAGGGGAGGAGGCATAAGGGGGTAAAGTGCAGAAGCCATTCCAATTATTCTCAGATCTGGCTGCAACCGTGGCTCACCATGACGTTACATTCAATAAACGGACATTGCTTTGAACATTTACGTGAGGCCATGAATCATTTGATGTTTCTCATCGGGAGCTTGACAACTTTGCCTTGGACTCTGATTTAATTTTGGATGTTCTTTGGAACCCTGACAACCTATACATAAATTAAATAAGTATCCAAATATTAACATGGCTAAAATAAAACACGTTTATAGACAGAGGGATATCCTTGCAAATCTTACCCTTTCCATGGCGAATGTCCTCACCACGTATTCTGCCAGAGTCTCTGATTTCACCTGGGTAATTTTAATGTCTCCATACATCTCGGAGTCATCTGGCCAATACTTGGCGCACTTAACCTGCATGCAATAATAAACCAGATTATGGTTAAGTCTGTTGTGGAGGAGGTAAGCATCATCTGAAGCCACTTGGTGAGGAGGAAATCGAGACCCATCACTTACCCTTCCCACTTCTACCAGCTTTGTTATCATCACTATGCTGGAACAGTGTTCCTGCCACACCATCCGCCAAAAATCATAGACCATCTCCTGTTTGGGGCCTGGAGCACAGAGAAAAATCCCCCAAAAGGTTGAAACGGAGATAAAAAAAGTCAAGGACCTATTTAAATACCATGGCTATTTTAGCAATAGCACTTATCATCATCTTTAACAACCCCATAATCCCTTGCGGGGTGGAGGGAACGGGGTGGAGTCTGGGCAACTGAATGAAGCCAGCGGAATGTTTAATAGCCCGATGCTTTTCCTGTCACCAGTATGGAGTTTTGTTCAGCAGACATATTCTCATTGTGCCCAGAGAGAGAAATTTCTGCATCTACTTAGGATCGAACTCACAGCCTCCTGATTGTGAGGCGAGAGCGCCACCTCTAGGCCACTGCACCTCTCCAAGCACTTAGACTTATATACTAAGCCAAGGGCTTTACAGCACTCTCTGAGCAGTTTACAGACGTCAGCAGATTGCCCTCAAAAATTTGGGTCCGCATTTTACTGACCTCAGAAGGATGGAAGGCTGAGTCAACCTTGAGACAGCCAGGATCGAATGCCTTACTATGGGCAGAGTTTGTCCGCAATACTACATCCTAACCACTGTGTCACCACAGCTTATTTTACCCAATATATAATCTCAAAGCAGTTTTGGATATTTTGTAATGCACTGAAGAAGCGTGAACATGAAATATATTTGGGCACATCTTGGTACTCAGCATATCTTCTTGTCCTGTCTTCTTTCCATACGCCTCTTCCGCAAGTGTCTGAAGACACATCTATTCCATCTAGCCGGCCTAGCGTAACCCCCATTACTGACTTCTCGATAGTTTTAAATTTGGGATTTTTAATTCGGTTTTAGCACAGGATTTTATTAGAATAAGTTTTTTAAAATTTTATTATGTTTTGTATGTATTTTAACATTCCTGTACGCCGCCCTGGGTCCGCTTGGAGAAGGGCGGGGTATAAATATAATAAATAAATAATAAATAAATAAATATGTTAAAAATTGGAAAGGGGAAAAAGGAGAAAACATGCTAAAAAGCCATATCCAAGTAGTAGGTATGAAGGTCTTACCTTGTGTGGCTATGAAGTGGTTAGACCTTTGGTAACCCTGTAAAGGAAAAAAATGCATTATAGGAAGGAAGGAAGGAAGGAAGGAAGGAAGGAAGGAAGGAAGGAAGGAAGGAAGGAAGGAAGGAAGAAGGAAGGAAGGAGTTGGTTTTATCCGTTTCTATATGCCCCAAGGTTTGCTACTCTGAAAATTGAAACCTCTTGTTTTCTTCTTGCAACAGTTATTCCAAAATCTATACACTTTTAAGGTGGGGTACCGGCAGGGAAGGTAATGTTCCATTTGATTTCGGTTTAAGCAATGTGTCTCCACCAAAACATCTTCCAAACCCTAACTACCATTCGTAGCCTCCATGTCCTACCACAGAATGGATATTTCCAAACAGTCTCCCCAATGCACACTCTTCATAATTGTTTGTGCTGTTCACATCCAATATGTATCCCCTAGCAGTTCCTTTGCTACCATCTGTCTTTCTCTTTTGTACAGAGGTAGACACTTCCTCCTCCTCACATCACACTTACAGCCGAGAGCTATTTAATGCAGCCAGAATGGGTTGCTCTGAGGTCCAATAAATACCTCATCAACTTCACCCTAGAAAAGCTGGAAGGAAATGCAGGTTGCTGTTAGGAAAGCAACGTGGGCATCTTTCTTAGGGCAGCATTTTCCAGGCTGAGGTGGGTAACCAGAGGTTCTAGAGCAGGGGTGTCAAACTGGATTTCTTTGAGGACCAGATCAGCATTGTAGTTCTCCTCCACGGGCCAGTAGCAGGGATGGGGAGGCGGTGGGGAGCATGGGGGGGGGGTTGGGACTGACACCACCTGCAGTACTCTGCCGGCCAAAATGGGAGACAGGGGAGCCATGGAGGACCCCTTTGCTACTCAATTGCTCCTGCATCACTCTGCCAGGCAGAAACCAGGCTGAAAATGGGACTTGCAGTCCGTTTTCAGCCTCCCTGACCTCCAGCAGCAGTCTGTCAGCCAAAAACATGGCTCATTTTAGCCGGCAGAGGCACCACATGCTGGTCATTTGATATTTCTAGGCCAGTCCCACAGGCTGGATTTAAGCAAACCCTTCCGACCCAGATCTGGCCCACGGGTTTGAGTTTGACAACCCTGTAAGCCTCTGTAAGAAACCACACCAAAAATCCTAGGCATAAGCCTTTCTCTCCTAGAGCTTCTACTATTAAGTAACAACTTGCAATGTGACAGAGAGAGAAATGATTAAATATACAGTTGGGATGTAACTGTTTTAGCTGTATGGAAAGGAGCAATATCAATTTTTTAAAATCAAATTAGATTCCGCCCATCTCACTCATAGTGTATATAATGATAATTCTGCATCCACCCACCACTTTAATGAGGGGGACCACTACTCTGTCATGCCAAATGAGATCTCTGACCTATAGTTGCATAACTCTGCTCTAACAAATATTTTCAAACACAATTAGGCATGCTGGGCTCCACTGGACAAAAGTCTTCAAGCTATGGTACTGAACCTCAAATCTTCTCGAGGGAAAATGTACACATTCATCCCAGAATACACAGACCGTTGGGACGAGTAATTAAAAGCAGAAGCAAATCACAGGCCAAAAACACTGCATGTAGCACCCTAACACAGAGAACTCATTCCAATTGGTCCTTGTTTTACAACCATTCCATTTAGCAACTATTCAGAGTTACAACGGTCCTGGAAAAAAAGCGACTTATGACTGGTTCTCGTGCTCATGACTGTCACAGCATTCCCTAGAGTCACGTGATCAAAATTTGGACACTTGGCGACTGGCATATATTTATGATGGTTGCAGAGTCCCAAGGTGACGTGATTGCGATTTGCAGCATTCCCAGCTGGTTTTGAACAAGCACGATCAATGGTGGGAAGCTGGTTTAGCTTAACAAGCCACACAATTCACTATGCGAATTGCAGCCATGATGAGGTAGGAAAATCCCTTCGCTCCAAAATGAACAATTACAGAATCTTGACTGGAGGAGAAATGGGAAAGGAAAGAAGAACACGGCATATACTTACTTCTCGGTTTATCCGAATCTTAGCAAGCCCACAGGTTTTGAGAGAAAAAGAAATCAGAGACAGACAGATTAGCGAGACAAGAGCAAAGGAAGAATAGACCCATTAGTAAAGGGGATGCATTCAAGAGCAATGCTGGTGGGTAGAGAAGGAGCAGCAGGGAAGAGCGATGAGTTTAGTATGACTCATTGAACTTTCTCATTCAGAAACATTTAAAATGTACTTTTGAACGTTGTCTCCTTTTGACTATTTGCATTTTGAATCTGAAATGTGAACGCTCAACGTGACCTTTGAAAACTGAGAAGTTCTAAAACATCATCCCTCTTGGATGTCAGCAGACCGGATTTTAACACTTGTTCAGCGAAACACTATCAAAGAGTAGAAAGAATCACATCCAGGGAATGAAATGTTTATGATACATTAATTAACAAAGTCGAATAATAAGGTAAGAGTTTATATATTGAACCCAAATGTCATTATCTGTCAAATACAGATACCCAAACATTGACAAAACCTTCCAGTATCCATGGACTTTCCAAGATTTTGGACTAGTGATGGCATTCATCAATCATTTTTTCCCTTATTCTAGTGACAGCATTATTTCCAAAATCAAAGAATTACTAACGTTAATTCTGGGGCACAGGGCTTCCATCCATGTGCTTCTGTGACTAGATGTGATCGTTGATATTATTTCAGTAAAGTTACAAGTGTTTTTTTTTTTTTAATTTTCATCAGGAAGAACATGGGAGATGTCCAAGTTCATCTTGTTTTCTGCTTTGGAAAACAAGCTCATCCCTTGAGACACATGAATGGTTTAATTATATACTGCATATACTTTTAATCTTCTGATTTATTCCTGCCCTGTAAGATTTCATTCTTGTGCGAATGAACAAAAGAGGATTCCAAAAAGTCAACAGGAATAGATATAGCATGAAAAGGAGGAAGGAGTAGGAAAAGGAAAGCTTCTCAGGATGCATATATGAAACGGAGACTTGGGGTGTAACAAAAGAGAAACAACCTTCTGTATTAAACAACCAAATAAGTTTCTAAGGCAAAACGAATGCATAAAAAAAACAAGAGAATCTGACATACTTACATCAATGTAGTTGGCATTGATATAGTCAGAGTTGGGATCACCAAGAAGTGGGTGGAGTTTAACCCGGTGTCGGTCATCTGCAAACAAAATCAGATATTACTGTTAATAGAATAGGATAGGATAGGATAGGATAGGATAGGATAGGATAGGATAGGATAGGATAGGATAGGATAGAATCGGAATCGGAATCGGAATATAATCCTTTATTGGCCAAGTGTCATTGGACACACAACAAATTTGACTTTGGTGCAGATGCTCTCAGGGTACATAAAAGGGAAAAAAATATCCATTCATCAAGAATCATAAGATACAACACTTAGTGATAGTCATAGGTTACTAATAAGCAATCAAATCATACTAGGAAACAAAAAGAACAATCTAAATCGTAAAAATGCAAGCAACATGGCTATAGTCATAAGTGGGAGGAGATAGATAATAGGAAGGATGCGAAGAATAATAGTAATACAGTCTTAGTAAATAGTTTGATAATATTTGGGAATTAGTTGTTTAGCAGAGTGATGGCATTTGGGAAAATATAGGCAGAAGAGCATTGGGAAACCTTTATATGCTCATATATCTAATTCAAATGGTTTCCCCTTCCTCCCTTCAGTACATTTCTAGAAAGTCTAGTTAGGTGGAGTGATGGGACTCAAAGACTCCAGCAGTAAAGTCATTACATTTTCTAGTACAATTTGTGAATGTTGCCTTGCCACTCAACAGTTCTTCCAAAAATCCACTATGGAAAATTGCAACAATACTCTAATCTGACTTGCAGTCTCACACTTGGTCATTACTAATCCATGCAATTTGGTGTAGAATCCCTTTAATTATATTTCTTGAATAGATTGATATCCGTCAGGCTTCAAAAAACAAGAAAGACACACACTGTTACTTTTAAACAGTGCCCTTTATTGTTTCTCAAGTATAGGCAGATATCTTGCTGAATTAAAGCAACTATTTGCAACTTTAAAAATATACTCTGAGAACTTACAGGAAGGAGCTAAATTATCTACCCGAATTATCTAAATTTGATCCTCTGGAATGCAACGCCCCTTCCTGGGAATCCAGATTATATGGATTATATGGAAGGACTATCCTGTCAGAGCCGAAGAAGCTTCTTGTAGGAGAAGAGAAACATTTTTTCTTTAAAAGAAAAAACCAGAAAGTCCAGTTGCCTCCTGAAAAAGCACCTTTGGAACAACCATAACCTGGATGACTGAGAATCTCTGCAGACTTGGCTTAGATCTTATCAAGGCTTAGGTAGCAAGTAAAAACATGTTATCTTACTTGACATTTGGGCTATAATCTGGATCGAGGGTTACATACTTTATTTGTATTGAGTATATCATCATGGGTTTCATCATCATCATCATCATCATCATCATCATCATCCACACACAATAGTTGTTCCCTTAAGGTAAAGGTTCCCCTTGCATATATGTGCTAGTCATTCCAGACTCTAGGGGGCGGTGCTCATCTCTGTTTTTAAGCCAAAGAGCCAGCACTGTCCGAAGACGTGTCCATGGTCATGTGGCTGGCATGACTAAATGCTGAAGGCCAATGGAACACTGTTACCTTCCCACCAAAGGTGGTCCCTATTTTTCTACTTGCATTTTTACATGCTTGCAAACTGCTAGGTTGGCAGAAGCTGGGACAAGTAATGGGAGCTCATTCTGTTATGCGGCACTAGGGATTCGAACCACCGAACTGCTGACCTTTCTGAGCGACAAGCTCAGCATCTTAGCCCCTGAGCCACTGCATCCCTAGTCCTTCCCTTAGCACTGTGCATATTTTGAGAGAGACCTTAATATTTGTGCAAAATTTGAAGGACCTTGCCAGCCAACTGATGGCTTCTCCTCTTTGAATGGTGTCACATTTGGCAACCGAAGGATCTCCAGTTGGAGGAGGGTTGCATCAGTCATTGAAGCTGCAAATGCTAAGGTCACAGCAGGATTCCTCTTAAGAGACTTCATAAGACTTTGGAGGGAGTGCCTCTTTAAGCTAACAGTCATACTTGGACTCACAGGAAGAGTAAGGACAACAGGATGTATTTGTTTCTGCTCTCCTGTAATGTACCTTCTGCCAGATCTTACAGTTACACCCCCTTCAGCCAGTTTCTCTCATCCTGAAGTATCTCTCTTTCTCTCGCCCACTAATGTGTTCTGAAAAATCCATATGCTTCACTGTTAGAGCAACACAAACGGAGATGCAATGCAGCATATGTCCCCACGAATATATACTCCCACCCAGAGAGAGAGATATGCCAGTCTGCACCATTACTGTGGCAGAATGGAAGAGAAGGGCAGTGTCAAAATGAGATGTGCCGTTTTGTCCTACGCACAGCAGAAAGACAAACACCCCTTGTGCTATTAGGTTAACAGCCAATGTGCTCCTTTTAAGCCCTTCCTTCCAGAAAAGCTGGCTAGAGAGTGGAGTAAAATTGGTGCTTGGCTTTGCCTAAGCTATTTTGAACACTTTTGCTCTCATTTTTTTTTTGCCTCTGCGATAACATGGAATTTCAATTTGGGAAAACAGCAGATAGACAGCTATAATTAGGAGCAATAAAAATAGCCAGCGTGGCAAAGAAAAAGCAGCTGCTGGAGGAGATATTTTATAGCAGAAATTCACAATAAATTGCATTCATCCTTCCGGTCTCCAGAGAGAGAGAGAGGATATCCCTGGTTACTCATTTAACTTTTTTTTTAAAAAAAAAATGCATTGAATACCAAACGCTATCATCATTCGATGTCTCTTTTTGTCTTGCACAAGCTGAGTTACACCATGGTTTGCTTTAATTGAGTGGTATGATCCAAGGCACAACATCTTAACTTATAAATCATGGCTTAGAATGCATAGTTCAGGCAAGCGACTCTACGGTTTAGTGAAATCTGGGACTTCAACCACCTGCGCCCATAAAGAGCATGTTTCAGTGAAAGGAGAACATAATCAATACCTACGCCATCTACGTTCCGACCTGAGCTTAGTGCACAAGATAATCTGCCATTACGTCCTACCTGTTAATGACTACTTTTACTTCAACTGCAATAACACAAGGGCTATCAATTGATACAAACTCAATGTAATCCGTTTTAATTTTGATTGCAGGAAAAATGATTTCAGCAATAGAGTCGTGAATGTGTGGAACACCCTACCTGATCCTGTTGTTAGTTCCCCTAACCCCCATACCTTTTACCTTAAGCTGTCTACCGTGGACCTTATGCGCTTTTTAAGAGGTCCCTAAGGGGGCGTGCATAAGAGCACCAGCGTGCCTACCGTCCCTGTCCTACTGTCCTATTTATACGTACTCTTTTTATGGGTTCATGGCTATGTTTTGCTTATTTATATCCATTTATTTGTGCCATTTTTTCATGTGTTTTCATACATACATCATAGGCACCCCATCCTATCCCAGTGTCCCACACTCACTTTAATATTTTCACGTGATTGTTTTTGCAAATGGCATCAATACCAGATCAAAATATAGCTGCTGCAAATTTGACAGAGCAAGATTCAGAGTAACACCCAAACCTAACCCGTATTGTGCAAACTCTGCAGAGTTTCGGGGCATTTCAACTCTCCTAGCATTAAAGGGAAGATTATTGATTTTTTTTCCTTTGTTTCTTTCTTTTAGGGAAAGGTTTTTGTCTCAGACACTTACAGGTAGGCATGTGATCTTGTCTCCCTTTGGTCTTTTCTTTCTTCTTTGAAGCATCCCAGCCTTCAAAGAAACTCTAGGAGGAAGAGAAGAGATGTTATATGCATCAAGTACCCTCAGGAATAAGCACACAGCATTTCCACCAGCAGTACAGATAACAATAGTTTCTCTAGAACAATAGTTTCTCTGTAGTGTAGTTCTCCACTACACTGATTCAAAACTGATTACCAAGTGTAGAGTTTATTTGATAGACTGGTGCTTGCATGCCTACATCCAGACTGTGCACGGCTTCAAAAGAGAGGGGAGCTATTAAGAACTAAAGTTGCAAAGGAGTTCTCATGTTAGACCAAATCTATGTACTGTATATACAAGGCAAATGCCACTCACTCATCACGAAATCTCCAGAACTGTAAAGACTACAAACTTGAAATTTGACACATATGTTCCTATTGGCTTCTAGGTGCTCACTAAAAAGGATTTTTCTAAATAGCCATCAGCTCATTAGTATTTCTTATACAGTAATTAACACGCTCTGATGCTAAGGAGTTCTACTCCCCCTCCCCACCTGAAAAGAACTCTATTCCAACTGCCAGTTGCCTCACATTCCGTTACCTAAGTAAAAACTGGCAGACATTCCACTCTTTCACTCAGGAGTAGTCTGGGGCTCCTTACAGTACTAAACAATAAACCTCACCAAAATGTCTACACCTTCCACCTATGGAACTACTTCCGGACTCAAGGTGGCAGGAGCGATATTCCCGTATGTGTTTCAATCACCGACCACCACTGAGCCAACAGATTGTAAATTGAATTTCTCCTGCACAGCCCGATCATATGGTTTCATCGTGAAGCACAGGTATCCAGCTAGTCTTTATATATTACAGTGGCAGATGTCTCCCAATCTCAAAGCTGGGAAGAGAATAGCCCAATTTTTATGGAAGGGAAGGTGTGGAGGAAAAGGTCCAAAGTTTATAACCTTGATAAGACCATACTTAGAGAATTGCATATTTAAAAAAAGTTGAGATTCTAGAAAGAGTGCAGAGAAGAGCTATCAAGATGATTAGAGGACTGGAGAAGAAAACATATGAAGAACGGTTGCAGGAACTGGGTATGTCTAGTTTGATGAAAAGAAGGACTAGGGGAGACATGATAGCAGTCTTCCAATATCTCAGTGGTTGCCACAAAGAAGAGGGAGTCAAGCTATTCTCCAAAGCACCTGAGGGCAGAACAAGAAGCAATGAATGGAAACTAGTCAAGGAGAGAAGCAACCTAGAACTAAGGAGAAATTTCCTGACAATTAGAATTATTTAATCCGTGGAATGGCTTGTCTTCAGAAGTGGTGGGTGCTCAATCAATAGATGTTTTTAAGAACAGATTGGGCAAATCATTTGTCTGAGATGATAGAGGGTTTCCTGCTTGAGAGAGGGTTGGACTAAAAGACCTCCAAGGTCCCTTCCAAGTCTGCTATTCTGCTATTTTTGTTCTTTATTTCTGCTGCAGACATCTATGAAGGGCTTCATTTTTGGTTTCTGCTTCTTGTTGTTGTTAGCTGCGAAGTCGTGTCCAACCCATCGCGACCCCATAGACAACATTCCTCCAGGCCTACCTGTCCTTTACCATCCCCCGGAGTCCATTTAAGCTCACGTCTACTGCTTTGGTGACTCCATCCAGCCACCTCGTTCTCTGTTGTCCCCTTCTTCTTTTGCTTCTGCTTCTACTTCTACTTGTGGGCAATTAAGCAATCTGCTTAGCTCAGTTATGAGAGTGAGCACGTGTTGTATGCACGTTGCTGGGTAAAGAAGAGTTTGGAGAGCAGAGGTTTACTGCCACGTGTTAAGTCTAACAGGTGCTTCACTCAAGGATGCTTTTATCAGAAGACCTTCTTGAAGCTGCTTCAGTGTCTCTGTGTTAAAAGGCAAAGTGAGCTTCAGCTGATCTTCAGATGCCAGTAGAAGCTAGTTTTTAGCGGAGAGGCCTCTCCTGGTGCTCTCAGAAACATTTTCGCACTGTGTGCAGCACATGCTCATAAGCCTCTTCCACAATTCCTGGCCATGCATGTGAGACCTCAAAAATCTGCCTTCAAAACACATCAATAACCCATTTCGTTGTATACATGATGTACAATGACCATAAAGGCTATACCAGGGGTGGGCAAACCTTGCAACTTTAAGTCTGAAGGACTTCAGCTCCCAGACTTCTGGGAACTGAAGTCCTTCAGAGTTAAAGTTGCAAAGTTTGCCCACCCCTGGGCTATACTATACATCACTGATGCACCTCACACAGGCAAACTGTATCATCTCCACAGTGCAAAGCAAAGCACAGTCATTTTGCAGAGGTCTACAGTGAGGTCTGCGGAATTACAGTGAGTCCTTGACTTATGAATACCGTGGGAGTCGGAATTTCCATTGCTAAGCAAGGCTAAGTGAATTGGGCACAATTCTACTATCTTTTTGCCTCTGATAAGCGGATTACTTTAATTGTTAAGTGAAGCTCTGAAGTTGTTAAATGAATGTGGCTCTCCACGTTGACTTTGCTTGTTGGAAGTTTGCAAATGGTGATCACATGACCCGAGGACATTGCAGCCATTATAAAGACATGCCGGCTGGTAGGCATTCGAATTTTGATCACATGACTGTGGAGGTGGTTTGACAGTTGTCAGGGCAAGGACCAGTCATAACTCACTTTTTTTCAACACCATTGTAACTTTGAAGGGTCACTAAACAATAGTCAATACAATACAATAGCAGAGTTGGAAGGGACCTTGGAGGTCTTCTAGTCCAACCCCCTGCTTAGGCAGGAAACCATTTCAGACAGATGGCTATCCAACATTTTCTTAAAGACTTCCAGTGTTGGGGCTTTCACAACTTCTGGAGGCAAGCTGTTCCACTGATTAATTGTTCTAACTGTCAGGAAATTTCTCCTCAGTTCTAAGTTGCTTCTCTCCTTGATGAGTTTCCACCCATTTCTTCTTGTCCTGCCCTCAGGTGCTTTGGAGGATAGTTTGACTCCCTCTTCTTTGTGGCAGCCCCTGAGATATTGGAAGACTGCTATCATGTCTCCCCTAGTCCTTCTTTTCATTAAACTAGACATACCCAGTTCCTGCAACTGTTCTTCATATGTTTTAGCCTCCATCCCATCCCTCTAATCATCCTTGTTGCTCTTCTCTGCACTCTTTCTAGAATCTCAACATCTTTTCTACATCGTGGTGACCAAAACTGGATGCAGTATTCCAAGTGTGGCCTTACCAAGGCATTATAAAGTGGCATTAACACTTTGCGTGAATCTTGATTCTATTCTGGGAATTCTGGGAATTGAAATCTACGCATTATGGGGCTACACTGGGTCGAGTGAAGTTATCTTACACGATAATGTAGAAATCCAGTATTCCCAAATAAGTAATATCTACTTGTTTATTCTGCATCATTCACCTCCCATTCTGCATATCCCCAACTGTCAGCCGCTTCCTCTGGAGACGAGCAGGCTTGAAATTTTACCAAGGTCACACTTACCAAGTCGAAGACTATCTGTAGTATGTATTATGTATAGCATTTTCCTAAAGGTGTTAGAGGTGGGGGGTCAAACTCAAGGCCTTGTGGGCCAGATGTGGCCCATAGGATTCTTAGATCTGGCCCACATGGCCACCCTGGAAACAGAGAAAGACTGACCCACAGTGCCTCTGCCAGCAAAAATGGTGAGCCCTCTCAAGTTCCATTTTCACTGACAGAGGGCTGCAGGAGGCCGTCACAGCCAAAAACAGACTTCGTGAGGGCTGCACGCAGCCTTCCAAAGCTCCATTTTTGCTGGCAGAGGGTTGCAGGAGGCCATTGCAGCCCCAAACGGCGATTGGGAGCCCATTTTTACTGGCAGAGTGCTTGGGCCACCACAAGGGTCCCCAACATGAATGACATTGAACTAGCCATGCCCACCCTGGCCATGCCCCCCCCAGGTCAAACACAACCCTGATGCGGCCCTCCATGAAATCGAGTTTGACACCTCCGTGTTAGATTATTATAGGAACAAGCCGTACCGAAAGAGATAGTAATATCCAAATACCATCTTACAGTTAGTGGCCAAAACAACATTAAGACACTCTGTTAAAAATATACTGATCTCCCAAAGCTAACCCACACTATTTAAGTTGGTTAAATGTCACCCCACGGCTTAAGGAATGCCAGAAGACATAACCACTATATCAAAACGCCTGGAAATGATTTAACGGAAGAGAAGTTATCCAAAATTAATCGGGCCTTGCTAAAATAGGATTTTTTTTAAAAAAAAGGAAGCAAAAGAGGAGAGAGCTCTATAAAATAAATAAGAATGGAACCAATATCCCATTCTCTTCTCATTGCCTGAACCATAGGGAAAATATGTTGCACGCTAACAGGATGTCGCAGTGATTACTGGCTATTCCCCTGGGTACCATTAAGAGAGAAATTTCGGGCATTGTTCCAGAGTCCCATAACCTGGAGGAATTAACCAAGGAACTGTGATGTCTCCTCCCTACTATTTGAGCCCCTCTGGAGAAATTAAGATTTCAAGTACGACTAAAGTTTAGCTCTCAGGTACGTTCAAAGTCCTTTTACCTGTTATATCAAAGGAAAATAAAGTGTGCTAGAAGGGCAAATGAGGGTGGGGAAGAGAAACCAGGGCACAGAATGCTTGATGGGTACAGAGATGAGGCTGGCTCCTGGGGCATCTTCCGCAGGATCCCCTTCAACCCTGGCAGTGCCCTGGGATACCTCGCTGACTGAGCAAGAGGGCAGCAGAGAAAGACATTTATCTGAAATTTAAATCATAGGGCACATAACAAGGAACTGCGTCAGGGAGAATGCACGCCTCTGTTATGACCTACTACCACTTAGTTTCAATGTGTGGAATTTCAATCACTCTTTCACAACTTGACTTCTCCCTGGTGGCACTGGGTTTCTTTAACCGCACAACTACCGTAACAGCCAGGAATGATGGGAGTGTAGTGCAGTAGCCTCTGGAAGGCCATCCCATCCTTATGACAGTTTTTACCACAACCACTGAGTCTTCCTTCCTTCCTTCCTTCCTTCCTTCCTTCCTTCCTCCCTCCCTCCCTCCCTTCCCTTCCCTCTTCTTTCTCTCTCTCTCCCTCTTTCTTTTTTCTAATCACCAACTGAAAGTGGCAAACATGTCCAACATACCTTTCTCCTTCTATTTTTCCCAATGAGCTTTTGAGGTGAGTTGGACTGAGAGAAAGTGAGTGACTGGCCTAAGATGACCCAGTTGGCTTTCATGGCTAAGGCAGGACTAGAACTCCCTGTCACACGGCTTCTAGCCAGATGCCTTAACTTCTAGACCAGTGATGGCTGACCCTTTTCCCCTCTGGTGCCAAAAGCACACATTCTCTCTCTCTCTCTCTCTCTCTCTCTCTCTCTCTCTCTCTCTCTCTCTCTCTCTCTCTCTCTCTCTCTCTCTCTCTCTCTCTCTCTCTCTCTCTCTCTCATGCTGTGGTGCGTGCATGCGTCTCCACGCCCATAATGCAATGCCCTTCCAGCACACCCCACTCCCCTGCACATCCATGTGTGACACCCGCAAACCCCACGCACATACACACGTGACACCCCCTGTGCTCGCTGTGCACATGCGCACACAACCATCACCCCCTTTTGGCCTCCCATCCCAAACCAACACTGGGGGGAGAGAAATCCTCCCATCCCAAAACAGCATTGCGGGGGGGGAGGAAGCCTCGCAACTCAAAACAATGCTGTGGAGGAATCTCCAGAGATCTGGGAAGGCACGGGCTGCAGAAAGTGAGGAGAAAGGTATGCGCACACATCTCCCGCCTGCAAGGCAAACCTGAAAATCGTCTGGTCAGCGGGAGGTGTGTGTGCTGGGCAACAGCTCACGTGCTCACAGAGAGGGCTCCATATGCCGCCTGTAGCACGGGTGCCATAGGTTTGCCATCCTGGCTCTAGTCCAAACTGGCTCTCTTCATTAGCCAAAAGGTAGACAAGAGAAACATAGACCTTTGTAGAAAACCGATGAAATATGTCCATTCCCTTCAAACCAAAGATTGTCTGCTCTTGGTCATTGTCACAACACCGCTAGGTCCATTGTTTAATTGCCCACAAGGTAGAAGCAGAAACGAAACCCTGTAGAAATGCTTGCACCAGGTTTTAAATCAAGATCCTTTCCCCAACCACCACACGTACTTTCTGTTCAATAAAAATTGGGTTATTCACTTCCGGGTGTTGAGATTGGACTGGATTCCTGGGCTTTTGGATATCACCACCTCTTACCCTTACAGTATAATGTTTAGGTATGCATTCCAGTTTTTTATTTTCTTTTATTTCACGAGCAGGTTCCGTTGATGCTGGTGTGATATCATAGAAACACCTACTGCTCAAAGTAACAAAGTTAAAATGGAAGAAAATAATGTGTTTCCTTCCCTGTTTCTTATTTCTGAATGCTTTTCGAACAACTGGTTTGGGACATGCATAGCAGCTTTTCAAGGTGCCTCAATTACTGTATTTTAACCAGCCCAGGTTTGTCAGAGTAACCCAGACCAGTAATCCTGGAGAAGGAGGTCTCAAGCAATTGGATGTTAGACAGCAATTTTATGCAACCAAGAAATACAGTTTGTGACAACATCTTGAAATGGAGTAGCAGAAAATGTTCTGTTTGGATACAGAAGAAGAGGCAGTGCCGGTGGCTTCAGGAGGACACAATGTCCTTTTGGCATCATCCTACCCATGAGATATTCTGGGCATCGTGTCATGGTGGCTTTGGACTGCTTGTAGCCTTTCCAAAGTCAGCAGTGGGACACAGAATCCAACAAAAGAAAGATTTCTCCAGAAAAGGCAGATGATAGAAAAGGAGGCTTTGCCCAAGAGAGAATGTACTTATGCTATTAATTCTTGTAAGCATGTCAGAAACCTTCTTTCATATATTTTTTTCCCCATTCTGATCATTTTCCTTCCATTGAATGGAAAAAGAGGTTTTTTAAAAATGTGTTTTTTCTAAATTGAAACAAATTTCAGCTACATTATCCGAGGTGGAATGCATGGGAAGGGAAAGGAGAGAGAGTGGGTGAGCTGTCTCACTTTTATGTCCTTTCTCACCTCATATTCTTGCTTGAAGCCATACCCTTCTGCTGTTTTCATTTGATTGATGTGCTGGAGAAGATCGGCCACTCGGACAGCAGGGTGAAGCTGTCCAGTGTGATAGGGGGAGCCTTTGCGTCCACACGGCCTTCGAGGGGACCCCCCTAATAGGCTGCTGGACTCATTGACAATGTTGGAACGTTGATCACCTGGAAAAGAAAGAACACAACACCATAGAAATACAAAGCAACAGATTCCCAGAAGAACAGGAATCGACAACAATCCATCTACGGAGTGGTGAACTGATGGGTGAGAAATCTGTTTAAATCACCAATGTGCATTTTCCAAACTTATCCATAAACCAGACTGCAAGTTTTCCACAATATTAACATGCTGCTAGAGTTTTGCAGTACCAATTTATCAATAAGAACTGTGTATAATGTGTTTACAAAAATGTCTACATTAGCAAAAGGGGAATATACAAAACCTCTAAATGAACAAAAACTGGTTATGAGAAATATGCCTATTGGGATAAACATACTGTCTGTGAATGAATTTTCTTACAAGGATCTAGGATGGAAGCAACGCTTGTCACTCAATCCAACTTATTTCTAGAAAGCTGGTTTCTCCGTAAGGTTGAGGTTAATAGATGCATTTTGAAAAGAGTGAATGTGAATTCAACATTTTTTTTTCTTATCAATATTCACCTCTAGCATTGTACAAACAAGTGAATCAATGTAATGTCATAGTTGGAAAGTCTTTTTAAAAAATATTAGAAGTAAACAATCTGGCGCACTTTAGGGATTTTTTTGATCTCTCACTCTGAGCATTTGTAACCCTAGATTGTTCTGGAATTGACTGTAAATATCACTCAAAAATTGGAATTGGAGAAATAACAACCTCAACAACCTCGGATATGCAGACGATAGCACTCTAATGGCAGAAAGTGAAGAGGAACTAAAGAGCCTCTTGATGCGGGTGAAGAAGGAGAATGTAAAAAGTTGGCTTGAAACTCAACATTAAGAAAACTAAGATCATGGTATCTGGCCCTCTCAATTCCTGGCAAATAGATGGGGAAGAAATGGAGGTAGTGACATTATTTTCCTGGGCTCCAAGATCACTGCAGATGGGGACTGCAGCCCAGAAATTAAAAAATGCTTGCTCCTGGGGAGGAAAGTTATGGCAAATCTAGACAGCAGACTAAAAAGCAGACAAAAGTGCTTATAGTTCAGGCTATGGTTTTCTCAGTTGCGATGGATAGCTGTGAAAGTTGGACCATAAGGAAGGCTGAGCACCAAAGAATGGAGGTCTTTGAACTCTGGTGTTGGAGAAGACTCCTGCGAGTCCCTTGGACTGTAAGGTGGTCAAACCGGTCAGTCCTAGAGGAGGTAAATCCTGGCTGCTCTTTAGAAGGCCTGATCCTGAAGAGGAAACTCAAATACTTTGGTCACCTAATGAGAAGGAAGGACTCCCTGGAGAAGAGCCTAATGCTGGGAATGATTGAGGGCAAAAGAAGAAGGGGACGACAGAGACTGAGGTGGCTGGATGAAGTCACTGAAGCAGTCGGCGTGAGCTTAAATGGGCTCCAGAGGATCGTAGAGGACAGGAAGGCCTGGGGGAACATTGTCCATGGGGTCGTGATGGGTCGGACATGACTTCCCAACTAACAACATCACTCAAAAATATCCAGAGGACTCCAGATTGCTTAGCCCCATTTTAAATTTTGCTCTTGCTGAGATGAAATCACTGCAAAACACTATGGTCATTTTGGAGGAAAACATCAGATTCTGCAAATCTATTTAGTTTCTCCTCTAGTCCACCCAGGAAAAGCTTGCAGAAATGTTTGCATTAGCAAGATAACATTTTAATGTCATGTCAGAACATTAACTGAGCTGTCCATAAAAGCAATTTATCCTCTGGGATAAAGCCCCAATCACTATTATAATGGCAATAATGTGATGTTACTGACATCTATATGACCCCCTCATCCTGAATGGAATTGTCTTAACAATTCTCTAAGTAGTTCTAGGCTTTTATACCAATTACTCTCAAAAAGGAACAAGCTCTCCTCATGCCAAGCAGGTAAATTCCTTGGTTGTGCCTGCCCAATTCCTACCTCCAATTACAAAAGGATATAACCTCCTTCAACATAATGTGAAAATGGGTCAAGAATTACAAAAGGAAGCAAAACACACAAAGGGTTTTAATTATGGTCACTGACCAGGATGAAGGAAAGTACACTAAAAAATGGTGGAGAGGGAAGTTTGGAACTGTATAGCAGTTCCAAACTTTTTGCAAAGTTTGGAACTGCTGTACAGTTACTTTGTGTGCACGAATCCTTTCCAGACCCACAGACTTGATGCTTGGTAAGATGTGAACTGGGGTACTGCACTTGGGGAGGTGATGCTTTTCCCATCCCCAGTGCAATCATCAGAATTTTTTATTCATGTGACCATAACTAATAACTATGATCATCACTGAGTTTGCATCTTATGATTTATGATGATTGTATGTTATGATTATGATCATAATTTGTCACTTGTTGCTTGTATGGAAACTGAGAGCTTATGCACCAGAGACAAATTCTTTGTGTGTCCAATCACACTTGGCCAACAAAGAATTCTGTTCCCATTCCCATTCCCATTCCCTATTCTATTCTATTCCATTCCATTCCATTCATTTCCCAACTGTAGCCATTTTATGACTTCAATTTCCAGGACATCCCACCAAACAAAAACGATTGAAGAAGATGGGTTCATAATAGATGAGTTCAAAGGGTGACTGGGATTTCCTTGGAAGAGAGATAACAGAATAACAGAGTTGGAAGGGACCTTGGAGGATTTCTAGTCTAACCCCCTGCTGAGGCAGGATAGCCCAAACTATTTCAGAGAAATGGTTGTCAGATCGCTTCTTAAAAACCTCCAGTGTTGGAGTCCCTTCGGGAAGAGGGGGCGGTCTAGAAGTCCAATAAATAATAATAAATAATAATAATAAAACTTTATAAAAATAAAATTTTATAATGGAGGACAATTTATTGTGAAAGAAATGCTGCATATCAAAGAGATAAACCTGACTTTGGTCACCAAATTGCAGCAATGCAATCTTGAGATATTTCTCAGGAGACACTGAAAATGTTGAGGGCTATGCAGCATGTCGCTAAGAGATGCAGATGTTCACCCTTAATATCTACATAGAGTTAGAAATTCTATTCAGGATCATGGGAGATTATTTAGGAATTCATCCTCTATCATGTTTTTCTAATAGCCAAGCCTCGATAATAGTAAGGTAAAGGTTCCCCTCGCGCATATGTGCTAGTCATTCCTGACTCTAGGGGGTGGTGCTCATCTCTGTTTCAAAGTCAAAGAGCCAGCATTGTCCGAAGATGTCTCTGTGGTCTTATGGCCAGCATGACTAAATGCCAAAGGTGCACGGAACACTGTTACCTTCCCACCAAAGGTGGTGCCTATTTTTCTACTTGCATTTTTACATGCTTTCGAACTGCTAGGTTGGCAGAAGCTGGACAAATAGCAGGAGCTCACGCCGTTATGCGGCACTGGGGATTCGAACCATCAAACTACCAACCTTTCCAATTGATAAGCTCAATGTCTTAGCCACTGAGCCATCACATCCCTGTCACAATCATTGTACTTGCTGTTATAATCTTCCTGTTGCATACATTTTTTCTTAATCTTCCAGTTTCTGCTTTAGCACACCTCTCGGTATGACAGCTTTGTTCATTTCTTGCATAGGTGTTATTTCGCTGCCTACTGCAGTCCTAGAACTGCTTGCCTTGACAACATGTTATCTTGTGAATGCTTTGGGGTTCAGTCATATAGGTCCACTGTGGATACATCTGTTTGGAAACACCATCCCTCAACCCATGCCTTTTTCCTTATGATTTCCAGGATCGGAAGATGGAGCCACAGAACAATGGGTGCAGAGGCAGTCTGAGAGTAAGCAAAGCCCCAGAGCTTCCTCTGCCAATCTTGGAAGCAGCCACAAGAAGATACTGGTAATGGTGTGAGTGGGGAAGACCTTGGGAGATGGGAGAAAAGCCACAGCCATGGCACTGTCACATAAGCAGCAACCTATGTGATCTCTGTGTTTCTTTTACTACACATAAAAAAGATAGTTGCACTACCATGTTTCTCTGAAAATAAGACAGGGTTTTATTTTCTTTTGACCACCGAAATAAGCACTTGGCCTTATTTTTGGGGAGATCTTATTATTTTTGAGGTGCAGGAGTGGCCACCTCTTGGCTATTGCTGTGTTGCAATATTTTAAGGGAGGGCTTATTTTGGGGGGGAGGGCTTATTTTAGCGCATGCACTCAAAAGTCCGGGAAAACAGGGTACCCCGATGTCAGCCTGAGTCACATTTATCACTAAGCATAATGGAGCTGTTAACTGCAGCAAAATTAGTTGTATGAGCTCATCTACTTTGGCTTAGTGTGGAAATCCTCAGTTGGTCAGAATTCCCAAGGCATTGGCAGTCAGTTGCCATTTTTCCCCCTTAAAGCTGGCTGGACCTGTCCAAGCAAAGTGGGCATGCTGTCCAATTCTGCTCCTGGCTTGCAGAGGGCCTACAGGTGCAGGTAAAACAGCAAGCCAAGACTGAAAGAGCTTGAAACAGGCTTCCACTCATGACTTGTGGAGCCAAAGTGGAAGCCCTGTCAACATTGGCTCTGGCTTTGCCAGTGGGCTGGCAACATCTAAGCACAAAGCCCATTTTGAGAACTAGCTGCACCCATCAATCTAGTCATTTCTCAAAGACTCCAATCACCATCTGTTATTAATGACTTACATAATTATTATTTAAGTTTACTCCTGGCAAGGATACCAATTCATTTAATAATGTAGAGGAGTGCAATCTTTCAGAATCCTAGTTTAGAGTTATAGATAGGCCAGACTCTTCGATCATGGTTTAAACAATCTGGATTTTGAAAGAAAAATACATCAAATTGCAGATTGATTTGAGAGCATGTTGCTAGCATTTTCTCAGCAATTGGCAAGGTCTCTTTGATCTGTCCATCTGATCCTGAGCCTCTGTTAAGAAGGAAGAATGTAAAGGAAATTCTTTCCTGACCTTAGGCTTCCTGGTTCCTATTAAAATATCAGATTAAAATTACAGGTAAAAGAACCCCTCAACAAGTTTTGCATTTTTTATTTTATATGTTTGCAAGCAGTGAGCATTATCAAGCATAGTTACTGTAGAAAGCAAACCATAGAGAAGCTCAGAATAAACCAAACAGTTACGGAAATGGTGAATTCTGCTTGAGAAAATCTACACATACTTTCTCAAAATCTGGAATGGAGCAACTCACTACAGCCAGTTCACCATGGCTGCCCAATCTCTGCCCAATTTGCTGCAGGACAATGCAACAAATATGAAATTTAACTTAGCTTTAACAGAACCGTGGCCAATAGCAATAGCACTTAGACTTATATACCACTTCATAGTGCTCTACAGCACTCTCTGAATGGTTTAGAGTCAACCTATTGCCCCCAACAATCTAAGTTCTCATTTTACCGACCTCAGAAGAATGGAAGGTTGAGTCAACCTTGAGCTGGTGAGGATCAAAACTCCTCAGCAGAATTAGCCTGCAATATTGTATTCTGACCACTGTGCCACCACGGCTCCAATTATAACTAAATTTAAAAAAGTCAATTCCAGAAATACAAGAGTTACAATATTTTTTTAAAAAAATGATGGTCACCAAGAGTAATTAAAAAAAACTGAAAAACAATTAATACAATGTTGAATTGTCCTGTAGTAGGTTTTCCCATGGTGAGTTGGCCATGGTGGGTTGGCTGCAGCAAATTAGCTGTGGTGAGTTTGTCATGGAGAATTGTCCTAGATCTCTCAACATATACTGGGTAGAAATGTAGTAATTCAGGTGTCTTACTTGTATCACTTTCACGAATTTATTTTTTGGAAAGCTTCCAAACAAACATTGGGCTGATCTATCATTTTTATTTTTTATGATGGCATATGGAATAATTGAAAGTTGAGTGGTATTCCCTCAACACTGTCAAACTATTCACTGCATTACTATTAGTCTTCTTATCGTTCCTATCACCCATCTCCTCCAACTTATGACTGCATGACTGTAACTTTGTTGCTTGTATCCTTACGATTTATATTGATATTGATTGTTTCCTGATTGCTTATTTGTATCCTATGACTATCATTAAGTGTTGTACCTTATGATTCTTGATGAATGTATTTTGTCTTTTTATGTATCCTGAGAGCCTATGCACCAAAGACAAATTCCTTGTGTGTCCAACCACACTTGATCAATAAAGAATTCTATTCTATTCTATTCTATTCTATTCTAATACAAATTTTTGATTATCTACATCTTCCTTTTTTTTAAAAGATGGACAAAACGTTGTAAGCAAAGAATGACCTTGGATACCACTAATATATTACACACTCTTCACAGTAAACAAAAAAATACAATCAATTGCATCTAATATCTAATAAGTCATCGATAAGAAAGTTTGAAAATTAAATTGCACTTGGCCCAGAATCCATCCATCCAAAGCAAGTTAGATGGTATGAGTAAATTATCATTTCCATCCTATCATAGGCCAAGGCTTTACTACTGCAGCAAAAAATATATGCCGAGATCTAAATTTTCATTCTGATTTTTAAAAAACAAAACAAATTAGGGACACACCTCTGCTTTCCAATCCATCACGCAGCGCAAAATGGCCACAGCCGTTCTGGCAACTGTTTCAAGAAACTACTTTCTCTACAGGCCTCCCAAGACTAACATTAAACTCTCTGCCAAGCAAAGCAGGTGCTGTCACACTGCCTTCCATAGATTACAAATGAATCGCAGCGAAATTGGACTGAAAGCTCTCAGATGCTCAAGATAGAGAAATTGCCGGTCTTGTTAAGAGCATGCCTTTTTTTATTAAAAAAAAACACCCATGAAAACCTCACCGTGGCCCAGCCACAAACATAAAATAATAGTACTGTGTAGATCCATAAAAGAGGGAGATTCACCCTCTGGGCTTCCATTATCCACAAGACAATGGCGGGAGCTATATTAATCTTGTAGTCTGCAGAGAGAAGACGTGAGCTAGGAAGCATCTTGAAGCTCCACTAACAGATGTTATTAGCATATGGCTGAAACCAGGGAACAGAAAGAAATTACTTTACAACTAAATCAGCACAGAAATGCACGCGCGGGTGTGAAATTGCCAGTCTCGGCCTAATGCGAACGCTCTGCTTCGTTAACTCTTAAAGGCTCATGAGAGCTCAGGGCACAGTCAAAAGTCAATTACAGAAAAGCAGTCCGTGAGGAATACCAGACACGCACGTTCAATGTTATGGCGGTTGCATGTATAGACTGCTTTCCTGCCCACACGCCGGGCCCTGGGATTGATTTGGCTCCTTGCGCTGCCTTGAAAGGTCCCCCCCCCCTTTCTTTTATTATTATTTTATTTCGATCTACTCAAAAAGGACTATTGTTGCTTTAAGCAGCAGCAAACGCTCTCCTAGAAGAGAATGAAGGGGCACAATTATCAGGAAAGCTAGGCTACTGTTGGAGGAGATGGCAGCTTCTCGTGGCTGTAACATAGGGCCTTCAATGTTAAAGATTAGCTGAGATGTGAAGAAAATACAGTTTTGGTCGCCACGATGTAGAAAAGACGTGGAGACTCTGGAAAGAGTGCAGAGAAGAGCAACCAAGATGATTAGGGGACTGGAGGCTAAAACATATGAAGAACGGTTGCAGGAGCTGGGTGTGTCTAGTTTGATGAAGAGAAGGACCAGGGGAGACATGATAGCAGTGTTCCGATATCTCAGAGGGTGCCACAAAGAAGAGGGAGTCAAGCTATTCTCCAAAGCACCTGGGGGCAGGACAAGAAGCAATGGGTGGAAACTAATCAAGGAGAGAAGCAACTTAGAACTAAGGAAAAATTTCCTGACAGTTAGAACAATTAACCTCTGGAACAGAAGTTGCCTCCAGAAGTTGTGAATGCCCCAACCCTGGAAGTCTTTAAGAAGATGTTAGATAGCCATTTGTCTGAAATGGTATAAGGTTCCTGCCCACGCAGGGGGTTGGACTAGAAGACCTACAAGGTCCCTTCCAACTCTGCTATTGTATTGTATTGTAAATACCTGTTGTAGCATGCCAGTGGCCAATGGAGCTGGCAGCAGAGTTGGACAGTGAGGAGTTGGGGAGGAACATGAGCCAGTCCTGGAGAATGGGGAAGGCTCGGACGTGGTCTCTGCATCAGAGGCAGAGATGGGACCGAGACCATCTGGCAGTCATCAGGTGCCTACAGAGCTAACAGCAGTGAGGCAGAGGAACAGCTGGAGCCTGTTCCCAGTGTGTGCATGCACAGAACTGTCAGAAGAAGAGAAAAACTCAGAAATCAGGGTTGACTTGGGAGTAAAGTCACAGATGGAAGGTGATTGGCCCCTCCCATAGGAAATAAAAGAGGAGCGAAAGGGGAGTGGGATTTTGCAGGAAACAATTTGTTCATTCAGTTGTTAGGTTCATTTCAGGAGTGTGAAGATCTGTCCGTGAATCTCAGGGACTCTGTGCCCAGTCTTTCCTTGCACAGCTCTGCGTTTGGAAAATATTTACATGGCAGCTTTCCAAGATAGATAAGGTCTGTAGTCATAATTGCTCCTTTGAAGGACTGTTTACCAGGCCTTTGCTGAATGTGAATAAGCGAAATTCACATTCATTTAATAAAAGGGGTTTTGTCGGGACCAGAACTCTGCCTTGTGCTTTTTGGGGAAGCCTAGGTCAGAACACTATCCTTCAATTAAATAAAGTTGTTATAGGAGATGACCAGGCTGAGTTTGAGTGAGGGGTCAAACATGTCATTAGTCTTGAATCTCTTCATGCCAAGAAGAAGATCTAAAAATCCAGCCCATCTTGAATTCCTTTGACTCTTATTTACCACCAATTTCCTTTGACCATTAGTAGTTCAGATTCTTGTAGAGCTTAAGCTTGTGATAAATCTTGGAACTGCCTGTATCTTCTGATTTCCCTGGCGCTTGACAGTTGTCTCATGCAATTTCTCAAAGTTTTCTTCCCGTGTGAAGGGGAAAAAAAGAAGGGGCTTCTGTTTTTCCATCTTATTCACCTTATGAATTTATTTCTTTATTCTTGAAAGTGACAGGGGCTTCAACCGCTGATGCTATCATGGATGAATACATGTAACTTTCTGTCACTCTTCAGCTTGCTTGGCTGCCCTTTCTTCCCTAGCTGAACAAAAGTGCGTGAGAGGAGTTCCCATTTGATGTCTGCTTTGGAACTGAATGAAGACATCAACAGCCAAGAAGGTTGCAGAATGGAAGAGAATTCTGTAATGAAAGACCCACCATTCCCCTGCAGATCTCACAGCTCTCTGTCCCTACCGCAGTCCAAGAGTTTCCTATTCTAGGCATGATATTTTTTTTCCAAAAGGAAAAAATTAGAATAGTAGAGATTGGAGGGACCTTGAAGATCTTCTAGTCCAGTCTCTGCCCAAGGCAGGACACCTTATATCATGCCTGACAGATGATTGTCCAATCTTGTCTTGAAAACTTCCAATGATGGAGTATCCAAGAGGCAAGCTGTTTCACTGATTACCTGCTCTCATGATAGAAAATTTCTCCTTAGTTCAAGTTGGATCACATTTTAACAAGCTTCCACCCAGTGCTTCTTCCTGACCTCTGGTGCTTTGGAGAACCCCCTTTTCTCTCTGACAGCCCCTTAAGTCCCTCTTCATTAGGCTAAAGGTAAAGGTAAAGGTTCGCCTCGCACATATGTGCTAGTCATTCCTGACAGGCGGGTGGCAGTGCTCCTCTCTGTTTCAAAGCTGAAGAGCCAGCGCTGTCCAAAGACATCTCTGTGGTCATGTGGCTGGCATGACTAAATGCCAAAGACACACGAAATGCTTTTACCTTCCCACCAAAGTGGTCCCTATTTTTCTACTTGCATTTTTACATGCTTTCGAACTGCTAGGTTGGAAGAAACGGGGACAAGTAACGGGAGCTCACTCCATTACGCAGCACTAAAGATTCGAACCGCCAAACTCCCGATCTTTCTGATCGACAAGCTCAGTGTCTTAGCCACTGAGCCACCTCTAGACATACCTAGTTCCCTTAATCATTCAACGCAGGATTTAGTCTCCAGACGCCTTAGTATCCTTGTTTAAACAAGATTCTTTCATCAGCTTAATTTAAGAACCAAAAGAGGATGTTCTATACCACAGTACCCAAGAAGAATCCAGTTTTGGGGAACTGCGTGTATTATGTCCCCAAACTGCCCAAAGTTGAAAATATAGGCAAATAAAGAAATGGTTGAATATAGAAAGAGATATAAGAATATATCTAGAACCCTCTTTGTTTTGAAAACCAATCTGTGCCTTCAAGATACCGTATGTTATTCTAACTATTTTTAAAAAAAATCATATTTGCACAAGATTTATATGTTAAGCCATTCGAAGTGATTTATTAATAAAACCCCACTGTGACTAGCTTCCATCAAGACCACCTTACTGATAAGAAATTGGGCAGACAAAGGTGAAAGGTATGAATAAGAGCTGCAGGAATAGAAAGCAATTAGTGAGTCTAGCAAGGCACGTCTTTGTCAAGCTAGAGAATCTTTGCTATCCAAAGATCAAAGGGCAAAGAGACGAGAATGAAAAGAGGGAAGAGGAGATGGAAAGGAAGGGATGAGCTTAAAATAGACACCGTGAACGAAACCCAGAAGAAGCAGTTGAAGAAATGACCTCTGATTCCAATCACCAGTTCCCTGGAAGCAACTTGCAAAGACTGAAGTTAGTCAAATATAAATGTGACTGACAAACAGATCAATAGATGAGCCCCATGACAACTGGGATGGCAGGCATTACTGCACAACCCTTAGGAGCCCCCAGTGAGCATGACCAGAGATGAGAGATGATGGGAACTGTAGTACTGGTAACATCTCAAAGACCAGTCACAGTTTCCTCTGTCATTGCTGAAAAACCACTAAGGTAAGCCTACAGCTAGGAAAGTAGCCTCACTGCTGAGCATTGTGATGTGTGAGACTAGAGGTTGTAGCATAAGCATTAAACAGGAGCCAAAGGAAAGAGCATGACTTTCAACATGAACAACAATCACATTCCTTGACTTGCGAGCAATGGTGGGATTCAAATAATTTAACAACTGGTTCTCTGCCCTAATGACCAGCTGGGTAGATGTGGCTTGGCGGTCATGTGACTGGGTGGGCGTGGCCAACTCAACATCACTCAGGTCGATGGGCGCTTCGCCTTAGCTGTAATAAGAGTTAACCAGAGAGGCAGTTTCTGTAAGCAGGGCAATAAAGGTTAGGCTAGAAACAACACCAGAATGTTTCCTTCCTGCCTTCCTTACAGGATTAGCCCTGTAAAGTGGGGGAAAAACCCCACAAAATGAGATTTCTTCCAACAACCGGTTCTCCGAACTGCTTAGAAAGTTTAACAACCGGTTCTCCCGAATAGGTACGAACTGGCTGAATCCCACCACTGCTTGTGAGCCAAGGAAAGTTATTGTTGTTAAAGGTTTTGAGCAACTTGCAATATTTGAGCATGCAAATATTGAAACAGTTAAAAACATAGCAACGACGTGTGAAAGCCTGGACTAAAAAACAACAACAACAACAAAAACCACAACAAGAGGCTCCACAAAGATATTAAACCAGGGGTGTCCAAACTTGAGAACTTTAAGACTTGTGGACTTCAACTCCCAGAATTCCCCAGCCAGCTATGCTGGCTGGGGAATTCTGGGAGTTGAAGTCCACAAGTCTTAAAGTTCTCAAGTTTGGACACCCCTGTATTAAACCAAGCCTGGGTAAAGAGTCAAGTCTTAAGAGCAAGTGAGAGCCATCTATATCTCAGCAGGGGAAGAGGGATGCTATTCCAGAGGGCAGGTGCAGAGACACAGAAGGTAGATTTTCTTTTTCTTTCTTTTTTTTCAATTCAATTTTTTTATTATTAGTAGTATTATTTTTCCCATTTCAAAAACATTCATTGATATACATTCTTATAAATACTATTTAACATTTATCTATTCATCATTCATCTCTATACACATTCTTACATATATACTATAGGTAGATTTCCTTGGTCCCATAAGATGACATCATTTGAGGGCAGTACACGGACTCTGCCTTAACAGACTATACAGGCAGAAACAATTGGAAAAATTATTGTTTGCTAGGGTGGGTAGGAAGCTTGGTAACCTGACGTGCAGAATTGCTCAGCAAACCTGATTGATGCAAACACCTATTGTCACATAGTAAAAGAAGCAAAATGGTATAAAACCATAAAGGAAATAAAGCCACTCCAGACATCAAATAGTAACCTAAGAGCAGGTAAAAAGATACAAAGAAAGCAAAGCTTGAGGCACTAGGAAGTTGTTTGCTAGAAGAAGGTTAGGTAAACATTACAGGGGGAATGCCGTATTACAGTATATGAGATGCCTGCTCACAACTCCTAATTAGATTCTAAGTGGAAGACAGAAAATGCTGTGAAGTTTTAAGCAAATGAGCAACTGAATTAAATCAATTATAATGCAAATTGTTCTCCTTAAGAAAACCAGTGGGATAATAAAGATTATCTATTTCATTTCCAGATTTACGAATACTTTACCTAACTATATTTTTAAGAAATGATGTCATGATTTAAATAAAGATACAGCCAAAATGAAATCCATCTGTGATGCTACCAAGGAAAAAAACGGTGCCCACGTTAAATAGCACATATTATTTTTAGGAAAAAGGTAGACAGTGCGAGTTGTGTATGTACCATGAAAAAATAAACCTACCGCAATCACTGGGTTTGATCTCAGTACCAAAATAATTTATTTAACTCTTTAAAGCAAGACTCTGGAATGAAAAGGGAAAAACTTCATCCAAAAGTGCCATTCAAAAATCCATTCATTTTCCATTCGCATCCCATCCGTTTCCATTATCTTAAATTTCAATTATATGCACCTCGTATTTGCAGTTTTAGGGAAGGTAATGCAATGTACTGAGGCATAAATTATGCACTTGTTCAGTTTCCCTGCTGCTTGTGTGGCCAGATTTTGATCAGTTTTTATTCATTTGCATAAACAAAAAGCAAACTCAACATCGCTGCAGAGATAGGTAGATTTTGATCCTCATATCATATATCGGTTGACTGCAGGCTGCTACCCAAACCAAGATAATTTACCCGGAATTCCAAATGGTATTCACTTATCATGAATGAAGGCAAATATACATGTCCCAGGAAAATGTTGCAAGATCCAATCTGGGCCAGTCACTGGAACAAGGTTTTTTTTTTTTAACTTTTCCAGGTTTTTGGACTTGTTCTGGAGTCCATCCTCAGGGAACTTCTCTCTACTGGAATATGTGATTTGGACTATTCTATGAGTCATCTTTATGTTGTGCCTTCCTATTGGTTGATTGGTGTGCTGATGGCCAGTGATTGACTGCTGTTTCCTTGTGATGCCATGTCCTCAGCTCCTCGTAAGCTAGTAATAAATCAGCACTCCTGTTGATGGACAAGGGGCCCGTTTCCCAGGTTTCAATCATTTCCCTGGCTATTTTTGTACCTGCTCGGCCAACAATCTTAATAGCTGTGAAATTGAATTGTATTGACTGTAAAAGTGAATCAGGATCATATGGGCAGGATCCTATAATGTGGGATCCTATGCATTCAAATGATGTATCCTGAAGTAAACTCTGCTATCTGCTATAGAGCAAGCCAAAACTCACTGCTTATACTCGGGTAACCTTTTAAAGCAATGTTTCTCCACCAGCTTTAAGATGAATAGACTTCAATTCCAGGAATTCCCCAGCCAGTTTTAAAAACACTGCTTTAAAAGTGTATCTGGCTCAGTTTGTTCCTTAGGACTACTCTACACAGTTCAGAATCATATCCATTTTTCCTTACCACCTTGATCATCAATGGAAAGAAGGAAACCACCCTGGTATGAGTAAAGCCTAGGTATGTATGAGCAAGGAAGGGTAAAGAAGATAGGTGTCCTGGCCCCTGTCCCAAGGTAACCAGAGCCAAAGGATTCCAGATAACCCCCTAATTCTCATTGGAGTTAGTCATCTACAGTAACACATCTGCAGGCTCGTTCACCCCACCGAATGCAGGATAGTTCAAGGCAGGAGCTGCTGGATTGTCTACCTTCCTTTCCTTTCCCAGTGACAATCACTGGGGTGGGCTTTAAAAATTTCAGCAACAGGTTATCTGCTCGATTGCTGGTGTTTGGCCTAGTTGGACTCCTGCCCCATGGCGGGGGGGGGGTGCATTTTCCCTCTGGAATGAGCTGCCCCCGGAGCTTCGCATAATTCCCGACCTCCGGTCCTTCCGATGCACCCTAAAAAGTTGGCTTTTCTATCAAGCCAGCCTGGCCTGAATAAAATAAATGATTAATTTAATTGTTAATTTTAATTTAATTCTTAAATTTTTATTGTAAATGTCAGTTGGTGTTTTTTTTAATATTCTATTTAAACTCCCTTTTAACTTTTGCAAAATGTGCCTTCCTTAGTCCTTTGGGAGAAGGGCGGCATATAAATCCAATCCACCTAAACTTAAACCTAACCTAACCTAACCTAACCTAAACCTCCAGAAGCTTTTCTTGAGTCTCTGGGAGATGGCCTGTTTTCTCCCTTCCTGAGGCCTCTGTGCAGACCCTGCACTTACCTGACATCCAAAACGGGCCACGTGGAGACTCCTGGGAGGGGCGTGGTGGGGCGGCAGGGGCGTAGCATGGTGTGATAGACAGGGCCAGTCAGGGATGGGATTTGGAGGTTCTCCAAACCAGCCATAATGCTGGCTACGGGTTCTCCCAAACTTGGGCAAATCCGTAGCAGCCTACCCCTGCACCAGTGGTGGGTTCCTGCCAGTTCTGACCTCTTCTATAGAAGAGGTTCCACAAATCTACAGTGCTGTTTAGAACCGGTTCCCGCTCCCTCCCCCCGCCCCTCCGCACATCATCAAGATGAAGAGCGAGAGGAGGAATTCTGGGAGTTGAAGTCCACAGGTCTTAAAGCTGTCAAGTTTGAACATCACTGGGGGTTTTTTTTCCTAAAGGGTGAGGGGTGCAAGGGTCTTGTAACTTGACAGCTTTAAGACTTGCATGCTTCAAATGCCAGAGTTTCTGAGCCAATATTTTGGTTGCTAAGCAAGAGCGTTGGTAAGTGATTGTCACCACATTTTACAAGTTGGCCACGCCCACCCACTTACATGACTGCCAAGCCACTCCCACTCAGTCACATGGCCGGCAAGCCACTCCCACAAAGCAGGCCACACCTACAGAAGAGGTCCTAAAAAAATTTGAAACCCACCACTGCCCTGCACCCACCAGCAAGAAAAGTCACCGCCATCAGAACACTTAGCATGGCAGGGTTGCTATCTGAAACCTTTATTTTTGCCTCATTTTATTTATTTAGCCTTAAGTTTTATTATTTACCATGTGCTTCCTCTGACAAGGCTATCGATCTCCCAAGAGATCGATAGACCTGTCAGAGAAATGGAAGATCAATATGCTTATGTCAAACAATCCCGCTCTCAAAAGTCTGTCTGAGTGATTGGAGGAGCTAAATACAATGCTGGGAAGCCTGGACCAGGGCCTCGCTAGATTGGGCCCCACCCTCACCCGGCACATTCTTTCTTTTCTCCCATTTAGACTCAATTTTCACCCCCAATTGGTTTTGATAGACCAAGAGTGTGGACAGGGGAGCTGCTCTGAAATTATCAAGATCACAATATTTTTTTTCTCTGCAGTGGTCTGTCAGCTGCCCAGTTTACGTACAGTGGCACCTGCAGAGAAAGGAAGGGAAATGCTGTAAGCTCCTTACAAGCACCTGCAGACGGGCATGTAAGGTCCAAATAAAAAAGGAACATAATAGAAGGCAGAGTAGGTAGTCAGGAAGAGAGGTTTCCTCCCCTTCCCTCCCCTGAGGTTGGCAGGAGGCGTTGCTAGAATGAGATGTGAATAGACAAGCTGTGGAGCAGAGAAGGCCAAGACTGGAAAAGCCAGAAGACCTGGAGAAGACCCAGGAAAGGGCCTGAGATAATTCGGATCCAAAGAAGAACCTGAAAATAATCAGGAGAAAAGAAAATGCAGCCGTGGACTCTACATGGGGAGAGTACAAACTTCAACTGGTTCAGGTGCCAATTAATTAGGCAAAAATGTATTAAGGGGAGAAGCTGTTAACCTTCCTAAACCTGCACAGATAAAGTAGAAGAGGAAGAGGAAAAAATTAGCAGCAAGCAATTGGCATTATAAGCAAAGTAGCAGAAATCTAAGCTACTTAGTTAAGTTCTAAGAGTTAAGTAGCTATTTATCAAGTATTCAGAGTATATTTATCAAGTATATAGAGCCAAGGTGGTGCAGTGGTTAGAGTGCAGTACTGCAGGCTACTTCAGCTGACTGCAAGCTGCAGTTCGGCAGTTCAAGTCTTACCTTATGCCACCAGGCTCAAAATTTTGGGCTTGCCAAACCTGGAACTATACCACCTACAGTCTGACCTAAGCATAATACACAAAATTGTCTGCTACAACGTCCTACCTATCAATGACTACTGCAGCTTCAACCTCAATAATACACGGGCGAACAATAGATATAAACTTAAGGTAAACTGCTCCAAACTCAATTGCAGAAAATATGACTTCAGCAACAAGTGATCAATGCCTGGAATGCTCTACCTGAGTCCGTTGTTACGTCCTCAAACCCCCATAACTTTAACCTTAAACTGTCTACCATGGACCTCGCCCCATTCCTAAAAGGTCTGTAAAGGGGACGTGCATAAGCGCACCAGCGTGCCTACAGTCCCTGTCCTACTGTCTCCATCTATTTGTGGCCATTTCCTTTGTTCATGTCCATGTTTATATTTATACCTGCTATCTTGTACATGTTTGACAAACTAAATAAATTAAATAAAAATAAACATTACTCCGCACTGATGTAGAGAAGGTAAACATCCATCAAACAGCAGAATTCCTGACTGACTGACCTACTGATTTCCCAGGAATTCCACGTCCCAGGATACACAAATGACAAAAGACCAGCTGTGCATCACACTCATTGTCCAAGCCAAAATAGTTATGGAGACACAACGTGCAGCAAAGAGAGGCTTGTAATCCAGACTAGCTAAGCCAACTGGAGCTAAACAATTCTTTTTTTGAATGTGAAAGAAATGCCAAAAATGAATTTTCCTTCATCAGACTGAAGTAGCATCAAAAAGGACATTTGTTTTTTTTGTTTGTTTCTGCAATGCACTGCGTCAATAGCTTTTTTCATCTCCTGACAAATGAATTGTGTGAAAATGTCTACTTTATACTATTCATAGTCCTGGTAAATCAGATCTACAGTATATATAATATAAACCATAATAAAACCATATCATGATCAACAGTATCTTAATACCATCTAATACCAGTAGTCCTTGACTTACACTCACAATTGAGCGCAAGACTTCTGTTACTAAGTGAAACATTGGTTGAGTGAACTATGCTCCCTTTTATGACCTTTTGCGCCACAGCTGTTAAGTAAATCACTGCAGTTGTTAAGTGAGTAATACGGTTGTTAAATGAATCTGACTTCTCCATTGACTTTGCTTGCAAGAAGGTCACCAAAAGGTGATCATGTGACACCGGGACACTGCCACTGTCATAAATATGAGTCAGTTGCCAAGCATTGGAATTTGGATCATGTGACTATGGGGATATTGCAATGGTTGTAAGTCTGAAAAACAGTCACAAGTCACTTTTTTCAGTGTCGTTGTAACATTGAATGGTCACTCAATGAACTGGTGTAAGTAGAAGACTATCTGTGCTTAGTATAAACGATTCTTAATATACAAATACAAGTTGACAATATACAAATACAATATTGAGGAAGTTTTTCCACTTTCACAAAGATCCTGGGAAAAGAGCCCTTTTAAACCTTTTACCATTTTTTAAAGATTGGACTTCAGGCCTAACTCAAAGACGAGTGGAAGCCAGAGAACTAAATGGGGGGAAAGCCTTTTAAAAAAAAAGTGAGGTGGCAATTTTAAGATAAAGGATCGACTGATTGCACAAGTGAGCCGAGAGCACAAACGTATGAATTGTAATCAGCCTTATCAGATAACACTGTGTGCACAGCCCAGAAGATTAGCACTGAAAATTTGAACTGATAACACTGCCAAAGAGCCGACCAATGTTAAAATTCATGAAAATGCAGGTAGGATGTATTGGAAGAGATCCAGGACCAATAAATCTGCACTGATGTTTCCCCCCCACCCCACCTTAACCTAACTCTCACACGAATCCAGGGAAGGCTGACCCTACTTTCATCCTACTGTCAGTAGAAATTTTGTCCTAAATTAGCAGCAGGGGAATCTTCAGAGAGACACGGTAAAGGTAAAGGTTCTCCTCCCATATATGTGCTAGTTGCTCCCAACTCTAGGGGGTGGTGCTCATCTCCGTTTCAGAGCCAAAGAGCCAGCACTGTCTGAAGACGTCTCCGTGGTCATATGGCTGGCATGACTAAATGCCGAAGGCGCACAGAATGCTGTTACCTTCCCACCAAAGGTGTTCCCTATTTTCCTACTTGCATTTTTTACGGGCTTTCGAACTGCTACGTTGGCAGAAGCTGGGACAAATAACAGGAGCTGGGTGACTTTGAGACAATCATCAGGTTACTGTGAGTTCTAGTCCCACCTTAGGTATGAAAGCCAGCTGGATGACTTTGAGCCATTCACCAGGAGATGGGAAGTTCTAGTCTCGCCTTAGTCATGAAAACTGGCTGGGGGAGGACTTTAGGCCAGTCCCCCCTCTCTCTCAAGCCACCTCATCTCACAATGTTGTTGTGGGGAAATAGGAGTAGGGAGGACTATTATATAGGTTTGCTGCATTGAGTTATTTATAGAAATAATAAAGTCGGGTTATAAATACCGAAATAAATACAATAAATAAATAAGCCCACATATAATATTCGAGTGCAGAGCCCAAAGAAGCTTAACTCCAACTCTAATCCTGACTTCATTGTACCACCAGCAGAAGAACCAATGAAATCTATTTTGCTCTGTAATCTAAATTCCACCGTTCCACCTTGGAATCAGGACAGCATGCATTCATTTCAAACTGACCTCTGTTGTTGTAATTGTGAGTATCCATGAAAGATAATCCCAGCCTCTCATCTTCCTGAAGGGTACTCTGGTCTGTGAAGCTCTGGTCAATTGCACTCATCATGTGCGTTTTCTCATTGCGGTAGTTGATTGTGGCTTTGGTCATGTTGACAGGTTTCCTAGTGGAAGATTACAAAGAAGGAAAGTAGGCAAAGCATTACACCTGTGAATTCTCTCTATAAGCAGATCCCTGAAGGACAAGAAGAAGAGGGGCAAACAAAAGAGAGGACAAAAGAATTGGGGTTAATCATATAATAGATGCCAATTCTGAAGTTGTGGTGGATGCACACCTTAGAAAAGTCAAGAGGCTGAGCTTCTTGACCGCTCTGAAATTTTATCAATAATAGAATCACCTTCAGAACGAACAGAATTTCCACACAATACCTGTCCCAATACCATGATTTTGTGTCCAATCACTTTAAAGTAAAGCCATGTCAGTTTCCTCCAAATTGCTTCCCCAGGCATGTTTTCCCAATTGTTGTTCCCAGAATTCCAAGCCCGCTCATTTATTGAGGGGTCCGTGGTGCTCTCTGAGCTTTCTTGCAGATGTTTCATTACCCTAACTAGGTAATATCATCAGTGCTAGTAAGGAGTGCTGTTTGCTGTCAGGTGACTTGCCTGCAGTGGTAGGATTCAGCCAGTTCGCATCTACTCAGAAGAACCGGTTGTTAACTTTCTAAGCAGTTCGGAGAACTGGTTGTTGGAAGAAATCTCATTTTGTGGTTTTTCCACTTTACAGGGCTAATCCTGTAAGGAAGGCAGAAAGGAAACAGTCTGGTGTTTCTAGCCTAATCTTTGTTGCCCTGCTTACAGAAACTGCCTCTCCGGTTAACCCTTATTACACTGTAACAGCAAAGGCAAAGCACCCATCAACCTGAGTGTAGTTGAGTTGGCCACGCCCACACAATCACATGAGAACCAAGCCACATCTCCCCAGCTGGTCATTAGGGCAGAGAACCGGTTGTTCAATTATTTGAATCCCACCACTGCTTGTGGGTGGAGGGAGACTTAGAGAGTCTTTGGTTGGGCTACCAGTTTGCCAGAACTGGTCAGAACCGGCTGAATACCACCTCTGGACTAGACAGATAAAGAGTAGCTGAGTGGGGAATGTGAGTGGGCCAAGCAGCTCAGAAACTCCCCCCTGGTTTTTGGACTGTAAAGGCGACAAGGGAGAGAAGCAATTTCAGACTTGCAAGATTCTGTTAATGTAGCTTTACAATAAAGTAGAATTGGGTCTTGTTTCTAGTAAGGGTGACAAACTAACATTAGCTTCCAATACACATGGAATATATTAAGAATCAATCATTTTTGTGTGTTTTCTACAGTTCTTAACAAGTACTATGCTGTAGGTTTGCAAACATGCCGAAGATATAATTTAAAACATTGACTCCTTTGGTTTGGTCTTTTCCTATCACTCTTACATTTTGGTTGAAATTTATCTGACTGACACTCAGGGTTGAGGCTGATCGCTGCTTTATCAAAGAATTGCTATCAAGTGCATCATCTTCTAAGCCAGCTTTCTTCAACCTGGCTGCCCTCCACATGTGTGGCTATTGCTGAGATTTCTAGGAACTCAAATGTACACATCTGGAGAGCAGCCCTGTTGCAGAGAAATAATCTAGTTTATATCTCTAGCATATGGTTGTGATTGACATACTGAGATCTATGGGTATTTCACACAAGGAATATAGCCCAGTATTATTTCAATACTGGAAAGATACATTTTCCCTGATTGGCAGCATTGAATGTTTTGATTTCTGTTCTTCGTCAGTATTTGGACATGTTATTTTTCAATAGTGGCACAAGGAACAAATGTCAAAACAATTAGATCAACAATTCTTACTTTGTGCACGATTATGTATTGTGTAATACATGTATTGTGCACATATTGTGTACTAGCTGAATACCCATGCTCTGCTACAAAACTATGTGATCGGGCTTGATAAATCGACACTTACAGCTTGAAAATTAATGAGTAGTTACAATCGGCCTCTCCTCTCCCTTCTCTCCCTCAGACTTGCCCCATCGATCTCTCTCCTCTCCACTTCTCTCCCTCAGGTTTGCCCCATAGAGGCCTCTCCTCTCTTCTCCCGTTCTCTCCCTCAGGCTTGCCCCATCGATCCTCTCCTTTCCACTTCTCTCCCTCAGGCTTGCCCCACAAAGGCCTCTCCTATCTTATCCCCTTCTCTCCCTCAGTCTAATTTCTTAGCATTAAAGCATTTTTCAGGTGGGGAGGGAGAGTAGAATATCTAAACTCCCAGCCCGCAGGCTGGATGAGTCACATACTGGCCATGCCCAAGTGGCAATTGGAACAGAGTTCTTTTCAGGTGGGGAGGGGGAGTAGAACATCTAACTCCTTAGCATCAGAGCGTGTTAATAATAATATAAGAAATACTAATGATCTGATGGTCGTTTCAAAAAAATCCTTTCTTAGTGAGCACCTAGAAGTCATACATGCCAAATTTCAAGTTTGTATATATATGTGTGTCAAGTTTGTATATATATGTGTGTTACGTTTTTGAGCTGATCAATAAGATGGTCTCTGGTGATGAGCCGAAAGGCAGAAAAGGAAAAGCAGTGTGCTTCCTCCCTTAATTGGGGCCCTAACAGGGTGTTGTGGAAACAATTACATATATATATATATCTCCTAGTCAAAATAGATCTATCCTAGTCTCCCTTATTTATTTATTTATCAGCTCAAAAACCTAGCATATATATGTATGTATCTATGTATGTATGTAGCTAGCTACAGTAGTTATTATCCATCTAGCTATCATCTATCTAGCTATCTAATTTCCTTTTTCTCTGTATTATATTTTGCGTCTACTCTGATTATCTTACAAATTTAAATGTTAAGTTCCGATAATATCTGAAATCTGAAAAAGAGTCTTTTGTTTTGTGAACACTGTATACACAATGCAATTAATTAACAGCAATTTGTCAAGATTAAGGGACATGTCCCTGGATAAAGAGGTATTACGAGATAAGTAGGGCAATTTATATACTGATGGTTGTATAAATCAAAATATTTTCAAGGTGACAAAGGCCGCATGTTTTCCTCCAAGTTAATATTCATTCTGCAGTTGGTTTCCACATCAGGATTCCCACCCTTAAAATTTCAGCCTTCAAAGACATGGATGGAGGAAGGGTTATTGATAAGGCTGTGTTAAGAACTAAGTAACAAGAAGCCAAGTGATAAATAAGGCATGTAGATTGTCTCCTCATTTTTTCAGGATATCCAAAGGCATCAGCCCAGATAAATTAAACTATTTATGTAAAACAATATTTATCATATCTCTCTTTATGTTTTTTCAATGAAAATTTGTCAACAATCTTGGTTCTCGTGTCCATAAAATCATGGCATAATTAGATTATTTTAGCCCTGCAATGCACAAAAAGCCCAAGGGAGAAAAAGGCATAGTTTTAAATTGTGATGGATGGATTTGCACATCATGCTAAACCAAAACCAGTGTGATTTCTGAATGAAACCATATTCCTTTCCTTAAAAGCTCCAGTGGAAGAGAACAATGCCCCATGGAATGGTAGTACTGAGAACATATCTATTTGGTGCATTAAATATTTATTGTAATGAAGCTCTCTTTCCCTTGTGTTCTTAAAAACATATTGACAGACAATATGCTGAATGAATCCGAGGCTTAGGGACCCTTGTCAACAAACGTAACAAATTTCTCAATGAAAGGCAACACTCAGATCCCCCCACCCAAGTCTTTTGTAAGTGCAACCACCCACTTTTATGGCTGTAAAAATATTCTAGAGCCCATAACATTGCTTCATCTTGAAATACAGCACTAATGTCTGTTCAATACTATTGATTCTGCTCCCGATGTGATTTTAAGCGTGGACAACTGCTTCGGCTACTTACGTTCAAAGCGTCAACTTTACATAATTTGCTTTTCATGGCTCCCAGCTGTATTAAAACTTTTGCTTCAATTCTTACAGAGAATCTGAACGGTCTGAACATCAGTTTGCAGTCAAAAGCCAAAATTCAGGGCTCACAAAGCTTTATTCTTTAGTTTAAGGCATGTACCTTGGGATTTTTATTGTTTAGCTGCATTCTCTCTCTCTCTCTCTCCCTCTCTCTCTCTCTCTCTCTCTCTCTCTCTCTCTCTCTCTCTCTCTCTCTCTCTGAATTTCTGGTTCAGGGAAAGAATGGGGAGAAATGATGCAGATCTTATTGCAACCCTACAGAAACATTTGGATATTACATTTGGGTGTTCAGTCTAAAATGGGAATGCTCAATCCAAGAAGTCCTGCTGCTGGTGGTGGCAGTGAAAGAAAGTCATCTTACAGTATAATTATTTCAAACAAGAAGCTTTCTCTGTACATGCACTTCAGTGGTGGGATTCAAATGTTTTTACGACCGGTTTTGTGGGCGTGGCTTGGTGGGCGTGGCAGGGGAAGGATACTGTAAAATCTCCATTCCTTCCCCACTTCAGGGGAAGGATACTGCAGAATCCCCATTTCCTCCTGATCAGCTGGGACTCGGAAGACAGAGAATCGATGGGGGCGGGGCCAGCCAGAGGTGGTATTTACTGGTTCTCCGAACTACTCAAAACTTCCATTACCGGTTCTCCAGAACTAGTCAGAACCTGCTGAATACCATCTCTGGTGCACATATGTCCATGTCAGCTGAAATTGTTCACTCTCAGGAGTCCATATAAAAGCAAAATATAGAATTAGGTACCGCACTGATTTCAAGCAATCCTTGAACTTTCTTTAGTCACTACCAGCAGCTCTGAAAGCCTCCTGCTCCTTATTTATGGACATTGTCAATCATCCAGGTCAAGGTTGTCCCCAAAGGTGCTTTTCCAAAAGGGACTTGAAATTTCTTGGGTTTTTTTTCTCTGAAAATATTTCACGTCTCACCCAAGAAGCTTCTTCACTTAGAAGTTGGATGGAAGCAAAATGTTTTCAAAGGGAAAAAAAACAACCAAGAATGTTCAGGCACATTTTGGAAAAGCAACTTTAGCTCCTAAAAATTTGACTCTTGAAAATGTAGAAGAATGCAGATTCTGAGAATTTCCCAGTTTCCCACAAATGTAGAGATGACAATGAATTTGGCCAAACTCAGGATTAGAAAAGAATGTGAAGAGCTTGTGACATTGTGCTTGAAGGAAAGAGTTTAAACCCCCCCCCCAACTGATTCTCCTTCTTGGAATAGGAAAAAAGGGGGCTCTTCCAGCTCCCACTGCCACCTACTGATCCTCACTGTCAACCCTTTAGCTTACCAACACCAGGGTCTAGGACTTTTCAGCTCCTACTCTTGACCGTGCCTGCTTCTCCACCAGGGTTCTCCCTCTGGATATCCACCACTAGCTTTTCTCCTCAGCTGACATGCTACTAGCTGTTTGCCCTGGCCAATGGGCCACAGCCCCTATGTCCTATGCGCTTCGGCATGGCCTGTTCACCGAAGCAGGATTCGTTCTGGGCTTTTTGCCACCCAGGACAGTTAACTGACCCAGGCAGCCAAAAGCCCAAGACAGTGTGGCATCGAATGGGCCACGGCAAACTTCCTGGGATGGAGAGGCTGTGGCCCATTGGCCAGGGTGAACAGCTAGGGGCGTGTCAGTGAGGAGAAAAGCTAGGGGAGATAGGGTGGGATTTGGGGAGATAGGGCGGGATAGAAATCTAATAAAATAAATAAAAATAAAATAGGGGCGAATGGCTGGAGGCAGAACCCTGACGAAGAACCAAGCACAGCCAAAAGACTGGAACCAAAAAGTCCCATTCTGAAACACCAGAGGTCCTAGTATTAGGAAGAGGAAAATATTTGCTTCGGAGATCAGAGGGTTGGGAAGTTATTCTCTTCTGTACAAAAGCATGGTGTTGTTGATCAGAATTACCAAGATCAATTGGTTTGCATTGAAACCACTGAATTAAAGAGAATAAATGAGTTGTAATAACATGTAACGGCCCATAGCTCAGGAGATGCATGACAGGCAACCCCAGGATAGGGTTTGTGAAATATGTTTCTTTCTAAACATGCTTCTAAATGTACTTGGCAATCAATGCAGCAGCTTCTGCTTTTTATCTACTTTCATGAAAATGGCTGTCTTCCTGCTTGTGTAACCAAATACAGTATAAAGGCATGCTGAATAAATCATCTCAGGTCTTTGGCCTTATGCACCTTTGCAAGATCCGAATAAACGTGTGACTCAGAAAGAACTGAACTCTGCCTCTTTCTTTGTGCTGGGCCAGATCTAGATTGCCTGCCTGGCAGTGTGTCGAGGGGCCTGCGACAATCTCTAATTCAGTGCTGTCAAACTCCTGGGCCATGCATGCGCCAGATGCCTCACGCACGGGCCACGGCCATGCCCAGTTTAGAGAAGGGAGGGGGGAAGTCCTGTGACACTGCCATGATGATGTGAGTTTGACACCCCTGCTCTTATCGGTTCTAGCAAGAGAGGTTATCTCATCTGAGGGGGGGGCTCCTTGGTGCTCTCTGAGCTTGGTGGTTTTTCTTGCAGATGTTTCATTACCATACTAGATAACATAATCAGTGCTACGACTGACGATATTACCTAATTTGGTAATGAAACTTCTGCAGAGAGCACCAAGGAGCCAACATTCAACTCTTTCAACCCAAGAGAATATTTGTGCTGCAAATATTCTCTTCTCTCATTATCGTATCTCCTTATATCAGGGATGTCCAAACTTGGGAACTTTAAGACTTGTGGACTTCAACTCCCAGAATTCCCCAGCCAGCTATGCTGGCTGGGGAATTCTGGGAGTTGAAGTCCACAAGTCTTAAAGTTCCCAAGTTTGGACGTCCCTGCCTTATACAGAAGTAGAATGTAATTGGACATCCTGTGAGTGTGTGTGTGTGTTTATATGCATATTAAAAAGTCTTAGGGTAAATGGAGCAGGGGAGAAATTGGGGTTTTTCCCCCCCCTAGGTCTTTATTTCTTTTTGATAATTTTTCTAGGAGGAAGGGTCACACTGAAATATCCCATTTAAGGAATAAGGAGATGGGTGTGAGGGCTACTGTGACTACAGTTGGATTGATTTGAAAAGGGAGCATCATTTCCCCCCATTTCTTTTGGAAGAAATTAGACTATTTCCAAGACTTGGATTTCATCCTGTGCAAAACAGGTTCAGTGGAAGTGAACACAATATGCACCCTGGACGTACCTAGCTTTCTAACAGGAATCTTGATGCTCTCCTGCTGTAAATGCATCCCCCTCCCTATTCTGAAGCATTTCCATCCTATTTCAGCAACATTCAACATCCCCATTTCTGTACCGTCCACCACCCCTTAAAAGTGGGGGGGGGGCACTACTTTAAACATTCATGTGACAAAGAAAGAAAATAGTTGGCGGCAGCAAGCAATGGAGCAAGGAGAACTGAATGAGAGAATTACTTACGGGTAATAGGAATAAGAATAGTAGTTCCTCCTGGCAAGCGTGCAAACAAAGAGAAAAGCAGATATTGCATAAGCAGCTTTTTTGTCTTGGCAGATAATAAAAGAAAAGATGAGTTATTTGGACCAAGCCATTGCCCATGCAAAGAAGGAGAGGAAAGGGTGCTGGGGGAGAGAAAGGGGGGGAGGGATGGGTAGAGATGGCAAGTAGCTTCCATAGGTGCTTGCTGTCAGACAGCAAGCAAGATCCCCAGCCAAAGCTTTAAGTAAGGAACTTATTATAAAATAAAAAGAATTTTATTTTATTTTTAAAGTTTTTTTTAAAGAACTAATGTGGATCCTTTGCAAGACTGATGGGTTGGTTTTCCAGAAGCCCACTGGGTAGGAAAGAAAGAAAGAAAGAAAGAAAGAAAGAAAGAAAGAAAGAAAGAAAGAAAGAAAGAAAGAAAGAAAGAAAGAAAGAAAGAAAGAAAGAAAGAAAGAAAGAAAAAGGAAGGAAGGAAGGAAGGAAGGAAGGAAGGAAGGAAGGAAGGAAGGAAGGAAGGAAGGAAGGAAGGAAGGAAGAGGAAAGAGAGAGAAACCTACCTATCATTGCTTTTAGCCTCACCCACTTTAGCCGAAAGCTCTTAAGAGATTATTTCCCTCCCCCTTGACCAGATCAGGAGTGGTTTCCTACTGGCACCAGTACCGGTTTGCTTCGTGCACGTGCCAGCCATGCATTACTTGCACATGTGCAGTTCAATGTAAATTGTTCTGTACATGTGTGATGAACAAGAAAAGCTATTTAAAAAGATGCTGGCAATGGAGACCAGGGGACTGGTTTGGGGGCGTGGCCAGCCTGGGTCACTGCCGGTTCTGTGATCCAGGCAAAATTACCACTACTGGTTTGCCCGAACCAGTGCAAACCGATAGAAACCCACCCCTGGTTCAGATTCCTTATTCCCCAAGAAGCTTTCCATCTTTTCTGTTGTCCTAAAACTCAAGGATGGCAACTCATTTCAGGCAAGCTTAGCCCATCAAGCAACAATTTTTAAAAAAATCAGGTGACCAGGAATGTTGGAGATATGTAATGCCTTAAGACAGTGTTTCCCAACTTTTGGCAACTTTAAGATGGGTTGGCTGTGGAATCCTGGGAGTTGAAGTCCACTCATCTTAAAGTTGCCAAAGTTGGGAAACACTGCCTTAGAAAGTGAACTGACCTGGAAATGCTTTCTGTTTCATTGCATTTGGGCAATCCATATTTCTTCTTACATTTAAAAAAAGCTGGAACCGTGAATCAAGATGTACCTTTCAACCCAAGAGAATATTTGTGGACATAGCAACAGATAAGCCCCCCAGAGCACTCCCTAACAGCACCCCTGAATGTTGGGAGGCTTAATACTGCTTCCACTGACTACATAATAGGAAACATGAAAACAGCAACCTAAACCATCATATAGAGTTAGCCGGGCTAGGGGAAACACAGCTGGCCAGGAAACCCAAATGAAAAAAATCATTCTATCTGTATGATACTGGACAGGATCATCCTAGCCCAGTAATGGTGAACTTTTTCGGTACTGAGTGCCGAAATGTTGCACACAGGCACGTTCAGACCACACGCCAGAAAAGCCAAACTTCTGGGTTCTAGTGCGCATGCACACCCAATGATCAGCTGGCCACCACGCATGCACAGGTCGATTTTCAGCGCTGTCACATATACAAAGGGACCGCACTTCGGAAAAGCCGAACTTCCAGGTTCTGGCACACATGTGGACCCGACAATCAGCTGGCCAGTGCGCATGCTCAGGCTGGTTTTCTACACTGCTGCACAAGTGAAAGACAGCTGATCATGCGCACCAGAAACCCGGAAGACAAACAGCCAAGGCTACACGTGCCAGGTGATGTGTTTTTGCGTGCCACTTTGGGCACATGTGCCATAGGTTTGGAACCACAGTCCTAGCCTTTGTAGCCTCATCTGCTCCCTGTGAGTAAATTAAGTATAGTTACAGGCATCTAAAAGATTGATCACCCTGCTCTAAGGTATAGTAACATAGCTACAAGTGGCAGCTTTTGCATCAGATGCAACCCTTCCAATTAATTAACCCATGTATCTTTCAACCTTCTTGACTTCTTTAGCATACCTAGTTAGAAGAAGGAGAATGAGGAGGAGGAGGAGTAGAGGGAGGAGGAGTAGAGGGAGGAGGAGGAGGAGGAGGAGGAGGAGGAGGAGGAGGTGGTGGTAGTGGTGGTGGTGGTCATCTTGGAGGAATTGACTGAATCCAGTCAAACCTGCCATATGGAGAAGATCTGATTTCTGAAATCCATACAAACAAAAAGCAGAACCACGTGCCTTCGCTTATTATAATTCAGAATCCAGGAACAGTCAGAACATCTTCATTTCCTTCCCACAACAATTTCATAAATACCCCTCTTTTGTTGCAAAATAAGCAGCACTTCACTCTTGAATTGCTAGTAATGCTCGGTTCATTCTGTCAAATAAATACCCAGAAATGAAGTACATACTGCAAACTAGATATAAAATTGCCTAAGTTGATTATCTGCCTCTCTTTCTCTCTACTAAACAAGCAGCAACATATGCATTATATCTCAAGTGCTGGTAAAAGGGTTGGGGAGATATCCACTTGAAGGCCATGAATTCAAGAGCGGTACATAAAAGCAACTTTACCTCTGTTTCCCCTAATATATTTTTCTATTTAATTTTCAGAATAACACAATTATAAGGGACCTTGTAGGCCATCTAGTCCAGCAGTCACCAACTGGTGCGCCATGGCCCACTGGTGGTCTGCAGAAAATTATTTGCATTTTTTATATTGCACTAAATCAGGGGTCCTCAAACTAGGGCCCCTGGGCCGGATACGTGCAATGAATGTTTGTGTTGCTGCAGAGAGTCTCCCCCTTCGGGGTCTTTTGTGTGGGTTGGAGGGAGCAGAAATTATGACTTGGGCTCTGCTTCAGCCTCCTGGTGTGGGGCTTTGGGTGAAGGCTGGAGGAAATTTGAAGGAAAATAAAATATTACATCTGATAGCAATCAAAGCAGTATTGTATTGTGAAAGTTGGAATCCAAGACATTAGGAGACCATCGGACTGGGAAAAAACTGATGGGGGGGTGGGAACAAAATCTTCTTATCAATAGCACAGTCATCATCCTTGATAAATGACTTTGTCCGTAACAAAAAGTGGGAAACTGGGCATCAAAGATTTGCAAAATAACAGCAACTTTCTCATTGGTATTAGTTATTGTCAATAGCAATAGCACTTAGACTTACTGTATATACTGCTTTACAGTCCCCTTTAAGCAGTTTACAAAGTCAACCTATTGCCCTCAACAATATGAGTCCTCATTGTACCCATCTCAGAAGGATGGAAGACTGAGTCAATCGAACTGCCAAACTGCTGGCAGTTGGCAGTCAGCAGAATTAGCCTGCAGTACTGCATCCTAACTACTGTGTCACCACAGCTCAATATACAATATTCAGTTGTCTTTGTTGAACAACGTGGCTAATTTAACATTGCACATACTATAGACGATAGAATTCTACTACCATGTTTTCCTGAACCAGAAAACAAATCCTAGCATGATTTTTCACGATGCTCGTAATATAAGCCCTACGCCCAAAATAAGCCCCTGTCAGCCAGATGGATGCATTTAGTACCGTACTTCTCTAAAAATAAGACCTACCCAAAAATAAGCCCTAATGCATCTTTTGTAGCAAAAATTTATATAAGACCCAGTCTTATTTTCAAGAAAACATGGTACTACCTGAATGTACATATGTAGGTTTGGACAAAATGGCACTGTCTTGGTTCACATTTCTTTCTCCTTCAACCCTTAAGCTGCAAAGTTTCCTATTTTCCAGAATGCCATGCAGCATCCAACATAGTATCAGTTCACCTGGGCGATTAAAATGTCTGTGCTTGTTCCAAAAGTCCATAATTGGAAATGGAGATTTCAGTATTACCTTCAAAATACAAATATGGGCTCAGTTCTTCACTGTATTGGAGAACTATTTTTTTTTAAAAAAATGAATGAAATCTCAACTGAATTGCTACGTGGACCTCTACAGAAGACACGTGCCATGCGATTTGATGCAGCACCAAGCTAAAAGAACAAAGGGACATATCTCGTTCACACAAAGTTGAGCCTTTGGATTTAGACTCTTGCGCTGTGAAATCTCATCCCATGCCTTTTTCCCCCCTTCCCTTTCTCTCTGTCAAACATTTATATTAAGACTTAAATGGTGGCATCATTCTGGGGAATGGCAAAGAAGCACACAAAATATCTATTGACAGTTTGGCAGACAATCCCAACACATTCCAAGCATGTAATTGTTCCTCATCAAGAGAAACAAACCAAAACGCATTAATGTTCCTCTACTACATGAAATGTCATCTGGTTTCTATGCTTCTATATAATCAGTCTCAGTGCAATATGACTAGAGCAGCTGTTCCCATTTAGTCACCCTTAAACCCAGGAGACACAGTTTTGTTTTTTAAAATAAACATGCAGCTCTGTTTTTCTCCTCTTTCTGTTCCTCTCTTTGGTCTTCCCCTGGTCTTCCCAGCCATATTTAGCTGCATAAAAATAACAAACTTTTTATATTTACTTCAGTCTTCCTCAAACTGCACCTCTTCAGATGTTCTGGCCAATAGTTCCCACTGTCCTTGGACACTGGATATCTTGTGCTAAATTGAGTCTTTAAGTATTTGTAGAACTAAGCAACTGAAGAGATGTAATTTAAAGGAGACTGATCATAATAGAACTTTCCCTGGCAACATTCATCTTTTTCTTATGATTAACCAGCCTAGGTGAAGATTATGGATTTCTTAATTCACATATTCCAACCAATGTTTTAACCATAAAACACACTCAAACAGCTGAGCCAGCCTATTGAAATGCATTTAAGATGAAATGAATCAAAATGGAAATTGGATATGCAGACAAAGAGTTCATGTACACATACAATGTTTTCACTAACATCTATTTAGTGGCCTTAATGGTATTTATGCTCCTGGCTGTAACAAATATACTATTACTATCTGGTTTTCTTTGGTCATTAGTTGACATTTGTCGGATGTTCAATCACAATAGACATGAAAGGAGGAGCAGTATGTTGATTTATGGTGACAAAGAATCAGGAGCATGGTAATAACTTTTCTGACTAACAAATTGTATTAAAAGACATAAGCTTTCGCGTTAGTTAGACATAGTGCTACCAGAATCCTAATTTTCAGCTTGCTACTCTAACTCCAGAGTCTTGTGAATACACAAGAGTCCAAAGAAAGACCACAATGAAATCAGTCCTATAACATTTGAGTTTCACGCCGTATCATGGTCTCCATTTGAGATTAAAATTTAACTTTCTGTCCAGTTCCAAGATAATGGCTCCAAAATAACAAATGTTGAACTTCCAAGAGTGTAATCCAGTTCCATTCCATTCTTTGGGGGGGGTGCTGTTTATTTAAAAGGAAAAAGACTCAATGGAGTCCACCACATCCAATATAATATGCAGCAGGGAGCAATCCATAGGAACAACTAGTATGGGCAACTCTGCTTAACCGCTGCATCCTGTTAAGAGACTCCCAACAACCTGAACAATTGGTTTTTTCGACAACTGGTGGGCATCTGACCAACTTTCCTGCCAGATTTTGATTCACAACTTTGAGCCTTTTGCAAGATCCGCAAAGGAAAAGCAGCATCAGAGACAACACCTTGATGACACTAGCAACTATATTCAGGACAGCTCTCCCATATCTAAGCAAAAAGTGGTCACTGGTCTCTTACCGATGCTCACTGCTCAAAGCCTTCCGGATTCATTAGAATCAGAAATAGCTTACATGCAATACTGGTGGTTCAAAAAAAACTAATTTATGAAGTACACATACACTGCAGAACAAAACTATGAAACTCCACTCTGATTATCAATGTCTAGCTAATGACTAGTTTCAGGCTACAAGAGTTAACAAGTGCATGAATTCATCCTCTCTCGTCTTTTCTTGGACTCACATGAAACTCCTTTTTTCTATAGTTAAGATAGACATTATGCAAATATAAATGATGAAATGGTCTATAATACTTTAGGACCTAATTATTATGTCCAATAATCCTGGATACTGCTTCTTCTTACCCCAGGCCCACATGTAAGATAGCCTTTGCCAATGTTGTGCCCTCCAGATATGTTGGGGACAAGAACAACAAGAATTCCAAAGACTTTGGCCCATAATTCTTGCTGGTTACATCAACAGAATAACACAGTTGGAAGGGACCTTGGAGGTGTTCTAGTCCAACCCCTTGCATAAGCAGGAGACCCTATATCAGTGATGGCTAACCTTTTTTGGCTTGTGTGCCAAAAGCAGGGGGAGCACAGGGGTGGTGGTATGTGGGTGTGCCACACCCATAATGCTATGTGTGTGACCCTCTGCTTTTGGCATGTTTTTTTGCCCTCCCCAGGCTCCAGAGGATTTCTAGGAGCCTGGGGAGGGTGAAAACAGCCTCCCCCCACACCTCCAGAGGCTTTAGGAGCTTCCCTGAAGCCTCCAGAGGGTGAAAAACGGCCTCAAAAGAAGGCCTAAATCAGCTGGCCAGTGCACACATGCGTGCTGGAGCTGACAGGGCAACGCCTCGCGTGCCCTAAGAAATGGCTCCACGTGCCACCTGTGGCACCCTGCCATAGGTTCGCCATCACTGCCCTATATCATTCTGGACAAATGGCTGTCCAATCTCTTCTTAAAAGCCTCCAGTGATGGAGCATCTACAACTTCTCAAGGTAAATCATTCCTCTGATTAATTGTTCTCACTGACAGGAAATTTCTCCTCAGTTCTAGGCTCGTCTTTCTTTGATTAGTTTCCATCCATGATTTGGAAAATAGGTTGACACCCACACACCCCTCTTCTGAGGTAGGAAGCTCATAAAAATGGCAGTGCACAGATTTAACATAGTTTTTAAAGAAAACTCCTCAATATTTCTCTAACAGAGGAAAAATCAAAAGCCAGCCTTGCGGCTACCAAAATGTTGTCTGGAACACCAAAACGGAGTCATGATAACTTTGACGCTCTCCATGGTACTGACTTCTAATTTCAAATCACCTCAGCTTTGTTCTCATTGGTGAAATGTCTAATTCCCCATGGTGAGTACTATCCACTGATAATGCTCTTGTTATGGACCCCTTCAAATTTTTATAATTATGTCTAAGCCCTACATATAAGAAAGACAAGGGGGGAGGATCATGCTAGCTGAAGCCCTCTCTACCATTCTCAGCTTGTAACTCTCTATGCATAGACAATGGCAGCTTAGTTCTGCATCGTGCATGAACATTTAGTCTATTGATTTTCTCAATGAAACAATATCTCTTCACTCTCCCGCTCCCTGGAGAACAAGAAGCATACACTGCACCACTATGCTTTCAATTTTCAGCCAACAACATCTGATGAGACAAAATGGGTTGAAAAGGATTGACTGACTGCAAATTATTCAGAGATCCTCCGAATAGAATAGAATAGAATAAGTTGGAATGTCTTCTTCAGCTCAGGCAGGAAATGGTCCACCACGTTGTTATCCAAATTCTTCTTAAAAACTTCCAGTGTTGGAGCATTCACAACTTCTGGAGGCAAGTTGTTACACTGATTAGTTGTTCTCACTGTCAGGAAATTTCTCCTTAGTTCTAAGTGGCTTCTCTCCTTGATTAGTTTCCACCCATTGCTTCTTGTCCTACACTCAGATGCTTTGGAGAATAGCTTGACTCCCTCTTCTTTGTGGCAGCCCCTGAGATGTTGGAACGCTGCTATCATGTCTCCCCTCGTCCTTCTTTTCATCAGACTAGATATACCCAGTTCCTGCCGCTGTTCTTCATAAGTTTTAGCCTCCAGTCCCCTAATCATCTTTGCTGCTCTTCTCTGCACTCTTTCTAGAGTCTCAACATCTTTTCATCATCGTGGTGACCAAAACTGAATGCAGTATTACAAGTGTGGCCTTACCAATATATTATAAAATGGTATTAACACTTCACATGATCTTGATTCTATCCCTCTGTTTATGCAGCCTAGAGCTGTGTTGGCTTTTTTGGCAGCTACAGCACATGGTTGGCTCATATTTTATTATTTTATTTATTTTATTTATTAAATTTATACCCCGCCCTTCTCCAAATGGACCCAGGGCGGCCCATTTAAGTTATTGTCCACTTAGAGTTACTACTGTTGAGCAAGGTACTACATATACTGTACCCGTGCATTTTATTTTTCTTGCCTAAATGTAGAACCTTACTTTTTTAACCACTGAATTTCATTTTGTTAGATGGCGCCCAATTTTCAAGTCTGTCAAGCTGAAGGTCTATCCTGCTTTTCACTTACAACTTCATACATATGGAGAATTGTGGCATTACAGAGATTATTCTCTTTTGATTGGGATCCTGCCTGCAATTTAATCTTTAATTTTCCATCTTTTCTAATTGTGGATAAAACTTACTTAATTATGACACTCAAAAGAATTATGGATTAGAGACATTGTCACAAAGGACTCACCTAGCCCTTTCTTGAATTACTTTAAGGAATGCTTTGAAGCTCTTTCCATGCTTCTTCCAATATAAATGCACAGGTAAGAATTATGGAGCCCTATTTTATATGCATGTTATCTTCTTAGTGTTGAAGTGTTTTCTCTTGTAAAACATCATGACACTGTTGGCAAAGAGTCATTATCATTGGAAGACTCCCAGATCAATTCTCTCTGAAACTAGGAAACACATCCAAATTTCCATTCCCTGTTTAAAAAAAAACTACCTACAACTTTCAGACTACACAATTAAATGATATGTGTGCTCTTATGTTGATAGTTGTTGTTATTGTTAGTTGCAAAATCATGTCCGACCCATTGCGACCCCATGGACAATGTTCCTCCAGGCCTTCCTGTCCTCTACCATCCTCTGGAGTCCATTTAAGCTCACACTGGCTGCTTTGGTGACTCCATCCAGCCACCTCATTCTCTGCCATCCCCTTCTTCTTTTGCCCTCAATCGTTCCCAGCATGAGGCTCTTCTCCAGTGAGTCCTTCCTTCTCATTAGGTGGCCAAAGTCTTTGAGTTTCCTCTTCAGGATCTGGCCTTCTAAAGAGCAGTCAGGGTTGATCTCCTCTAGGGCTGACCAGTTTGGTCGCCTTGCAATAAATAGTAGATCATCACATTATTTTACTCTCTGAGGAACAGGTATTTGGGTGTATGTATCAAACCAGGGCAAAATGGCATTTTGGACTTCTCCATCCAATTGGTGGGAACAGAAATGTGGTGAATGTTCTCCTCAACCTCTTCCTAGGAGAAGAGAAGATCTCTAAACATTTCTCAAAACCAGGATTCACCCTTTGCAGCTAAGGAAAACATTCCAGAGGGGAATTCACTCTTCATGTCTTTGGATTTAATGGGGAAAAATGAGAACCATAGAAGCAGTGGATTTCTTTACAGGAAAGACTGTAAAAAAAAAAGTTTGTCTTTCCTACCCCCCTTAGCAATCTCCTACTGAAATAAGTGCAAGAACTCCATGAGGATTTCTCTGAGATTCCTTTTTTCCCCTCTGAAGTTATTTAAAAGGAAAATTCTTTTTTCATCAGAACGAAGGAGAGCTTGCTACAAAAGAACTTCTCGTTCAACACTAGTGCACATCACAAATATTGCCTTAGAGGCAAATCAGAACAATAGACCCTCTAAGCTGACCGATGTGATATCAGACTATCCAACACAATCTAACATTTCCAAGCACTGATCCCAAGACCATTTACATGCCAAATATGCCACCGAGTTTCTCCCTGTTCTGACCTAGGCTTCCCAAGAGCATGGAGCAAACTCCTGGCCCCAATAAAAAAAAACCTTTTATTAATTTACGGTGAATTCTGCTCATTCACATCCAGCAAAGTCTTTCAAGGGAGGATTTACAGTCATAGACCTTATCTGGCTTGGAGAGCTGCCAGGCCAATATCTGCAAAACCTGGCAAGGAGTCTCAGAGAGACATGAGCCAATTAAGCGAAGTAATTGTCTCCTGCAAACTCCACTCCCCTTTCGCTCCTCTTTTATTTCCTCTGGGAAGGGCCATTCATCATCCACCTGTGGCCTTACTCCCAAGTCGACCCCTGTTCTTTAGCTGTTCCCTTCCTCTGGCAACTATGCGCATGCACACACTAGGAACAGGCTCCAGCTGTTCGTCTGCCTCACTGATGTCTGACTCCGAAGGCAGCTGATAACTGGCATATGGCTCTGCCCCCCTCTCTGCCTCCGACACAGAGCCCTCATCAGAGTATTTCCCAGACTCCAGGACTGGCCCATGTTCCTCCCCAACCTCCTCACAGTCTGAATCTGCTGCCAACTCCCCTGGCTGCTGGCGGGTCACAACACTCCCTTTGCCAATCTAAGCTGCTGCTGCTGCTGCTGCTGCTGCTGCTTGAATGAATGCACAAGGACTGACCTTATTAAAATCTATCATAAAATAATATACTACATCACATTTGATTGTAAATTACTATCTGGGAGTGGCAATCCTGCAACGTGCTTCCATGATTAAAAAAAAGTTGAAATTCTAAGACATACCAGAGATGGAACTTGGGGTACCGATGAAGATGTATGGGGGAAGAAAAAGAGCGATCACCAAATGAAAGTAAAGCTGATTAAATCCATTGATCAATTAAACACAATAATATCTGTTCAATGAGGTAGTCCAATGTACCCTTTCCCATTCTAAGCCACGTTTGATATATACAATGGCATCAGCAAGATGGCAGCCTCACCCATCCCCAGTTTAACTTCTAGAATGCTCCCATCAGTATTTAAATTTAGCCTTTCTTGTTAGAAATTCTGGAGCTTGCAATCCCAGGAGATTTAGGTAAAGATAAAGGCTCCCCTTGCACATATGTGCTAGTTTTTCCTGACTCCAGGGAGCGGTGCTCATCTCCGTTTCAAAGCCGAAGAGCCAGCGTTGTCCGAAGATGTTTCCATGGTCATGTGGCCGGCATGACTAAACACCAAAGAGACATGGAACAATGTTCCCTTTCCACCAAAGGTGGTTGCTATTTTTCTACTTGCATTTTTACATGCTTTTGAACTGCTAGGTGAGATAACTAACGGGAGCTCACTCCGTTACGCGGCGCTAGGGATTTGAACCGCTGAACTGCCGACCTTTCTGATCTTAGCCTCTTAGCCACTGAGCTACCGCGTCCCCTGGTGATTTACAGGGTATTAATTGAGGCAGCTTGACTTGTTGGTCAGCTGATAGATGTGCAATAGCGGGAGATAAAATGTAGGGGAAGGACTGGCAGAACCTGTGGGCAGAGTTAAAGGAGGAATCTGCTTGGAATCCCTACATAGCCACAAGTGGACTAAATTCAACCCCTTTTGAATTCCCTTGACCCTTATCTAACCCTAAGTAGGTGTTAACCTTGGGAAATTTCTTGTATATACACATGACTAGAAAGACATCAGTTTAATTGGACCTTCATGTGGGGACCTGATCTTTTATTCCTGACATAAAATGACTCACAGAGAATGAAAAGGAGCAGGGCAACAAAGAGAGAGGCAGGAGTATAAGCATGGAAGGGATGGGGAAAAGATTAAGACTGAGGGAGACAATGCATATTTGATTTGTGAATCTGTGTGTGATTCTTGGTTTGGCTGTCTCACGGGGAAATAGGAGGGAAGAGAGGGAGTTTACTCATATGCTTTGAAAGAGGATCTATAGTTACAGGGGAGGTATTACAACAGTTGTCCCCAATTCCTACATTTTCATGGAAAATGAGAAAGAAGCATTCATTCATTCATTCGCTTCAAGGTTTTGACAACTATCTTTAAAGCGCTCCATGGCTCGGGGCCTAGTTATATGCGAGACCGCCTCCTGCCCCATACATCCCTTAGACTGATACGCTCCCACAGAGAGGGCCTTCTCAGGGTGCCGTCGGCCGGACAATGCCGACTGGCGATACCCAGGGGAAGAGCCTTCTCTGTGGCGGGTCCAGCCCTCTGGAATGACCTACCCCCTGAATTACGTACCATCACCGACCTCCGCCTCTTCCGCCAATGTCTTAAGACATATTTGTTTCAACAAGCCGGCCTAGCCTAACCTCCCATGGGGACTTTTAGGTAGTTTTAAATTGGGTTTTTAAAATTTGGTTTTAGTGCAGGATAGGATTATTTAATAGTTTTTTAAATTATATTTATTGTATTTTGTATGTCTTTTAAATTTCCTGTGCGCCACCCTGGGTCCTCTGTGGAGAAGGGCGGGATATAAATTTAAATAAATAAATAAATAAATAAATAAAATTCATTCATTCATTCTATATGGCCACCAATGTGATACATAAGACTCTGGGAAGCTAACAATTAAAATAAAAACACATGATTAAAAAGACAAATAACGCAGCATAAGACAGCACTGAGAATTATTGAACAATGTACAGTCAACGTAACCGAAAAGCAGGCTCACTCATACTATCAGGGCTTCAGGCTTGGTTTTTAATGCCTTGTAAATCTGGCAAATTTGGAAGTATGTCCAGATCAGCTTTCTCAGCCCCACTTTGTTTTTACTTATTAAAAATACTTCTCCACTCAGTCTTCAGTACTGGTAGTCTAGCCTTTACAGCTCTGCCTCTAAATAAGCTTTTAGTACATCAACTATACCAGTGTTTCTTGACCTCAGCAACTTTACGATATGTGAACTGCAAGTCCCAGAGTTCCCCAGTTATCAACAGTGGGATTCAAAAATGTTTACTACCGGTTCTGTGGGCATGGCTTGGTGGGCATGGTGTAGCTTGATGGGTGTGGCTTGGTGGGCATGGCAGGGGAAGGATACTGGTACAGCTATTACTATTTTAAGTGGGTTTTAATTAACGTTTTTAGCATGGGCCAAATCATATTTAATCTCAATTTTAACTACTTGATTGTTTGTATTTTTATATTTTATAGCTCCTGTGCACCGCCCTGAGTCCCATGTCGGGAGATAGGGCGGTATAGAAATGAAATTAAAGTTAAAGTTAAGTTAAAATCTCCATTCCCTCCCAATCAGATGGGACTCAGGAGGCAGAGAATAGATGGGCGGGGTCAGTCAGAGGTGGTATTTACCGGTTCTCCAAACTACTCAAAATTTCCGCTATTGGTTCTCTGGAACTGGTCAGAACCTGCTGAATACCCATCTCTGCCCGTTACCAGGCTGGTTGCAGAACTCTGGGACTTGAAGTTCACATATCTTAAATTTACTGTAGTTGGGAACTGGGCTATATCCTCAACAATGTTTTGTCTATCCAGTAATATTATTAAATAGTTTGCATTTATATTCTGCCATAGTCCACTGACTATAATTCTGAAGATAGAAATTTAAAATGATTCTACCTAGATGTATTTTGGGATCTGATTTTGGATTTGAACCACAGAGGAAATCTTGGCAGGCCATTGAATACCAGCATTTAAAAAGAATAATTTAAAAGCCTATCTTGGTAACAGCAGCCCTATTTCTTTTTCACCTCTCCAATGTTTGAAAGAAACTGATATGAAAAAGCAAACAGCTCTTTCCAATCATTGGAGACCGGTATTATCAAGGCAAGCTTTTAATTTTATTTTATTTTTTACACTGCAAAAAAAATAAATCACTTAGACACCCTGGGCGTTAAACAAAACTCAGAATCTAATCTGTTGTATGCTTTGGGGAATTTAAAAAATAATAATTTCTCTTCCTGAAAAAATTGTGCGACCTCAGAAGTGCCCTTTCAAAGCAGCAGGAAGAATTAAAAAAAATTTTTTAGGTGGCATGAAATGGCTGCTGGAAAGAGAAAGATTCAGTTAGATCAGAATTAAAAATTGCACTAAAGATATGAAAGGAGGAACAGAAAAGAAGAGCCCAACCTCCATGGACCTTCAAATGCCCGTTTGAGAGGAGATTTTGACCCAAGAGCGAAGAAAACATACTTTCATCTTGGAACAGCCTTAGACCAGTTTCAGCCTGCTTCAGCAGCAAGGTGCCATTGAGATAAAGGTTATGTTATGAGGACATGTCTTCAAGAAACAGTGAAATGCTTTCATGCTGTGACAAGCAGGTATGCCCTGCTCTGATCTAACAGAATAAGAGAGTTGGAAGGGACCTTAGAGGTCTTCTAGTCCACCCTGCTGCTCAAACAGGAAACACTATACCAGGGATGGCGAACCTTTTTTGGCTCGAGTGCCAAAAGTGGGGGGAGTGCAGGGGGGTCGTGCATGGGCATGTCACACCCATAATGCTATGCGCATGACCACAGCATACATGCGTGCATGACCAGCACTCCCCTCCCCCCATTTTGGGGGTGATTTTTTTGCCCTCCCCAGGATTGATTTTTGCCCTCCAGAGTCTTCAGGAAAGCCTCCTGAGGACTCCTGAATGCTCCGTAGGGCTAAAGCCAGCCCTACAAGTAAACCGGAAGTCTGTTCCTGAACTTCTGGTTTGCCCATAGGGCTGGTTTTTCATGCTCCGGAGGCTTCAAGGAAGCTCCTGAAGCCTCCGGAGGGCAAAAAATGGCCTCAAAAATAGGCTGAAGTCAGCTGCCCAGAGCACACATGCGTGCTGGCCAGCTGACTGGGTAAGCCTCACGTGCCCTGACAAATGACTCTGCGTGCCACCTGTGGCACACGTGCCATAGGTTCTCCATCACGGCACTATACCAATTCAGACAAATGGTTGCCCAGCCTCTTCATATAGTTAAAAATAGAGAATCTAGCAAGAATAAAGTGAACGATGGTAAATTGAATTAAAGTGTAGGGCGATGCAATGCCGTACATTAAATTCAGAAGCATTCACTTGGAACCCATGGAACACAACACCTTCCTGGGATCTTGTAAAGAAGCCCTACCTGCTTCCATAATCATGCAGCACCTCTAAAGTGTTGCATGCAGAGTGCTGGCTTCGTGTTCCACAGATTTCGCAGCATCTCTTCCAAGTTACATCCAAAGCACCGCACACTTCTAATGAGGTGTATCAAGTAAGTTTGACCAAGCGCCTATATAGGTAGTCCTCGACTTACAGCACCTGATTTGAAGTTACAACGGCACTGAAGAAAGTGACATGACCATTTTTCACACTTACGACCATCATCACCGCATCCCCCTGGTCTCGTGATTTACCTTTGGATGCATGGCAAGTGGTTCATAATTATGATGGTGACGGGATCATGTGATTCCCTTTTGTGACCTTCTGACAAGCAAAGCCCATGGGGAAGCCAGGTTCACTTAACGATCCCATTGCTAACTTGACAACTGCAGTAATTCACTTAACAACTGTGTCAAGAAAAGTCACAAAATGGGGCAAAAATGGAGAAACAAATTTCTCACTTAGCAACATACATTTTGGGCTCAATTGTGATCTTAAGCTGAGGATAACCTGTAGATGACCCGATTGCATCTTCTCTGAGCATTGACCTTCTACCTTTAGACTGAGCTGCTAATCTCTGAGAGGAAGCTGAGTCAGATTTGGCTCCAAAGAGAGGTAAGTTGGATGGAAAGGGAGTGGAGCTGCCTGCATGACAGCAAGAACAGAGTCCTCAAAAGTCTTCCTTACCCTTTCCGAATGACAACGATGATGGCCCCAAGGAGGATGATCAAGACCACCAGTCCTCCAGCACAGATGCCCAGAATGAGACCCATTTCCTCCGAGTGTTGGGAAACTTCCAAGGGACGCTTGCTTTCTTTACAGGCAGCTGTAGGAGATAAACAGCAAAGAGATGGGTCAAGAGAACCTGAAAATAGGAGAGTGACATCACGAGCTTCTCCTTCTCCTGCACATAATTTGCACGCATCAACAGAGGACATAGGAAGAAGGCTGCTCAACATATTCAGAGATATCATTAAAGGTTGTTATAGCAGGTTAGCAGCAGCACCTTGCCAATTGAGCTCCCCCCCCCCCAAAAAAAATGAAGCACAGAGACTTGGTTAGTGTTTGAGTTGAAGACACTCCCCCAAAAATCTCAAAAATGGAAATTATATTGTGGAATCAAAAGATCACCCTGGAAGAAATCAGTGGAGAACTGCTTCAGTATTCATGGATGTGTCCATGAAGTCACTCACAACTGAGTTCAATCCAAGGAAGTTTCACCTTTGCCTTTAGTTATTCATGGAGCTTATGGACTTATGGCATTCTTATTAGTTTAAATGAAATAAAAATGCATAAAAATGGGAACGGGGAATTCTTATCACCAAATTTTAGAGATATGAAATTGGCAGGGGAGACTTGGGCTATTGAGGCAACCTCTGCTTCACTATGCAATTCCAATGGCTTTTTAGCTTCGGCTTGATTACATTCACTGGAGGAAAACCCACACCTTGCTGGAATCACTGGGTCTCTTGTCAAACTTTCTGACAATTAAGAAACTTTCAAGCCCGGAGTCTGACAATCTGCTCTCTGAAGAGATAAAGAATGAGAGAACCGTGTGAATTCTCATCTTGCCTCAAAGAAACATCCTGTCAGACCTGGAAGCCATTTTTCACATTGGGCCTTCAGGCCTGCCACATTTTTCTACTATGGGAAAATGGGAGGGGAGATTATATAGAGCATGGGTGATATATAGTCAAAATAACATTCTTTTCTCAGAGAGACAAGGTCATCTGGCCCTGCAGCTATGATAGTGTGACTGGGAGGAATCTCCAGTTTTGGACGGTGCCTGATTGGACCAGGTGATGGACATGGAGGTGCTGGGCAGGGACTTGAACTTTCACTTGAGTGGGGAAAACCTGGAAACTTTCAGATTTGGGTTTTCCCAAAGGTGCCAATATGACATCTCAAATAAAATGGAACTTTGAGGGAATTCAATCCTCGGAGTCTTCTTTCGTTGGGGGTTACTTGGAACCCTGACACATCATCTTTCAGTTTTGTCTTCTTGAAGCTAAATTTTTACCCCTGGATTTTAGTGGTAAAATTTGAGTGGCTCCAAAACCATCAGAAGGAGACTCAAAGGTTGAATGCAATATGCAGACCACCCAGGGAATCATAGATAAAGGAAGCTCTGTACAAAATAAGCGTGTCATCAGTTCTAAAGCTGATATTTCTTTCCATGTAGCAACTTTTCATTTTCTTAAACATGTTACAGCTGGTGGGTAGATTGCTAGACTTGCATATAGTTACAATGCTCCTCTGATTACTTCTGTTGGTAATAGAATTTATGCTTTTCCACTAGCAAATTGGAATTATCCTCCAGTGATATATATGACTGTCAAAAAAAACAAACCCACTCCTCCTATAACACTATTCTCCAAATGTCAAATTACCCTATTGTAATGCTGTAGTTCTTATTTCTGTAATTCTCAGAGCCAAAGAAGGATGAAAGTGCCACATTCTGAATTATTTCTTATTTATTTATAGAGCCTACTCTTCAACAACCAAATCTGAACCATGTATAGTGTTGATGCCTGGCAAGGAGATGGTTGACACAGCTAATACATACATCACTTGTATGGTTGACATTCAAAGAGCCATAACATTTTCCAACCTAGTCAAAATTTGCCTAGAGATTCTCGGTTTTTCAATTAAGTCACAAGCAACGGACTTCTGAATTCACATGGTGAATTATTTAGCAGTTGATGTCATTGTTTTGATGATACTTTGAACTGCCCTTGTGGAAATTTGGCAGGAATCATCCATCTGTGTGCCTTCTGCAATTAAAAGCAAGACACACAAAACCTCCAGCCATTGCCCCTGAACAGATCTGGCCTGCAATATGCCCTTAAATGAGTTGAATTAGGCTTCATCATCAAGAGGAATGTGTCATTCGAAAGTTTCTGATGAGTAGCTTGAGTTCATACTGTTTAAGGTACATCTTCTGCATACATGCTGGTAAAAACTGGGGTTTTTTTTAATTTTAAAGTGGGATTGAATACAAAACTAAAAATCTACCATGTTTCATATCCTGAATCAAAGGAATGATACATTAAGAAATTACACTAAGGAAATTCTATGCACTCTTCAAGAGGAGCCCCCTGTAGAGCTCATTCCAATAATCCAACTGGAAGGTGACTAAGTTACCATGAGCCAGATCTCCAAATCCAGGAATTAGATGTGATTAGCACAACCTACAGTAGCCATGACTGCAACCTCCTTGTCAACAAGGACTCTCAGATTGTGTCCCAACGGTGAAGGCAGTTAAAGATGGAAAATATCCAGATCCAGATCAGCAAGGATTATGCCTAAATGTCTTCCACCATACAGTTGTCTGTCACTCAGACTACACTGCAGCCTCCCTGCTGGCATCCCCAACTTCCCTTCCAATCTACAGGACATGATGATGCTTTTGTTCAGACTGAGAAATATGGAGAAAGACCAACAAGTAGCATCCTCTGCCATTTCCATCAAAAACACACAAATCAGCTACCAGAAAATATCAGAAGAAATATTTGTGAGCGCGATGGATGATTCAAAAATGTGATAAATAAAATAAAGAAATTAAAAAAAAAACAAATCCTCAAGGACCCTGAGAATAAGACTGAAAAAGATTGAAAACATTTCAACCCAACATTAAAACTACATATCGCAAGGCCAATTGCCCATCACAACATCATTTCAGTGGCTCTTCCTATTTCCTTTGTCTAGATTGTTCTCTTTCTAGTCTTATTCTCTGCTGACATTTAGATAGCAAACTCTTTGTAGGCATGGACCTAATCCTATAGTGTATGGCAGGGATGTCCAAACTTGGGAACTTTAAGACTTGTGGACTTCAACTCCCAGCTATGCTGGCTGGGGAATTCTGGGAGTTGAAGTCCACAAGTCTTAAAGTTCCCAAGTTTGGACATCCCTGGTGTATGGTGATCTATCAAGTACCCTGTATATAAAGAATCAGCAATCATTAATTTTAGAGATCGATGGAGTCCTGGATCTCTTTTCTGCAGCTTTTGGATGTCTCTTTCCCCTTTGTCCTATCAGTTCTTTGAAACATTTCTCCAAAATTTGGAGAACCACCACCAGAAAATTCTGCCCCCACAACATGTACAGCACAGTCCTGCGCATCTTTCATTATCACTCAACCGTTGCCCATCCATGATACAGATTGTTACTATAGATTGCTTTTAACAGCTGAATTTTAGAGTACAGTAATTTCTCCAAAGGTTGCCTTTTATGTAGAATAAAAACAACACTCCCAAAAAGTTTCTGTTCTTCCAGTGTCCCTAGAGAGCCATTCAGATGACTGCTGGGGTGTTCTGGATTATGTCTGAGGAAATGAGATTTGTACAATTCAGACTTCAGGAGGGGAAGGAAGGAAAGGAAGATGCCACTGAGTGTGTGATGAAAGCAATCGCCCTACACATCTAAGAGGCAGGGAAAGACTTCTTAGAAATGGAGAGATTTCACAAAGGAGGAGGAGGAGGAGGAGGAGGAGGAGGAGGAGGAGGAGGAGGAGGAGGAGGAGGAGGAGGAGGAGGAGGAGGAGGTGGTGGTGGTGGTGGTCATCTTGGAGGAATTGACTGAACCCGGTCAAACCTGCTATATGGAGAAGATCTGATTTCTGAAATCCATACAAACAAACGTGCCTTTGCTTATAATTCAAAATCCAGGAACAGTCAGAACATCCTCATTTCCTTCCTACAAAAATTTCATAAATATCCCTCTTTTGTTGCAAAATAAGCAGCACTTCACTCTTGAATTGCTAGTAATGCTTGGTTCATTCTATCAAATAAATACCAAGAAACGAAGCATATGCTGCAAACTAGTTATAAAATTGCCTAAGTTGATTATCTGCCTCTCTTTCTTTCTACTAAACAAGTGGCAACGTATGCATTATATCTCAAGTGCTGGTAAAGAGGTTGGAGAGATATCCACTTGAAGGTCTTGAATTCAAGAACAGTGCATAAAAGCAACTTCATGTTAGCATAGTTTTCAGAGGTCTTTACCACTGTTCCCCCAAATACATTTTTCTATTTAATTTTCATACTTCATTCTACTGCCATAACAGAATAATTGCAAGGGACCTTGGAGGTCTTCCCTTGGAGAGCCACTTTTATCTAATGGTGAAGGCACCAGACTAGAAACCAGGAGACAGTGAGTTCTAGTCTTTCCTTAGCCAGTCAACCCAACATAGGATTGTTGATTATGGCAGAAATAAGAAGTGGTAGCATCACCTTGAATTGGCCAAATATAAAGGTAGGATTTAAAAAAAAAATCAAGTAAATAAACATATAAGAATATTTACCTTTCCGAGCTATTCGGATACAATTCAGCCTTGTTTCCTACAAAAGAAGAAAAAGATAAGCAAGTTTTATCACACCCATGATCTCTTTGACTTGTTATCTGAAATGAAAGATATTAAATCTTTATTACGGTCATAGACCAACATATGAGAAACATCATAATACTCAAAGAGCTATTTCATATTTGTTTCTTGAGGAAGGGATGTTGGAGATTGTACAATTCTCCAGGGTGACTGCAAACCACTGAATATGGGCATTCCATAAGCTCTATGTTTCTTTTCTAATTATCATTGGTATATTTTTATTATTTTTTAATTTTTTTAAAAAGATTTATAAAACCGCGCCTCTCTCCCCGAAGGGACTCGGGGCAGTGCACAGGAAGTTAAAAAATATAAAACATCGTAATAAATAAATGCTAAAAACCAATTAAATACACTTTTCCCTGTGCTAAAATCCCTTAAAACTTTACCCATTAAAATCCAATATAAAACAATTTAGCGTTCAGTCTTCAACTTAGTTGTGCGAATTAGGCCAGGCCGGCAAGATGAAAAAAGTATGTTTTAAGATGCTGGCGGAAGGAGCGGAGGTCCGTGATCGTTCTAAGTTCGGGGGGTAGGTCGTTCCAGAGGATCGGGCCCGCCACAGAGAAAGCTCTTTCCCTGGGCATCGCCAACCGGCATTGCCTGGTGGACGGCACCCGGAGAAGTTCCTCTCTGTGGGAGCGAATCGGGCGGAGGGATGTATGTATCTCATAGCTGTATCTCATAGCTGACAAATTCCCTTTGATAACACTTTATTCCATTTAGATCAAGTGAAATTACTTTGGGGGAGGGGAGGGAGGGAAGAATGCAAAAAAACCCTTCCACATTTAGGACTTCACTACTTCCTAACAGATTAAAAATAAAAATCATTCTCAGATCTTTCCTCAATATTCTGGAGATCCACCACTTATGCTCTGCTGGATTCACCAGTGGCCTGGCTTGGTATTAGGCAGTGCAGTGGGGGGGGGGGGGTTGGTGAGCAAACACATCCCTATCAAGAGTATCTAAACAATAGTCCCCAACCTTTCTGGCTTCATGGACCAGGAGCAGCAATGGCAGGGGGGAGGAGAACGGATGGCATGCAGTAGAGCTCCTGCACACGTGCTGTGGCCCACCAGTGGCCAGCAGAGCTGGCAGCAGATTTGGACAGTGAGGAGGTTGGGGAGGAACATGGACCAGTCCTGGAGTCTCAGGAAGGCTCTGATGAGGGCTCTGTGTCAGGGGCAGAGAGGGATAGTTATCAGCTGCCTTCAGAGTCAGACAGCAGTGAGGCAGACGAACAGCTGGAGCCTGTTCCCAGAATGCACATGCACAGAGTTGCCAGATGAAGGGAACAGCTAAAGAACAGGGAGTAAGTCCACTGGTGGACGATGAATGGCCCCTAAGCCACGGACTTAGTACTGGTACATAGCCCGGACATTGGAGACCCCTGACCTAGAACTAAAGAAAAAGAAGAGTGAAAGGGGAGTTTGCAGGAGACAATTAGTTTGCTTAATTGGTTTGTGACTCTCCAAGAGACTCCTTGCCAAGTTTTGCAGATATCGGCCTGGCAGCTGTCCAAGCCAGATAAGGTCTGTGACTGTAAATCCTCCCTTGAAAGACTTTGCTGGAGGTGAATGAACAGAGTTCACAGTAAAGTAATAAAAAGGTTTTTTGTCAGGACAAGGAGTCTGCTTCATGCTCTTGGGAAGCCTCAGTCAGAACAACATGCACAAGTGAAGCTTCACATGCTTGCCCACTGCTTGTGCAGCCCAGTTCCCAATAAGCCACGGACTTAGTACTGGTACGTAGCCTGGATGTTGGAGACCCCTGACCTAGAACTAAAGAAAAATTTCCTGACTGTGAGAATAAGGAAGCAGTGGGACAGTTTGTCTCCAAAAGTTGTGGATGCACTTTCATTGGAGGTTTTTAAGAAAAGAGTGGACAGTCATTAGTCCAGAATGGTAGAGGGTCTTCTGCTTGAGCAGGGGGTTGGACTAGAAGACCTCCAAGGTCTCTTCTAACTCTGTTATTCTGTACTTCTTCATCTGCAGACTTATTTCTGGTATCTCCCAGAAAGGAGGGAAATGCTGTCACTTCAGTCACAATTCGGTAATCCCGGACACATTTGAAGGGAGGAGATGCCATTTGACACCGACTCTCCACTCACCACCACTACCACAGATTACAGCCTAAGGGTGGGAAACAACACAATTAGGCTGATGGTTTTCCTTGACAAGACAATGAGGTATTCAGCAGACTGGGCTGCAGTCCACAAGAAACCCCCCTTGTCCTCTGCCTTCTCTCCTCCCTTGTCCAGATCCTCCCTCAAAATCTTTTCCCAGAACAAAAACGTTCTCCACTTTGTCTGCCTCCCTGCCTGCCAAATGATATAATAATGCCACTGCTGCAGATGGAAGTGGAGGAGACTAAACCAATCGTCATTATTTGGCTTAATGTCCCTTCTATCAACTCGTGGTGTTACGATTCCTTGTTGGACCGTTGGGGATATTTCGATGCCAACTGCAAGAGAACCAGACTGCATTTGCAAGGAAGAGTCTAAAAAGAATCCCGGGCAAAGTTAAAGTCTTTCAAAAAAAAGTCTTTCCTAAATCTGGGCCATGGAATGAGTGTGGTCTTCCAGTAATTACCATTTTGGGCTTAGAAGAAACCACATGAACCCCAAGAATAATCTCCTGAAACCAAACAAGGATTAAGAACAAGCTTTTATTATCTTTTTTTTTTTCAAGAGCCTCGGTGGCGTAGTGGTTAGAGTACAGTACTGCAAGCTACTTCTGCTGCCTGCAATTTGGCAGTTCCAAATCCCACCAGGCTGAAGGTTGACTCAGCCTTCCATCCTTCCGAGGTGGCTAAAATGAGGACCCAGATTGTTGGGAGCAATAGGCTGACTCTGTAAACTGCTTAGTACAGCACTGTAAAGTGGTATTGTCAGCCTATTGCTCCCAACAATCCTGACTCTGTAAACTGCTTAGTACAGCACTGTAAAGTGGTATACAAGACTAAGTGCTATTGCTATTTTTAGTTTAAATAAAGCATAGACACATCTGAATATTCTCCAAATGACTCACAACCTGCATGACATCTGAAGAATGCAAGTAGGGTGATGTTGAGGACATCAAGAAAACTGAGAAGGTTTGGGAAACTCGAGTTGACCATCTGCCCAGGTTGCTGAATTTCCAAGCTTTTTGCTCTTTTGCCTAAGCAAGGAAACAGGCAACATAACTTCCCAATTGTTTTACGTTACATCCACAGTTAAAATCCAGAGTGATCGTTTGGCATAGTGGTTAAAGCATCAGGCTAGAAACCGGGAGACTATGAGTTCTAGTTCTACCTTGGATCACTCTTGTTCAGCCATGGGAAGCAGGTAATGGTAAATCACTTCTGAAATCTTGCCAAAAAAACCTGCAAGGACTTGTCCAGGGACCCTCCAGGGATCCACCAGGAATTAAAAATAATACTGATTTGAAAGCACAAAAAGAAATGGGGGGAGGATCTCTAAATCACATTGCTCCATTGTCGGATGGCTTTCTTCCCTTGGATAGTTTTGTGATCTTCTGCTGTTCTCACATCTTATTTCAATATTGATCTTACTTACCATCAGACGGTTATACAAAACCTGCATAGTAGAATGCTAAACCATGATTAATTAATTGATGGATAGGTAAATAGATAAATCTAATTCCGCAGGAAAAGAAAAGGATGGGATCACATGTAATATCCTTAAAACAAAGGTGAACATAAGAACATGGGCCAAATGTTGCCTAATCTAATAAAACAGTAACCGCTTTCCCTACCATTTCCCTATCATTTGATTCCTGATGTTTTTAATGGGAGAGGGTATGCTTGGAGATGTTGCTCCTGCATATCAATTCTGTGCTCTGCCAGAGATCCTGCAGCTTATAAAAGATTTAAAAACAATTTAACTGAATCTTTAAATGTGTTCAACTTGTGAAATTAGATTCAGTCGTTCCATTTCACACTGAATGAGAGTCGATTGCAGAGCCCTACTGCTAATCTTGGACATCTGAATGTGACAAAGCCTGGTGGGCTGCTTTTTGATTTTCATTTAAGACCTTCCAATTTGCACATTGCCTGTACAATATGTGTACATACATACATTCCTCCTGTACAGGGAGTCCAGATCATGTATAAATAATATGCATGAGTCACCCATCCAGATGGGACCCTTGAATTGCAAGCATATGAGGCTGCTAAGTTATTTATCCATTTAGCTAGATTGTCTGGCAAACACTTCCCCAAATCTGAAGATTAAAGACTTGCTAGTCTTTTTAAACTGGAAATGGAAGCAACTCAATCTAGGACACTCAGCATACAAGGAAAGTGTTCCTCCCCTTAATTATAGTCCTAAATGTTAAGAAATCAACTCATGGTTCTATTAGTGGTAGGAACACCTACTGCAATAAGACTGTTGAACTTAAGACTCTTGGGTATTTCACCCTGATAGGAAATCACAGTCATGTTCTGACCTAGGTTTGCAGAGAAAGCATAAATCACAATCATAGTCCCAAAACCCCTCTTTTATTTATATGGCTGTAAATTATGGTCATTCACAGTCTGCAAGGCTTCACAAACAGCCTGTGAAGGTTCTGACAGATGTCTGCTCAAGTTGCCACAGTCTTTCAGGGGAATGTTGATAAACACCCACCTTATCTCTCTTGGAATGCTGCCAGAGACCTAATTGCCAAATGCAGAGCAAAGCCAAACTTAGCACAGTGAAACAGAACTTTTCAAAGCTTGAACCAATCAGATGAACTAATTGCTTCCTGCAAAAGCTCACATCTTGTGCGCTCCTCTTTTATGCCTTATGGGAAGGGCCAATCATCATCAAGCCTTACTCTTGAGTCAACCCTGTTTTCTTAATTGTTCTTGCCTTCTGGTAGCTCTGCGCATGCACACACTGGGAACAGGCTCCTGCTGTTCTGCCTTGCTTATATCAGACTCTGGAGGCTCTGGACGCAGCAAATAACTACCAGATGACCTTGGCCCCCTCTCTGCCTTTGACACAGAGCCCTCGTCCAAGCCTTCCACAGGCTCCAGAACTGGCCCATGTTCCTCCCCAACCTCCTCACTGTCCCACTCTGCTGCCAGCTCTGTAGGCCACCGGCGGACCACAAGAAATCAGCTTAAGGAAAAGAATCATAGAAACTAATATAATTTAAAGATGGAATTGTGCCAATCAACACCCAGCGCTTGCTACTTACCCCTTTGAGATTGCTCATAGCCTGGAAGTAGATGAGATAAGCTTTCTTGGGTTCCAGTGGAGGATTCCAGTAGCCATTATAGGTTTGATTGTCCCCTACAATGAAGGGTTTGGCTTCTGTGAGGCTGCCTGGGGACAGTTCAGCTCCAAAGTAGTGAACCAAGCCACGGGACATGGCGTCATCAAAGGTGAGTGGCACTGGAAAGCATTCGGGGCCACTTAACTCCCGCTTGATCTTCTTAGGTCTGTCTTCTTCCACAATGACTTGATATGTGCTGAGATCCCAGGAAGCAGAGAAGGTTGGGAAGAGAAAGCAAAAACAACAGGCGATGTTAAATGGAGCCCATCCTAAACCAATTTATTTTTAGTTATTTATTTTTCACACTTCTTAACCCTTCATCTCCCTCGGAGAGGGGCAGATGGTTCCCCTCCACTTCCCTTTCTAAATCCGCATTGTCTATCTTCTGACTTATCTATTTGTAGTGGATAATAAATCTTTGGATCTAAGCGTAGGGCACCACCACTCCACTGTTGGTAAATAACTTGCCTTCAGGAAAGTTTCCAGGAGGAAGAAAGAAAGAGATATATTTTTGATTCTGGAATGCCCCATGCTGGAGGAACTGCCTGTAACTTCCTGCTAAGAGATTGTAGAACGTGCTATGAAATAAGACATGGTCGTGCTTGGCTGAGACCTCCAAGAAGATTCCCATCAACAAAAGAATTAAAGTCAATTGGAAGAAGAAATGTTCCTGCTATTATCTGAAAGACTCCTCCTCAAAACTTCACAAATAATTTTGCCTTCCCATAGAAGCATTTTCCTATAAATGGAACATTAGCAGCAGGGGTTTCTCCCTCAATTCTACATCATAACATTCAATCACCCAGCACTATAATAGTCAATGATAAGTATTGTCAACGTGGGGCCCTTAACTTAATTTTACACAGCTCTTGACTAATTGCAAAGGCTTCCTGCAAGCCGTAAATTGGAGTTTGTCAAGAGCAATCTATAGTGAAGAAGAAATAGAATGGAGAAGGAGTTTCAGACCCAAGAACGAAGAATGGCATGTGGGCATTCTTCCAAGCTGAGTTCTGCATTGTTTCCCCACCTGTAGACAGAATCTTGCCAGATTAAACTCTTTATCTGTATCTATCATATGCTCTGGGAACTATTAGGGAGGGACTGTCTTTACCCTCTTTCTCTCACATAAAATGCCTGAATGAATTGTCTCTTATTCCTCTGGAATGCACCCTCTTCTTCTTCTTGGGAATCCGGGCCACTAGATTCCATCACAAGACAATATCATCAAGAATAAAAAAGGTGACTTAATTTACGTTTGTTTCTAATTGTACTCCCATTTAAGCTCCACCAATTATTTCCAAATAGGACCTAGGTAAAGGTAAAGCTTCCCCTCGCACATATGTGCTAATTGTTTCTGACTCTAGGGGGCGTTGCTCATCTCCCTTTCAAAGCCGAAGAGCCAGCACTGTCCGAAGACTTCTTGGTGGTCATGTGGCCAGCATGACTAAATGCCGAAGGCGCATGGAACGCTGTTACCTTCCCACCAAAGGTGGTTTCTATTTTTCTACTTGCATTTTTACATACTTTACAACTGCTAAATTGGCAGAAGGTGGGACAAGTAACAGGAGCTCACTCTGTTATGCAGCATTAGGGATTCAAACCACCGAACTGCCGACTTTTTTGATTGACAACCTCAGCGTCTTAGCTACTGAGCCACTACGTCCCTAATAGGACCTATGGACCCTCTTATTCTCAAGAGAGAAAGGGTGTTCCTGGATTATGTGAATGTAGGAGAAGATAACATACATTCACGGAGCTTCTGGGTTCCTGGAGTTTGCCTCAGTTTGGGCCAGCTAGTAACATATCAGGAATCTGGCCAAAAGCATTTTCATTATGGCGGCATCCCTGATCTGTTTCAATGACTTACCAAAGCAGATGCACTTTCATCCGTTCTCCATCTTTGAAATTACCAAAATAGCTCCCCAAGGAAGATGGATACGGGCTTTGGCCAACCAATCTGATCGGAAGGCAGCTGCTAAATTTGGATCTTGCTGACTGCCGTTCTCTCCCTGCCAAAAGCTAAAGGAAAGGAAGCTCCCAACTCGGTATACGCAACACATTGAAAGAAACCTGGGCTGATCCTTCCTCCAAGCAAAAGCCCCAGGAAACCCACTAAGGAAGATGTCGCTCTTCCATCGCCCATCAACACAACACACAATTGTTCTATTGTGCCTTTGGAAGAGCCTCACTAACGATATCGAAACAGGAGCTTTGGCAACCGTATATCTATCTACCTTACTACCACCATCCGAATAGCTATTAGCCATGTGTCTAAAGGTACCCGCTTAAATACCTGACAAAGTCTCGCAGACTGAAACAGGGTCTGTTAACAACCACCTGGTCCAAAAAAAGCAGACAAAATGTTTTTCTCCCCGAGACAGATAAATGGATAGAGAAGACGACACAGGATGAGCTGAATTTTGCCTTATTCTTCCACAAGCACTGGAATACAAAAACTCTTAACTGAAGAGCCTAGAATGAATTAACCTAACACTCGCATCCCTCAGTTTTGTCTGGAAGTGAAAGCTCCTGAGAAAATCCCAGTAGTATAATTTAGCTGCTAACCTAAATGAGGTCTCCAAAGCCAACTAGTTACATTTGTGTGTTCTGACCTAGGCTTCCTCAAAAAGCACGAAGCAGATTCCTGGTCCCGACAAAATCCCTTTCGCTAAACGAATCGGAATGAAAAGAGGAGGCAGCAGCATGCAATGCATCCTTATTTCAAAATTCAAACAAAATTCATGATCCATTGCATAGGACTGGCTGTCCTATACAGATCGGCCGATCTGTCAATTTGGGTGACTCTCTGTTTCTTATTTCAGCAAATATGTCAGGCTCCATTTGTCAAACTAGAGAAGTCTGTACTGAAATGCTCCACATTTCTTTCGACTTAGAGACTATTTGCCTGCTACGTTTCTCAGTGCAGTTTTGTAAACAACGCTCCCTAATGGAATGCGTTTTATTTTTTTACATGCCTTTCAAAAATATACCCGTACTATCAGGGGTGGTATTCACTTACTTTCCCTACCGGTTCGCAAATGTGAGCATGGTGCAGGCGGACTGGTCCACCCACGACTTCCGCTACCAGTTCGGGCAAACCAGCCCGAACCGGCAGAATACCACCTCTGCATACTGTGCGTGGTATTGCGCAGTAGGCTTCAAAACTTTTAGCAAGGGGTTCTCTGGATGGTTTCTGGGTTGGCATGGCCATGATGGGCGTGGCCTAGTTGACCTCCTGCACCATGGGGGGCATGTTTTTGCCCTTCCCAGGCTTCGGAGGCTCTCCTCAAGCCTCTGGAAAGGTGAAAAAGGCCTCCCCAGGCTACGGAGGCCCCCTGGAGGCCAGAAATGGGCCAGTTTCCAGCCTTCCCAGATTTCCGGGAGGCCTGTTTTTCCCCCTCCTGAGCCTCTGCACACACCCTGCACTTACCTGCATCCAAAATGGGTTCTGAGGGGACTCCTGGGAGGGGCAGGGTGGGTGGGTGGGGCCAGCCGGGAGTAGGATTGGGGGGTTCTGCTAACTGCACAGAATCTTAGCTAGAGGTTCTCTCAAACCCCTGCAAACCCCCAGCAGCCCACCCCTTGGATTTCATAGTACCTTTCCTTAGGACTCAGAGAACCATGAATTTCAAAGAAAAGTGGCTTACCAAGCCAACCTCGCTGGTATTTCAAAGCAATTTTATTCCAGCGTGCATTCAGTTATTAGTTTAGTTTAAAGGGCACCTGTTGTTGTTGACTCTTTATAATGAAATTATTTTAATTTTGTGTACAGAGCTTTTCATTTTGTTTCCTTTGACTTTATTAACAACTCCTCCCCTGAACCTGCTAGGAATGGCACGGGCTGTACATATTGTGAAATAGATAACAATTGCATTGTTAAAAATATGAAATTCGATCATCATTCATTATATCTTTATCACTACCTGATTGGGGCACCCCTGCCCTGTGCTGGCCGCAGGAGAACAGTGATGGTGCTATCCGACTCTTCCAGGGGTGAAGGGATGTCTCCATAATCGAAACTAGGTGCTGAAACAAAGCAAAAAGCAACCATCAAACGGGGACTACATTTCACTCATTTTCCAGGTGCATGTAGAGCTTCAAGCACACCATTGCAGCCACCATCTTGATTTTTTTTGGGGGCGTATGCTATGGACGTGCCAATTGTAAGTAACCGTTGTAGTAAACCGTACTAGTCATAACAGCAAGCATCCTTATCATTGTTATCATGAGAAATGGCACACCATAAGCACAAATTTTCAGACAGGATTTCATGCTTTTATCCACCCGTCGATTCCTTTCCAAGGACCTGGGATAAGCAGAAGTGGATAATTTGGTGGTATTAAAAGTATGGTCACAGAATGTAAGCTGTTCCAAGCAAAGGTGATTTTGTCATTGCTGATAGTGTTCAAGTGGTGCCGTAAGAGTTTGGGGATTGCACACATTACTATTAGTACTAGCTTTCATTTGCCAGAACTCTTCTATTTCTGTTTGCAGGACTTTGAATTTTGTGATCTTCCCCCAAAAGCACAAAGCAGATTCCTGGTCCCAACAAAACCCCTTTTATTAAACGAACGTGAATTCCTCTCGTTCACATTCACCAAAGGCCTGGTAAGCAGTCTTTCAAAGGAATATTTATGACTACAGACCTTATCTATCTTGGAAAGCTGCCATGTAAGTATTTTCCAAACGCAGTGCTGTGCAAGGAAAGACTTGGCACAGAGTCTCTGAGACTCACAAACAGATCTTTACACTCCTAAAACAAATCTAACAAACAAATTGTTTTCTGCAAAAGCCCACTCCCCTTTCGCTCCTCTTTTATTTCCTATGGGAGGGTCCAATCACCTTCCACCTGTGACTTTACTCCCAAGTCTACTCTGATTTCTGAGGGGTTCTTCTGGCAGGTCTGCGCATGTGCACGCTGGGAACAGGCTCCAGCTGTTCCTCTGCCTCACTGCTGTCTAGCTCCGAAGGCAGCTGAGAACTGCCAGATGGCCTCGGCCCCATCTCTGCCTCTGACACAGAGCCCTCATCTGAACTTTCTCCAGCCTCCAGGACTGACCCATGCTCCTACCCATCATTCTCACTGTCCGACTCTGCTGCCAGCTCCACTCGCCAAGGGTGGGCCACAACACTGGGTATGGATGAAGTAAGCAGTACAGGTAATCCTTGAATTACAATTAGAATTAGAAACTTCCATCCCTGAGCAGGGCGATCGTTAAGTGAGTCACTCTTGATTTTATGACCTTTTTGGTTGTAGTCACTAAGCAAATCCAACTTCCCCCACTGACTTTGCTTGTCAGAAGCCGACTGGGAAAGTCACAAATGGGGATCCTGTGATCCCTGGAAGAGCACAACCGTCATCAATACCTGCTGGTTGCCAAGCACCCAAATTTTGATCACGTGACTGCAGAGATACCGTGACAGTCATAAGCGCAGTGACTGGTCGTAAGTCACTTTTTCCAACGGCTTCGTCACTTCAAAGGGGAGCGAAACGAATGGTCATAAGTCAAGGACTATTTGTACCGATTCAGACAGAAACATCCCCTTTATAATACCAACTTTTTAGTCTCCTCCAAGCAGCAAGACAGGCAGGCAAGGCTTGCACACCTTCGGAGAAATCAATTTGAAATTAAGCTGATGGCTGCATGTGACCCTAAGGTCATCCCCAATTCACTTCTGCATTAAATCCCATTCAAAATACTTACGAGAGAAAGGTTTTAAAAAAAAGAAAGAAATAGAAAAAAAAGAGGGGGTGGGAGGACTTGTAGCTGCCCCTTCTTCTCATCTTTACATCGGAGAATAAAAAGTATCACAAGAAGACAAGCCTGCAGATCAAGCCAGATGCCCCCACCAGTAGCGAAACCGTTCTGTATATCTAAAGGGGCTCTGAAGCAAATGATTTATTTTATTTATTTTATTTTATTAAATTTATACCCCGCCCTTCTCCAAAAGGACCCAGGGCGGCGCACAGGAATTTAAAATACAATACAAAATCAAGTAAAAATTTAAAAAACTTATTTCCTACCCATCCTGCGCTAAAAACAAATTAAAATCCCCAAATTTAAAACTGTCTAAAATAGTCATTTGTGGAGGTTACGCTAGGCCGGCTAAATGGAACAAATGTGTCTTTAAACACTGGCGGAAGAGGCGGAGGTCGGAGATGGTGCGAAGTTCAGGGGGTAGGTCTTTCCAGAGGGCAGGGCCCGCCACAGAGAAGGCTCTTCCCCTGGGTGTCGCCAGTCGGCATTGTCCGGCCGACGGCACCCTGAGAAGGCCCTCTCTGTGGGAGCGGATCGGCCGTAGGGATGTATGGGGCAGGAGACGGTCTCGCATATAACTAGGCCCCGAGCCATGGACCGCTTTGAAGATGGTCGTCAATTGAAATGCCTATACAAAAGTGCTGTCTTTTACAACAAAACTAAGTTGTGAGAGGTGCACAATACAACAGCGATTCAATGCAATAAGTGAATTCAATAGAGATTAAAGTGAAATTTGCCCCAAACCTGACCTTGAACTGTACAATCAGACACGTTCTAATAAGTAGCACGTTTCCAAACTTCATCAGTTCAACATCTGCTCACTTGGGATTGTGCAAGAATTTGACTGAGATCCAATCAAACTTCTCCATCAATCTCACCTTTCTTCATTGAACTAAGTTTAACACACACACACACACACACACACACACACATGCACACACAAAATCTGATAATTCCAAACACATATGGACCATTCAGAAACCTCTGGGTTGTTTCCAACAGTCATTTCTGAAATTCAGATTGCATCTCCTAATTCAACCACTCTACTAGATGGATGTTTCCTAACCAGTTCAAATTGGTCAGTTGGACTGATTTCCTACATCAAGAATTGCCTATTTGGATGTAGCAATTCAACTGAGATTCTGTCTGATTTGCGTAGGCCAAGTGCTCTCTAAAACATCAGTACAGTACTAGCCTGTTCCAAAACTGTATTATATGCCGGGTCTGTAGGAAATGAATTCCTTTTTTGGATATGTAACTGTTAATCTCTATGGGGTTGTTTGAGGGAAAAGGGGGGAAGAATGCTTGGTGCATATAAATGGAACATTTTCCCTATGGTTCCATCTCTTGCTTTTATTAATGGTCACAGACTCATGTCCTTAGCTCACAGCAAGAGAAACTACTGTGGGTTTTCTTTTAAATAAAAAAAATGTGCATTGCACTCTGCTGATTATTCTAAAAGCAGCTGTTACAGCACAGTCCTCTCTCCCAATGCAAGGGAAGCAAAGGAAAGAAACATAAAGGATGCATTAATTAGACCCGCTTTTGACAGAGTAGGACAAATGGAAAACATGACCAGGAACAACTTTCTAGACTAATAAATGAATAGGATGCAGGAGAAATATACCTGCTCCATATTCGGAAATGAGCTGACCTCAATTTATGCTCCCCAGAAGTAATTTCTGAATCTGAATATACTCTTTTCCTTGTTTTTCTATTTCTCAACATGTTGCGATGAAATGCAACCATTCAGAAGTTGAATGAGAGAGTGGTTGCTTCAACACTGTGGCTCAATGGCCATTGGAGGAGATAACCAGGCTGAGGGAGGGGTCAAACCCATCGTAAGCCACAAATCTATGCATGCCCACAAGAGATCTAAGTCCAGCCCACCTTGAATGCCTTTTTTAAATCTCCCATTCATTTCCCTTGACCGTTAGTTGATCACATTCTTGTAGAGAACTTAAACTTGCAATCCACCTTTTATACACATTTGTACTGTCTCTGAATCTCCAGATTTCTCCAGCGCTTGACAGCCAGGATGTTTGTGTCAACAAGGGCAGCACATCCATCATCAACAGCATTCACCACAGGAAAAAAAGAAGCTAACCAGATGTGGTGGAGTGGGTGAAGAAGTGAAGAGAATGGCTGTCAGGCCTGGAAGCCATTTTTTACATTGGGCCTTCAGGACTGCCACACTTTCTACTGTGGGAAAGTGGGAGGGGGGATTATATGGAGTATGGGAGATATATTGTCTAGATAACATTCCTTTCTCAGAGAGTCAAGGACATTTTGCCCTGCACCTGGAGTGGTGTGACTAGGAGCCATCTCCATTTGGGACGGTGCCTGATTGGGTCATGTGATGGTCATGTGGGTACTGGGCAGGGACATGAACTTTCACTTGAGTGGGGAAAACCTGGAAACTTTCAGATTTGGGTTTTCCCAGATGTGCCAATATGACATCGCCAATAAAATGGAACTTTGAGGAAACTCCAGCCTCGGAGTCTTCTTTCTTTGGAGGTGTTATTTGGAACCCTGACATTGGCGAGCTTAGAGCAAGACATGACACAGACTTGATCTCCCCCAAATCTCTTAAACCCTTCCTTATCTGGTTGTCCCCAAGAGAATGCAGCCAGTCTGGGAAGATTCTTTCTAAAAAGGCAAGCAGCAATAAAGAATCTTCTCTGATCAAATCAGGGTGATGCTTTGGTTTCTTGTGACTGACACTAGCAAATGCTAGTGTAGCTATTCCCTTAGTTGGACTACAGGTAGTTCTCAACCTATGCCCCAAAAATGAAGCCTACCCATTACAATCATAAATTGTAAGGTTGTAAAATGACCAATCCGATTTTAGGGGTTTTTTTGGTGGTGGACATTAAGCAAATGCTGAAATGTTAAATGGCCACCACCACATTTTTTAAAGTGAATGTAACAGTTGATAAATTCACTATGGGGTCATTTTGCCGAAACTGGAAGTAAATTTTGCTGGCTTTCAGCAAAATCATCATAAAACACAGTCACAGGACCGTGGAACCCTGTAAGCGGCCATGTTGCCAAGCATCTAAATTCAACCACAGCATCCCAGAGGGGACCTGTTATCACTTGAATCCAAGTCACAAGTTGCCCATAGTTAAATCCATCATAATCCAGAATGGATGCCAAGTGACCAGTCGTACGTCAAGGACTACCTGTATTTTTTTTTTACCCAGGGCTGTCCTTCAATGGACCAAGAGCAAAACAATTCATTAACAGCATCCCTTGCCCTTCCGCTCTCTTTCTAAAGAGCCTGCAGGCCCTGATTAATAAGTAGTCACTCTGGCCCACCTCCTGCTGCCTCGCAATTCCTCTGCTCCCCATTAAAAAACATTGCAGCCCATTCAGCTATGGTTAATAGCTATACCACGGGCATTAGCAAACAACCCTGAGTAGTATATGGCTTGTTAATAAGGCCCAATTAATTCTTGTTTTGTTCTTTGGTGAGGCTATCTATTTCGTTTCTTTCCTGTAATTTGTCCCATGGCATGGGACTCTGTGGGAAGGGGAAGTGGGAGGGAATCTTATTTCTGCAATACCGGATTTCTAAATTATCTCAGCGTTGCTTCTTCCCGTGAGAGACACTGGCTTTCCCCCATCCTCTTTTCTCCCAGGAGACAACCGAAAACACAGTACAGGGAGTCCTCCACGTACAGTCATTCATTTAATGACCATTCAAAGTAACAATGGCACTGAAAAAGCGACTTAGGATCGTTTTTCACACTTACGATCATCGCAGCATCCCCTTGAACAAAATGCAGAAGCTTGGCAACTGGCATGTGTTCATGGCCGTTGCAGTGTCCCAGAGTCATAGGATCACCATTTGAGATCTTCTGACAAGCAAAGTCAATGGGGAAGCCAGTTCCACTTAACAACCATGTTATGGACGTAACAACTGCAGTGTTCTGACCTGGGCTTCCCCAAAAAGCACGAGGCAGAGTCCTGGTCCCGACAAAACTCCTGTTATTAAACAAATGTGAATTCCTCTCATTCACATTCAGCAAAGGCCTGGCAAATAGTCTTTCAAAGGAACATTTATGACTACAGACCTTATCTATCTCGGAAAGCTGCCTCGTAGATATTTTCCAAATGAGGTGCTGTGGAAAGAAAGACGGGGCACAGAGTCTCTGAGATTCACGGACAGATCTTCACACTCCTAAAACAAATCTAACAAACGAACAAACAAATTGTTTCATGAAAAAGCCCACTCCCCTTTCAATCCTCTTTTATTTCCTATGGGAGGATCATCTTGTCTGTTTCTGACTGGGTTACCATCCAGAAATATAACTTTTATACACCCAATACAAACACACCTGACAAGACTCTCAGACTAACGTGTGGATCCAAACATGGTTGTCTGTAGGCTTTGTACTTTGTGAATGTTCCAACGCACTTCACAAATAACAAAACCCTCCCCCAAAGAAATTGCCAGTAAAATGTGTTTAGAAATATGTTGCCATAGAGAATACATTTATCTTATGGGACATGGTGGCTCAGTGGCTAAGATGCTGAACTTGTCTATCAGAAAGGTCGATAGTTGTTTGAATTCCTAGCGCCTCATAACAGAGTGAGCTCCCATTCCTTGCCCCAGCTTCTGCCAACCTAGCAATTCAAAAGCATGTAAAAATGCAAGTAAAAATATAGGAACCACCGTTAATGGGAAGGAACAGTGTTCTGTGTGCCTTCGGCATTTAGTCATGCTGGCCGCATGACCACGGAGACATCTTCAGACAGTGCTGGCTCTTCAGCTTTGAAATGGAGTTGAACACTAGAGTTGGGAACAACTACCACATATGTGCAAGGGGAACCTTTACCTTATTTTATCTGTAAAGATTTGCACAGCGTTGTGTGTATGCTGCTATACATTGTTTTATGCAGCTTTTCCTAAATTACAGATTAGTGCCAAAAAAAATAATAATGGGGAAAACGTGCATGAATATGGACCCAAAGCAGCAGCAGCAGCTATTCTGTAAGTATGCACAATTGTTCTACAACAGTTTAGTGGCAGAACATATTCCTTACGTGAAGAACCAGTGTTCAAAAATGTTATGCAGCCCATAATGAGAAGATCTCACTGGAGAACTCAAAGACCCATCGGCTGAGTCGATGTAAACAATATTAATAATATCAATATTAATATTAATTATTATTATTATTATTATTATTATTATTATTATTATTATTATTATTTTATTTTTCTATACCGCGTCCTCTCCCCAGGGGAACTCGGAGCGGTGCACAGGGAAAAAATTAAAACAACATAAAATATATACATAAATAAATACAGTAAAAACAGATTAAATCTAATTGTCCCTGCACTAAAATCCCCATTTTTAAAATTAACATTCCCTAACCCCTGAGGTAGAGACTAACCTAGGCCGGCCAAGCAGAAAAAGTGTGTTTTTAATTTCTGACGGAAGGAGCGGAGGTCCGTAGTTGTTCTAATGTCGGGGGGAAGGTCGTTCCAGAGGGCTGGGCCCGCCACAGAGAAGGCCCTTCCCCTGGGCGTCGCCCGCTGACAAAGTCTAGTGGACAGCACCCGGAGAAGTCCCTCTCTGTGGGAGCGAATCGGCCGGGAGGATGTATGTGGCAGGATCCGATCCCGCAGATAGCTAGGTCCCGAGCCATGGAGCGCTTTAAAGATGAGAACTAGCACCTTGGATTTTATTCCTTGCTTAGATTGATTGGAGTAGTTGCCCATCCCATTTTTACCTGACTCTAGGCAGTTTCCAATAAAACAAAACAAAACACGTAATTGATTTAAAAAAAAAAAAGCACAAAACAGCTGGATTGTCCACACTAAGGTTTGGATTTTATCACTTGTGCGGGGTTTTTTCCTCCTCTTCACATCTTTATCTTGTTATTATTTTGTGTCAAGCGTTCCACTGACTGAAGATAGTTGCATCTCCCTACTTAAAACGGCGCCTGGGGAAAGCAGAGACACACTGAGATGCAGAAGCAACACATGTGCTGCTTAATGAAAAACTCCCAAACTTCCTCCACTCAGTCCCAAAGATGCTTTTTTAGGAAACTTTCTTTTTTTTTTTTTTCTTTTGAAGATATTTCGCTTCCCATTCAAGAAGCTACTTCAGCTCTGGAAGGATAGTGGGGAATGGAAGGATTTCAAGAAAGTCCAGTTGCCTCCTGAAAAAGCACCTTTGGGACAACCATGACCTGGATGACTGAGAATCTCTACAGTCTTTTAGCTGTGCAATTTGGGATCAACACCCTTGGGAAAGGGGAATAGTAATAAGGATACAAACTTGTTGGTTTTAGTAGAAAATTTTGTTTTCTGAAACAAATATTATGCCTTGTATTTGTAACGTATTAGGGTCTGTAAAATATCTGGCAAATGTCAAAAAAAACCTTGCCATTTGAACCCTTATCAACCTGCAATCTATGGGCATAGAACTTATCCCGGAATGGAGCTGTAAAGAGCTGTAAAACTGACACCTTTGATATGTCCCCCTTCTGCCTAAGAACGTACCTCACCTTTGATCTGTGCCCTTCACAACAGGGGGCCAAATGGCCAATTGTGGGAAGGGGAAAGAGACAAGACTGATAAAGCTAGTGATGAGGTTTCCAACTATACAAAAAGGAGCTACACCTTCTCTGAAAGGTAATTCTTCCCTGCATATCCTTGGGGTATGTTGGGAACAACTGACCACCATGTCTTTAAACTTCGATCAAAGATTAAATGCTGATTGTTATTCAAGCTTCTGTTTAAGTCTCATGTTTGGCTCATTGTGACGTGGATGTTTTCTCAAACTTCTATGGGTCTCAACGTATTCTCAAACCTTACATTGGGATTTCCAGAAGGAAAAAAAATTGCAGACTACAGAAAACAAGAGGTGACCCTGAGGACACAGGTAAGCCTCCAAGCGCATCGACAACCCTCTAAAACAGGGATGTCAAACTCAAGGCCTGGGGGCCAGATCTGGCCCATGGGGTGTTTAGATCAGGCCCGCAAAGCCACCCTGGAAACAGTGAAGGACTGGCCCGGGGTGCCTCTGCCAGCAAAAATGGAGTTTGTGAGGGCTGCATGCAGCCTTCCCAAGTTCCATTTTCACTGGTAGAGGATTGCAGGAGGCCGTTGAAGCCAAAAATGAAGCTTGGAAGCCTGTTTTCACTGGCAGAGCACCCCCAACATGAGTGATGTTGAGCTAGCTACAAACACCCTGGCCATGCCCCTCCCTCCCCCAGAGGTCAAACACAACCCTGTTGTGGCCCTCAATAAACTTGAGTTTGACAGCCCTGCTCTAAAAGGATGCAAATGTCCAACTGTCTGCAATGAATATAAATCCTTCCGTTCCTCACTATCCTGTCAGAGCTGAAGAAGCTTCTTGGATTAGAAGGGAAACATCTTCAAAAGAAAAAACTAGGCACCCCAGTTGCCTCCTGAAAAAAAGCACCTTTGGGACAACCATGACATGGATGACTGAGAATCTCTACAGATGTCCTTCACTCAGCAAGGCCACCTTACCTATGGCACCTCAAGACAAGATTTCCCACCCATGCAGATAATCATCATTTCTCTAAGACCCTTCGCAGCAAGGCCCAGAGATGGCAGTGTTCGGTTTCTCCTCTCCCAGATCAACCCCTACTCACAGATCCTATCAAAACCGCTCCACTGAGTTCGGAAATGTGTTCCAGCACAGAAGACTCTGCAGTGTAAACAAGACAGCTCTCGGACCGTCATGCAAGTAAATTATCCAGCAGGGTTGTAATGCATACTGTTTTCCATTTGAATTCAGACAGCAGGTTATCTAGGAAGAAGCAGGATGAGTTTTGGAGCATGAAGAATCTATTTTAGGAAGAGGCATATTTAAGGAGATTTGCACAGTGGGACAAAGGGTGATCCCATCAGCTCAAGCAAAACACACGGCGTTCGAATGCCGAAACATCCGCTCGACACTGCAGTGTGAAATCCCGAGTATCAATTCTGCAAGATCGCTAGTGAATCTGGTGGGTGCTGAGAGGCTGGGGAGCTAACTCAGCTTGACAAGGGACATGAAAGAATTTCACTACCGTTTTCAGAGGGAGCAGATTTGAAAGAGTTGTCAAAAAAGACCACATCCATATCACAGAGATTGATGTTAAACCCAACTCACGAGTATGCATCTTTCACGGAACAAAATGGGACCTTTTTTAAAGAAAGAAAGTGTTTGTGAAAGTATTACCTGGAATAAAAATAAGTACTTTAAGCATTGCCTAGGAAAAGTACACCCTGCCAACAAAAGGGCGTATAGTCAAGACTCTGGTTTTCCCAGTTGCAATTGATGGCTGTGAAGGTTGGACCATATGAAAGGCTGAGCACCAAAGAATGGAGGCCTTTGAACTCTGGTGCTGGAGAAGACTTCTGCGAATCCCTTGGACTGCAAGGTGATATTGGTCAGTCCAAGAGGAGATCAACCCTGTCTGCTCTTTAGAAGGCCAGATCCTGAAGAGGAAACTCAAATACTTTGGCCACCTAATGAGAAGGAAGGACTCGCTGGAGAAGAGCCTCATGCTGGGAATGACTGAGGGCAAAAGAAGAAGGGGACGACAGAGAATGAGGTGGCTGGTTGGAGTCCCCGAAGCAGTAGGCATGAGCTTAAATGGACTCCAGAGGATGGAAGAGGACAGGAAGGCCTGGAGGAACATTGTCCATGGGGTCACGGTGGGTCGGACATGACTTCACAACTAAGAACAACAAGGGAAAAGTAGAATTAAGGAAAATAAATGCTATTCTGCGAATATATTCAACTATCCAATATATTCATTTTTCCCCCACCATCATAGCCGTTTCCCCAATCCTCATTGCTCTCTCTCAAAAATGTTGTAGAACAGTTAGAGTCTACCAATCTACCAACTACCCAGCAGACTGAAAGACTGTGCGGTCCACAGAGACTGCAAAACGGAACAGATTTATTGTGAACTGCACCCCCTTAATCCCTGATTAGTTGCATTATATGGTTCCAGATTATTGCACCAGCCAAAAAAAGATTACAGGAGTAAATCCAAAGAAACCCAAGACATTCCACGTGACTGATAGCACGAGACCTTACTCAAGAGAAGGAATCTTGAATCCTAAGCTTCTTTTGGAGCAATCAAGAGAGAATTGGTTTGCTGATAAACTAATCTTTCTCTAGCTGGATGTTGTTGGTGTGATATTATCTTTTGGACAATGAAGGGGATCTTCTGCATCTCTCTAACAGAATTACAGAATAACAAAGTTGGAAGGGACCTTGGAGGTCTTATAGACCAACCCCCTGCTGAAGCAGGAGACCCCATACCAGTCCAGACAAATGTTTGTCCAAGCTCTTCTTGGAAACCTCCAGTGATGGGGCACCCACAACTTCTGGAGGCAACCCATTCCACTGATTGACTATTCTCATTGTCAGGAAGTTCTTTCTTAGTTCTAGATTAGATTTGCCTTTGATACGTCTCCATCCATTACCTCTTGTTTTATCCCCAGGTGCTTTGATGATCAGGCTATGCACCTCTTCTTTGTGACAGCGCCTCAAATATTGGAAGACAGCTATCATGTCACCCCTAGTTCTTCTTTTCGGTAGACTAACATACCCAGTTCCAGTAACCATTTTCATAAGTTTTAGTCTCTGGCCCCCTAATCATCTTTGTTGCTGTTAGGGGTAAAAAACACCCCCGTTGGAAAATAAACAGGTGGAATAGTGCAATACACCGGACAGCAAGAGATACGTTGCTTAACCACACAATAACTATCAAACACTGATAGTAGAAAAATAGTCTTTACTCTTGTAGTAACTAAAATACTTCTTCCAAACAGTGATACTGACTCCTCCAACAATACAGTCCTTCACCAAAACCACAGTTATCTTACAGTAAGTCAAAACAATGATTCTCTTCCGTCTTCATGTACAGCTTCTTCCTCAGTGGCAATCAGGAAGCAAAGGAAAGAAAAAGGGATGAACTGTGTTTCCAGCTGCCTTTTTATGATTGAGCTGGGAAGCACAGCCAATCAGATTCCACATAGTCCTTAAAGTTACATATTCACTTTAACAATCTTGGCTTATATATATTGTCAACCCAACATCAGGATAATTATCCTAATAGTTGCTCTTCTCTGCAGTCTTTCTTTTTTTATATTATGGTGACCAAAACTGGATGTGGTATTTTGAGTGTGATCTTACTAGTGCAGTATAAAGCAGTACTGCTTTATACTGCACTAGCAAGATCACACTCAGAATAACACTTCACGTGATCACACTAGTAAGATCACACTCAGAATAACACTTCACGTGATCACACTAGTAAGATCACACTCAGAATAACACTTCACGTGATCACACTCAGATCCTGATACTAAATGTAGCAATGTAAAAACAGACATAAATATTTGTGATGTGAACAGATATAGAAATTCCAACAGAGGCGAAATCGACCAGTTCAGTAGCAATGTAAGTATGCACATGTGCATTTGTGTGTGCGCTTGCTTCACTTGCACCTCCCACCTCCAGACATGCACAGGATCTTCCGTGCATGCAGAGAGCATCAAAAACACACTGCAAAGGTAAGTCGAACGATGCGGGGGTGGGGTGGGTGGGAATCCGCTGTGCCACATGATTTACATTAACAGGTAATCCTGCTTTCATAGCTAATATAAATTGCGTGTCACAGCTGATCATTGGAAATACCAGTTTGACCAAACCGATAGGATTTTTTTAAACTACCAGTTCAGGCGAACTGGTAGCATTTTTACTACAGGTTTGGTCGAACTGGTCTGAACTGGTAGCTTTCCACCCCCGCCTTGAAACCTGTGCTATGCCCTTCATCTGCCTCACTAATACATTACTGTTTATGGGGCTCTCATAAAGTTTCAAGGTCTCAACCAGGGGTGAGATTCAGCCAGTTCAGACCGGTTTGGGCGAACCGGTAATTCCGAGGATCCGTTGGCCCCGCCCACTTACCCCTGCGAAAGTCTGCCCTATATTTCCTTTGTTTGAAGCCCAGTTGACAGCGCGGCAGAGCGAATTGCCGCACCTCCGCTGTTTTACTCACCAGGGCTACAGTAGAAGGTAGGTTTTACAGCTGTTTTCGAAAGGACTGCGTGTGCGCAAAGTGCGCACTCAGCGAACCGGTTGTTACACTTGTTGAATCCCACAGCTGATTGCAACACTTCAAGAAAGTTCACTGCCCATTGTGGTGTTCTGCACAGTTTTAAGTCTGTCCCCCACCCCATCCCCTGCTTCCTTATTTCTAGAGAAAGGTCTTCTGTGCTCTGGTGTCATTCTGAAAATCCATCCAGACAGGAATAAAGCCGAACAGGGAAAAATAACAAGCTAGAAGAGGTAATGAGTCTCTCCCATCTCTCAACCCACTCTTTCACATCTGAGTGCTGAAATGCGTTGTTTAACTGCAAATCAGGGTAAGTGTAAATGGCATCTGAGTGAGGAAGAGCTACCTGAAACTATTTTAGTTGCTCGGAAAGGTATTAAGAGGCTTTGGGTGTTGGCCTAGGTGGGCATCTGAGAGGACTACGTGGAACCATTTGGTGGGTGGGTTTCAATGGGCTCAAGATTGCAGCCTAAACAGCTAACATTTAACAATGGTCAGGACTCACAGTGAAACTGCTCGGGAACTCAATCCTGAGCAAAATGAAGACTTATAGGAGCCAAAACACAGGAAAGGAATGTATACCACACCTGCAGCTCCCCCTTTTTTTGCATCAGAGGCAGAGAAGGAGCTAGACAGCAGTGAGGCAGAGGAACAGCTGGAGCCTGTTCCCAGTGTGCCCATGCTCAGAGCTGCCAGAAGACAAGAATAACTAAGAAAGCAGGGTCGACTTAGGAGTAAAGCCGCACCTTGGAGGAGATTGGCCCCTCCCATAGGAAACAAAAGAGGAGCAAAGGGGGAGTGGGCTTTTGCGGGAAACAATTCGTTCCTTCGGTTGTTTCAAGAGTGGAAAGTTCTGTTTGTGATTATAAGATTCTCTGTGCCAAGTGTTGCATTGCCCTGCGTTTGGAAACTAGTTATCTGGCAGCTCTCCAAGCGAGATAAGGTTCGTGTTGATAAATATTCCTCTGAAAGACTTGCCTTTGTTTTTGCCATCCCTTCTGACTGGCACAGTTTGCCAAGCCTTGCTGACTGTGAATGAAAGGAATTCACAGTCATGTTAATAAAAAAAGGTTTTGCCAGGACCAAGCGTCTGCTTCATGCTTTTTAATGAAGCCTAGGTCAGAACGCTGCCACGGAACAGTAAAATAAGGCTTGCCCTCAAAAATGGGTTTGTTTTTCAGCAGAAAACCACCATCCATTTATAAGAGAAAATAAAGGACCATCCAAACAAAGCAACCCTCTTCAAAGCAGAGAAATCAGGCACCCAAACCTTCCTTCATTCTGAACCAGACCAACGTGGTGCAGCAAACGAATGCATTTCTCTTCTCCCAACCTACCTGAGATGTTGGTGGTGATCTCAGTCAGAGCAGTTTGACCAAAGCCCTTGCCAGTTCGTGCTCTTACTGAAAAAAGGTAGGTTGTCCCGGGATGAAGGTTGGAGAAAACATGGTAAGTTTCATTCCGGAGCTTGGAAACGGTGCGTCGTGGGCCAGGCACATTGACTGCTGGGTCAAAGGATTCAATGCTCTGGTAGCTGATCTAGGATAAAGGGATATGCTTCAAGACATCATCAGAACTCAGAGATAGCAATAGCAATGGCACTTAAACTTTATATACTGCTATAATAGTGTTTTATAGCCCTCTCCAAGGGACTCCGCCTATGGCCCCCAACAATCTGGTTCCTCATTTTACCCACCTCGGAAAGATATGGAAGACTGAGTTCAACCTTGAGCCTGGTGAGATTCGAACTGCCCAAATTGCAGGCAGCCAGCAGAAGTAGCCTGCAGTACTGCACTCTCACCACTGCACCGCCACGGCTCTTGAGATCGTGATTGATTGATTTGCTTGTTGAATTTATATGGCCTCCCCCCTTATATAAACTGTGCCAGACGTTGCTTCAACCAAGACCAAATATTGCAACACACACACACATTGTGTTATGTGTGTGCTATGTCCAAGCACCTGGTATGCCCAAATATGGGAGGGAGCACACTGCTTCCCTTTTGTCTTTCAGCTCCTTTATTTATTTATCAGCACAAATGCAATGTGTGTGTGTGTGTGTGTGTGTATACACAAAAAACAAGCAAGACAAAATTAATCTAGCATTCTTCTTCCTGATGCTGATTTTTTCCTACAGGCAGGGTATTATTTGGTAGAGGGGAATATTCCATCAAAGGCACGAATCTGCACAGGACCCAGAGTGGCTCTCGGCCAAGCTAACTGATCATCACAGCAAGAGACGGAGAGAACCTTCGGATACAGCCAGGAAAACAGCTTGCATTCTGCCGTTGAGACAATAGACTTGGAAAGAACTCTAAAGTTGCCCTTAATCTTCAAGACTATTAAAGAACGAAAGAACGAAAGAAAGAAAAAGCCTTCCTGAATTACAATAGAGCCTATGTCAGTTCTCCGAGAGGCAGCCTTCAGCCTGGCAGGGAAGAGCTGTGCAGATAAGCATCAAGCTTTCTCAGTCGGCAGTTTCCGCGCTCCAATAATTTTTGTTGATGCCAGAGAGGGCAAAGGCATGGGATAAAAAGCCGAGAGAAGGAAGGGAGGTTTTGCCTGGCTGCGTTTGGGAGAAGCCAAAACACACGCAGAGACAGGCCTATTCAAAAAAAAACTATCTGAGGACAATAATGAAGCAAAAAGAAAAGAAAAAAACCTCTCCATTCGGCACCTGGCTGAGAATAACAGAAAAGCCAATCAATTATTGCCAGGCTTGCCTGACAGACAAAGACACACCCCAATCATTGTGCAAGTCCTTGAAACTGAAAGTCAGTTTCTGCCCACCTTCCCAGGCCTTTACCTGGCATTACTGCTTAAGGGATCCCTTTATGAGAAGGAACGGCAGAATCTGAAGTGGGTGTGAAAATGGGGAACAGCCTAGAATTCCTATGTTGCCACAAGAGAATTAAGCCCAACCTCTCTTGAATGTCATTGACCCTTACCTAACCTTTGCCTAAGGTAAAGGTTTCCCTTGTATATATGTGCTAGTCATTCCTGACTCTAGGGGGCGGTGCTCACCTGTTTCAAAACCAAAGAGCCAGCACTGTCCGAAGACGTCTCTATGGTCATGTGGCCGGCATGACTGAACACTGAAGGCGCACAGAACGCTGCTACCTTCCTACCAAAGTTGGTTCCCATTTTTCTACTTGCATCTTTACATGCTTTCAAACTGCTAGGTTGGCAGTAGCTGGGACAAGTCACAGGAGCTCACTCAACATTACTTGGGTATGTTGAATATCCGTGGTGCTTGGATAAGAGGTTTGATCATGTTATGGTTGTTGTTGTTGTTGTTGTTGTTATAAAAGGCTCAAATGAGCAATGACAGCTGGTGAAAAGAAAACTGATGAAGCACTGCTTCTGATCGCAAATTGGTTCACAATTCTTGAGAAAGATTGTTTGATAAAAGAACAAAAGAAAGAGGACTCCAATAGTTTGTTTCTCTACCCATTAACGCAAAATAAAATATTTAACTAAATTGGTCCTCTAATATATAGGCAATTCTTAATAAATGTAAAAGCCATTCAAGTTTGACTTCTGATGCCTGTATAAAGGTATCCAGGTAGTCCTCTTGGTCACAATACAAAAGTACTTTGCCATTAACTTCCTGCAATATTTTTCTTCAACTTCCCTGGGATTTTCTGTCAATTGGCCACTCACGCAGTGACCACCACATCCAACTTTTCTTAGCTTTGTAAGATCAGCCAAGGTCAGTCTCTACTTTACTTAACTGGAATGTAAGATATGTATATATGCTCCCAAGGTAGTAGCATCCTATTAAAAGTGGCATTCTCTCTTACCTTTCATTTGGAATAGAGCGTCTCTCCCGAGATCATCATTGTTACAGCATCTGCATGTGACATCTCTAATTCCCTTATACTACCAGGCTATTGTTCACCCTCATAGAAAATGTCAATTAATTAGCAAGAACCTTCCTTTTCTGACTTTGGCAGAAGGATAAGCGAGATAAGGCACAATATCCATTTCCCCCAAATGATCTTATGGCATACCTCGTATTGTGTTATGAGACCATTGGGTTCCACCGGCTCCTCCCATTTCAGGAAAATCATGTCCTCCAGAGGAGTGAATGTGAGGGATTCTGAAGCTATGCCTCCAGGGACTTGAATGAGTAGATGGAAGAGAGAAAGAAAAAAGAATCAGAACACATTTCTTGCTCCTAAAATCAACAAGCAATAAGGACATATGAGTAGAATAGAATAGAATAGAATAGAACAGAATGTAGAGTAGAGTAGAGTAGAGTAGAGTAGAGTAGAGTAGAGTAGGAATAATACAATATGTTCATACAAAATATGTGAAATAGAATAGAATAGAATAGAATAGAATAGAATAGAATAGAATAGAATACTCTTTATTGACCAAGTGTGATTGGACACACAAGGAATTTGTCTTAGGTGCATAGGCTCACAGTGTACATAAAAGAAAAGATACATTCATCACAAATCATAAGGTACAGCACTATGATAATCATAGGATACAAATAAGTAATCAAATCATACTGGGAAACAATCAATATAAATTGTAAGGATATAAGTAAGAAAGTTACAGTCCTGCAGTCATAAGTGGGAGGAGATGGGTGATAGGAATGATGAAAAGATTAATAGTAATTATAATGCAGACTTAGTAAATAGTTTGACAGTGTTGAGGGAATTATTTGTTTAGCAGAGTGATGGCATTTGGGGGAAAAACTGCCCTTGTATTTAGTTCTGGTGTGCAGTGCCCTATAGTGTCATTTTGAAGGTAGAAGTTGAAACAATTGATGTCCAGGATGTGAGGGGTCTGTAGATATTTTCACAGCCCTCTTTTTGACTCGTGCAGTGTACACGTCCTCAGTGGAAGACACGTTGGTAGCAATTGTTTTTTCAAATGAAACTAAAACTGGGAACATCACGAAAAGAACCTTAAGCCAATCCTGAGGATGTTCAGAATTGTATCCCTGCTAACCTCAATGAGGGCTATTTACTCGTCTTGAATCCAAGCCTCCAAATCTATGCCTTTTTCATATATTTTTTCATGAACAGGCAGAAGATGAATTTTGGAAATGCATTTGCTGTGTTCAACTTTATTGATTTATGCATTGCATCAATTTATATAGCCACCCATCTCAAATATACTATTCTGAGCCACTCACGAGCCATTAAAAGCAATATGAAAACAGCAAAACAATACAAAAATTCTCATTTAAAAACAATAAAGACTCTCAAAAACATTTTTTTTTAAAAGCAGGCACAAAAATCAAGCGTCGCCAAGGTGAGTGGATTTTCAACTTCACTGTAGAAAACTGAGCGTATAATGTTTTGTTTTTTCACATTTAGATACTGTCATGTCTTCAACGAGACATTTTGCAAGGTTTTAGACACGGAAAGATATGCATATCAATTGAGCACTGATGACTGTCTAAATCATCTGCATTCAATTCTTCCATTCCATTGTCTTTAATGTCTTTAAAAAATACGTAAAATTGCGCCTATTTTTGTGTGATGCTTCCCATTAGAGGTACAGCTTTAATATGCCATTGAAGTTTCATCCCAAAGGTGCTTTTTCAAAGGGCAACTGGACTTCCTTGGTTTTCCTTGAAGACGTTTCACATTTGTTAAGTGAATCATGGTAGTTGTTAAATGAGTAATTGGTTAAGTGAATCTGACTTCCTCATTGACCTTGCTTGTCAGAAGGTCACAGAAGATACTGCAACCCTCATGAATATGAACCTGTTGTCAAGCATCTGAATGTAAAGCAAGGGACCATTTTTTATTATTCTTCTTATTTATTGTATTTCTATACCGCCCTCTCTCCCTAGACGGGACTCAGGGCGGTGCAAAGGAGTAATAAAAACAGATAATAAATACAAGCAGATACAGTTAAAATTAAATAAAATCAAATTTGCATCCCGTGCTAAAATCCATAGTTAAGAACCCCAACTAAAATCAATGGTGAGAAGGAACTATGCCAGGCCAGCCAGATGAAAAAAGTGTGTTTTTAGTGCCCAACGAAAGAGGCGCAGGTCCGTGATTGTACGAAGGTCGGGGGGCAGGTCATTCCAGAGGGCGGGACCTACCATAGAGAAGGCTCTTCTCCTGGGAGTCGCCAGCCGGCATTGTCCAGCCGACGGTACCCTAAGTAGGCCCTCCCTGTGGGAGCGGACAGGTCGAAGGGTGGTATGCGGTAGGAGGCGGTCCCACAAATAGCCAGGTCCCATGCCATGGAGCGCTTGGGGATGTTGCAACAGTCGTAAGTGTGAAAAATGGTCATAAGTCACTTTTTTTAGTGCCATTGTAACTTCAGACAGCCCCTAAATGAGCTATTGTAAGTTAAGGACTACTTGTGTTTTTAGTTTGCTTCTTTCCCAAGTACAATCTGTTTGTATATTACTTTGGAGTTGAGCTATTATGGTAACGTGCTCAGGGCATGGTGATTATTGCTATGGAATATCAGGCGGATTCTGCCATTTCGACCTAACAGAACCTCTATGGCGATTTTCTTTTCATATCATTAAATCAAGTGGAGGCCAGGCATTGCTGAGAGTGTAAATAGGAAAGTTTGCATCTTCCAAATTGATGGCTTGTTCACACACACACACCGTTTCTCTTACTGGACTTTTGAGATCGCCTGAGCAAAAGTTCATTTTAAAACCATGCATGGATCATTTGTTTATTTAATACATGTTTGGAATGCCTCCTGAAGGTGATGTTCATATAAAAATAATAAGAGTAATCATACAATCAGAGTATGAAAAACAAAATTGGAACTCAGCCAGGCGAGCAAAGCTATATACTAAGCATATAAAAGCAACATTAACCAGCAAAAAGTCAATGGCATCTCTTCAGCTGAAAAGGAAAAAAGAAGAACAGAGGAAAATAACTTCTCTAGGGAAAAAGCAGCATAATCCCCATGCTTGTACTCAAAATATAAGTGGTTCATAAACTGGAAATTAAAAGAAGGCTGTAACCTTATAGTGGTCTTACTCGAAAATTAATTCAATCAAAATCAATAGAACTTACTTCAAAGAGAGCATGTTTAAACTGGAAACATTTATGGGAAATAAATCCATTAAAAAACAGTGAAAAGAGCTGCTTGAAGATCTTTGAGCTTTTTTACTATTTATTTATCTTAGGGCTGTGCCAAACAATACATTTGGGTGAAGGGAGTTTCCCTACTATTCTCATTCAGTTTAATTTAAAATAACTTATTTATTTAATCGATCAATTAATTTGTATAACTGTCCATCTTAACAATGACTCCAGGTCTCTAACAATATTACAGGTGGGGTCCTTGGTGCTCTCTGAGCTTGATTGTTTTCTTGCAGACATTTTATTACTAAGAAAGGTAACGTCATCAGGTCCAGCACTGATGTTGTTACCTAGTTTGGTAATGAAATGTCTGCAAGAAAACCACCAGGCTCAGAGAGCACTAAGGACTCTGCAGTTCAACCTTGAGCTATAAAAATTCTTTTCTAGCAATATTTCAGGTTCCATTCCCACAATTGGTGAAATTTTCATGGGAGGGCTGTGACATTCTTGGACTCCCTTTCTAAAAGGTAACTAAACACAGACCATCTTCTGGGAATTCAGAGCCTCCCTGACTTCATACAATTCCAAATATATCCTATGGGTGGTTACCATGACAAAATAGCTCCTATGAGCCGTGGTGGTGCAATGGTTAAGAGTGCAGTACTACAGGCTACTTTTGCTGATTGCCGGCTGACTGCCAGCTGACTGCAGTTCGAATCTCACCAGGCTCAAGGTTGACTCAGCCTTCCATCCTTCCGAGGTGGGTAAAATGAGGACCCAGATTGTTTGGGGGCAATAGGTTGACTCTGTAAACTGCTTAGAGGGCACTGTGAAGTGGTATATAATTCTAAGTGCTATTGCTATAGGGCCATGATGGCAAACTTATGGCGTGCGTGCTAGAGGTGGCATGCAGACCCCTTTCTGCGGGCATGTGCACCATTGCCAGCTGCTCTTCAGGGTTTCTGGCACTTGCATGTGCGCCGGGCAGCTGGTCATTGCACATACCAGAGCATTGGAAAGTCAAAGCCCAGGTGGCTGGCATGTGCATGTGCATTCCACACGCATTCTGGTTTGGGCACTTGGTGCTGAAAAGATTTGCCATCACTGCTATAGGGTTTCTTCAGATAGAGAAGAAGAGGCTTGGAGATTGTAAGAGGAGAGATCACATGAAAAGAAAAACCTTTATGTTTCCATCTCAGTTTTAAAAAAATCTCCCTTTTTACAACCTTATAAACTCTTAATTCACGGTAGAGTCAGGCCACCTGGATGGAGCTGAGCGTTTACTGGCCAGATGCCCTTCCTGATGCCACATGGAGTTCACAACAAGTATTTTTTTTCTTTGTGCTCTAGGAGAAAAGCATCTGCCACTACATAGGATTGAACTCTCAGCTTTCCAAGTGGGAACCCAGTTTCTTCACCCACTAGGACAGCAATCCCCAATCTTTCTGGCATCAGGGACCGATTTTATGGAAGATAGTTTTTCCACGGACCAGGGGGGATGGGTTCACATGCAACCTAGGTCTTATGCATGTGCAAATGACACTTCGCTTGCTCACCTGCCACTTGCACAGACCGCTTCCTAACAGGCTATGGATCGGGGGTTGGGGACCCGTCTACTAGGCCCCCATGCCGCTCAAGATGTTTCCATCTCAATCAATTTCCGAAAGTGCACACAGATAACTGATGCAGCTGGATTCATTAACTTCTTTATGTACATAAGAATAGATCAATAAATGTACAATACCAACAGGTGGTTCTACCAAGTAAGCATAAGGCAGGAGAGTTACAGGCAAACACAAGCAGTTAGCTTCATTTCAGCAGACAAGTTCAGACAGACTGCTAGTTTACTTCTCAGAGCAGCAGCCTGCTTTGTTCTTAAGTTTCTGTTTCAATTCTCTGCACATATACAGATCTGTTTAAGCTCCCATTGGCTGACTTAGTTGCTATGCCTATTCATTGGCTGACCTCGTTCCCATGTCTCTCCCAGGCACGAACATTTTAACACAAAATGTATGCTTGCAAGAACATGAGAAGAGATAATATCGGCTATATTTAGGAAACCAGAAGGTGTATTTTTTATCACGGTTTTCTTTCTTCATCCATTCTTCCTAACAAGGCCCTAAGAAAAGAAAGCCAGCTCTCTTTCTGACCCAAAAGTTTTGCCTCCAAGTTCGTTCTCCTGCTCAAGCTGTTGTTAAGAAAAGAATCTGTCCAAGAAAATCTTGTGAACATCAATGCTCGGAAATGTCAAGGCCCTTCTGATCTCTCTTAACACTCTAAGAACTATAACACATCAACTTCGGGATACTCATCCTGAAGTGAAGAATGGAACTTTCACATCAAATTAAAAGGAACATGTTGAGAACAGAAATGTTAACAGCCAAAGGAAAAAAACCACACCATTCCATTGCCTGAATGTGTTTGCATAATCCTGAGCACTTTGGGCTGATTACGCCGGATAGAAACCCCTCTATCCTCCGTAAAATTAGCACTCAGACAAATATATGCCTGGTGGATCTGCAGGCAATTCTTGCTCATGTATATTTTATAGGAACTGCTTAATTCCATTTTGCATACACCAAGACAAGCCACCAACTAACTCAAAGTGAAAGAGAAGCCATGGAAGATAACAGATCTTTTCAGTAGCTGAAAAGTAACAAGATGTATGTTTGATGCTCAGTCTCTGGTCCTGCTATTCCCATTGGATGGTGTGCGTGGTGATGATGTTGAATAGCATGATGTAGCGTTATGGTCAAAAGCCATGCTTAAATAATTGATAGACCAACAGGATATGAGCAACAGCAAAATAATTCTCCCCGACTTGGTAGACCTTGAGCTTTTAATAAAACGAAGCATTGTATATTAGGGCAGGGGTCCCCAACCCCCGGTCCGCGGACCGGTGCCGGTCCGCGGCTTCATAGCAACCGGGCCGCAGGGCATGCGAGGAGGAGGGAGCAGCCCCCTGCGCAGAGGATGGCCGAGCGCGCCTCCACCAGCTCCTTCCGACGGCCCAATGCACTTTCCGGGGCTTCCTGGAGGGGCCGATAGGTCGGCTGGGGAGGTTATCCTGCAGCGGGCAGGCGAAGGACTCAAGCTGCGGCTACCTTAAGGTGCCGCCAAAGCCATCCGGGCGCCACACCCCCACCTCCCTTCCAGCCCCATGATGCGCCCGGACGGAGCTCGGGTCCTTCGCCCGCCCGCTGTGGGATAACTTCGGCAGCCAACATGCCGACTCCTCTGCTGCTTCCCCGGGGGGAGGGAGGGAGAGAATGACAAACACACAGAGAGGCAGACTTAGAGAGACAGAAAGAGAGGGGGGGGGGGGAAACACACATACACATACACAGAGTGACAGAGATGGGTGGAGGGAGGAGAGAGACAGATACAGAGAGAGAGAGACAAAAAAACAGAGAAAGAGAAAGAAAGAAAGAAAGAAAGAAAGAAAGAAAGAAAGAAAGAAAGAAAGAAAGAAAGAAAGAAAGAAAGAAAGAAAAAGAAAGAGGGAAAAAGGGTAGGAGGGAGGGAAGGAAAGAAGGGAGGAAGGGGAGGGAGGCAATGGAAGGAAGGAAAGGAAAGGCAGAAATCTATTTTCCTATTTCCATCCACCTCAAGCTACCTGTTTGGTTAACCAGGTTAAAGATCTATTTTTCTCCAAGTGGTCATTTCAAAGGAATCACATCCTCTGAGTCATTTCCTGGATTCAAACCAGCATCCCAAAGAGTCATGGGCTGCCTTTATATATACTGAGTGCCCATAAATCCATTTTTACCATCTTCAGAAGACCAAAGACTAGCCAGAAATGGAAGAAAGAAAGAAAGAAAGAAAGAAAGAAAGAAAGAAAGAAAGAAAGAAAGAAAGAAAGAAAGAAAGAAAGAAAGAAAGAAAGAAAGAAAGAAAGAAAGAAAGAAAGAAAGAAAGAAAGAAAGAAAGAAAGAAAGAACTTAGGACCACAATTGAGCCCAAAATTTTGGTTGCTAAGCAAGACCGTTAAGTCAGTTTCACCACATTTTCCAAGTTGGCCATGCCCACCGGGTCACATGACAAAACAAAACAGGCCACACCTTTTGGCTCTCAAAAGAAATTTCAGTAGTGGTACTGTTGATATTTGGCCCTAGACGGCCAAGTGAGCTGACTCCCCCCCCCCCCTGCGTGCATATGGGCCGCCTGTTCCCCCTCCCCCCTCGTCCTCTAGGCCAGCCGGTCCGCAGAATTTTCTTTAAAGTGAAACCGGTCCCTGGTGCAAAAAAGGTTGGGGACCCCTGCTCTAGGCCAGCCGGTCCGCAGAATTTTCTTTAAAGTGAAACCGGTCCCTGGTGCAAAAAAGGTTGGGGACCCCTGTATTAGGGAATCCTTAAGTATCTACATTTTATGCTTCATCTCGATTCATCATTTTAAAAAGTGTTTTGAGTCCTACAAGAAGGAACTAGGAAAATCTGTTCCAGAGCTGTTTCAATCAGGGGTGAGTTCCTGCTGGCATTACTACCAGTTCGGTGCCTGAAAAATTCTCATGTGCACGCTAGATGCACGCTTCGCACGCATGTGCATTTGCACTTAAAAAGATCTGCACATGCACACACCATTCAAAAAGGAAAAAAAGTACATTTTTTCAGCAAAGATTGTTCTGCGCATGTGCAGAACAGAAAATAAAGATGGCGGCATCCAGGATAGAACCGGTATGGTTACGCATCTGTCTGAGTGATTACCTATTCGGCCAAACCGGTCCGAACCGGTAGGAACCCACCTCTGGTTTCAATCCTTCCAGATTACACTCAAGCGATTTTTTTTTTCTTTTATGATGCCCCTCCCCCTTTATTTACTGTTCTCAGAAGTTACAGGGCAAAAAACTTAAATGGGTTAATATTATGGAAGTCAGCCCTAAAGATTGTGCATTATTATTTATATGAAATTCAATGCTAGAAACAAGCTTAAGCACTGGAGGCAAATTCCTTGTGTGTCCAATCACACTTGGCCAATAAAAAATATTCTGTTGTGTTGTGTTGTGTTGTGTTCTGTTCTGTTCTGTCCATCCCATCCCCTCCCATCCCATCCCATTACCATCCCATTTTCTTTCCAGCATGCTAACTTCCTTATTTAGTTGTTTGTTTGTTTATGTTTAATTAAAAGAGCTTTTAAATAAAATATGGATTGCAAAAGCACGCCAAATGTAGCTTTGGGAATTTTTCCAAACTCCTTTCCTGGACATTGGGGTCATCTCTATTTTCTTCCGCACAACCAGCTGTTATATTTCTTCCCTGTATTTCTGTGCATCTCTTGTGCTGTCTATGTGTGCACTGAGAAGCCCAGAGCAGGCTGCAGCCAAACTGTTGTGGGCTTTGAATGGAGCAATTGGCAGCATTCAGCATTTCTGCCCAGTTGCCTCGCTTGTGTATTGATCCACTTCCAAATTCCCTCCTTCCTTCCTTCTTTCCTTCCTTCATCCTTCTCTCCTTCTCCCCCCCCCCCCCCACGTCAGCTCCTCAGATCTATTCCATTCTGAATCTCAGTCTTTCACTAGGTTTTTCAACCTCATCAAATCTGGTTCAAAGATGTTTGATTTTAGAAGGATTATCCTGTCAATGGACAGGCAGAGCCGTCAGCCCTTTGTATAATTTCTTTCTAACATCCATTGTATCGCGAAGAATAAAAAGTCAGATGGATGTAGAACTGAGCACCGAGGGGGATGTCTTGGAAAACACTAAAGCCACGAGCATCGTTGCTTCTTGCTGTAGTGGGGACTTTAAGCCAGGCAGTGATTTCAAGGGACATTAACCAAGTTGTTATCTCCTCTTTCGAATTTCTCTTAGATGCTATGTACCAGCACCTGGCTTTATGACTGCACAAACAAGCCAGACTCCATCAGGTAGGGCAGCCACTTACCATTTACCTGGGAATGTTTGCAACTAGCTATTCTGATTCTCCATATGGGGTCCCAGTGTAAATATGCAATCTTGGGCAATTTGGCTGGATTATCAAAGCCCCTTGCCCCCTCCCTCCCTTATTATTGACAACCCACAATAATAATCATAACAGACAACGTCTCAGACAACAGACTTAACTAGAGATATGTATTTATTGATTTAACAGAGAGTCTCTAAAACCCCCAATTTCAAGGATGTCATTAAAGACAAGCGGAGCAGGCAATCATTTTGCAGGAAAAGCTCTGCGTGGGGGGGAAAAAATATCATCTGCCAGGCAAGCTTTACTGCACCCTCTAATTTTAGGCAGAACTTGGTATTTACGTTCACCTTAGAAGGAGAACGCAACCCTAATACCCTTCACACACAGAAGGAACAAAAGTAACTGAACTAAAAACAAACAAACAAACAGCAGAATGTGAAAATCAAAAGACATAATTCACTGCTCTTAGCAGCACCTTTCTGAATCTATAGTTTGGGGTTGGTGCGGGGAAGGTGGCAGGGTCGTAAGGAGAAGAGAATTCTCATTAAAGCTATTCTTCTCTTTATATTGTAATCATCAGCAAAGCATTAAGCTCCCGGGGCCAAGTTGAGACCTGTAATTTGCCTACCGCAAGCAAGCAGAAGGTTAGCCAGGTATAAACCATAATTTCTAATGTAAAGAAAGGGTTCTTTGTTTTTGTTTTGTTTCTTTAGGTTTCTAAGCTTTAAACGTTTCAGGTTTAGCACAAGCCATGAGAATGGCATTTGCACAGATTAATTGGTGGAGGACCAACCTCATGGTACCTTAAGGACATTGCTCAAAATGAACATTGTCTGTCTTTTTTAATCTAGGGGAAGCAATCATGACTCTAGCAGAATTTTCCCCCTGCTTCAGCCCCAATAAGGTTCAAGATTTTCCCATCTAACCTACACCTTCCTCAAAAGTAAACTATTACAATAAATGGATCAGGGTTGTTGGTTTTTGGGGGGTTTGCTTTACATTTTAATTCAAATCAGGCCTGCAGATGGAAAGGTCTACAAACCCCTTACAAGAGACATCTTGGTCAATTATGTTTTTTGCCCTTATTCTGAAGGAAGGAGGGGAGGGAAAGATGGAATGTCTAACAGGGAACAGAGAGGAGGCAGAAAGTTACTTAAGAGGGGAAAGACTGTCCTTAGAGAAGAATCTTTCACCCAGGGTGGGAGAAGTATGAGAAAGGGAGCATCTCCACCTTGGTACCATTAAGTATAGGTTCTGCGGGAAAATTGCTTCCTAGGCTTTAAAGATGCTGTTACATTACACTACAAGTGTTGAACATATTTCGAGAATTCCAGTGGTTCCTGGAATTTGCATGTCACAGAATAAAAAAGGGGAAGGGGAGGGGGAGGGGAGAGAGGGGGGAGAGGAAAGGAGAAAGGATCCTTTTGCCTTTGGACAGGAGTGGGCAACTTGTACCGTACTTGTACACTGAGCTGTGGTGGTGCAAAGGTTAGAGTATAGTACTGCAGGCGACTTCTGCAGATCACCGGCTGCCAGCAGTTTGCTAGATCGAATCTCACCAGGCTCAAGGTTGATTCAGCCTTCACCCTGCCGAAGTGGGTAAAACGAGGACCCAGATTGTTGGGGGCCATAGGCTGACTCTGTAGACTGCTTAGAGGGGGCTGTAAAGCCCTGTGAAGCGGTATATAAGTCTTAAGTGCTAATGCTATTATAACCAGTTCCTGCACTTGGAAAAAGATAGGGAAAGCATGCCCAGCGTGCCTGCTGGCAGTTTTCCTAATCCTTTCATAATAGGGCAGCTCAGGGTCGTGCAATTGGGAGGAATGAAGGAGGGGTCTTTGGAATGGAGGAGCCAGCTGTTCTCCAATTGCTTTTCCCATAGGAATGTACTGGATGGTTGGGGGAGTCGGGATCGTTCTCCCTTGGCCCCTTGCTGAACCTGACCCTTTTTCAAACTCTTCCAGCACCAAAATTTGATCCCATTCTGTTCAGCTTTCAGATTCATCCTTCTGATAGAGGATAGGGAGGGAAAAGAGAGGTGTGGGGGGGGGGGGAATGCAAACAGAGCAAAGCTTCTGGGATTCTTTCCATCCCCTTCACTAGCAACGGCCACGAGAGGCATTTGTATTGTCTTCCCTGCGCTGGAATGATGTCTAGGCAGGGATGTCTGCCCTTTCTCCCCAAGGAAAGAAAGAAAGAAAGAAAGAAAGAAAGAAAGAAAGAAAGAAAGAAAGAAAGAAAGAAAGAAAGAAAGAAAGAAAGAAAGAAAGAAAGAGGAGCCAAGGTATGTGCAAGCATGGATGGAAGGAGAAGCAGGCAGACGGACAGACCAAGGGCCAAAGCCCTTTGCATATTTCCCCCCCATTCTGTTGGGATGGAAAGAATAAAAAAAAGAGAAGGTTTAGGTCATCCAACAGATAATACAATACAATACAATAGCAGAGTTGGAAGGGACTTTGGAGGTCTTCTAGTCCAACCCCCTGCCTGGACTAGGGATACATTGGGTGTGGCCCGGCCTCATGAGGTCATTCAATCAGATAAAAAGCTAAAATGTTCTCTCTTGGTTTTTTGGTCCGAAAAAAACCCGTAAGCCTAACAGAAGACTATTTTGCTTTTTTAAAAGACCCGATAAATAAGGTAAATAAGGTAAAGATTCCTCCACACATATGTGCTAGTCATTTTCCAGCTCTAAGGGCTGGTGCTCATCTCCGTTTCAAAGCCGAAGAGCCAGTGCTGTCCAAAGACGTCTCCGTGGTCATGTGGCCGGGATGACTAAATGCCAAAGGCACACAGAACGCCGTTACCTTCCCACTAAAGGTGGTTCCTATTTTTCTACTTGCATTTTTACATGCTTTTGAACTGCTAGGTTGGCAGAAGCTGGGACAAGTAATGGGAGCTCACTCCATTATGCGGCACTAGGGATTCGAACCACTGAGCCGCCGACCTTCTGATCGACAAGCTCAGCGTCTTAGCCACTGAGTCACCTATAAACAAATAGATAAATAAACCCACCCTCAAATCGCATTCTAAATTTCCAAATGTGGCACTGAATTTTAACAATATGACCTTGGAGACATCCAACGAGATCTGAGAAAGGGCACATATACTGCAGAGTATTCATCTTCCTCTTGAGAAGGCAAGAAGGTTTGTTTGTCTGTTTTGTTGCAGATTGTCTCCACTGTCAATTTCTCCCTGGGATCTTTAGTAGAACAACTCTCTTCAACAAGGACAAGATGCATCTTGACTATTGTCGTTCTCCCCACCCCACCCCACTCCCCACCCCATGTTTTTAAAATGCCTGAACATGAGACCGGAGAAATCACAAGCGCGTACAGCCCGCTATTTCACACCAGGCAACTGCTGGGAAATATTTTGAACTGTTGATAACCACTTGCAGGATAATTGGGTTTTTCTAGAAGCTCACTAATCAAAAGAGCATCCCACTGGCCTTTAAATCAGTGAAAGAAACCTGGGCGCAGAATAAATGAATAATAGATACAGGAGAGGGAACGAATCAGTGGCCCAATACCGTGAAGCATGGGAACATGGGTAGTGAGCTGAGTTGTGAGAATTAAGATGCTATAAGCATATATATATTCCCTGTTTTCTTAGGGGAAACTTCTAGAGCAGGGGTCCCCAACCTTTGCAACTTTAAGTCTGAAGGACTTCAGCTCCCAGACTTCTCCAGCCAGACTTCTCCAGCTTTGCTGGCTGGAGAAGTCTGGGAGCTGAAGTCCTTCAGACTTAAAGTTGCAAAGGTTGGGGACCCCTGTTCTACAGACGATACCCTATGGTTCAAAATTGCTTCTTAAAGCTGTTGAGATGTTGGAAAATTGGGAGAAAGGTATGGGTGAAAAATTGAGAGCTCACATTTCTCTTAGTCCTCTGTTGCAGAGATGGTATTCAGCAGGTTCTGACCAGTTCTGGACATTTTGCGGACATTTTGAGTAGTTCGAAGAACTGGTAAATACCATCTCTGACTGGCCCAGCCCCCAACTATTTTCTGCCTCCCAAGTCCCAGCTGATCAGGAGGGAATGGGGATTTTGCAGTAACCTTCCCCTGCCATGCCCACCAAGCCAAACCCACAGAACCGATAGTAAACACTTTTGAACCCCACCACTGCTCTGTTGGATCTCTTCTTGAATTTCTTCTTATTCACTTTCCACTCTAAATACCTCTAACTAATCTCTTCAAGGTTCAAAAAAGATTCTATTATTTGGTGAGAAAAATTAGGGGAGGACAATCTGATTTGCTGTAAAAATCCATGCGCATAAAGTATTTCCGCTTGATTTACAAACTAATTTAATCAGAAGCGGGCTGTCCTGCATAAAGCACTTATTAAATTATGGAAACCTTGGGGGCAGATATATGTATCTGGGCAAGGAAGCAGATGTACGGTTTTCATCTGTTCTCAGCGCTATGCAAATGCTCTGTTTTATTACAAGTCTTTGTGATGCACCTGAGATATCAAAAGCAGGAAGATACAAAGGAACCAATTTTTTTTTTTTAAAAACTACTCTTGCTAGTTTGCATTACTCAGCCAGGAGACCACAATGCACTTCAACCATTACACTTCTCCGGCTTTTAAATGATAGTTATATTAAACCTTAACAAGATCATACAGTATTCCCAAATTAAGCTCTCAGCAACATAATCCCTACAAAGCAATTCAAATTTCTCAGAAACTCCCCAATGGTAATTACATTCTCAGTGCCACTAAAAAAAAAAAAACAGTCCTTGTTCTGCAGAAGATGGAGAAGAGCATTGTGTGATGTATTTTGTCACTTTCATAGAGAAATCCAACATTCAGAAAAGGAGCCATTGCATGTTTATTCCATGACTTGTTCCAAGAGCATTAATTAAGAAATGTCATGGAAACAAGTGGATAGATCAGCAGTTCGATCTAGTGATTAAGGCCCCAGACTAGAAGCGGGGAGATTTAGTTCTAGTCCTGCCTTAGCCAGGAAAGCCAATCGGGTGACTTTGCGCCAAACACCAGGAGGCTGTGAGTTCTAGTCCTACCTCAAGCATGAAAACTACTAAGGAAGGAAGGAAGGAAGGAAGGAAGGAAGGAAGGAAGGAAGGAAGGAAGGAAGGAAGCAAGCAAGCAAGCAAGCAAGCAAGCAAGCAAGCAAGCAATTTCTCTCGTTCTGCATTGTCTTTCTCTTTATTCTGTCTCACATTCCCCTTTTATTTTCTTCTGTTGTTTTCTCTGGCAAGCTAGAACACCTGCTCTTGCAAATTGCTCTGAATTTCATGTTCTATAGTAAGACATCAAAGTTAAGTTTCCCAATGCAGTCCTTGGGCCAATCCAGGGGTGAAATGCTACCGGTTCGGGCAAACTGGTAGCTCTGATGATCAGTTGTGCAACAATCAGCTGTGCCGTGTGAGTGGCACAGCTGATTGTTGCACAGCTGATCATCGGAACTACTGGTTTGCCCGGACCGGTAGCATTTTGTTACCGCCAGTTTGGGTGAACGACGCGCATGCGCATGCGAATGCAAATCAAACCGGTAGCAGACTTCAGAGCATTTCACCCCTGGGCCAATGAGCATGTGGTAAAAATAATAAGCAGCATCCCACCATCAACAGTAAAAAAAAAAAATCAGCAAGTTTTGCTCCTTGAGGAGAATGTAATAACATCAAAGCAATCCTGGACGTGGCTATTTGTAAGTCCAACCTGTTAAATGCAAGCGAGTGAGCATCATTTCCCTTTGGAAAATCTCCGGTTGCTTTTGGGAGGCTAAGACTGAGCAGGGCAACCAAGGAGGGTCTGCTAATGAGCCATTCCACTTCTTAATAGGAAATGCTTCCATTATTTAATGTTTTGGAACAACCTTTGAAGGATCAAATGACAGCCAAGATTCCTTTTTTCTCCATATCATTGATCTCAGTGGGAAGAGAATAAACTAGGGAAGGGGATGGCCTCGGAGCAACTCGGCTTTTGAGCTGCCCAGCTAGTGCCAACAAAAATTGACAAAGTTTCCTGCAGTTAGCAGCCAGTTTGATGATGAAAGGGGCAGTCAAATGGGGGAAAGGGGCTCAAAGGAGCTTGTATGTCCTAGGATGAAGAGACCAGATTTAACTGGCACCCCACAAGGTCTTGCCTTCTTTGTCTCTAGCTAGTTGTAGCCTGTTGCCTCTAGCCTGTTGCTAGTAGTATTGCTCAAAGAACGCTGTTCCCATTACTGTGGTTCCAGCCAGAGGCTGGGAAAGGCAGGAGAAGATTCTTCAATATTGAATGGAAGGGTTAATTATATTCTGAGGTTTTACGTGCCGTTTTAGTGGTTCGACTTGTCTAAGCCACCTCGACTACATTCAGAAAGCCAGAGTATAAATCAAAGAAATAAATCTTGGTGACACTAGAGAGACTTATGAAAGCTGGTTTGGTATAGTGGTTAAAAGCACCACCGGGCTAGACAGCTGGAGACTGTGAGCTCCAGTCTTGCCTTAGGCAAAAAGCCAGGTGGACTTTGGACAAATTACTGTTTCTCAAACTTAGGAAGTCGGAAATGGGAAACCACTTCTGAAAATCTTGCTCAGAAAACTGCACGAACTTGTTCAGGCACTCGCCAGGAGTCAAGAATGTCTCATAGGCACACAAAGAGAGGAGAGAGGAGGGGAAAGAGAAAGGAGGGAATGGGGAGGGCAGGAGAGAGCAGCGGAGGGAAGGGAAGGGCTTATACAGTAGTAGCCAAAATTATGGAAACATTTTGAGAAAAGTGTAATTTTTGAGGCTTGATGGCTAATAACACCACTTTGTTTTGGAGTAGCAGCATAAAATTATGTATCAGTGGAAAGACAAGGTAAAATCCTTCATAAAAGTTATTGCATTACATTCGTGATTAAATTATCGTTCCATTGATATATAATTTTAGGGTACTACTCCGCAAAAAAGTGGTGTCATTAGCAATCAAACCTCAAAAATGCTGTACGCCTTTCCCAAAAGGTTTCCACAATTTTGGCTATTACTGTAATATGCCAAACAGTCTTATGTATATCTAAGTATATTTGTATATGTTAACCTTTATGATTGACAGAAAGAGAGAGAGAGAGAGAGAGAAAGAAAAGTTAGCACTTGCAGGAGGAATTTTTTTAATGTAATAGATCATCAAAAAACAGGGCACTCTGTCTTTCTGTTTGCTTCTAACCTACAGATCAAAGCAACTTTTCCAACCAATTACTTTTTATTTATACATGAAAGAGGACTCAACAGTTTCTCAAAAGCATAAATTTCTAATGAGTTCCCTTGGACAGTAACAATATATGAGAAATGAAGTTTCATAAGCCAGTCTTGGACAGGTTGAGATTGCCACATTAAATAAATTGGATAGGCAGATAATTGAAACAGACATGTACAATTTACAGAATCACCCTGTTCAGACAAAGATGTATTGATCCCTGGAGAAACATAGACAGCGCAGTAGATTAGACATCATATTCAACTCAAAGGCTAAGAAGGAAGCCTTGTTAATAAGAAAAACAGCTGGAGGCCTTACAGTAGAGCGAAAGCACAGCTGGAGCTACTGTAAAAGGGAACAAGATAGAAACAGCTGGAACAATTATGGCATGGTTAAAAACAGCAGGCAAAATTAATAGTTGAGGAGGAAAAATAGGTTAGGAATGCAGAGCTGGACACAGCAAAAGCTGGTTAAATTCAAGCTCTGGATCTCAAACAGGAATATTTTTAAGGCCAGCCCTAATATTAGGTAAAGTTAGTTAAGGGGGGGGGGGGGGGACTAAGGCAGTGTTTCTCAACCTTGGCGACTTTAAGTCCTGTGGACTTCAACTCCCAGAATTCCCCATGCTGGCTGGGGAATTCTGGGAGTTGAAGTCCACAGGGCTTAAAGTCACCAAGATTGAGAAACACTGAACTAAGGGAAGGCAGCCTGGTGTTCCAGAAGAGTGGGAACTGAGTTTTGCATAGCCAGATTTTTAAACTAGATTGTGACCTTCAAGGACAAGGAAGGATGCTGGCTAAGAGCGCCTTTTGATTCATGATAACAGTAATGGCTAATCTTTTTGTTGTCACGTGCCAAAAGAACCTCCCTGCGCATGCGTGCACGAACCCCCACACTCCATTTTGGGCCTAGCAGGCCTCCCTGCAGCTTTCTGGGAGCAAAAACAGGCCAGGGAAGGAGCACTGCATCCCACCACGCCCCCATGCATGCATGTGCGACTGCCCTACCACCCTGCACATGTGAGCACATCTCCCACATGCGCCACCGTGCATGTGTGGCAGAGACCCAAAAATCAGGTGGCTGGTGGGAGGCACGAGCCCACAGAGACATGTGCCATAGGTCCGCCATCTTGGCATTATAGGAACAGAAGCAGAGGTGGTATTCAGGTGATAAGAGATCACCTATTTCCTATGCACAATGTCCTTTCCGCAGTTCCAAGGAGATCCCATCCCCATTTGCCCTCTGATACAGGTGACTCTGAGGGCACAGAGAAGCCCCCAAATGGCCCAAAGAGTTCTTGGGGAAAGTACCAGATGACTGCAAAGCAATATGAATGGAGGTGGTACTCAGCCGGTTTTCTCCAGTTCAGGCAAACCGGTAGCAACAGCTGCTGGAGGCTCCACCCACCCGCCCCGACGTAGTGCGTGAGCACTGTGCATGCGCAGGAGGCAGTCCACATGTGCAGATGCAGCGCATGCGCTTACATTTGCGAACCGGTCGGGAAGGTAAGTGAATCTCACCAATGAATATGATCCTTCCAACACTCCCCTCCCAACCTGTCAGAACTGATGAAGCTTCTTGGATGAAAAGTGAAACGTCTTCTTCTTCCTCAAGGAAAAAAAAAACCAGTCCAGTTGTCTTTTGAAAAAGCACCTTCGAAACCATGTAGAGTTTAAGCTATTATATTGTATTCTGCCTATAATACAGGAATCTCCCAATACTGCTTGCCTTCCTTTGAGAACAGATAGATAAGGTTCCATGGAGCTTATGTGAGGGGGTGGGGTGGGGGTGTCAGTCCTGGATCTCTTGCAACTATGCAATGATTCAAGGCTAATTCCCAGCTTGAGTCCTCCTCCTCTCTGCCTAGCTGGGTGTTTCCCAGCAGCATCAATTGGGAACCTAATCTTTTGCCTCAAACAGCAAAATTGCTGCAACCAGGTCTGTGTGGTATCTTTCCTTTTGTGAACAGTTATTCGTGCATCTCTTGACATTAGAATAATCAGATAGCTACCTAATTAGTTCCATTTCAGCTGAGGACACTATCAGTTAAACCTTCTCTTGGCTAATACAAGTACAACAAGCTTGTTTGTTTGTTTGAACAGGTCATAATAGGTTTGTTCACAGCACAAGCAAGAGATGAAACTGATCTGGAAATCTTTTTAATGCTTTTGGGTGAGAGGAAGCTGATGGCTACAGACTGCTTGAGTGGCAGCAATAACAATAGCACTTAGCCTTATATACCACTTTACAGTGCTTTACAACCCTCTCTAAGCGGTTTACAGAGTCAGCATATTGCCCCAACAATTTGGGTCCTCATTTTACCCATCTCAGAAGGATGGAAGGCTGAGTCAACCTTCAGCCTAGTGAGATTCGATCTGGCAAATTGCCGGCAGCCAGCAGAAGTAACCTGCAGTACTGCATTCTAACCACTGTGCCACCGAGATCCTACTATTGCCCAGATATTGGCCTACCCTACAGTCCCAGTAGCTCACCAAATGGGTCAGCAACACAATATATTTTTGTTTAATGTTCAAAGCCTGGTGCCTCTCAAAAAAGATGGACTACAATGACCCATTCATTGGCAAAGATGCTTCACTCACAGTGACTGCAGCAGAACACAATTTCCAGCCTCTGTTGTGTCATTTCCAACTACAGTGGCATTTGGCCATGCCCACTGCCAGCGACTGAGCCTGCTCAGGCTCTGTGCATATGAGTGTTGTGAACTACACACAAAGTGGTTCCAGAGAAATGTGGGCATTATTAAAATTAAGCCCACTAATATCCTCTCTCCAATTGAGTCTTTAGCAGTAACAAGCTCTTCCAGGTTAATTGCCAATACTTAAAAGCTGAAACAGAAATGTGGAGATTAATTACAATGTAACCTGGAATTGTAAAGTCTTATGATAAGGCTCTGAATGAAAACCTAAACAATTCTCCTGTGATTAATGTTGGCATTTACTCTGAACTTTTAAAGTGGAGTTAATTGCAAATGATGGGAGAAACACAGAAGGTCTGTGCTCAACCATCACCCTAAAGTCTATGAACAACGTTGCAGTAACATCCTTTCCCCAGACAAACAGGACCTTCTTCCAAATAACGGTGCTTAAATATTCAATGGTAGCAACAGATGCTTCTCACTGTGCTAAGCAGAAGAGAAACAGAGGTTTAGACTAAACAGTGTCGATAGTGGAGAGCATGGTTCTCCAACATCATACTATAGCATCTCCATATATAATATGGGTGAAGAGAATCGCATAATGCAGCGATTCCAAGATAGAACCTCTGAGATTTAATCCTTCCACTTTCAATTCAGCTTTCTAAGCAACCAAGACAAGGTCAGTTGAGGGAGGGAATAAAGTAAACTCACAATGTAATGCATAAAAATACATATTTTAGATTAAATGCTTTCAATTTAAATGCTAATTCTGGCACATATTTTTTTTCCTTTAGTGCACAGAGTGATTCAGAAATCGGATGGAAATTATTTCTGAAGGTGTGCAATGTAAAAATGACCAGAAATCAACCAGCCTACTCATTGAAAGAATGAGTCTAGTCAGGATTTCAATTACTTGGTAGCATCAAAATACTGAGACACCAAACAACGTTAGAGTCTTATTTCATGGGTAATCATCATTGAAGCTTTTCCAAAAATGACATGGCATTCATTAAGTCTTTTGCTCTCTAAAGAATGATTTCCTGGATGAGATCTGTTGATGACCCTCAATAGAAACAACCAAACAACTATTGAATGGTTGATTTACAGCCATTTAAAGTTACGATGGCACTGTGGGGAAAATGGCTTATGACTGGCTTTCATACTTACCTGAATCCCCGTGGTCACATGGACAAAATTGGGATGCTTGGCAACTGACATGTACTTATGGCAGTTACAATGTCCTGGAGTCATGTGATCACCATTTGTATCCTTCCAAGCCCATTTCTGACAAGCAAAGTCAATGAGGGATGCCAGATTCACTAGTGGTTTGCTTAACAACTATGACAGGAAAAATCATAAAATGATGCAAAACTCACTAAGCAATTGTCTAGCTTAGCAATGGAAATTTTGGGCTTGATTGAGGACTATTGGTATACATGGGATCATCAATGTAGCTGCTTTGAAAGTATCACCAGAAGAATGCCAATCAAGAGCCATGCCCCATCTGTTAATATAAATATCCTTTGCAACAGGAAACTATGCTTATTCAAGGCCAGAAATAATAAATAACCGGACTACCGAAGAGACCTCAGAGAGAGAGTGACATTAAGGCTTTTGGCCATCATTAGTATTTACCATGGAGAGATGTGTTGAGCTTAATTAATTGGTATGGAGCCTGTGAATAAAAGTCAGTCGCTGATGATAACATAATTAGAATAATTGCTATTGTTATTAAATCTTCAGTCTGTGTTGCCAAAGGATGAAAAATAAACAGTATTCTCTGAGGAGAAATATCTGGACTCTCCCAAAATCGAAAAGCCAAGGAAAGATTTTGTTCTTACAAATCTTAAACAGTTTTAATGTTTTTATATCCTGGTTTTATGGTGTTGAAATCTGCCCAGAATCACTCGAAAATGAGGCGAGCAGCGTATAAATTTAATAAATAAACAAATCAATAAATTGCTAACTTTTCATTTGTGGGAGGAATCTGCACAAAAGAATTCTTGGCTGAAGACATTTGCTTCAGGGAAATTAGAATTTCTTAATTTTGTCTGTTATATGTCAGACCTGGAAGCCATCTTTTACATTGCACCTGCCACATTTTCTGCTGTGGGAAAATGGGAGGGGGGATTATATGGCCTATGTCTAAATAACATTCCTTTCTCAAAGAGTGGACACCTCGCCTTGCAGCTGTGATGGTGTCTGATTGGATCATGTGAGGGACATGTGCATGCTGGGCAGGGACTTGAACTTTCTTTTAGGTGGGGAAAACCTGGAAGCTTTCAGATTCGGGTTTTCCCAGATGTGCCAATATGGCATCTCTAATAAAATGGAACTTCTTCTTTCGTTGGGGGTGTCACTTGGAACTCTGACATCATGTTCATTATCCAATTTATTCCTTACAGCACTAGGCTTCTACTTCCAGAAGAAGGAAGACTAAGGAACGCTGAGGGAATTCCCCCCCCCCCTCATCATGAAGGAAGCATTCAAAATTGTTGACTTCCTCCATCTTGCAGCGTGAAATGGTTTGACATGTCTTTTCCTCCTTGTTCTGTTCCTGCGCTGGTTAGCTATGCTTTATTATAATCCCCTTTTCACATCCATTCCTATCCGAGGGCAACTTGTTTGTCAGGTTCAGATCCTTCAACTCAAGTAACCAACGGAGAATTAAGCAGCTTCCATTTCCTCCGGTCTGTCTCTACCGCTCCTATCTTGTTCCTCCTTCCACACCGCCTCACAATTGATGCTTACATTTCAAACTGCCTCTTGTCTTTGGGTGCTCACCATGAGATCAATCAAAGAAACAGAACCGGGAGGAGAAAAGAACAATAATCAGCCGGTTTCATGCATGCCTAAATAAGGCCTAGTGGTAACCATGGTAACAGCAATGAAATGCTCTCCTCTATCGCGGTATGATCTCTTGTTTCTGCCACTCCTCATCTACAAGGCTGCCTGCAATGAACAGGCTCATTCAATGTAAAGGCATGAAATTTGGAAGAATGGCTGTTTTAAACTTTAAATGCTGATAAGATATCCAGGCAAAGTCCTCTGGTTGTTGAAAAGGACCATTCGACTAATCAACATTTAAAAATAGGTTCCCAAAGGTCTATTGTATTGTTCTGAACTCCCGTTTAATTTCCTTCCTTCCTGGTCCTCCATCTCAAATATTTATATTTTGCTTCATCGACAATGTTTGTTCTCACTAAAAGCAGAATGGAACCATCATCTCTCCATTTAAAAAAACAACAGATTGCCAAAGAGGTATAAGGTGATAAGGCAAAGGAAAGATGTGAGGGAAGGGGGAAAAACACTCATTTCTATTTTCTCCAATATTCATGTTTTTTTCCTCTGTTAATGAAGAAACTCGCAACTTTGGATATCTTCCAAACAGAAACAAGCTAGACAAAAGTCTCACACATTCATCCGAGTCTAATTTAGCAGGTATAGTTTTCTCCCAGAAAGGAGCAGATCTTGTGGCACCTGTTTTACCATCTCTCTAATTTAGCATTACTATTATAGTTGAATGTACTGTAATGGAACTTCAGACCTCCCAAATCTTTCTGTTCAGTGGCAGGTTAACTGGATCTTTGTTTGCTCTAAATGAGCAGTCAGATGCCTACATTCAGAGATATCACCTAAAATCACACATTTCAGTTCTTCCCCTCTCCTCACTGAAGAAATGTGCAAATATTTTGCTCATATAAGTAAAATGTATACATGCATATACAGAGAGACAGAGAGACAGAGACAGACAGAGAGAGACAGAGAGAAAGACACAGAGAGAGGGGGGGGGAGATGAGAGGGAGGGAAGGAGGGAAGGAGAGAGGGAAGGAGAGGGGGGGGGGAGAGGGAAAAATGAATTTCATTTTTCTCCACCAATTGCCGAAATAATTTGATGAGGATGCTCAAAAGATGTTCTTCATGGATGTTCAGATACCTTGAAAGATATAAATGTCAGATGCTGACTGAGATACAAAACTCACCATCTTCATCGGTCTGAAATATCATCTCTTTGCCTTCTTTCCGGCCTTCGGGATTGGACAGGATGAGCTTGACATGGACATTTTTATAAGGCAGAAGGTTCTTGATGGTGTAATGGCTGGTACCATGCTCCATCTTCACACATTCACGAACGGTCTGGTTATGGCCAGTGCCTACAGCATAGCGATAGCAGAGTGTGACAGTATATGTGTGACAGCGTGTCAGGTTGTAGCCCAGAGGCTCCCACTGAAGGATCAGCTGCCTGGGTTGGATCTCTGCAAAGGCAAGGCCTTTGGGGGCCCTCATGGGTTCTGCAGAAAGAGATGGAGAAAGAACGGAAAAAAGCAAAATCAGTAACTATCAGGACACTGGGAAAGGACAATACTTTGTCAACTTCCGGTGGAGAAGAATGCTGAGAATGAAAAGATGTTACGTCCTTTGGGGCAGCAGATTTAGATCAGCTGGAGGAAGATATAATAAATATGAGAATGGTTTGAATCTGTCTACTTACAACAATTCATTTAGTGACCGTTTGAAGTTACAATGGCACTGAAAAAAGTGACATGACCATTTTTTACACTTACGCAAGATGCATTATCCTCACGGTCACACAATCAAAATTCAGACACTTTCCAGCTGGCTCATAATTTATGACAGTTCACCTTTTGCAACCTTCTGATAAACAAGGTCAATGGGAAAACCAGATTCATTTTACAACATTATTACTGACAATGGCAGTGATTCACATGACAAATATGGCAAGAAAGGTCATAAAATCGGGCAAAGCTCACTTAACAACTGTCTCACTTAGCAATGGAAATGTTGGGCTCAATTGTGGTTGTAAGATTACAAAGATTGCCTGTATACCCTTCCAATCAATCAATCAATCAATCATGTGTAAGAACTGCTTGCCATAAAGTATGGTCTTGAACCACAGCTATGATTCTTTGTGAAAACAGCTGTAATTGAGTCCTTGAACCAGAAAGCCTGACCATGTGAAGTTCTCTAGCCCTTGCACTTCTTAACAGAATAACAAAATAACAGAATTGGGAGGGACCTTGGAGATCCTCTAGTCCAACTCCCTGCTCAAGCAGGAACCCCTATAGTGTTTCAGACAAATGGCTCTTTAATCTCTTCTTAAACACCTCCTGTGTTGGAGCACTGGCAACTTCTGGAGGCAAGTTGTTCCACTGATGAATTGTTCTAAGTGTCAGAAAATTTATTCTAGAACCTAAGGGCAGTTAGAACAATTATGTTAGACCCTCCAACACTGACATGATAATTCCATATTATCCAATAGACCAGGCAGAACATGGAGCTTTACATGAGTCATGCTATTGTACCAATACCCTGAGAAGACAAGAAAAGTCCCAGAATGTGTTATGTACCATAATTGCATTGTGTCGGAACCTATTAGAACAAACCTCATGCTAATGTTTATTTACGTGGGACGTTCTTCTTCTCTTTGAAATCTTATTTTTTTAATCTTATTTTTTTTTAAAAAACAATAAATGATTTCCCTGTATGATCTGATCCCCAATCATAATAAATAAAACAAGAGAAACCAGAGGGCCTGACAACGACAGAAGAACAGCCATTAATCTTATATGGTAAGACCACTGCTGAAGAACAGAAGTGGAACTCTGACACCAGGGCAGAATATCCTGCAGGAAGGAAGCTCCTTAAGAAGGAAGAAATCTCCCACTGGTTTTTAAAAGCATCCTGTTCTAAAACAGAGGTGAACATCATATGACTCCGGGGTTCATCCAGCTCTCAAATTAATTTTAAAGGTCTTTACAAGCAAACAAGCAATTTAGGTTTCCGGCAAAAGCAATATATCCCTTCCTTGGCACATTGTATGTAAGGAGGGAGGGAAGAGTGCCAGAGAATTATAAATGCCCCAAAATAATTTTTTTGAAAAGGTGCCTCATCCTTCTTTGGCATTGGTTGCACCCATCCATATCAGGAGAGCTTTCCTCAAGAGATGGCCCTATGGAAATTCAGAGTGTGATGGAAAAGCGTGAACCAACCTTCCTCTCAACAGACTGTTCAATGACAAAGATGGCCTTACAACATGCCCAAGAGAGACTCTTCCATATATAGAAGCAACATGTGTTACCCATCATCAAAGGAACCCTCATGGGTTCTGCAGAGGAGTTGGAGACAGAATGAAAAACAGCAAACTTCAGTAACTAATTTAGAGGGGGGGAAACATGCTCACAGGAAGAACTGCATTCTATCTCGATGCTCAGCTTCATAAGTAGTTTTTGACTTACAACTATTTGTTTAGCACAGGGGTATCAAACTCAATTTCATTGAGGGCTGCATCAGGGTTGTGTTTGACATTGTGCGTGTGTGTGTGTGTGTGTGTGTGTGTGTGTGTGTGTGTGTGTGTGTGTGTGTGTCTAAGGGGCATGGCTAGCTCAACATCACTTGTGTTGGGTGCGCCACTGGTAGCCTGAGCACCCTGCCAGCAAAAATGTGCCCCCGAGCTCTGTTTTTGCCTGCGACAGCCTCCTACAACCCTCTGCCAGTGAATACAGAGCTCGGAAGGGCCGTTTTTGTTGGCAGAGGCACTGGAGGCTGGTCATTTGCTGTTTCCAAGGCGGCACCATGGGCCAGGTCTAAGCACCCTGTGGGCTGGATCCAGCTATCGGACCTTGAGTTTGACACCCCTGGTTTAGCAACTGTTCAAAGTGATTTGCAATTTGGGTATGACTCACTTAACAATTGTTTCGCTTAGCAATGGAAATTCTGGCCCCAAGGGTGTCAAGGACCACCTGTACATGGTTAGTAGAGGCAGCTTTTACACTCACTGGCTGCATTAATTACAACATACTTATCCTGTATGTTATTGTATTGTATTTTGTGTTTTTAAGATGCCTGTGCGCCGCCCTGGGTCCTAACAAGGAGAAGGGCGGGGTATAAATTTAATAAAATAAATAAATAAATAAAATAATAAGGATGGTAGAGGACAGGAAGGTCTGGAGGAACGTTGTTCATAGGGTTGCGATGGGTCGGACATGACTTTGCAATGAACAACAACTTATCCTATTCACTGGATTACTTCATTTTCTAAATTGCAGAATAAACCAACCTCAAAGGCTAAATTCATACCCAATGATGTACAAAATCATCCACTAACCAACAGACCAAGCTGAACCAGAATTAAGAAAAATGATTCATTTGCAATGTTCTGAAAGCAAAACAAGCCATTCCAATCTCAGAACAAGACATTTCAAGACTTCTGGAAGTGATCCTTCTAGGAACCAGTAGTGCTGAAACACTCAGAGCCTCTGTGCTTTGAGAATGGTCCATTTCCAAAAACACCGAATGACCCATTTTGACATTGGAAAGTTCCACCATGAATTATTTTGCACACCACAGAAGCTTAGCATATCATGTGGACGCACCTGCTAGGTTCATAATTGACCTGGTGAAGAGTAAATGATCATGTTATGAGTATTAGGAGAACAAACCACTGTATGTAAAGATCAGTTCCCTAAACACCAGAAGAATCCAATAAGAAAGCTTCCTCAGATTAAATAAACTAAGGTCAGCTCCCTAGTCATTAAACCAGATTATGTTTAATGAACTCGGGTACATCAAAGCTAAGGGTCCCAAGATAAGATAAAATGCCCTTAAACATTGCTATTCAATAATTTTGGAACATCTACAACCATTTGTGCATCTCTTTCACCAAACGTTGTACAAAAATAACTTTTCATATGACTGGAGAGAGAAAAATAACACAACACAGCACCATACCGGTAACTCAGAAGACTCCAAGTAATGACTTTGGAAGCAATTTTAAGTATTGGGTCACCTAAACTGTGCCTCTTGCGTCCATGCATAGGAAATAGCCATGAACAATATTATACCGTCCAGTTTGGAATCTGCAGCAGCCTTCATAGAGATACGAGATATTTTACATATCTCTCAAATAAACTTATCATCCTATTCATAAGTAGGTGAAGCAAATGCACACAGAAGAGCAATTTCAAGCGCTGTAGGAACAGACAGCAAAAGTTGATGGTGCTGCAAAATTCAGGTTTTAAATCCATGACAAGCTCCTTCCCCTTGTGCCTCTCCAGGTGTTTCTGCCTTGTTAGATTTTTGGATTTTTTTTCTTCATCATCACACACACACAGGTACACACACACACACACAAATATAACTTTAGATGAAGAAATAAACCAAGACCTAAGCAAAATGCAGACATCGCTTTTCCTCTGCGGATCTTTAGAAATGTACTCTTTCCAATCGATCTAATCATTTTGCCTTTTTCCTCCCCTGCGTCTCTAATAATAAAAATCTATCACTTTTATGGGAGCTATTTTTCTTGCTGCTGTTCTTTTGAAAGCATTTTGGTTGTCCGCGTAGGGTCTAAAGTTGCGACAGAACTCTAAGTGGGGACACATTTCAGTAAAATTACCATCTCGATTTTAACTTGTGTTGTTAAGAGAACTTGTGTCCTGCTGGATTTAATTTCCATATTCGAAGACTGCTTTGCAGAAACTATATGCCTGAATGTGCTAAGAACTTCAGAGCTCCGAAGTGCTTTGAGCCTCTTGAACTCTTAAGAAAGTGGATTTATAGCCTTTTTCCTGCTGATTTACATCTCGTCTTTGTGCGGCCTATTTTTAAAAAACTGATTTATTCGTGTAGGTATTTCGTACTATGTTCTTTGAGGATGCACACATGCACACTCAAATAATTCCAATAAAACACTCCAATTTTAAAGTCATGGCAACAACAGGCAAAGCAAAAGAGCAACCAAAATAAATGTTAAAGAAATTAAGAAAAGAAATATAAAAGTCAACCAAGATACGGGTGTAGTATAATGTGATACACTTTGTCATTTCTCTCCCTCGCTTGGTTTACTTAAAAAAGATCTGTACACACTATTCCCATTCAAACCATCTCAAAGAGGCTTATTTGCAACTCTAACTCCCATTCTCACAGGAGCAAATTTTCTTGTGAATGGTCAGCAAGAACAATGGGATGGTTTCAAACTAGAATGAAAAGCAAATTTGGAAACTGGATAATAATAATCTCCAGTAGAAAGGTAAAGGTTCCCCTCACACATATGTGCTGGTCGTTCCCGACTCTAGGGGGCGGTGCTCATCTCCATTTCAAGGAGCCAGCAGTGTCCGAAGACATCTCCATGGTCATGTGGCCGGCACGAGTAAACGCTGAAGGTGCACAGAATGCTGTTATCTTCCCACCAAAGGTGGTCCCTATTTTTCTACTTGTATTTTTTACATGCTTTTGAACTGCTAGGTTGGCAGAAGCTAGGACAAGTAATGGGAGCTCACTCCATTACACGGCACTACGGATTCGAATCGCCCAACTGCCGACCTTTCTGATCAACAAACTCAGCGTCTTAGCCACCAAGCCACCACATCCCTTAAGATGATATTTTTCTTTTTCCTTAGGGCAGGGGTCTGCAAAGTTGGCTCTTTTAAGACTGGTGGACTTCAACTCCCAGAATTCCCCAGCCAGCAAAGCTTTGCTGGCTGGGGAATTCTGGGAGTTGAAGTCCACCAGTCTTAAAAGAGCCAACTTTGCAGACCCCTGCCTTAGGGGAATCTCTGGAAGATAGAGACGGTTCAAAATTGCTTCTTGAGCTTTCTTGAGAAAGGTCAGCATATCTCCAGTATAGTTTGGTCCACAAAATGTATAAGAGTGCTCAGGTTTCCAATGGTTGCACAGAAAAGACATCATGCCTGGAGCAGCATCCATTAGGCAAGTAAATTAAATCCAATATGGACTCCGTCTAAAATTAAAAACGCATCTTTTCTGCTTGGCCGGCCTAGGGTAGTCTCTCTTCTATGGGGTTTTTAGCTACTTATAATTGGGAATTTTAGTATTTTAATGGGGAATTTTTTAGCACAGGTATATGTTTAATTTGTTTTTAATGTGTTTGTATATTTATTGTTTTATTTTTCCCTGTGCACTGCTCCGAGTCCCTATGGGGAGAGGGAGCGGTCTACAAATTATTATTATTATTATTATTATTATTATTATTATTATTATTATTATTATTATTATTATTATTATTATTATTATTATTATTATTATTATTATTATTATGGATCAAATTTCTGAAATCCACTGAAAGATGCACCAGCATATATAGGCCAGATGCCAGCACTGAATAAACTCTGCAAACATCCAACCTTCTCCAGCTAAAAATGGGCTCCCTTCCAAAAAGAGAATTTCTGCTGAAAATAAATTATGTTTTTGAAAGTGAAAAACAAAAAACGAAAAGGAGCAATTTCAAAAGAAGATCAAATTCTGGAGAAATTTACATTTTTAAAACAACGCTCTGCAGAAATGTGTATTTTAAAAAAATGTTCAGAGAAAAGGGCATTTACCTAAACAAATACCTTAAAATCAACTTTATGCAATTGTGCACAAAACCTTGTCCTGTTGATATGAGTTATGGGTGTTTCTTTTTTTTTTTTAAAGAGGGGTTTGTTTTCGTGCTTTTCATTTTATTTGACTTGCTTTGCTTAGAACTTCGCTAAATCCGAATCCATCCTAAATCCTGCTTGGTTTATCTGTTTGCTGTTCAGATTATGAATTTTCATGTGTGTGTGTGTGTGTGTGTGTGTGCGTGCTTGTGCATTAGTGTTAACTCCTAGCAACTGCCTGGACATGTCCTGGAAGTTTCCTTTACAAGATTGCAAAAATGGTTTGCCATTGCCTTCTTCCTGGGGCTGAAGGAGAGTGACTGGCCCAAGATCACCCAACTGGCTTTTTCATGCATAAGGCAGGACTGGAATTCGTGGTCTCCCAGTTCCTAGCCTGGTGCCTTAACCACTGCACCAAAATGACTCTCTTCCAAGCCCTAGTCAAAGTCTCTCCTTTAGTTGTTGGTCCAAAATATGCAGCTCACATTGTAATGTACCCTATGCAGCCATGATGGTGAACCAATGGCACAAGTGCCAGAGGTAACATGTAGTGCTGTTTCTGTGGGCACATGATCCATCTCCCCAGTTCAGCTCTGCCGCACATGCTCATGCACCTCCCACTGGCCAGCTGGTCTTCAGGTCTCTGCCGTGCATGCGTGGAGGGTGGGGTGCTTGAAGAGGGCCGCACATGGTTGTGAGGGGGCGCACATGCTTATGGGGAGGCGCACGGACTTGTGAGGGGTGCACACACACATGGGGGGCCACATGTGCATGTGGGAGGGTGCAGATGCGGGAGTGAGGCACATGCATGGGGATGGCACATGCATTGCATTTTGGGGGTTCGGGCGCGTGCTTTGGGTACTCGGTCCAGAAAAGATTAGCCATCACTGTTCTACACCATGGAACTGGATCTCTTACAAATCAGAGTCCCATAGAATACTCTCAATGCAGGATTCTTTCTCTATACAATCGCTCTTTGTGTGATTAATAAGATGTAGTACTGTGAGCACCTAGAGAGCAAATATAGCCATAATTAAACACAGCAAGACTGAGACAATTTTAGTTAAAGCAAAATGATAAAGGACACAACAACTGAAGAGAAAAAAAACACACTTGATCTCTTAAAGCACTTAAATTAGCTATAGAGAAAGAAACGGGTTTTGAACATAAAAAGGGAAGAATAAAAAGGAACATCTGGCAGAGTTGAGAGGATTTCCTGTCTTGAGTTCCTTTACTATTGCCTCCTCCTGCCTCTCTTCCAGTTTAATTAGAAGAAGTTCTAAAATTAATTCTGGACCATGTGTAATTCCTTTCAAATCCTTCCATTGGTTGGATTGCTTTGTCCCCTGACCACATTTCCACATCAACATCTGTTGACAGTTGCTGGATCTGTGTTCACTTCTCCCAAGTGATGAACTCCACAGCTAGAATCTACAATTTTTCAATCAAGTACTTGTATTGATTGGATCATCCCGGAAAGGAAGGTGTATATATAACTTTTCTGCATAGGTAGACTTCACCTGAGAACATGGTCTTCCTGAATTTGAGCTTATTTCAATACCTCAATTAATCATCAGTCTCAGTTTATGGCTTGCTCTTCAGTCTTTCTGTTTACGTTTTGCTCCTAACTCATAAATTGTTTTCTGGTCTCCATTTCATCTTTACTGGTGGCCTATCAAGAGTCCTTAATTGAGTGCACCAATAAAACACTGCAATAAAATCATATTGATGCAACCGTATGCATGACTGCACCAAGATTCAGATTCCAGAATCATTGCCAAGTTTCTCTTCCTGGTTACCACATAAAATTATTACACGTGGAGTCTCTTTGGTGAACTCTTTTGGCCTGCCTGGGTTATAACTCAATAAATTGACATATTCATATGGACGAATGAACTTCTCCAGATGATCAGACTTTATACAGCATCACTCAGAATAAGTGTTCTGAATGTTTGTACAACTCCCAGCCTTCCTCATTACAGTCCGTATCTCCAGGGCCATCCAAGAGTTGTTGTTTTGCAATATCCAAACAGGTTTCCATTCCTCATTTAGAGGCTTATATGTCAACCCCTCAACACTTTTCAGAAGTCATGTGATCTTGTTGAACAGCTCTGCCAAGTAATGCAATTCGCTGTCATAGCTGTGGTGACAGCAATCAACTTGGATGGCTTGGAAAAGGATTAGGCAAGACTTCTTGGAGGGGGGAAAAAAGCTAACCATGTTAATAGAGGAAAGTAGTGGAAAGTGTTCGCCTGTATGACCTGCTTTGCAGCTTCCCACAGATATCAGTTTCCAATTACGAGAACCAGGATGTTGAACTTGATAGGCATTTTTAAACTACACAAACAAGACTTCCTTTGTTTTCAAGATACCCCAGCTTTGTTTCATTGGGCCAGGCCAGGAAGCAGCCTGAGATCCCTATATGTACTCTCTCGAAACCCATAATGGAAAAGAGAGAGATAAATGAAATAAGATCAAGGAAAACAAATAAATAGGGGCACTCTGAATTGCATTGGACACCAAACAGGAAGCTTATGAAAATCTTTAGGCTCTATAGGATATCATAAAAGGTTAATAGAATCTGTTCTGGGATCTTTTTAAGGTTTGTTGTCTCCCAGTGGCCTTTGATATAGCTGGCTATCATCTTAAGACATTAGGATAATCAGTCAATTTTCCAGCTTGCCTTCTCCAAATGGAATGGCGCAACCTTCTCAAGAGAGATTAGTGGTTTTCTATTTGCAGAGATTAAGGGGCTGGGTCCATAAACAGCATTTTGGCATTCTGGAAGCTGCTTAAAACCAAACTATTCCAGAAGACCTTTGCAGAGCAGTGAGTTTGCACCACTGGAGGTTATACGGTAGAACTGTATTTTTATTATGTTTTTTTATGTTTATGTTTTATGCTTATGTTATTTTAATGTTGTTAATGCATACCTCTGGGAGTCTTTGTTGATTACAGTACACAAAACTAATAAACGTTATTTGTTTGTAGGCGTAAAGGGAATGGTTCTGCCTGCTTTAAAGGAAACAATAGTATACTACCTTCTCAAAAAGCCAGTGCTGGACCCAAAAGTCTTAGACAAAGACTTGTTTGTTTGAGAAAAGCTGCCAAAAAGTTGGTTGGGTTGCAACTTCAGAAGGTCTAGGGATACTGGGTTATCTGGACCTTTCCTAACCAGGTTTCAAGCTGGGACATAGTACAGAGACATCATTGATCACACTTGTTGATGACCCCCTGGAGTAATTATTATGGCGGTGATGTTAGTGTCTTGGTTCTCCTTGATCTCACATCAGCTTTTGATACCATCAATTATGGTATCCTTCAGGACCAACTATGTGGTTTGGTAGTGAGTAGCAGTGTGTCATGTTCCACCTTTCTCCATCCTACAGATTGCATTTAGGGTGTTCCTTCTATTCGCCTATGTTCACCTACAAAAATAGTCTTTGGTGGCCATATACGTTCCCAAATCTCCCAACTCTGAAGTCTGAGAGAAACAGATGAAAGTGCATTCATATTCCTCTTCTCCCATTTTTAAGAGAAAATCATGTTCCAGGCAAAAGAGAAAGCTCATCAGCCTGGAATCCAAACTGTATAACGGACATTAATACAATCGAGCAAGTCCAGAGATATTTCACAAGGAGGAAAACTCCACTCCTCTGCTCGCAACAGAATCCCTTATGCCACCAGGCTTGAAATTTTGGACCTGGACAACATACAACTACACCACCTGAAATCTGACCTAAGCTTGGTACACAAAATTGTCCACTACAACGTCCTACCTGTCAATGACTGCATCAGCTTCAACTGCAATAATACATGGGCAAACAATAGATAGAAACTCAAAGTAAACCTCTCCAAACTCGATGGCAAAAAATATGACTTCAGCACCAGAGTGGTCAATGCCTGGAATGCTCTACCCGACTCTGTTGTTACATCCTCAAACCCCCAAAACTTTAACCTTAAACTGTCTATCATGGACCTCACCCCATTCCTAAGAGGTCTGTAAAGGGGACGTGCATAAACGCATCAGAGTGCCTACCATCCCTGTCCTACTATTCCCATCTATTTGTACTCATTTCTTATGTATATACGTAAACCTGCTTATATTTATGTGTTATACATGTTTTCTCATACATGCTTGACAAACCAAATAAATAAATAAATAAATAATAAATACATAAATAAATAAATATCAACATTTAATAATCCAGAGTTCATTTAAACCCCTGTATTTGGACCCAATACTGCGTCACCGCAGCACCCTAACATTGACAGTAATCAAGAGCTTTTAAATGCCTGGAACAAAATGAAGTTTTAACCAGGCCTCTTGGTCCAAATACCGAAGGAAAATCTGGGTAGGAATATGCTTTGGAGGAAAAACAGCTCCACATGTTTCTGTCACACCAAAGAAAGACCAAGTATTGATGGCCGTTTGGAGTTTGGTTTCTTTTTGTGTTACAGATTGCGGGCTTGCTTCTATCAATAATAATCCAACTTCTGTAGGAGGACTAAGCCAACTGGAGAATTTAAATTGATCTACGAGCGCTTGAATAGTTGGGTTCTGCTTTGGACATGACATTAACGCGTGATGTAATCGGTAGTTTTCTGATCTTGAAAACGATCCAAGAATTTAAGTGCGTAATTATTTTTAACGCTGTTTTCCAACACGACAGCCAACTGAATATATCCACAGTTGTACAGAAATATATACATCACTTACGGCTTATACAACATCTTGGAAAATAACCCTAGGGGAAATAGGCCTCCAGTGTATCAGAATCACTCTGTTAGACAGTGATTTTAGCTTCATGTATCAGGAGAACAGTTTGCAACTTCTTGCTATTTGGCAAGAAGCGATTATAACTTCCCTGTGTAAGCAAAATAACATTGCATTTCCATTAGCAGCAAATCTTGTGAGGGTTTTTAGGTGTGTGTGTCTGTGTGTCTGTGTAGGCTATGCTATCTGAAGCTAAGTTTCAGCATTTCTGTTTTTACATCCTTGCAAATAGAAATTGCCCAAATGTTTATTATATATATATTTAGATTTATAAAATTCTGGGTGGCATTCATATAACCAGGGGTGAAATTCAGCAGGTTCTAACAGGTTCTGGAGAACCGGTAGCAGAAATTGTGTATAGTTCGGAGAACCAGCAAATACCACCTCTGGCTGGCCCCAGAGTGGGATGGGAATGGAGATTTTGCAATATCCTTCCTCTGGAGTGAGGAGGGAATGGGGATTTTGCAGTATCCTTCCCCTGTCACACCCACCAAGCAATGCCCAGAGAACCAGTAGTAAAAAAATTTGAATTTCACCACTGCATATAACCTACCCATCCCCATACCCTTGATCTCAATACATTGAACCAATTAATAAGATCTGAAGACAGAGAACACTACAATAGAGAAGACAGGCTTCTTAAGGTGTATCCAATGTGATTGCTTAACAAATGGGTCTATGTACATGCCAATACTGTGGGTCTTACAGGATGGTCAGATACAGAAGCAGAAATGTAATTCTTCTAATAGCCAGGTACTATCGAGCCTGCATTTGACATATGGGTAGCCATTTTATTTAGCTCTCTATTATATTCATTTATTCCTTTTTCTTTCTCTTGACTATGTAAGGGGGTTTTCGGGCTCCCCTATTCTGACCTAGGCTTCCTTAAAAAGCATGAACCAGAGTCTTGTTCCCGGCAAAATCTCTTTTATTTACCCCACTATGAAATCCTTTCATTCACAGTCAGCAAGGCTTGGCAAATTGTGCCAGTCAGCAAGGCATGGCAAAAACAAAGGCAAGTCTTTCAGAGGAATATTTATCAACATGAACCTTATCTTGCTTGGAGAGCTTCCAGATAACTAGTTTCCCAATGCAGGGCAAGACAACACTTGGCACAGTGTCTCTTATAGTCAAACAGAACTTTCCACTCTTGAAACAACCGAAGGGACAAATTGTTTCCTGCAAAAGCCCACTCCCCGTTTGCTCCTCTTTTGTTTCCTTTGGGAGGGGCCAACCCCCTCCAAGGTGTGGCTTTACTCCCAAGTCAACCCTGCTTTCTTAGTTGTTCTTGTCTTCTGGCAGCTCTGCACATGCGCACACTGGGAACAGGCTCCAGCTGGTCCTCTGCCTCACTGCTGTCCAGCTCCCTCTCTGCCTCTGACGCAGACCCTTGTCTGAGCTTTCCTCAGCCCCCAGGACTGACCCATGCTCCTCCCCAACCTCCACACTGTCTGACTCTGCTGCCAGCTCTGCCGGTCACTGGCGGGCCACAACACTCGCCACATTCTTAAGGGGGGGAGGAGCAAATAGAGAGGGAGAATTGTTTTGACCTTCTTTCCCTTGGGAACAGAGGCTGCTCCTGCTGAGAACAGAAGATGGAGTTTGAAGATACCGGGCAATGCGGATTGAGTGTTTATTGGAGAATGTGACTTATGAGGGATGTTTCTAACTTACAATATTATGTGGTATAATTCTGGTTTGGGTCAGATCCGGAATTACAACAGACTTTGCCAATTAGATGTCTACCTAAGTAAAAGAAATTTGTTTTCAAAGATGGACTTTGCACATTTCTTTTTTGAATGGTTTTCATCACTTGGAAACCTGTCAGGTACTGTGCTATGAAGGTAATGCTAGCACTTTGAATTGCTCCTGGACGTTTCCTGGCAATCAGGGCAGCTCATGTAACAGAGATCGTGTGAAATGAGTGTGCTGAGTTATGCCTGTACTGACTCGTGACATTGCATCCGAGACCAGTGGAGACTTTCAAGCAGGGGTGGGCTGCTGGGGGGGTTGCAGGGATTCAGGAGAACCTCTAGCTAAGATTCTATGCAGTTCGGAGAACCCCCAAATCCCACTCCTGTCTGGCTCCACCCACCCCACCCCTCCCAGGAGTCCCCACACGGCCCGTTTCGGACGCAGGTAAGTGCAGGGCATGCACGAAGGCTTGGGGAGGGTGAAAAACAGGCCTACCGGAAGTTCAGGAAGGCTGGAAACAGGCTCCAGAGGGTGAGGGAGAAAACGCCCCCCCAAGGTGCATTAGGCTGACTAGGCCATGCTCACCATGGCCATGCCCACCCAGCAACTGGGCAGAGAACCCCTTGCTAAAACTTTTTGAAGCCCACCCCTGCTTTGAAGAGGTCTTGAAGGATTCCCCCGTGTTGAGCATGCAGTAGTAGATCATCTACAGGATGACTAAGACATGAATGTCTGTGAGAAGATATCTCCAATTCAGAAATGGATACAGTTGGATTTGTGCAAAGGTCACCCCTGGCCACAACTCTCACCAACTCTTTGATAAGGAACTATAAGTCCCAGGGGAAAAAATACAAATTACAAAGTACAACTTCATTCAGGACTAAATATAGGAATGATATGATGTTGGGAGAACTCACATCCACTTCACTTTGTCTGTGTTGTACTTACATCTAGATATTAGTCATCATTTTTAAAGCGCTCCATGGCTCGGGACCTAGCTATCTGCGGGATCGGATCCTGCCTCACACATCCTCACGGCCGATTCGCTCCCACAGAGAGGGACTTCTCCGGGTGCCGTCCACTAGACTTTGTCAGCGGGCGACACCCAGGGGAAGGGCTCTCTCTGTGGCGGGCCCAGCCCTCTGGAACGACCTTCCCCCCGACATTAGAACGACCACGGACTTCCGCTCCTTCCGTCTAAAACTAAAAACACATCTTTTCTGCTTGGCCGGCCTAGGGTAGTCTTTCTCTATGGGGTTTTAGTTGTTTTAATTGGGAATTTTAGTATGTTAATGGGGTATTTTAGCACAGGTATATGTTTAATTTGTTTTTAATGTGTTTGTATATTTATTGTTTTAGTTTTCCCTGTGCACCGCTCCGAGTCCCTATGGGGAGAGGGAGCGGTCAACAAATTATTATTATTATTATTATTATTATTATTATTATTATTATTATTATTATTATTATTATTATCTGTTCCTCCACATGAAGGCCTCAGCTGCTTCAGGGCACTGGGAGACAATCTTGAGAGCATCCCTTGGTTAGCCAGAGCTTGAGATGTGCAGGTGAGTATCAGTCTAATATTTGATGATGGATGACTTTGTCTAGAGACCATGCAGGTGTTAAAATAGAGGGGCAAGCCCTGCAGCACTCCACAGATCAGGGACACCAGAGCCAGACTCCACTCCACCCCATGACAGATCTCGGGTCTCAAACACGGGCTCCTAACCTCCTGCCCAGCGTTCCAACCACTCAAGCCACCATGCTCCTTCACTGAATAAAATAGATCAAATTCTCTGATCATACCTGAGGCAGAGACAGATTCAAACCAGAATAAACATGCATAGCAGAAAGAAACATGAAATAGGCTTTCTAGAGGTCCCATAAAACCTGTCTGTAGTCCTGTGCATTTTTTACAAGATCTTTACCTTTGACGTGAACTCATTAAGAAAGGCCTTAGAGGGAACGTTGATTAGCTTTATTTAGCCAAGTGAAGAAGGCTTTCCCATCAGCTCCAAGTGGCAATTATAATAGGGTGAATATCCTCATCTTTTCAACACATTCAAGGGGTTTTGAAAGAGATATATTCTTAAACAATGTCATTGAGGGTATACTTAATTAGTTATCATAACTGACATAAGTAATGGCCATCTGCTTTAATAAGAGCTCTGCCTTTGTTACCACTATTTGTTTTCACTGATGAAAAGGTTATTAATCTCCACCATGAAGAATCTACTTAAGATTCCTAGGTGGTCCAAGGGGTCCAAGGGCAGAAAACAATCTGTGAAAGAACACTACTGAATGGAATTTTTTAAGAGATGCGGTGACTCAGTGGCTTAATGATGCTGGAGATGATCTCAGCTCCAGCAATTTGAACCCTAGCACAGAATGGCAGGGTGAGCTCTTGTCACTTTCCTCAGCTTCTGTCCACCTAACAGTTTGAAAGCTTGCTCTGTGCAGGTAGATAGATAGATACCACTTCGATGGGGAGATGAGCTGGTGCTCTGTGCAGGCAGTCAAATTCTGAAGGCTCTGAAACATCCCAGTCGCAGCGCCCACTTGCAAGGCAGCTCCAGGAATGGAGGCAGCCTTGGTTGATGCTGCAGGAAGAGCCACTTATCTTTCTCTCTGGTGTGAAGCCAGTTCACCCTCTTATGGCACATCTTGAGAAGCACACAAGCATGTCCCATAACAGGGCTGGTACCTTGGCAAACCAAACTATTACTCAGCAATATCACTGTGGTCTCCAGACTACTGTAACAACACCATACACCAATAATAATAGTGGAATGTCCACTTTGGAGGCTAGCCACCAACTGGGTCCTTTTTCTGAACATTCCATTCCATCTCCCCATTCCCAGAGGTGAAATTCAGCAGGTTCTGACAGGTTCTGGAGAACCAGTAGTGGAAATTTTGAGTAGTTCAGAGAACCAGCAAACACCACCTCTGGCTGGCCCCGAAGTGGGGTGGGAATGGAGATTTTGCAATATCCTTCCCCTGCCACTCCCACCAAGCCACGCCCACAGAACCAGTAGCAAAAAAACATTTGAATTACACCGCTGCCCATTCCACTCTGATTGTTAGACGTTCTCCAAAATTTCAATCTTTTTCCAGGATATTTGGAATTGAACCCGAAGCCTGCTACGTGTGAAGCATGTGCTCTGATATTAGCATGACTAGGACAAATCAGGAGTCATGTCCTTCTGGCATGAGAAAGGCAATTGAAAAAGAAATGATGGCACTGGAGTAATTTAAAGAGAGGAAATCAACGCAGCATGACAGAGACAATGAAAAACTGCTTTCCTTGCCTGACATTGGAAGAACCTGTTCGTTTTCTGCTCGTGGTCTTCAGAATCAATTCATCCCAGCCTCTTGGGAGCAGATCAGACCAGAAGTGGGAATGCCAGACTTCAAATTTAAGGGTTGGGGGGGGGGGTTACTTTTTATTTTAATGTGATTTGAAAATGATCAGCAACAAAAAGGCAGGCTGACATCGCTGGGCCTATCTAAGCAGACTTGCAAGCACTTTAGTCAAGTAACGAGAGTGTCTGAATGCATTAATATTGCTGAATACATCCATACAATTAGCGCAGTTACAAAGCTGCCTAAGGTTATTGGAGCTATTATAACTGTAATGTACCCAGGTATGGCAGCTTAGTCTATGTCAATCACGACTAGAAGCATACGAAAAAGAACTCTCTGTGCCCCAGGCTGCCTCTGGGAAAAAGCTGGGAAAGTTATGTGATCAGAAAAAGGTTGCCATATGTACAGAGCCTATTCTCACACACACATACCAGAGGTGGTATTCAGCCAGTTCTGATAGGTCCTGGAGAACCGGTAGTGGAAATTTTGAGCAGTTCGGAGAACCGGCATATAGGCTGGCTGCCCATCCCTGCTGGCCTCCAACCTCCCAACTGATCTTCTTTTGTTGCCCTGCACAGACAAACGGAGCTGGAAAGCAGGTTAGTGGGGTGGGAAGGGAATGGAAAGAATCCTTCCCTCAGGAATGGGGAGGGAATGGAGATGTCGCAGTATCCTTCCCCCTGCCACACCCACAGCCATGCCCACAGAACTGGTAATTAAAATGTTTGAATCCCACCACTGACACGCACACACATATCATTTCAGCCAAGTTCTAGGCTGCATAAACAGAGGGATAGAATCTAGATCACGTGAAGTGTTAATGCCACTGTATAGTGCCTTGGTAAGGCCACACCTGGAATACTGCATACAGTTTTGGTCGCCACGATGTAGAAAAGATGTGGAGACTCTGGAAAGAGTGCAGAGAAGAGCAACCAAGATGATTAGGGGACTGGAGGCTAAAACATATGAAGAACGGTTGCAGGAGCTGGGTATGTCTAGTTTGATGAAAAGAAGGACCAGGGGAGACATGATAGCAATGTTCCAATATCTCAGAGGGTGCCACGAAGAAGAGGGAATCAAACTATTCTCCAAGGCACCTGGGGGCAGGACAAGAAGCAATGGGTGGAAACTAATCAAGGAGAGAAGCAACTTAGAACTAAGGAGAAATTTCCTGACAGTCAGAACAATTAACCTCTGGAACAGCTTGCCTCCAGCAGTTGTGAATGCCCCAACCCTGGAAGTCTTTAAAAAGATGTTAGATAGCCATTTGTCTGAAATGGTATAAGGTTCCTGCCCACGCAGGGGGTTGGACTAGAAGACCTACAAGGTCCCTTCCAACTCTGCTATTGTATTGTATTGTATTGTATTGCAAATTCAGGATTGGAGATTGTTGGTCCCTAAAGAAGGCAAGGAGGGAAGAGAGCAATTGGGAAATGAAAGTTATCACCAAAGGCTTTTAATAAAACTGATGCCAATTAATAAATGAACATTGTCCCCCAAAATTGGGCTCTATACGTTCTAACCATGTTTAATATCCAAGTTCTTTTACAACTAGGTTCATTCCCCCAAGCTCAGATAAAAGAAAAGAATTCTTGATCAAAATAGACCTGGCCCAAGCACCAACTGTACCCCAGAATTTGTATTGCTAACCAAGCTGGTTGAACTGAACTATGTTTTGTTTTTAATCTTATTATATTAATACCATAAGCAGCTCAGACTCAACAGAAAGGGAGTAGCATTAATTGAGTTAATTAATATGTGTTTCCCCGAAAATAAGACCGGATCTTTTATTAATTTTTGCTACAGAAGACTCATTAGGTCTTATTTTCTGATTAGGTCTTATTTTCTGGGAAATACAGCACTAAATGCATCCATCTGGCTGACAATCTTAACTGGGACTTATTTTGAGGGTAGGTACTTATTTATATTATAAGCATCATGAAAAATCATGCTAGGACCTATTTTCTGGTTGGGTCTTATTTTTGGAGAGACAGGGAAATTGATTGACTGATATCACAAAAATTTTGTGGATTAATACTTTCCTTTAGTGGCTTTCTTAAGATTAAGAAGCATTTTGATCAGACCCAAGATCCAACCACTTCCGCATTCTGATGTCTCCATAAGAATCTTGCAAACATAGCAGGAAGGCTATAATTGATGATTATGTAATCAAAGGATGGTTAACCATAATTGAGAGCAGGGAGCTGACCTTAGTTCAAAGGCTACGCCCAAAGCTTTAGCTCTAAAACAGAAGAGGCTATTCAGCTGTCCCACAAGGTCAAGAGGCAGAGAATGATAATGTTCCTTGAGTTATATAAGGGGACTCTTAATGAAATCAAAACTAGGACATTGAACAAATCCTTGGATAGAATGAATGTATCAACAAAAAGCAAGGTTGGAGAACCAGGGTTGTGTCGTGATGAAGATGTTGGAGCAGGAAGACTTCCATTCTAGTCCACCTTCCATCATGAAAATTCAACGTACTGTATGTTTCTCCCAGCCCACAGCATCTTGTTGTGAGAAAAATAGGAAATATATGCTACTTTGAGCTCCTGTACAAAGAAGGCAGGATATAAATCAAATAAAGGAAATTACGGGGACATTTTTAGTCTTTACCCAACTTTTGGGAAGATGTAAGTAGATTATTCCAGCTTTTTCATAACTTGTCATTTCATTTTCTGTATTCAAGTAAAGGCTCTGAGAAGGAAGAACATCTGATGCTCTGCAATCAATTATTTGTATTGGAACATGAAAAATTGACATACTCAATTGGACTAGCTGCCTACCTAGCTCAGTGTGATTGATGGCAGTTCTCCAAAACGTTCAGAAAAAAAGGTTCCACTCGCCTAAGACAGTCAACATCTTTTTTTGAATTGAATGTATTGAGAACTGCAATGCTGATCCTCTGACTGGGACAATCAGTGACTATGTTATGTGTCCTCAACATCTAAAATGTGGAGTTTGGGATTGAAAAGTCATCGGATGAGATTCACTCAATTTCCCTAACTTTGGAGACCATCTAAAATAATAGCATAAAGGGCTTCCGGTTCCGCCTTCCAGCGGCGACGGGCGAGTCTTGGACTCGCTCGTCGCTTTGTTCTCTTTTCTGCCCCCCAACGGGGGCGAGGCACCCCCTTTTTTGGGGGCCTTCCGTAGGGCTGGCTCGCCTGGGTCTGTTTCTCCCTGCGGCGGCGGGAAAACGGCCCTTGTCCTCGGCCTAGGTGAGAGGAAACATGCTGCGGGGGGTTTTCCCTTCGCCAATGGAGGACGGCAACGAACAACGGATTTAAAAAGAGCTGAGCGTGCAGGTCGGAAGGCTCCCCGGGGCTTTGACAGCGAGGTGAAGAGTGAGTGATCTTTAACATTATCTGTGCTGGCAGCCTGGACTGAAAGAACGTAGAGGGGGGTGTTTGTTTGTTAAACCCCCCTTCGGATTTAAAGCGGTGTTTAGAAATGGCTCCTCGTTGCGAGGAAGCGGATATTTTGTGTCCGGACTGCTTTGAACTAAGTGAAAGTGATTTGCGGCTTGTTTCTTTACAATGTATCTAAGTCCGGCTGGCTTGAAACAATTTTTCTTTTGTTACTTTCTCCTGCTGGCTCTCAGACTGGGCGGTGGAGGATGGCTCCCTTTGTTCCTGAATGACTATTTTTACTTTTGGAAAATTACCAACATCTCTTTGTGATTTGGACTCTCTCTCTCTACTAATGAAGAAATTTCTGGATTAATTGATTCCTTCCCTGGAGTGCCTTCTCTGCTATAATTATTGACTGTGAAAAGTGTTTCTCTGCTGGGTCTTGAACTTTTTACAACTTTCATTTGAACTGTTTTTCTCCTGACCTGCTTCAACGGCCCCACCCAAAAAACGCCATCTTAGTGGCACTGACTTTAACAGCTTACCATGGCACAAAAATCAGAATTGGCAGGATTGGAACAAAGAATGTCATCTTTGGAATCAGTGTTACAAGCTCTGGTGCAGGAAATTAAAGCTTTGAGAGAAGATAACAGTAGCTTCAAGAAAGATCTTCTGGAAACACGGAAGCAAGTGCTGGAGAACACACAGAAGACTGAGGAGCTGGAAGGGGGGCTGGTTGGGGCAAAGGGAGAACTTAAAAATGTCAACACTGAAATTGCAGATTTGTCTGGTCATATGTCTAGGATGGATTTTGAAAGGATGTCATATTTTTTAAGATTTCAGAATATTTCTGAGGAATCTGGTGAATGTCTTCCTGAACTCATGAGTACAATTTTAGCAGACTATTTACATAAACCTAAAGATGAGATCAGGGGGGACATTGACCTAGTCTACAGAATAAATTCGACATATGCCAGGATAAATGAAGTACCCAGAGAGATACATATTAAATTTGTCAGAAGGTCAACCAGAGAGGGAATTTTGAAGGCGCAGAGAGGGGGGGGCGTTAATTTACCAACAAAAGGAAGTTGCCATCTTGAAGCAGATCCCAAAAAAGATTAGAGAGATGAGGAGGAAGTATTCCTTCTTATCTAAAAAATTGTTTGACCACGGGATCTGGTTTAACTGGGCGATGCCGGAAGGGATGTTGGTGTTCTGGGATGAAGGAAGAGTAAGGATTAAAACAGTTGTTGAGGCGGAAGCCTTTCTTTAAAAACATTCCTCTATCCTGGGGGAAGATCCAGGGGGGACGGAGGGGGCCACGGCCCCGCCCGCTGGGGGCCAGGGAGGGGAAAAAGAAGATACAATTGCCAAGAGACTTAGATCGAAAAAATAACTTTGCTTTTTTTTATTATCATTAATATTGTATAACCTTTATATCTGGATGTTTGCACACGACTGCTAGCATAGAATTGAGAATTTAGGAAACATGTACTTATTTTCACCTTGTAGTATTTTTGGAAAAATGTTTTTTCAATATTTTATTATGAAGCCCTGGAAGGGCCAATGATCCCGACGTGAAAGTTCTTAAAATGTTTCTGTATTCCCTACCCCCTTTGGAAAATTGTAAAAACCAATAAAACTTTTTCAATATAAAATAATAGCATAAAGGATGATTTTGGAGTGTGAGTCTTCTTTCAGCACAGCTGCTCCAAGACATTTTGATCCTTGAAGAACAGCAGCAAAGGGCAAGCTGCGGAATATCCCAAACCAATTTGTGTTATTTTGATGCACAAAGCAGAAAAAAACAGCAGTACCTCCTCCTCCTATCTCTGAGATCTAACACAATGCGAACAGTAAGGAATAGTTTGGATTCACGTCAAGCTTCCAGCCTGAGGCAGCTTCTCTCCTTCTGCCCCTTGATCCCAGTGTGGGATGGAGTCAACATGCTATTGCTGAAGCTTGGTCTTGATGGGGAAAGGCAGAACACTCTTATCCTCCAGACTTGGCTGGAAGTCAAGAAAGCATCTTTTCTTTCTCCAGCTACTTCATTCCAGCCCAAGAAGACCAAAAAGCACAAAATCAAAGAAGAAGAAGCCAAAACAGCATCCTTAGACTCCAAAGAGCCAATGAGTCTTGCCGGATGCAATCTGAGTTGGCCACCAGGAACAGAAGCGTGTTCAGGATGGGACACATCCTGAAGGTTCAGAACTTCCTTGGGCTCCAGCACAAGTCTAAAAGCTTGGAAGAAGAGACCTCCGGTCCCGGTGGTTGGATCCTGCAACATTATCCTGGGATACGTATATTCGCCTACATTCGCGAGCCAATTAATGTGACTGCAGGGTAGCAGATGTTGCTACTAACCGTGCTTAGCTCCCTTCACACAACACTGGTGCTGCAAGCCAACGTGCCACATCAAGAAACTCCCCGCACAGTCGGCAACGTCAGGAAGCCTGATGACCCCTAACTCCCCCCCTTACAAGTAGAGACACACTTCTCAAATGCCCCAAAAGGAGAGCAGAGCGACAGAAACAAAAGCAAGCCAAGTCCTCTCCAAGTCTCGCCTCCCCAGCTTTTTGACGTCCTTAACATTTCCACCGGTGCCCCAGGGTAAGGAGAGAAGTTCAGGCATCCGCTGCTCGATTCCTGCCTGCCAGAGCTTTGCATGAGAAATGCTGGGAATCGGCCAAAATGCCATCCCCTTCCCTTGCTAATCAAATGCAAATAAGCATTTCCATAAAGGAGAAAGAGTGGCAGGTGCAGGCACTCATGAACTACATCAACATATGGCAGGGTTCTGTCCGGAAAGGGGGGGGGGGTAGGAAATGTCAAAGGAGAGCAGAAGGAAAGAGAGGAGAAAGGTTTTAGGATAACACAAAAAGAATCTAACAAGAATCTGGAAGGAAAACATACTTGTGGCTAGATACTTCCACATCCTTGTAAGATCTCAGATTGCTTCAAATCAACTTATGACCAACTGTGATGGGCAGGTGCAGGGAAGCACTATTATCTTGCAGGAGGAAGGCAAGTGAAATACAAAATGTTTCAGCTTGTTCATTGTAGGACTTTAAAATGGTTAATGGAGAGCTTAATTCAGTATAAGGCTTTATCCTGTCCCATAACCTTTGCTTAAAAAAAATGTAAACTGAGAATGTAACCTAGAATAACAGGGCCTTGGAGGTCCTCTAGTCCAACTATTCTAGACAAATGATTGTCCAATCTCTTATTGAAAACCTCCCGTGATGGAGCACCCACAATTTCTGGAGGTACCGTAAACCGTTCCATTGATTAATTATTATTACTGTTAGGAAATTTCTCCTTAGCTCTAGGTTGGATCTCTCTTTCATGATCTTCCACCCATTACTTCTTGTCCTGCCCTCGGGTGTTTTCAAAAATAAGTCAACTCCCTCTTCTCTCTCCTTTCCTTTTCAGCTGAAGACCGTAAAGGGGGCTTAAGGGTCACTTTCACTTGGAGAGCCACCCCCTTATCCAACTACCAATCCAACCAGACTGATTCTAGAACTAGACAGAGGACAGTGTAAGAGAACCCTGAATTCCTACATCAGGGGTGTCAAACACAAGGCTGGCGGGCTGGATTCAGCCCACAGTGCAGTCAGATCCAGCCCATGGGGCCATCCTGGAAAATGTAAAGGGCCGGCCTACGTCACTTCGACCCAGTCTACCCAATGCAAAGAAGAAACATCGGGCCAGCGTGGCTTCGGCCCGGTCTACCCAGTGCAAACTGGAAACATGCCAGCAGTTTGGGGAGTGGTGTCAAGCTGGCCATGCCCACATAGTTGGCCACACCTACCCAGTCAGCCACACCCACCCAGCCCGCTGAGGTCAATCAACCACGACCCTGATGCGGCCCTCAATGAAATTGAGTTTGACACCCCTGTCCTACATGGATGCATAACAAAAAGTGGAAAGCATAGAAGTTGGGGACAGGACAGAGGACTCCTTGCAAACCTCTGGCAACAGTGGACTGGACCTCCATGCTCTTTTTCCCTCATTAAAACACAGCCAAGAAGACAAAACAACCTATTTTCTTTCCCTATGAGGAAAAAAAAGGGTGTCAGGCCTGGAAGCCATCTTTTACATTTGGGCCTTCAGGCCTGCCACATTTTGTACTGTGGGAAAGTGGGAGAAGGGATTGTATGAAACATGGGAGATATATACTCTAAGAAATATTCCTTTCTCAAAGAGTCAAGGACATTTTGCCTTGCACGTTGAGTGATGTGACTGGGAGGCATCTCCAGTTTTGGACTGTGCCTGATGAGACCGTGTGACGGACATGTGGGTGCTGGGCAGGGACTTTCTTTTAGGTGGGGAAAACCTGGGAGCTTTCAGATTCGGGTTTTCCCAGATGTGCCAATAGGACATCTCTAACAAAATGGAACTTTGAGGAATCTCAACCCTCGGAGTCTTCTTTCATTGGGGGGATGTCACTTGGGAACGCTGACCAAGAGGGATTTTGGAGTCATAAGGAAATATTTTTCCACAATATTCTCTGGTGTGAAGGGAAAAAAGAAACCGAAAATGAGATCTAAAACACACCATTGGTTATCAACAGCAGGGTCAATCTTCAATCTCCTCCATAAGGCCGTTTAATTTCAAAGACTTTGCTGAGCAAAAGGTCACAGGACCTTCTCTTTAAAAAGTCACAGAGAATTTAGACCAAACACAGGGCCTCCAGGAGACATTATTCCACACTGTGATGATAACCTTTATCATCCTACAGTCTTTGTTCCTAATAGGCACAAAATCTCAGGTTCACAAAATAGGTTATCGTGAGCTGGGCCTCAGGAGCAGATGTTAAACTAACTGGGTTTAGGGCTACATTTTAAATCAGTGTTTCTCAACCTTGGCAACTTTAAGCTGTGTTGGCTGGGGGATTCTGGGAGTTGAAGTCCACAGGACTTAAAGTTGCCAAGGTTGAGAAACATTGTTTTAAATAACAGGCTCAGTGAAATTTATTTTATACCCTGGAAGGAAATCTGCTGATACAGCACCAGAGGGCTGAGACGTCATCCTGCATCAGAAACCTGGAGTTAGCCCATATGGGTAGTCCGCGACTTACGGCCACAACTGTGCCCAACAGTTCTGCTGCTAAGTGAGGCATGTGTTAAGGGAGTTTGGCCCCATTTCATGACCTTGCTTGCCACCGTTGTTAAGTGAATCGCTGCAGATGTTAAGTTAGGAATACGGTGGTTAAGACGACCTGGCTTCCTTGTTGATATTGCTTTGTCGGAAGGCCGCCAAAGGGGATATCACAGGACCCCAGGACACCACAACCGTCATAAATATGAATCAGATGCCAAGCAGCTGAATTGCAATCATGTGATTAAAATGGTGGGGGGGGGGGGTCCTACAATGGTTATTAAACATGAAAGATGTGTTTCCGTGCTGTTGGAACTTTGAACGGTCACTACATGAGTTGTTGTAAGTCGAGGACTACCTGTATTTGCTTCAGCTCTGACACTCATTTTGTCTGTGCCAACGTCATTCATGAAACAGAGACTGGTTCGTTCTAGGGAATAGGCAAGATGCATGCACTAGTGCAAAGCTGGCTGGAGAAGTCTGGGAGCTGAAGTCCTTCAGACTTAAAGTTGCAAAGTTTGCCCACCCCTGCACTAATGGATGATGTTATTTATTTATTTATATTTCATATTTCTTAACCACCGAGTGATGAGGTGGCCTAGAGCTGGAGCTCTCACCTCACAATCAGGAGGCTGCAAGTTCGATCCTAGGTAGAAGGAAATATTTCTCTCTCTGGGCATGATGAGAATATCTGCTGAATATAATGCCACGTTGATGACAGGAAGGGCATCTGGCCAGTAAACATTCAGCTGCATTCAGTTGCTCAGACTCCACCTTGCAAAGGATTAAGGATTATCATCATTAAAAGATGATGATGATGATGATGATGATGAGGAGGAGGAGGAGGAGGAGGAGGAGGAGGAGGAGGAGGAGGAGGAGGAGGAGGAAGAGGATTATTTCTTAACCACCCATCACCCTCAATTAAGGTTTTACAATCCCTTTCTTTTTTGGAAGAAATTGTTTGGGTTTACAAAGAGCCGTGTTAGCTTTGCACAGTAGAAGATGCTCGGTTCAGACTGTCTCAAACGTGATGCAATCATAGAAAAATGACTGTTTTGTTCAAATAACGGATGATTCTGAAAACCAATTATCCAAAGGGGAGGAAATGGGTAGGGAAAGGAATCAAGTGAAGTCCAGTCCTGAGTTCCAAATCCCAGGGGTCCTGAGCAGCCTAGCAAGCATTGAGGGATACTGGGAATTTTAGTTCTGCCCTTGGTTTTGAAATGCAGCTGCATCTTTGGGTGCAAGGAACAGAAGTGTCATGGTGCCTCATTAATATTTATTATAGGGACTGCTTTATATCAAGCTGAATTCTTGATCCTTGCTCTCCTTAGGTTTTCCATCAGAAATGTCCTTTCCTGTCACCTGCAGACGATTTTTGAACTGGGAATGTCAAGAGTGGCACCGAAGACCTTTGGCATACAAAACACGTATTTTAGCAAAGCGCTTTTTTAAAAAAAAACTTTCAGTTGAGGCTGACTTTGACGGGGCTTTGAAAAACCTCTTCTTCTGATCCTTGGATCACTTCTCTTGCAATATAGAGCAACAACGTTCATGAATTCCCCCTTTCACATACAAAACAGATGAATGTACCAAGATGTAACGGTATGTGAGTAAGACCGTGGGAGACAGGGCAAAGCGATGCAGCCTAGGGAATGGTCACATAAGAGGCATCATAGCCCACAATTGCATAATGGGTGGATCAAGAAGCTAAGAAGGGACCCTTTCTAAGTTCCTTTGGCTGTAAATGCCACGGCAGGGCAGGAGAATTTTACTTTCAAATTTGCAAGATTCTGTAAAGGTAGCTTTACAATAAGGTGGGAATAGCTTATCTCAGTGGTAGCAAACCTATGGCACGTGTTCCAGAGGTGGCATGCAGAGCCCTCTCTGGGGGCACATCTGCCATTGCCAGCTGCTCTTTGCGGGCACCGGAGCACCAGAAAACGGTCTGAAAACAGCCCGAAAAAAAGCAAAAAAACCAGGCCATTTTTTCAGGCCATATTCAGATTGTTTTCCAGGCTGTTTTCTGGGCCATTTTCAGGCCATTTTTCATTTGTTTTTGGGCCATGAAAATAGCTCAAAAACCGCCCTGGAAAATCGCCTGAAAATGGCCCCAAAATGCCCCAAACTGGCCCAAAACAGGCATGCACACCAGCCAGCTGGTCTTTGGGTTTCCGGTGCTCCGGCATGCTCATGCGCATACATGCACGCATACACATGTGCATTCCAGTTTGGGCACTCGGTGCCAAAAAGCTTCACTATCACTGGCTTATCTGATCATGTATCCTGTCTGGTTTGCCTGCGAAGGCTGGCAAAAATTCAGCCGTATTCCCCTTAAGGATAATTGTTGTACAGGCTTCCCTTAAGGTATTTGCTGAGAACTGTTGGTTCTGTCTCATACAGAGTGGTGCTGCAGGATCAAGTGAGGATCTCTACCAGCGTAACAAGGACGCCAAGTTGACTGGCTAACAAAGGCAGTGTCGCTATCAACCTCGGTGCTCAAAATCCCAGCTGAGATACCTGCAACCCAGCGCCCTGGGATCCTCTCGAGAGATGCCAATTTTCTATCAGCCAAGTCAGCCACTCCGCTCCCGCCAATGTGTGTGGAATCACACAGCAGGCAAGGCAAGAGAATCAATTAGCAGCATAGCCTCGCTTCTCTCTAGCTCGAGTCGGGGCAGCTAATGTTCTGCAGCCATTGCAAGCAGCCAACAGTTTCTGAGCTCCCACCAATACGACTTCTTTTGCGGAGGGTATTTTGGCTTAAAAGCAATGGTAGCAGGGAGCTGCTGAAGATGGAGAGAACAGGTCTACCATAATTAACTCAGAGAATTCTATTATTAATCACCAAGGCCCCGGTTCCTAGAGCAGGGTAGGATATGGTTAGCAGCGAGTCACGAATACAGTCTTTTAAGATTCAGGCAAAAAGCATTGATGGTTTCTTTCTTTCTTTCTTTCTTTCTTTCTTTCTTTCTTTCTTTCTTTCTTTCTTTCTTTCTTTCTTTCTTTTTTAATGGAAGAAATGAGATGCTCTTGTCAACAACATGTTTTTGTAAGCCAGGAGGGTGAAGATGGATAGGTTAGCATTTTAAGAGAAAGGTTGGTTTGGAATAAGCTGGGAGACAGAGCTTTCAAGATGGAAGGGCAGTCAGGATGGGAGAGCAATGATAAAAACCAGGAGGCCGGACTTGGAAAAAGATAAAATACAAGATCAGGCGATGTAGAAAGAACGTTCTTCCTTTCGTCTTTCAGTTTTTATAGCAAAGCAAAAGCAGGATTTGTGCAGCGTAGTTACCCACGGATAATTAATTATCGTGGATTAGGCAATTAACCCATTTTTTCTGGGTTCGCATGACACGTGAACCCAAGGGGCTGCATTCAAAAATGCCGTGGTGAAGCCCAGATAAAAATATAAGTTTTAAGTTCATCACATTTGCCCTGAATTTAATTTAATTTAAATGTATATTTAATATGATAATCCTCCAATTATGTTTCTAATCAAAATCCCCTTTCTATCACGTTCCAATTTTCGGTTTGAGAATAGTATTTGAAGGTCTCTGTGGGTTGCACCAATCTTTAAATGTCCACATACAGTATTTGGACCTTCAATTCTACAACTCTTGTTTAATGTACAGTAGCACATACAGTATCTTTGAACAGATAATACAGGTAATCCTCTATTTATGACGACAATTAGGATCAGAATTTCCATTGTTAGACTAAGTGGTTGTTAAGTGAGTTATGTCGGATTTTTATGTCCTTTTGGCCACAGTTGCTGAGCAAAGGATTACAATCCATTTATACAATACAGTACTAAAGTTCACTTAGTGTCCGTTTGAACTTGCAACAGAACTGAAAAAAAATGACTTATGACCATTTTCCACGCTTATGGTCGTGTGATTTACATTCAGATGCTTGATAACTGACTCACACTTACGACGGTTGCAATGTCCTGGGGTCATGTGAACATCTTTTGCAACTTTCTGACAAGCAAAAGCCAATAAGGAAACCAGATTCCCTTAATACACGTAACAAGAAAAGTCATAAAACTCACTTAACCTAAATTTTGGGCTCCGTTGTGGTCGTCTGTTGAGAAGTGTAGTACAACCTTTACTCTTGGATTTCAAACATGTAAGGGATCATGTACCAAACCTATGGAAGGAATGCTGCAATAATATTCAGTGTTTTCCTAAAGCTCCCCTCTTTTCTGTCCTTTCAACCTGAGGCAGCACTAACTTTAAACATCTCCCACTTTTCAAGATGACTACTCACTCCCAGGCATGAATTACAGACCATGTGTCAGCCCTGCAGCCATCTTTTCTTTTGGATCTTTGGCCTGCCACACTTTCTATCATTCTACTAGGCCTTTTCTATGGTGGGAAAATGGGAGGGGGGATTGTACAGAGTTAGATGCTATGCAGCCAAAACAAAATTCCTTTCTAGAAAGCCAAGGTCATCCTTTGTCTTTGCACCTGTGCACCTGACCGGAACTGGATGGGTGGAACTGCCAGCATGGCAGTAGAAGATTGGACCATGGGATGGACTTGTGGGTGTGGGGGCAAGATTTTGAACTTTCAACTGGGTGGGGAAAACCAGGAAGCTTTCAGATTCGGGTTTTCCCAGATGTGCCAACATGGCTCTCTTAATAAATTGGAACTTTGAGGAATCCTTTGTCTTGAACTCTGATTTCATTTTGGATGCTATTTCGAACCCTGATACCATGGACATCCTCAACAGCTAAGCCACATTGTCCCTGGCCTTTATCAATCCACCTGCTGCCAACAGCTCTGGTTGTTCTTTTGCTCACCTGTCAATACAATGACCATTCATCATCCTAACACAATCCCTGTGGGTGAGTAAAACCGTAAATCTGGATCACAAGAGCTGGTTTTTGTGGGAAAGAGGCATTTCATCACAGTGCATTTGCACTTTCAAGTTGGTCATTAGTGCTCCTCTAATTGCAAGCACCGGTCAACACTTCCACTTGGAAGACAGCCAAGTACTTAAGGAACTTGTCATAACATCCTAACTAGGTAGACTAGAAAGTACAGGTAGTCTTCAATTTACAACCATTCTTTAATGACTGAAGTACAACAGCATTGGGGGAGGGGGGGGATGACATGATCATTTTTCACACTTACAACCATTCATCATCACTTGCTTTTAAAGACCACATAATCTCTTGTGGGGTGGAGTCAAGGCAACAGAATGGAGCCGAATATTTACTGGCCAGATGCCTTTCCTGTCACCAATGCGGAGTTTCCGCCAGAAATTAAAGACACTTTTGTTCCATCAGGCCGGTTTGGCCTAAGTTATTTACCTAGCTCTCAGTCTGTATTATAAATTGTTTTAATTGGGTTTTTAATGGATTATGTTTTAACTTTTTAAATTTTAGCACAGGGATAACCTATTTAATTCGATATTAATTATTTATATTGTATATTGTTTGTTTTAACTTCCTGTGCACCGCCCCGGGTCCCTTCGGGGAGAGGGTGCGGTTATATAAATTTGACTAATAAATAAATAAATAAATTGTGCCCAGAGAGAGAAATGTCTCTCTCTACCTAGGATCAAACTCACAGCCTCCTGATTGTGAGGCAAGAGCTCCACATCTAGGCCACCACACCACTCTATACTTACAACCATTGATTGCAGGGATCAAAATTTGGATGCTTGGCAACTGGCATGTATTTATGACGGTTGCAGTTTCCCAGGGTCATGTTCTCAACTTTGGCAACCTTCTGACAAGGAAAGTCAAGGGGGAAGCCAGATTCACTTAACAATCCTGTTACTAACTTAACAGCTGCAATGATTCAGTCACAACTAGGCTACCTGCACTTACACCGGTGTCTTGAAAACATCTGCACCATGTCATGTCTAAGCTATTTTGAATTACAGCTCTTGTAAAACTCAACTGTTGATGGTCAAGTGATGAGGAAATAGAGCATTAAGATTCCCCACCTCTACGCATGGTCTGTGTCCAGAATACTCTTGCACAGACAGATCCCTTCTTGGTTGTTGTTGTTGTTTGTTTGTTTGTTTGTTTGGAGAGGGGGGTGCCTTTGAGTGAGTCCGCACTGGTTTACTTTGTCAACATTTTGGGGGGTTTGTTTTTTAAGTTCCATTAATTTTCTCCACTATTTAGATATTTTTTTCCCTCTTTCTTTAATATGTGTAATTGTTAATTTATGTCTCACTGAACAAACCACATTCTGTCATACAAATATTTCTAATTATTGTTAAGTTTCCCCAACACACAGTTCATTTATAAATATTTTTCCTGGGGAAAAAGGACCTCTTTTAGGTCCTGTTCATTTAGGTACAGAACTTCTAGAAATACACCCTCTTTTTTCCCCCACAGGCAGCTTTTACCTTTAAAAAAATGCAGACCATTGTCCAGTAAAAGATGGACACAAACGTATTCCACGGAGTGCCACTGTCCATGCTTTAGCGGAGTTTGTTTTGCAAGATTTTAAAACCAGTTCTCCGAGATAGCCATGGCAATTTTATTCCTTCTTTAGTTATCAATGTTCAACCCTGTGATTCTTTGATTTTTAGAGTCAGATTAAAAGCAGGGTAAACAATATCAGACATACACCAGCGCAAATAAATAAATAAGACTGGATATTATCTCGGCCTTCACGTTGTAATCCCTGCAAGCAGGTAAAAACTGCCCTGTGGCCAAAGCATCACCGTTCCGTTCTCAAATGGTTTTCTCGACACCCAAAGTAATGAAAAACTCCTACCTGCACACTTTGTCCTACTGATGAGTGGAGGTCCGGGTTTGCCAGTCCCACCATCTCCTGGCCGGGTCAGCAGGACGCTGATTTCATACTCTGTGTCGGGATCGAGATGCCATAACTTATAGGTCTGCATGTTCACAGCGTGTACTTCAGACCAAGGTCCAGAAGTCATCCGGTACTCGATCTCTTTTCTTACGATAGGACCATCTCCAATGATCGAGTTGGTATTGAGCTGGATGATTAAGTATGTTGAGCCTGCTCTCAAAAGCTGTGGGGGTGCGATGGGTGTTGGGGGTTCTGTTAAGAGGACAAAGAAGTAGTAAGTTGGCCTGTTCTTCTGGACACCTTCAAACAGCACTCCTGAGGTGGATGGCTTCGTTCATTCATTCATTCATTCATTCATTCATTCTCCCAAAGGTGCTTTTTCAAGAGGAAACTGGACTAAAGAGCTGAAGAAGCTTCTTGGATGAGAAGCGAAACATCTTCAAAGAAAAACCAGAAAGTCTAGTTGCCTCGTGAAAAAGCACCTTTGGGACAACTATAACCTGGATAACTGAGAATCTCCATAGACATTCATTCATTCATTCATTCATTCTCCCAAAGGTGCTTTTTCAAGAGGAAACTGGACTGAAGAGTTGAAGAAGCTTCTTGGATGAGAAGCGAAATGTTTTCAAAGAAAAACAAAGAAGTCCAGTTGCCTCGTGAAAAAAACACCTTTGGGACAACTGGGACTTGGACGATAGACAATCTCCATAGATGTTCATTCATTCATTCATTCATTCATTCATTCATTCATTCATTCATTCATTCCATTCATTCATTCAATTTCTATGGCCACCCATCTCAGTCAATTATTCTGGATGGCTTAAAAATTACAATGAAAAAATACTAAAAACATTGTAGAACAATAAAAACATCCAAATTAAATATACACGGGAGAAAGATACCTGACCAGTTAGCAATACAGGTAGTCCTCCACTTACAACAGTTCATTTAGTGACCATTCAAAGTTACCATTTTTCACACTTAAGACCATTGCAGCATCCTCCATAGTCACATGACCAAAATTCAGATGCTTGGCAACTGGTTCCTATTTATGACAGTCGCAATGACTTGCAAGCTCCTTTTGTGACCTTTTGACAAGCAGTGGGGAGGCCAGATCTACTTAACAACTCTGTTAATAACTTAACAACTGCAGCGGTTCACTTAACAATCCTGGTAAGAAACATTGTAAAAATGAAGCAAAAAACCCCTAATTTAACAAATGTTTCACTTAGCAATGTAAATTTTGGGTTCAATTGTGGTCGTACGTCAAGGACTACCTGTATAGACAGGAAACAGGACCCTTGACACATTCAGTGCCCCAGGCTTTGGAACATAGCCAGGTTTTTAGTGTTTATAGGTTTATAGATAGCGGACAACTCCATTGAGGTGATGGAAGAACAAGAAGGGGTAGGTCTGCATTCAGACAACCTGATGAATCAAGTTCCTGAATTAACCAAGTTTCTAACTTTATCAACCTCCGTGTATTCCTCAAATGCAGGTACTGGAACTTCAGGAGCCTAGTTAAGTGTTTTGCGTGTGCTCATCCTCAGATATCCCATACCTCTTCAGTCATTCATCCAATGTTATTTTATTTGTAAGTTTAACGTTACCAGAAGATTATGTTTACTCTTACAGCTTTCATTTCATGATTGCTGTTTTGTAGTAAAAGCCACCTTCAATACACTTAATGTCTAAAGGCAGCTTGCAATTTCCAAAGGACGCAAACACTTAATTGAATCAAGCTGATATCAGCCAATTTGTATACTACAGGTAGGCACCCTGTAGCCCTTGGGCTAATTTGATGTTGCTTTAATTTCAAAAACACTTGTGCAAGTTCGGTTTAGTCCTTTTATGAAAACCGTCTGCCCTTATTGCAGGGTGATTGTTTAGGAGAGGAAGGAGAACGTCAGGAAGAGAGAAAAGCAAATCATATGAGAGAGAGAGGGGAGGAAGGAGGGAGAGGAAGGGACAGAGGGACAGAGAGGGAGGGATGGAGGGAGGGAAGGAAGGAGGGAGAGACAGACAGACAGACAGACAGACAGACAGACTCCTGTATTTTCTCTTTTTTAATTTAAATTGGGCACTCAAATTGCACCCTCCATATGGCTTCCAATGGGTTCATGTAACGAGAACATGGCCTGCAGAACAAATGGGATTCTCCAGCCATGCGTACATGACAAGTCTTGCTCCATCACCTCAATACAGGAAGTACCGTTCCATGATGAGTATCCTCAAAAGCTGGGCTGCCTTCCCATATTAGCTCATTCCAAGTCAAACAGATGCCTTCTCCCTCTCCCCTCTCCCAGAAGAGTTCACTATCACAGGCAGATGGCACATTTCTGTGCTGCTAAAGCCTCTTTATAAATAAGTAACATGGAACAACATCCGCCCACAGCGATGAACAAAAGATATGCAAGGAAAGCATTATCCTTGTCTTTCTCTCTCTCTGTGTGCGTGCGTTTCTCTCTCTCTCTCTCTCTTCCCCAACCTACAAAACATTGTTGTTGTTAGTTGTGAAGTCATGTTCAACCCATCATGACCCCATGGACAACATTCCTCCAGGCCTCCCTGTCCTCTACCATCCTCTGGAGTCCATTTAAGCTCACGCCGGCTGCTTCGGTGACTCCATCCAGCTTGCTCTCTGTTGGCCCCTTCTTCTCTTGCCCTCAATCGTTCCCAGCATGAGGCTCTTCTCCAGGGAGTCCTTCCTTCTCATTAGGTGGCCAAAGTCTTTGAGTTTCTTCTTCAGGATCTGGCCTTCTAAAGAGCAGTCAGGGTTGATCTCCTCTAGGACTGACCGGTTGGATTGCTTTGCAGTCCAAGGGACTCACAGGAGTCTTCTCCAGCACCAGAGTTCAAAGGCCTCCATTGTTTGGCACTCAGTCTTTCTTATGGTCCAACTTTCGCAGCCATCCATTGCAACTGGGAAAACCAGAGTCTTGACTATACATACTTTTGTTGTCAGGGTGATGTCTCTGCTTTTTAGCATGCTGTCTAGATTTGCCATAGCTTTCCTCCCCAGGAGAAAGCGTCTTTTAATTTCTTGGCTGCCGTCCCCATCTGTGGTGATCTTGGAGCCCAGGAAAATAAAATCTGTCACTACTTTCCATTTCTTCTCCATCTATTTGCCAGGAATTGAGAGGGAAAATGTACCCAAGACTAAAATACTATGTTGTTCATCAGCTCTGGTGGAATTGCCAGCTAGACTGGAGGGAGGTGTGAAGAGAGGCCCAAGTCTGGAGTCTTGGCACTGCAGGAAGCAGCACAAACCTGACTTTCCCCAGAAGCCTGGAGGCCTTCTCTTGCCATTCTCAAGGGAATGCAGTCAGCTTGGTGACATTCCTGTAACATAGGTGACTTCCAATAAAACTTCTGTTGGGACATTTCACGAATGATTCTGGTTACTTTTGCCTGACATCAGCTCCCACAATTGATCTCTCACTTACAGGTAGTCCTCAACTTACCTCAGTTCATTTAGTGACCGTTTAACGTTACGAAAAAAAGTGATTTATGACCATTTTTTTTCACACTTAGAATTTCTGCAGCATTCCCATGGTCATGTGATTAAAAACTCAGATGTTTGGCACAACTGACTCCTATATATGACAGTTGCAATGTCCCAGGGTCACGTCGTGATCCCCTTTTTACGACCTTCCGACAAGCTAAGTCAATGGGGAAACGAGGTTCACTTAACAACGATATTACTAAATTAAGAACTGCAGTGATTCACTTAACAATGGGGGCAAGAAAAGTCACAATGTGTTGCAAAACTCACTTGACAAATGTCTCATTTAGCAACAGAAATTTTGGACTCAGTTGTGGTCGTAAGTCGAGGACTACCCGTACTGACAAATAGAATTCAAATCATTCTTCAGACTTCAAATGTCTAGGCCTGACTTTGCCCCGGCTGAGCAGATAAGCCGATCCCAACCCTCACTGATACATACCTTTTACTATCAGCTCAGCAAAGTTACTGACTCCAGAGCCCCTGCTAGACTGAGTCACACAGCGGTACAAATCCTGGTCTCCTTTCAAGACTTGATCCAGTTGAAAAGTAGCCAGAAATCTTCTGTGACTGATGTGCTTCACTGAGACGGTGGGAATGACAACCCCATTCTGCTTCTACCATTCAGAAAAACAGGAATACCATCAATCCTGCTCTGAAGAGATTGGTGTTGCAGCCTATGTAAGCATCACATCAATTTATATGCCCCTTTACAGTGCTTCGCAGCCCTCTTTAAGCGGTTTACAGAGTCAGCCTATTGCCCCCAACAATTTAGGGTCCTCATTTTACCCACCTCAGAAGAATGGCAGGCTGAGTCAACCTTGAGCCTAGTGAAATTTGAACTGCCAAATTGCAGGCAGCTGGCAGTTAGCAGAAATAGCCTGCAGTACTGCACTCTAACCACTGCGCAACCAGGGATCATGATTTCTGGGAAGGGATGCTGCGACATGGTCTGCTTTTTTAGAATTTGCTACCCTCTCTAATTAAAAATAAAAGAAAACATTCCTCCTTTGGGGCAAATTAAACAAAAACATTGACAATCATGTTCTTCTCTTGAAAAGAATGTTTCTCTAAGACAGCGGTTGGCAACCCACAGCTCTGGAGCCGCATGTGGCTCTTTCATCCCTCTGCTGTGGCTCCCTGTCACTGGTCGGTGCCACAATTGTGAGAGGAGCTTCCAGTTGGGGGAAGGAGCATGGCATGCCAGGAGGAGACTCTATGGCAAGGGGTGAGTTTTCCAGTCAGCTCCACAATTGATAGGGCTTTTGGTTAGGATAGGAAGAGGAAAAAGGATGCCACACTAGGAGGAGACTCTATGGTGGGGGAACCGGACTTCTGGTCGGCTTCGGAATTGAACTGGGGACTTCCGGTTCGGTCCTTTGTGGCTCTTTGAGTGTTTAAGGTTGCCGACCCCTGCTTTAAGACTACAAAAGAGAGGTTGAGCTATAAGTGGAAGAACTTGCCAGCAACAATCAATTCTGGAAAAGGGGAAACTGGTGGATTCTGATAAGTTGCAAATCAGCAATTTGCATGGAAAGCTTATTTCAACCTACCTCCAAGTATATCAAATGCAGAGGTTATTATTTCAGGCAATGGAAGAACACCAAGGACAGGTTGAAGTCACCTCTCATAGAAGGAAACAAGAGCAAAGAGCGACAGATAAATAGTCTAAACTTATTCCTGCTCACCTGCATGAGGAATCTCTCCGTTTCCGAAGCCTTGCCAGCAGCTACACACTGAAAAGTGGCATTCTGTCCAGCATTTACCTCCACGTCACCGAGGCGAGAAAAATGAGGTGCTTTGGCTGCCGAAAGAGAGATAAACAGACAAAAAAGATCAGTGGAAAGACTTCGATAGTTAATCCCCTCCCGCACAAATGATATCACTCAACCAAAAATGTGTACAAAACAGGTTGAGGGTGGCAGGATTAATTTAAACATACTTTAAGTAGAGAGTAATTGCTAGAACATCTTGGGGGTGCTAGCTCACTCGCTGGCTCGCTCCTCCTCTTTATTATATCTTTATTTCATAAAGGGGCTTTATAAGGACCAAAACATCCTGCCTCTCTGCAACTTGTTAAAGAAACTGCATCTTTTCTTGTCATTGCAAACCCCAAATTGGGGGTTGGAGGTTGGGGGGGAGGTGTTGTGAAGAATTGCCAGCAGGTGCTTACTTTCATGCCCTTGGCAGATAGAAAAACTTTTTGGAATAAACCCAAGTAGTAGCAGAGCCCTCGTATTTATTACCCCTAGATGATTGCAAATTTCGCCATGCAATCATCTTCTTCACTGCATGATCTGTCATCTTCCCCAGGACCAGGTTTTTATTCTTTTAGAGATTAAAGCTAGCCATAAGGGACCTGGAACAAGTCTGTGCTGCTACCACAGCGGAATGGAGAAATGGATTGAAGAAAGTGTGACACTTACAGCAGGGGTAATTCAAGAGTAGGATGTCATCCAATCCCAAGTAGCCATGCCGTTCATTGGAAACGACTGCTTCAAACAATACCTAAGGATAGAAAAAAGAGACATTCTGGTGTTACAACTGGACTATTGGAGTAGAATTGAGGAGACCTTACCGCCACTCTGACTCTGAAATTCGCTGGGTGGCTCTGGGTTGGGCACTGTCTTAATCTAACCCAGTGGTTCCCAATCTTTTTTTGGCCATGCCCCATCTCTAAAATCCCGATGTCCCCCCTGTGACATATAATTCTCACTTTACTCAAAAAGTGAACTCTACTCATGCATAGGAAGCCTAAAAGGCCATTAAGTTGGTTTAAATAAGGCCATTAAAAATCAAATTGCCCCCCTGTGGGGCCTGGGCCCCACGTTGGGAACCATTGATCTGACCTATTAACTACTGCTGTCAAGGTTCTGATGGATTCCCTAATTAAATCATGAGCCTCGAGCTAAGCTTCAAAAGAAATCCAGTTATTTAATAGCAGCAACATGTCAGCATGTACCCAAGTGAAGCCAACTCTGGCCCCATGTAATTTATGGCCCAATTATGACCCTGTTTCCCCTTCCCCCAGGGTGGTGTCATAAATCACATTCTCAAATGGGGCACTTTCATGGGCTGTAGAGATCACTCCACAGCCCATGAAAGAGATCACTCCACTCCACGGGTAACCTGGGAGGCAGCCTTGAGAAAGATACGCCTGGAATGTGCTTTTCTTTGTGGCTGGCATTCTGCTTCATCAGTGTCCCATCCCCCTTGCCTATGGCAACTCTAGAACAGGCCAGGGATGCTTTGCGAGTTGACAACTAACCTAGCTAAAGAAAACTGTGTAAAGAAGGAAAGCATAAACACAGATAGTCCTCAACTTACAACAGTTCATTTAGTGACCCTGTGAAGTTACAACATTATTGAAAAAGTGACTTATGACTGTATGTCCCACTTACAACTGTTACAGCATCCCCATGATCATGGGATCAGAATTCAGAGGCTTAGCAATGACCCATATTTATGACGGCTGCAGTGTCCCAGGGTCATGTGCTTCCCCTTTGGCAATCTTCTAACAAGCAAAGTCAATGGGGAAGCCAGATTCACTTAACAACCGTATTACTAATTTAACAAGTGAAGCGATTCCCTTAATAACAGTGGCAGGAAAGTTTGCAAAATGGGACAAAACCCACTTAACAAACGTCTCACTTAACAACAGAAATTTTGTGGTCATAAGTTGTGGTTATAAGTCAAGGACTACCTGTATCAACTTTTAGAGGAAAAGGTGGATCGAAATGTAACACATATTTTCACTGATTATTTTCATAATGTTTTGATTTTGGTTGTTTTCTTTGTTATTTTTCAAAAAACGTAAGAAATCTCAGAAAATAAAATAAGGATCTTGTTTGGAAACTTGATTTACTGCCCCATATAAATGCCTGAAGTTTTGGCACCCCTGAAAATCTGCAATATTTTGGGCAACTTTGAGCACAAAGGACCTGTCAAGCCAGTTGAGAGTCTGTTGCTGCCCAAGGCTAATTTTTCCCCCTCAATAAATTCTCTTTCAATTTGCAGGGTTATTGAAGAACTGCAAAGAATGCCATAAAGGGGATCATGGATTTTCAGCTACCTAGATTGAGGGGAAGACTATCTGAAGCCGATGATCAACTTCCTTTGGGGGAAGTGTGATAATAAATCTCATCTGATCATAAAGCAGAAATTAGCAGAAATCAGTCCGATTATACAGTGACAAGCATCCATCCCAGGAGGATAAAAAGAATGGGCTAGTGACAATTAATTAATTATTACACAATTACTATTGACAATCCAGTGAAATCCTCTTGTCTCGCATTTTCATCTTTCTTATAAATGAAGAGCTGGATTTCCATCAAATATTAAAATGAAGTGCACTTCCTGTCAAGCTCAACTTCTGTTGATTTCATGCAATATCCATGCAGTTTTTTGGAACAACTGGAAGTTGTTGCCCCATACATCCCTTCACCCGATCCGCTCCCACAGAGAGGGTCTTCTTCGGGTGCCGTCGGCCGGGCAATGCCGGTTGGCGACACCCAGCGGAAGGGCCTTCTCTGTGGCGGGCCCGGCCCTCTGGAACGACCTACCCCCCGACCTTCGCACTATCTCGGACCTCCGCCTCTTCCGCCAACGTCTTAAGACGTACTTATTCCAACAAGCCGGCCTAGAATAGCCCCCCATTTCTGACTTTTTAAAGAAAATTTATAATTTGGTAAGGGTTTTTAATATTGGGTTTTTAGCACGGGTTGATGAATTTAATTAGATTTTAATTGATATTTATTGTATTTTGTGTTTTTTAAAATGCCTGTGTGCCGCCCTGGGTCCTAACAAAAAGAAGGGCGGGGTATAAATTTAATAAAATAAAATAATAAAATAAAAATAAATAAGTGGTATACCATTGTATTTCTCTGGGACATTCTTGTGAGTTCCCAACTCTTACCTGCAATCTGGGATTTCTTGGCAGTCACCCAAGTAAACTTGCTGAGCTTTTTCAGATCTTTAAAGAAGAGTTAGGTGCTGCCACCTAATTGGGCATGTAAGATGTAGAATAGACAATGATGGAGTTCACACCTCGTACTTGGTAGAAGACAGGAAATTTATTTTATTTTTATTTTTCAAATTTATACCCCGCCCTTCTCCTTGCAAGGGCCCTGGTAATCATCTCAACTCATAGCCTCAAGCCATAGTACAGTTTATTATTTTGGATTTGGCATGTTCAGTGAACACGGTAAATGGGTTTTGCTAATCCATGGTACGGTTTAGGACTCTGTATGTAAATTCAGCCACAGACTTCCCTTTTCAGGAGATGATTTTCCTCAAGCATCAGAATTTATCCCAAATCTCCCACAAAGTTTCTCCAGAAAGGCAACTGTAGGAGACGACCAGGCTGAGCCTGAGGGAGGAGTCAAATGCCTCATCAGTTTTGAATCCTTTCATGCCCACAAGAGATCTAAGTCCAGCCCACCTTGAATTCCGTTGACTCCTGTCTACCATCAAATTGCTTTGAGTAGTTGAGATTCTTTACTACCAGTAGTAGTTCAGATTCTTGTAGGAAGCATTAGCATGCAATAAACCTGTAATCATTGCAACCAACTTGCTTCCTGATTTATTGTGCCTGACAGCAATCCTCCTCCTCTCACCTGGTACTCGTTGGGCCAAAACATGCTGACAGCGAGCTCCACCTGATGCCATTGCCGCCCATGGGAGCCAGAGACATTCCACACTACGCTTCCTAGTGGCCCTCCATTCATCTTGACAAAGACATTCAAAGTCCCAGGACTGTGCCCATCCCGACTGTACATGAAGTAGCTGAACTGAAGGCAGTGAGTGTCATTCTCACTCAATGTCTGGAAGAGGATCTGTGCTTTTTGCCCTGGATTGTGCTGGGAGGAATTGACCATCAGATAAGAACCTGTAATGGAAAGAGAAGAGGAGAAAACCACAATTTGTTTAACCAGCAATATTTGAATCTGAGGTTCTGTATATAATAATAATAATAATAATAATAATTTATTATTTCTATACCGCCCCCTCTCCCCACGGGGACTCGGGGCGGTGCACAGGTAGCATAAAAACAATAAATAACAACAACAATAAATAAACAACAAAATTTAAAAACCAATTAAATAAACCCTGTGCTAAAATCCCGATTAAACTAAAACCTATTCTATAAAATCCCAAGGCAAGGAGGCTATCCCAGGCCGGCCAGACGGAAAAAGTAAGTTTTCAATTTAAGACGGAAGGAGCGGAGGTCCGTAGTTGTCCTAATGTCGGGGGGAAGGTCATTCCAGAGGGCCGGGCCCGCCACAGAGAGCGCCCTTCCCCTGGGTGTCGCCCGCTGACACAGTCTAGTGGACGGCACCCGGAGAAGCCCCTCTCTGTGGGAGCGAATCGGCCGTGAGGACGTATGAGGCAGGATCCGATCCTGCAGATAGCTAGGTCCCGAGCCATGGAGCGCTTTGAAGATGATGACTAGCACCTTGAAGCGCACCCGGAAGACGACAGGCAGCCAGTGCAGCTCGCGCAGGAGCGGTGTTACATGGGTAGACCTTGCGGTCCCCATAATTGCCCGCGCGGCTGCATTCTGGACTAGCTGAAGCCTCCGGGTGCACCTCAGGGGCAGCCCCATGTAGAGAGAGTTGCAATAGTCCAGTCGGGATGTCACGAGAGCATGAGTGACTGTGCGAAGGGCGTCCCGATCCAATAGGGGGCGCAATTGGCGAACCAGGCGAACCTGGTAAAACGCCCTCCTGGCCACGGCTGTCACCTGATCTTCCATGGACAGCCGGGCATCCAGGAGGACACCCAAATTGCGCGCCCCATCCACAGGGGCAAGATGTTCGCCCCCTATGGCCAGCGATGGAATAAGCTGGTTGAATCGGGCAGCCGGAAACCACAGCCACTCGGTCTTGGTCGGGTTGAGCCTGAGTCCGTTACTTCCCATCCAGATCCGTACAGCTTCCAGGCACTGGCACATCACCGCTACGGCATCGTTGGGGTGGTTTGGGGTAGAAATGTACAGCTGGGTGTCATCAGCGTACAGATGGTATTCTACCCCAAAACCACGGATGATCTCACCCAGCGGCTTCATGTATGTGTTGAACAGGAGGGGCGAGAGGACCGACCCCTGAGGCACCCCACATGTGAGGGGTCTCGCGGTCGACCTCTGCCCCCCTGTCAACACAAATTGCGATCGGCCAGAGAGGTAGGAGGAGAACCACCGTAAAACGGTGCCTCCCACCCCCAACCCCCCCAGCCGATGCAATAGGATACCATGGTCGATGGTATCGAAAGCCGCCGAGAGGTCTAATAGGACCAGGATGGAGGAACAACCCCCATCTCTGGCCCTCCAGAGATCATCAACCAACGCGACCAATGCCGTCTCGGTGCTATGCCCGGGCCGGAAGCCGGACTGGCGCGGATCTAGATAGTCTACTTCCTCCAGGTGACGGGGAAACTGTTGTGCCACCACACTCTCGACAACCTTCGCCAAAAAGGGAAGGTTGGAGACGGGACGGTAGTTGTTCAGAGAAGCTGGATCCAAGGAGGGCTTCTTAAGGAGGGGCCTCACCATCGCTTCTTTAAGGGAAGCAGGCAAGACACCCTCACTCAAGGAAGCGTTGACCACCTCCTGGAGCCAGCCTCGTGTCACCTCCCAGGATGCCAGTACAAGCCAGGAGGGACACGGGTCCAATAAACATGTGGTGGCTCGCAGTCGCCCACGTAACCTGTCCATATCCTCGGAAGTAACGGGGTCAAATTCCTCCCAAACAAGATCTCTCTCGTGGCATCCCACTGGGCCATGAATGGGGGCTAACTCGTTCTGTATCTGAGCGATTTTCTCCTGCAGAAAAGTCACAAATTCCTCTGCTCTACCCTGTAGCGGGGCTTCCCGCACCCTCTGTTGAAGGAGGGAGCGGGTCACCCTAAACAGGGCGGCAGGGCGGTTTTCTGCGGATGCTATGAGAGTAGCGCAATGATGACGTTTGGCTACTCTCAGCGCCACAATGTAAGTCCGTAAATGGGCTCTTACCTGTGTCCGGTCAGATTCAGAACGAGAAGACCTCCATCTACTCTCTAGGCATCTCTTGCGGCGTTTCATCACCCCCAGCTCCTCGGTAAACCAAGGAGCCAGGGTGTTCCGCCGCCGCAAGAGAGGCCGCAAGGGCGCGACCCGATCCAAGGCTCCCGTGGTCGCACTATTCCATGCGGCCACGAGGTCCTCCATCGGGGCGCGGGTCAGGGGTACAGGAACTGGCCCAAGCGCCGTTTGGAACCCATCCGGGTCCATCAGGCGCCTGGGGCGGAACCAGATTGGTAATTCAGGTCCCGCCTCCCCGCGGAGGGGAGCAGCGGTCGGAAAGTCGAGCCGGAGAAGTGAGTGGTCTGTCCATGACAAGGGTGTGATGACTATGTCCCCTATACCCAGATCACTCGTCCATTGGCCTGAGACAAAGATGAGATCCGGTGTATGTCCACCCTCGTGAGTGGGGCCTTGAATTAGTTGGGTCAGGTCCATGGCCGTCATGGAAGCCATGAACTCCCGAGCTACCTCGGATGATTCGCCCAACGATGGCAGATTAAAGTCCCCCATGACTAAAAGTCTGGGGGTCTCCACTGCCACCGTAGCGATCACCTCGAGGAGCTCGGGCAGGGCTGCTGCTACATAGCGGGGAGCCAGGTATACAACCAGCAAGCCCAACTGCCTCCCTAGGCCCCACTTCACACAAAGGGACTCACAACCGGTAGTCTGTGGCACAATGGTCTCTCTCGGCTCAAGACCTTCCTTTACAATGACCGCTACCCCGCCACCCCTACCCAGGGCCCGAGGCTGATGAAAAGCGTGGTAACCTGGCGGGCACATTTCAACGAGGGGGAGTCCACCCTCGTGGCCCAACCAGGTCTCTGCAATTCCCACCAGGTCCGGCTCCCCCTCCGACACGAGGTCGTGAATGAGGGGGGCTTTGTTGGCAACGGACCTGGCGTTGCAGAACATCAGCCGCAGGCCCTGGCTCTGTACACCCTGGCCACCTAGCCTGCAGGGGTTGAGGCACTTGACCGTCTGTAGCCAACGGCCTCGTGTCCCCAACCGGGAGGATGACACTTGTCTCCCCTCGGACCTGCCTCTCCCCACGACCTTCTGGATGGAAATGCCCTCTGTCGGAACGACTTGAATCTCCCCCCTCCTAACGGAACCTTCCGCTTCCCTCCGTCGCCCGCTGGCCTGGCCCTCTCTTCCCTCACCCGCCTCAACCTGACTACACCCTCCCTCCTCCCTGGTACCCCCTAAAATAGTCATTAATTTAAAAATTAAAAAACCCCTAAGCCTACGCTTTTTCCACCTCTCCAGATTAATGAATCCTTCATCAAGGTGGGCCCTCGTTAGAACGGAGGGCCAAACCTGCGAGAGCGGGGACTCCTGCAGTCGTAACAAGTCTAGCCTATCATACATGACATAGAGAGCAGTTCAAGTACATAAAAGCATAAAGCATAAAAGCATGGGTCATGAAGGTTTTAAAAGTGCATCGTTAGCCGCATTTAGATGATGAAATGATGTTAAAAATGATAAATAGATGTTAAAATATCAGTTCCATTAAAGGTTAAAGTGCATCGGTAGGAGTTCAGTTCAGCTAAAGCGTTCAGAGTCTTCTTTCCCTTGGGAGGGTTAAAGATCTTAGAAAGATGTCCATGGTCGGAAGATCTTAGTGGTTGCTTTCAATTGAGCAACCATCCCCAGGGCACCAACCTCCGTTTTGGCTCTCTCACAGCCATCTCCACCTCTGACGTGCCACTGGTCTCCGCTGGTCTTCATGGCGGCCCTCTCACCGCCGCCTCCGCACCTAAGCCCATCCTCCTGGCCCTCCAGGCCCTCCAGGCCCTCTGGCTCTCCGACATCAGGGCTTTTTTCAGGCTCTCTCACAGCCATCTCCGCCCTCAAGCCGCTGATCTTCACGGCGGCTCTCTCACCGCCGCCCCCGCACCTGGGTTTGTTCTTCCGTCCCTCCGGGCTCACCAACCTCCAGGCGCACAGCCGAGTTCCAGCGCCATCCCAGGGACGCCGGGGAATGCCAGGGACGTCAGGGGAGCACCAAGGGAGCACCAGGGAAACACCATCCCAAGGACGCCAGGGGAGCGTCAGGAAACGCCATCCCAGGACGCCGGGACGCCGGGGAAGCCGACTTCTGGCCCGACGCTCACACCACCGCCGCCGTCGCCGCCGCCGCCGCCGCCGTCCACCCAGCCGCCTCAGCGAAGACCTCACCCTGTGTCCAGGTGGGTCCCTCTCCGATCCCAGCCCTCAAAATGGTAACTAGAGGGCTGGGGCACTACCAAAGCGGCTAACGAGCTCCATGGCCCAGCAGAGCTCTGAGCTAGACCGCCATCTTCCTCGCGCAGGCGCAAAAAAATATATATATGATAATGCTGACATAAACACATAATGGCATAAGAAACTTGCACATGAATCTTCACAGTAACTCTTCTTGTTCTTCCCATCCTTTGTAATCCAAACAACCTTACAAATCCCATGTAAAGGTAAAGGTTACCCTTGCATATATGTGCTAGTCATTCCTGACTCTAGGGGGCGGTGCTCGTCTCCATTTGAAAGCCAAAGGGTTAGCGCTGTCCGAAGACATCTCCATGGTCATGTGGCCGGCAGGACTAAACACCGAAGGCGCACGGAATGCTATTACTTTCCCACCAAAGGTGGTTCCTATTTTTCTACTTGCATTTTTTATGTACTTTTGAACTGCTAGGTTGACAGAAGCTGGGACAAGTAACAGGAGCTCACTCTGTTACATGGCGCTGAGGATTCGAACCATTGAACTGCCAACCTTTCTGATTGACAACTCAGTGTCTTAGCCAATATACAGCTTAGCCATGTTTGAGAAGACCAGGTGGGGGTGAAGTTAAGTGTATCCTCATTTTATAATCTTAATATTGCCATCGATGGCCCAAATCCAACCCTTCTTGAATTCTGTTGACCTTATCTAGCATCAATTTAGTTCTGAACTTTAGTTTACTGGATTCTTGTGTATAGGCTTAAGCAATAAATCTCTGAAGTGTAACCCAAGGTTTAGTCCTGATCCTTTGCACCTGACAAGATATGGCAAACTTCAGGCTTGCAAGATTTTTAATGCTAGTCCAAACCTCCGAGCCCATCAACTGGACCTCAGGGCAAAACACTGACTGGAATAGGCAGAAAGTAGATTAAGGCTCCCACTCCCATCTTGAAACTCCCATAACAAGAACAACAATGTTAAGTAGCACAGTAGATCTTGGTTCATTTTTGGCACAATGGGTGAACTTAAAACAGTCCAAAATTAGTTTTTCTTCCCATTTGGCTTCTTCTTGTGGAATTTAAAGGGTGGGAAATGCTCTCCCCATCTTAACATTAATATATAAGTATCCCTTTCTTTGCAACGATTTTAGATTTAATCACCTACAGCAGTATCCTATTGATCATTGTGTCTCTTTTCTGCTCAGTTTAGAACATTATGAGCATTTGAATCATCGCAATGATCTTGGTGATAGCTATATCTGGTCTCTATTGCATAAAGAGCTCAACATACATCCCATCTTAAAACTCCGGTCACCTCCAAAGACAATATATTCTTACACATGCATGCAAACTAAGTGCCATGCCAACCTTATCACTGCTTGTATTATATTCAAGGAGACCCTGAGAAGTATTTACCATTCCTCTAGAATTCCTTCAGTCTTTATTGCCCTGAAACGCCTAACTCCACCTGGATCAAGCCATTTAATTTCCATTCTGCTTTCTTGAATCATTTAACATTAGTTGCTTCTGACTAAACTGCACTCTGTTGGTTATTACAATACCCAGAGGCCATCAATGTAATAAACCTCAATGCTTCTTGGCAGCAGGAGAACAGAGCAGCTACCTGTCTTTCCGTAATCATGGATCAAAATTTTTACTTCCCGTTATTCCATGGTACTTCCAGAAATATCAGAAAAACAAGGATTGGTTCAAGATATATTACTACTTGGGGCTCCTAGGTGAGAACTGATACCAAGTCAGATGTCCCTTTAAGCGACTCCATGAATGGGGACACCACTGTGGTGAAATCACTGGCCAGGAACCAGTCTTTGGGCAATGAAAATATCTTCAGAGATGGGGAGAGATCTTTGGGGTCATCTATTTGTGCTCTACAAAAGCTGCCTCTCACAAGGAGACCTTCAAGCCAAGGCTTATCTCCTGGTGAATGCTTGGACTTGTCCCAGCAACCCTTGCCCTTCCCAGAGTAGACCACATGAAACATCTTTGCTTTGCTGGATCAACCCAGAGTTGTCCATATTAACCACTCTTGTACAAAGTCAATGAAGATGATCCAAGTGGTAAATTACTATTGCATGTGCCATATGAAGCTTCATTTGTTCATTCATTCGCTCATTCATTTATTTGTTCATTCATTCATTTGCCCATCCATTAATCTATCCACCCACCCACCCACTCATCCATCCATCCATCCATCCAATTTCAGAACCTGCCCATTTCAAACAAGTGATCATGGGTGGCGAACAGTCACAAAACCAATTAAAACCATGTTCAACTGCAACAGAAACATAAATATAGCAGCTGAGAAAAATGGTAAAAAGAAATATTAACCTAAGCAAGAAAAGTGTCCCTGAGCACACTGGGACCCCAAACCCATGTACCTAAGTAGGTCTTTAAGGCATTATGAAAAGCCAAGAAGAATGTTCCAGAAGGCAGGGGCTATGGCCAGGAAATGATTTTTTTCAACAGAAAAATGTGGGGTAGAATTTATATCCTGCCTGACTTCCAATGAAAATAGACATACAAGAGAGGTGGAGCTTACATTGAAACACTCCATCTGTTCCTTATTGATTAGACCAGAGGTGGTATTCAGCAGGTTCTGAGCAATTCTGGAGAACCGGTAGCGGAAATTTTGAGCAGTTCAGAGAACAGGTAAATACCAACTCTGACTGGCCCTGCCCCCATCTATTCTCTGCCTCCTGAGTCCCAGCTGATTGGGAGGGAATGGGGATTTTGCAATACCCTTGCCCTGCCACACCTACCAAGCCATGCTATGCCCACCAACCCATGCGCATAGAACCAGTAGTAAAAAAATGTGAATCCCACCACTGGATTAGACTATCACTCATTGCTATTATTGCTCTTTTTAAAAGCAAGAATATGTTTTTGTTAATTGTTACGTTTCTATTTTGTACCATACTTAACTTTCCATCCTTTTCCCCCCTTATAACTGGACCAAAAGAAAGTGACAAGGCTCAAGTCATGCCGGGAGCTTCAACAACTGAAGGAGGACTAATCCAGGTCTCTCTGCTCCCGGATCTACGCTTTTCCCACTAACAACACCTTGAAAATTACGTTGCAAAACCTCGGATCAACAACCACCTCTCAAATTGATTTCCAAAGCAATTGATGGTAAAAGATTAGATGGGCTGTACAGTGAACAGCAGATTGCCTGTCCCAGCTCTTTGCCATTACCCCATTCCGGATTTGCTGCAATATTATTATATCAACAGAGAAAGCACCTTTATATACATACTCAAACCATCTGGCCCAGCTATTTCAGTGCTGCCAACTCTGATCAGCAGCAGCTGGCCACAAGATTTCTCCCCAGACAGATCATGCGAACTGCCACTGAGCTACAGCATCCTGCGCACAGGATGATAAAGGAAATTCCCCAAAGATGCGCCTTTCCCATCATCTATATCTTATATATATATATATATATGAGGCCAGTACCACTCACTCATCACGAAATCTCCAGAAACATAAAGCCTAGAAACTTGAAATTTGGCACATATGTTCTTCTTGGCTTCTAGGTGCTCACTAGGAAAGGATATTTTAAAATAACCATCAGATTATTAGTATTTTTATACAGTAATTAGCATGCTCTGATGCTAAGGACTTCTACTCCCCCTCCCCACCTGAAAAGAACTCTGTTCCAACTGCCAGTTGCCTCACATTCCATTAGTTCAAACTGGCAGACATTCCACTCCTTCCCTCAAGAGCAGTCCAGGGCTCCTTACAGTACTAAACGTCGGTACCTCACCATATAGACATTATGGTGTCTACACCTTCTACCTATGGAACTGCTTCTGGACTCAAGGCAGCAGGACCGATATTCCTTTATGTGTTTCAATCTTCGACCACCACTGAGCCAACCGATTGTGAACCGAACTGCACAGCCGGATCACATCATTTTGTCACGAAGCATGGGTATCCAGCAACTAGTAATCTATATATGATGTGCCGATCTGTCTCAGAAATTAACATTGCTCCCCAATGGCTCTGCTAGAAATATCAATTTTCCAGAAGAGACATCAATTGCCCAAGAAAAGAAATACAGGTAGTCCTCAACTTACAACCACAATTGAGCCCCACATTTTTGCTGTTAAGTGAGACATTTGTTAAATGAGTTTTGCCCCATGATACAACCTTTCTTGATGCAGTGGTGAAGTGAATCACTGCAGTTGGTAAATTAGTCAACCTGTTCTTAAATAAATCTGGCTTCCCCATTGAGTTGGCTTGTCAGAAGGTCACAAAAGGAGACACCAGGACACTGCAACCATCATAATTGCCAAGCCTCTGAATGTTAATCACATGACCGCAAAGTGTGAAAAACTATCATAAATCACTTTATTTCTGCACCGTTGTAACTTTGAACAAACTATTGTTAAGTTGTATATACCTACAGGTAGTTCTTGACTTACAACCATTTGTTGAGTGACTGAAGTTATGAAAAAAAGTGAAAAGGTTAACTTATGACCATTTTTTACATTTACAACCATTTGTCTGGTTTCCTAAAAATGTCCTAATTGATTTATGAGTATCGAGCCAAGTTTTAATACAAAACTTAATACAAAACATTTATTAGGAGCACCATAGGCAAGGCCTTTTCACAGTCATATCTAAGCTTTGTTTGAGTTATAGCTGAATTTTACCCTTGTTCCTTCCCTCCCCTCAGTCTGTGTCATAAATCATATTCCCCAATGAGGTGCACCCCAAGCCTACTGCAGTAATCTGAGATCCAACAAATGGGTATTTATAACAGCTGCATTGTCTTGGGTCACCATTTGCAACCTTCCCAGCTGACTACCAACAAGCAAAGTCAATGTGGGAAGCCAGATTCATTTACCAACCGCATAATTCCCTTAACAACTGCTGTGATTCACTTAGCAACTGTGGCCAAAAAAAGAGGTCATCAAACAGAGCTCAATTTGCTTAACTTAGCACTTAACTTAGTCTTGCTTAGCAAATTTGCTTAGCAAATTTTGGACTCCGTTGTGTCGCAAGCCATTGTGTCAAATGCATTGAGCCCCCTCCCCCAAAAGAACCCCAAACTGAGATTTTTAAAAAAACAAAAAAAACCACCATGGTCTCTGCTTTATTGTCTTGGATTCTGTAACTAACAAGAATGGTCCCTTTTATTTAAATCAAGTCTCCATTTCCCGACAGCAACCTTTTAATTTTTAATTGTGTTTATTCATTTAATTTACACAAAGGGATATGATTGTCTCCCCCCCCCCATCTTTTCCCCTCAGAATTCCTCTTCAAACAGAATCAGCCTGAGATGGGGAGCAACAGTTTATTCACCAGGCAAGTGGGTGGCAATCTGACATACACCCACACAACTCTTCCCTGCCTTCAATTGGGTGTCAACAGAGCTAAGAGCTGCCTCCCTTCTCACAACACACTGCAATTCTCACAACATTTGCAGAGGTTCCTTTCATAAGACATAAGATCTGTTGGAGGAAATGCCCTTCTGGGTTCAGTTCCAAGTGGAGGAAAAAGACCCTGGAAACGTGGAGACTGCTTGGAAAGATGGTTTTTAATGGTGGACAGGACCACATGGTTTGAGGTCCTGGAAGGAAAAAGGGAAGAGATGCTGAGAGTGCCCCGGTTTTATGCCCTCTCTGGACTTTTGAATTTGAGCTTGTATTCCGATTGGTTGTCAGACTCCCATGGAGCCATTCAGGGGCAACTCTGTATGGTGTCCTATGTGAAGTTTCCAAAAGATGACCTAATTAATTTATGAGCCTCGAGGCAAAGTTCAAAAGAAATCCATTCATTTATTAGGATCAACATTTTGTCACGTTCTTCTGTGGAGTCGAAACTGATTTCCATGTAATAGCATCTGAACTTTACCCCCTGTATCCCCTCCCTTCTGTCTGTGTCATAAATCACATCCACCAACAAGGTGCTGCGGCAGGCTATGAACATGCGCATTTCACACGCCAGCTGTAGGAATATGAGACCTCACTCTGGCTAAAGGTATGCATGGAATTCTCCTCCCTTTTCTCTCTTTTTCTATGTCAACTTGATAGTAGTCATGGAAACTCTTTACAAGTTGACATCCTGTTGATCATCATCATTGGTTGAGCCTTGTTGGGTGATGATGTAATGAAAGGGCTTTGGGATTCCTATTATGGCTCTGCCTGAAGGAGGTAGATCTTTGTTATGTTGAATAGACTGGCTCAGGCCTTAATGGCCCATTGACAAAGGTGGGGGTGGGGTTGGGTTTCTGCCTCCCTTTTAGGGGGAATATTCTGTCCTTTTAATATTTCCTAAAATATCTCATTTTCCTAGGAGAGAGGTGGGTGCGAAGCTCCTACAGATCCAAAGAGTACAGATCACCATAAAAACTAAACCACAGCTGGGATGGGAGAGAGCTTCCACCATGTATTGGCATGTGCCACATTCCTTTGCTTCAGGAGTTGGGCTCAAGGGCCGCCACTTATCTATCCAAAATAATGGGTATGTGGGGAGGAGGAGAGAAGATGAGTCAAACAGAAACAAGGAGAAAATAATTGGCTGTATTGGAAAGAAAAGTGTTTTGCCTATTTTCCAAACTATGAAATCTTAAGCTCCAGAGAGGATGTTCTTTCATTATGACTTGGATCAACAGAGGAAGAGAGACAAATACCCCCCCCCTTCCCCCCCCAAAAAAACCCTGAAACAGCTGTGCGAGATTCTGCTCAAATCTCCTTTTCCTCTTGTAAGTTTTCTCTTAATTAAATCTGATGTGCTGCCTTTTAGCCTCACAAAGGACACCTAAAGATTGCTCATAAAGTTGCACTATCAGAGATAATAAGTGAAATTGTATTTATCTGCAGCCTCGACTTGAAGATGGGAGACAGCCTCTCATGGCCATGTTACACTCTAAAGACAAGGCTTGAAAGGAGAAAGGGAAGAGCAGAAAAGAGGAGAAAAAGCAAACTCAGCTAACAAACCTTAATGGCCAGTAAGAATTTCTGTAACGAACTTGGGAGGAGAAAACTGGAACTCCACATTCCATTCTGCATCGCTTCAGCCTTTTTAAAATGCTTTGATGTACATAAGCTTAATGTATTTTGTATAGTATTGCTTCCACTTTTATTTGTCTCCTCGTTTTTTTTTTATTTTAGGAGATGGTTTACAGGCACAACCGAGAGAGAAAATAAAGAGGAAATGGGAAATAAATTTTACAAGCTATCTAAAAGTTTTAATAGGGAAAAATTATTGAAGGAAGCTACTTTAAGAAACCGAAGTGGCCCAAGATCTTTATAGTAAGCCCGTGCCGAATTTGAACAAGGTTGATGCATGTCACATAATGTCAAAGTCATATGGAACATGAAATGTCATTTGCGCAGATCATTCCTTTTTTATCTTGAGGAGGGAGGGAGGGAGGGAGGGAAGGAGGGAGGGAGGGAGGGAAGGAAGGAAGGAAGGAAGGAAGGAAGGAAGGAAGGAGAGAAAGGAAAGGAGGAAGGAAGGAAGGAAGGAGGGAGGGAGGGAGGGAGGAAGGAAGGAAGGAAGGAAGGAAGGAAGGAAGGAAGGAAGGAAGGAAGGAAGGAAGGGGAGAAAGGAAGGGGAGAAAGGAAAGGGAGGGAGGAAGGAGGGAGGGAGGGAGGGAGGGAGGACTCACTTTTCTATAATTCCTTGATGTGGGAGGTGTTGTTTTAAGGAATGAGAAAATTTAAAAAAACATATTTTCATGGCATTATGTGAAATCAAATGCAACTCCTTTGAGTCATATAACAATAGAGTCTGATGAATTTCAGACTCAGCTTTGAGGCATAACCTTTTTAAAGCTGTTGTCATTAGTTTTAAAATCTTGGACCATAGTATTGTCTCATCCTTTAGCATCTCATTGGAGTCTGCTAAGCAGCCAAATGCACATATCTCCATATCCTGTATAGTAAGAGCCCATTTATTCCATAAGAATACATTCCTGCATGGGTCAGGATAACCTGACCCATTCACAAAGGGTGAATTGAATGCTAGCAGTCTTGGAGGAAGCTTAAGTCTGTCAAAGTAGAAACGATCAGTTGAGGACAAAGATGCTCATATCCATGAGTGGCCATAGGGTAAGAGACAAAGATGGGGGAAAGTAGGATTGGGTAGAATGCTCCACATTGCAAAAATGTGTTATTGGGCCCCCATAGATTACTCTGGAAATTGAATTGTGGATTTTATATACAGAAAAGAAGGGTAGAATTATAATTCACTGAGTGAATAAGGAAAAATGTGAACGGAGATGATCTTTCATTAGGCAGAAAGAATATTGATCTCCAGGGCATCAAGAAGTTTCATTATCCATCCAGCAGACATTTCAACAGTTGGGACTCGAGTTATTAACACCTAAAAATTGCCTAGCAACCACAAAGACCATTTTTCCTGATAGGTTTGTACGAGAGGGCTCCAGAGAGGCTGTCTTCTCCAGCATAATTTTATAAGGCATCTTTAAGAATTGGAAAGAATTCAGAATTTCACCCAGTGTGTGATCTTCCATCACAGAGAGGTAATAACAATGCCTCCTGCAGTGTAGCATAATTACCTTAGAGCGGGGAATTTCTGTAGATCCAGTTTTTCTCACCCTACATGTGATTTCACCTTCCATGCCACTATTAAAGCTACCGCATCCCACGCTGCCTACAGGAGGCTTCGTGGAGGAAGCTGCACCCCAATGGACTTTTATTTGCCAGAAAGCTAATTAAAGTCTCTCCCAGGATATTGTCTCAGAGAGGTATAGAATTGGTTAAAAATTGATTATATGTATGATGGGTTTGCCACGTAATTCAGGCTTTTGATATAAAGTAATGTTTCCCAATGTTGGTACTGTATCCTTGTAGAATTACTATGGATCTTCCCATTTATACAAGGAAAGGAAGGGAAGGGAGGGGAGGGGAGGGGCGTACATTGGTCATAGTCACTCTCAATGTTGTATGCCATCCAGAATCACTGTCATTCCGAAAGAAAGAAGGAAAGAAAGAAAGAAAGAAGGAAGGAAGGAAGGAAGGAAGGAAGGAAAGAAAGAAAGAAAGAAAGAAAGAAAGAAAGAAAGAAAGAAAGAAAGAAAGAAAGAAAGAAAGAAAGAAAGGGAGGAGAGGAGTACATTGGCCATACTTACTCTCAATGTTGTATGCCATCCAGAATCACTGTCATTCAGAAAGAAAGAAAGAAAGAAAGAAAGAAAGAAAGAAAGAAAGAAGGAAGGAAGGAAGGAAGGAAGGAAGGAAGGAAGGAAGGAAGGAAGGAAAGAAAGAAAGAAAGAAAGAAAGGGAGGAGAGGAGTACAGTGGCCATACTTACTCTCAATGTTGTATGCCATCCAGAATCACTGCTTATGAGAAAAGAAGGGAAGAAAGAAAGAGAGGAGAGGAGAGGAGAGGAGAGGAGAGGAAGTCACAAGTCATAAAAGGGACATAGTTCCCCACTTCTACTATAGAGGGACAACTGAAAGCATCCTGTCATATTGTATTACTGTGTGGTTTAGAACAGCGGACCCCCACCTTTTGGGCACTAGGGACCACTTCCGTGGAAAGAGGTGTTTCCGTGGACCAGAGGAATCATGGTTTTGCATGCTGCCTTCATCCCACCAATGGGACTTCAGTTGTTTGCATAGATCAGTTTCTGGTCTGCCTCAGCCCAGTGATGGTCCATGGACCAGTGGTTGGGGACCCCTGGTTTAGAAGTATTATTGTTTTGGACAGGAAGGCTGTGCAGAGAGTGGCCAGGATGGCAGAAAAGATTATTGGAAGTTCACGTCCTTCTTTCCAGGACATGGCATCTAAGCATTGCTTGTCCAAGGTCTCCATGACTGATTTTTTTTTGTTACGTTCTGGGAGGAGATTTCATAGTATCCAAAGCAGAACATCTGTAATACGTTTGTACCAGGGGTGGGTTTCACATTTTTTAGAACCTACTCTGTAGGTGTGGCCTATTTTGTGGGTGTGGCTTGGCAGTCATGTGACAGGGTGGGATTGGCCACCTTTTAAAATGTGGTGAAACTCATTTAACAACGCTCTTGCTTAGCAACCAAAATTTTGGACTCAATTGTGATGATAAATTTTTCTTTCTTTCTTTCCTTTCTTCCTTCCTTTTTTCCTTCCTTTCCTTTCCTTCCCATTGGGTCACTGGCAGCGGCGGGCCAGATTTACTTCCAGGTACGCCGGTGGAACCTCCTCTCACCGGTTCTCTAAATTTCACCAACCGGTTCTCGCGAGTAGGTGCGAACCTGCAGAAACCCACCCCTGGTTTGTACCATATAGTATCACCCTTGTTAATTCTCAAGACTGGTTTTTTGGCTTTGAATTTCAAAATGCACTGTATTGTGTGTGTGTTTGTGTTTTTGTATATGTCTGTGTGTGTGTGGCATATGTTTATGCACATGTATGTGTGTGTGCGGTTATATATTTGTTTTCTTTTGAGAGCAATGGTCAGAATTTCATTTTTTTTAACGTGTGCCACGTGTGTTTGCAGAAAAAAAATTATTGACAATGAAAGTTAGCTTATCTTAAGCTACTCACTTTAGGCATCTAATTATTGATGTCATTAAAGGAGAGCATTTTCAGTTATTTACTTCATCATTTTTTCTTGACTGTCAGAAAGAGGACAGAAAATTATCTTAGGTAATAAAATAATTGGATGGGGTATTAATTACTTTGATGGGGACAGGGTCAGGTGGAAATATCATTTGGTACTTAACTATATCAGATGATGAAATGCCTCCAGTCTCCCATGAGACATTAAGTCATCTTTTACATGGAATCTTTTTTTTATTAGTCTCATAAGCTAAGATTCATGAAACAAGCCTGTTCTAATAATACCATCTCTGCAGACAATCTTCCCTTAATTAGGAGATCACCTTTCACCACCATAACGTAATCTTATCTAACCATAACCCAAAATAGGGCGGAGGGGGCTAGAAGAATCACAAGCTAGAATTAAGATTGCCAGGAGAAATATCAACAACCTCAGATATGCTGCTGATACTACTCTAATGGCGGAAAGTGAAGAGGAACTAAAGAGCCTCTTGATGCGGGTGAAGGAAGAGAGTGCAAAAGTTGGCTTGAAACTCAACATTAAGAAAACTAAGATCCATCCGGCCCTCTCAATTCCTGGAATAGATGGGGAAGAAATGGAGCTAGCAGCAGATTTTATTTTCCTGGGCTCCAAGATCACCGCAGACAGGGACTGGAGCCAAGAAATTAAAAGATGCTTGCTCCTGGGGAGGGAAGCTATGGCAAATCTAGATAGCACACTAAAGCAGAGACATCACCCTGACAAAAAAAGTGTGTATAGTCAAGGCGATGGTTTTCCCAGTTGCAATGTAAAGGCTGTGAAAGTTGGACCATAAGAAAAGCTGAGCACCAAAGAATGGAGGCTTTTGAACTCTGGTGCTGGAGAAGACTCCTGCGAGTCCCTTGGACTGCAAGGGGATCAAACCGGTCAGTCCTAGAAGAAATCAACCCTGACTGCTCTTTAGAAGGCCAGATCCTGAAGAGGAAACTCAAATACTTTGGTCACCTAATGAGAAGGAAGGACTCACTGGAGAAGACCCTCATGCTGGAAAAGATTGAGGGCCAAAGAAGAAAGAGACGACAGAGAAGGAGGTGGCTGGATGGAGTCACTGAGGCAGTAGGCGTGAGCTTAAATGGACTTTGGGGGATGGTAGAGGACAGGAAGGCCTGGAGGAACGTTGTCCATTGGGTCACATTGGGTTGGACACAATTTCACAACTAACGATGGGAACAATGCAAAATGTTTTGAGACTAGCATTAATTTTTGCTTACTTCTACACTAGTGGTTTTCAACCTTGGCAAGTGTAAGATGGGTGGATGAATTCGGGGAGATGAAGTCCATCCCTCTAAAACTTGCCAAGGTTTTACGCCTGTATACCTGTTTTATACCATAAGAAGACTTTTTAAAAAAAGCAAAAGGAGGTCAACAACATTCAACTTAGTTTGGGGAATGTAGTATACCATATCCTCAACTTAGCAGTTCTATGAAGGTTAAAGTTTTCAGAATCAAAGGTCCTACCATGAGACAGAATTGTGCCTTTGACATACAATATTGAGAAGTGAACAGAAAAAAGTACAGTATCTATTAAATAAGGACAGGAGCAATAAGGAGCAAAGGGTATAGGGCTTAGGCTCAATATAAAACTGGCTTGGTTCATATATCCTATGGGACCTTCTGTAATCAAAGCAACTTACATTAATTATCCAGCTTTGTCCTAGACCAGTGATGGAGAAACTTTTCGGCATAGAGTGACCAAACTGTAATGCGTGGCTGGTTTTAGCCATTTTTCAGGCCATTTTAAGGCTGTTTTCCAGCACCCATGAAGACCAGCTGGCCAGCACACACATGTCTGGTTTTTGGCCATTTTTCGGGCTGCTTTCAGGGCATTTTTGGCTTGGAAAAAATGCCTGAAAATAGCCTGGGAAATGGCCTATTTTGGGGGCATTTTGGCTGGTCTTTGGGCCATTTTCTGGCACTCTGGCACCCATGAAGATCAACTGGTCGGCACGCCAGAAACCAGAAGAGCAGCTGGCAATGGTGCACGTGCCTATACAGAAGACTCTGCATGCCACCTCTGGCATGTGTGCCATAGGTTCACCATCACGGTCCTAGACCTTATGACTGTCAACTCTTAAGTGGAATGAAGAAATTGTGAGTAAAACCAAATATTTTGCCCACCTCACCTGGCATACAGGAGACCACATGATTAGATTTTGAAACTTCTCTGTCTCACATGCGCATATATGGCTTAATTTCTTCTACATTAATGCTTTAAACCTAAAACGTACAGCAATTTCCTCTTGTTGTCTAAACTGGTAAAACTGAGCTGTACTTTGTGCTATTCTTGTACATCTGAAATGCTTCTCTCAGCTGCAAAATTGAGAACAAAAGTAGCTCAATCATAGAAATGTCAAGACTGGACTGACAGCTGCAGAGTGAGGGGGCGGGAATTCGGATTGGGGCCACTGGGTGGAAAACAAGCTGTTGAAATTTCCTATCTGCACAGTTCTGAGGAGGAGAAGGAAGAGGAGAAGGAGGTTTCCATGAAAACTGATTCCTCTTGATAAATCAATGCTTCCTACAATGTATCTTTTGTACATTTTCTGTCCTCAAAAGCAGAATACTGTATATTACTACAGGAAAGGCACTTGTTCTTCTTCTGGGTCTTACTCCAATCCCCCCTGCCTAAATATTAAACAATGTTGGCAATTTTTTCTCCTCACTTCTAGTACGGTCCCTATGGTTCGTATCTGAAAAAGCATCCCCTGCTTCATATGATCCACATCTGAAAAAAGGATCCCTGATCCATATGGTCCACATCTGAAGAAGCATTTCTGGTCCATATGATCCACATCTGAAGAAGTATTTCTGGTCCATATGGTCCACATCTGAAGAAGCATTTCGGGTCCATATGGTCCACATCTGAAGAAGCATTTATGGTCCATATGATCCACATCTAAAAAGCATTTACGGTCCATATGGTCCACATCTGAAGAAACATTTATGGTCCATAGGGTCCACATCTGAAGAAGCATTTATGGTCCATATGGTCCACATCTGAAGAAGCATTTCTGGTCCATAGGGTCCACATCTGAAGAAGCATTTCTGGTCCATAGGATCCACATCTGAAGAAGCATTTATGGTCCATATGGTCCACATCTGAAGAAACGTTTATGGTCCATAGGGTCCATATCTGCAGAAGCCTTTATGGTCCATATGGTCTCTATCGGTGGGGTGGAGGGGGAAAGCATCCCTCACATTTGCTTGCCATAAAAACGAAAGGCGTTAATCTGGCAAACAAAGCTGATTCCATACTGGTAAAAAGAGATTGGAGAGGGGGGGAAAGGTAGCTGCTGCCATCCCTGGCTAAGAAGGGAGTCCATTAACAGGCAGATCAATACTTCACTTCTTTTGTTCCAGATCATTCACCAGGCTCAGTGCAATTTAAGGACAGCTTTAACTGACATCAGCAGCAAAGAACACTCTTTCTTTTCTCCACTATCTTTCCAAATAGAGGTAAGGGGAGAGAGGTGTGTGTGTATATGTGTGTGTTTGTGTGTGTGTGTGTGTGTGTGTGTGTGTGTGTGTGTGTGTGACTTAACACTAGCAATCCCACCTTTCTTATATAAATATAGGTCAAAGCTGCTAAATTAAAAGAGCTCAGCTTGTACCTAATGGGCTTTTGTGTATTTTTTTTTAACATGTCTTCTGTTAGAGCAGGGGTCTCCAACCTTTGCAACTTTAAGTCTGAAGGACTTCAGCTCCCAGAATTCTGGGAGCGTTGCTGGCTGGAGAATTCTGGGAGCTGAAGTCCTCAGACTTAAAGTTGCAAAGGTTGGAGACCCCTGTGTTAGAGGATGCAATCCAAGGGAATGATGCCTGTGAAATCCAAACTGCCTATCTTAAAGTGGCTGAAATTGAAAATATAGCTCTAGAACAGTGTTGGCATTGATTGCCAAAATGGGAATGCGTGTCTTTGCGCCTGCACCCGCGTGACAAGAAGTAGAAGAGCAGCCTCAAAGCATGCGTATGCACGCCGGGAAGATGATATGCTGGTTTCTGGAATGCGCAAGCGCATCCACCAGCTGGACTTTGTGCGTGCATTCGTGCCAAAAACCAGAAGACCAGGTGACTGTGGTGCGCATGCGCACCAGAAACCAGAAGATCATCTTCTGGGCACATGCATAGAAACCAGGCATCTGCTCTCCTGCTTTCCAGTGCTCCCGCACAAGTGAAAACCAGCTGGCTGGCGTGCTGGAAGCCAGAAGAGCAACAGGTGACAGTTCACCTGCCTGGAGAGATGGCTCTGCATGCTACTTCCAGCATGTGTGCCATAGGTTTGCCATCATGGCTCTAGAACATAGAACATAGTATTCTAATAGACACTGAATGATGATACCCTTGATTAAACTGTAACCGCCAGGAGTTGAAAGAATTAGACAGCAGGTGAGAAGGAATAGTCTTGCGGCAGATGGACCAGCCATTTCTTATTTTCCTGCCATCTGAATCAGGCCCCAGATTTGGATACCTTCCTAAATGACGTAAGATCACCAAATGTTGGTTATTCCATCCAATTCCAGATAAATATTTCAGCTTGGCTGCAGCTTCCCTCTGATTCCCTCAAGACTTTTTGGATAGACTGCAAACACTCTGAATCACACACACTCTATGCATCATCCTGTCATCAAAAATATCCAGTGAATCAATACTCTGTACCTCCATGCAAGAGAGTGAGAGAAAAAATAATGTTCGATTGGGCTCCAGTGAGTCTTAAATTTTCTTTAGAAAAGCCATCCAAGAATCCAACTAATGATTTTGGACTGTAGCATCTGAGAGACCTTAAAAGACCAGACAGTTGAGAAAATGCTCAGCATCAGCTGAAATTTATTCTCTACCCAACGTTTGTTTTGTACCTGATTCCAATTTAAGATGCAACCAGCATGATGGTGCTTTACAGCCCTCTCTTAGTGGTTTACAGAGTCAGGGTATTTCCCCCAACAATCTGAGTGCCCATTTGACCAACCTCGTAAGAATAGAAGGGTGAGTCAACCTTGAGCAGGTGAGACTCGAACTGCTGGCAGTTGGCAGTCAGCAGAATTAGCCTGCAATCCTGCATTCTAACCACCAGGGCTCTTCAAAGAAATAACAATGGAATTAAACTGGATACAACAAAAAGCATGGTATTACTAAACATGAATATTGTTCATGGGTCAAACCAGGGTCAAAAAGCAGCTATGAGGCCCCAATTCAGACCACAATGCTCCTTCCCTCGTACCCCATATGCCAAGGGGAATTTTATTCCCAATGAGCAATTAATAAGGTAGGGAAAGAAAAATCACACAGTATCACTGTCACATATTGTCCCAAAGGTGCTTTTTACAAAAGGCAACTGGACTTTGTTTTTCCTTGAAGACGTTTCGCTTCTCATCCAAGAACGTTGTTCGGTTCTGAACTGAAGAAGCTTCTTGGATGAGAAGTGAAACGCCTTCAAGGAAAAACAAAGTCCAGTTGCCTTTTGTAAAAAAAAAAAAAAAGCCCCTTTGGGACATCCATGACCTGGTTGACTGAGAATCTTCACAGGTATTTAGCACACCTTATGTTTTTCTACAGATGCTACAGATATGGTCACTAACATGTTTAGCTTGCTCTCTGGATATTGCAATGGAAATAATAATAATAATAATAATAATAATAATAATAATAATAATAATAATAATAATAATAATAATAATAATAATAATAATAATAATAATAATAATAATAATAATAATAATAATCTTTATTGTCATTGTAAAAATTACAATGAAATTGGTTAAATTGGAAATGAATGATTTCCTCCTAAATTCTCTGGAAAATAAAGAAACAGACCTCATTGACATTTTGGACTAAATCATAATGTGATTTGATTGGTTTTAGCTTGCTGTAGAGGGCAGATTGCCAACAGGGCTTCTATGAATTAAGTTTTTGCACGTTGTATAAGCCAAACCAATTGTGATTCATCCAGTTCACGGTGATTAAGCAAATCATGGTTGAGCACAATGTGGGAACTCGGGGAAAGCCTCAGATTGAAAAAACTGAATAACAGGAACAGCGATAACAAATTGCAGCAGCAACAACTCTTTGACTCCTTGAGATAGCTACTCCGCTTTCCTGCAGGGGGAAAATGTCATCAACCTGGTGTCCAGTCAGACTCAACTGGGCTGGTAGGAAGTCGGCCTTTCTTGTAGAAAGCTCTGCTGAAAAAAGTGGTAAGGAGGGATATCTGCTATTTACCCATCCTTCATAATAAATTAAGATCCTTGGAGGAATGTATCTCCCCAAACCCTTTCTTTATCTCAGGTTTTACTCCACCCACCCAAGCATAAAAAGTCATTAATTCTTCCGCTATTGCTGTGTTTTATCAGGGGAATCATTTGCAGGGAAGGGAGGAAAGGAATGGAGGGAGGGAGGAAGAAGGAAGCCGGGAAGCAAGGAAAGAAGGGAGGGAGGAAGGAAGAAGGAAGCCGGGAAGCAGGGAAAGAAGGGAGGGAGGGAGGAAGAGGAGGAGGGAGGGAGAGAGGGAAAGAAGGGAGTCAGGGAAAGAAGGAAGCCGGGAAGGTAGGAAAGAAGGGAGGGGGAAGGAAGGATGGAAGGAGGAAGGAAAGGAGGAAGAAGGGAGGGAGGAGGAAGAGGGAGGCAAGGAAAGAAGTAAGGTGGGAAGCAGGGAAAGAAGGGAGGGGTGGGAGGAGGGAAGGAGGGAAAGAAGAGAGGGAGGGAGGGAGGGAGATCAGAAGTGCAAATCAAGTGGCAATACTTAGTGAATCACATTGTTTCTTGGAGAAGACAAAAAAAGACTGCCCTGAAAAATAAGGAAATTAACTAGGACATTCCATCAAAGCTCAAGTCAATTAAGAAAAAAAAATCCAGGAAGACTAAAAGAATGCAATTCTTTAATCAAATTGTAATTCTAATGTGATTCCTAGCCGGAGGAAGGAAAATGGCTTCTCTCCGTGCCGAATGCCAGAAAGCGGCTGTGTAGCAAATCTCTTCCAATTCCCCAAAGAGTTACTATGAAAATCCTTTCCTGAACCAGTTAACAAGGCTTTACCCTCCCAGAAATGCTTGATGAAAGACTCGCCAAAGTCAAAATACTTCAGGTATCCAGCTTACGCTGGCTATATCAAGAGAAAAGCAGCTTCCTATCAGAAAGACAGCAGGAGAGGAAAGGAAGGATACAGTCTTAGTGGAGAAGGAGATTTGGACTTGGGTGGCCATGCAAGGGGAGCTAAGTTACAGGTTTGCTGCATCCTATAAATAGCATCACTTCCTTTGCAAAGAAGGATTTGCCGTTTCTCCATAGAGTGCATCAGTGGTGGCGCAGTGGTTGGAATGCGGTATTGCAGGCTAATTCTGCTGACTGCCAGGAGTTCGATCCTCTTGAGGTTGACTCAGCCTTCCATCCTTCTGAGGTCAGTAAAATTGTTGGGCCAACATGTTGACTCTGTAAACTGCTTAGAGCAGTGTTTCTCAACCTTGGCAACTTGAAGATGTCTGGACTTCAACTCCCAGAGCTAGCAAATGAGTAACACTGGCTTAGAGAGGGCTGTAAAAACTCTGTGAGATGGTATATAAGTCTAAGTGCTATTGCTATCAGGAGAAAATATATCACCTGTATTTCATCCCATATTGAAACTCTTCAGACGTATGTAACCAGATCTTTTCTGTGGGATTCAAAACCCTCTACATGGAACCTCAGATGAACCCTGCAAATAAGAGCTGGCTACATACATCTGATGAGTCCCAATACAGAATGAAACCAGTCACACCTTGCATCTTGATGACACTCAGGCCCTCGTGACGTCCCGACTCGACTACTGTAATGCTCTCTACATGGGGCTTCCCTTGAGGTGCACTCGAAAGCTACAATTAGTGCAGAATGCAGCCATGCGGGTGATTACGGGAGCCCCTAGATGCTCCCATATAACACCAATCCTGCGCGAGCTGCACTGGCTTCCTGTGGTCTTTCGGGTGCGCTTCAAGGTCCTGACGACCATCTTCAAAGCGCTCCATGGCTCGGGACCTAGCTACATGCGAGACCGTCTCCTGCCCCATACGTCCCTTAGACCGATACGCTCCCACAGAGAGGGCCTTCTCAGGGTGCCGTCGGCCGCGCAATGCTGACTGGCGACACCCAGGGGAAGGGCCTTCTCTGTGGCGGGCCCTGCCCTGTGGAATGACCTACCCCCTGAACTCCGGACCATTACTGACCTCCGCCTCTTCCGCCAGTGTTTAAAAACACATTTGTTTCATCAAGCCGGCCTTGCATAGCCTCCGCTGTTGACTAGTTTAGATAGTTTTAAAATAGGGGGTTTTAATTGGTTTTAGCACAGGATTTCATATTTAATAGGCTTTTAAAATTTTATATTTTTGTATTGTTTTGTATATTTTTAATTTTCCTGTGCGCCGCCCTGGGTCCTTTTGGAGAAGGGCGGGATATAAATCGAATAAATAAATAAATAAATAAATAAATATCCCATATATACACTGTCTAATAATAGACTATCCCTCCCTCCCAAAAAGGAGGTACAAGTAATGAAAAGCTTCATACATGGAGATATGATATAACATCTGAAAATCTCTCTCTCTCTCTCTCTCTCTGTGTGTGTGTGTGTGTGTGTGTGTGTGTGTGTGTGTGTGTGTGTGTGTGTCTGTCTCTCTGTCTCTCTCTCTCTCTCTCTTTGAGAGCCAAAAGGAAGGTGGGTTGCAAATACCATTCTGAGCCATCTATATCAGGGGTTCCCAACCTTTTTGTGGCCCTGCCCCACCTAAGCATCTCTAAAATCCTGATGTCCCTCCTGTGACATATCATTCTTACTTTACTCAAAAAGTGAACTCTACTCACATGAAGGAAACCATCCACTTGGTTTAAACAAAGTTCAAATTGCCCATCTGTGGGGCATGGGCCACTGATCTATATTCAAATATATGTTATGTTGAAAAGGTGGGCAGAATCAAGACTAAAAAAAGGGGAGGGAGAATAGAAACTGTCCCCAAATCAAAGCCTGATTTAATTTATAATACAGGTTGAATTGACATATTCAATGCATGTAATATGAGCATGCCATTATCCTTCATTGTTTTCCGCATTGATCCCAGTATAAATATTACAAGGTTTAGAGGGGGCTCTGGGACCCTTGTCCAAGTCTTTTAAGAGATGCAGGTGAGTTTGGAAGTTCAGTCTGCTTCCCCATCCCAACCTTTGGCATAAATCACAAATTGTCATCACGTTTTAACCAATCTGTAGGTACAAAGATTACTGGAAACAAAAATTCAAAGCATTATTGGAAGTAGTGCTGGATAAATCTATTATGATGAAACCTGATATAGAAAAATAATCAGCCAGAGCGGATCTCCCAGAAGCTAATCTCCAATGAAAAAAGAAAAAAAAGTAAATTAACCCATGGAAACATTATTTTAGTAAACATACAAAATTGTCCAAATTTCACTCTGGCAAAAAGACATTACTACCTTCAAAATTCACTGAGCTTTTAAAAAAGAAAAACTTTCCCGCAATCACTTTCAACTAAACGAAATGTATCACCAAGAAAGAAGGGGAAATCCACTTTGGATCACAAGCCAATCCCAGACAACGAAATATGGATATACTATAATCTTTACTCTGCAGAAAACTAGAATTAAACATTTTTTTCAGTGTTGAGCAGTCAAGCGTCCTCTGGTACTCAATAGACAGATAACACTGGAATCATTCATTGGTCACGCACATTTGCAATGCCTTCAATAGGGCATAAACAGGGAACTGGGAAGACATGTTTTATTTCCCCAATAACATCTTGGACTTCAGAATGTGTGGTTAATTGGTCCTGTTAAAAATCTAATGTGGATGATTAATCACCAAGACTAGAGGTGTCTTCTCTGGCAGTGAAGCATTCTTAGACTCTAAAACAGTGTTTCTCAATCTTGGTTGCTATACAATGTGTGGACACAACTCCCACAACAATTTCATATGATTAGGAAAAAGTTGTAGAGCGCATGGACCCTTACTGCTACAGAATTCTAGATCATAACCTGTTCCTATCTTGAGGAATGGGGTCTGTATTCCAGTCCTCTCCTTGCAGGTCTTCTAACCCTACACCACTTCAGACAAATGGTTTTCCAATTGCTTCTTAAAAACCTCCAGTGAAGCATCCACAACCTCTGAAGGCAAGCTGATTAATTGTTCAAACTCTTCCACATGGTAGTACCCAGGTCTCAGTCTCCAAGCACGTGAATTTGAAAAATATACATAATGCACGTGCATTGTCAAATTAATACTTAAAATTACAGACTTGTAGCACTGCAGAATTGAGCCAAAGAATTGAGTCCTTTGAACTATGGTGGCTGGAGAATACTCCTGCGAGTCCCTTGGACTGCAAGGCGATCAAATCAGACAGCCCTTGAGGAGATCCACCCTGACTGCTCTTTAGAAGGCCAGATCCTGAAGAGGAAACTCGGAAATACTTTGGCCACTTAATGAGAAGGAAGGACTCCCTGGAGAAGAGCCTCATGCTGGGAATGATTGAGGGCAAAAGAAGAAGGGGACGACAGAGAACAGTGTGAGCTTAAATGGATTCCGGAAGATGGTAGAAGACAGGAAAGCCTGGAGGAACGTTGTCCATGGGATCACAATGGGCCGGACAAGAGTTCGCAACTAACAACAACAACAGCACCACAGAAACTTTAGCTAATATGAAAATGTCACCTCTTTGTGAAAAATAATCTCAAAAGGGTGATGCACATGTTGGTATTGTTCAGAATTGCTGCCTTTGTGCCTATCTGGAAGCGTCCATTAGCACAAATCTCCAAAGGCAGATTTTACTGTTTAATTCCACACACGTTGTGTATGACTATTTTGATGGAAGCATCGGCATGGAGAACAAAGTCTCCATTCAAAAGCAATTATTCAGCGATGGTGTAGTTACCAATAATACCCATGGATTTATTACTTGCTACACGCAAACTGCTTTTCTGAATCGCAAGTCTATTTTATTCAGCGACTGACTAAATAACATCCACATTGCAAAAATCAACAGAACCGAGCAGATATTATGCCTTAACATGAACAGCAAACAAAGCTCAGATGAGTTCTATCTACGGCCAAGGCTCATTATCTTCCTTACAGGGGAGAGGTTGAAATGCAAGCTCAGCCTTGAGATGGCTCTGAACATATTCTAATCCTTCCATTTCTGCCTTGGTAAAGCCATCTATGTCAGACAAAGAAGGCGCCATATGGAAGTTAAAGGAAAAATATGTCGAGTCCCAATGCATGCTGATCATTTAAAATACAAACAACAAGCCAGTTTCTTTCTCTCTCTCTCTCTCTCTCTCTCTCTCTCTCTCTCTCTCTCTCTCTCTCTCTCTCTCTCTCTCTCTCTCTCTTTCTCTATCTTTCCAACTAGTACTATATTGAGTAAACTTTCCATGAGATGCAAAATTGCACCTGCTAAAAGAAGTAGCTTTTTCCAGGGTTCTCACCAGTTACGGCGTGTTCAAGATTTTGGATTGTATTCCCTTCTCCCATGGAAAATGCCCTTTTTCATTTTTCTTTTCCTTCCTTTTTTTCCTCCGGCATTTTGTAGTCGTTAGAATTTAAAGTACTGAACATATTTGGATACTCATTAGTTCTATCTGTAGTCTGGTCAAGGGATTAAGGCGCTAGGCTAGAAACCCAGGAGACTGTGAGCTCTAGTCCTGCTTTAGGCATGAAAACTGGCTGGGTAACTTTGGGCCAATCACCAGGAGACTGTGTGTTCTAATCCTGCTTTAGGAATGAAATACTGCTGGGTAATTTTGGACCAATTACCAGGAGATGGTGAGTTCTAGCCTAGCTTCAAGGATCAAAGCCATCTGAGTGACCATTCCCTCTCTCTCAGCCCAATCACCTCACCGGGTTGTTTTTCTGGGGAAAATAGGAAGGGAAAGGAGTATTAAGTATGTTCACTACCCTGAGCTACTTATAAAAATAATAAAGGCAAGAAATAAATAAGCAAATACAAAAAGCATAGTTCAGATAAATTTCTTATTAATGTAGTACTGTGATGGCGAACCTGTGGCACATGTGCCACAGGTGGCACGCAGAGTCATCTCTGCGGGCACACAAGCCATCGGTCCAGCTCAGTTCCACCACACATGTGCCTGCGCCTCCTGCCAGCCAGCTGGTTTTCAGGGCTCTGCATGTAGGAGTCACGTGTACATGCATGCAGGGGTGTGTGTGCATGCATGGGGCACAAGTGCATGCATGGGGGTGGGGAAGCACAGGGGTCAGATGCACATGTGCAGCGGCCAGGGGGAGTGCAGGGCGAGTGCCCCAGTGAGTGGGGGCAGGGCACACACTGGGGTTGTGCATGCATTGCATTATAGGTGTGATGACAAAAAGGTTAGCCATCACTTATATGGTATCACTAAACAATTTTGATAACAGGGATGGGTTCCTGCCAGTTCTAAGCTCTTCTATAGAAAAGGTTCCACAAATCTACAGTGCCGTTTAGAACCGGTTCCAGCTCCCTCCGTCCACCCATCATCAAGTGGAAGAGCCTCCTACCACATACCTCCCTTCGACCTGTCCGCTCCCACAGGGAGGGCCTCCTCAGGGTACCGTCTGCTGGACAATGCCAGCTGGCGACTCCCAGGGGGAGAGCCTTCTCTGTGGCAGCCCCCACCCTCTGGAATGACCTGCCCCCCGACCTTCGTACTATCACAGACCTGCGCCTCTTCCGTCGGGCATTAAAAACGCACTTATTTCATGCGGCCGGCCTGGTAGTTTTAAATGGGATTTTAGTAGGGTTCTTAATGATAATTTTAGCATGGGTTCTAAATTTAATCTATTTTTAATATTTCTATTGTATTTATTGTTGTGTTTTTATTATTCCTGTGCACCGCCCTGAGTCCCGTCAGGGAGATAGAGCGGTATATAAATGTAATAAACTTGAACTTGAAACTTGAAGAGTGAGAGGAGGAATTCTGGGAGTTGAAGTCCACAAGTCTTAAAGCTGTCAAGTTTGAACACCCCTGGGTTTTTTTTTCTAAAGCGCTAGAGGTGCAAGGGTCTTGTAACTTGACAGCTTTAAGACTTGCGTGCTTCAAATGCCAGAGTTTCTAAGCCAACATTTTGGATGCTAAGCAAGAGCCTTGTTAAGTAAGTCTCACCACATTTTACAAGTTGGCCACGCCCACCCATTCACATGACTGCCAAGCCACTCCCACTCAGTCACATGGCTGGCAAGCCACTCCCACCTGGTCACATGGCCAGCAAGCCACTCCCACAAAGCAGGCCACACCTACAGAAGAGGTTCTAAAAAGTTTGAAACCCACCACTGAATAATAAACATTATTTAATTTGAATTTTTGTCTAGATTCTTTGCTGTTTGTTATTTTTTTAGCCAGGACTACTGCTGATAGGTGAGCAAACTTCTGGATTCTCTGTATCTTCTACAGCTCCTCCTTCTTTTCTGATGGACCTTTCTGTGAATTCATGTTATGCTTACCCTTGATCAAGTAAGTTCATGTCCTGAGGAGCAATGGCATCTAATTGCATCAAGCCACTGGAACTTTTTTTTAAAAAGGAAAAAAGAACGCAGATCCTTCTTTGGAAGAAATATGTGGCCTTTGGATCTGTGTGACTTCAGAAAATTTAAAAATATTAAATCAATAAATCCTTGACATTTCTCCCTTGCAATAATAAAATCACGTCATTGATTCTGCTACATAATGCACTAAGGTCAAGCCGGATAAAGTAGGAAGCTTGTGAGACATCCATCAAGCTTGTAATTGTGTTTTTATACCGCACACGCTGGCTGGGATTCAGGTTGTATTGCCCTTCCTGAGAGAGGCATTCTCGGCTGTCTTGTCAAGGAATTGAGAGCCATTTGCTAATCAGGTTGGAAATACTAAGAAGTTTCTTTGGAAAGAGAAAGTCACAGCAAGTACATTGAGAACTGCAGGCACCAGAGGTTGGGACTACTGGTTGGGACTGGATTGCCCGAACTGGTAGCGGTAGCTCTGCCCACAAACACCCGGCCCTACCATATCCCATTTAGGCCATTTTTTCACCAAAAGCACACACACAGAAGGATCTGCAAATGCCCGGAGGGGGCACATGCGAGCAAACCAAGTGCACACACAAGTTCACATTTGTGAAGCAGTAGGGAAGGTAAATGTAAGGAAGGCACTAGAAGTTTAACAAGTGGTTTGGTAAAAGCCCCCCCCCTCCCCCCATTCTCCAAATTACAACAGGTTGGTTTAATTGGTTTTCTAAACCAATTACAATTGGTTTAGAAAAGCCCAGGACTCTTCATATGGACATACATCAATAACTGAAAACTTTGGGGCTTTATGACCTTTCTTGTCACAGTTGTTAAGTGAATCTCAACAGTTAAGTTAGTATGAGGGTTGTTAAATTAATCTGGCTTTCCCACTGACTTTGCTTGTCAGAAGGTTGCAAAAGGTGGCAGGGCAATCATCATGAATATAAGCCACTTGCCAAGCATCAGAATTATGACCACATGACCATGGGGATGCTGCAATAGTCGTAAGTATGAAAAATGGCCATAAGTCACTTTTTTCGGTGCTGTTGTAACTTCGAATAGTCACTACAGTAAACAAGGGCCATAAGACAACCTGTATTGCCAAAACTTTGCATTTAATATCACTCTTTCTGCTTCTTGATCTAATGGTAGTGCTGACATGAACTACAGAGAGAGAGAGAGAGAGAGAGAGAGAGAGAGAGAGAGAGAGAGAGAGAGAGAGAGAGAGAGAGAGAGAGAGAGAGAGAGAGAGAGAGAGAGAGAGAGAGAGAGAGAGAAGTAAAGTGTCATTTTAAACAATTATTCCAGTTGTAACTGCAGAAAATGCCTCTGAATTCATTATTTGTTACTAGCCATCTAATAAACATGTCACCTGTGTAACAGCTCTAGACAATTCAAAAGCTTGCAAGTAAGCAAACTTTAATGGGTACAATAAGAATGTCACCTCTGAACATTCATGCTTTTGGAATTTTTAATACTCATAATTATTTTGGGGTTTTTTTTCTTATTGGACAAGTCACCAGAATTACTAATATATTAACAGGCAGCTAGGAATTCATTGATACAACGTGGACTGTGCAAAGCATACACATGTGGAACTTTTACACAATCTCACCTGCCAATGCAAAGTTTCTTACACTCTGTTCTCTCTCCTATATGCTTCATGACAATATGGTTACTCACTGGATTATTCATTCACATATAACAGGGTTTCTCAACCTTGGCATCTTTAAGCTGTATGGACTTCAACTCCCAGAATTCTCCAGCCAGCCTGCTGTTTGGGGAATTCTGGGAGTTGAATTCCATGCTGCTTAAAGTTGCCAGAAACACTGACGTATAATATCGGTGCTGATAATTGAATTAAAAAGTCCTTTAATCATAGTCTTCAACATGTCCAACATCTGTATTTCCAACATCATGCTTAAATTGTCCTGGAACTTTTTTTCCCCCTCCATTTGTGGTGCACTAACTGAGCTCAGTGCTTCACAAGTACCTGCCTCTTGCTCTTCTATATCTTCTTGCATGTAATCCTTTTAATTACGAATGGGTTAACGAGCATCAGTATAAAGCAGAAAAATATCCTCATCAAGTGAAAGGGAAGCAGGAAAAAAAACACTGAAAGAATGAGGGGGGTGGAAACAATTTTGGAACAGAAAGGCAGAAGAATGATGGCTAACTACCATCTCTGTTTAAATAAATTCCCTGCTCTCTAGAATTGGCAGATATCCAATAAAAACTCATTCTAATCTTGTCAAAAATCTTCCATGCAAAACACTCTCCGGAGAGGCCCTCGTGATGTGAAATATTCCTCTTCCACCTCAAAGTTGGGATAAACAAGAGAGAAAAGGCTGCAATCTTTCTGTCCACTCACAGCAAAAGATAAGGAATTGCAAGAGGCCCATTTCTTAAACTCATCACAAGTGTTATATGACGGCAAGGGAAAGACAATATTGCTTTAAGATGTTTCGAGCAGATTCCCACCATGGACAAATGGCTGAAAAACTTTGATGGAGTTGGTGGAGATGGCCAAATTGACTGCTATGATTAAAGAAAAGAACACAACTATTTTTTTTCCACTTGGAAATCAGTTTTGGACCTTGTGCTTGTGATGGAAAAAGAAAACGAAACTTTAACTTTGGGTTTTGCCGATTAGATAAGGTTTGATGTTATTAGAAATGGCTAATATATATTATTATATAAAAGTAAAAAACCCACCATCCTGGGCCCAATGTTTGGGAAGCCAGGCTCTGCCTGTCACAAGCCAGGACAAAGGGTGAGTGATGGAGGAGTAACACCTCCTTAAAAAGCCTTGGTCCAGCTGGTCCGGCTGGTAGCACCTTGTAAGGGCCCCTTTTCAGGGTTACAGGAGAAGCCGGTCCATGGTTTTGAAGGCGGAAGAGGGCTCTACACCCCATCAGCAGATCAAGCGGCAGAACCATCTTCTAGGAGAAGGGAAACTCTGATTACAAACCTCCACTGCCTTGTGGCTACATCCACTACTGGAAAAGGCTTCAGGAGTCAACCTCGAGGCAAAATCTGGAGCCGAACTCTTGGAAGAAGTTCGTGACTGTGTACAACCACATTCTGGTAACTCCTGCAACACTGCTGGAACCAATCATTTTGGCTCTGCCATTCCATTGGATATTTCAGCAACGTGGAGAGGGGGGGATCTGCTGATTGGGTAACAGTCTATCCTCCATATTAATCTACCCAGGCCTTGTGCTGGAGAGGACACTCCAGTTTTGACCTCTTTCCTGAGCACAATAACATAGTCTCTTGAGACTGAAGGATACCAATGTAATAAAAGTAAAAAGTTGAGGTTTAAGGTTACAACTGTATTCTATTGCAGTGGTTCTCAACCTCTGGTCCACAGACCCCCTGGAGGGCTGCGATGTCATCATAGGTGGTCCACCAGGGCTTGAAGAAATGTTATGATTTAAGTCTTAAATCTTGGTGATCCAAGGCCATGGTCCGTGGCCACAAACAATATTTAAAAGGGGTCCATGTTGAAGGAATGCTACTGCTAAAAGTCTGTAGAGATTCTCACTCATCCAAGTCATGGTTGTCCCAAAGATGCTTTTTCAGGAGGCAACTGGACTTTCTTGTTTTTTTCTTTTGAAGACGTTTCACTTCTTATTCAAGAACCTTCTTCAGGTCCATTCCCCACTATCCTGCCAGAGCTGAACAAGCTTCTTGGATGAGAAGTGAAACATCTTCAAAACAAAAAACAAGAAAGTCCAGTTGCCTCCTGAAAAAGGGCCTTTGAGGAAACGCTGTTCCACTCCATCAAAAGGAGTCGGAAGTCAACCCTTTTTTTCCTTCTTCCCTCTGTCCTGCATTTTTTTTTCTCTTCCCCTTTTCCTGCCTTATTTTTCTTTGTATGTTTTGTATTTTACATTTTGATAAACCAATAAAATGTGTAAATTTGAAGATGGTGCATGCAGAGGTGGGTTGCTGCAGGTTCGGCCCGGTTTGGCCAAACCAGTAGTGGCCCGGAGCAGCTAAGAGCAAACTTGGTACAGTTGCTCTTTTGGCCTACTCGCACGCTTTACCTGTTTTTATGACAAAAGGTAAATTGTGCATATGCATGGCACCTGCACGAGCCTCGACAATCAGCTGGTTGTTGCAGGGGTGGTGGATTGCACACACACACGCAGCGCAAGACAGCCATGCACACAAACAGAACGTGCACACACACGATCAGCAAATTGGTAATGAAGGTGAGTGCAACCCACCAATGGTGCAGATGTTTCATGTGTACTCTTGATGCTCCAAACCAACTTTTGGAAATTGAATTCAAAACTCTTCACAGAAAATCAGGTACATAAGTAAATTTGGCCACTCCAGATATACGAAGCTAGACTGTATTACAATAGCACTGTACTTTATTTCCAAATCTGAAATACTGAATTAAATCCAAAGGAACCTCACTAACATCCTACCATTTTCTGCCAGAACTTATTTATTTTTTAACACTTCTCATATAAGAAAAAATAAAAGTACCTTGTATGTATAAATATAGCAAATGCATGATGCTCAGAGGCTCTGGAGAGTTCACCGCCGTTAAACTGAATCTGCTTTATGTGAAATAGACTCCAAAGTCTTTTTCTACAAAATGACTGCATTCATACACATGGCCAAACCAAGATTTCAAATCATGATTCGTTGAATAAATCATAATAGGCTCGTTGTCACAAAACAATAAGGCAGCCTGGATAACTAAGTCAAACCTAAAATCAATCGGTACCACTAATTATAAAGAACATTCAGTTGCTCTTCTGGACTCCCTTCCACATTTGGGGTGTTGGTATGAAATAGAAAACAAAATCTCTCAGGAGTGCCTAAATTAGCTACAAAAACCACCTGCTGTGTCAATTATGCTCATTCAGAAGTGTTAGAACATAACACTATATATAAAGGATGGGTTCTTTAGCAGAAAGAGGGAGCTCTCCGTGGTACTGATCCTTCCCCTTGCTGGATTTATGTTGTTTTTAACCATTCAGTCATGTCCAACTATTGGTGACTTTATAGGCAAGGGCTCTCCATGTTATCTTGTCAAGCACAGCATCTTTCAATTTTTGCATGTTCAACTTTGTATCAGATTTGATGTTATCAAGTCAGCATGTTCTTTGCTTGCCCTTTCTTCTTTGTCCATTCCTAGCATCATTGTCTTCTTCGATGAATTTGTATGCATAACAAGGCCAAAGTAAATCACACATACTTATTATTTTAGCTTCTAGTGATGTGTTTTATACAGTTTAACACCTCTCTGTTAGTTACTTTGCGTGTCCATGGTACACGCAGCAATTTGTGCCAGCATCACAATTCCAAGGTGTCATTTGCTGGATGGTATACTCCACAGAGTACTTTTAACAGTTCCAACTTGAAATAAGGACATACCAGTAACATAAATGTTGCTAATAATTTTGTAAAAATCTTTCTGGTATTATTTTGTTCCATTATGTGATGCCTTTCACTGAAAAATGTAATTTAATCTATAGTGAATTAATCTATCTACTCTACAATGGGGCTGCTTTGAAATCACCCAGAATTAATTCAATTAATTCAGAATGCAACAGCCCAACTATTACCTGGTAATACACCTGGTATCCTTATGTCCTGGGTTTCTATTGGATTTTGAAGGTCACTCAAAATGCTGATTTAAACCTTTGAAACCCTACACATCTTGTCTTTGAGGTCTCTTCAAGATAATGTTCTTTAACCAGCTTCTACCTCAATGACATTTTACAATTTATATATATATGTGCGTGTGTGTGTGTTTTCGGAGGTTTTCGCGGGTGTTTGTATGTAGGTCTTTGGTTGTTCGGGTTTTCTCCTGCGTAGAATTGGAAGTATCTTCACGACGTTTCGATGAAGTCTCATTCATCATCTTCAGGTTGGTGCTTCCGGCTTGGTGCTCCTGGAATATATATGTTAGATTTTTAAGGGCTGAAAATAAAGAGACCAGGATGGATCCATTTCAGGCTTATTAGCCTTCTTCAGCTGGCCATCCTCCTTCTGCTGGGATTTGAACCGGCACTTTCCAGCATATGAGGCAAGCCTTTCTATGCCTTGAGCTATCCGGTTTCCCTGATTACATCAGCCATTTACAGGACTCTTATTAATGAGGGAATGTTTTCACAGCTCCTGTTCAGGGCCCCTTTAAGGGAGGAGACTTAACGTCATCCCTCTCTGCCCTTCGACTCAACCCAGAGATCATCCAGACAGAGAACCAATTAGATTACTGCTGTGTGAAATGTTTTAGATATGTGTTAGATTTTTAAGGGCTGAATATATATATGACAATTTTTGAATTGTGAGTGATGCATCTATTTATTTTTCTTATTGTTTTTATTTTCTTCTGTTAGATTTTGTGATTGTTTTATTTCATTTTACTATTATTCCATTTTAATGCAATATATTGAAAAAATATTGTAACCTACCAATAAACATTGGATGGCTGTAGGCAACAAGATTAATAAATATAACAAAGGAAATGTTTAGATTGCTAGTTAACTTCTGAGTTTACATAGATAAGACTCTTCCATGTCAGAAATGCAACATATTCCAGCTGGCATTCTTTAAATAAATCCATGCTTTACATTTTAAGTAGTGCTTGATATCAGCCAGAAGTTGGTATTTTGATTGTCATCTACTTGTTAAGAAAAAATTGACCACATTGAATGTGAAATTCACATTCCTCTGGTGCTCCATAATTACTTCAAAACTAATTTTGCAACAAAAGGACTCAAAACAGCTGCCATATCAACAATTCAACTGGGGTTAACCATCTATTTTGCAACATGTTAGTCCTTGAAGGTCAATTACCATACAGCTTTATTATAAAGACAGCAGTGGACGATCTACTTTTTTTGGAAATGAGAAGAATGAGAAACGTTATTTGTTTTGTGTTTGCTTACTGTGCCAAGAACCTAAAGGTCAGCCAATGTTAGTAACATAGAATGATCCAGTTGCTTGTTGGCCATGTGTGTATATCAGGGCTGAACTTTAGGAAGCAATTGACCAAAAGCCAGGAATCAGAGCCAGAGGTTGAGCACAAAGGATTGCAGAATTAAAGTGAAAATACCATTGCTTACTGATAAATCTCATTATTCCTTCAGTGAATCAATGAATAACCTGAACAAATATGATACTTCCAGTATCTGGAAAGATGCTCCAATATGTAGCTTTGTTGCTGCTTTGGAGGGATTTTAGAGATCTTATTTTAGACCATAAGTTTGTAGCATTATGTGTGACGTTAACATGTCTCTTCATCTTGATAAATAACAGTAGACTTAATTTTATATTTATTTGGGATCCTGGCAGAGGTAGTATTCAGCCGGTTTGGACCAGTTTGCCCAAACCAGTAGCCGAAATCTATGCCACCCTATTTAGGCATGTTTTTGAGGCGAGGCACATGTGCAGGAGGCACCTGCACAAGCAAAGCACATGCACGGAAGGCTGGGTGCATGCATGGAAGGGCAGCGTGTGACCATGAGGTGGGTGGATGTGGGGGGGGGGCGAAATGGTGGTAACAAAATGTGAAACCGACCACTGGAACCAGGTAAATACCTATAATTGCATGTTAATATTTGATAGGCCTTTTTCTGTTCCCGGCAATGAATTATTCTTTATTCAGCTTGCGGGACTTTCACAATTTGTCAAATTGAAAAAAATACCAGATCAGTTTTTGGGGAGAATTAATTGGGGAACAAAGGAGGAGAAAAAACAACAACCAGAAGTCAGACAAGACTTCTGAACCGGAAAATTAGGCAACAATAGGAGGAGGAAGCCTTAATGTATTAATCTAAAAAGGAGAGGCAAATTTTTAGATTAGGGGTGTCCAACCTTGGCAACTTTGTGGACTTCAGCTCCCAGAATTCCTCACACAACAAGGCTGACTGGGGAATTCTGGTTGTTGAAGTCCACAGGTCTTCAAAGTAGCCAAGGTTGGACACCCCTGTTCTAGATGCTCCCACAATATTGGCTTTGACAGATGAATATTAAAACCTATAAACACCGGGAGGAAACCAGGATTTCTATCCATAATATTTGCAATCATTTAGCTTATGCTGGGGGGGAGGGGGAATAGTTATTCCTTGCTGCTTTTTTATCACAAGGAAATTTCATTCTTGCGTTCAACGCTTATCCCTTCCAAGTGCAGAATGCAAATGTCTCTGGCTTGTGAAGTTTGAATATATTATATGTCAAGCATAATTCTGATGTAAAGGATGTTGAAAATAAATGCATGTCTTATTTGCTACAGGTGCTATGTTGATGGATGTAGGAAGCAAGAATAAAAAAAAACCCAAGGAAGTATTAAGTTACTAATCAAATTGTTGAGTTCTTGGGGCCCTCTGAGCTTGATTGTTTTCTTGCAATAACCTTGATGGTAGCCCTTCAGCGACAGCCCAGACAAGAAGCACAACAATGAATATATATTTTATTGCAGGATTACATTAAAAGAATCTTGCAAGTCTGAAATTATTTCTCTCCGTCTCTCCTTTTAGCTTCTGAAAAACTAGGGAAATGCTTCCTGTGACCTCCCTTCCTTCTGTGAACTGGGATATCTTTTGCATAATGGTTGTCCAGTCTGCTGTTCTTCCTCCTTCCTAAGGTCATTCCTATAGACCAGGGGTCTCCAACCTTTGCAACTTTAAGTCTGAAGGACTTCAGCTCCCAGAATTCTCCAGCCAGCTTTGCTGGCTGGAGAATTCTGGGAGCTGAAGTCCTTCAGACTTAAAGTTGCAAAGGTTGGGGACCCCTGCTATAGACCATTACACCTGATGATGTTATCTGACTGAGTAATGAAACACCTGCAGCAAAAAAAACCAAGCTCAGAGAAAACACCAAGAACCCAACAGTTCAACCCTGAATACAGATATATTCTCTTCTATTTCCAAATAATTTGTTTACCGCAGCTCAAACATTAAAGAAAGCCAGAGAATAATCTATACACACACACACACTCACACATACACAATATAATATACAGTAAATGTGTGTGTGTTCCAGCATAACTCTGGAATGCCTTGAGCAATTTCAACCAACCTTGGTACACAGATCACTTATCCTCTGGGGGGGAAAATACTGTGGAGGTAAGACATCCCTAACATCCCTGGGGAGGGGGGGAGTTCTGTTACAATACAGCCTGTTGTGCCTTTAAATGGCTTCTACTGTACTGCTGTAAAATGGCTTCTACTGTACAGTGCAGTGGTGTTGCCATGGTAACAGCTTCACAGTACTCCACAAGGGGGCTCATACTTAATAGCTGTGGCAAAAAAGGTCGGAAAATGGGGCAAAATTCACTTAACAAATGTCTCACTTAGCAACACTAATTTTGGGCTCAATTGTGGTTATAGGTCGAGGACTAGCTTCAATTATAAAACCTCTCTGATTGAGGTGTGGTGTGCTTTACAAATAGCAAAACAAAACTTAAGCTGTGTTTAAAAACTTAGCAGGACTACTGTTGTGGAGAGAACATCCAAGGAGATTCTTATGACCCTATCTTGAATTCTCAAAAAAGAAAAAAAAGACAGAACATAAATGCAGTAAATAATAAATAAGCCGGTAGGACTGGATGTAAGATTCTATCTTTAGCTAATCAACAATAAAAGGTTTGGGTTATAATAGCTGAGGCTGGTGTAGGAAGTAAGGCACCCACCCCTCTCCTAGAAAAATGAAATATTTTAGGAAATATTAAAAAGGCAGAATATTTCCCCTAAAAAGGAGGCAGAAATTCTCACACACATACACATACACACCTTTGTCAATGGGCCATTAATAGCCTGAGCCAGTCTATTCTACATAACAAAGATCTACCTCTTTCAGGCAGATCCATAATAGGAATCCCAAAGCCCTTTCATTACATCCTCATCCAACAAGAGACAACCAAGCTTGGGACTCAGGACACCCTACAGAGTTGCCCCTGCATGACCCCATGGGAGTCTGACAACCAATCTGAATACAAGCTCAAATTCAAAGACCCAACAGAGGGTATCAATCAATCTCTCTCCACCCCTCTCTCCCTCCCTCCCTCTCTCTCTCTCTCTCTCCCTCCCTCCCTCCCTCCCTCCCTCCCTCCCTCCCTCTCTCTCTCTCTCTCTCTCTCTCTCTCTCTCTCCTGCCTTTTTGCCCAGGACCTCAAGCCATGTGATCCTGTCCACCATTAAACCATCTTTCCAAACAGCCACCATGTTTCCAGTGTTTTTCTTCCCACTTAGAACTGAACCCAGGTGGACATTTCTTCCAACACTCGTGTGTCAGAAACCATTCAAATTGAGAGGGTTAATTTAAACGGCATTCAGTTGTTCCAAGTTGGACCAGAGGGCTCCACCCACAGCTAATTACACAATGCACACATAAGTATTTTGCGACACTACAGAACTGTTGTAGAACCTTGGGTTATTATTTTTAGCAAAAGGGACATATCGTATCTCATCAGCTATGCTAAGAAGCTAGCTAAAATGTCTGGAAATGACACGATTACGCCGGTCTGAGTCCTCCCCCTGTTTAAAGATACTGCAGGTTATAAGCTCTCTGCAGGGATAAAGGTATATCACTTTAGATGCAATTTTTCATCCTGAGTTGTCCTTGGTTTCCTTCCTAGGGTCAGATGTCTTATCTCACAGAGATAATGGCAAAATTATAAGACTCTGGGATTTATAGAGGAACCATTCATCCCACATAGACTGCAGGCTCTCTGCTAGAAATTATACCTTCGATTATTTAGTACTGTTCCTCTCTTGTTTCCAGATTCATTCTCACAATATTATGAAGGTGTACAACAGGGCGCTCCGTAGCTCCATTATGGCATTTAGACCCTCATTGCTAATCTCTGATTTGTGCAACCTTCAGATATAATTATATGGGACTACTCTTAAAAAGTTGCTTTATAGAAGCTTTATTCAGTGCCTTTGCTTGAGGATCCTTCAAAATTAGAGCATATGCCAGTTTGGTTTAATGCAGGGGTATCAAACTTGATTTCATTGAGGGCCGCATTTATTTTATTTTTATTTATTAATTACATTTTTATATCGCCCTTCTCCCTTCTGGGACTCAGGGCGGTGTACAGGCGACAATAAAATCAGTGATATAAAATATAAAATACATAAAATACGTTTAAAAAAACGCATCAAGGTTGCGTTTGACCTCAGAGCAGGGGTGAAATGCTACCAGTTCGGACTGGTTTGCCTGGAACCAGTAGTAAAAATGCTACCGGTTCGCCTGAACCAGTAGTAAAATAAATGAAACTCTTTTGGGTGAACCGGTTTTTGCAACGATGAGCTGTGACGTGCAACTTATATTTTCTGCTTTCTAGTTAATATAAATAGTTCAGCACAGAGGATTTCCCCTCACCCCCTTCTGCTGTTTGCTTACCTTTCCTTTTTGACGCTCTGTGCATGCGTGGGAGACACTACGCATGTGCATAAGTGGCATGTGTGTGAGCAAAGTGAGCGCAGGCATGAACTCATACTGCTACTGAAACAGTAGCAAAGGTAAGTGGATTTCACCCCTGCCTCAGAAGGCCAGGTGTGTGTGGCCAGGGGGTGAGCCTCTCCTGCGTGAGCTGCACTGGCTGCCTGTGGCCTTTCGGGTGCGCTTCAAGGTTTTGACGACCATCTTCAAAGCGCTCCATGGCTCGGGGCCTAGTTATATGCGAGACCGTCTTCTGCCCCATACATCCCTTAGTCCGATCCGCTCCCACAGAGAGGGCCTTCTTGGCGACACCCAGGGGAAGGGCCTTCTCTGTGGCAGGCCCTACCCTCTGGAACGACTTACCCCCTGAACTACGCACCATCTCAGACCTCCGCCTCTTCCGCCAGCGTCTGGCAGAAGAGGCGGAGGTCAACAAGACGGCCTAGCATAACCTCCCGTTTTGACCGTTTTTAGATAGTTTTAATTTGAGGGATTTTATACTATTTTAGCACAAGGTATGTTTAATAGTTTTTTAAAATTTTGTACTTTTGTTATATTTGTTATGTTTTTAAATTTCATGAGTGCCGCCCTGGGTCCTTTTTGGAGAAGGTGCAGGGTATACGTTTGAATAAACTAAAATAAACGCCATGGTGGCCATTTGACACAGGCTCCAGGTGCGGTTTTTTCCCCCTTTCTCTTCTTTCTTTCCACAGTTCTTTACTATAACCATTTTCCTCTCTCTTCTACCAGATATTACGGGCCAACATTTATTACTTATTCTTCATACTCCACTAAACTTTTTATTTCTAAATTTATACCCCATTGTTTAATAGTAGATTGCTTTTCCAGGCAGAAAAAGCTATTTATACTATTGTATTTTTATTATTCAACTAATAATAAAAAATACAATAGCATAAATAACGTAATACGAGATTTTAACAGCAGAGGCAAATTTCCAGGATAGTAAATAGAAATGGCTGTCAATTATACAGAAGAGAATACAGAATAGATTGCTGATCGCAGTATCTTGAATAGATTGTTGATTGTAGATAGTACAACATACTATTGTACTGTATTGTAATTAATACTGTAGCATTAACATAGGATGTTGCTTGTTTTCTATCCAGATCAGGCACTAACTTGAGGCCACATATGGTAATTGTAATCCAGTCCAATCCAGTCCTCCTGCAGGACTCTTCTTGCTGAAAACAGGCTATGCAGGGGCCTTGCATGGCCTCCATGCGGCCCGTTTTTGGCTGGCAGGGTGTTTCTGAAAACTATGGAGGCCGAAAATGGGCCATGTGGGGGGCTGCTGGGACCACCATGCAGCCTCTTTCTGGCTCGCAGAGGCACTGAAGGCCAGTCCTTTGATATTTCCATGCCAGCCCCAGGATCCAGATTTAAGCATCCTGTGGGCCGGATCCCCGTGGACCCGGGTCTAATGGCTAAGGCACCAAGTTAGGAGCCAGGATACTGTGAGTTCCAGTCCTATCTTAGATATGAAAGCTAGCTGGGAGACGCTGTGCCAATCACCAGGAGACTGCCCCACTTTAGCCATGAAAAATGGCTGCGTGATTTTGAGTCAGTCAGTCTCTCTCAACCCAACCCATTTCATAGGGTTGTTATTGTGAGGAAAATAGACAGAGGAAGGAGTATTAGATATGTTCTCTGCCTTTATAAAAATAATGAAGGAAAGGAAAGGACAGGCATAACAAATGTCAGGATGAAAAATATTTTAGTGATTGTGTTGTTCAACTCCTGCTCATTCCAAGGAATTAAATCTTGTTTTAATTCAGTTTATAGCTAAGCTGGTAAATTTAGGGATACTTGAGAAATATGACTCTTCAAAATTCCAAGGTGCAGCAGCTCCTAGACAAATATATATCAACTAGAACGTTGTTATCTACCAACTTTTGACCTTCCCAAATGCACCGATGCAAATCTTGACTTAAAATTAGTTCTGTGAGAAGGTGTTGCTTCAGTTCTGGAGACTCCTTTGACTCCAATCACTGGGGCATCTGATTGAGGCCACACTTCATTGCAAAAAAGGGAGAGATAGTCTGCCTCCAATTAAAAGCATCACAGCAGGTGGTTTTTACTTTGATACAATTTGCTTCTGAACTTTCTTCTGAACGTCCGCACCTCTTGCAGAACTCATGAAAAGTCAGTAAAGCGGCCCATTTGATACAACCCAAGCCTTAAGATGCAACACCACTTTATTTCACAAAGCACATTATAGGAAATCTTCATCACTATTCCAAGCTTTGGGACAGGCCTACTAAAAATACACATTCTCATTTGGTAGTGCTTTTTCCCCCAAAACCAAATATGCTTAGAAATGCATATTTAGAGAGCCTGAATCTTTGAAACCTGTTATTTAATAGCATAAAATGATGGTGAAATGTGTGCATAGGAGAAAAAAAATCAATAATCTGTCCAGAGAAATGGCCTGCTCTTATAATTTATGATAACAGGAATCACAAACTTCCTGCTAGAGATTCATTTTTTTGTTGTAAACATACATGTAGAGGTAGATGGTGTCGTCTCATTAATAAAGACAATTGGTAATGCTAAAGCTTTGTCAAAATTATTGGCATCTACTATATAAAAGGGTATAATCATTAATTTAGACACAAAGAGGGAATTTTCAATGACTTCTTTTTACGCCTTTGGTACACACTGCGTAGGTTTTCTGCTTTGCATCAGTACATACACCAATTAATCTACAATGCTGCAGACATAAACCTTCTGTTTTCCTTGTTTTAAAAAAAGAACCACAGACACAGGCATTTTTAAAACTTATCAAAACATGCATTTGTAAGGATTCTTTTTTAAAAAAATCACACTATCATCTGAAACTTGGAAGTACCAGCCAAATTTTATTTATTTTTCGAATTTCTTTATTTTTCGAATTTATACCCCTCCCTTCTCCTTGTTAGGACTCAGGGCGGCGCACAGGCATTATTAAAAAACCATTACAAAACAATATATACTATTAAAAACATATTAAATTAACTTAAAACCCGTGCTAAAAACCCTTTAAAACCCTAAAAAATTAAAATTTATAAATATAGTCAGAAACGGGGGGCTACGCTAGGCCGGCTTGTTGGAATAGGTACGTCTTAAGATGTTGGCGGAAGAGGCGGAGGTCCAAGGTAGTGCGAAGGTCGGGGGGTAGGTCGTTCCAGAGGGCCGGGCCCGCCACAGAGAAGGCCCTTCCCCTGGGTGTCGCCAACCGGCATTGCCCGGCCGACGGCACCCTGAGAAGGCCCTCTCTGTGGGAGCGGATCGGACGAAGGGATGTATGGAGCAGAAGGCGGTCTCGTATATAGCTAGGCCCCGAGCCATGGAGCGCTTTGAAGATGGTCGACAACACCTTGAAGCGCACTCGAAAGGCCACAGGCAGCCAGTGCAGCTCGCGCAGGAGAGATGTTATGTGGGCTTGCCTTGGGGCACCCATAATCACCCGCGCGGCCGCATTCTGAACTAACGGTAGCTTTCGAGTGCACCTCGAGGGAAGCCCCATGTAGAGAGCGTTACAGTAATCCAGCCGAGAAGTCACAAGCACTTGAGTGACTGTGCGAAGGGCCCCCCGGTCCAGTAAATTGGCACAGTCTAGAAATAGACTACTTTGTCAGTCAAGGTATCTCTGTTAAACTTCTTCAAAGCTTTTTGACATATTACTGCTGGCTATTAATCCATTTCCAACCTCAGTTTAGGAGTTTATTACACTACCCTGTTTCCCCCAAAATAAGACCTCCCTGAACAATAAGCCCAATCGGGCTTTTGAGTGCATGCTCTAAAATAAGCCCTCTCCTGAAAATAAGCCCTCCCCTAAAATATTGAACCGCATGCGCAGCTGGTCCCTGTCATTTCCTGGGGGGAGGGGGGACATGCCTCACATACCTCATGTGCCCCACAGGCACCTGTCATCCACACAAAATGCTAGCGCTGGAAAGAGTGTGCCAGAAACAGAGAACTTCCAGCCCTCTCTGGATCAGCTGATCCGCAGGCCGTGCGTGGACTGAGGTTAAGGGGCCTCCTGCACCTCAAAAATCATAAGACCTCCCCGAAAATAAGGCCAAGTGCTTATTTCAGGGGTCAAAAGAAAATAAGACCCTGTCTTATTTTCGGGGAAACACGCTATAAGTCTCAAAATGGCTTTGGACCAGGACAGCAGAAGATACTCTCCTATGAATCTACAAGGTTTTACATTTTTTTCTAAAAGACAAACCCCACATATTTAAGGAAAAGATGCAGATGTGTTCCAAGGGTTTGTAAACGTGTAATATTCTGGTTCTCCAATGCCCTAGAATTCATCCAATCATTATTGTAAGATCGCCTACTGAGGTCCTGCCAAAAGTCCCACACTAAAGCTATTCTGTTCTTATGAATTGTTTTTATTGATCACGGTGTTGTACTAAGAAATTCTTGCCCCAATTATTATATTGTTTTGTTGTTATATTGGTTTACATTATACATCATTTTGATTTACCTGTACTGTGCTTAACTATTTTATTTTAAAAAAAAACAAGAAATGAAACTACTACTGCTGCTACTATTACTCCTATTTAGTGGACAGGCTTGAAAATTTGGCCTTTTATTACAATTTAACATTCAATCAAAATCCAATACTGGATTTTGGCATTTTTGTCCACTTAGCGAGACTTTCCTAAAGTCCTGGAATAGGCAAATGTTGTCTGATAGTGTTAAAGATGTCATTGGCAGGATGTAAGCTGTTCCTAATAAAACTGCCTTTTGCAATTGACTTACTGTGATTTGTTCAATACCAGCAAATTATTATTGTTATTGTTATAATCAGCCAGATGTTCAAAGTGGGTTTGGCATTTTTGTGTACCTAGCGAGTCCTTGCCAATGACCTGGCAAATCTGGATGTTTGATGATGTTACAGATATCGTCATAGGATGAAAGCTGTTCCAAGTAAAGCCACCTTCTGCAATTGACTGATGGCGAATTTGTCAATGCCAATGGTGTTCAAGTGGTGCCCCAGTTGTTTTGGGATTGCACCTACGCTGTCTATTGCTATTGGTGCTACCCTTGCTTGCCTTAGCCACAATCTAATTCTATTTCTATTTGTAAGCTTTTGTGTTTTGTTATCTTCTCCAATTATTTCTCTTCTAATCTGCTGTCTCCAGGCGCTGCCACAACCACTATCCAGACTTTTTTGTCTTTCTTATCAACAATTGTTAAGTCTCAGGTGGCAGGTGGTATTATTCTTATTATTATACACTTTATTCATTAAACATGAAACTCAGCCAACTGAACATTTAAAAATGTATCACAATTATTATTGATTGGCAGTGATGGTTGATACAGGTTGCTGCCAGGATCCTAGGTATCACCCAAGTACCTTCTTAAGATGTACGATGTTCCGAGTAGCGCAGGTTTTTTTTTTGCAGTTCCGCTGGTGTTACTGCAGGAAGCTGCAATTTCTTGATGTTTTTTAATAAAATTCTTGGACATGGTAACAAGTGCCCCGACGGCAATGGGTATCACTGTTACATGTTTCATCCATAATTGCATAGTTTTGATGGCCAGGTTGCGATACTTTGTCATTTTTCCCAGTTCTTTTTCTTTGACTCTGGCGTCTCCTGGTAGAGCGATATCAATAAATTGTGCACTTCGGTTTTCGACAACTGTAATATCTGACGTGTTGTGTTTCAAATGACAATCCATCTGTATTTGAAAGTCCCACAAGATCTTCACCTTCTCATTTTTGACAACTTTTTCTACTTTATGTTCCCATGACTTATTATTATACTTTATTCATTAAACATGAAACTCAGTCAACTGAACATTCAAAAATGTATCACAAATACCATTGACTGGTGTTAATGGTTGATATGGGTTGCTGCCAGCGTCTTAGGTATCAACCAAGTACCTTCTTGAAATAAATGATATTCCGAGTAGCGCAGTTATTTGCAGTTCTGCTGGTATTATTGCAGGAAGCTGCCATATCTTTATGTGTTTTGTAAAATTCTTGGACATGGTACCAAGTGCCCCAATAATAATGGGTATCACTGTTGTTGTTGCTGTTGTTGTTTGAAAGAGAGAGAGAGAGAGAGACAGAGACAGAGAGAGAGACAGAGAGAGAGACAGAGAGAGAGACAGAGAGAGACAGAGAGAGACAGAGAGAGACACACACACACACACACAGAGAGAGAGAGAGAGAGAGAGAGAGAGAGAGAGAGAGAGAGAGAGAGAGAGAGAGAGAGAGAGAGAGATATGCTTTTGGGGAGATTGGGATTTTTAAAAGATAGATGGATGTGTGTACCTATTTTGAAGAAATCAAAATTGTATTTTTTTTCAGCAGGGTGCTGGTGGAACATTTTTAGAAGCACACTATGGGAGCCACAGGGTACATGCAGCCTGTAGACCTTCAGTCGCCAATTATTTGAGTCAGATGAACAAATAATCAAACTCAATATTAGCTATTCCCCAACTTCCTAACGGAGAAGACTACAAAGGTTATTCTTCGGTCCCAGCTCCACCAAGGTGGAAGGACGTATTCTTGTATAGAAAGAAACTAATTGCAAGCTGGGAAGAATAATTGCCTAGTGGGATGGAAATAAAAAGTTTGCAAAGGCCAAAGGCCAGTGGCCATTAAATCCTTTCCAGAGTGTCTTGACTTTTAAAAAAGATAATCCACAGGAAATTACCTATATTGTCATTCTTAGATACGTGACCTTAAGTGTTTGGCGATCTTAAATGCATGTATTGTTGGAACAAGCTGAGCTTACCAAGCAGCCTGCATTGTGCTGCGTATGCCAGCCAAGTCCTCATCAGTATTCCTCCTCAGTTGCCTCTATCTTTACATCATTTGCAAAACTTTTATTTGGCAGCAAATTGCTCCAGATGCTTGTCAAAAAGTATATGGGCATATCAGACTCACGCAAAAAGATTTGTTTCTTCTTTAAGCAAAGATACAATGCATCTCACGAAGAATTCAGGAAGCAATTCATCACTCTCCTAATGTAAAAGCACAAGGGTCCCTGAATTTCTGTGTGGTCTCCCATTGCCCTCACTGTACAGGGGGACGCTGCTGGGGGATGCTGGGAGTTGTAGCTCAGCAACATATGGGGAGAACATAAGAGCATAAGAATAGCCTTGCTGGAACAGGCCACAGCTCATCCAGTCCAGCATTCTGTCTCACACAGTGGCTCCCCATTTGCTTCAGGGTATTCCCAAGCAGATGTCTTCACCTGCTTATGATTCCCTGCAAATGGCATTGAGAGATATCCTGCCTAGCTCTCCATCCCAGAGGGTGTCCTTAGGCATCTATAATGATAGCCATTGATACCCTTGTTCTCCATGAACTCCTCTAATCCTTTCTTAAAGGTGTCGAGGCTGATAGCTGTCACCACAGGTTTCACCTCCCTGCTAAAGGAGGAGGATACAAATGATGCTTCAATATTTGAGGGGCTGCCACAGAGAGGAGGGGGTCAAGCTATTTTCCAAAGCACCTGAAGGTCAGACAAGGAACAATGGATGGAAACTGACCAAGGAGAGATTCAACCTGGGAATAAGGAGGAACTTTCTGACAGTGAGAGCAATCAACCAATGGAATAGAAGTTGCCTTCAGAATTGGTAGAGTTTCATCATTGGAGGCTTTCGAGAAGAGATTGGACTGCCATCTGTCAGAAATGGTGTAGGGTCTCCCGCTTGGGCATAAAACTAGATGACCTACAAGGTCCCTTCCAATTCTGTTTATCTGTATATGACTACCCCAATATCAGAATTGGCTATTTTTAATTTATTCAATCAAGTATGATTATTCTATTAGAGTAGCAAGAATAAAAAGGCATATAGCCCTCAACTTACAACCATAATGGAGCTTGCTGTGATGGTAACCACTTGACCAACCTGATTTTATGACTTGCGGTTGTTAAGTGAACAGCACTTATCTGAACACTTAATATCCTCTTTTAGTTTACAGTCTGCTTTGAATCAAAATCTGGGTGACTTCATGGAGATTTTCTTGACCACACTTGTTTGTCATGCCATCTTTTCTTCTGTGTAAGCTGGCCTACACAGCACTCCAGTCTTGCATCAATAACAGTCATGTAAAATACAGGTAGTCCTCGACATACAACAGTTCACTGAGTTAACGTACCACCGAAAAAAGTGACTTATGACTGTTTTTCACAGTTACGGCTTTTGCAACATCCCCATGATCATGTGATCAAAATTCGGATGCTTGGGCCACTGGTTCATATTTATGGGTGGAGCCTCCCATCACCGCCAGTTCACCCAATCTGCGCCACCTCTGCTCTGCCAGCAAAAACGAAGCTCGGGGCGGGCTGCGCACAGCCTCCATGAGCTCTGTTTTCAATGGAAAATGCACTGTGGGTTGCTCCTTTGCTGTTTCCAGGGCAGCCCCGCAGGCCAGATCTAAGCACCCCATGGGCCGGATCCGCCCACAGGCCTTGTGTTTGATACCCCTGATCTAAAAGATTCAAGGCTATGTTTGTGTTCAGATATTAATACCAAATCAGGATTTTAATCATTTTTAAGCTCCTTTAAGACAGAGTCCACAGTTAGGCTAGCCAGGTTTGCGTACTGTGCTGGGAGAAAAAAATAAAATGAACTCATACAAAATGCAAATTAAATTAGTGCAATTTTCCAATGTGCAAACCAGGACAAAATGGCTTCTTGCAACCAAGACTGGACTAAAAATCTGCTGGTTTAATGTTATGTGTGAACGCAGCCACAACTGTGCTTGATTTTTTTCAGGGCCCTTCACGGTAAAGCACTGGCATCAAGTAGTCACATATGAATTAAATGAAGTTTACTGATTGCTGTTGGCATCAATCCCATATAAATGCATTGCAGCAGTCTAAATAGTCAGTTATTACGGCATGGATAACTGGAGCAAAACTAAAGCCAGGCCATCAGCTGGCTTACAGTTTTTCTCACTTCATAAGCTGTGAAAGTCCTTGCCAACTTCTACCGTGAGTACAATTCAGGTCTCTCAATTCTGCCTTTCGTTACACCGAGTTTCCAGTTCACAAAAAGATTGGAAAATGGAACGGCTCCCATCAAATCTCATTCAAGGTCGCATAATGGTTCCCGGCTTCCATAAAAATATTTAGGCAGGAAAGCAAAACTCCAGAAAATCTAGTTGCAGGCAGAGTCTGCATAGATTAGAGGCACTCATCTGAAGACTTAATATTCCCTGTTAGTTTGGAGTCTCCTTTGACTGGAGCGCCTGGTGACTTTGTGGAAGTTTTCTTGACAGCGTTTGCTTGTTCATGCCATCTTTCATTCTGTGTAAGGTGGCCCACGTAGCACTCCGATCTTCAGCTTTTATCAATAACAGCCGTGTAAAATAGGCTGTGCTGTGATACAGTTCCTAGATGGACACCTTCATCTCTACTCCACACTGGCTCTTTGGAAGTGGTTGTGTTCTGACCCAGCTCCCCAAACAGGACAAACCCTCTGCATTTAAATCAATGATTCCTTTATTGGGAGCCCCAGCAGCAAAAGTTTCTCTTTCACCACAGGGCTAACAAGTCTGTCCGGCAGAGAGATGAATAGTTGTCTGCCACATCTATTCATCTCCGCCCTCTGCCTTTTATTCCCAGAGCTAGGATGGAGCTTTGCTAGCAGCGGTGGCTCTCCCATTCCCAGGATCGGCCCACAGATTTCCACTGCTGTCCTCTCCTCTGCCTTCTGCGCATCCCTGCGCCAGGCACTGGACCCAGCTGTTCCTCCTCTTCCTCATCAGCCACCTCCAGACCTGAGGGCTGTTGATTCTCCATCTGAGGGTTGATGGATGGCCCAGACTCTGCCTCTGTCTCTGCCCTTCTCTCTCTCTCTCTCTCTCTCTTCAATTCCTTCTCCCCCCTCAGAGCTCTCAGGTTGCTTGATGCTGACCCATGGTGCTCCCATGGTGCTGCCTCCTCCTCTGATTCAGCTGCCGGAGGAGCTGGCAGCCAACAAGCCACAACAGGTTGCAACTAATTTCTTATTGGATGCATTTTGACTTTCCAATCTAGCCTAGCCTTGCATCTTCAATGATTTCTTAACCAAATATGGATCATGCTTGTCCCCAGGATCATGCTTAGTTTCTGAGCCCAGCAAAATCAGCCCTGTATTGCCACATATCTGGAGCATATCCTGCTACACTTTTCCCACAAAAAGACTAATATTAAGGCCGAATATTAAAAGGACAGTAACGAATACTTTTTTTAAGAAAAAAAAGAGAAATAGGAAATAATCACAGAAGCCAACATTGGTCCTAAAGAGACAAAGTAAACAAAACCCAAGGCAAATGTCAAAAAAGAGATGTCCTCAGCTGTCAATGAAACTCAAATAAAAGATACCTTCCAACAGAGAATTGCACATTTCAAGGAAATGCCATCAAGAAAACTACCAAGTGTGCCTTTGGGAACAACAATGCATGCAAAAACAGGCACGGCTACTGACCCGTAATACATTCTTACTGTCAGCCTTACAAAGTACACCATCAGGAAACATGACCAGATGAGTTAATTCTACTTTATTGTAAGGTTAGACTAAGAGAATCTTGCAAATCTGAATGTAATTCTCTCTTCTCTTCCCCTCTGTCGCACAAATACTAGAAAGGGCCATTTATGAGCCTCTTGCCCCTTCCACATTCCTGCTCAGGGGTAAGATACCTTTTATCTGACTGTTCCCTTATCCGTGTCTCGTTGCCTTGTTTCCAAGGATCGTTCCCACAAAGCAATAGCACTTAAATTTAGAATAGAATAACAGAGTTGGAAGGGACCTTGGAGGTCTTCTAATCCAACCCCCCTGCTTAGGCAAGAAACCACTTCAGACAGATGGTTATCTAATCTCTTCTTAAAAACTTCCAGTGTTGGAGCATTCACAACTTACTGCATATACTTTCTGAGCAGTTTACAATGCCAGAATATTTCCAACAACAATCTGGCTCCTCATTTTAACCACCTCAGAAAGATGAAGGCTGTGCCAACCTTGAGCCCCATCAGGATCGAACTCCAGACTGTGGGCAGAATCAGCCTGCAATACTGCGTTTTAACCCCTGCACCACCAGGGCTCCCATTTCACCACTAGAATTACTGTTCCTGATACAGCATGATTAAGCTCCCTTTGTAACACAGTGTTACACAGTGCCTCCTTCATTATCAGTGTGCACTGCTGTAAATTAAGATGCAGACTTACCATGAGGAAGATCAGAGGTCAGATGGGGAAGAAGGTAGCTTCGGATCAGCTCCCACTCAAAGTCATCTTCAACACCTTGGCTGTATTCACACTGATTTAGGTCCCCGTCTTCTTCAAATGTGCAGCCAGCTATGAAAGAGATTCAGAGGCACGACAAGATGAAAAACAGCATCTTAGCCCAGAGAAATGTACAAAAAATGCATCTTAACAGAATGCAGAAAAATAACAAAGCGCGTACAAATTACAGATATTTCTGCATCTGAAATTTCTTATTCCTGCTTTCAAAGAACCATTGCATTTAATGAGGGGGATTATAGATTTCAATAATTTAAAAACACATAATAAAATCAGAGCATTCCCAAAAGATTCTCAACATCTTTTTCAAAGATGTTACTAGATTGCTTCTTCTTACTTTTATTATTTAGATTATTATTACTTTAAAAGGTAAAGGTTCCCCTTGCACATATGTGCTAGGGGACAATGCTCATCTCTGTTTCAAAGCCGAGGAGCCAGCACTGTCCGAAGACGTCTCCGTAGTCATGTGGCCAGCAGGACTAAATGCCGAAGGTGTACAGAACACTGTTACCTTCCTACCAAAGGTGGCTCCTATTTTTCGCTTGCATTTTTACACGCTTTCAAACTGCTAGGTTGGCAGAAGCTGGGACAAGTAACAGGAGCTCACTCCGTTACATGGCACTAGGGATTCCAACTGCTGACTTTTCTGTTCAATAAGCTCAGTGTCTTAGCCACTGAGCCACTGAGCCCTTTATTATTACTTAGAACCAGATTAATACTTTTTTATTAACTAGATGCTTCCAATGTAGAGCTAATAATCATAGGACAATTTTATTAGTTTGCTAAGACTGCTTTTGAAAGCTACTATTTTGTTTGGCTCCACGTATTTAAATATTTTCCACCGATTGTTTACTATGTCGATCATGTCTCACCATGGCAAGTTTGCTAAAGGTTGGCCTAAAAACAATAAGCATGAAAAATGAACGGTAAAGTAAGTTGGACCCAAATATCCTAGACGATCTATTTGAGACTTGACAGAGAAAGCATCCTGCCACTTCCCAAGCTGCATTAATCTATAATTAAGTTCTTCTAGAGTGGAAAACAAATGCTATAAGTAATTCATCCAAGATAGGAATCCAATCATGGGGAAATATTATCAGCATTTGCGTTTAACACTGAAGCAGAATTCTAAAAAGGAAGGTACGGGAACCTTTTGCCATTAAACATGGGTGAGAAGTATTCAATGCTCGCAAAATATTTTCTCGCATCTCCTCCCGGCAGAACCAACATGGAAGAAGAAAAGAATACAGGTGGTCCTCGACTTACGACCCCAATGGAGCCCCAGATTTCCGTTGCTAAGCGAGATCATTGTTAAGTGAATTTTGCCCCATTTTATGACCTTTTTTAGTCACCGTTGTTAAAAGAATCACTGCAGTCGTTATATTAGCAATGAGGTTGTTATATGAATCTGGCTTCCTCATTGACTTTGCTTGTCAGAAGGTCGCAAAAGGGGATCAAAAAACTACCCCTTCTGAATTTTGATCCCATGACCATGGGGACGCTGCAATGGTCATTAAGCAAGAAAAACAGTCACTTTTTCCAGTGGTATTGTAACTCTAAATGGTCATGAAATGAAGTGGTTATGAGTCAAGGACTATCTGTATGCAGAAATTGCAGATTGTGATTGGCATTGCAACATCCTCTAGATCAGTGTTTCTCAAGCTTGGCGGCTTTAAGTCCTGCGGACTTCAACTCCCAGAATTCCCCAGGCAGCTGTGCTGGCTGGGGGATCCTGGGAGTTGAAGTCCGCAGGACTTAAAGTCGCCAAGGTTGATTCTGGGAGTTGAAGTCCACAGGACTTAAAGTCGCCAAGGTTGCAGCACACTGCTCTAGATATAGAGATATCTTACATTTGTTGGCCAGAGAGGAGAAGCCGGGCTACGAAGCATTAACGGCAAGCCACATTTTCCTCATTCACCACCGGACCTCTAAGTATAGTGTTTAAGTTTTTCCTCTAACAAAAAGAAGGTTTCATTGATTACAGTGAATGGCTATAAAGATGCCTGCACTCCACTTTCTTAAAAGGCTCCCAAAAGAACTGCAATCACAGGGCAGTTGAGAAGTCGAATGGATAGACAGAAGAAACAAGCTAGCTGTAGGGTGAAAATCAAACGGAGAATCCATCCTTCATGGAGCATCTTTGCTCTTTCCTTAATATTTACCTTGGCAGCCTTTTGGCTTTTTTCTCCATGTAATGCAGGGTCGTCCTTGACTTACGACCACAATGGATTTCTGTGGTTAAGTGAGACATTTCTTAAATGAGTTTTGCCCCATTATGCAACCTGTCTTGCCACCGTTGTTAAGTGAATCAATCCCATCGATAAGTAACCCGGTTGTTACGGGAATCTGGCTCCCCCATTGACTTTGCTTGTTAGAAGATCGCACAAGGGGATCGCACGACCTTGGGGACGCATCAACCATCATAAATAGGCACCAGTTGCCAAGTGTCTGAATTTGATCACATGATTATCGGGATGCACACCAGCCAGTTGGTCTTCATGCGCACTGGAGCACTGGAAACCTGAAGATCAGCTGGTTTCTGGCTTTTTTTCGGGCCTGTTGTTTAGCCGTTTTTCAGGCTGTTTTCAGACTGTTTTTGGGGGCATTTTGGGCCCCCAAATACCCTATAAACAGCCTGAAAACAGCCCAAAAAAGGCCTGAAGAACAGCCTGGATTGGGGGCGTTTTTGGGGCCATTTTGCAGCACTGGTGCCCACGAAGACCAGCTTCCTGGCACACATATGCATGCCGGAAACCAGAAGAACCGCTGGTAACTGTGTTCCACCTCTGGCAGGTGTGCCATAGGTTTGCCATCACAGCCCTAGGGACATGTTTTTGCAACCTTCCCAGCCAGTTTCCAATAAGCAAAACCAATGTGGGAATACAGATTCACTTAACAACCGCGGCAATAAAATCAGGCACAATTCATTTAACAACCAACCTTGCTTAGCAATGGGTGCTGTGGTCCTAAATCAAGGACTATGTGTCAAGCCATAAGGTGTGCACAAGTCAATTGGTAGATATCTACCAGTAAAGCCAGGACTGTTCTAACCGAGGCGTCCCAAGAGCATGAAGCAGACTTCTTATCCCAACAAAAAACTATTTTATTAATTGACTGTGAATTCTGCTCATTCACATCCAGCAAAGTCTTTCAAGGGAGGATCTGCAAAACTTGGCAAGGAGTCTCGGAGAGTCATGAACTAATTAAGCAAACTAATTGTCTCCTGCAAACTCCAGTCCCCTTTCGCTCCTCTTTTATTTCCTCTGGGAAGGGCCTTTCAACATCCACCTGTGGCCTTACTACCAAGTTTTTTTTTAAATTTTAATTTTAATTTTATTTAAATTTATACCCTGCACCTTCTCCAATAAGGACCCAGGGCGGCGCACAGGAAATTTAAAACAATACAAATATAACAAAAATACAAATTTTAAAAAGCTATTAAACCCATACCCTGTGCTAAAATAGTATAAAATCCCCCTAATTAAAATCTATCTAAAAACAGTGAAAGACGGGAGGTTATGCTAGGCCGGCTTATTGGAAAAGGTGCGTTTTAAGACGCTGGTGGAAGAGGCGGAGGTCTGAGATGGTGCGCAGTTCGGGGGGCAGGTCGTTCCAGAGGGTAGGGCCCACCACAGAGAAGGCCCTTCCCCTGGGTGTCGCCAACCGGCATTGTCCGGCCGACGGCACCCTGAGAAGACCCTCTCTGTGGGAGTGGATCGGTCGAAGGGATGTATGCCCCCTGTTCTTTAGCTGTTCCCTTCGTCTGGCAACTTTGTGCATGCACACACTGGGAACAGGCTCCAGCTGTTCAGCTGCCTCATTGATGTCTGACTCTGAAGGCAGCTGATAACTGGCATATGGCTCTGTCCCCCTCTCTGCCTCCGACACAGAGCCCTCATCAGAGCCTTCCCCAGGCTCCAGGACTGGCCCATGTTCCTCCCCAACCTCCTTACTGTCCGAATCTGCTGCCATCCCCACTGACCGCTGCCGGGCCACAAGGACATCAAAGGAGGTCCAAAATTAAGACCAGAATTAACAGGGACTGCCCAATCTGTTTGGATCTTGCATTGGTGTGATTTTATCCAAGCAAGACAGGAGAAGAAGGAATGAACAGTGGCAGCCAAAAACATCAATGCATTTCCCTCTGAAATCTATGCAAGGCCGATGACAGATAGCAGCAAGTATCCCAGTTTCAAGCATCGCTGTTTCAAAGATGGGACTGATTTAAAAGAAATAATCTCATCCAATTTTTTTTTCTAAACGCAACATTAAACGGCAGGTGGAGGTTGCAAAACGCATGCCAAATGAGGTTTCCTATCGAGAACGCTGAAAGGAAGAGAGCAGATCATGAGCAAAGCACCAAAAAAAAAAAAAAAGAATAGAAGGAATGAAAATTCCATAAGCTCCAGGAAGGCTGCAGAAATTCTGGAGCTCCTGCAGTTTTCCTCGTGGACCATCAATCACCCGTGGAAATGATAAAGAATCTCTCACGGTCCCTTGTGGTCTTTAATAAGGGATGGCCACTGATGGCAATGAGAAGTTTGAAAGAAAAACTCACCTTCGGTAGCGAGCTAGCAAAGATTCCATGAAATGAAAAGGAGGAATATTAGAATGGAATGGAATGGAATGGAATGGAATGGAATGGAATGGAATGGAATGGAATGGAATGGAATAGAATAGAATAGAATAGAATAGAATAGAATTCTTTATTGGCCAAGTGCAGTTGAACACACAAGGAATTTGTCTTTGGTGCCAATGCTCTCAGTGTACATAAAGAAAAATAGAATAGAATAGAATAGAATAGAATAGAATAGAATAGAATAGAATTCTTTATTGGCCAAGTGCAGTTGAACACACAAGGAATTTGTCTTTGGTGCCTATGCTCTCAGTGTACATAAAGAAGAATAGAATAGAATAGAATAGAATAGAATAGAATAGAATAGAATAGAATAGAATAGAATAGAATAGAATTCTTTATTGGCCAAGTGCAGTTGAACACACAAGGAATTTGTCTTTGGTGCCAATGCTCTCAGTGTACATAAAGAAGAATAGAATAGAATAGAATAGAATAGAATAGAATAGAATAGAATAGAATAGAATAGAATTCTTTATTGGCCAAGTGCAGTTGAACACACAAGGAATTTGTCTTTGGTGCCTATGCTCTCAGTGTACATAAAGAAGAATAGAATAGAATAGAATAGAATAGAATAGAATAGAATAGAATAGAATTCATTATTGGCCAAGTGCGATTGGACACACAAGGATTTTTTTTTTTGGTGCCTAGGCTCTCAGTGTACATAAGGAAGAATAAAAATACATTCCTTAAGAATAAAAAGATACAACACTTAGTGATAGTCAAGGTTACTAATAAGTTATCAAATCGTACTAGGAAACAATAAAATTAATTTAATTCGTTTTTAACTTTGTATATATTGTATGTTTTATATGGTTTTTTAATTTTTCCTGTACACCGTCCCGAGTCCCTTCGGGGAGAGGGGGCGGTTTATAAATCTAATAAATTATTATTATTTAAAACAATATAAATTGAAAGATACAAGCAACATGGTTATAGTCATAAGTGGGGAGAGATAGATACTAGGAAGGAAGAGAAGAAGAATAGTAATGCATTTTTGGTACATTATTGACAGTGTTGAGAGAATTATTTGTTTAGCAGAGTGATGCCGTTTGGGGAAAATAACTGCCCTTGTGTCTAGTTGTTCTGGTGTGCAGTATAGCATTGTTTTCAGGGTTAATCCAGACATTTGGAGCCAAATTTTAAAACAGCCACTGCAATTGTTTCAGAATGCAAAACCAACCAATAAAACAGATCCTTTTTCTTGATTAATAACTACGTGTGGCCCTCCCAAGCTCCGTTTCCATTGGCAGAGGGTTGCAAGAGGCCGTTCCATCCGAAAACAGAGATTGGGAGCCTGTTTTCGCTGGCAGAGCACTCAGGCCTCCACAGGCACCTCTGACCTGAGTGACGTTGAGCTGGCCATGCCCACCCTGGCCCCCCAAGGCCAAATACAACGCTGGTGTGGCCCTCAATGAAATCTCATTTGACACCCCTGCTCTAGCCCTTCTCTCTGGCTAGAGAGACGATCCCTGAGGATGGGCTCCAGCACAAGTCCAGCCCAGACCGACCCAGATCTGATCCCACAACGTTATCCTGGGACACGTATATCATTTCCCTTCGTCCAACTTAAACAGCCTTCCTCATCTGTGTCGCTGTCCAGAAAGGTAGACTTATAATGTCTAAAGAATTTTTCAGCAAGCGTGGCATGGGCTGAAAATCCTGAGCTTTTAAAATCCACCCACCTGCAGAACAGAGGAAGCTGATTTAGGGAAAACAATGTAAACTGGAATAAGTAAATTAAGATGTTTCTTTGTCCACAAATCCCTTTACCCTTTTTTGTCTCTCCCTGCATTTTACGCTTATCAGAAGGATTTGAGGACAAAGCACTAAGCGTGAAATCCTGTGTATGCCCGTAATTTTTCACAGTTATGACAGGAAAATAGGAGGGAATAAATTGAGAAATACAACTCGGCAAGACCTCCTGATACAGGGATGGCTAACCTTTAGCTTGGTGTGTGCCAAAGCATGCGCGCACACAGTGCATGTGCACCCACACTCATAATGCAATGTGCACATGATGCATACATACCCCACCACATGTGCATGCAACGTCCCATGCTCCCCCCCCCACCCCACACACATGTATGCACGACCCTACCCCCATGCCCTGTTTTGGGCCTAATAGTCTCCCTGCAAACTCCTGGGAGCAAAAACGGGCCAGGGGGGCTGTGCCGCACTCCCCCATGCATGCACGTGCATCTCCCACATGCGCCCTTCCCCACATGCGTGGCAGAGACCCAAAAATCAGCTGGCTGGCAGAAGGCATACACCAGGGATGTCCAAACTTGGGAACTTTAAGACTTGTGGACTTCAACTCCCAGAATTCCCCAGCCAGCCATGCTGGCTGGGGAATTCTGGGAGTTGAAGTCCACAAGTCTTAAAGTTCCCAAGTTTGGACATCCCTGGCATACACGAATCCACGGTGGAGCTGAGCTGGGGCAACAATTCATGTGCCCAGAGTGGGGCTCTGCGTGCCACCTGTGGCCGTAGGTTGGCCATCACGGTCTTCGTACACTCACGAGCCATACAATCCACGGAAATAAAGGGAGAATTTCAGTTCTTAAGTTTATTCAGACAGAAATCTCATTTTCTCTGGTGAGAAGAAAGTGCATTGAGGATGGAATCCAGAGCAAGTCTGAAAGCTCAGAAGATGAAACTTTGGGTCCCATTGACCAACCCAGATTGGATTCTGCAACATTATCCTGTGACCATTCGCGGTTACGATGGCACTGAAAAAAGTGACTTATGACCATTTTTCACACTTACGACCATTCCAGCATCCCCCACGTCACGTGATCAAAATTCAGATGCTTGTCAACTGACTCTTATTTATGGCGGTTGCAGTGATCCCCTTTTTGTGACCTTCCGACATGGAAAGTCAATGGGGAAGCCAAATCCACTTAACAACCAGGATACTAACTTAACAACTGCAGTGATTCATTTAACAATTCTGGCAAGAAAAAGTTGTAAAATGGGGCAAAAGTCATTGAACTGTCTTATTTAGCAACATAACTTTTGGGCTCCATTGTGGTCATAAGCTGAAGACAACCTTTATTTGACCTTAAAAACAGACATTTCTATGCCATCCAGCTGAAGCAAACCTCAAACTCACAACGTTTGAGTGTGAAACCTTAATTCAGAAACATTATTTATCAGTGTAGTTTAGGAAACTCACAACCAACATTTCCAAGTTCTGTATTTATTTATAGAAATAGCTGGTATTCAAATCCAGGCTATCAAAAAGATTTGTATTCTTGAGAGGAGGGGAGGGAGGGAGGGAGGGAGGGAGGGAGGGAGAGAGAGAGAGAGAGAGAGAGAGAGAGAGAGAGAGAGAGAGAGAGAGAGAGAGAGAGAGAGAGAGAGAGAGAGAGAGAGAGAGAGAGAGAGATATTTTTTAAAATTGGTTTTAGCATAGGACTAGAATGTATTTATTCTTTTGTATGTTTTTAAATTCCTGTGCGCCGCCCTGGGTCCTCTGCGGAGAAGGGCGGGATATAAATATGATTAAAATAAAATAGAAAAATAAGAGAGAGAGAGAGAGAGAGAGAGAGAGAGAGAGAGAGAGAGAGAGAGAGAGAGAGAGAGAGAGAGAGAGAACACTTTTAGATTAAGGTTTAAAACATTAGAAAACCATTCTATGCAATGTCCCTTACATTCAAAGCAATCCTGGCATTAACAATACAGCCCGAGCATTAAAAGATGTGGTTGGGTTTATTGTTCAGAATTTCTTCTCAACGTAAGACTTTCTCAATAAATGGAGAGGATAACAAAGGGCTGTTTTCTTTGGCATTCTACCAATCAAACAATGCCCGGCTTTCGCGATCCTTCATGAGTCTATTTTCTTTTTGATGGAGTTTAAAGTTGCTGGAGAACTTGGCGATTCAGAGTTTTGCAATGGGGGGGAGGGGGGGGGGGGAAGCCAGCAGTGGAAATGAAATGGTCTATTAAAGTGAATTGGTCTATTAATAAAATGTTTACAGCCGCTTTGCAGATGATTATTAAAAAAATATGACAGGATAATTAATGCCTTTATTAAAACCAACAAAAAGCTACAAAATAGCAACAACTTTTACACAACTGCATTTTTTTCAGCGCTAATGTTTTGTTGTTCAAAAATAGATGTGGGGGAGGAATGGATAAATAAATCCAGGTATGTAATCATCGTGCCGGTATGATTTCAAAAAAGGAGAAAAGAAGAAATGTGACATTTAAAATATGGGTGCTCTTTTATGGACTGGTAATCTTGAAAGAAGGGCTTAGGACTGTTTTTGGCTGGTTTGGGGGCATTTTTAAGGCCTTTTTTGGCCATTTTCAAGCCCTTTTAGGCCTGAAAAATGGTCCAAAAAGCAACTGAAAAACCGTCCCCAAACCACCTAAAAACGGCTTGAAAAACGGCCTAAAAACAGTCCCAAAATTCCTGAAAAATGGTCTGTTTTTTGGCCATTTGGGGGGCATTTTCTGGCACTCTAGCACCCATGAAGACCAGCTGCCCGGAAACCAGAAGAGCAGTTGGAGATGGTATGCATGCCCATAGAGAAGGTTCTGTGTGCCATCTCTGGCATGCATGCCATAGGTTTGCCAACATGGGTATAGGTGCTCCTGCTTGAGCAGGGGGCTGAACTACAAGACCTCCAAGGTCCCTTCCAGCTCATTCATTCTAATCATCTTTCCTTTTACAGTACCTTCTACTATTGATACCTTATGATTCCTTATTACTTGGTTGTTTGTACACACGCTGAGAGTTTGTACTGCACCAGAGACAAATTCCTTGTATGTCCTTGTAGCACACTTAGCCAATAAGGAATATTCTTATTCTATGTTATTCTACTCGGAGTTAAAATTGACAAGAAAAAAATGCAACAGATCTTTGGAACACCAGCTAAAAAATCAACACTTCAGAAATTTATGTTCAGGTCTCCAAGGAAGCCACCTTCAGAGTAAACATCAGAGAAACCCATATTTGCAATGATCCAGGCACACTCTTCTTCTGGTGTTTAAATATTAGAAATAGTGTTTACTCACTCTTTTGAATACTTAAACATGAAGGAGCCCTCCACTATGTGTGGTGCAGTGGTTAGAGTGCAGTACTGCAGGCTATTTCTGCTTACTGACTGCTGCCAGCAGTTTGGCAGTTCAATTCTCACCAGCTCCAAGTTGACTCAGCCTTCCATCCAGGGGTGAAATTCAGCAGGTTCTGGAGAACCAATGGAGGACATTTTGAGTAGTTTGGAGAACTGGCAAATACCACCTCTGGCTGGCCCCAGAGTGGGGAGGGAATGGGGATTTTGCAGTATCCTTCCCCTACCACGCCCACCAAGAACCGGTAGTAAAAAATTTGAATTTCACCACTGCTTCCATCCTTCTGAGGTGGGTAAAATGGGGACCCGTATTGTTGTTGGTGGCAATATGCTGACTCTGTAAACCATTTAGAGAGGGCTGTAAAGTACTATGAAGTGGTATATGTCTAAATACTATTGCTATTACTATGCCTTGCCTTCTTCTGCAGTTTTAACAACCATTTTCAAGGCGCCAGGCATCGCTGCCTAAAAGAACAGAAAGAAATCAGTGCTGCGGAAGCAAATTAGAGCAAAAGAGAAAGCGCTTTCCTCTACTTCCCAAATTCACATTTTCCCTACAGGAGGTCCATCACACCAGGCATTGTTAAGACATTAGAAATCAAAACAACAGTAAGCACAGCAAAACGATTGGCATTGGAGGGGGGTGGGGCGTGCAGGAACAGCAGGACCATGACGGAAGGAACAGCCATCATCCATCAAGAGCGCAGGAGAAGAAAATATCTCCAGTCATCAATTCTAAATGTCATGCAAATCTAAACCGCGTTTGGATGGTCTGCCTAAGCACCCTCGCTGAACAGTAACTTCTGTTGAAGGATGTTGATTCAACAGTGTTGAAGAACATTGTGGCTTCTTGCTTCCTTCAAAGAACACACATTGAATTACTCTGTCCCCTCCCCCTGCGTATCCCTAGATAGTCTACATCATAGATCCTCAAACTACGGCCCATGGGCCGAATACAGCCCGCCAATGCAAAGTATCCAGCCCGCAGAGTGGTGGGATTCAGTCCCACCCTTCATTGTCAGCCTTATCTTCCAGCGAGCATCCACTCCAGCTGCATTTTGGGTTAGTTATTTCAGCAGTTGAGCTGCACTTCTGATCACACCGCTGCTGCCAAAGTTAAGGTCGAAGGGTACGGGGGAGAGCCAGCTGACTCAGGGGTGCTTTAAAAGTCTTTAAAAACACTTTAAAAACAGCCTTTCAGGATGTTTTTCACAGCCATAGGATCCAGGGCCGGTGGGTGAGTAGGGGAGGGGCAAGTGCAGCAAGGACAAAGGCAAAATGGACTGCTAAATTGGCCACACCCACCCAGTCACATGACCATCTAGCCACGCCCACCCAGCTGGTCCGAGCCACCAACAGTCTGAGGGACCATGAATCGGCCCCCTGTTTAAAAAGTTTGAGGACCCCTGACCTACATTGTTTGTGTTCATTCTTGTCACTGTGTTCATGACCAAGGACTGATTATTAATGCATACATTTCTTTATTTGGTATCTCGCCCTTATTATTTTTCCAAATTATTGAAGGCAGCAACACACCTTCCTTCTCCGCTTTTCTCCACAACAACAACACAACAACCCTGTGAGGAGATTTGGGCTGAGAGAGAGTGACTGGCCCAAACACACCCAGCCGGCTTTCAGAGCTAAGGTGGGACTTGAACTCACAGTCTCCCGCTTTCTAACTTGATGCCTTCATTATTTAGACCAGGCCTGTCAAACTCCCAGCTCGTGGGCCAGATGGATGCATCACGCGCTGGCCATGCCCAGTTTAGCGAAGGGGGAAAAAGTCCCGATACGTCACATGACGGCCCCGAATTGGAGCATCTTCAGGGCTGCCAATGAGTTTGACACCTCTGACTTAGACCAAACCACATCAACAAAATCTATAAAGAAAAAACGATGTGGCTTATTGGGTTTTGGGTTGGCATGTTGAATGAAGTGGTTCTACTGTAGTAAGGATTTCATGCTTTATGACTTACTGGGTTGGTTGGACCTAGACTCTGTAATTTATGTTTATAAAATGACAGTTGAGAAATAGTGGTTGTGTGTGTAAAGCTAGTCATAGATTCACCGCAGTATAAATTATGAGTCAACATAGTTTTCCCAGCAGAAAATTATTATGCTTTCTCATTTTGTATTGCAGTCCTTTCTTTTTCACACTCTTTCTTCCTCTTCCATTTGGCTCCGTCTTTTCCTCCTTTCTCCACTTCTCAATTCCCCCCCCCTCTCTCTCTCCCCCCCTCTCTCTCCCCTCTCCCACTCTCATTTACTTTCCGAGTTGCGTTTTCTGATTGGTGGAGGGCAGACTGCCACTCAAGGCCAAGAAACCCTGGACAAACAGGAAAGGAAGTCTCTTGAAGTAGCTTCTTCACTTAAGCTGGAGGGCGGTCATTGCTTTCTTAACCCTTTTCAAATACTTTGCAGTCCTGCTAAGTAGTATAAATGAGGCCAAATATCCAAGCTGGCACGGGATATGAATTGTATGTTAGCTCCTAGGGATCCAGAAAGCAAATGAACGATGGGAAAAGACCCCAGTTTGGGCAGGCCATCCAACACTGGATCCCAGGCAGCATCTGATACCCAGCCCCAAACAACACTGTTGCAATAGTTGGTGGAAACTCTTATCAAAATGCATCTCAAAGCAAATTTATACGAATAAATCCTATTAAGAACTCTGTCTTAAGTAAACATAGTTAGGGCTCATATGCAAATCTCAGAGGCCTCTAAGCCCATGAAATAACAAAAAAGCATTAGACATGAATGCCAAATATTAAGGGAAGCTAAAATCAACAACGTAAAGTCACGTAAAGTCACATACTCACCTGGAAGTTCCATTATGTCAAGTGAGATCTGCACTTAAATATGCATGCAAGTTGACAATAATTAATCAATCAGAATAGAGCTGGAAGAGACCTTGGAGGTCTTCTAGTCCAACCCCCAGCTCAAGCAGGAGACTCTATAACATTTCAGACAGTTGGCTGTCTAGTCTTAGAAACCTCCAGTGATGAAACACCTACAACTTCTTTTGGCAAGCTGTTCCACTGGTTAATTAATAAGTACATGCTATTGTTACATATATGTGGGGGGGAAATCTGTGCTGGGTTCAGTGTGCATTATCCTCAGGAAAGGGAGTATAGGATGCCAACGTCTAAAAACAAAACTTTACGTTTATGTAGACAAATAGTTGGCCAATATTTCCATTAGGCGCCAAGAGTAGTTTTGAATGATCTCAACTAACCCAACATTGTTACAGCAGAACAAGGGTTCAATTAAGGCTCAATGTGCAGCACTTATAGGAACACTGACCAAATGGTGGCCATGTTGGACATTTATAAAACCCAGAACACCAGTTCTACATTTAGGCAAGGAAAACAAAATGCATAGGTAAAGTATATGTAGTATATTGTTCAATAGTAGTAACTGTGAAAGGGATCTTGGAGTCCTAGTGGACAACCATTAAAATATGAACCAGCAGTGTGCAGCAGCTGCAAAGAAAAGCCAACACAGTTCTAGACTGCATAAACAGAGAGATAGAATCAAGATCACATGAAGTGTTAATACCACTTTATAATGCCTTGGTAAGGCCACACTTGGAATACAGGGGTGGGATTTGGAGGTTCTCCGAACCGGCCATAACGTTAGCTAAGGATAACAGATTAACAAAGTTGCAAGGGACCTTGCAGGTCATCTAGTCCAACCCCCTGCCCATGCAGGAGACCCTACATCTGTCTCTACCTAGGATTGAACTCACAACCTCCTGATTGGGAGGCGAGAGCTCCACCTCTAGGCCACAGCAAATGCTAAGGGTTCTCTCGAACCTGGACAAACCCATAGCAGCCCACCCTGATCTATTCTCCAAAAAGTTGTTTTTTTAAAAAAAAAAGCCCTTTTAACAAGAACTTGTGCATGGTGGAAAGGACTACCTAAGGAATTGACGAAGGGGAAAAATTTTGGAGTTCAAATTCAGAATCGTTCAGCGATGTTATTAACAATCCATCAAGCTCTCGTCTTGTAAACAGCCAACACCCAGTAGCCCAGCTGTGCCATTTCATGCAGCAAATGCTCTACGAACACGCACACATGCACACAAATAAATAATGCGCGCGCGCACACACACACAAACAAACTTTTCCTTCCTGGGCTGAGATTTCAGGGTGTTCTATACCGCACTCTTGTTCTACTCCAGCTATGCCACAAAGGCTCTAAGGGTCGGCGGTTCAACACAAACACACGCGCACACCAACTAAAGTATGGTATGCTAACTGGTGCAGCCCAGCCTGTTGTGAGCTGACCTATTGTTCCATTAAAACCACCGATTACAAGCAGGGCATAGCTTCAGCAATAATTAATGCCACCCCCTGGGCCGAGTGCAGGCACATTAAAAAAAGCTCTGAGCAAGCAGAACGAACAAAGGCAAATGTTCCCTGAACAGTACACCAACCAATTCTCAGAACCAATTTATTATTTCGTTACTTGTTAATAATTTTCCCCCCTCCCTTTCCCCGCGGGATGCGTTGGTCATATCTTCTCCCCAGGTTTTCGTTTTTCTCTCAATGACAAGGTCAAGATCAGCATAAGGTAATGAGCTGCCTGTTTCCGGAGCCCCACATGGAGAAGGGATATTGCGGACAAAAAGAAAGCAGGGAAAATCAGAAAACTCCTGGCTTAAAGGTCCCCTTGGGGGGGGGGTGAATTCAGCCAGAATATAGCTAGTCCTCGGCTTATGAATATAATTGAACCCCAAATTTCTGCTGATGAGCTAAAGTGAGCTTTAACCCAATTGGTTGTCCTTTCTTGCCACTCTTGTTAAGTGGATCACTGCAGTTGTGAAGTTAGTAACAAGGTTGTTAAATGAACGCGGCTTCCCCATTGACCTTTGAAAGTTGCAAAAGGGGGTCACATCACCCCAGGACACATGAATACGAACCAGTTGCCAAGTGTCCAAATTTTGATCGCATGACCACGAGGATGCTGCCGTGGTCCTAAGTCACTTGTTTCAGTGGCACTGTAAGTTTGAATGGTTACTGTTCTGACTCCCTCCCGACACAAGACAAATGACTAGACTGACTGCTACTTGGCAGCTTGCCTGAACTAACCTTGACTAGAAGATAACACGATACAAACTCTCCGACTCTCTGACTCTGTAAACCTCTCTGATGTTTCCTGCAAACCTTTCTATGTACCGAGGATAATTAGGCAGCTGCTACTGATTATCTCCGACTGCATCATTCTGCTAATTGGTGTTGCCTCCTCTCAATCCTTCTTAGCCTGACATCAGGGACAAACTGGGTTTCCTCCTCCCCACTACACCAAGCCCCAGGTGCCCCCTGATGCCTAGCCGGGCTCTCTGCTCTCTCACTCTCGGCCTCCTCCTCTAGAGCAGACTCATAGGACTCCTCACTAGAGGAATCCATCAGCAGCTCATCCCGAGCCAGCTGGGCCACAACAGGTTACTAAACAAAAGATGTAAATAGAGAACTAATCTGGCTGGGAAGTTTGCAAATGGTGATTACAGGACCCTGGGATACTGCAACTCTCATAAATATCATCTAATTTTGATCATGTGACCGTGGGGATGCCACAACGGTCATAAGCGTGAGTGGCATTGTAACTTCAATCGGTCACCCAATGAGTAGTTGTAAGTCCAGGATTATCTGCATATGAAATTTGAGATTTCAAGGTACGTGACTTAAAAATGTGGCATGATGTGAGCATTCTAGCGGAAGGAAGGTGGAAGTGATGACTCTGAAGTAAAAAAGGTAAAAGACAAACTGCCCTGGAGTTGAGCTCCGTTTTCAAAAAGCAGAAGTGGACATCGCAAAACAGCAGTTGCGCGCATCAGAAAGCCCAGGGATTCTGCATTATGTCCATCGCCGTATGTCCTTAATCGCATGAAGGTTTGCACTGAGATCGCATTGGTGTTCTGAGTAACTAACTTCATTGGGATAAACGCGGTCACTAAATTATACATTTAGCTCAGCTGGTTTTCAGACAAGAGGGTTTTGGTCAAAGAAAGAGAAGTTTGAGAAATTGGAAGCAAAATGGACATCTTGGTTCTCTCCGAGCTTGGAGATTTGCTTGCAGATGTTTCATTACCCAGCTAGGTAACGCTATCAGGGTTGGGGAGTGAGTGAGTGGCCGAGGTTGAGAAATACTGATCTGGAAAATCTCCCATTCCTCAAGGTCAACTTGGCAAAAGGTGCCAGATGACGAAAAAGCAAGGGTGCAAGGGTGTGTGTGTGTGTGTGTGTGTGTGTGTGTGTGTGTGTGTGTACACACTCATGTATTCTCTGTTCCCTGTGGGAACCTATTCTTTTGTCTTATTCATGCTTGGCAGGCCTCTTCTTTGACTTGCTCCTACATCGCAAGTGATTTGCTCACTTCATGCAAAGCAAATGAATTTGTTTCCATCTCCCGCAGATGATTTAGGACCAGGATGCTCAGTTGGTTTAGACAAACAGTGTGATGTCACCATCTCAAATATCAGCCCATTTGTCACTCCGCAACTTAATCTAACGGAGACAAGGCTACCAGTTTAATCTAACTGAGATTCGGCTGGGGCTGAAGCCGAAAGGAGAGGCTCGAATGCTTCCAAAGGAAATAAAAAACACTTCCTGACGTCTAAGGCATCTGATAGACGAGATCACAATCCTTACGACAGGCGATTCATATGTTCATACTGATAAAAGTGGGTTGAAATATCTGCCCAAAATGAAGGTTTTACAAATATTTCCTCATCCTGAGACAGCAACCGGTCTACGGAGGCCAGCGTTCTTCATTTCAATTAGCCCCAAACCATCAAATTGGCAAATTATGGGGGGGGTTTCCAGCCCTACTTTTAACAAATGTCAAAAATGAAGGTGCTATTCTAGTGCCCCCAAAACTGAAGCTCTTCCGCGGCTTCTCAAAAAAGTGAAGAAATGGGAAAATGCCAGGAATAAAAACATATTATTCAACTCTTCAATAAGTTCTTTGTTTTTATTTCCACAAATGGTAAGAAAAAGAAAAAGAATGAAAGTTTCAAAGCGGAGATTTTAAAACAAAAGATCTTTTCCCCATTGCATTTTACTTTCTTATTTTCCAGAGCTTGAGATAGCTGTGCCTACCACCCCACATACAACTGTGTGGATACTGAACTTGGGCACACACACACACAGAGTCTGGACAGTACAGAAGCCAAAAAAACTCCCTCAGGTTGGAAACAAAGATAAAATTACATGTTGTAAAAACACCCTTGGGATAGCTAGGTGCTATAATAGAGTTGGAAGAGACCTTGGAGGTCTTCTAGTCCAACCCCCTGCTCAAGCAGTAGACCCTATACCAGGGATGTCCAAACTTGGGAACTTTAAGAGTTGTGGACTTCAACTCCCAGAATTCCCAAGTTTAGACACCCCTGCTCTATACCATCCCAGTCAAATGGTTAGCCAATCTCTTTTTTTTTTTTCTCTCCTTATAAATCAGAAACATCACAGATTCTCTCAGATTCCTGATCTGTCCTCTTGGACCAACCCTAGTAGTTTCATTGGCTAATCCACTCCAGGGCCAAGAGGTCTCACTGCTCACAGCTAGCAACAGTGCCCCACCCGCCAAAATCAAATTGCAATGTAGTCAAGGCCAAATATAATATTTCGGTCAAAAATTGGGAGCGTCAACTCTATGTTTTGAGGTTTTGTTTCTCTTTCCAGTCACCCAAAATCAGCAACCGGAGGAGATTTGGTGTAATGAAATGGGAGGCCTGCCTCACTTTCTCCTTTGCAGCAGTACAGAATGATCTGCGCCTCTTGTTATGATTAGCGGTTGGCCAGAACCCAGGCTATTTCCCAGACCTACCCTCCCGTTGTTGCTGTTTTATTATTTTGAAAATAAAATAAGCTCTGATGCTTTGATGATGATAATCTTCTTCACGCAATTGTTTCTGCTCTTGGCAGTTCCCCACATGAGGAACACAAAATCCAGTGCCCGGCATTGCTATTAAAAGTTGCTTGAACATAGGCCAGCGGTATTTGTGAATGAGGAGGAGGAGGAAGAAAAAGAAGAAGAAGACTGCTCCCGCACCCTGGGAGCTAGCAATAACAAGTACTGTAGATGGCCTACCCAATCAACGCCAGCTTCTGCCATCAAAATATACTGGCTCCTTAAAAGCAGGGCCTTCTGCGTCTCCTGGGCTGTCCCTCAGCAGCCGTTGGGATGTGTACCAACCATCAGTCACCAAGAATATTTCTTTTGCAATGGCAGTGCATATCAAATGAGAGGAAAGTCATCCATACTAAAAAAAAATCATTTAGGGCAATTTTGAGAGAACTTTTGAAACCTCTTTCAGCTGAAAGGAATAATCCCCAGTCAGATCTGGAATTCACTTAGCTTCCCTACCAGTTCGCAAATCTAAGTGTACGGGCCTCATCTGCGCATACGTACCACCTTCTGCACATGCGCAGCGCTCGCGCATTATGTCGGGACAGGTGGGCGGAGCCTCACGCAGCCGCCACTACTGATTCACCCGAACTGGAGGGAACCAGCTGAGTGCCATCTCTGCTCTTACTGGAGTATTAGCAACAATAACAGCATATTTGCATCTCTTTTCTAAAACAACAGCCCCTGGACACCAGGGACTGTTTTGGGGGGAAGGATTTTCCATGGACCAGGAAAGGGAGAGGAGAAGAGAGAAGACCAGGCAACCTAGATGCCTCATGTGCAGTTCACAGTACAGTTCACTCTCCTATGAGAAGGTATCTGAGGTAGTGCTGAGGAGTGGTTGCAAATATCAGGGGAAGCTTCACTCACTCACCCACTGTTCACCTCCAGCTGTGCAGTCCAGTTCCTAACAGTCCTGGGGATTGGGGACCCCTGCTCTAAAAGACTACATGTCAGGATTCCGAGTAACGCATCTGCCAAAAGCCGAACTCCAAGTCAGGTAGAACATGTTCATTGGATACACCATATCGGCACAGCTAGTGAAAACCAACTCTAAAACTTCACGCGGTTTTATCTTGATTAAAAGAGCAAATGCTTCCCTCCCCAGATGTCACCGGTCACATTGTCCAGTGAAAGTAGCTGGCAGGCTACTTGGTCATTCCTCACTTCCTTCAACTGCCACCTGTTGGGGTGACCTTGTTTCCCACAAGAATGTTTTTTTGTTTTGACTGTTGCCCGATCTATCTACTTCCCCCTCTTTTCCCCCTTTCAGAGTTTGTGGCAAATACGAGGCAGCAAAAGATGCCTTCAGCCAGGTTCGCTTCAGAGTTGACACTACGGAGTTCTTCCAAAGCCATCTTTACTACAATTTGGAGATGAATTTAACCAACTTGGGGAAGAATTTGGGGTGTATTGGGACTGACATTTTTTCCCCTTACCAGAAAAGGATGGAGACAAAGAAAAGGACATTTGGGAGCTAGGGTGGGTGCTTGATGGAAAAAGAAGAAAGAATAGTAGGATTAAGGAAGTCTGTAAATTGTTGATTTCCAAGTAGGAAAACCTAGGAGTAGCAGCATAGTGTAGGAGTCATGGGGAAGCAGATATGTTGGGGTATTTTTCCTTTCACGGTGTCCAGCTTGTTCAATATCTGTATATTTATTTGTATCATCATCATCCCCCACAACGTGAAATGTTACTCTTGAGGCGGAAGTCATGTTTTTGCAGACTAAAACTGACCTGTGCATTGAGGGCTAAATCCCTAAGCACCACACCTTGACAGGTCTTGCCCATCACATTTTCCAACATAAAAGATTGGAAATGAAAATAGAAATGGGTTTTCTGTTTTTGTGTCAGGTGGAAGAAGAATGCAATACAACCAATAGAAGGGATGGCATTCTACCTTTTGATAGATGATAGATAGATAGATAGATAGATAGATAGATAGGTAGGTAGGTAGGTAGGTAGGTAGGTAGGTAGGTAGGTAGGTAGGTAGGTAGGTAGATAGATAGATAGATAGATAGATAGATAGATAGATAGATAGATAGATAGATAGATAGATAGATAGATAGATAGATAGATAGATAGATAGATAGATAGATAGATAGATAGATAGATAGATAGATAGATAGATACTTTTACCTTAGAGTTCCTGGAAGTGCTTGTCCTGTGTTTTTTCATTTATTTATATATCCCTCCTTTATTATTTTGTAAGTAATTCAAGGTGACAAACATATCTAATACTCCTTCCTGCTACTTACGTACGGAAGCTGTTGGGAGATGGGTTGGTTTGAGAGAGAGTGACTGGCCCAAAGCCACTCAGCCAGTTTTCATGCCTAAAGAGGGACTAAAACCAGGGCTGAGCTGCTACGGGTTTGCCTGGGTTCGAGAAAACCAGTAGCTAACGTTATGGCTGGTTCAAAGAACCTCCAAATCCCACCCCTGGCAGTCTCTTCATGATGGGCCCTAAGTCAGCCAGCTGGCTTTTATAGCTAAGATGGGACTTAACTCACCATCTCCTGTTTTCAAGCCTGGTTTGTTAATCATTAGACCAAACTGTCTCTCATGAACATCATTATGAACATGCTATAATATTCTGGTGATTTTAAGGGCTCTCTTCCTTAATCTGAAGGCGCGTTTTTAACTTGTTTGAAAATGCAACTTGCTACGATCTATCTATATTTATCTGATAGGCAGGCAACCATCACAACAACCAAAATGTGATGGTTAGGCAAAAAGACTCAACAGTAGTGGAAAGAAATATATCAGAAAATTCCGATAGGCATCAAAATATAAATTTGTAATATACTGTATATCAGAATATAACATTCAGATTAAAAGCACCAATATTCTTATTCGGTGTGATGCCACAGAACAGGAATGAAAAGCACTGAAGGTTATTAAGCTGTACACTGACAGTGGCATGAATCAATCTGGCACATTAGAAAAGAGAAACCTTGCTATAAAATACAGGCTTGGAAGACAGAAATTGAAGAATAAACAGTAGTGGGAAAATTGACTGTATATATTCAAAGAATAAGCAATCAAGCAGGAATCGTTCCTTTATATACAATCTATCACACAGCAAGCCAAACAAAATACTTAGAATATGGTTTTTTTTTTTGCAGAAAAAGAGAAACTGATTTAATAGTGATCCAAACACAGAATCCTTGATTTACAACAGGTCACTTAGGGACCATTCAATGTTACTTATGACCATCTTTCACACTTTATGATTACTACAGCATCCCCATGGTCACATGATCAAAACTCAGCATGCTTTGAAATAGATCAAGTAAACGAGATGAAGAAGGTGACGTAGAAGGGAGAGATAAGGGAAGAAGGGAGGGATAGGAGAGAGGGCAGGAGGGGGAAGAGGAGGAGAGAAAGAAGGAGTGGACAGAAGAGAGAGGAGAAGGAGAGAGGAAGGCGAAGTAGAGAAGAGAAGGGTGACAGAGGGAAGAAAGGAGGGAGGGAGGCGAGAGGGAGAAGAGAAAGTACAAATATGATGTACGAAGAGCAGGAGAGTCAGAAATTGATTCTGGGAGTGGATGGCAAGACAAATCGATGTAAACGTTTAATAATACAATACAATATTGGCTAAGTAATAGTATACATGTGGTTATATGTTATGAAAAAAAAAACTTTATTAAAAAAAATAGCTTCGTGAGCAACTGACTCACATTTATGACGGTTGCAGTGTTGAGGTCATGTCATCACCTTTTGCGATCTTCTGACAAGCAGAGTCAATGGGGAAGACAGATTCGCTTAACAAATCATGCCATTAACTTAACAACGGCAGCGATTGGCTTAACAACCACGGCAAGAAAAGTTTTAAAAAATGGCAAAATTCACTTAACAGTTTCACTTAGCGGCAGAAATGTTGGCCCAATAGTGGTCATAAGTCAAGGATTACCTGTGACCCAAACAAAAACTAAAAATTATGTCCAAAGTGTGACATGTTCAAATAGCAATTAATGGCTGGAGGGAAAAAGAGAGGATTTTTATAATTAAGGCAAATAATTGATTAAATAATTTTATAATTAAAAAACTGATTAACTACCATAAGAACATAAGAACATAAGAATAGCCTTGCTGGAACAGGCCACAGCCAATCCAGTCCAGCATTCTGTCTCCCACAGTGGCTCCCCATTTGCTTCAGGGTCTTCCCAAGCAGATGTCTTCACCTGCTTATGATTCCCTGCAAATGGCATTGAGAAATATCCTGCCTATCTCTCCAACCCAGAGGGTGTCCTTAGGCATCCATCATGATAGCCATGGATACCCTTGTTCTCCATGAACTCCTCTAATCCTTTCTTAAAGGTGTCGAGGCTGACAGCTGTCACCACTTTTCTGGCAGGGAGTTCCATAGACCAGGGATCCTCTGGGTGAAAAAGTACTTCCTCTTATTTGTTTGAGGTCTAGCTATCAAAAGTTTCATGGAGTGCCCCCTAGTTCTAGTGTTGTGCGATAGGGAAAACAGTTTTTCCTTTTCGACTTTGTCCACACCGTGCATGATTTTATAGACTTCAATCAGGTCACCTCTCAGGCGCCGTCGTTCTAGAGTGAAGAGGCCCAGCCGTTGCAGCCTCAGATGGTAACAAAGGTGTTCCAGCCCCCTAATCATTCTGGTTGCCCTCCTCTGCACCTTTTCCATTTCCATAATATCCTTACCCTACCATGTTTCCCCGAAAATAAGACTTAATAATAAGTCTTATTTTCTTTTGACACCTGAAATAAGCGCTTGGCCTTATTTTCGGGGAGGTCTTATTATTTTTGAGGTGCAGGAGGTGGTGAGCATGGTCATTTCATGGCTGCTTGCAATATTTGTGTTGCAATATTTTTGGGGAGGGCTTATTTTTGGAGAGGACTTGTTTTAGTGCATGCGCTCAAAAGCCCGATTGGCTTATTATCCAGGAAGGTTCTTATTTTGGGGGAAACAGCGTATCACTTATATATTTAAATGTATCTTTTTTTTCTTTTGTTTGCCTTTTAACTTAACCAATAAAAAAGAAAAGATCACTCCAGGAAGCAACCTCATTCTGTCAATGTTGAAGGCCATTATTATTATTTGAAAATATTGGCCAGGGTGGAGTGGGGGGGGGGGGGGAAGAGAAATTGAGTTGTGGTGACATGGGACTTCAGTCCAACCAACTGGTTAAAAAAAAGGCAGTTTTCAATTGACTGCAGCTGTCACGGAATTCTTGCCAATGTTCATGTAAAGGAGCTAAAGCACTATGAGTAATTTTATAGGAAGCCAAGGGACTATCTTCTCCTTCGGCTTTGAAGCTAAGCCTATGAAAACACAACACACACACACACTGCCTCTGGCAGGCAGGCACATAAATACAGTAGGAGCTCAGGAAGGAAATTATCTTGATCTCTCCTTGAGGAATGCTCCAGAATCACTCCCCGATTCTCCTCCAACACACATTGGGAGAGCCAGTTCCTACATTTATTCGAGAGTAGTAAAGAGTAAGGTGGTAGTTCAGCAACAGGACACTTACTTTACATCCAAAGAGACCTAGGTCAGGGGTCTGCAAAGTCGGCTCTTTTAAGACTGGTGGACTTCAACTCCCAGAGTTCCCCAGCCAGCATAGCTGGCTGGGGAACTCTGGGAGTTGAAGTCCACCAGTCTTAAAAGAGCCGACTTTGCAGACCCCTGACCTAGGAAATCAGAGGTGGTATTCAGCAGGATCTGACCAATTCTGAAGAACCGGTAGCGGAAATTTTGAATAGTTCAGAGAACCAGCAAATACCACCTCTGGCTGGCCCCGCCCCCATCTATTCTCTGCCTCCTGAGTCCCTGATCAGGAGGGAATGGGGATTTTGCAGTAACCTTCCCCTGCCACGCCCATCAAGCCACGACCACAGAACCGGTAGTAAAAATGTTTGAATCCCACCACTGCTAGGATCAATCCTTGGCAGCTGAGACTTCAGGCTAACATTCTGAAGTCATTGCCACCAAACAACTACTGCCAATCTACAGGTAGTCCTCAACTTAACAACAGTTCATTTAGTGACCATTCAAAATTACAACAGCACTTTGATAAAAGTGACATGACCATTTTTCACACTTACAACCATTGCAGCAACTTCACAGTCACAGATCAAACCCCCAGGTGGTTTCATTCACAAGAGCCAGCAACCAATTTTTTCTGACATAATTGCATCCAGTTTAGAATGATCCTACCAGGAAGACGATGAGACCCAATAACAAGAAAGCAACCTACAGTCCGCCCTATATGTTCTCCCTATTGCTTCATAAGCCATTTTCAATACCACCTCCGTATCAACATGGCTGCCTGTTGTTTGTTCTCATAACCCGCCATAATGAAAACCTTTTGACTAGTGACCACTGAAAGCTTAAAGTGCAATTATGTGCAAAAAGATATTTCACTGAGACACGTACTCATGCCCATGTACTGAGCCAATCTTTTCTCTCTGGACAACTTTACTATTATTGCTTTTCAAGGGTAAGGATTTCAGGGGTATTCCTCCCCCCAGACATCAATCACTGAGAAAGACGCAGCAATGCTTCCATCATGGTGACAAATTTGGCTGCCGTTTCAATATCGCATCCCAAACGAAAACAGATTTGAAAAAGCGCTTCCTTAGCAAATTGGCATGGTACATAATGAGAGAGAGTTTGTTCTAGTGGTTAGGGAACCAGGCTAGAAGGCAGTGAGTTCAAGTCCCACCTTAGCCACGAAAGCCAGCTGGGTGAACTTTGGGCCAGTCACTCACTCTCAGCCCAACCCAACTCACAGGGTTGTTGTTGAGAGGAAAATAGGATGGCAGAAGGTACACTGGATGTGTGTGCTGCCTTGTGCTGTGTTGTTTGTAAAAATAAAGGTGGAATGTAAATAAATAGTGAACAAATCACAAAATACTGCCAAAAATACTGCTCAAGCACTCGTCACCTCTCGACTCGACTACTGTAATGCTCTCTACATGGGGCTTCCCTTGAGGTGCACCCGAAAGCTGCAGCTAGTCCAGAACGCAGCCGCGCGGGTGATTACGGAAGTGCCTAGACACTCCCACATAACACCTATCCTGCGCGAGCTGCACTGGCTTCCTGTAGTCTTTCGGGTGCGCTTCAAGGTTTTAACGGCCATCTTTAAAGCGCTCCATGGCTCGGGGCCTAGTTATATGCAAGACCGCCTCCTGCCCCATACATCCCTCAGACCGATACGCTCCCACAGAGAGGGCCTCCTCAGGGTGCCGTCGGCTGGACAATGCCGACTGGCGACACCCAGGGGAAGAGCCTTCTCTGTGGCGGGCCCAGCCCTCTGGAACGACTTACCCCCTGAACTCCGCACCATCTCCGACCTCCGCCTCTTCCGCAAGTGTCTGAAGACACACCTATTTCATCTAGCCGGCCTAGCATAACCTCCATACTGACTATTAGATAGTTTTTAAACTTGGGATTTTAATTCGGTTTTTAGCGCAGGGTTTATTTATTAGAATAAGTATTTTAAATTTCATATATTTTATATATTTTGTATGTATTTTACCATCCCTGTGCGCCGCCCTGGGTCCTAACAAGGAGAAGGGCGGGGTATAAATTTAATAAAATATAAATATAAATAATAAATAAAAACAATTTGCAGAAAAAACAATGGCTACCAACCTGCCTTCCACTGAGGACCTGTACACTGCATGAGTCAGAAAGAGGGCTGTGAAAATATCCACAGACCCCTCACAGCCTCAAAACGATGCTATAAGCCACTGCATGCCAAGACAACTAGACACAAGGACAGTTCTTCCCAAATGCCATCACTGTGCTAAACAAATAATTCCCTCAACACTGTCAAACTATTCACTAAGGCTGCATTACTGTTACTGTTAATCTTCTCATCATTCCTATCACCCATCTCCTCCCACTTATGACTGTATGACTGTAACTTTGTTGCTTGTATCCTTACAATTTATATTGATTGTTTCCTGGTTATTTCCTTATTTGTACGCCGGGGTATCGTTAAGTGTTGTACCTTATGATTCTTGATGAATGTATCTTGTCTTTTTATGTACAGTGAGAGCCTATGCACCAAAGATAAATTCCTTGTGTGTCCAATCACACTTGGCCAATAAAGAAATCTATTCTATTCTATTCTACTCCATTCCATTCTATTCATTGGAAGGGTCATTCTCATTGCCAATTTCAGGTCTTGAGAAAAAAGATGGCCAAAAAAATGCAATCTTTTCACGGTTTAACCAGACAAAGAAAGAACGAGAAAGGGAGGGAAGGAGGGAGGAGAGAGAGAGAGAGAAGGAAGGAAGGAAGGAAGGAAGGAAGGAAGGAAAGAAGGAAAGAAAGAAAGAAAGAAAGAAAGAAAGAAAGAAAGAAAGAAAGAAAGAAAGAAAGAAAGAAAGAAAGAAAGAAAGAAAGAAAGAAAGAAAGAAAGAAAGAAAACCATTCTCAGCAAAAACCATTTTTACATAGCAAATAGGAACAACTAAAACATTTTTTCTAATCTTTGATTTGGGTGAATGAGAGGAAGCCTTGCAAACACGAGACCTGTTCTCAGAGAAAGGCCTCGCTCATTTCCAATTCTCTAAGAAGAAAAACGTTCCAGAGATGTTCATCTTCAAGAGTCTGTATACTTTATAAATTGAACTGGCATTCTATTGCATGCTTTCTTTCCCTTTTTTTGCCTTTCAGTTAATTGGGATTCCTAGCAACTACATACATAAACTCTTGCAGGTTTCTTGGCAACATTTTCAAAAGCAGCTTGCCACTGTCTTCTTCCTGGAACTGTGTCAGGCCTTTAAGGTTGTCCAGATCAGGAAGCATACTCCAGAAGAAGACTAGAACTATTCCTTATAGAGATAGACAGTTGAATCTTGCAAATCTGTATGTTCCTTTCCCTGCCTTTTATATCCTAGAGCAGGGGTTCCTACACTTGTCGTCATGTTCCCCTTTAATCTTAATATACACGACTCCCCTAAAAATCTCAATATCAAGTGAACGCAGGTAAACAATGATAACAATGCAATGAAACTTTGGGAAAGATGGATTTATTGCAACAAAATAACAAAAATATTCTTCCCACCTTATCTGGACTCTTATCTGCACTTCCACAATGTAGCAGAAGGGAAGGCAGAGCCTGGAGGTGGAGTCAAGAGAGAGATCAGTCTGGAATCCTTAAGTTGCCACAAATGGTCTAAGAATTCCATTAACTCATAATAATAATAATAATAATAATAATAATAATAATAATAATAATAATAATAATAATAATAATAATAATAATAATAATAATAATAATAATAATCTTTATTGTCATTGTAAAAATTACAATGAAATTGGTTTTAACTTCACTGGTGCAAAATTATAACAGAAATAAAAAAGAGAGAAAAGAAAAAAGAAAAAACTAGCATGTGCATGGAGTGATTGCGGTTGAATTTAAAAGTCTCACAGCCCATGGATAGAAGCTATCTTTACATTATGTAACCTCAATTTAATGCTGACCATTAATTGACTAGATTTTTGTGTGTAAACATAAGCAGTAAGTCAGGTTAATTAGAACTTAAAGTGAGGAGCTGATTTTTGGAAACTGACACTAAGGGAAGTACCCAGAGGTGGTTGTCACATGCTATAGCAACTGGTTTGCCCAGCACTGGAAATGTGAGCACATGCACTCTTGCTTGGCTCGCACACGATCCACAGCCTAATAAAACATGGCAATTTGCACGCGTGTGATACCTGCGCATGTGTGTGGCATCTCAAAACACGGCAATTTGTGCATATGTGCCTTTTGTGCATATGTGCAGCATCACAAAACACAGTGATATAGGATGGGATTGCACCCAGGTAGGTGGGCTGGCCCACTTCCACCTGCAAGTTGCAACTACCAGTTCATCCAAACTGGTCTGAACTGGTGGTAGCACACCAGTGGTGGGTTTCAAAAATTTTTAGAACCTACTCTGTAGGTGTGGCCTATTTTGTGGGCGTGGCTTGGCAGTCATGTGACAGGGTGGGAGTGGCCACCTTTTAAAATGTGGTGAAACTCATTTAACAATGCTCTCGCTTAGCAACCAAAATTTTGGACTCAATTGTGATGATAAATTCATTCTTTCTTTCTTTCCTTTCCTTCCCATTGGGTCACTGGCAGCGGCGACCCAGATTTACTTCCAGGTACACCAGTGGAACCCCCTCTCACCGGTTCTCTAAATTTCACTAACCGGCTCTCGCGAGTAGGTGCGAGCCTGCAGAAACCCACCACTGTAGCACACCACTGGAAGTACCCCTACAGTTTGGCAAAGCCCACTTTAGAAAGACAGGAAAGATCAGCATGAATATTTTTCCAATACTTATGAGATCCGGGAAAGATACCCATTCCTGGACCTCCAAATATGTTTCTGCATATTTTCCTCAAACGCATCTCCATGGTTCTCTATAGGTTAAGAGAGAGATTAACTAGCCCAACATCAATCAACAGTTCTAGAACCCACCTTCCCCCAGTTTCTAGCTCAGTGCCTTCAGCCATCATGCCAAACTAGCTCTCTTAGTCACCTCGTGTAATCGTTCATTTTTTTAAAGAATTCTGCAAAAGATAAAATATAAAAAGAAGAAAAGAAGAAAGAAAACTGGGGAAGTGCAAAGACTAAGGAAGAGAAAGAATTAAGAAAAGGGCAATTTCCAACTTTCTTTGATGCCATTACAAACATAAAATACATGAACCTTTTGATTGAAAATTCAATATCACACTGTATTTCTATCATCATAAACAATTCTATAATCGTCAAATCCCAGAATTGATGTAGTGTTACTTTCAGTTTTTAGCGAAGGGTCCAAACGTGGTTTCCATTAGAAACAAAAGCTAGGCAAGGTCTTTTCTTTAATCAAAGTAGTTAATTTTACCATCTCAGCCTGTTCCATTAACTTCACCGTCTAGTTTTCTTTTGGGGCAATCTGTAAATCTTTCCATCTCTCTGCATACAAACGTCTCGCTGTAGCTGTCTATTTACCATGTTTCCCCCAAAATAAGACAAGGCCTTATTTCAAGAAAACATGGTAAATAGACAGACTTTTGTCTTGGATCTTATTTTCTTTTGACCTCTGAAATAAGCATGTGACCTTATTTTCAGGGAGGTCTTATTATTTTTGAGATGCAGGAGGTGCCGAGTGTGGTCACCTCATGGCTGCTGCTGTGTTGCAATATTTTCAGGGAGGGCTTATTTTGGGAGGAAGGCTTATTTTAGTGCATGCGCTCAATAGCCCAATTGGGCTTATTAATGCAATACCATACAATACAATACAATACAATACAATACAATACAATACAATACAATACAATACAATACAATACAATACAATACAATACAATACAATACAATACAATACAATACAATACAATAGCAGAGTTGGAAGGGACCTTGTAGGTCTTCTAGTCCAACCCCCTGCATGGGCAGGAACCTTATACCATTTCAGACAAATGGCTATCTAACATCTTCTTAAAGACTTCCAGGGTTGGGGCATTCACAACCTCTGGAGGCAAGCTGTTCCAGAGGTTAATTGTTCTAACTGTCAGGAAATTTCTCCTTAGTTCTAAGTTGCTTCTCTCCTTGATTAGTTTCCACCCATTGCTTCTTGTCCTGCCCCCAGGTGCCTTGGAGAATAGTTTGACTCCCTCTTCTTTGTGGCACCCTCTGAGATATCGGAACACTGCTATCATGTCTCCCCTGGTCCTTCTCTTCATCAAACATCACATTATCCAGGGAAGTCTTATTTTCAGGGAAACAGGGTATAAATGCCCAAGATCACAGAAGCCATTAGGACTACAGAAAATAACCTGGGGTGTTTTTTTGTGTATGGGTATTCTCCAAAGTAACCTACCCATATCAACTAAGAAGAAATGTTTAACTCTGGACTGGCCCCAATTACCCAGACCGGTTGCTGGAACCTTTTAGACAATAGATCAATATTGATTGATTATTTGCCATCAAGTCACTTTTGACTACTAGTGACTGCCTACAGGCATAACGTTATAGATCGATCGATGTATAAGTCAATAGGATCTTCTCCGTTCAGTTGAGCCTTTCTCCACAGAAGAATGTTCCTGGTTTTAGTTTTTCTTGGCTCATTTTTCTATTACAAGTCTCATGCATAGAAATCTTCATCACTGTCACCAACCAGAATACAACCGTGAGCAGCAGATGGAACAAAATGCATCTAGTTCATTGAGGCAATCAAAGTATATCCAATTTTGCAGACAGTATAACAAAATGTAGCCACGTCCACAGAGGAAGACTCATATTAGTCTGATAATAACAACTACATATTATCAACTCGAGTGCTTCTCTAAATGGGGAGTGATGAGATAGGGTGATATAATATACAGGCAGTCCTCGACTTACGACCACAATTGAGCCCAAAATTTCTGTTGCCAAGGGAGGCGTTTGTTAAGTGAGTTTTGCCCCATGTTACGACTTTGCTTGTACCGGTTGTTAAGTGAATCACTGCAGTCGTTAAGCTAGTGACCCAGTTGCTAAGTGAATCTGGCTGTCCCATTGACTTCATTTGTCAGAACATGGCAAGAGGTGATCACATGACCCCAGGACACTGCAACCGTCATAAATATGAGTCGGTTGCCAAGTGTGCTAATTTCGATCACGTTGCTGCAAGAGTCATATGTGTGCAAAACAGTCATAAGGCACTTTTTTCAGCGCCATTGTAACTTTGAATGGTCACTAAATGAATGGTTTTAAGCCTAGGACTATCAGTATATCAAATATAAATTGCTTTTGCACTTAAATCGTAATGGAGGCTCCCCTTGTTTCTCCAGAAAATTGTTTGGGTTCATCAAACCAGTGGTGAGTTACGGCTGGTACGCTCCGGTAAGGGTGTATTGGTGCCTGCTGGGAGCACGAGGTACCGTTCCGGTACGATGCTTCAGAGGGCCCATCTGCCCACCCACCCTCCTTACCTGTATTTGACATACAGCCCCTGAGTGACGCCCTGCCAAACAGCTGGAGCGTCACAGGACGCCCGGCCCCGTCACAGCCTACCGGTTGCGACGGGATCCGGATCCCACCACTGCATCAAACCCACCATATTTGCCTAATTCAAACAACAAGAGTTTTTCTACTTTCCCCCTCAATTGAAAACAGCCCCATTCCAAATACTTTTATATTTCTGGCCACTGAAATCTACTCAGCTAGCTCCCGCTGCGTCTAGATGTAAGATTAGGCAAAACCACAGTGTTAGAGAGGTATGCCCTAATAAATTACAAGACTAAAAAGAAAAAAATTATTCACCTGTGAGCAAATCATGTTCAAGTGATAAATCTTGCATGCTTTTTAAAACTCTGTAGACAAAGCCATCGCCACAGAATCCTATTAACTCAAGCCAATGCATCTTTGCTCTGAAATCAGTCACACTGAGTTCAATTAGGCTTACTTAGGATTGGAAGCTACGATGGGGTTATGGAACCAAATAGGTGGAGAACTCTTCCCTAATCATTTGAACAATGGCTCTTTTCTTTGTGTGTGGTTTTTTTTCCTTTCCCTTTCCGCCTTCAGTGCTATGAAATGTGCTATTCTAAGTGTAAAGTTTCCAAACAATTAGTATTTTCAAATTGTGACTTCTTGCCTACTTTTCTGAAAACAGTAGGTGGAAATGAAAAACCTTACAGCCCTTGCTTGATTGCTGTAATCTAATTTTGATGTTAGAAACCACTGGCCTCCAGCCCATCAGGCAGAGCGAATTGCAAAAACTGAAACACTCAACGCTAGCTTGCTTCCAAGTATGTTGTTTTCTTTATTTAATTTATAAGCACTTTTATGATCCTTATAAATAACTCAAGGTGGCAAATTTATCTAACAGTCCTCCCTCCCCCCTGTAGTGTTTGTTATCTGGGTTGGGCTGAGAGAGACTGACTGGCTCAAGGTCACCCTGCTAGGACTAGAACTCATAATCTCTTGGTTTCTAGCCTGGTGCCTTAACCACTAGACCAGGGGTGTCAAACTTGATTTCATTGAGGGCCACATCAGGGTTGTGGTTGACCTCAGGGGGCTGAGTGGGCATGGCCAGCTGAACATCATTGTGTCAGGGACACTTGAGGCTGCAGGAGGCCATCACAGCCCAAAATGGATACTGAGAGCCCATTTTCACTGCCAGAGCACTCGGGCCACCACACAAGTGATGTCAAGCTGGCCATGCCCAGCCTGGCCATGCCCACCCCGGCCCCCGAGGTCAAACACAACCCTGATGTGGCCCTCAATGAAATCGAGTTTGACACCCCTGAGTTAGAAGAGCACATTGACGTATCTATCCTTCCATCTCCCCACCATCCAGGTGCAACTTGCTGAGTGAGAAGCAAAACTACTTCCTTCTCAAATTTTAAAAAAAATCCAGTTTTTTAAAAAAATATTATTTTTAAAAGCACCTCCTTGTTACTTTGCCACATAGTTAGTGGATCTTAGCAGGCTGATTTGCAAGAACGAACGTAAATAACCCTTTAGAAAGAAAACCCCCAGGGATTTTCAAATTTGACAGCTTTAAGACTTGTGGACTTCAACTCCCAGAATTCCTCCTCTTGCTCTTCATCAGGATGATGGGCGGATGGGCGGGGGGGGGCTGGAACCGATTCTAAACAGCATTGTAGATTTGTGGAACTCTTCTATAGAAGAGGATAGAACTAGCAGGAACCCACCCCTGCTTTGTACCTAAAGCCCTTCCTTGCCTATCTAGGCACCGTCACAAACACACTAAATGCATCTCCTGCAGACTTCCAAACACCGAACAATCCAAAGCGGTATTTTGACCTCTAAAATTGAAGGCCCGCATCTCGGAGAACCATCTGGCAGAGCTAATTCCCGTCTTCAAGAGGCTGCTGCTTGTTGCTTCCTAACTAGTTAAGAACGCTTAATCCCCTTGAGAAGGCTCCAAGGAATTTAAAAGAGGGGTGGGGGGGGAGCAGGAAAAGGCACCAACTACTGAAGGACGGCCTTGGCAAGCTATGAATAAAGCAGAGCTGCTAAGAGATTTAAGATGATCAAAGTAATTGAGGACAAGAGAGAACCGAACTGCTAAAGGAAGAAAACGAAGCCAACTCAATGAAACCATGCTGAGTTTGACATCACCTTTCAAATCCCCAGTTCCAGTATTAAATGCTTTCTATACACAGCATAATACGCAACGTTGTTGGTTTTTTTAATCAGAATAAGGAAGGTTACTTTAGCAATTTCACAGCAGGTTTTGCCAGGCTTCCTTAAGCTGCTGTCCTCTAGCTGTATGGGCACTTTAATTCCCAGACTTTTTAACTTAACTCCCGGGCAAGGCGGCATTGCAACACTGCAAATGACAAATATAATTTTAATGTCATGTTTGTTCATTTAGAGCAGCCAACACAGCCTTTCTCTCTCCATTTTTTTTTCTCCCACCATAACAAAATTCTCTAATGCAGATTAGTCTAATTTCCGCGTTTCAAATAATACACCCGTAGCAAATAGAACAGGTAGATTCCTCAAAGAATCTATTTGGAGCTATCATAACGGCACAGACTGGAGAAAACCAACTCTGAGGGTTCCTGTGGTTCTCACCTAATTAAAAAGTGAAAGTTTCCCTTTCGCTTCCCCCCCCCCCCAAAAAAAACCAGAGTCACATTGTCCAATCGAGGTGCTGGCTGGTTGCTTGGTTACTTCTCTCCTCCTCCTCCTCTCTCCAGCCAGCTGTCGGAATGTCCTTGGTTCACGGGAGAAACTATTTTGTTTTGGCTACAAAACCCCAGCTATCTCTATTCTGCCCCACCCTATCCCTCAGTTCCAGTGTGGCAACACTGAAGCCTAAAAATATCCTTGGTGAGGCCAGCTTTAGGGCTGATACCTAATAGATTATGATTGGCTCATTTAGCCCAGCAGTAGGGTGCAGGATGGGATGTGGTGGTGCAGTGGCTAAGAAGCTGAGCTTGCCAATCAGAAAGATCGGCAGTTTGGCGATTCAAATCCCTAGTGCCAAGTTTGAAAGCACATAAAAATGCAAGTAGAAAAATAGGAACCACCTTTGGTGGGTAGGTAACAGTGTTCTGTGTGCCTTTGTCGTTTAATCACGCTGGCTTTGCACATCTTTGGACAGTGTTGGCTCTTCAGCTTTGAAACTGAGATGAGCACCGCCCCCTAGAGTCAGGAATGACTAGCATGCATGTGCATGGGAACCTTTACCTTTAGGGTGCAGAATAGCAAGGTAGAAACCATCAGGAGTTTACCTGGCTAATCTGCACCCTACTGCTGGACTATATGAAAGAACCATTACAGAAATGTGGAACTGAAATCTCAAAAATCAAACAAAAATTGAGATCAAAATCTCCAAAAGTCCATTGATTCATAAAGGCAGGACAAAAAGGCTATGATTTAAATTCTGGGGCTGATATGTATATATGTGTAAGTAAAGATATTCCGAGTCTTTTCAGAAGGAGAGATGTATTTCTACTGCAATTTTCAAAAAGAGGTGGATTAAATCTGACTCGATCAACAACAGCCAGGTGAAGTCAGTATCTCCCTGAATTAAAATTGGATTTAATGGGGATCAGCTCTCTGTGCCAATTTTAGATCAAAAGTTGGGAATACATATAGCATCTGTGCATGTGAAAACACAAACAATCTTTCTTCCAAGCAATTTCCATATTTGGCATTCCTGATATTTAAGAGATTTATGGAGCTTTCGTTGAAATGATAGCGCCAGCCATTCAAATCACAGGAGGGGAAAAACATGCTACCTGCCCAGAATTAGATTCAATTGGAGGTTGCATGTTGGCATTGAGAGGATCAAAATGTTGGAGGCAGACTAACCTTTTCATCTCTTTGCCTCTATCTCCTTCCTTCCTTCCTTCCTTCCTTCCTTCCTTCCTTCCTTCCTTCCTTTCTTTTTTCTTCCATTTCCTTCCTTCCTTCCTTCTTTCCTCATGCTAGATCAGAGTTCTCTGACGAGTTATACCCAGCAAAGGAGCCTTGAAAATCAAGCTGTATATTAACCACTCCTGATCTAAATGGACAAAATAACATTTTATTACCTACTTTACAATTATGAATGGTGAAATGGGCCAGCGACCTCCACCTCTTTCCATCTATAATTGTTCCACCACTTGCTCGTCAATACTGTAATTGGTCAGTCTAATGAGCTTTTCTAAGCAAGACATTCAGGAACACACCAGAGCAGATACTGTTTATTTTCCTAACAAGGACCCAGAACAAACAAGAAACTTCCATCTCCTGCCTGGCAGACCTACTGAGCAGAGCCCATCTCCAGAGCACAACAATATATCACCGTCTAAGATGCTAAAAGCTACTGTTCTGATCACATTGCAAGATGTTTCTGATTCTAGCTGTAGCTGTCCTTTAAGGGATAACTTCCAAGTATAGAATGAGTTATAAGATATCATTGGAGATTGACATGTTGAAGGATACTGGTGGAGAGAAGGATGGAATTGCATTCTTGATCTACCTGAAAAATTGTCCTATTCAACTTCCACGCCTCCTCACCATCATACCAGAAGGCCAAACAGAAGCAAAGGACCATTCATTACGCCCAGAGAATTTACTATTACAATCTATACACAAGAATCTAGTGAACTAGCAGTCAGCACTAAATTGGCACTAGATAAGGGTCAACAGAATTCAAGAACTGGACTTAGGTCTGGGAACACAGGGACTCTAAACTGATGACACATTTAACTCCACCATCTAGCTCTGTTTGCTTTTCCCCTACAGTTCCCCTTACAGGAGGGCAGACTCCACTGGAACATTAGGAGAGGGAAAACTTCCTAATGGTTAAAGGCAAAGGTTCCCCTCGCACATATGTGCTAGTTGTTCCCAATCCATCTCCATTTGTAATGGTGCTCATCTCCATTACAAAGCCGAAGAGCCAGTGCTGTCCAAGACATCTCTGAGGTCATGTGGCTGCCATGACTGCCATGTGGTGGGCCCTACCCTCTGGAATGGTCTACCTTCCGACCTCCGTTCCATCACAGACCTCCGCTTGTTTCGCCGGCATCTAAAAACTTTTTATTTTCATCTGGCCGGTCTAGCATGATCTACTCCACACCCATTATTTTATAACAAATCAAAACTGTAATTTGGGTTTTAAATTTAAACTTATTTTAAGTTAAGCAGGATATGGATTTAATTTCGTTATTATTTAATAATATTTTGTATTTATGTATAATTGATTTTAAATCTCTGTTCGCCGCCCCGACTCCCTTTATGGTGAGATGGGTGCGGGCTATAAATGTGAAAAATAAATAAATAAATAAATGACTAAACACCAAAACACCAACACAGAACGCTGTTACCTTCCCATCAAAGGTGGTTCCTATTTTTTCTACTTGCATTTTTATATGCTTTTGAACTGCTAGGTTGGCAGAAGCTGAGCTCAACTTTGTATGCGGCGCTAGAGATTCCAACCGCCTAACTGCCGACCTTTCTGATTGACAAGCTCAGTGTCTTAGCCACTGAGCCACCACGTCCCTTTCCTAATGGTTAGATCACTACAAATAATCAGAACCAATTACTCAGAGAAGGCAACTCCCTTTCAATTGGAGGAAGGCTCCTACATGGAAGGCTTTCCTTTGGATCCTGCATTGAGCAGCCTTTCAATTTCAATTCTCAAGAGTTTGTAAGAGAAGAAAATCAACAATCCATTCCCAGATTTATTTATTTTTTAGCCACCAACTAGGAGTCTGAATACCTGAAGGATGTTGTTTTATCTTTTACAGACATGTGTATCACCTGCCTTGTATTAACAGATCCCAGAAGAGATTGCAATCAGTGAACAGTAAACAGAAATAATGGAAACACTCAATAGAAATAATAATCTAAAACTGTATCGCCAAATTCAGGGTTGTAATAATTATGCTGCCTGCCCTAGAGCCATGCCCCAGAATTTAATCATTAATGAGAAGCCTATCTATTGAAAGGGGAAACATTCGAGTCTACATTTTTATACCATTTCTCTTCTTTCTCTCTCTTGTTCATCCTCTAAGCAACTCAGAATTGCCCCAACAGATTTTCTAAGAAATTTCTTGTCACTGTTATCTGGTTTTTTTTTTCTCCCAGTGCAAGGGATTTAACCTTGCATACTAAACGTGCTCAATACCACCGATTCCTTCTCAGATTAGAAGACTGCAAAAACGAAGCAGTGATACTAGCAAACAGGGGCAGGCAATTTCCCACACAAGACCTGGCAAGGCTTCTACAACCCTTTGTAACGTGATACACCCCAGTGATGGTGAACCTTTTTTCCACTTTGTGCTCAAAAGGTCGCACAAAAACATCGCCCGCACGTCAGGGCCACGCTCCGGAAAAGCTGAACTTCTGGGTTCTAGCATGCATGCGCACCGAACGATCAGCTTTGGAATGGAAATGAGCACCGCCCCCCCTAGAGTCGGAAATGACTAGCACATATGCGTGAAGGGAACGTTTACATTTACCTTTAAGATTACAACTCAAATGCCCAGCTAGGATGACCAATGGCTACCAGTTCTGGGAGATTTAGTCAAACAAATATGAAAAATAACTGGCTGGAGGAAGCTGATTTAATGCTTGTTTTTTAAATCAGCTATGAAAGACCAATCTGAAGAGGGCAGATGTTAAGCCTACACTGCTTCTGTTATTTAAATCCACAGCTAAAATGACTCTTTAATGTGGAATAGGCTCTCATATTCCCATTTATCATGCAGGTTGGGCCATAAAGCAACCATCAACTAAATTGAAACAGACCCCAGTTAAGCCTCCAGGATGACGGCTACTTTCATCAATGCCTTTCGTTTTCCATCCGTTCCTTGCCCTTGCTTTGTTCTGCTACCTCCCAAGCCGATTGTCTGAACAGTTCCACAGAAATGACAACCGACCAAGTCAATACAGATAACCTTCCACGGTTCTGATTAAATTTTCATCCGCGGCCTTTCACAAAAGCTCAGCGAACCATCCTGTGTCAATAGAAATGGGCTTTAGTCTTCTCTTGAAGTGTTTCAGAGGCACCCTTTGAAGGCTGACATCAGGCATCAGCAAAGCTTCTGACACGCATTGCTCAGAAATCCAAATTCTGCAGCCAAGGCAATTTCAGCTTACATATATTTATCCTGCCTGGGCTGTCTCTTGTCTAAACGCAGGGAGAAAAATTCTGACCAGGCATTCGGCAGCTTTCTAAACTTGCTAAAAGCATGTTGTGGGGAAAGTCCTCTCGTAATCCTTCTCCCTGACAAAGTATTTTTTCATTAAAAGGCAAAGCTTTTTTCTGTACAGGAAATGTAATTCAAACATGCAATCCTTCACCTGCATCCCTTGTGCTCTGGCTAAATCTAGAGCCAACGTCTTTGAAGAGGGCTATTGTTTCATCCTTATATGGTTTGGCATTTACACAAGACATGGCTTACAAATATCAAATTAACGCAAAGTACTAAATATAAAGGTGCTTCGGTGGCTAAGGTGCTGAGCTTGTCAATCAGAAAGGTCGGCAATTTGACGGTTCAAATCCCTATCACCACGTAATGGAGTGAGCTCCCGTTACTTGTCCCAGCTTCTGCCAACCTAGCTGTTCGAAAGCATGTATAAATGCAAGTAGAAAAATAGGAACCACATTTGGTGGGAAGGGAACAGCGTTCCGTGCGCCTTTGGCATTTAGTCATGCCGGCCACATGACCACAGAGACGTCTTCAGACAGCCCTGGCTCTTCGGCTTTGAAACAGAGATGAGCACTGTCCCCTACAGCCGGGAGTGACTAGCACATATGTGCGACGGAATCCTTTATGTTTACCTTACTAAATATAATATATAACTTTCTCAGAAATTTAGAAACTTTTGACATATATATATGTCAAAAGAGCGCTGTGAAAATTTCTATAGACCCCTCACATCCTGGACATAAATTGTTTCAACTTCTACCCTCAAAATGATGCTATATAGCACTGCACACCAGAATAACTAAACACAAGGACAGTTTTTTCCTAACACCATCACTCTGCTAAACAAATAATTCCCTCAACACTGTCAAACTATTTACTAAGTCTGCATTACTATTACTGTTAATCTTCTCATCATTCCTATCACCCATCTCCTCCCAGTTATGACTGTATGACTGTAACTTTGTTGCTTGTATCCTTACAATTTATATTGATTGTTTCCTAATATGATTTGATTCCTTATTTGTATCCTATGACTATCATTAAGTGTTGCATGTTACGATTCTTGACGAATGTATCTTGTCTTATGTACGCTGAGAGCCTATGTACCAAAGACAAATTCCTTGTGTGTCCAATCACACTTGGCCAATAAAGAATTCTATTCTATTCTGTAAGTCCAAGATATGATGGCAAGTTTTTCAGTGCCAACGTAACAGTGGTTAAACAAATGTTGTAAGTCGAGGACTATCATTACAGTATATAAATTATGGTTTTCACATCATGAATCTCATAGTGATTGCTCATCAGTTCCTACAGCTAGAAAAACAAATAAGCTAAAAATCAAGATGTGCGTAATGGACAAGCGCAAATATGGAATTGTAAACTGGACACATATTATTATGGAAGTCTATATTTACATAGCATTTCATCTTTTTATTTTCAGGGCCAATGCACTTGTCCTGATCTCTGTCAAGAATATGACAATTGCAACCAAAAAATAAACAACAACAGAAAGAACCCACAGCTTGTTGTACTTTTGGTTGTTTGAACTTCTCTGTAAAATTTGTTGAAGCAATCTCCACCTATCTGGGCCATCTCTTTCCCCTGAGACTCTTCCCCCTTCGTCTCCTCCCCCTCTTCAAGTATGATAAATATAATCAAAGCTAAAAGCAGTAAGCAGAATTTATAATATTTCACACTAATTCCAGTAAGTGCCTGCAAAGCCCAATTGCACAAAACTCAGGTCCACATGGGATCAATTAGAAATGAATAATATTCAGCCAGATCCCAATTCATCCTGAACTCAGGTCTATAAAGAGAAGCCAGCATGCATTTATCCAACCTGCTGGCTTCTTTGTCAACTAAAAATGAAAACTAAATACGGTTAACTTCCTAACCATTGCAAAGCACGTATGGTATGTGCAATGCCCAGAGATTTGAAGAAAACAGAGCCAAGACTTAAGAGAGACAATAAACAATGCATTGTCAAGGAGTTGTAATACATGAATCCCTACAGATTAGAGGAAGAATGAGGAAACTTTTACTAAATGCAAGGTGAAGTAGAGTAGACTAGAGAGAGGATGGCTTGGTGCATTCTGAAGTTGAGATAGAATTACGCCCTGCCATCCGAAGCAAAGGCTTTTTGTCTTTTGATGAGGTGCAACGTATTAAATTCCTCCTTCCTTTTGTCTTGAGACTTGAGAAATTTAGATGGCAAATATAGATTCCGTTTCAGTTCAACAGCAGACCAGTTTAGTTCTCAGTTTCCAGCACAGAGCTTAATACAGACAAAGAGAACCAGTTAAGCTAAGCCTAAGCCACTCCCAGGCACCTAGCTGTCTCCAGCAAATACTGTTTCAGTTTCTAAACAGCCTTCATTGGCTGACTTAATTGCTATGCCTATTCATTCGCTGATCTTGTTGCCATGGTCTATTCCAGTCAGTCCCCAATGGCTGACCTGTTGCCATGTCCTATTCCAGTTCATGAATATTCTGACACCTAGCACTTATCCAACAAGGTGAAATGTCAAAAGTTTCTTGACTTTTTTTGGCCAGGGGGTGAAGGGCTATAAATTTGAGACTGCACAGAACCATGACTTTGACCATCCTTGAGAAAGCCCTTGGGTTTGAAGTGAAGTGACTTTTATTTATTTTGTACTGCCTTAATTATTTTTAAAAATAACTCAAGGTGGTGAACATGGCTCATATTTCTCAGTGGGAGGTTCCTACTAGTTTGGCCCGGTTCAGCCAAACCAGAAGTGGTTTGGCAGCCTGGGTCACTGGAACCTGCAGCAACCTAGGCCTGTCAGCTCCCATCTTGTTTTTCAGTTCTGCGCATGTGCAGAACAATTTTAATAGCACTGCACATGTGCATGCGGCACACACATAAGTGAACCGACAGTAGTGCCTGCCAGAACCCACCTTTGATATTTATTTATCTTCCTATTTGTCCTTATTTGTCCTTCCCACAACTCTAGTAAGTGAATTGGAATGAGGGAGTGTGCCTGGCCCAAAGTAACCCAGCCAGTTCTCATGCCTAAAGCTGGACTAGAATTCACAGTCTTCTGGTGATTGGTCCAAAGTTACCCAACCAGCTCTCATGTCTAAGGTGGGACTAGAATTCACAGTCTCCTGGTGGTTGGCTCAAAGTCACCCAACCGGCTTTCATTCCTAACGCAGGACTAGTCTCCTGGTTTCTAGCCTATGCCTTAACCACTAAGACCAAAGTAGCTAAGAGTTTTTGAGACATGCTCTGACCGATTCTGTGACCAAGAAAATGTCTTCTTCTTGCCCGCAACTGGACAGCCCTGTCCGTCGAACAGGAAATGTTAAGTGGCTCACCAGTAGCTTGTTATCTCCAGCACACATTCATTCCAGCCACATATAAATAGGCATTATATACTTGATTTCTTCTTCGTCTTTTTTATTAGAAGAATCAAACATTTTGATTCCTTCACCAGAAGAAAATGTATTCCTTCCACGTGTTGAAATAAAGCACACGTTCTTCGGGATTTTATGGCTTCCATGGGGGGTGGGGGGGAACATTAGCATTTCTTTTGTGCTTCCTCCATTTTCTGTGCTGCGATCTATATCAGATCTGCACTTGGTTATCGATTTTGCTCGGATTTGTTGTTATTTATTATTATAGTTCTCCATTGTTGCATTGAGCTGGTCTGGTCTATCTATTTTTGCGGCTTCTCCTGCTTTGCCTGCTATTCAGAAAGCTTTATACCTCCTATTTTTGAAAGTGACGTGACCTGTCTTTTGAAAAAGTGATTGTGTCGGAGTTCTGCCATATTTGCTAGGGGGGGAATATAATTTCATTCCTTCTCAGCTGCTCCCATAAAGAGTAAAAAAAATACTGCAATTAAACCAAAATCAAAGGGGAGTTCTGATATATATTTGGACAGTATGGTTTTGATTTCAGTCCTCCAAAGCAGCAGAGAAAAATGCCAGGTTTATCTTGGGCAAATGTGAGTTTCCACATATCTTTCTGCACATTTATTTGTGTGTGTGTGTGTGTAATATTTTTATCTCTTTTTTATTTCTTTTATATTGTGCATTTATGTCCTGGTAAGCCCCCTTGAGTTGCCATGTGTGAGTAGGCAGCAATATAAATTTTCTAAATAAATACACGAAAAGGATTTTGCCCAGCATCTAAACTTGCTTAGCTTAGTTTTGTTTTGTTTTTTAAGTTTCTTGGCACATTCCATGAACCTAGTAAAACTTAATTCAGTCATCAAAGTTGTGGTACTTTTCACTATTCCCCAAAATAGTAGCTCTTGCCTGTTAAGGGACACAGGTCCCATGTCATCCTCTTTACAACTGTGTTGTTTAGCGGCAGAAATTCCTGTCCCAATTTCCATTGTTAACTGAGGAGTACTTAGAAACTATAGATCAGTGATGGCGAACCTATGGCACGGGTGCCACAGGTGGCACGTGGAACCATTTCTTAGGGCACGCGAGGCATTGCCCTGTCAGCTCCAGCGTTCTTGTGTGCACTGGCCAGCTGATTTAGGCCTTCTTTTGAGGCTGTTTTTCGCCCTCTGGAGGCTTCAGGGAAGCTCCTGAAGCCTCTGGAGGTGGAGGGAGGCTGTTTTCACCCTCCCCAGGCACCTAGAAAGCCTCTGGAGCCTGGGGAGGGCAAAAAAAGTGTGCCAAAAGCAGGAGGTTGTGCACATAGCATTATGGGTGTGGCATGCCCATGCATGACTTCCCTGCGCTCCCCCCACTTTTGGCACGCGTGCCAAAAAAGGTTCGCCATCACTGCTATAGATCAACCAATGAACTTAGTTTCACATGACATGACATGCCTGGGAGAAAGTTAATACTAACCAAGGTGCAAAATGCAATTCCTAAATCTTTAACCACCTCGGGAAGTACATTCACGTTACTCCTCGCATCTTCTGGTTAGAGAATCACTCTATTATTGATTGCTTATTCCTGGAATTACTTCACTGGAATTCTTGCACCCCAGCCTTCCCAATAGGTTGTATTGTACTTGCAGCCTACTCTCATGTGTACGTTAAAGAAAAACCTTGCAAACTCTGCTTTAAAAATGTCTTTGATTTCAGCCTCTTTTTCGTCGACCATCTTAAAGCTCTTGTAACCTCAAAGCCATCCATACAATTTTCGAACCACAAGCTGACCTAGTAATAAAGATACCCTTCAACGCAAGTTCTGAGGTTTGTTTCCCCCCGACAACCAAGGTGGCTCCGTATGCTTTCTACCTCATTAGTAAGGTACTGCACTGACCCTGAAATATTCCATGCCTTTTTTCCTTGGGCTCAAAGAACTCTAACTAGCATATCCTGATCCGGTTTTTATATCTGGAGGGCATTCCATTTCACTCAGCTTCTGCAAAGACATCAATATACATTTGCTTCTCTGGCTCGGAGGGGCAGAATTATCTCCTCAAATGCTGACCTCAGTTCCTGCTCTCCTTGGACCTCCAATCTGCCTTATATCTGAAGGACAGAAGAAGGCTTCTAGGTGCTGCAAAGCTCAGGGTCAAAACCATGGGGTGCTCAAGCCAAGGGGGAATTCATTACCTCTAGAGCGCAACTGTTAAGTCAGAACAAGGCGCCAAGTCAATGGCTTTGTCACAGCCTCAGGCAGCCAAGTTAGCAGCTGGCAATAGCCAATTTCCAGCTTATTTAACCTCACAACGATGCAATGCCTACCAGATTGCCCGGGAGGGAAATGAATGGAGGGAGGGAGAGAGGGAGGATGGAGGGAAGCAGAGAGAAGAAGAAAATAAGGGACCAAGTCCCCTTCTAACATACCAGCACTCTGCTGCCAATCCCCCTAGGCACTTTTTGACTTAATGAGAGATGATGTGGACTACACAGGAGGAAAGCTGCGTGCAACCAAGACTAACTTCCTAATAGTCACAATAATTGTCTCGGTAATTAGTACAGCCTTTGCTTGAGACTCCGAGTTCTGCAAATATCTCCAGGGCGCCCCAGCTCTGCATGTGGGTAGATTTCCCCCATGGAGTCCTTCAGGTTTCCCCCCCCCCCTTTGATTTCCTTGTTCTCATTCATAACAGAATACAGAATATGAAATCACTGTTTTATATTTCAGAAGAACCCACTCCTGTTCAGCCTTTGAAAAGTGGGGGGAGGAAGCCCTTCCCATTGGTCTGACATTAGAGCAACCAGTTGCCCAGCCTCTCCTTAAGGACGTGTTTAAGGAGAGGCTAAGCAGCCATTGGCTGCAATTGTTTATTTGGATTCTTACTGTGCTGTCCCACTCAACTCACCTGCACACGTAATGGTGGTATAGTGGATTTATTAATGCTCCCAGGCAGTTCCCTTCACCAAAAACCCAGAACGGTCCCAATTAAGTCAAGCCAAATGCAGACCAATGCTAGTCCATGGAGCAGTGGCCAGTGAGTCCACAAGGCACTTGAAAGTTTCCCAAACATGATAAATTCACTACGCAAAATTACATCCACAATACAAGAGGCAAGAAAAGTCCAGAGTTCACAAGGCACAATCCAAAGTCAATGCAGAGGGTCCACCCAAGGCAAGGTTGGAATCACAATGAACAGGAAGCGCACGACTAAGCAAGGAACATGTTGTTCCCAGCATTGCCTCCAACTGTCTGCTGTGCTAAATAGCCAGCTTCTGGTGCAACCCATCAAGAAGAACAAGTAACTGAGCTGACCTTTGCTGCTCCTGCCATTTCTCTGCCCTATGTGTTTTTGGATCAGCTGCAGATGGCAGTTCCTCTTCCTCCTCATCACTAACTAACTACAGCTGTGTGCTTTCCCTTCCTGAAGCCTCAGGGCTGTCCTGCTGCAGCTGTGCCTCAGCCAAATCCCTCTCAGCTGGCTGCTCAGAGCCATTGATCAACTCCCCTTCTGAAGTTCCTGGGACTGGTACATCCTCCTCCGAACTGATATCTGGAGGAAGCATCTCAGGGAGTTATCACATTTGCACTCAAAAGGAAGTTGAACTAAATGGCCCCTTTCAAAACTATGGCTAACTCTCAAGTATCCAGGTTCCAAGCAGGGGTGGGAATCTACCCGTTCGGGCGAACCAATAGCTCCGTCGATCAGCTGGGAATGAACCAGTTCGCCCTGATGATTTAGCTGGGTCTGCCCACCTGCGTTTTACTGACTTATATCCTCTCAGCTGAGTCGTATGGCAGAGCGGATTGCTGCCTCCCCAGCAGTAATGTGGAAGGTAAGTTTTCTTTAAACTGTGCATGAGCGCACAGCGTGCAATCACCGAACCAGTTGTTAAACCAGTAGGACCCCATCACTGGTCCCAAGCCATGTAGGGCTTTAAAAGTAACCACCAGCACCTTGAATTGCACCCAGAAACACACATTTTGTGGCCTGGGAGCACGACACTTCTTCTTATCAAAACCAACAGACTGTTTCATTCCGCTCACATCATCTCAGCATGTTAACTGGCAATTCTAATAACCGGAATAGGGTGTTTTTTTTTTTTTCCTTTTCCTGTAGAATGCATGAAGCTGTAGCTTCTTTGAGCCACTGGAGGCCAGGGAAAATGAAGGAAGACGCCCACTTTGTTTCTCTTTTAGAAGCCAGGACCCCTGTTGCTTTGTGGAATAATTCTGAAGAGCTGCTTTACACAAAGCTCCGCCAAAGGGACACAAACCACCTTCAAAGCTTTGCTTTGCAGCCATAGATCATAATTTATGCTAAATTAGGTTAGGCATCCATTTCACACAATAGCATTTACCCTCGTGACTAGGATTTTTCTGGCATGAACGAATGGACGGTCTTGTGCCCTTGTTCCCCCCAAAAGGTATTTATGGCTTATTTGCAATGTTCAGACTTTGGGTACTATTACTATTAAAGCCAACACAGTTCTAGGCTGCATCAACAGAGGGATAGACTCAAGATCATGTGAAGTGTTAATACCACTTTATAATGCCTTGGCAAGGACACACTTGGAATATTGCATCCAGTTTTGGTCGCCACGATATAAAAAGGATGTGGAGACTCTCGAAAGAGTGCAGAGAAGAGCAACAAAGATGATTAGGGGACTGAAGGCTAAAACATATTAAGAACAGTTGTAGGAACTGGGTATGTCTAGTGTAATGAAAATAAGGACTAGGAAGGAAACATGATAGCAGTGTTCCAATATCTCAGGGGCTGCCCCAAAGAAGAGGGAGTCAAGCTATTCTCCAAAACATCTGGAGGGCAGGACAAGAAGCAATGGGTGGAAACTAATCAAGTTGAGAAGAAACTTAGAACTAAGGAGACATTTTCTGACAGTGAGAACAATTAATGAGAGGAGCAACATGCCTCCAGAAGTTGTGAATGCTCCAACACTGAACATTTTTAAGAAGATGTTGGATATCCATTTGTCTAAAGTGGTTTAGCGTTTCCTGCCTAGGCAGGGGATTGGACTAGAAGACCTCCAGGGTCCCTTCCAACTCTGTTTTTCTATGCTATTCTAAAAGTTATTTATGGCTTATTTGCTATGTTCAGACTTCGGGTACTATTACTTACATCTCCAAAATGGCACCAAGTATGACAGACGTAAGAGACTCCTGGGGCCTGTAGAAGCAGAAAGGTTTCGGGAAAAGCAAAACCATCAAGAGAATCTTAAAAACCTTAGCAAACCGATAAATAAACATGCTCCGTGGGCATTAAATATTAACTGTTGAAAGGAATAATGGAGCACCAAGCAAGGAGAGGAGCAGAACAAAGTCCGAACCCCAAAGGAAAAGCATTCTGCACTGCCAACATCACTCGCAGTTCCCTCTTTATCAGCTCTGAAAGGAAGCGTGGAAATGGCCTTACCCAGTCTATCCATCCTTCAAATGCAGGTAGTCCTCGACTTATAATAATAGTTCATTTAGTGACCGTTCAAAGTTACAACGGAACTAAAAAAAACTTATTTATAACCATTTTTGGCACCTAGGAGGAGGAGGAGTAATAACAACAACAACAATAACAACAACAACAACCCCTTCCCCAGTTTGTTGCCATGGCCATTGAACACACAGTAGGCTCGGTTCTCCTGAAACATTTATGAAAAACCCGGATATCCAATTCAAGAACTTAGGACCATCACGGACCTCCGCTCCTTCTGCCAACATTTGAAGACACATCTTTTCCATCTAGCCGGCCTGGCTTCGTCCCCGTAACCACTTTCGTAGACTGAGTTTTAAATTGTTTTAATTGGATTTTAAGGGGTTGGTAGGTTTTAGGGAATCTTTTAGCACAGGGTACTTTTAATTTAATTAGATTTTAGTCTGTTGTCCTATTTATGATATTTTCTATTGTTATGTTTTGTACTTCCGATTTTAATTTCCTGTGCACCGCCCTGAGTCCCTTCGGAGAGATAGGCGCGGTTATATAAATTGAATAAAATAAAAATAAGAAACCCCCATCCATCCATCCATCCATCCAAAGATCCTTTGTCTCGGAGTGCGTATCTCTGCTTTTGTGAGCCACTCAGCCTTGATAAGACGCTGCAATTTTATCATCCAAAAGCTTTTTACCTCTCCTTCAAAATAATGAAGTGGGGATTTGGACTCTAAAAGGGAGCCTCTGCCCATTATGAACCTTGCAGGGTCTAGTTAGAAAAATTTAGGTCAATATATTGGGCAGATAAAAATTATCTGACGTAGTTCAGATATTCGTCAGTCAATAACACCATTCAGGAAGACCAACAGCAAGCTTAACTTAGGAAATTCAGTTCTCACTTTCTCACTCGCACCTCTTATGCGTTCTACCCAGAGGTGGTATTCAGCAGGTTCTGACCAGTTCTGGAGAACCGGTAATGGAAATTTTGAGTAGTTCAGAGCACTGGTAAATACCACCTCTGGCTGGCCCCGCCTCCATCGATTCTCTGCCTCCCAAGTCCCAGCTGATCAGGAGGAAATGGCGAGTTTGCTGTATCCTTCCCCTGGAGTGGGGAGGAATGGCGATTTTACGGTATCCTTCCCCTGCCACGCCCACCAAGCCACGCCCACCAAACCAAGCCACACCCACAAGCCACACCCACATAACCGGTCGCAAAAAAAAATTGAATCCCACCACTGGTTCTACCTTCACCCACCCTAAGCCTTCATTCTCTGCAAGGAAAACTCCTCAGCCATCATCCCAGGTCAATGTCAAAAATTTGTTTTAGTTGCAAATTATTTTATTAAGATTCTAAGACAATATCCCAGAACCTGGATCCTTTTAGGCTATTGGTGTACTATTTTTTCCAGGTCAAAGACTGGACACTTGGTCAAGCATCATGGCAAGAGCTACAATATTGGTGTTCCAAAATAATGTGATTTCTATTTCAGTACAATTAAAAACAAAAATGGGATAAAGATCAAATAAACCAAAATTAATATGGTGACTCTCCAGTCATGTATTTAATTTACCCATTCATCACCGAAAGTTATACAAAGTTGGTAACAATTCTCAGTGTCCTAAAGTGGGATATATCAAAGACTTTGAGGGAACCATATGTTGCCCTGGGAATTGAGGTTGAATGAAAGAATATATATATATATTGTCAAACAGAGCTCCATGTCCAAAATGCAGGCTAATGAGTTGTGGTGGTGCAGTGGTTAAACTGCAGTAGTGCAGGCTACTTCTGCTGACTGCCAGCTGACTGCAATTTGGCAGTTCGAATCTCACCAGGCTCAAAGTTGACTCAGCCTTCCATCCTTCCGAGGTGGGTAAAATGAGGACCCAAATTGTTGGGGGCAATAGGCTGACTCTGTAAACCATTTAGAGAGGGCTGTAAAGCACTGTGAAACAGTATATAAGTCTAATACTATTGCTATACCAGTGGTTCTCAACCTGTGGTGCGCAGATCACTTGGAGGCTGTGATGTCATCACAGGGGGGTCTGGGAAAGCTTGAAAACAATGTTATGATTTAAATCTCGAGTTAAGTCTTGGGGTTCCATGGCCACAAAAGGTACTTAAAGAGGGTCCCTGATGAAGAAAAGGTTGAGAACCATGGGCCGCTAGTCCATTAGCCAGAATTGACATAACCCTGTGCCCATAAAGCAGTGAACTTCAATTTGGCTGACAATCAACCCAAACTTCCTTTGTTATTTTAATTGGCTTTAAGAATATAATTGTGATATTTTGATGATATTCAGCAGAGTAAAAGAGAACAAGAATTGTTCCTTTGCATTAAGCTGAAGTTGTTATCATCTCATTGCACTGCTTTTACCACCACACTTTCCTTCTCCGTAGATGGCTCCTATAAAAGCCAATTAAAATCCCATCAATTAAAATCCTTCTACCAGGAAAAAGCGAAGGAGAGAGGAAGGAGCCGTTTGTTCGTACTGATGGAGTGCGAGATGGAACGTCTTCATTGCACAGCTCAGCTGTGGGTGCAAAAATAGGCAGGAGCTTGTTTTCTGAATTGATTCAACACGTCAAACTGAATCACTTCAACACTTCTAATCTTCAGTCCAAATGAAATCATTTCAACATTTCAGACCGGAACATCATTTCAAAACATTTTGATATTTCAAGTCAAATTGAGGACTCAAATCCGATCAGGATGAATCACACAGAGTACTTAGGAATATCCCAGTGGGTTGCTTCATTAACAACAGTAAGGAGAAGAGTATGATAGGCATAGACTACCAGAGCATCCCCACACTATCTCAGACCCCAAGTAGGACTAACACTGGAGGAGGAGGAGGAGGAGGAGGAGGAGGAGGAGGAGGAGGAGGAGGAGGAGGAGGAGGAGGAGGAGGAGATGAAGAAGAAGAGGGAGAGGAGCAGGGAGAGGAGGAGGAAACCCAGTAAAAATGAATGGGAATTGCATTCATTTTTATAGTCTGTAGAGATTCTCAAACCATCCAGGTTCCAAAGGTGCTTTTTCAGGAAGCAACTGAACTTTCTTGTTTTTTTTTTCTTTTGCAGACATCTCTGACAGGATTCCATTTCCCACTATCCTGTGAGAGCTGAAGAAGCTTCTTGAAGCTTCTTGATTAATGTCATGTTGGAGATCTGGGGAAAAATATGGGTTAAATTGTGAATGTTAAAGTTACACAGTTACAGAATTTAAAGGAGAACTTTTATAAAATGTTTTATAGATAGTATTTAGATCCTAAGAAATTATCATGAATGTATCCTAATGTTTAATCAAAATGTTGGAGGTGTGGGGTGTCTAGATGCTACATTTTTTCATATATGGTGGGCTTGCAACAAGGTTTAAAAAAATATTATGTAGCTTTTAGATAAGAATGAATAGACTGACAAGGTAATAAGCAAGGGGAACAACATGAAGAGAACGAATAACATATGGGTTGTTTGGAATTATTAGAGTGGCGTATAGTGGAAGCCTGGGGGGTGGGGTGGAACGGGAGGTGGGGGAGGGTTAGGGTGGTTAGGGGGGGAAATATATTTGTATAAGATTTATATGAATTAGCTTAAAAGATGGGGATAAGGGGGTAATATTATGTTATGTTATGAGAAATCTATATTATGTTGGGTGGGAGGAGGGGGGTACAGTATTTGTAGTTGAATCACATTATATGTATGGGGGGGGAAGGGGGTGAATTTGTTTGTATAAAACTCTTTCAATAAAAAAAAAGAAGCTTCTTGAATGAGAAGCGAAACGTCTTCAAAAGAAAAAAAAAGCAAGGAAGTCCAGTTGCCTCCTGAAAAAGCACCTTTGGGACATTCATTTTTATCTATCACCAGTAAAGGGGTAGAAAAAGTTACAGATCCACGTTCCATGCTCTCTCCTTCCCTACGGAAGCGGTCTGAGGCCTAAAGCTCTACCAGAGTGCTTAAGAAAGCACCTCTTGCTGAGATGTTTTCCTTCACCTCACCCAGAAAACAGAAACAAATCAATTAAAATGAAGAGGGGGTGAGAGGGATATTGAAATTTAAATTGTGTTGCTTAATCATCAGCTAAAGCTGGAATATATGTCTGGAGATACTTTTTTTTTTTAAGAGAGTCAATTAACTGAATATCAGCTGGCAATGAGATTCATGAATAAAGAGCAATCAGAATAAAGTACAAAGGTAGGAATTGCACCGTTCAAAAATGAGGGGAAAAAGAGGAGGGAAGAGATTTAATGAGCAAGACAGAACCAGGAGAAAGCAAAGGCCAAGGAGACGAACATTGGGCTCTATCTATCCAAATGAAACTGAATGGTGAAAAAAAGGAAGGTTGTACATTTAGGCAAGGAAAACAAAATGCACAGGTACAGAATAGATGGTCCCTCGCTCAATAGTAGCAACTGTGAGATGGATCTTGGAATCCTAGTGGACAACCATTTAAATAGGAGCCAGCCATGGGCAGCAGCTGCCAAAAAAGCCAACACAGTCCTAGGCTGCATCAAAAGAGGAGTAGAATCAAGATCACATGAGGTGTTAATGCCACTTTATAAGGCCTTGGTAAGGCCACACTTGGATTATTGCATTCAATTATTATTATTTTTTGTAAAGTATTGATTTTACAATTTTATAAAAGGAAAGGGGTAAATAGGGTATTTTTAACAATATTTTAGAGCTTCCATATCGGTGCTGGTGACCGCCTCCGAGTCTTCTTACAATATCAATTCCATTAAAGAATGAAAAAAAATAGGAAGAGGTACATACATTTCAAATCTCAAATTTCATAATCTCAAATTTCATACATTCAATTATTTTGTTTCTATAAACATCCTTAACAGGAATTACCATATATATAAAAAAGGAAAGAGAAAATCATTTTTGTGATCTGAGTCTCTTTGCTATTGTTTCTTCTTCTTCCACCCCACCAGTAGACAGAGCCGTGGCCCCTCCCGTTCCCATATCTTCGTCATCTAGGATTGAGGAGTGCTTTTTAAGAAAGGCCTGGGTCTCATCTACTGTTTTCATTCTAACTCTTCCTCCCAGAACAGATTATTGCATTCAATTTTGATCGCCACGATGTAGAAAAGATGTGGAGACTCTAGAAAGAGTGCAGAGAAGAGCAGCAAAGATGATTAGGGGACTGGAAGCTGAAACTTATGAAGAACAGTTGGAGGAACTGGATATGTCTAGTTTAATGGAAAGAACTAGGGGAGACATGATAGTATTGTCCCAATATCTCAGGGGTTGCCACAAAGAACCTGGGGGTAGGACAAGACGCAATGGGAGGAAACTCATCAAGGAGAGAAACAACTTAGAACTAAGGAGAAATTTCCTGACAGTGAGAACAATTAATCAGTGGAACTACTTCCCTCCAGAAGTTGTAAATGCTCCAACACTGGGAGTTTTTAAGAAGAGATTGGATATCCATTTGTCTGTCAGATGATCTGACGGAACTCAAAGAGAAGAGCTGGGGACGGATGTATTTTCAAAAACAAAGAATTACTCTAAGTTAAATGTGTAACAAAATGAAAAAAACAACAACACAGCAGCCCATCACAAGCCAAGACAACCATGGTGTGTGCAGAGAGAAAAAATAAGGAGGGGGTCTAGAAGCCAAGATAGAAGGAAGACGTTTTAAGCAGGAAGGCTGACTGAAAACAACCAGGCAACCCTCCTTGTGTGGGATGAAACTCTGGGACACACACACAATGGGTAGCATGAAGGAAAACAAGCAGAATGTTTAACAGCTGTGACCGACTTTGGCAAGGAACAGTGTCTGAAAACATGAAAGCATCTTTTACGTGGCAAAGAGGAAAAAATAATTAATCTCAATAATAAACAAACAAGGGAAGAGGAATATGGAAGGCAGCTTCAAACCCAGAGGAACAATGGCTCCACATCCCCCTTTGCCATCCAGGGTCCACTTAAGACCACAGCTAATCCTCAACTTACAACCATGGGTGGGCTGAAGGGGGTTCGGAGGGGTTCAAGAGAACCTATAGCTCATATTCTATGCAGTTCGGAGAACCCCCAGGGGACAATGCTCATCTCCCTTTCAAAGCCGAAGAGCCAGTGCTGTCTCCGTGGTCATGTGGCCGGCATGACTAAATGCCAAAGGCGCACAGAACGCCGTTCCCTTCCAACCAAAGGTGGTTCCTATTTTTCTACTTGCATTTTTTACAGGCTTTTGAACTGCTAGGTTGGCAGAAGCTGGGACAAGTCACAGGAGCTCACTCCATTACATGGCGCTAGGGATTCGAATCACCAAACTGCCAAACTTTCTGATTGACAAGCTCAAATTCTTAGCCACTGAGCCACCGTGTCTCTCTGCAAAAAAACATAGTCGGGCAGAATTTCACCTGTTGCTTCCCATCAAATCTTTGGCTGCAGAACATGCAAAAGTTTTAATTAACTTAGTATTATAAGACTCAGTGAAAGGATATAAAGGTACCAGGTTAATGAAAATTATTTCAAACATGATGCCTGACATTTATACCCACCGCCACTTGTGGTGAGTGTTCTTTTCTCTCTCTCTCTCTCGCTCTCTCTCTCTCTCCATCCCACCTTGCCACTTTTTATAAAATAGAAATATTTAAAAAGCCATTACCGACTTCCAGCAGCTGATATAAGCTGATTAGGAGGCGGTGGGAAGTAGCGGTATTAAAATTCTCCCTCGTCGTTTGTTTTCTTTTTCTAAGCCATTTTAAATATTGCATTTAATAGAAAAATAATTTGCTCAACTCAGAGAAACATCAATTTGCTACTTGAAGGCTCGTATATTAAGCCAAAGACGCTAATGTGTAAACATTAATGGTTCCAGTAAACGCCTGGGGTGCAGACCAATTGGATTCCAGGCAGGAGAGCGGCCCAGCGGGCAAGACAAAAGGTTTGCCTAAAGTTATTTATTCTCAATAACCTTAAAAAGTTACAAATGCAAATACGAGAAGGACAAAAAGCAGTTAATCCACATGAATCAGAATAAACACACACCTCCTTCTCTCCTCCACTGCAAAAGCTCCTCATCAAAAGCCACCAGAAATATAAACGGCGAAAAGGGCCTTTCTACACAACTGTCTCCTGTGCTCTGTGGTCTCTAGATCAGTGGTCCCCAACATGGGGAACCAAGCCCCACAGGGGGGCAATTTGATTTCTGATGGGGGCAATTTGAACCTTGCTTAAACCAAGTTAATGACCTTTTAGGCTTCCTCCACATGAGTAGAGTTCAGTAGAGTAAGTAAGACTTGAGTAAAGTAAGAATTATATGTCACGGGGGAGAGGGGCATCAGATTTTTAAAGATGCTTAGGTGAAGCATGGCCAGTGGTGGGTTCCTCCTAGTTTGGACCGGTTTGGCTGAATCAGTAGCAGCTTGGCGGCCTGGGTCGCTGAAACCGGCAGTTTCCCCCCCCCCCCCGAACCAGTTCTCCCTATGGAGGTGCCATCTTGTTTTTTGCTTCTGTGCGTGTGCAAAGAAATGTTAGTTGAACTGCACATGTGCATCCCTGAGCGAACCAGCAGTAGTCTCTGCCAGAACCCACCCCTGGGCCTGGCCTAACAAGGGATGAGAACCACTGGTGCTAGAGGTAGGCTTGTACCTCCCCATCCTTTCCTGGAACTTCATGAAGTTGAGCTTGTACAGGATATCCTCCAGGTTCTCTCCTATGACGGCCTAGGTCAGGGATGTCCAAACTTGGGAACTTTAAGACTTGTGGACTTCAACTCCCAGAATTCCCCAGCCAGCATAGCATAGCTGGCTGGGGAATTCTGGGAGTTGAAGTCCACAAGTCTTAAAGTTCCCAAGTTTGGACATCCCTGGCCTAGGTGATTGTTCCATTTTATGAACTCTCTTGTCAAGGAAAGAAGAAAACCTCCAGATTTCACCGCTAAATAAATCCTGATCATGTCCGTTTTGAGACAGTGATAACCATTTAGCATCATCAGATCCCTCCACTATCCCTCCCCTTGCCTCCCTAAACAGGTTAGGGGTCACCTCCACCCCTCCAAACTTTGCCCTCTTAATCAAATATATGTACACCTTATTTTAGGAATATGAAACCATTTCCTGGAGACAGCTGGGGTAGGGTCCACCTTCTTCTTCTTCTTGTGCCATATCCGTCATCGGACGTTGGCGATCAAATTGGCGATCCTATTTTTATCAACAGCCACACAAAGAAGTGCTGTTGAGTTCTGTCCAAACCAGTCCCTTAGATTTTGAAGCCACGATGTTCTTCTTCTGCCTGGACTTCATTTGCTTTAAATCCTTCCTTGGAGAATGAAGTGAAGGATGACGTATTTTTCTGGGTGTCGCATCACATGTCTAAAATGTTCTAACTGTTGCTTTTTTATGGTTTGGATGATTTCCCTTGGCTTTCCCAGGCGGCTTATCACCTCCTCATTGTCTGATTTTGTCAACCCAAGTTATATGTAACAGCCACCTTATACGTAACAGGGTCCGCCTATATGCAACCAATATTTCTTGCAGCTGGTCTACAGCTTTCTAATAGTGTAAGATTGACTGAAAGAGAGGCTATATCTTTGGTATTCTCCAGGTGCCTCGTTCATTCTGATATTCCTAAAGTGAACCAAGATGAAATGTTGAGACATTGCACTAAAACATTACACCAGTCTTTATAGCCAATTTCAAGAATGTCATTCCTCATGGCCACCAACTCCTGGCACTACCCTTTGAAGGGAAGGGACTATATTGTTTGTTCAGCTCTCTTGGCCCAATGCCTTCGTGCTATGAGCTATTATCCAGAAACTAACCAGCAATAAAGCTGCATTAATAATTAACTTCCACTTCATTAGCATGTAATAACTTCCTAACTCCCACAGTTCTTTAGCACCTCCAGAGCTCACATAGGCTCTTATTCTTCACCAGCCAAATGTTGAAATACTATTCTGATTCCAGGCACATTTGGGAAAGAGGAAGGGCATGCATTTCAAACCAGGCCATCTCCTACGACACTCAGTTACACTACAGTGAATTTCAGTACAACTTTCCCGTGGATGAATCAGGTTACCTCTGCAAGATATTCCCAGTCAAAACAATATCGTAACAGGGAGCTTTGTCCTCCACACCCCAGGGTGAAAGAAGATGTGGGGAGAGTCATAGGTTCCTTCAGAGGTGAAAAGAGCACAAAACATTTCCATCTAAAGAGGCAAAGTGTTGTGGCCTGTCCGCGGCAGACTCAGACAATGAGGAGGTTGGGGAGGAACCTGGGCCAGTCTGGAATCTGAGGAAAGTTCTGATCGATGTTCTGCACTGGAAGCAGAGATAGAGCCAGGGTCATCTGACATTTCCCAGCCACTGGAGAGGCAGCTGCCTTTGGAGGCTGAGATAAGTGGGAAGGAAGAACAGCTGGGACCCGTTCCACAGAGCAGTTAGGAGAGGAGAACAACGGAGGACAAAGAGTTGACTCGGGAAGCAAAGCATGCGTGGACACTGAATGGCCCTTCCCTGGCTGGGGAATAAATAGAAGGAAAGGGAGTGGTTATTGTAGGAGACAACAGTTTGTATTTCTGAAGAGTTTGCTCATGGTGTTTTGTGCCCCAAAGACTGATTGCCAGAACTTAATTTGCAACCTTTCAGCTGTAAGCTCACGGTGTTGCAATTATCCCAAGGAACTGATAAGATCTGTACTGCAGTTAACTCCTTGAAGGACTATTGCCTGGACATTTTGGTGGGTAAATGCAATTAATTCACAAGAGATAAGAGGGGTTTTTTATGACAAGGAGTCTGTTTCTTGCTTCTGCTAAGGCTGGGTCAGAACATAATGTGGGTCAGTCTATCACAGTCTTCCATGTCCATCCTTGTCCTCTTCACTCTCTTCTCATACATGCAGAGAGCTGGAAGTGTAACCACTCTAACATCAAGTGGTGGCAATAGGGATTTACCAAGGCGAACCTATCACCATGTTTTTTCAACAGGTAGACAAGGTGTTCAGAATGTCTCTAAAATAGCTTGCTAAAATATGGTGGATTGTCCACCCCTATGCTCAAGATATAAATGGCATCTGATGCCGACCTCATTCTCACCAAGGGGAGGCATCTCAATTTGAGTTATATCCCTTCTATACTACATGAATGAACCAACCCATATTCGTCTAGTTTAACAAAGAGAAGGAGCAGAAGTGACATGATAGCAGTCTTCCAATATTTGAGGGGCTATCATAGAAAAGAGGGCGTCAACCTACCCTCCAAAGCACCTAAGGCAGGACAACAAATTTTGGGAAATCCAGAAAAAAAAAACTCCTGGGACATTATTTTACCAAAAGTATAACACTTTCCTGAATAAATCACATTGGCACAGAAGAAGCAGAATCAGCTCGGGCTTTCCTGTGCAAAAGCAAGCATAGTTAATTCCCTCTTTTCCTACAGGGCACTCACAGTCCATTACATCCACCAATCACTTCTGATCATTTTGTTATGGGAACTAGCCAGCCACAGTGCCCGGTGTGTCCTTGAGATGGAAGCAATGTCTCACGAGAGATGATGGGTGCTTAGATGCCATTCCTTCCACCCTTGCATTCCATCCCACCCACCCCCTCCCTTTTATTGTCAAGCTGTGAGTGAAGCAGAATGTAGGTGAAGGTGCAAGTTAGCCTTGACATGATGGATGGATGGATGGATGGATGGATGGATGGATGGATGGATGGATGGATGGATGGATGGGTGGGTGGGTGGGTGGGTGGGTGGGTGGGTGGGTGGGTGGGTGATTGGGTGGGTGGGTGGATGGATGGATAATAGATAACAGATAACAACAGACAACAGATAACAACAGATAACAGATAACAGATAACAGATAACAGATAACAGATAATAGATAATAGATAAACACGCATGCAGAGAGATGGAGAAGTAGAAGAAAATGGAGATGTGTATATGTATGTGTATATGTGTGTATATAGGTATATTGTAGTTTACTTGAGGATTGTTCATACAGGTTATGGATCGCTTCGGGAAAAAATGCTCTCCTGAGAGGCAGCAAATAATCATAAGGGGGGAAAACCCAATTTTACATAACTTTGTTTCCTTGATGCTTCTGCACAATTTCTTCTTCTCCTAAATAATAGTTCACAGTCGTTTTCTATTCCTTCTCCAAACCGATGCCACATGTGCTCTTTTGCAACCTACAGAATAAGCCCTACGTGGCCTCATCCTTTGGTTTTCCTTCCATCACCAAGCACAGGCTGAGATCTGGCTCCTTTCATCGCACCAGACAGACTCAAAATCTAATCCAAATGTGACCTGACTCAGGGAATGCCCTCTGAAAATTCCACCTGTGTTCCTGGGGGGCCTTGGATATACTGTCGAGTTCAACAAGGAGAGAGAGATTGTGGAGAAAAATCTCATTTCAGGACCAAAGGCACAACTCAAATTCCACAGCTTCCCGCTAGAGGTCAGTAACACACCGGTCCAAAAGAGGATGAAAGGGAAGGGGTACCTAATCAGATTGGCCCAGAAAGTTGCCCATCCTGAACAGCCATCTCAGCCCCTCCCATTCCTGTTACCAGCTGGCACTTTTTTAACACAGCAGAATGGAGCAATCACGTTAACTAAAGGATTCATTTAACTGTAATTAAGTTAAATTTCACTGAAGTTAGATTTGCTCTCCTTTCTTCAGAAGACAGGAAATCCCTCAAGAGGCTGGTCACAAACAGCTCTGCGTCCTTCGCTTCTGCATGAGCTGTTATAAATAACAGACTCGGACCCATGTTTAACAATACAACAGCACTGACATTTTTCACTCTGTTTGCCTGCGTTCAAATGAAACATGGTTTATTCAATGAATCCAATGTTCTGGAGGTACACAACACAATGAACCGTAAACCATAAAACACAGACCAACCACAGTTGGCTGCTCTGCGATTCAGTTATGTCACGCTGACCCAACGGCTACTGACAGATTTTCCATTTTAGGATAAGCCAGGGGTGGGCAAACTTTGCAACTTTAAGTCTGAAGGACTTCAGCTCCCAGACTTCTCCAGCCAGCAAAGCTGGCTGGAGAATTCTGGGAGCTGAAGTCCTTCAGACTTAAAGTTGCAAAGTTTGCCCACCCCTGGGATAAGCAATCGAGTTGTGGGCCCTCCTGCTTTATGTTTGTGTTTATCCACTCCTCTTACTCACAATAGAATTCCTTATGCCACTAGGCTTGAAATTTTGGGTTTGGACAATCTGGAACTGCGCCACCTGCGGTACGATCTAAGCACAGTACACAAAATTGTCTGCTCCAATGTCTTGCCTGTCAACGACTTCTTCAGCTTCAACCACAATAATACACGGGCAAACAGTTGATTCAAACTCAAAATAAACCGTTCCAAACCCAACTGCAGAAAATACGACTTCAGCAATAGAGTGGTCAACGCCTGGAATTCTCTACCTGACTCCATTGTTACGTCCTCAAGCCCCCACAGCTTCAACCTCAAACTGTCCACCGTGGACCTCACCCCATTCCTAAGAGGTCTGTAAAGGGGGCGTGCATAAGTGCACCAGCGTGTCTACCATCCCTGACCTACTGTCCCCATCTATTTGTACTCATTTCTTTCATTCATGTCCATGTTTATATTTACACCTGCTGTCTTGTACATGTTTGACCAACTAATAAATAAAAATAAAAATACAAATGTTAGAGACGTAAAATGGAACAACCACAAGGTGGACACAGTAAAAAGCAATGGGTGCCAGCCTTGGCAACAAGGCAGGAAAGGGAAACAGGTGACCGATGCAAATAGCAATAGCACTTAAGACTTATATACCACCCCATACTACTTTACAGCACTCTTTGGGCAGTTTACAGTGTCAGTGTGTTGCCCCCCAACAATCTGGGTCCTCATTTTACCGGTCTTGGGAGGATGGAAGTCTGAGACAACCTTGAGCCTGTCAGGATCAAACTCCAGACTGTGGGAAGAATTAGACTGCAATACTGCATTCTAACCACTATGCCATGCCTCCAGGGCAAATAATCAGCACCATGCATGAGACTGAAGGTTTGTTCAAGCCTATACACAAGGTCCATTAAAACTCAACCCTAAATTGAACTCAGGAGAGGGTGCACTGGGAGCGTGCAATGGCTCTAAGCTCATGACACACTTAACTCTACCACCCTCCAGCTCTGCCTGCTCTTCTCTTACAACAGAAAGAATGATTAGCTGGAAGACCTGAAAGGATCAAGAAACATGCCAGAAGTCACGATTGACCACCAAGCAGAGTAGAAGTCTCTAGGCCAGGGGTGTCAAACTCGTGGTCCACAGGCTGGATGTATCACACTCTGGCCACGCCCACCTCATTTTAGTGAAGGGGGGGAGTCATGATACATCATGTGACAACAATGTGATGATGTGAGTTTGACACCCCTGCTCTAGGCAGACTCAACAAGCTCATGACAGCGGGGCACAATCCAAGAAACGAAAATTTCATCCTTCAATAAGGAATTTTAATGCAAGGAATATACAGAATCTGTAAAAGTGTGATAGGAATTCCCAACCCTCATTTATTACTGGGTTTATTAAGACAGAGTCTTTAATCATCTTTAATCTTTAACCATTTGCAAACTCTCTTTTCTGGCTTTCTGAGCCATTTATAAACTATTAAAGTAAAGGTAAAGCTTCACCTCATATGTGCTAGTCGTTCCCGACTCTAGGGGGCAGTGCTTATCTCCTGTTCAAAGTCGAAGAGCCATCGCTGTCCAAAGACATCTCCATGGTCTTGTGGTCGGCACATGGAACGCTGTTACCTTCCCACCGAAGGTGGTCCCTATTTTTTTAAGTGCTTTTGAACTGCTAGGTTGGCAGAAGCTAGGACAAGTAATGGGCGCTCACTCCGTTAGGTGATGCTAGGGATTCAAACCGCCGAATTACCGGCCTTTCTGATCGACAAGCTCAGCGTCTTAGCCACTGAGCCACCACGTCCCTTCTATTAAGCTATTATCTAGTAAGCTATTAGCCAACCTGTTTCCTGTCCATGGGCTACTTATGGCTATGCCTTTTTCACCTTACCCACAGTCTCTCCCAGATCCCGGAATACAAGCAATCTTTGGTTGATGCAGGAATTCCTTTTATACTCTTTGCTATTCAGCGAAATCTATCGTTGGGTCTGGGGACCCTGAAGGATTGGGAAGGTACCCCTTGCAATTCAGTGACTCCCCCGTGGTGCAGCAGTCGGCAGGAGCCATTCAATCCAGCTTAATTTTAACCTGTTCTTTGACTCATTGTGATGTTGCTATGCTGTTTAATACATTCATTTTGCTCTCTTTGTGGATTTTAAATTGCTTGATTTATTGTTCCGAACTCTGTTATAGGGGCAGCCAATGTATACGCGCCGTTTGGGTTATATAACAAAACATTTCCCCAATCGCTTGCAAGCGTGATCATTATCCCGAAGGCCCTTTAATAGCACAAAGCAATGCACTACAATGAAACTTTCCTTCTGAAAGTGGTAAAATGCCCTTCCTATAGAATTAAGGTTTGCTCAGCGGCTCCACACCTGCTAACATTTCAGAAGTTACAAAAGGTGGGATTTTTCCGAACGGCATTTAGTGGCATAGTTTGTTCTCAACATCTCTAATTTATTCCGCTTTGAATTACTCGGATTGATTTATGGATACGGCTTGGTTTTATTATGATTTGTTTTTATTTTTTCATTAGCATAATCTGTCCCTCTGTTGTCGAAACTTTGATTAGCTCTTGGTTGGGTTGATTATTTGCCATGGACCTTTTAAATTGCCACGGATGTTTCTATAAAGTGTCGTGAATGTATAGTCATTTGGCCGAATAAATAAACTATCTAGATGCTATTGTTTTAGGTAGACCATGATTAGTATCTATGAGTTCACCAATTCCATTATTTCTACAAACAAGTCCAATCCTCTGAAGGGTTGCGTCACTTTTAAGAGAAACCTTAAACATGCACAACAGTGGTGAGATTCAAAAAATGTTACTACTGGTTCTGTGGGCATGGCTTGGTGGGTGTGGAACAAGGGTCAGTTCCTGTACCGGTTTGCTTCGCATGCACTTTGTGAACTGTTGTAAGCCGAGGACTATCTGTGTAGGGAGGAAAGGGTAGATTCTTTAGGACCAGCTCTGCTGTGAAGCACAACACTCAGAAAAAACATGGAAAACCCTGGGGAAAAGGGAGTTAGAGACTCCAAAATTCCCTGGTTTTTGTTGCCTTGTCTTGGAAGAGGGAACTGCGCATATTGCACACTGTAGATTACACTCTCAAAGTTATGTTGATGGACCCTATCAATGTCAAGGTGAGGTTGAACTGCCACTACTCCATTCCAATTTGTTCTTTCATTCATTCATTCATCCCTGAAGCTGACCTGACCGAAGCCATCTTGGAGCTTCCGTGTTGTCACACTGGAGCCGAGGGATAGGCAGGAGGGATTAGAGATAGCTGGGGGTTTTGTAGGAGTGATGTTGCCAGGTAACCTGACATCACTTTGATTGGACCATTTGACTGACAGACTGGGGTCAAAGGAAATTTTTTTTACTTTTAATTAGGTGAAAACCCACGAGAGCCTTCAGAGTTGGTTTTCACCAGATCTGGGTCAATATGATATATCTAATAAAGCCATTCTTTGAGGAATCTGCTGACCTTGGAGTTTTGCTTGTTATGGGTCTATTATGGGTCTGTTACTTGGAACCCTGACACATTCATTCATTCATTCATTCTTTCAGATTAACAGAGTTGGAAGTGACATTGCAGGTCCAACTCCCTGTCCAAGCAGGAGATCCTACATCTGCCTCTATCTAGGATCAAACTCACAACCTCCTGATTGGGAGGCAAGAGCTCCACCTTTCTTTCATTCATTCATTCATTCATTCATTCATTCATTCATTTCCCACCTTTATTATTTTTGCAAAAAACACAGCAAACAGGTGGAACACACCTTCCTCATCTGCTTTTCCCTATGACAACAACTCTGTGAGGTGAGTTGGGCTGAGAGAGAGAGAGAGAGTGACTGGCCCAATGTCACCCAGTTGGCTTTCATGCTTAAGATGGGACTAGAACTCACAGTCGCCTGGTGACTTCCCCACTGGACCAAATTAGTTCTCTATGGAATAGAGAAGGCCACGTACAGTATTCTTCTTTGCTTCCATCAACAAATCACACACAAAGCAGAATGACTGGCATCCTACCCAACCGTAGCATGATTTCATTAGTTATGACGTTGTCTGTGGTGGAAACCAAAAGCATATTTTTGTCCTGACCTTCTTGAGTTGGTAAACCATGGCAAGGAGGAGAAGGAGAAGGAAATTGCCTAATATCTCCCCAAGCTCCTTGGCAAAAGAATGGGATACAAATGCAAGAACAAATAAATCATGTTTTAGCCCTCAGGTGAGGATTACTTTATTTCAGAAGCCGCTTGGGATCAGTTTGTGTCAGGGAGAAATGACGCACGGGCTCATGGTTCAGCTAGACCTTTTGGTTTATTGTTTTAATTTGGGTAGTTGGAATATAAACAATTCTTTAAATAAATGCATCCCTGCATTTGAACAATGGGGGGTGGGTAGAGGGAAGGGAAAGGAAGAGAGCAGCGGACGCATTTCAGTGCCAACACGGAACAAATACCTATCCCTGTGTTTCATTTTAAAGAAAGATAAAAGCAGCTCTAAAGTGGAATCCAGCAGGAGTGGGTAAAGTCTACAGTAAGTAAGCCTTCTCAAGGGTTTGGATGATCTGGCATCTGGCCAACTTGGGCTACTCTTAGAAAGCTAAACAGGGTCAGATCTTTCTGGGATTTGGATGGGCATCCACTAGGAAAGCTCATCTGTAAGCTAGTTTGGGGGATCAAACATATATCTAAAAAGGAGGCTATTGCAAACTATTTCCAGGCTGTTGCTGAGAGAACTCCATGAATGTATTTATATATTCACCAGCAATTTCCAAACTTGGAAACTTAAAGAAGTATGGATGTTAACTCCCAGAATTCCCCAGGCAGTAAGGCTGGCTGGAGAATTCTGGAAGTTCACCCCCACATCTCTTTTAGCTGCTAAAGTCGAGGAACACTGGTCTAGGTAAACAGGTGTAATGTTGCACCAGCAATAGCACTTAGACTTATATACCACTTCATAGTGGTTTACAGCCTCTCTCTAAGCATTTTATAGAGTCAGCATATTGCTCCCATATGATCTGGGTCTTCATTTTACAGACCTCAGAAGGATGGAAGGCTGAGTCAGCCTTGAGCCGGTCAGGATCGAACCTCTAGCAGTGAATGGAATTAGACTGCAATTCTGCATTCTAACCACTGCGCCACCACGGTTCCTGTTAGTCATTTAGAAAGGGGGGATTGTGGGTTGTTTTGTAAAGCTAGGGATATTTGCCACTATCAAGTCAATCCAGCAAGGCAGCCCATATTCATTTAAACAGAATCTGATGTTTGGAAGGTTTTTATTGAAAGTTGTCCAAAATCTGGCCACTGTTTGGTTGTCAGTTACAAACCTGAGCTAGCCAGTATGTTCTCGTTTTGCAAAAGCAGAAAGTTTGCAAACTCAGATTGCTTCTTCTCATCCTATTGTATTTTCTTCAGGAAAACTTCCCACATACTGTATGTCAGTGGTTCTCAACCTTCCCAATGCCACGACCCTTTAATACAGTTCCTCATGATGTGGTGACCCCCAACCATAAAATTGGTGTCTCGGTTCCTAAGACCATCGAAAATATGTGTTTTCTGATGGTCTTAGGTGACCCCTGTGAAAGGGTCATTCGATCCCCAAAGGGGTCCCCGACCCACAGGTTGAGAACCACTGCTGTATGTGATTGGGGATTTTTAGCAATGTGCAACAACTTTGAAGACCGCATAACAGAGGTGGCATTCAGCAGGTTCTGACCAGTTCTGAAGAACCGGTAGTGGAAATTTTGAGTAGTTTGGAGAACCGGTAAATATCACCTCTGGCTGGCCCTGCCTCCATCTATTCTCTGCCTCCCAAGTCCCAGCTGATTGGGAGGAAATGGGGATTTTGCAGTAACATTCTCCTGCCACACCTACCAAGCCATGCCACACCCACCAAGCCACAGCCACAGAACTGGTAGTAAAAAATTTTGAATCCTACCACTGCAGCACAAGTGCTAAGACTGGAATTCTGTATCAGAATTCATAACTCAAGGGAACAGCCTGTGTGCAATGCTTCGTTAATTAAATTCCAGAAAACACCTTGGTGCATGCATCGCTCTTCCTTTTCACAGTGTTGTCCTTCCTTACAGCATTAAAATCGTAATATCTGATCCTGGAGAAGCTTTCAAATGCATATTTTCTCTTTTTCACCCAATAAACAATAAATATCTTACTATGCGCTGTAGCTTTCTCCCAGTTCTAAAGATGGGGCAAAGGTTGGTGGAGAACAGCGTGCAATTTCGATTCATTCTAAAATTAAATATTTCAGGGGGAAAGGGCATGCAAACAAACAAATAACCCAACTGGGGGGGAAAAAGAGGACTGACAACTGAGGCAGAAGGTAGCAATTTAACTGAAGCAAGCAAATCAATCACCAAGTCACAGCAGCTGGCAGCCAGGAAGAAGATTATTGATTCCTCTAATACCTTGATACCGTAAGGCATAAAAAAAAAATGAACTAAATATGAACAGTTCACCTTTAGTAGTCTTTCCAAACTTAGTGCTTTCCAGATGTGAACTCGGGAAATGTTGCTGGGGGCTTCTGAGAATTGGACTCCAGCATGCCACAAGCATGTCATGTTGGAGAAGAAGGTTTGTAATCCTTTTTGTCAACCTAGAGGGCTCTTGCTTCAACATCAGGAGACAAGAAGACACAGATGCTCCCAAACCACCACATGAACCTGGAGCTGTCATCTAACAAGTCAATGAAGAATGGAGGAGAATGAAAACCTGTCATTTGGAATTGGCAATGCATGTTCCTGTAGATGACCAGGCTGAGCCTGAGGGAGGGGCCAAATGTGTCATCAGTTTGGAATCCCTTTGTGCCCACAAGAGATCTAAGTGCAGCCCACCTTGAATTCTGTTCATTCTTATCTGCCACCAATTTGCCTTGAATGTTAGTAGTTCAGGTTCTTGTAGCGAGCTAGTATGGATTAAGGTGAAGGGTAAAGGAGTCCCTGCGGATTTTACTGCGCTAGTCATTGCTGACTATAGCATGTGGTGTTCATCTCCATTTTAAGGCCATTGAGCAGCACTGTCCAAATACATTTCAGTGGTCATGTGGCCAGCATAACATCACAGAGCACTGTTACCATTCCAATGAAGTGGTACCCATTTATCTCCTTGCATTTGCATGTTTTGAACTGCTAGGTTGGCAGCTGGGACGACGACGGGAGCTCACCCCGTCACATGGTCTCAAACCTTTCCAGCCAACAAACCCAGAGTCTTAACCACTGAGACACTGCAATGCCCAGTATGGACTAAACTTGTATTCATTTGAATCACCTTGGTTCTTGATTTCTTCCCTTTCATAAGACAAGAGATCCACCTAACTCTGTGCATTCCACTGTCAAACTGTTCCATCCAAGTCTGTGCCTTCCCATTTTCAGCCTCCCCTTTGTAGTCAAACCGCAGCTTACTATAACTCTAACTGGCACAAACTCTTCCACAAATGGCACTGCAAAGCTAGTTCAGCTAATTGTGACCCAGCCTTGTGGATACAATACAGCTTGGCCAACAGTGGCTTGTCAAGTTGCAATGGTTAACTATAGTTTATCAGAAACAAAGAAATGGACTAGGAAATTTACCATTCTGCTTTGGATGGCAACATGGTTTGACCAAGATGCAATAATAAACTATGTTTTATCACAATTCAAGATATCAACTCGGAAATCAATGCAAGCAAAGAGAGAGAAAAGATAGATTTAGACAAACTGGAACAGATTAAGAAAAAGCAACCACTGGAAGTTAAGGTGACTGGGGAATATGATAGAACTTTTACAAAAGCAGACAGAGGCTTAAAGGTCTTAAGTGATAGGAAGGAAGATTCCAACTGAATTTTAAGATAAATTTCCTTATGGTAACAACAGTTCAACAACGGAGCCAATTATTGTGTAAGAGGTTCCCGTCTGTCACTCATAATGGCTCCTTTCTTAATAATTATAACAATAATTTATTATATTTATAAACCACCCCCTCTCCCCAGAGGGACTCAGAGCGGTGTACAGGAAAATTAAAAACCATCTAAAAACATACCATACATAACAAAATTAAAAACGAATTAAATTAGCCTGTACTAAAATTTTAAGAACAGTTAAAATAGCAACCCATTAAAACCAAATAAAACAATTTGAAAATACAGACTCTATAACTTTATAAACAGAACCATTCACGAAATGCTAAACCATAGCTTGTGTTTAGACCACCATTTTTATGTGCCATGAGAATGGAGCCCAACCTGATTTCCCACTGCCATTATTACCATCCCTATAAATCAGAAAAATATAAAAGCTAAACATGCATTCTTAGAAAACTTTCCCAACCTTTTTCTTTCTTTTTTTTTTAAAAAAAAGCCACTATTGATAAACCTTCCCTGTGCCAATAAATACCATGAAATTCTTCTGCTTGGATAACTAATTGGTCATAGAAAAGGAAGCAATAGAGTGTTTCATTATTTCTTATCTTAGAAGTCATCAACCGCACTAGAATAGAATAGAGCTGGAAGAGACCTTGGAGGTCTCCTAGTCTAACCGCCTGCTCAAGAAGGAGACCCTATACCAGTGATGGCGAATCTTTTCAGCACTGAGTACCAAAAACTAGGGCGTGCATGCGCACCAGAGCCCCAGAAATGTGAATACCAGCTGGCCAGTGCACATGTGCGTGCTGACCACCTGGTCTTCGGTTTTTCAGTGCTCCAACACACATGAAGGTGGCCGAAATCAGAAGAGCAGCTGGCGATGGTGCGCACGTCCACAGAGAGGGTCATAGGTTCGCCATCACAGCCCTATAATATTTCAGACAAATGACTGTTCGGTCTTCCAATGAGGACACACCCACAACTTCTGAAGGCAAGTTGTTCTACCTCATTGTTAGGAACTTTCTTCTCAATTCCAGGTTGCTTCTCTCCTTCTCTTCCATCCATTGTTTCTTGTCCTGCCTTTTGATGGTTTGAAAAATAAATTGATCCCTCCTCTTTGTGGCAGCCTCTCAAACACTGGAATACTGCTATCATGTCCCCCCTGGTCCTTCCTTTCTCTAGACTGGCCAAACCCAAATCCTGCACTATTCTTTGTATGTTTTAGTCTCCAGGCCTTTAATCGTCTTGGTTGCTCTTCTTTGCACTTTTTCCCAAAGCTCAACATCTTTTTTGTAACGTGATGACCAAAGCCAGATGCAGTATTCCATCACCGAAAACACGTACAACTTTCTTTCCTTGGCCCAAAAATTTTAATACAAGGAGATGCCAACACCATGCTTCTCCGAGTGCAGCTTTTTGGCTGACCTTTGATCCCCATTTCACTGAGTCTCAGATCCAGAGTCTCATATTTTCTTGGAAAGCAGTGTCACGGGAGGTTGAGAGAGAGAGACAGAGAAAGAAGGCGATGATTCAGCCTCCCTGAATCTTAGCGAAGGGTAGTCTTGGCAGCTTCAAGCTGAGCTGATGTCAATAAATTACAAGGCAGAACCTCCCAAGAATGAAGTGACACTGCATTGATGCCTTTGTGTTTTCCACCAGGCCTGAGAAGGTAGGATGTTTTATTGGTTTTCAAGCTATCAAGGCAATTAAAAGGCAAGGAGCTCATTTGATGCACTCCCTCCATTTTATGGGGTCTATTCTATGGAGTGGGGAGCTCAGTTTTAGCTCAGCCAGAACTAATTAAACAAGGAACATATTCCTGGGGGGGAGGGGGGGTTGTAGGAGAGGAGGTGCCATAGTGGAACGAGCCAAACAATCTGGCACAAGACAGAGAGCTCCTTCTTTGGTGAACATCATCCATAACCAAAGAGAAGGTGTGTTTCAATTCTGAAGTACCTTAGAACAGAGGTCTCCAACCTTTGCAACTTTAAGTCTGAAGGACTTCAGCTCCCAGAGTTCTCCAGCCAGCAAAGCTGGCTGGAGAACTCTGGGAGCTGAAGTCCTTCAGACTTAAAGTTGCAAAGGTTGGAGACCCCTGCCTTAGGAGATATTTGTGATCGCTTTCTCTTCTTAAACTCTAGTCTGTGTATAACAGTTTATAGAGGGAATGGGGTGTTAGAGTCCTTGAGTGGGAGAGTCCATGATGCCATGCAGGAGGGTTGTCATGCATAATCCTCTGCATTTAAAACAGAGGTGGGTCAATGGTGCTAAATTGTGCGCAGCTCCTAAGCCATTTTTTTATTTTTTTTGCCATGACAAAAAGAACCGTATTGGTTGACAATCAATACTTAGATCAGTGGTAGTCAACCTGGTCCCTACCGCCCACTAGTGGGGCATTCCAGCTTTCATGGCGGGCGGTAGGGGTTTTGTCCGATACTGAAGCACTTTCCTTTTTTTAATTTAATCGACTTCCCTACTTTATAAATCACCATTACTGTGGAACCGGTGGGCGGTTAGAAAATTTTACTACTAACAGAGATACAAAAGTGGGCGGTAGGTATAAAAAGGTTGACTACCCCTACCTTAGATCCTTGCACCACCAACCTTCTGAGATAGGTTGGGTAGAATTAAGAGAGTGCTTGGATCATCATGATAAGCTCACTTAATGGCTGATGGGGATTTCCAGCAAGCTTTCCTCAGTTCAGGTCCAACTTCTTATTCATTAGGCATGCTCAGTGATGGGTTCCTACTGATTCGGACCAGTTTGGCTGAACCAGTAGTGGGGACTGGCAGTGACCTATGCCCGCCATGCCCCTGAACTGGTTCTCCAGGCAGCGCCATATGCGCCGCCATCTTGTTTTTCACTTCTGCGCATGTGCAGAACAATTTTTTTTTTTTTAATTGAAAAAGTTTTATTGAGTTTACATTTTTTGTGGGGTAGGGTAAGGGTTACATAGAAATTTTGAGAGTGGTCACGTCAAAGTCGTCGGCTCCTCCGGAACCTCAAATTACATTATTAAAAAGAAAGAAAAGAAACATTTCACATAACACTACAAGCTGGGAGCAAGTACATATTCCTAAATTTTTCAGTTATATACTGTCAGTCAATTGCAAAAATCCAGATTACAAATATCATACAATATTACTCAAAAGAAAAACCAGGGCAAAGTTATTTTTTAGATCTAAGTCTCTTGGCAATTGTATCTTCTCCCTTCTCCCCCGGGCCCCCAGCGGGCGGGGCCATGGCTCCCCCTGCCCCCCCTGGATCTTCTCCCAGGACAGAGGAATGTTTTTTAAGAAAGGCTTCCGCCTCAGCAACTGTTTTAATCTTTACTCTACCTCCTTCCCAGAACACCAGCATCCCTTCGGGTATCACCCACTTGAACCAGATCCCATGATCAAACAATGTTTTAGACAAGAAGGAAAATTTCCTTCTGGCTTCTCTAATTTTTCTTGGAATCTGCTTCAAGATGGTAATCTCCTTTTGTTGGTAAATCATAGGACTCCCTCTTTGCGCCTTCAAGATTTCCTCTCTGGTTGACCTTCTAACAAATTTTACATGTATCTCTCTGGGTACTTCATTCATCCTAGCATATGCAGAATTTATTCTGTAGACTAGGTCAATGTCCCCTCTGATCTCATCTTTAGGTTTATGTAAATAGTCTGCAATAATTGTACTCATAAGATCAGGGAGACATTCACCATCCATCTCAGAAACATTCTGGAATCTCAAAAAATATGTCATCCTTTCCAAATCAATCCTAGTCACATGCGCATTTATTTCCACAACCTCATTAGAAACATTTTTAATCTCTCCCTTAGCCCCCTCCAGCCCCCCTTTCAATTCTTCATTCTTCTGTGTATTCTCAAGCACTTGTTTTCGAGTGTCCAATAATTCCTTTTTAAAGTTGACATTTTCTGCCCTCTGAGCCTTAATTTCTGATACCAAATTTTGTATAACAGTTTCAAGGGCAGTCATTCTTTGTTCAAGGCTTGCGAGCGTTGCTTCTTGTGCCATGTTTAGCTATTAAAATCCGTGCCAGTAAAATGGCGTTTTTAGGGTGGGGCTGGTAAGGCAGATCAGGAGTCCAGAGTTCTCAAAGTTGTACAGCTGCAAAATTCAGAAACCAACAGAGAAACGCTTTTCCAACTCCATAGGTATAATAACGAAGGCAATCCAGCAGAACAATTTTTAATGCACTGTGCATGCACCTGTGCACGAGCAAACCAGCAGTAGCGCCTGCCAGAACTCACCGTTGGTGTCTCCCAGCCAGTAACATGGAATGTCGTTCTTAGAGTGGAACAGCACAGTTTTAGAAAGAAAACAAGGAATTCTAACTCCCCCAAAGCAGGAAAAATAGAAGAACCTTGGCTAGGCCCACAAGTATGACATGTCAACCTTTGAGGTAGGCCAGGTCAGGAAACAGACACTAGAAATATTAGAACTCTGATGATAGAGGCTATAATTACGGGATCTTGAAAACCTGAGAACATTTCCCTTTCCCTCCGTCCTATACCAAAGAAAGTCAAGACGGTTCAATCTTGAGTTTCTTTCTCACACCTTCCTTGTTTTCCCAGAGTTCGTATTTTTCCCATGGTTGCCACATATTTCTTTCAAGAGCATCTCAGAACTCTTCTGAACCTTTATTTTTATTTTACTTTTTTGTCCTATCCATTGTAGGCTTTAATCCTTCAAGGGCAGTCTCCAGTCTTCAAAACATTGCCCGAAGCATCCCTGATTCCATTTCTAACTTTCAAAATATTGCAACACAAAGATGATAAAAAAATATGTAACCCAACATACTGGCCCTTGCTTCACCTTAATTACAAAATCACTCCACTGTATTTCATTAGAGCAGGGAAAAATATGATCAGCCAACTTGGTATGCCTTGTCTAGACATTGCTTTCTCAAGGCTATGATTTTTTCCAGTTGCAATGGATGGCTGTGGAAGTTGGACCCTAAGAAAAGCTGTGTGCCAAAGAATGGAGGCCTTTGAACTCTGGTGCTGGAGAAGACTCCTGCGAGTCCCTTGAACTACAAGGTAATCCAACCAGTCAGTCCGAGAAGAGACCAATCCTGACTGCTCTTTAGAAGACCAGATCCTGAAGAGGAAACTCAAATACTTTGGCCACCTAATGAGAAGGAAGGACTCCCTGGAGAAGAGCCTCATTCAGGGAAGAATTGAGAGCAAAAGAAGAAAGGGACAGCAGAGAATGGGGTGGCTGGATGGAGGCACCAAAGCAATAGGTGTGAGCTTGAATGGACTCCAGAGGATGGTAGAGGACAGGAAGGCCTGGAGGAACGTTGTCCATGGGGTTACGGTGGGTTGTACACAACTTCGCAACTAACAACAACAGACATTGCTAACTGTGAATGGTAGCTTCCGCATCATGTGCTGCCTGTGGTTTTCTTTAAACATGGTTCGAAGTGGCTAGTCCTTTAAAGAGAGCCATTTTATTCCATTTAATGAAAGAGAATTTAAGAATTAGTCTTAATTTTGTAAACCTCCCACTTAATGAGATGGGAAGAGTGTAGAAATTTGATGAATGTATATAAAATAAATGATGATGGATAAATATTTCAAACTGTCTTGAAGAAGTTATCCTGGGGAGAGCATGATATGATTGCATTTATTTAAGTCCACTTTGGCAAAAGAAGCATGGGAAAATGTTCTATCTTTAAGTACAGGTAGTGCTCAATTTACAACAGTTCATTTAATGAACATTTGAAGTTACAACGGTTTTTCACACTGTGACCATTGCAGCATCCCCATGGTCATTGGATCAAAATTCAGGCACTTGGCAATTGATTCATATTTATGGCAGCCGCAGTGTCCCAGGGTCACGTGATCACCTTTTGCGACCTTCTGACAAGCAAAGTCAGCGGAGAAGCCAAACTCACTTAAAAACCATGTTACTAACTCCACAATTACAGTGATTCACTTAAGAACTGTGGTTAGGGAGGTTGTAAAATGGGGCAAAACTCACTTAACAAGTGTCACCCTTAGCAACAAAAATTTCGGGCTCAATTGTGATCCTACGTCGAGATTTCCCTGTATGGAATCTATGAAATATGACTGCCATTAAATTCCAATGGGACGCAGTGGCTCAGTGGCTAAGAAACTGAGCTTCGTCAATCAGAAAGTTTGGCAGTTTGAACCCCTAGCATCGTGTGACAGAGTGAGCTCCCGTGACTTGTCCCAGCTTCTGCCAACCTAGCAGTTCGAAAGCATGTAAAAATGCATGTAGAAAAATAGGAACTACCTTTGGTGGGAAGGTAACAGCGTTCCACGCGCCTTCAGGGTTTCGTCACGCCCGCCAAATGACCTCAGAGATGTCTTCGGACAGCGCTGGCTCTTTGGCTTTGAAACGGAGATGAGCACTGCCCCCTAGAGTCGGAATGAATAGCACGTATGTGCAAGGGGAACCTTTTCCTTACCTTTAAATTCCAAAGGAAGGGATAGAATTCCATACAGAATTTTCAGCAGTGGGTGTTCCTTTCATTAGTCAGTTTGTGTCTTTGCGCGATTGTTGTGCGACTGTTGAAAAACCTCACAAACATGGAAGAGAATTCCAAAAGGTCCTTTGGTGCCGAGCTGCAAAATATGATCCACCTTTCTAAGGAACGTGGCCTCTGCTTAATTATGGTTCTGCTTTGAAACTTCTTACGGACATTTTGCTCAAAACTGGGGGAGGGGGGGTACTCCGAAACTTTGATTTTTAGGATTTTAAAATGCTTTTGGTGATTGTCTTATTATACAAATGGCTTGAAATGCTGTGAAATGTAAAGCAAAAAGCTGAGGTTGTAATTTTTTTCATCTCAGGGCACTAAAAAAAGTCGGAAGTCTTTTTCTTCCCCCATTTTTCCATTTTTTTCCCCCTCACTCTCTTTTTTGCTCTTTTCTTTCTTTCTTTCTTTCTCCTAGTTGCCTCACTTTTGTTGTTGCTGTATTTTTTAGCTCATAATGAAACTTAATAACATTAAAAAAAAAAAAAAAGCAGCGGGGCCTTTGCCCCAGCCAGGCTTTTAAAATCTAGGATTCTTCTGTCCAATTTGGCAGCAAGTATCTTTATCCCCCAATCTAAACTTCGTAAGGTTTAAACACACTTATATTTTCTTTGTCTTACACCAGTAAACAAAAGGTTCCCAGGCGATTTCTAATTATAGAAGGCAAGTTTCCATGCCTTCAAAGCAATGGCTGCCAAAATCTAGGAGAAGCCAGAATAATTATTAACCCAAAAAGGTGCCATTAAAAAAACTCTACTCAACTGATGTTCACATTTTTCTTTCATGCAACAGAGACACAGGAAGAGACAAAAGCTATTACTTCAGGCATCTGGTTTTAAAGCAGGAGGATTGAGACTGTGGGAAGCATCCCGCCCCCCTCCTAGAATGAAATCTTTTGGGAAATATATTTTTTTAAAAAGGCAGAACGTTACATTTCCCTAATGGAGGAATGGAGAAACATGCTCTTAAAGACAGAAAGCAGCCCCCGGGGTTTCTTAATAGCCCACAGCAGATGCCAGCACTTACGGAGATAAAAGAGCTTATGGAAAGAGGCAGCCAACTGTCTAGATGGCTCTGTTCATAAGCAAAGCAAATACTGCAGGCTGAAAATCCATTCGAGACAGGATATTTCAAAACTCCTTGCAGCAAAATTTGACCGCTAACAACACAGAGGGATGGGATTAGAAAGCAGCCCCTCACCCAAGATCCAACACAGGACGAAAGCCGTTAGCCACAATAGGAATTGCGCAACAGTCTTTCAGAACACAATCCCCTTCATTGCACCTGTACCCCCAGAACAGTTCAAACTTCAAAGCCACAGAAACCTATAATAAAGATCCATCCACTCATTCCACCAGTTGTTCAGCTGACTGAGAACTGCTGTTGGTTCTGTTCATCATTAAACCTTCTTTCCAATCAGCCTCCATGTCGTTTCCACCGTCTTTCTCCCAGGTTGGAACTGAAGAAATGGATTTTCCTTCCAACAAAACAAAGTTGAAAACTATACCAGCTGGGATTTCCCCTGCCACAGCATCCGCAATCTTGTTAAACCCCCAGGCCACATGGCATCGTCTGGTGCAGCAGCCTCAAATGGTATGAATTCTCAAGGCTTTTGGTGAAACAGCCGGAAACGTCAAAAATCTCACCCAAGATTACAAGGTTCTCACATAAAAGTGTGTGATTGCTGAGAAAAACCTAGGAAATCACCATCTTTCATAAGGTCGAGATCCACAAATATTTCACTGTTTCTACACTAGAACTTCTGCGAAATCATCTACATCAGGGTTGTCCAACTTTCTTCATATCTTCAATGGCTTTGGATGACATCTGATCCTTTCTGACTATGGCTTCTTCTTCTTCTTCTTCTTCTTCTTCTTCTTCTTCTTCTTCTCCTTCTCCTTCTCCTTCTCCTTCTCCTCCTCCTTCTCCTCCTCCTTCTTCTTCTTCTTCCTCCGATGCTATCGGGCACTGCACACCAGAACAACTAGCCACAAGGACAGTTTTTCCCCGAATGCCATCACTCTGCTAAACAACTAATTCTCACAACACTGTCAAACTATTTACTAAGATACTATTACTATTATTCTTCTCATTCTTCCTATTACCTATCTCCTTCTACTTATGACTATAACCTTCCTGCTTGTATCTCTATGTTTTATATTATTTTATTTGTTTCCTCATGTGATTTGATGGCTTATTTAGCAACCTATGACTATCACTAAGTAGTGCATCTTATGATTCTTGATGCATTTATTTTTTTTCTTTTTATGTACATTGAGAGCATAGGCACCAAAGACAAATTCCTTGTGTGTCGATTCACACTTGGCCAATAAAGAATTATATTCTGTTCTATCCTATCCTATCCTATTCTATTCTATTCTATTCATGCATATTAATCCTCTTCACATTTAAAAAAAACACCTCAATACCACAGTTATTTATTTATATCTTGACATGAATTCTGTCCCCTTATTTGGATTTCGAAGAAGCAGAGTAGAAAAAATATTGACATTTTTTACAATTTGGTGTTGGAGAAGACTCCTGGGGATACGGCCAAGAAAACAAACACACAAATCATCAAATAAATCAATCCAGAGTTCTCACACAAGGAACAAAAAGCAAGTGTGAATTATCCTACTTTGAACACATTATGGAAATGCCTTGCTTTCTGGAAAAGGATCTAACACTGGGAAAGGAAATCAGAAAGTGAAAAATGACAAACACTAAAGATGGATGGACTTAGTTACAGCCAGGGGTGGGATTCAGCCGGTTCACACCAGTTCAGGTGAACCAGGTGTTAATTTTGCCTCCGGTTCACCGAACCGATTGTTGCAAGGACCGTCTGGCCCAGCCCAGCCCACCCTGGCCACCGAGGAGTCTCCATGCATCCCATTCATCATGCCAGGTAAGTGCAGGGCCTGTGCAGATGCTCTGGGTGTGTGTGAAAATTGAGCCTCCCAAAAGTCTGGAAACAGCCTGTTTCTGGCCTCCAGAGGCTCTCTGGAGCCCAGGGGAGCCCGTTTTCACCCTCCTGAAGGCTCGGGGAGAGCCTCTGGATTCCAGGGCAAAACATGGGCCTAGCGAAAGTACTGGAAGTCCCAAAATGGGCCCGTTTCTGTCCTCCGGAGCCGGGTGGAGGCTGTTTTCACCCTTCCGGAGGCTCGAGGAAAGCCTTTGGAGCCTGGGTAGGAAAACCCCCTTCCCCACCATGGTACAGGATGCAGAGTAGGCCACGCCCACCATGGTCACGCCCACCCAGCAATCAGTCAGAGAACCTGTTGCTAATATTTTTCAACCCTACCCCTGGTTACAGTGTTGATGAGTGCACAATTGGAAGACTTGAAAGTCCAGGATAGGGACAGATTGTCATGGAGAAAATGTGTCATTGAAAACAACTTGTTAGCACATAATCAAAGTATTGTCAGGCATCAAGAATCAGGATCATCCCTTAGGCTGAAGCACAGAAGATGCATTCAAGCCAACACACAAAAATTCTAGTCAAGTAATGCTCAGCGCAATTGGCGCCAGATAACGGTCAATGGAATTCAAGAGGGATTGGAGTTGAACCACTTATGGTAACACAATGATTCTAAGCTGATGGTGCATTTAACTCTGCTCTTCCCCCCTCCCCTGTTCTGCTTGCTCTTCTCCTACAGGTATCTCTTTATTACAAGCGCAGATTTTATTGCATTCCAATCTTTATATACTAACTCTCAAACTAAATAACAAACTATTTTAAATATTTAAAATAGGTCACTAAATATAAGCTGGTTCTTGTGGATGGGGAACCATTTCTTTGCTTAACCCGTTTGACCTTCATTCTCTACTTAGAGATTTAGAGTAAAAGGCCAGGAGAGGGTCGTAAAATGCAGCTGAACATTGAGCCCATGGGACCATAATTCAGTGGGGAGAGCATATCTTTTGCATTCTTCAAGTTCAAAGGTTCATCACAGGAAAAGGTGATGAGAAAGACCTCTGCCTAGTATCCCAAAGGATTCCAGCCAATCAAAAAAAAAGTGACATTTCTGGGCTGGGTAGATAAACCATTAAACTTGGGGAAAAAGAAGATGCCTAAATTATATTGCCTTTCCAGATTTCACTGGAGAAGTTGTTGCAACAATTCATCAAGATTAGAAGAAGCTCAGGAAGCTCAAACTGCCCAAGGAGCTGCTGATTCAGTTCTGCAGAGGAATTATTGAGTTTGTCATCTGCACCTCCATAACTGTCTGGTTGGGTTCTGCAACCCAACAAGACAGACCCAAACTTCAGAGGATAATCAGCACTGCAGGAAAAACAATGGCTACCAATCTGCCTTCCATTGAGCACCTGTATACTGCACTAGTCAAAGAGGGCCATGAAAATATTTACAGACCCCTCACATCCTGGACATAAATTGTTTCAACTTCTACCCTCAAAATGACGCTATAGAGCACTGCACAGCAGGTCAACTAGACTCAAGAAGTTTTTTCCTGAACGCCATCACTCTGCTAAACAAATAATTTCCTAAACACTGTCAAACTACGTTTGCATTACTATTTACTAAGTCTGCATTACTATTATTATTAATCTTCTCATTGTTCCTATCACCCATCTCCTCCCACTTATGACTGCAGGACTGTAACTTTGTTGCTTGTATCCTTACAATTTATATTGATGTTGATTGTTTCCTGATTGCTTATTTGCACCCTATGACTATCATTAAGTGTTGTACCTTAAGATTCTTGATGAATGTATCTTTTCTCTTTATGTACACTGAGAGCCTATGCACCCAAGGCAAATTCCCTGTGTGTCCAATCCCACTTGGCCAATAAAGAATTCTAACCATGCATAGCCAAATTCATGGGGCTCCCCTTGAGGTGCACCCGGAGGCTTCAGTTGGTCCAGAACGCAGCCGCGCGAGCAATAATGGGAACCTCTAGGTTTACCCACGTAACACCGCTCTTGCGCGAACTGCACTGGCTACCTGTCGTCTTTCGGGTGCGCTTCAAGGTGTTAGTCATCATCTTCAAAGCGCTCCATGGCTCGGGACCTAGTTATCTGCGGGATCGGATCCTGCCCCATACATCCTCACGGCCGATTCGCTCCCACAGAGAGGGACTTCTCCGGGTGCCGTCCACTAGACTCTGTCAGCGGGCGACGCCCAGGGGAAGGGCCTTCTCTGTGGCGGGCCCAGCCCTCTGGAACGACCTTCCCCCCGACATTAGGACAACTACGGACCTCCGCTCCTTCCGTTTAAAATTAAAGACACATCTTTTTCACCTGGCCGGCCTTGGGTAGTCTCATTTAAGATTAGGGGTTTTAAAGGGGGAATTTTAGTTTATGGGTTTTTTAGCGCAGGATTAATTTAATTCATTTTTAATTTTGTATTTTGTCTGTGGTTTTAATTGTATTTTTAAGTGCCTGTGCCCCGCCTCGAGTCCCTTTGGGGAGAGAGAGCGGGATATAAAATTAAAATTATTATTATTATTATTATTGACTCAGTGTTACTTTTCCATGGTTCCCTTCCAGCCACCAAAGGACTGTTGGTTGAACTTCGACCTTGTCACTGAATTATAGCCCTTATCTAGATGGACAATCATTGGGCAGAACAACAATCTCAATAAGCAAGCTTATTTCTATCTCTCGCAAGCAGAACTTCGACACTGGATGCCTTGTTAATCCTCAGAGCCAGACAAACCAGTTGGGAAGAAATCAAATGCCCCAGCTGGAGACATGGACAAAAGCCAAGAATCCATTCCCTGGGAAGGTTCAAAGAGTCTGCACGGATATATATTTTTATCTGATGGGAAATCGTGTTTAAAATAGAGGGGCAAACACTTGTTTCCCTTATTTTGCTTTGATAAAACACTGCAGTGGCTTCAGACTGAGCATAAAACATATCCATTTATGGTTCTAAGAAGCTTTTCTAGTCAACCTTGCATTATTTTTGTAGAAGAGGTCATGTCCCAGTGGCCCGAATATGCACTTCGCTGTAAAATGAGTCAAAAAGGAGAAGTCCAGTTTTTGCTCTGTGATTCTTTCCTTCCCATAACTGCACTGGCCGTTTAATTAATTTGACAAACTGGACTCATTCTATCTTTGCACTCTGTCTCTTGTTTTGGCTTCTATGGGAAATTTGACCCATCGGGCTTTTCTGCACTGACTCTTTAAGCATCTTGGTGACAAACGTCATGCCAATGGATGAAAAATCATCACCCTTTCCTTCCTTGCTTCCCTCATCTGCTCCAGTAACTTTCTTTCTCATTCTCCTCCCTTGTATTTTAATGTCACCCTTCTCTCTGAAAGTATCCTCCCGCCACTTAATTCCAAATTGCAACAGTTAATTATTAATCACTTTGTGCAACAGCTAACCTATCAAGTACTAGGAATTTGTTTTTTACAAGTAGAAAGGAAATTTCTTCATGCTGAATAAAGGGAAGGGAAGGGAAAAGGGAGGGAGGGAGGGAGGGAGGGAGGGAGGGAGGGAGGGAGGGAGGAAGGAAGGAAGAAAGGAAGGAAGGAAGGAAGGAAGGAAGGAAGGAAGGAAGGAAGGAAGGAAGGAAGGAAGGAAAACAAATTGTTGGAAATTAGCACCCACCCCTCTCCTAGAAGAATGAAATATTCTGGGAAATATTAAAAAGACAGAATATGATATTTCCCTGGGTAAGAAATGGAGAAATGTGTTTTTAAAGACAAAGCAGCTTCCTGCAGCTCCCTGCACCCATCCTCCCTTCAGGTCCAGAGTGATGGGATTAAGACATAATAGGATTAGCCCTCTACCCACCTCACCACACAGCACCTGGGAAGATTACATCACCTAGCAAGGCTCAACCAAGCTTGGGACTCAGGGCAGCCTACAGCTGTGATGGCAAACCTATGCCATGCATGCCCGAAGTGGCAATGCAGACCCAGTCACCAGACAAACACGGCGTCGCGCATTCCTCTTCTGGGTTTCTGGTGCGCATGCGATGATCAGCTGGCGTTCGTGCGTGCGGCAGTGCTGGAAACCGGAAAGGCTGGTCTTCCATTTTCCGAGGGTAGCACGCATGCCGGCCAGCTGATCAACATGTGTGCATGCGTGCCAGTAACCGGAAGTCTAGCTGGCTGGCGCAAATGTGCGCACCAGAAACTAGAAGTGCATTTTTTGGTGTGCACATTCCCCCTGGGCAGTTGCTCTTTGGGGGTCACATCCCAGATGAGTGTGTGCATGCTCCCTTTTTGCCACTTGGTGCCAAAAAGGTTCGCCATCACTGGCCTACAGAGTTTCCCCTGCATGGCCCCTTGGGAGTCTGACAACCAATCAGAATACAAGCTCAAATTCAAAAGTCCAGAGAGGGTATAAAATTCAGGCAGCCTCAGCATCTCTTCGCTTTTTTCTTCTACACCCAACATCTTCAAGGCACGTGGGCCTGTCCACCATTAAAACCATCTTTCCAAACAGCCACCATGCTTCCAGTGTCTTTCTCCCCACTTGGAACTGAACCCAGAAGGACGTTTCTTCCAACACTGTGAGAAAACCTGATGGGAAAAGCCCAGCCGAAGTTCATTTTCAACAGCCGGAGTAATCCAGCCTTGGAGCAGAGGAAAGAGGGAATCAAAGATTGAGTCTTTCATCTGGAAAGCCGCAAGTGCCGTCCAGCTAGTCAGGCTTTTAAAAAAGAAAAAAAAATGACGTAGCCATAGGGAAGAAAGATATTTCTCAGAAGTATATTTGTCAAAATCCTCCTTGGAGAAATCTCTTTTTGTAGGATTGGCATAGAAAGCGGCATTGTACCGAGTCAAACCAATTATCCATGTGGCTCAGCACCGCCTAGGACAGGGCGAGAAAACCTTTTCAAGCCCCAGGCTTCTCCGCACGGCCCCATGGGGAGACCCGAGTGCCACCCACACAAAAGACAGAAATGGCTGAACGCTCAAGTCATTAACAAGGCTAGCAAGACTTTGGTTGGTTCACCTCAAGATCTTGCAGGAGACTCTCCAGGGTGTTACAATCTCGGGAGATTAGCCTATTTCAAGAGCTCTGGGGCACTGAAAAGCAAATCGTTTAATTTTTTTTATCCATCCAAATACCAAATCCAAATACCAGTCACTGATTTTTTAGGATTCCTGAGAGTGCTTTATCACTAAACTGCAACATTCTCCTATTAGTGTTGACTTAATCATTACAATTTTTTAAAAGATACTTGAACATTTTGATGTAGATTATATAGAATGGAATGGAATGGAATGGAATGGAATGGAATGGAATGGAATGGAATGGAATGGAATAGAATAGAATAGAATAGAATAGAATAGAATAGAATAGAATAGAATAGAATTCTTTATTGGCCAAGTGTGTTTGGACACACATGGAATTTATCTTTGGTTCATAGGCTCTCAGTGTACAAAAAAAGACAAGATACATTCACCAAGAGTCATAAGGTACAACACTTAATGATAGTCATAGAGTACAAATAAGCAATCAGGAAACAATCAGTATCAATATAAGTCCTAAGGATACAAGCAATAAAGTTACAGTCCTGCAGTCATAAGTGGAAGGAGATATGTGATGGGAACGATGAGAAGACTAATAGTAATAGTAATGCAACCTTAGTGAATGCTTTGACGGTGGTGAGGAAATTATTTCTTTAGCAGAGTGATGGCGTTTGGGGAAAAAATGTTCTTGTGTCTAGTTGTCTTGATGTGCAGTGCTCTATAACATCATTTTGAGGGTAGGAATTTAAACAATTTATGTCTAGGATGTGAGGGGTCTGTAGATATTTTCACAGCCCTCTTTTTGACTCATGCAGTGTACAGGTCCTCAACAGAAGGCAGGTTGATAGCCATTGGTTTTTCTGCAATTCTAATTATCCTCTGAAGTCCGTGTCTGTCTTGTTGGGTAGCAGAGCCAAACCAGACAGTTATGGAGGTGCAGATGACAGACTCCATCATTCCTCTGTAGAACTGAATCAGCAGCTCTTTGGGCAGTTTGAGCTTTCTGAGTTGGTGCAGAAAGAACATTCTTTGTTGTGCTTTTCTGATGACGTTTTTGATGTTAGGCGTCCATTTTAGGTCTTGAGATATGATAGAGCCTAGAAATTTGAAGGTCTCTACACAACAGCCCAACTGTTTCAATGACTGTTCAATGATCCAGCTAGGAGATTCTGACCAGATTCCATCCAGATCTTATCAAAATTCAAATTGCTCCCACTTTGAAAATCTCGCCCTTTTTGCTCTGACTTCCTCCTCCGCTTCTAGAAAGCATACCAGGAAACGTTTTAATCGAAACAAAGTTGACTTCGGCAAGAAAAAATAGGTGCTTGTCCTGAGCTAAAGGATTTACTGTTGATACTGTCTTGTCTAGTATTGTAAGAGGTGGTAGTATGGGAGGGTTTCTCCTAAAGTCTACCACCACTTGAACTTTTTGATGCAGATTATATTAAATAGAAGATGGAGTCTAGGACTTGTGAATGATGTAATCATTCACGCCATTGTCTCTTGTGGAAATGTTTACCCGGTCCCAGAATTTTGCTATCTACCTACCTCTTTTTTAAAAGGTATGTTTTGTAGTGGGGCCATGAGGATTAGTAACATGATATGAAAAATTGGGAGCTCTCAGATTCAGAGGCATTTCCAAAGCCCATTTTTCCAATTCACCTTCTGCTGATTATCCTCTGTTTGTTTGACTGGGTCTGAAAGAGGGAATACCTGCCTTGCAATTCCTCATCCAGACACCCAAATTTGGAGATGCAAACTCAACTTCAACACTCAGATTCTCGGTGCTGCTTCCAAAGGAGCATATGTTTAATTGCACCCTCCTTCTCAGTAGCTGCTAATGCTCCATGCAGTGTCATTTACAGTATGCAAATATCCGTGTTTTCTTGCTTTCCTCTTCATTCACCACCACCCCCTTTTTTTTTCTTTACCATAATGATAAAGCCAGCAATTCGGAGTATTTTCTTAACCATTTATTTACACAGAAAACGTTAGGCACCTTCTAAACAAACAAACCATAAATCTAAATAACCAGCTCCAGAGAAGGGAAAACATCTGGACTCTCCAAACAAAGATAAGCCATCAATATGTTTAACATTTTTGTGGCCCCAAAATATGTCCATAATCATTTTCTTTTAATGACCCCATAATCCCTTGTGGGGGGGGGGGAGTCTGGGCAACTGAATGGGACTAGCAGTGTGTTTACTGGCCAGAAGCCTTTCCTATGCCAATGAGAAGTTTTGTTCCGCCGATATCTTCTCATTGTGTCCAGAGACAGAAGTACCTAGGATTGAACTCACAGCCTCCTGAGGATGAGACGAGAGGTCCACCTCTAGGCCACTGCGCCACTCCCCTCCCCCAAATACATCCATAATCCCTGAGCTAATTCATGAGCACCAGGGTAACTCCCAGAACATAGTCACTGCCAACGGAATGGTCATTGCCAATGCAATTTCATTATTGCAGCACCTAAAGGGGCAAGGATAAAGACATGTGTGTTACACGTTGCATTCAGCTTTCTCCTAATCTGACCTTCCTCGAGAAAGCTGGAATTAAAACTCACCAAATTTTGTGAGCAACAGGGTGGAGTTTGTAAAGAAGCCAGGGAGAAGGATTTCAACAGTTGCAAGAAAACATTACCTGCATATGGAACGCCAGTTTTGACTTTAAGTGATGCACTGAACAACCACAGCAAAAAAGACTGTAAAACTAGATGTAACTCACTTAATAAGTGCCTCGCTTAGTAATGAAAGTTCTGGTCCCAATTCTGGTCATAAGTCGGGAACCACCTGTACAGAAAATATATATTTGGAAGGTGAAATCCCAGAGAACTGAGAAACACCTGTCTATCACTCCATCGACATTCAGACCACCTTGCAACAAAGGCAGGAGATCTAATCTTCTAAGCTCTGGGTGAAGATCACAGCCTAGTCCAACCTTCTCCAACTGAGTGGCTTCCAGATATATTGGAAACACAACAGCCCAACAGTTTCAATGACTGTTTAATGATCCAGCTAGGAGATTCTGACCAGATTCCATCCAGATCTTATCAAAATTCAAATTGCTCCCACTTTGAAAATCTCGCCCTTTTTGCTCTGACTTCCTCCTCCGCTTCTAGAAAGCATACCAGGAAACGTTTTAATCGAAACAAAGTTGACTTCGGCAAGAAAAAATAGGTGCTTGTCCTGAGCTAAAGGATTTACCTTATCCAAACAAAAGCTACCTACATTTATGGCAATGAAACACACCAATGAAGCGGATAAATATATATATATTTTTAGGAATAAATAACAATAGAAGAAATGCCCATTTTCTTTTCAGAGCACGTTTCCTTTCCAACAGACAGGCAGGCAGGCAGTTTCAAACAACTCCCTGGGCACTAATTTTCAAATCTAAATTCTATTCAAATACTGCCACTTGGGGAAAAAAAACATTGCTAATTCAAAATTCGAGGAAACAGTTGTTATTATTTTCACCACTCTTTTATTGGTGCATTTGATAGCAATGTTAAAGCATTTTTTAAATTTTACTTTTCAGGGAGTGTGTGTGTCTGTGTGTTTGTTTTGCTCATTTTCTGCTTCACTCTGAAATCACAACAATCCTTAGATAAGATGACACTGATTTATGTGCAACCAGCAGATGGAGCTAAAGACTTAACATTTGACCAATGCTTTTCCCTATGGGGGTCCTCTTTTCCCTACTGCCTCTAAATGTCTCAACATTTTTGCATTATTATTACTATTTTGTCAAAAGTATAGAAGAGAAACCTTAGGTTAATTAAATCACAAACTACATAAAGGAACAAACAAACATCCAATTACGATCCACATGGAAGGAAAAGTAAGGCAAGGTGCTTGAGAGTAAAAAGCACCTTGGAGTTTTAATTTTAAAAAAAGGCAAAGATTTTATAACTGTTGCAGACAAACTGTCAGGCACAAGAAATCAGGAGTTAGGATAGAGTTCAAAAGCAGGATAAAAATCAATGGTTTTTTTTAAAAAAAATAAAAGGATAGGATTTGTTTTATTTAAATTTGATTTTTTTTTAATTTAAATTTGATTTTTTTTATTTTTATCAAATTTATTTTAATAAAATGCTTTGGGAGTAAAAATCTATCTAAGGATATTTTTCTATTTAAGATACATTAATAATTTAGTTTATTCAGCATGAAACGGAGCTTAGTTATGTAGCAGGAGGCTGTAGATTTTTGCAATATTGGGACTGTCGGTGAGTCTACAGCGGATCAGAGGAGGAGCCACAGAGGAACAGAGGTGACAGTGGCTCTTTTAAAAGTATGATTTAAATTGAGTTGATTCCAACCAAGCCTTTTTAGTAGCGATTTAAACTGTGATTTAAATCGACTTCATGTAAATCGAATCCACCCTGTTCAAAAGTACTATAAATTTATTTCATGCCACCCATACACAAGGATCTGATCTACTAATGGTCAAGGCAAAATTGGCACCAAATAGACATCGAGGGAGGCTGGACTTAAGTCTCTGGTGGGAGTGTAGCGATTCCAAACTGATGGCGCACTTGACCCCACCCTTGATCTCAGTCTGGCCAACTCTAAATATACCTTCAGCCTATTTTTCTGCTTCTCAACCTCAGCGACTTTATGATGCACGGACTTCAAATCCCAGAATTCCACAAGTTAGCAATTTCAGGAGTTGACATCCTCACACCTTAAAATTGCTGATGGTGAGATACGTTGCTCAGTGATGATATTGTTGCCATGTTCAGACTAAGTCAGAATCTTGGTAACGCCAAGTCCATCTCACTGATTTTGACGGCAGCTTACATGCAAGCAACTCTCACCATACAAATAGGAAACAGATCTGGTTTTGACATTAAGTATACAGGATGTTATGAAATTAATCCTGTTTCTTAAGAACTAGGACTTCGCTTGTTGCCATGAGTTATCTGGGGAAATTCATGTCAAGCATACGTCAGGCAAGCGGCTCTTCCTAAAACTACTGAGAGGTGCTACATTTCTGTATACGTAGCCCTGTGGTTTTGCACATTATCTGACCCCAGGAACATGCACAAAAACAGTCCTCACGCTGTGATGTCACGGATCCCATAATATAAAGACGTGAAACAAGATAACCACTCGGTCTCTTTGGTCGGAGAGCTCAATTGAGAGCTTATAGATGGAACATCTCAACTGGTGAGCAGTGACATTAAATTATTTATATGTAATTGTTCTGACCGAGGCTTCCCAAGAGCATGAAGCAAACTCCTTGTCCTGACAAAAAACCCTTTTATGAATTGACTGTGAATTCTGCTCATTCGCATCCAACAAAGTCTTTCAAGGGAGGATTTATGGTCACAGACATTATCTGGTTTGGAGAGCTGACAGGCTGATATCCGCAAAACTTGGCAAGGAGTCTCCGGAGAGTCACAAACCAATTAATCCAACTAATTATCTCCTGCAAACTCCACTCCCCTTTCGCTCCTCTTTTATTTCCTCTGGGAGGGGCCATTCATCGTCCACCTGTGGCCTTACTCCCTGTTCTTTAGCTGTTCCCTTCATTTAGCAATTCTGCGCACACTCACACTGGGAACAGGCTCCAGCTGTTCGTCTGCCTTACTGATGTCTGACTCTGAAGGCAGCTGATAACTGGCAAATGGCTCTGGCCGCCCCTCTGTGTCCAACACACAGCCCTCATCAGAGCCTTCCCCAGACTCCAGGACTGGCCCAAGTTTCTCCCCAGCCTCCTCACTGTCCGAACCTGCTGCCAGCTCTGCTGGCCACTGTTGGGCCACAACAGTAATGTCTCTAGTCTTAAAACAAAAAAGCATGAGCTCTTTAGAAATCAGGAAGTTATATTTTAAAAATGCTCACTTCCAAATGGACTGTTTGGGGTTTGCTCAGAATTAGCATACCTCTCCGTGCATACCTATTCTACCTGTACGTACATCGATGTGTATTCTATGGCCAAGATAGAGAGGAAGCCCAGTCACAGAAGCCTTCATCGGAACCCAAATAATCTGCATATGTTTAAAATCCCGACCCTTTGCTCTCGCAGTTCGCTGCTTTAGCATTCTTTTTACTAGAATGAATTCTTCTTCTTCTTCCACATGTGGCAATAAATTATCTGCCACAGGGGATTGAGGCTGGGATATTTAACAAGAAAAAGGCTTCCCTGTTTAATATTTCTACAGGCCTGTCCAAACAGGAAGACCTTAAAGTGTTTCCTGAACACCTGCAAGAGAGCACTGGGGTAGATTTCTGTTACCCAGATTGATCCAAGCATTCTAGCTCACCATCAAACATTTCTTCAATGTGTTTTGGGGGGTGCGGGAATCAGAGTCACCACATCTCACCAAAAAAAAGAAAAAAGAAAACTGACTCTAAAATATGTGGGCTACGTGTTATCTTTGTAACACAGAGAGCTTCAGAATCTGCAATTCCAACCTCATCGCACAGCTTTTAAACTTTCCCAGATGAAAAGTTTTACTGGCTCAGTTTTATGAACTCTATTTTGATGTTCCACAATCAGCGTTTAAGAGCTAAGAAGACGTTTTTCTGCTGCAAGATCATTGCTGAGATTTTAGTTCTGCAATGAATGATGATGTTGTGGCCTGCGAGAGGAGCTGGCAGCAGATTCGGACAGGGAGGAGGTTGGGGAGGAACATGGGCCAGCCCTGGAGTCTGGAGCAGGCTCTGATGAGGACTCTGTGTTGGAGGCAGAGAGGGGGCCAGGGCCGTCCGACAGTTATCAGCTGCCGTCAGAGTCAGACATCAGTGAGGCAGACAAACAGCTGGAGCCTGTTCCCAGTGTGTGCATGCGCAGAGTTGCCAGACGAAGGGAAGAGCTAATGAACAGGTGTCGACTTGGGAATAAGGCCACAGGTGGACGGTGAATGACCACTCCTAGAGAAAATAGGAGCATAAGGGGAGTGGAGTTTTGCAGATATTGGCCTGTCAGGTCTTCAAACCAGATAAGATCTGTGACTGTAAATCCTCCCTTGGAAGTGTATGAGCAGAATTCAGTCAATTAATAAAAGGGGTTTTTGTCGGGACAAGGAGTTTGCTTCAGGCTCTTGGGAAGCCTCGGTCAGAACAGAGGATGAGCTACTAGTGGGATGGCCTGTCTCTTATGGCTGCTGCCATCCCAGATCCAGCAGGATTGGCCCGCTCCTGGTCTCCGCAGAGAAACAGAGCCACCCTGCACAACCCAAGAGATGTGTCTCCTCCGTTGTGGTAGGTGCTGTGGAATTGACTCCCCTCAGAAATCTGAATAGCCTTGACCCTTTTGAAAATACATAAAAGCCAAGTGGCTTTTCCCTTAAGTCTGAGAGCACCAGGAGATTTGGAGTGATACGTGAGATGCCTCAGCTTATTATATATCATGTTTGGTTTTAATTGCAGTCTTCCAATATCTCAGGGGTTGCCACAAAGAAGAGGGAGTCCAACTATTCTCTAAAGCACCTGAGGGCTGAACAAGAAGCAACAGGTGGAAACTAATCAAGGAGAGAAGCAACTCAGAACTGAGGAGAAATTTCCTGACAGTTAGAACAATCAATCAGTGGAACAGAAATTGTCTCCAGAAGTTGTGAATGCCCCAACACTGGAAGTCTTCAAGAAGATGTTGGATATCCATTTGTCTGAAATGGTATAGGGGTTCCTGCCTAGGCAGGGAGTTGGACTAGATGACCTCCAAGGTCCCTTCCAACTCTGCTATTGTATTATTGTATTAATTGTATTTTTGGTTGCTGTTGATTGGTTTGCATTACAGGTAGTTCTTGACTTACAACTTCAAAGAAGAATGGCTGTAAGTCCTGATGATCATAATAAGTTCCTCTTGCCTGGTTGGAGTGGACAAAGTAATAGCCAACCAAATGGTGATGTTATCATTAATTACAGACTCATACAACTGTCAAGTTGGAAGGTGTAGGAGGACGATTGGCAGAACCTAAGGTGGAGTTGAAAGAGGGACCAGCCCAGAATCCTTGTGTAGACCCAAGCGAACTAAGTCCAACCCCCCTTGAATTCCATGGGTCCTTATTTAATGCTTAGCAGGTGCTAACCTTTGGTTGAAAAGATTCCTGCGCATAGGCTGTTTAGCAATAAATCAGTTCAACTGGACTTTCTCATGTGGACCTGGTCTTTCATGCCTGACAGAAGGGGCTACAAAGGTCATCCAATCCACCTTTCTTCAGTGGGCAGGAAAATCAATTAAACCTTTCTTGAGCGATGGCTCTTCAGCCTCCACTTAAAAGTCCCCAGAGGAGACAATTCCACAACCTCCCTCTTCTTCTTTCCTCTCTTCTCTCTTACTATCAATAATACTAGAACAAACACCGCATAACTCCAGTTCAAATCCAAGTTTTGTATCCTGCCTTTCTCTGAACTATAAACAACACTTTTTCCAAATCCACTTTGTCTATAATTAGCCGCTGTTTCTTGGTGGATTTGTTCATGCAAAAGTGTTGGACCTATGAAGGTCAAAGGCCTATTTGGATCTCACTAACTCCACTGGGACAGAACAGTTCAATTACGCCTGCTTTAAAAAATGGCACACGGGTAGTCCTCGGCTTACGAACACAACTGGAACCAGGATTTCCATTGCTAAGCAAGGTGACTGTTCAGTGAGTTACGTCTGATTTTACACCCCTTTTTTTCACCATGATTGTTAAATGAATCGTGGCAGTTGTTAAAGTGATTCAGGTGGTTATTAAGTGAATCTGCATCGAAAGCAGGCTGAGAAGATTGCAAAAGGTGACTCCAAGAGGTTGCAACCATCATAAATATATTGTGGTGTTTTTTTTTCATTTTATTAAATTTGTATACCGCGCCACTCTCCCAAAAAGGGACTCGGGGCGGTGCACAGGAAAAATAAAACCATGGATATACATAAATACCGATAATAAATATGTCATAAATATTAAAAACTTATTAAATTAACCCATGTGCTAAAACCAATTAAAGCCCCAATAAAATCTAATTCAATTTAAAACCAGTAGATGGACTCAGAAGATTAAGCCAGGCCAGCTAAGCGAAAAAAGTGTGTTTTTAATTGTTGACGGAAGAGGCGGAGGTCTGTGATATTCCTAAGATCGCGGGGTAGATCGTTCCAGAGGGCAGGAAAGAGAAGGCCCTTCCCCTGGGCGTCGCGAGCCGGCATTGCCCGGCCGTTGGCACCCAGAGCAGACCCTCTCTGAGGGAGCGGAGCGGTCGGAGGGATGTGCCATGGAGCGCTTTAAAGATGATGATCAACACCTTGGAGCGCACCCGAAAGACCACAGGCAGCCAGTGCAGCTGGCGCAGGAGCGGAGTTACATGGGAATGCCGTGAGGCTCCCAAGATCCCCCGCGCGGCCACGTTCTGCACTAACTGTAGCCTTCGGGTGCACCTCAAGCGGAGCCCCATGTAGAGAGCATTTCCATAGTCCAGACGGGATGTCACGAGAGCGTGAGTGACTGTGCGAAGGGCGTCTCGGTCAAGTAAGGGCCGTAGCTGACGAACCAGGCAAAGCTGGAAAAAAGCCCCCCTGACCATGGCCGTCACATGGTCATCCATGGCCAGGGGGGCTTTTTTCCATCTATTGTGGCTGTGTTTAGTCGCTAAGACATGTCTGGCTCTTTGCAAGCCCATGGCCCACAGCATGCCAGCCCCCCCCCCCTCTGTCTTCCATAGCCTCCTGGGGTTTGCCCAAATTCATGTTCATTGTACCAATGTCTAACCAGCTCATCCTATCATTTTCACAGCACGCTAAAAAGTCCTAGTAAGACCACACCTAGAATCCTGCATCCAGTTTTGGTCACCACACAATAAAAAAGAGGCTGAGGCTCTGGAAAAAGTGCAGGGAAGAGCAACCAGGATGATGAGGGGACTGGAGGCTAAAACATACAATGAACGGTTGCAGGAACTGGGCATGGCTAGTCTAGTGAAGAGAAGGACTAGGGGAGACATGATAGTAGTGCTCCAATATTTGAGGGGCTGTCACAGAGAGGAGGGAGAATCAAGCTATTTTCCAAAGCACCCAAAGACCAAACAAGGAATAATGGAGGGAAACTGACCAAGAAGAGATTCAACCTGGAAATAAAGAGAACTTTACTGATGGTGAGAACAATCAACCGATGGAAGAGAAGTTGCCTTCAGAAGTTGTGGGAGCTTCATCACTGGAGGTTTTCAAGAAGAGACTGGACTGCCATCTGTCAGAAATGGTGTAAGGTCTCCTGCTTGGGCAAGGGGTTGGACTAGATGACCTACAAGGTCCCTTCCAACTCTGTTAATCTATATCTATCTCACCATCTCATCCCCTTCTCCTTTTGCCTTTACCTTTTCCCAACATCAGGGTCTTTCCCAGTGAGCCCTCTTTTCTCATTTGGTGGGCAAAGTATTTGAGCGTCAGCTTCAGTGTCCAAAGAACAATCAGGGTTCATTTCCTTTAGGAATGACTGATTTGATCTCCTTGCAGACCAAAGGATTCTCCAGAACCTTCTCCCAAATTTTGATCACGGGACTTGAGACTGTCATAAGTGTGAGAACTGGTCGTATGTCACTTTTATAAATGCCGTTGTAATTTCAGACAGTTGATCAAGGAATGAGTGTAAGTCAAGGACTAACTATATGCCACTGTGAAAGGCATTCCTTCCCCTACATGAGAGACCCCTGTTTCTTTTCCTTTATCAGATTCTGTTTCCCCCCCCCTCCCTCTGGAATATTCTTCTCACATCCACAGGTTTGTGCAGGCATAATAGGGAGCTAATGATAAATCACAGAATCTCAGCAGTTTCTCCGAGCATCCAGGAGCATGCAAGGAAAAGGAAAAGAAAAAAATGTTTGATGAGCTCACAAAAGATTGGAGATAATAACTAGAAGAGCTGAAAACTAGCTTTTGGAAGGAAAGCTGATTAAGTCCCGGACCTCAGGCAACCACAGGCGCGTTGGAAGCCCTTGTGACATTTTTTGCTTTGATGCAAGGCAGAGCACACCCAAGCAAACATCAAATGCACGTTACACAATGGCTGTGCAGGAACTAGAACACAGGAGAAAGATCAATCACCCCCACGGTTTTAATCCTCCCACTTCGCCGCCTGTTTATTAGGGTTGCATTACAGACGCTAATTAAGCCAGAGCGATGTGAGGGGGGGGAAATGCTTTGGGATCACTAAAAACTTTGATCTTAAGGATTATGGTTCAGTGAATCATCGGAGTTGGTGCAGGAAAAATCCAGAGATCAGCTCTCTCTCTCTCTCCCATTCTTCTGTGGTTCTGAGAAACTTGTTCCTAGGGAAGATTCAGAGTCAGCGTCTTCACGCAAAGCACCTTGAAACTTTGAAAGCGAGGAGCAATGACATTTGAGGCAGTGGTGGGATTCAAAAAAATTTACTGCCGATTCTGTGGTCGTGGCATGGTGGGCATGCCGTGGCTTGGTGGGCATGGCAGGAGAAGGATACTGTAAAATCTCCATTCCTTCCTGACTCCAGGGGAAGGATACATTGGGATGGGATGGGATGGGATGGGGTGGGATGGGATGGGATGGGATGGAGGTAGGTAGGTAGGTAGGTAGGTAGGTAGGTAGGTAGGTAGGTAGGTAGATGATAAAGAGATATAGACAGAGACAGACAGACAGACAGACAGATGATAAATAGATATAGACGGATGATGGATGAATGGATGGATGGAGACAGGCAGAAAGACAGGCAGACAGACAGACAGGCAGGCAGACAGACAGGACATAACTTTAGAGAATGTAATATGATTATACTTGTAACTGCGGTGACAAAATAAGGTACCATTTCTTTTCTCTCTCTCTCTCTCTTCTACGTGCTTTCTTTTAGCACTTTTAGTTTTTCCTTTCATTTCTGTTTCTTATTTTTTTGTTCTACTTTAGTTTGTATCAGTACTTACTATTCTTTAAACTTTCACTAAAACATTACGTACATGAACAAAATACACCCGAGGTTTGCCAAGTCAACTTTTCCATTTTTTTTTTCAAATGACCTGCCAAAAATTCAGCATGAAATCCTGCCACCATTGTTTGGCAGCACGCAAGTGCAACCTCGTTTTGGCATGGTGACCATTGGTGGAGACTTTGTTAGAGAGAGGGGGGAGGGGAGAGGGAGGGAGAGAAGGTCAGTACTTTTTATTGGAAAGTAACTGATTTTAGTCAAAGCTGTTCTGAATCAGCTTGCAAAGGAGTGCCTACAAGTTATGTAGGACAGCATAAACCAGGGATGTCCAAACTTGGGAACTTTAAGACTTGTGGACTTCAACTCCCAGAATTCCCCAGCCAGCTATCCCTGGCATAAACCCATCCACCCTACCTTAAGATAATGTGATGGTCTTGCAAGAAAGTTATCCTTCTCTCTGCATCACTGGAAATTACAATTCACTGTAAGAAAAGCACTGAGATGGAGCCTTTGTCTAAATTAGGGCTGGGGAACTATGCCTCTTTTATGACTTGCGGACTTCAACTACCCAGAATTCCTGAGCCATGGCTGGTTCAGGAATTCTGGGAGTTGAACTCCACAAGTTATAAAAGGGCCATTGTTCCCCAGCCCTGATTTAAAGCAAAGTTTCTCAACTTTGGCTGGTGTACGATGTATGGACTTCAACTCCCAGAATTCCCCATGCTGGCTGGGGAATTCTGGGAGCTGAACTCCATCCATCTTACACCAACTAAAGTTGAAAAACACAACTTTAAAAAAAAAGAGAGACACACACCTATTATTCCAGAAGCCCTAATGAAGATTGAAAAACTAGCACTTTACTATAAAGTTCCCAGAGAGACAGATCTGACTTTGTGCAGAGCAGTGGTGGGTTTCTGCAGGCTCGCACCTACTCGCGAGAGCCGGTTGGTGAAATTTAGAGAACCGGTGAGAGGGGGTTCCACCGGCGTACCTGGAAGTAAATCTGGCCTGCCGCTGCCAGTGACCCAACGGGAAGGAAAGGAAAGGAAAGGAAAGGAAAGGAAAGGAAAGGAAAGAAAGAAAGAAAGAAAGAAAGAAAGAAAGAAAGAAAGAAAGAAAGAAAGAAAGAAAGAAAGAAAGAAAGAAAGAAAGAAAGAAAGAAAGAAAGAAAGAAAGAAAGAAAGAAAGAAAGAAAGAAAGAAAGAAAGAATTTATCATCACAATTGAGTCCAAAATTTTGGTTGCTAAGCAAGAGTGTTGTTAAATGAGTTTCACCACATTTTAAAAGGTGGCCACTCCCACCCTGTCACATCACTGCCAAGCCACGCCCAGAAAATAGGCCACACCTACAGAGTAGGTTCTAAAAAAATTTGAAACCCACCACTGGTGCAGAGCCAATCCTAGTTGAGAAGAAAATCTTGCTTCCCTTTCTTCCTACCGCAGGTGCTTTCTTTCTAGCATGCTTTAGTTCCTCACTGAAAGGCTGGATGAATCAATAGATTTAAATCAGCTCCGTCACTATTCAGTCCTAGGTCTATGGTGCCACGTTTCCTCATCATTCTACCTTTTCTTTTCAGGTAAAGAAAAGGCCCATCGTGTCCTATTTATTTTCTCAGATGGCGTGCTCTATCATCTGCGTTTCCTCAAAGCCATCATTTTAAGAAATGCGTATAATTTCTTGCCGTTCCAGGCTGCTTTTTCGTCAAAGGTATTTGGAGTCGTTCCCAGATGAGAAAACACCATTTCTACCTTTTGAAACGAGGGATACCAGAAGGAAAACAGGAGGAAGAAAGGGAAATCAAACTCAGATGCCCAAGCAAGGCATGGCTTTGAATTCGATTGCAAAAAGTTTGTTTTGGATCTCGGTGAAGAAGAGCACAGGCCCTGCCATCATTTCTACATCTAGGGGGTATTATCTTATCCTGAGATTGTAGTTTGCAGGAAACATGCCTTTTATTTATTTTATTTATTTATTAAGATCACATCTTTATTTGTATAAGCAACGCAAGGCAGCAAAAATGTCTAATACTGCTTCATCCACTTACATTCCCCACAACAACCAACCTGGGAGAGAGAATGATTGGCCCAAGTCAGTTTCATGCCTGGCAGAACTAAAACTCATGATTTCTTGGGGATGTTTCCAAAGTCACCCAACTGGCTTTTATGCGGTAGTGAAATTCAAAAATTTTCCCTACCAGTTCTGTGGGCGTAGCTTGGTGGGTGTGGCTTGGTGGTCACGTGACCAGGTGGGCATGGTTTTATTGCCATATGACCGGACAGGCAGGAGTGGCTTGGTAGTCATATGGTCGGGTAGGCATGGCAGCACAAGTGACTGACACACAATGTAAAAGCAGCTGGACATCACACAAAATGACCCCTGCAACAAGCGGGAACCTCACTGACAATCAGGCACAGCTGATTGTCACACAGCTGATCGTCAGAAGTTGTTTTAAAAACTTTTTTAAAGCATTTTTTACTACCGGTTCAGGCGAACTGGCCTGAACCAGTAGCATTTCACTCCTGCTTTTATGCCTAAGGCAGGACTAGAATTCAGTTTCCTGGTGATTGGCCCAAAGTCATTCAATTGATTTCATGCCTAAGGTAGTACTAGAATTCAGCCTCCTGGTTTCTAGCCTTGTGCTTTAACCACTAGACTAAACTGACTCTCTTTTCTTTTCCTGAGATCCACAATCCCTAGAAAAGAGGCGGCTGCTTTAAAGAGGTACAAACAGTGCTATGTTTGCATCTCTCTACGCACCGTTTGCTAATCAAATCCAAAAGGATGTACAGTCCTGTCACTTTGTTCAGTGATCCATAAAATCAACTCTGCTGCCGGGAAGCTCTCCTTGGCTGCATTCCCACATCATGCGTAACCAGGAATTTTGGAAAATAAATGGTATGTTGACCAAGCAATAAAAGTCCTGGTTTACATGGAAACTGACAACATAATGGAAGGGTTGGCCATGCCAAAAAATCAAGCAACTAATTATGACTTAGAATTATGCAACAGCCGAAGCCCACGTGCCACCTCTTCTGCTTCACAACTCAGCAATGGAGGCAATTAAAACAATTAAGAAAGTTAAGAGCCAAACAGTGTAGATCCCCAACAGATGAGATCCAGCCAATGTCTAAGGTCAAAATCATAATGAGGGAAGAAAAGATTACGCATTCTTTCGTCTGCTGTTACTGGAGGCGACACAGTAGTTTGTAAAATCCGATGTTTGGAGAGGATCCCTTAGGAATCCAAATTAAATTGTGCCTTAAGAATCTCTACTTCGCCTCCCAGAAAGTCAGTCCCCTTTTCTGACAGGGCCATGCAAAGCACTCAGAACATTTCACAACAGGAAATGCAGGAGCTGGGTATGTCTAGTTTGATGAAGAGAAGGACCAGGGAAGACATGATAGCAGTGTTCTGATATCTCAGGGGCTGCCACAAAGAAGAGGGAGTCAAGCTATTCTCCAAGGCACTTGAGGGCAGGACAAGAAGCAATGGGTGGAAACTAATCAAGGAGAGAAGCAACTTAGAACTAAGGAGAAATTTCCTGACAGTTAGAACAATTAACCTCTGGAACAGCTTGCCTCCAGCAGTTGTGAATGCCCCAACCCTGGAAGTCTTTAAGAAGATGTTGGATAGCCATTTGTCTGAAATGGTATAAGGTTCCTGCCCACGCAGGGGGTTGGACTAGAAGACCTACAAGGTCCCTTCCAACTCTGCTATTGTATTGTATTGTATTGTATATGAAACATGCATTAACATGCATTTCTACTAAAAAGTAGTGAGTTAGATGCAACTTTTAGAAGGCTCAGCACACTATTTTGAAGGACTCCACAGTTGCCTCTTGAAAAAACACCTTTGGGACAACCATGACCTGGGTGACTCAGAATTCCATAAAGATAAAGGTTCCCCTCACACATATGTGCTAGCTGTTTCCGATTCTAGGGGGCGGTGCTCATCTCCGTTTCAAAGCCGAAAAGCCAGCGCTGTCCGAAGAAGTCTCTGTGGTCATGTGGCCGGAATGAGTAAATGCTGAAGGCACACGGAATGCTGCTACCTTCCCACCAAAGGTGGTCCCTATTTTTCGACTTGCATTTTTTTTTACATGCTTTTGAACTGCTAGGTTGTCCGAAGCTGGGACAAATAATGGGAGCTCACTCCGTTATGTGGCGCTAGGGATTCAAGCCGCCAAACTACTGACTTTTCCGATCGACAAGCTCAGTGTCTTAGGCACTGAACCACTGCATCCCTGAGAATCTCCATAGACATCTTAACATCAGGCTTTAAGGTTTTGTTGTTATTTTTTAAAAGAATTCTAAGAAAGATTTCTCCTCCCTTGGAAGGCAAGTCACAGCTTCCGTGACCCTTGCTTGATATTGTCATAACAAACAATAAAACAGGGATGATCACCAGGTGCTCAGATCAATAAGACTATATTGTTCAGCCAGAAGGAGCCCCCAAATTGCACACTTACAAAAGGTTGCTGTAAATGCACAAAGGAGACCCTGGATGAAAAGAGGCAAAGAAAACCAAAATGATGCTTCAAATTCCCCAAAGAACTGGCTGGTGTTGGTTCTGTTTATGATTTAGAAGGAAGAACACACCATTCTTTTGCACTTGAGTGTGCAATGATTCCTCCCTCCTTCGTTTTTTCTGGTCAATTCTGCAGAATGTGGTGTGTACATGTGTGCAACAATTAGAACAATATGTTTTGGCAACACACACACACACACACACACACACACACACAGAACCCTCTTCCAAGAATTAAGAGTTGTTAACCTAATCTTGCGAAGTAAGATCTCTGGTAATATTGAACTGCAAACTAGGCCATACAAAACTTTTGCTAGACCAATTCTTGAATACAGCTCATCTATCTGGAACCCGCACTGCATATCAGACATTAATACAATTGAATGAGTCCACAGATATTTCACGAGAAGAGTCCTCCACTCCTCTGCTCACAACAGAATCCCTTATGCCCCCAGACTTGAACTTTTGGGCTCCGACCTAAGTGTAGTACATAAAATTATCTGCTACAATGTCCTACCTGTTAATGAATACTTCAGCTTCAACCATGAGTTCACAATAGATATAAATGTATGGTAAACCGCTCCAAACTTGATTGCAGAAATTACAACTTCAGTAACAGAGTGGTCGACGCCTGGAATGCTCTACCTGACTCTGTGGTTTCTTCCCCAAACCCCCAAAACTTTAACCTTAGACTGTCTACTGTTGACCTCACCCCATTCCTAAGAGGTCTTTAAGGGGCGTGCATAAGCGCACCAGCGTGCCTACCGTCCCTGTCCTAATATTTCCTTGAATACGTATTCACTTCATGTATACATAATCATGTTTATTCTTGCATCTGTTATCTGATTCATGCTTGACAAATAAATACCATTAATTAAAGAAGAGTAGTGTTTACAGAACAGCTGCCAAAGGTTGCAGGCTTTGAGTCCTCCTCCCCAGGACTTAAATTGGCCTGGTAGACTATTCTAGAATGCTCCATTCAATACTTCTCCAGTAGATAGGCAGAATTCCATGACTGCTGAGCACAGCACAACACAACACAGCACTTTTGTTTGTCTTTGAAAACCCCGCATAGGTCCTATCGACCTATTTCTTTAATCAACCAAGATGCTAAAATATTTACAGCTATTATAAGTAATAGATTAAATAGTTTTATAGACAAATATATAAGTTATAACCAAGTAGGGTTTGTTAAAGGTAGATATATGAGTGATATAATTAGAAGAGTATTGAATATTATAGATGTAGCAGAGAATAATGGAGATGAATTAGGTATAATATCGTTAGATATTTTTAAAGCTTTTGATTCTGTACAATGGGATACTATAAAAGTAATTATCGAGGCATTAGGCTTTGGTAATAAATTTATACATGTTATTTCAAAACTGTATCAAAAAAGTAGTGCAAAGGTAAAGGTGAATGGAACAATGACGGAAGAGATTAAATTGGAAGCAGGCACGAGACAAGGATGTCCCTTGTCTCCAACATTATTTTTGTTAGTTATGGAGGTTTTGATTAAATTGATAGAAGCAGATGAAGAGTTGGAAGGTTACAAGGGATATAAGATAAATTTGTATGCGGATGACACTTTGATTATTTTGAAAGATATAGAGAGAGATTTAAAGAGGATAAATAAACATTTGATAGAATTTGAAGAAATGACAGGTTTAAAGGTAAATTGGTCAAAATCTGAATTATTAATGAATAAAGATGGTAAGGAGTGGGAGAGTATGCAAGAACAATTTGGGATAAGAGCTAAGAATACATTGAAATACTTGGGGATAACACTTTCACTTAAAGTTAGAGAATTAAAAAAAATTAATTATGAGGTGATGTTGAAGGAAGTAGAGAAAAAGATAGATAAATATAAAGAGATAAAGTTGTCTTGGTTTGGTAGAATTGCAATGTGCAAAATGATGTTATTACCAAAGTTTAACTTTTTATTTGAGATGCTACCATTAAATTTGACAGAGAAAGATATAGAAGAATATCAGAAGAAATTAGATAAATTTTGTAATGGTGGGAAAAGACCAAGATTAATGAAGAAATTGTGGTATCAAAACCAAAAAGAGGGTGGATTGGGAATTCCCAATCTATTTAATTATTATCGGGCGTATAATATTAGAACTGTGATAAAAATACTTAAAGGTGGAGATGGTCATTGGGGAGATCTGGAGTTAAAAGATATTAAGAGATTTGGGTCTATATGGTTTTTAGATAGAGCAAAAACAAAAAAGACAATTAATAGTTATTGGTTAAAGGGGTTGAGTAAAACTTGGAATAAATTTGTTAAAAAATTGATTCCGGATATAACGTTTTTGGGAAAGACAACTGAAAGTTGGCCGATTAAAACTAATATAAGTCGGAACAAAGTAATTGAGGATGAAAATATAGGAAATATAGTAGATTGGTTAAGAGCTTTAGGAACTGAAAGTAGGAAGAAAAAAGTAATTCAAAAATTGGAGTTAAATTGGTTTGAAAAAATACAGGTAGAAAAATGGACTATGAAAGTAAGGGGAATATGTAACATAGATAGAAGTAAAACTAAATTTGAAAGTTTAGTATCTCAAATTATTAAGGATGAAACTGGGTTAAAAGGACTCGTCAGTAAGATATACAAGATTATAAACTTTGATGGAAATCCACAAATGGTAATGAAAAGGAATTGGGAGGAAGATCTAAAGATTAAAATATTGGATTTGGATTGGAACGAGAATTGGAAGAGTCGGATTATGAGGACTTTATCTATAAGGATTAAAGAACATAATTTTAAGGTTGTTTGGAAATGGTACTGGACCCCACTAAGATTATCACTGATAGATAAAAAAATGAGTGATAAATGTTGGAGATGTAATACGGAATTGGGAACTTATGAGCATATGTGGTATAAATGTGTGAAAATTAAAAAGTTTTGGCAGCAATTAGAAAGAACGATGTGTGAAATGATGAAAAGAATAATAATATTGAGACCAGAAACTATATTGTTATTGATAATTAATGAACCAGAGTTAACAAAACATGAGAAAGAACTGATTAGAATTATGATTATAATGGGTAGAATTGTAATAGCAAGATATTGGAAAATAGAGGTAAATATTAAAATAGAAGAATGGTACTGTGAAATGTGGAAATTAGCCTTAAATGATAAAATGACGTGTGATATTAAATTTAGAGAGGGGGTTTATAAAAACGATATCTTTTGGAAGACTTGGAAGCCATTTGTGGACTATGCACTTGGAACTTTGGACGTCTCGACGCCTGTACCGAGGGAACGTGGATTTTGGAGATCCTAAAGATAATAGATGATACTTGAAACCAACTCTTCCTTTTGTTTTGTACAGCACTGGGTGATATATTGTAAAACAGTATAAAAATTTCAATAAAAAAAAAAAAAAAAGAAAACCCCGCATAGAGGATGGGATGGGATTTTGCAAAGATAACTTCTGGGGGAGATGTTCTCACCTTCATGCTACTCATGGGCAGAATCGTGGCCATGAACACTTTCGCTAGAGTAAGGGGGTGGGGGAAATGGGAGAACGAGATTGTTTTGCCAAGTATCAGGGCAGGGATCAAGAGCCCAGGCAATTGGGATCTAGAAACAATGGACACTCCAAGAAACAAAGGGGACTGAACTGAAGTGTTATTCTTTACAAATTGTAAATAAAACCATAACAAGCATACAGGACAGGGAAACCTCAACTCACAACCACAACTGAGCCCAAAAGTTCTGTTGCAAAGACAGACAGTGGTTGTGTGAGTTTTGTGCCCCGTTTTATAACCTCGACACGGTTGTGAAGTGAATCACTATAGTTGTTGCGCTAGTAACAGCAACAGTTTTGTGACCTGGCGTGTCAGAAGGTCACAAAACGTGATCCCATCACCCCAGGACACCGCAACTGTCATAAGTATGAGTCATAACTGTCATAACTATGAGATAGCCGATTCTAGCTTTAAACATTTTTACCAGTCTTGTTGGTGCAAAGTGCCATCTATAAAACATTTTATACAAAGTTTCCTTATGTGACTCCCTCGTCTTTCCCCAACGTCTTCCATTCTCTATGATGTATCTACGAAGAACCTTATTTTGGCCATGTCATGTGGGGGAATTCACTGGAGAAATTGAGAAGTTTCAACTGGATGTTTGGAAGCGTTAGCGGTAAAAGGAAACCAGGCTGCCAAAGAACACGGTGGCTGGACACCATCAAAGCTGACACCAGCCAGAGCATATAGAACAACTCAAAAAAAAGTAGTGCAAGCCCTGAAGATGTGGAGAGACCTTGATCCATAGAATCGCCAAGAGTCGGACAGGGCTGAATGGATAACCCCAACATGAAGAACCTATGGACTTCCAGATGTTGCTGAACCGTACCTGTGCGGCTCTAACCACCATCAGCCAATGGAGAGGGGGGAGGAGTCCCAGGAGACCAAGATTATTTGGAGAGTTGCAGGGGACGTCACCTCAAGGAAGTTCTAAATCTCCTTCGCGTGAAACCAACAGGACAACCATCTTCCTGTAGATCACTTGCTACGGAAAAGTTATCCAGGTTATCTCGCTCAAGTGTGCCTGAGCCGTTCCTGATCTGCTGGGTGCCACCTCTTTGCTCACTAGCATATCTCACTCCATCAGATGAGAAAGCCTTACAGAGGAAACAACTGTGTCACTCAGAGGTGGCTGCCAGGAATGCTAATTAGCCTCGTTAATGCCACTATTGTTTTAAAGGCTGCAAACCAATCCTGTAAGCTTTTCTTTGCCCTAAAATGTCCCCGAAGGCAGCGCTTGCTGCATTAGGAATTCCAGAGAAGGAGAGTCCACTTTGGGATTTCTTTTACATTTATAGAGGCGGGGAGGGGCTCACTTTTAATAGTCAAACATGCACGGGGAGCTCTTTGAAACTGTCGGCCTCACCGTGGAACCAATGCCAGGTAGCTGCTGAGCCAAACGCCATATGTTATTGTTTCCTCGTGTACAGCCGCTGGAAGCTGGAGAGGAGCTCAGTAAGACACGGAGGCAAGGAGAAAACAGATGGAATGATGCCAGCAGAAAATGGTAAGAGCGGTTCGCCTGGGCCGTCGCTCCAGGAGACAGCATTTGCCTTGCAGGCAACGATAATCTCGGGACCTAGCTACCTGCGGGATCGGATCCTGCCCCATACATCCTCACGACCGATTCGCTCCCACAGAGAGGGACTTCTCCGGGTGCCGTCCACTAGACTTTGTCAGCGGGCGACACCCAGGGGAAGGGCTCTCTCTGTGGCGGGCCCAGCCCTCTGGAATGACCTTCCCCCCGATATTAGAACGACCACGGACCTCCGCTCCTTCCGTCTGAAATTAAAAACACATCTTTTTCGCTTGGCCGGCCTAGGTTAGTCTCTTCTGATTGTTTAGGGATTTTTAGTAAATATTTGGGAATTTTAGCGCAGGGTTTTCTGTTTAATATGCCTTTTAGTTAGTATTTATGTACGTTTATTGTTTTAAATTTTGTATTCCTTTTTTAACTGTTTTTAATTCCCTGTGCCCCGCCTCGAGTCCCTTCGGGGAGAGAGAGCGGGTTATAAATAAAATTCGATTCGATTCGAATCCCTGTGAATTATCAGGGAAAAGGGCCAGGCGTATGGCTAGCAACAAGGGACCCAGGACAATTTAAGAGCAGGCAATGGCAGCAAACCACGGTTGAGTTTGGTTTTCTTGTGTAGGGGGATCCAAAAGCAAAGGCTCTGAGCCCTGAAATAAAAGGCTGGGAATATGAACCCCCTGCTAAGATCCTAAGGAGAAAAGCTATTCAGGATTTCTCAGCTTTGACTGGGGAGTGGTGATGATGGAAATTGACTTCTGTATCTGGTATACGCCAGGAAATGTTATGGGCCTGGGCAGGGGTGAAATGCTCTGAAGTCTGCTACCGGTTTGCTTCACACCTTTTCTGAGTGTTCAAAGGTAAGCAGGGTTTCCTGCTTTCTAGCGAATATAAATCGTGTAGCACAGCTGATTGTGGGAACTATTTTAAAACTTTTTTTTTAGCATTTTTTTACTACCGGTTTCAGAACTGGCTAGTATGGCTGGGAGGCCACCAAGATATCTCAAGAACATCAAGTCCATTAGGAAGTTAAAAACCATTCCGAAAAAGGACCACAGAGATAGACACACTTATTAAGGAACGCAGTGGCTCAGTGGCTGAGACGCTGAGCTTGTCGATCAGAAAGGTTGGCAGTTCTGTGGTTCGACTCATTAACCGCCCCCTCTCCCCGAAGGAAAATATAAAAAATACAATACATCACAATAAATACATTAAAACTATATTAAATTACACCCTGTGCTAAAAATTACCCCATTAAAATCCCTAAAGCCCAATTTAAAATTTCTCTACTAAACAACTGAGGCTGAAAACGGTAGGTTAGGCCAGGCCGGCCTGTTGGAAAAAGTAGGTTTTTAGTTGCTGGCGGAAGGAGCGGAGGTCCGGGATAGATCTAAGTTCGGGGGGTAGGTCGTTCCAGAGGGTCGGGCCCGCCACATCCCTAGCGCCGCATAACGGAGTGAGCTCCCATTACTTGTCCTAGCTTCTTCCAACTGTAACAGTGTTCCATGCGCCTTCCGCATTTTGTCATGCTGGCCACATGACCACAGAGACATCTTCAGACAGCGCTGGCTCTTCGGCTTTGAAACGGAGATGAGCACTGTCCCCTAGAGTCAGAAATGGCTATCACATATGTGCAAGGGGAACCTTTACCTTTACCTCAGTCACTCTTTTAATTGTCTCACTGACCAAATCTGGCTTGCAAATGGTGAACATCTCAGCCAGGAAAAAAAATTTCCTCCACCTTCCACGAAGCTCAGGACCAAAAGGTAAGATTTAGCTTTGAAAACGAATCCACCCAAGCGCCTTTTGCATTCAGCATTTGGTAAAAATTGCTGACAAGCAAAGGCTGGGAAATTATAGGGGAAGCTAAATACCAGAGAGAGCGATTCCAAGTTGGAGCAGAAGGAAAAGCTTGGCTGGAACCTGCTTGCAAGAAGGGCTCCGATATAGTCTACATCACCCGAGGGATTCTCTCTTATTACGCTCCTACTTTCTCTGCTAATTTTATAATTTTTCCCCTCCTGTCAAAGGGAAGAAAACTATTTTATCTGCTTTCATTTTGCTTCACGTTCTTTAAATTACAGCATGCCGAAAGCTCTAGGGCATTTGGAAGGCAATTGAATTCACATTTTGGTGCAGAAGCATCAATAGTCAACAAAATAGCCAGCTCGCCCCAGATAAGAATGTGTTGCGAAACAAAACCAAGATGGGGACAAAGCCCAGGTTTTTTTTTTTTAATAATCAATCAATACATGCAAACCAAAAGGAGCAGTGGTGGGATTCAGCCGGTTTGCACCGGTTTACACCAGTAGTTGGAAGGACCCCCTGGCCCTGCCCACCCCACCCGGCCCCTCCAAGGAGTCACCACATGGTCCGTTTTGGATGCCAGGTAAGTGCAAGGACTGTGCAGAGGATCTGGGAAGGCAAAAATTGGGTCTTCTGGAAGTCCAAAAACGTGCCTGTTTCTGGCTTCTGGGGTGCCTCCAGAGTCTGGGGGAGGGTTAAAAATCCCCCCCCCCCGGCCATGGTGCAGGAGGCCAAATAGGCCACGCCCACCCAGCAACCGGGCAGAGAACTGGTTGCTAACATTTTAGAATCCCACCACTGAAAAGTGTGGTTGGGTAAGAAATAACACCGAGATTGCAAGCGGCTGCTGCTGAGATATGTGGAACTGCTATTAAGCACCTTCATCTTTTGCCATTGATTTTGCCCTGTCGGAAGCCAGCTGGGAAGGTTTGCAAATGGTGATCACGTGACCCTGGGATGCTGCCTCCCTCCTAAATAGGTGCCTGTTGCCAAGTGCCCCAATTTTGTTCACGTGACTGTGTGGAACACTACGATGGTCAAAAGTCACTTTTTTCCAGTGCTGCTGTTGTAGCCGAATGGTCACTAAACAAATTGTTGTATGTCAGGGATTGCCTGTGCGACAATGATATCCCATATAGTACACTAGAGATCAGGGATGTCCAACCTTGGCAACTTTAAGACTTGTGGACTTCCACTCATTGGTGTATAAGAAGGAGAAAGAGGTAATTAAGTTTCAAAATTATCTTATTTTAATAAAATAGTTTTTTAGTCTTTCTTGGGGATTTAAACAGCCTTGGTGGCACAGTGGTTGGAGTGCAGTACTGCAGGCTAGTTTTGCTGACTGCTGGCTGCATGCAATTTGGCACTTCAAATCCCACCAGACTCAAGGTTGACACAGCTTTCCATCCTTCCGGATGGCTCTAAATTTATTATTTCAGTATTTCTCAACCTTGGCTACTCTATGATGGGTAGACTTCTATTCCTAGAATTCTTGGCTGGAGAATTCTGGGGGTTGAAGTATACTCCTCAGAGAATAGCCAAAGTTGAAAAACACTGTATTACTTCTTCCTTAGCCATCAATTGCATTTAGCAATAGCGATAGCACTTAGACTTATATACCGCCTCATAGTGCTTTTACAGCCATCTCTAAGTAAGGGTCAGCCTATCACACACACCCCCAACAGTCTGGGTCTTCATTTTATCCACCTTGGAAAGATGGAAGGCTGAGTCAACTTTGAGCCTGGTGAGATTTGAACTGCCGAACTGCAGCCAGCAGTCAGCTAAAGTAGCCTGCAGTACTGCACTCTAACCACCGCGCCACCTTGGCTCTTTAATACTTTGCTCCTTGCAAATTTGGGGAAATGGGAACCAGATTTTCATCAAAAAATCATCTTTCAAAATGCCTCTTCAGCACCACCTGAAATTTTGCAAAGTCTCAGCCCTCTTCCTCTGTGATCTTTTTTTTTTTTAAATACCACTATCTCATGGGAAATCGACAAAATCTTCTGATATTTTGAAAGAGCATGTGAAATTTCAGTCGTGTTTTTTTTTTAATTCAATCTTTTTCTCTCGAAGCATTTTTTGCAGCTCTAGGTACCACGTTCTGATCCCTCGGATAAAGGAAAATCAAAGCGTACACAATAATTGGCAATGCTTGCTTTGAATTAGTGAGCCTCAAAAAGTTCCTTTATGTGCTTAAGTGAACAGGATTACCTCCCAGTGCATGTGTATAGGTTTGCTCTATAGGGTGGTTTTGTCCCTTTTCATCTTCATCATTTTTGTGATTCATCTATAAATTTCCCATTTGGGTTGTGGCAGAATATTTTCTGGATTCAGGTAGTCCTCAGCTGGGACCAGAATTCCCGTTGCTAAGCAAGTGATTGTTAAGTGAGTGCAGCTTGATTTTACAAGGTTTCTTTTTTTTTTTTTTTTTTGCTGTGGTTGTTAAACAAAACTAGAGTTATTAAGTGGATTGTGTCAAGCACCAGGAAAGTTTAGGCAGTTTAAAAGATTTATTGCAAGATTTAAAAGATGTATTGCAAGCTTAATCTCTCTACAGAAATCTGGCCAACTAACAGTCAAGGGAAATGAGTGGGAGATAAGAAAAGGATTCAAGGTGAGCTGGACTTAGATCTCTTGCGGGAACACAGGGATTCATGACTTATGACACGTTTGGCTCCTCCTTCAGGCTCAGCCGGACCTGGTAGGAATTGCGGAGACCTGGTTGGGCCACGAGGGAGGACATCCCCTCGTTGAAATGTGCCCACCAGGCTACCGCGCATTTCATCAGCCGCGGGCCCTAGGCAGGGGTGGTGGGGTAGCGGTCATTATTAAGGAAGGCCTGGAGCCGAGAGAGACCATTGTGCCTCAGACTTCCGGCTGTGAGTCCCTCTGCGTGAAGTGGGGCCTAGGGAGGCAGTTGGGCTTGCTGGTTGTATACCTGGCTCCCCGCTATGTAGCAGCAGCCCTGCCCGAGCTCCTGGAGGTGATCGCTACGGTGGCAGTGGAGACCCCCAGACTTATAGTCATGGGGGACTTTAACCTGCCATCGTTGGGCGAATCATCCGTGGTAGCTCGGGAGTTCATGGCTTCCATGACGGCCATGGACCTGACCCAAGTAATTCAGGGCCCCACCCACGAGGGTGGACATACGCCGGACCTCATCTTCGTCTCGGGCCAATGGAAAAGTGATCTGGGTACAGGGGATATAGTCATCACACCCTTGTCATGGTCAGACCACTCACTTCTCCGGCTCGACTTTCCGACCGCTGCTCCCCTCCGCGGGGAGGCGGAACCAGAGTCACCAATCTGGTACCGCCCCAGGCGCTTGATGGACCCGGATGGGTTCCAGACAGCGCTTGGGCCATTTCCTGTATCCCTGACCCGCGCCCCGATGGAGGACCTCACGGCCGCATGGAATAGTGCGGCCGTGGGAGCCTTAGATCGGGTCGCGCCCTTGCGGCCTCTCTTGCGGCGGCGAACCACCCTGGCTCCTTGGTTCACTGAGGAGCTGCGGGTGATGAAACGCCGCAAGAGATGCCTAGAGAGAAGATGGAGGGCTAGCCGCTCTGAATCTGACCGGACACAGGTAAGAGCCCATTTACGGACTTACATTGTGGCGCTGAGGGTGGCCAAACGTCATCATTGTGCCACTCTCATAGCATCCGCAGAAAACCGCCCTGCCGCCCTGTTTAGGGTGACCCGCTCCCTCCTTCAACAGAGGGAGCGGGAAGCCCCGCTACAGGGTAGAGCAGAGGAATTTGTGATTTTTCTGCAGGAGAAAACCGCCCAGATACAGAGTGAGCTAACCCCCATTCATGGCCCAGTGGGATGCCACGGGGGAGATCTTGTTTGGGAGGAGTTTGACTCCGTTACTTCCGAGGATATGGACAGGCTACGTGGGCGACTGCGAGCCACCACATGTTTATTGGATCCGTGCCCCTCCTGGCTTGTACTGGCATCCTGGGAGGTGACACGAGGCTGGCTCCAAGAGGTTGTCAACGCATCCTTGAGTGAGGGTTCCTTGCCTGCCTCCCTAAAAGAGGCCATGGTGAGGCCCCTCCTCAAGAAGCCCTCTTTGGACCCAGCTCTTTTGAACAACTACCGTCCAGTCTCCAACCTTCCCTTCTTGGCGAAGGTTGTTGAGAGTGTGGTGGCACAACAGTTTCCCCGTCACCTGGAGGAAGTTGACTATCTAGATCCGTGCCAGTCCGGCTTTCGGCCCGGGCATAGCACCGAGACGGCATTGGTCGCGTTGGTAGATGATCTCTGGAGGGCCAGAGATGGGGGATGTTCCTCCATCCTGGTCCTATTAGACCTCTCGGCGGCTTTCGATACCATCGACCATGGTATCCTATTGCATCGGCTGGGGGGGTTGGGGGTGGGAGGCACCGTTTTACGGTGGTTCTCCTCCTACCTCTCTGGCCGATCGCAATTTGTGCGGGCAGGAGAGCAGAGGTCGACCCCGAGACCCCTCATATGCGGGGTGCCTCAGGGGTCGGTCCTCTCGCCACTCCTGTTTAACGCATACATGAAGCCGCTGGGCGAGATCATCCGTGGTTTTGGGGTAGAGTACCACCTGTACGCTGATGACACCCAGCTGTACATATCTACCCCAAACCACCCCAACGATGCCGTAGCGGTGATGTGCCAGTGCCTGGAAGCCCTGCGGATCTGGATGGGAAGTAACGGACTTAGGCTCAACCCGACCAAGACCGAGTGGCTGTGGTTTCCGGCTGCCCGATTCAACCAGCTCTCTCCAACGCTGGCCATAGGGGGCGAACATCTTGCCCCTGTGGATGGGGCGCGCAACTTGGGTGTCCTCCTGGATACCCGGCTGTCCATGGAAGATCAAGTGACAGCCGTGGCCAGGAGGGCGTTTTACCAGGTTCGCCTGGTACGCCAGTTGCGCCCCCTATTGGATCGGGACGCCCTTCGCACAGTCACTCATGCTCTCGTGACATCCCGACTGGATTATTGCAACTCTCTCTACATGGGGCTCCCCTTGAGGTGTACCCGGAGGCTTCAGTTGGTCCAGAATGCAGCCGCGCGAGCAATTATGGGCACCTCTAGGTTTGCCCATGTAACACCGCTGTTGCGCGAGCTGCACTGGCTACCTGTCGTCTTCCGGGTGCGCTTCAAGGTGTTAGTTACCATCTTCAAAGCGCTCCATGGCTCGGGACCTAGCTACCTGCGGGATCGGATCCTGCCCCATACATCCTCACGGCCGATTCGCTCCCACAGAGAGGGACTTCTCCGGGTGCCGTCCACTAGACTTTGTCAGCGGGCGACGCCCAGGGGAAGGGCCTTCTCTGTGGCGGGCCCAGCCCTCTGGAATGACCTTCCCCCCGATATCAGGACAACCACGGACCTCCGCTCCTTCCGCTTAAAATTAAAGACGCACTTTTTTCGTCTGGCCGGCCTTGGGTAGTCTCTTTTTAGGTCAGGGTTTTTTAGGGGTAATTTTTAGTTTAGTTATGGGTTTTAGCGCAGGATCTATTTAATCTATTTTTAACTCTGTATTTTGTATTTGTTTGTGGTTTATTTGTATTTTTAATTGCCTGTGCCCCGCCTCGAGTCCCCTTGGGGAGAGAGAGCGGGATATAAATTAAAATTATTATTATTATTATTATTATTATTATCATGTGGTTGTTAAGCAAATCTGAATTTCCTCACTGATTTTACTTCCCAGCTGGCTGGGAAGGTCACAAATGGCAATCACATGACTCTGGTCACATGACTGCAACCATTACAAATACCTGCTGGTTGCAAAGCACCTGAATTTAGATCATATGATCGTGTGAATGCTGTGACAGTTGTAAATGTGAGGACTGTTGTATTTTTTATATATATAATTTTGCAAGCAATCTTACTACTTTGAAGGATGGAAATTTTAGTACTTTGAAGAATGACATAGAACTAAATTTTTACATGGTACCTTCTATTTACGCTCAATTTGAATTGATCATACTCCCAAACCATAGATTTAGATCCCCATAATGGTTAGATGGTATGGTTGACAGAATGGCCCTTGCCATCGATTCTGCCTGTTGTCTCCCATCCTTCAGTAGGGCCCGGCTGTACATCCACATGTGATCTGTGTATCTTGTCTCTTGGTCTATGACCGCAATAAAGTTTTTTTATTATTATTACAACTGTTCTAATAATTGCATGTGTTTTGAAGGATGGGTGAGCTTTGCTATAGATTTGTTTTGTTCCAAGAAAGGTACACATAGTTCCTATTTACACCCCAGAGTGTGGCATGTGAAACAGATGGGAAAAAAAGAAAGAACAGGTAAGATAGATGACTGTGCTCTAAGTTGCTGTGTTTTAATTATCTGCCTGTTAATTCAAGTAGAATTAGAATGGATTATTAGATAGTCTGTGTCTTATGGGCAGTGAATAATGGTGCTTTTTATTACTGTTACAATTGCTTGTTTTTGATTAGTGTCTCGTGCTTAAGCTGGCTTTGTAATTGACATGACTGATGAAGGAGCACACATAAGCCGTGTTTGTGTATTATTGCTATTTGACCAGACTTTCATGAGCTTGGAAGTTATACTATTTTTAACAATGCAGTATATGTCATCTCCTTCCTACCTGCTGCAGTAAACAGACACAAAGCTACCCTTCAAAAGATGATCAAAGATTAGCTGTCAACCTTCGAGGTCACAAGAAGATCATCTAGAATCTGCCTGCCTACTTGACTACAAGTTCTTTAAGAATCTCTCTCTCACACACACACACACACAAACCCACAGAGTTCTTCTTACTGATCAATATAGCTGGACACTGGCTGGATTTATTGACAACATGAACACAGGGTTTGAACAAGCCACTGTCTTAGTTCACGTACAACGTTCAGCCACAAACCATGGCTTGCAAACCAGAACATGTTATGCCCCAACTGAACAGGTCTCCTTCTTACTTAGTGTGCAAGGTTTGAGCTCAGCTAAAAAAAGAAATGCAAGATTTTGTACCAAACAGCAACAGAATGGAGTTTGATGCATTTGTGGCACATGCAGAGAGAATGTAAATGAAAATGCTGCAGTCCTTACTTGCACAAGCAAATACTTTAATTTCACCTTTTATTATGTTTTTGATAACTCAAGATGGCAATCATGCCTAACACTCCTTCCTCCTCCTGTTTTCCTCACATCAACCCTGTGAAGTGAGCTGGGCTGAGAGAAGAGAGGTGGGGGGGGGGGGCAAAGTCACCCAGTCAGCTTTCATGCCTAAGGCAAGACTAGAACTCACTGTCTCCTGGTGATTGGCCCAAAGTCACCCAGTTGGCTTTCATGCCTAAGATGGGACTAGAACTCACAGTCTCCTGGTTGCTAGCCTGATGCCTTCACCACTAGACCAAACCCACCTTAGTGGTAGAATGGGTTTTTATTGCTTTCTGAGTTAGACCAGGTCAGGAAACAGATTCCAGCATAAATACTGATATAGGCTATAATTACACTGTCTTGAAAGCTTGACAAAGAGCTTCATTCTCTCTTACACCAAACAGAATTAAGGCAAAGTCAGTTTAAATTTCTTTCTAACATTCTCTTTCTTGTGAGGGCTTAATTGCTATTTTGTTCACTGCTGCATTCCTTTTCCAAGATCATCTCTGTGGTTCACTAGAACAGGTTTCATGGTGTTCCTGATCTCACCTGCATTCTTGGACGGTCTGACACTCCATTCCTGGAAATGCAAACTAGCCAATGAAGGATCAAAACAAACAATTGAAGGATGCTAACAGAATCCCATCAGGCAGCTGCAATGGAGCAACTTAGAGCCAGACAATCTGGCAACTGCGGACTACAATTCCCACAGTCTTTTGCCGCAGGCCGTCTTAGCTGGGAAGGCTGAGGGTCAGTGCTTCTCCAGAACACCAGGTTGGCAGAACCATCAACAAATGCTTTTGCCAAGAATTTTTGGAAGGAGAAACAAGATTTATTGATTCCCTCCAACTTTGAAAAAAACAAAACCTCCATCTAACAGTCAGATAATTTAGCAAACCTTCAGCCTGATGGGGTGAAAAAAAATGAGAGGAGAAATTCATTGCTTAGACACCTAAATTCTACAGCTGTTTGTGATTCCCTAGAGCTGGTTGATTTTCTTGATGTTTCCTTCTTGATAATTATCTAGGGTTTCTATGCCACACAGCCTCTCTTTTACCTTAGACCATCGTTGTTGTGAAAACGGTAGAACCAGAGTCTGCATTTGCCATTCAATGGAGTCGTTGTAAGGTATGATTCAGAAAGAAGTGGGCCCACTCAAAAAGAGACCCAGAGGACAGTGTTAGTATAATGGTTAAGATTTCAGACTTGAATCAAGAAAAGCTGAACTGTAACCCTCAACCCAGATTCTACTCAACACTGCTGTAAGTATCAATAGCAATAGCGCTGAAACTTATATAGTGCTTTACAATGCTTTACAGCCCTCTCTAAGCGGTTTATGGAGTCCGCCTATGGGTCCTCATTTTACCCACCTTAGAAAGATGGAAGGCTGAGTCACTTAAGCCTGGTGAGATTTGAACTGCCAAATTGCAGGCAGCTGGCAGGCAGCCGGCAGGCAGCAGAGGTAGTCTGCAGTACTGCACTCTAACCACTGTGCCACCATGGCTCATAGGAGAACAGAGTTGGAAGGGACCTTGGAGGTCTTCTAGTCCAACTCCCTGCTCAAGCAGGAGACCCTAAACCATTCCAGAGAAGTGGCTGTTCAATATTTTAAAAAATTTAAAGCTAAAAGTTAAGCGGGTTTCAAATGTTATTTCAAGGTTTATATCTTTTAGCTCCCCTCCTTTAAAAAATAGATGCCCTTCTTCAACCATAATATTTACATCAAATCTGGGCAAATCTCTTTCCTATCTCCCTGTAACGCTAAGGTGGGAATGACCTTGAGAAACCAGAGAACAGATGCTGCCTTATTCTCCAAGGCACCTGGGGGCAGGACAAGAAGCAATGGGTGGAAACTAATCAAGGAGAGAAGCAACTCAGAACTAAGGAGAAATTTCCTGACAGTTAGAACAATTAACCTCTGGAACAGCTTGCCTCCAGAAGTTGTGAATGCCCCAACCCTGGAAGTCTTTAAGAAGATGTTAGATAGCCATTTGTCTGAAATGGTATAAGGTTCCTGCCCACGCAATGGACTACAAGACCTACAAGGTCCCTTCCAACTCTGCTATTGTATTGTATTGTGTTGTGTTGTGTTGTGTTGTGTTGTATTGTATTGTATTGTATTGTATTGTATTGATTGTATTGTATTGTATTGTATTGTATTGTATTGTATTGTATTGTATTGTATTGTATTGTATTAAGGAAGAGTCAGATAAGAGGGGAGCACAGCCCAGAGCTGTATAGTGGGCAGAATAAGAGCCTGAGGAGGGACCCTGCCTAAATTATGAGGCTATAAAGGTGACAGCAGAATAAATGCATTTTCAGACTGTAGAAAGCAACCATCCACCCCTCTCCTAAAAGAATGAAATATTTTAGGAATATTAAAAAGGCAGGATATTATATTTCCCTGGATGAGAAATGGAGAAACATGCTGTTAGGAAGCAGCCCCCACCTTCCTTAATAGCCCACAGCAGATGTCAGCACTTAAGAGATAGATAGCTCTATTCATAAGTGAAGAGCAACAACGACGATTAGGGGACTGGAGGCTAAAACATATTAAGAACGGTTGCAGGAACTGGGTATGTCTAGTTTAATGAAAAGAAGGACTAGGGGAGACATGATAGCAGTCTTCCAATATCTCAGGGGCTGCCACGAAGATACAATACAATACAATAGCAGAGTTGGAAGGGACCTTGTAGGTCTTCTAGTCCTTGTAGGTCTTCTAGTCCAACCCCCAGAAGAGGGAATCAAACTATTCTCCAAAGCACCTGAGGGCAGGACAAGAAGCAATGTGTGGAAACTAATCAAGGAGAGAAACAATTTAGAACTAAGGGGAGATTTCCTGACAGTTAATCAAAACAATTAATCAGTGGAACAGTTTGCCTCCAGAAGTTGTGAATGCCCCAACACTGGAATTTTTAAAGAAGATGTTGGATAACCATTTGTCTGAAGTGTAGGGTTTCCTGCCTAGGCAGGGGATTGGACTAGAACAGGGGTCCCCAACCTTTTTTGCATCAGGGACCGGTTTCATTTTAAAGAAAATTATGTGGACCGGCTGGCATAGAGGGGGGAGGGGGAGTCAGCTCACTCGGCCCTCTAGGGCCTCCAACGGTGTGAACGGTCACGCCTGCACTCTTCCGCATCCGGCGCGCGCTCTGCCCTGGGGGCTGCCCTGGGGGCTGCCCCCTCCTCCCTCCTCCTCCTCTCCAGGCCTGCGGCCCGGTTCCTATCAAGCCACGGACCGGCACCAGTCCGCAGCCCGGGGGTTGGGGACCCCTGGACTAGAAGACCTCTAAGGTCCCTTCCAACTCTGTTATTTTATATATTCTATATCATAAGCAAATAACCTCACCCAAGATCCAACAAAGGTAGGATTAGCCCCCAACCACAATAGGAATTGCCCAACTTCCTTTTATTGCATCACCCTCAGAAACTTCAATTAAACTAAGCTCAGACAAACATTTAGGATTTATACATGGCACCATGGAAGTCTGACAACTGGCAATAGAATACATGTTCTTGCACAGGAACAGGAAGTTCAAGTGCAAAGCCCAAGAGAAGGTATAAAAGCCCCTCACGCTCAGTTCCATGTGGTCAGCTGCCCAGGACCTCAAACCCATGTGATTCTGCTTCATCATTAAACCCTCTTTCCAATCCGCCTCCATGTTTCCAGTGTCTTTCTCCTGGCTTGGAACTGAACAAGATGGATATCAATCTGCTGTGGCCTAGAGGTGGAGTTCTCGCCTCCCAATCAGGAGGTTGTAAGTTCAAACCTAGGTAGAGCCAGATGTAGGGTCTCCTACTTGGGCAGCGGGTTGGACTAGATGACCTGCAAAGTCCCTTCCAACTCTGCTAATCTGTTATCTGATATTTCTTCCAACAAAACATGCTAGATTCTGTAGCTTTACATTACAATAAAATTAGTTTAACTGGTCATGTTCATTGACTATTCCATCTTGTAAGCCTGACATCTCCTGTTTCTACTAGCATTTGTTTTCCAGGATTTTCCCTATAGTCTCTGCAACCCTGGAGCTAGCTAAAAGGTATTATAAAGTGTAAGTTTAAGCTGCTGTATGTTGCCACACAAAAATGAGGCAAATGCACGAGTAATGGCAAAGCAAACTTCGAACAAGCCAAATGAAAAACCAGGGGGGTGATTTGCCTCTAACCCACCCACCCCCCGCCAAGAAGCCCCCCAAAAGGATTAGAGACACAAAGAAGATTCTTGCTCAAGCAGAAATCTTTCCCAGTGCAAAGACATTTTGATTCTCATCATGGACGAATGGCTGCAAAAGTTGATGGAGTTGGCAGAGAGGACTAAATCGACCATTTTGGTCAAAGAAAAGAATATAAGTACTTTTGTTTCCACTTGGAAACCACTTCTGGACTTTGTGCTTGAGGTGGAAAAAATATATGAAGCTTTGATTTTGGGTTTTACTGATTAGATAGATTGGCTGTTATAGAAATGGCTAGTTGGTACTGCAGTATTATGGGAAAGTAAAAAGTTGACGTTTGATGTTAACTCCTTATTCTACTGCACCAGAGAGAGTCGGAAGTCAACACACGTTTTTTCCCCCTTCTTTTCTACACTTCTCTCTTCCCCTTTCCCTCCTTTCTGCTTCCTTCTATTTGCTTTTGTATTTTGTATTTTATATTATAAGCCAATAAAAAACTGTAAAAGCGGAACAATCCTTCCAACAGTGAGACTTCCTAGGACAACATTAGGCAGCTGGCTTAGCAGGGTGTCTAGGTAGCCTTCAATTTATGACCACAATGGAGCCCAAAATTTCTGTTGCTAAGCAAGACAGTTGTTAAGCTATTTTTGCCCCTTGTCAGACCTTTCTTGCCATGCTTGTTAAGTGAATCGCTGCAGCTGTTGAGTTAGTAGCATGGTTGTTAAGTGAAGCTGGCTTCCCCATTGACTCTGCTTGTCAGAAGACTGCAAAAGGGGAATCTCGTGACCTTGGGACACTGAAACTATCATAAGTCCATGCCAGTTGCTAAGCATCTGAATTTTGATCACATGACCATGGAGAGACTCCAACAGTCATTAAATGTGAAAAATGGTCGTAAGTCACGTTTTTCAGTGCTGTTGTAGTTTTGAATGGTCACTAAATGAATTGTTGGAAGTCTAAAGACTTCCTGTATAGTGTCTGCCAGGACTGGAATCTTCTCACTTCAGGCACAGGACCCAGAAACCACAATTCAGAGTCACCAAGAGATTTCTTATCCCAGGTAGACTGTGGGCGCAGAGGATGGCAAAAGCAAATGAAAGCCACAATTGCATAATCAAGCCACCAACTTAAATTTATCTTGACCATCGCCACCCTACAATAGTCCACAAATTGTCTTAATCCCAATTTTAAAAACCTGGCCTGGAGATCATCCTCAATTTATGACAAAAACTGGGCCCCGAATTTCCATTGCTAAGTAAGGCAGTTGTTAAGTGAGTTTTGCCTCGTTTTTCTTCTTTACCACCTTTGTTAATCACTGCAGTTGTTAAATGAATCATGGGGTCATTCAGTGAATCTGGCTTCCTCTCTTGCCTTTGCTTATCGGAAGCTCGCTGGGAAGATCACCAATGGTGATCACATGACCCGGGACGGTGCAACCGTCATAAATACATGCCAGTTGCCAAGCACACTAATTTTGATCTTTGCAACATTCCTAAGTGTGAATAATGGTCATAAGTCTCATTTTTTAAGTTCGGTTGTAGCTTCAAACGATCCCTAAGCTAATGGTTGTAAGTTGAGGACTACCAGTATATATATATATTTTCTAAGCAGAAAACAGGGCCATGGAAAATTACCTTGCAACCTGCTTCCCTCCAGCAACTGTCATCTCCTGCATACATTTACTCAGCAAAAAAAATCCTAAACCCCAAGTGCTAAGTAAATCAATGCACCATGCAGCTGGTAATGTTTAATTGGGGACAAGGGGAGAGCGGGTTCGGTTTGTTCTTTGCTAATGGGAGAACAGGATGTTACCAACAGTGACAAGCGTCCTCATTTTCACCTAGGAAATTCAGATCAGGGTGAGAAACACCACTGCAGCCTCTGCTCGGAGACATATAGCAAGAGCACTTAGACTTATATAGCGCTTCACAGTCCTTTACAGCCGTTTCCAAGCAGTTTACAGAGTCAGCCTCTTGCCCCCAACAATCTGGGTCGTCGTTTTACCCACCTCGGAAGGATGGAAGGCTGAGTCAACCTGGAGCCTGCTGAGATTCGAACTGCCAAATTGCTGGCAGCTGGCAGGCAGCAGAGGTAGCCTGCAGTACCGCATTCTCACCACTGCGCCACCACTGCTGTTTTATAGGGTGAATTGTGCACATGGGAGCAGGCAGAACTCAACTTAGGAGATCTGTTTCATTTTCCTGCTCAGAAGCAGGTGCAAAAGTCACTTGTTGCATATACAGAAAGGCCTTATGTATCTACGTATTCTTAGCTGAGGGTGGCATTACAGGTAATCCTCGACCTACGGCCATAATGAAGCCTGCCTTCTATGGTTGTAAGTCATGACAGTTGTAATGCAGGCCATCACTGACTGCTAGCTGCAGTTCGGCAGTTCAAATCTCACCAGGCTCAAGGTTGACTCAGTCTTCCATCCTTCCAAGGTGGGTAAAATGAGGACCTAGATTGTTGGGGGCAATAGGCTGACTTTGTAAACTGCTTAGAGAGGGCTATAAAAGCACTATGAAATGGTAAATAAGTCTAAGTGCTATTGCTAATGCTAACCCGTGATGACACGAATGCAGTTTATGATGTTTTTGCCAAAAGCTGGCATTAGCACTTAGACTTATGTACCGCTTCATAGTGCTTTTACAGCCTTCTCCAAGCACTTTACAGAGTCAGCATATTGCTACCACGGAAGGATGGAAGGCAGAGTCAATCTTGAGCCTGGTGAAATTCAATCTGCCAAATTGCAGGCAGTCGGCAGGCAGCAGATGTAGCCTGCAATACTGCACTCTGACCACTGCCCCATCGTGGCTTACCTCCGGATGCTGTGTATAGCCATAAAATGCAAGCTGGTTACTGAGCGCCCCAAATGCAGTCATGTGACCATGGGGGAAACTGACTGTCAGAACTTTGGAACCGGATCATAACCTTTTGGGGGGGAGGCTGTTTTAATTGAACGGTCACTGCTATGTCGCTAAGCCGAGGACTGTCTATATTTTTCCCACCCAGCTTCTGAATTCTACCATGTAAGGTAGCCATGAAGTTGATGCAGCAACTTTAGCAACGAAGCTGAAGACAATTTTATTCCCTAGTTTTCACTGATGCAATTTGGGAGAGGGATATTTATAGAGCAAAAAGGAAAGAAACAAATTAAGGTGCCAAAAAAAAAGAAGAATAGCGGAAAAATGGAAAAGAAAGGAAACAGATATAAAGAAGTTCCTTTACAGTGGGTATACGTGCAATTATAAACTGACCCATCTAAAGCCATGCCGTGACACTCTTCTTTCTACAATCTATTCTCTCTAATCATCAAAACCATAAATGCTAAGTCCATTTTTCCCCCCTCCAAGAATTCATTTTCAGCTGAAGGACTTAAGCTCTTTTCGGATACTTCAACTATAGGTCTGGTTATTGCAAACCGTCTCGTGATGAGATTTGGATGCGAAAATTCAATTTACTCAAATCGGAATCCGCAATCAAACAGATAATCACCTTCACTGTCCCTGGTGCTCTCCAGACATTTGGGGTGGCAACTGTCATCAGACACTTGCCAGCGTGGTTCGTCGTCATGGGGATGGGCACTGTGATGCAAACCATCAGAAGGTTGAGGGAGGCTGGTATAGGCTGGATTGTCATCCAATATACACCTTGTCACAACTGTGTGGCCCAATTGTGAAAGTGGAAGAACTTTCAAGGGTGGAGACTTTAGTACAGGTAGTCCTTGAATTACAAACATTCATTTAGCAACCATTTAAAGTTATAGGGCCATGATGGAGAACCTATCGCATGCGTGCCAGAGGTGGCACATAGAGCCCTCTTTGTGGGCATCTGCGCCATCACCAGCTGCTCTTCTGGTTTCCGGCGCACTGGTCTTCTTGCATGCTGGAGCACCGGAAACCTGAAGACTAGCTGGCCGGTGCACATGTATGCACCAGCCAGCTGGTCTTCGGGTTTCTGGCACTCCGGCATGCAAGAAGACTAGCTGACACACGCTAGAAACATTAAAACCAGCTGGCTGGTATGTGCTTGTGTACCAGCCAGCTGGTCTCTGGGTTTCTGGTGCTCCAGTGCATGCACACCATTCCAGTTTGGGCACTCGGTGCCAAAATGGTTTGCCATCACTGTTATAGGGTTTGAAACATTTTATTACATTATAGATTAAAATAGAAAACTACAAAATCAATCAATCAATCAATCAGTTTAATTTGTAAACTGCTCCCTCTCCCCAAAGGGACTCTGGGCGGTGCACAGGAACTTAAAAAGCATATAAACTTAAACACATTATAAATATATAAAATCCAATTAAATAAACTATAACCCTGCGCTAAAATCTTAAAATCCTTAAAACTAAACCCCATTAAAAACCCAATTTAAACAATTTAAACATTCAGACTGAAGGCTGGCAAGGTAGATTAGGCCAAGCCGGCCTGATGGAAGAAGTGGGTCTTTAACTTTTGGCGGAAGGAGCGGAGGTCCGTGGTTGTTCTGAGTTCGGGGGGAAGGTCGTTCCAGAGAGTTGGGCCCGCCACAGAGAAGGCCCTTCCCCTGGGCGTCGCCTGCTGGCATTGCCTAGTGGACGGCACCTGGAGAAGTCCCTCTCTGTGGGAGTGAATCGGCCGCAGGGATGTATGGGGCAGATAATAGGACACAGTGGGAAGGAGAAAGGGAAAAAGCAAATAGTAGGATACAGTGGGAAGGAGAAAGGAAAAGAAAAGTGAGGAGGGGTGAGAGAAAAGAAAGAAAATGCATTAACTTCTGACTCTCTCTTTTGCAGTACAGTAAGGCATTAACATCGAACCTCAACATTTCACTTTTCCATAATATTATAAACTAGTCATTTCTATAACGACAAATCAATCTAATCTGTAAAACCCAAAATCAAAGTTTTATCAAAGTCCAGAAACGATTTCCAGATTGCAACAAAAATACTCTTATATTCTTTTCTTTGATCAAAAGGGTCGATTTAGCCATCCCTGCAAACTCCATCAGCTTCTGAAGCCATTCATCCGTAGTGGGAGTCAAAATGTCCTTCCATTTTTGGGGTATACAGTAGCAACCGTTTGGCATTATAACAGTGCTGAAAAGACTTAGATACTATTTTACAGTGCTTTTACAGCCCTCTCTAAGTGGTTTACAGAGTCAGCCTCTTGCCCCCAACAATCTGGGTCTTCATTTTTCCCACCTCGGAAGGATGGAAGGCTGAGTCAAACTTGAGCAGGTCAGGATCGATCTCCACATTGTGGGAAGAGCTAGCCAGCAATTCTGCATTCTAAACACTGTGCTACAAAGCCTCTTATAAGTTTTCTATAAACATTTTAATCATTTTTTTTGTTTTTTTTTAAATCCCCATCTGTTTATTTTTACAGGCTTCTCTATGCAATTTCCCCTAATATATGTCCTTCATAATGGAAATTTCTCAATAAAGGTATATTATCCCAATTTCTTTGATGTATTCATTGCCACCTAAATTTCCTTTTAAATGTTTACTACAAAAGAAAATGTGATAAAAATTAACATAAATGCCCCAGAATAAGCTCTTTAAAATACTGTCTAATAATGTATTTTCAGAAAAGTGTGATCTTTTTCAAATGCCTCTTCTAAGAAAAAAGAGGGGGGAGGACGCAGATTTTTAATTGCAAAGAAGACGTTATAAATGGTTTTAGCACGGGTTTTAATAATTTAATATGTTTTAAATTGATTTATACTGTTCTTATTGTGGTTTTAATAATGCCTGTGCGCCGCCCTGGGTCCTAACAAGGAGAAGGGCAGGGTATAAATTCGAAATAAATAAATAAAATATAGCAAATCCTAAATTTCTGACCGGTTCTGGTTGAAGCGGTAGTGGAAATTTTGAGTAGTTCAGAGAACCAGTAAATACCACCTCTGGCTGGCCCCGCCCCCCATCTATTCACTGCCTCCCAAGTCCCAGCTGATTGGAGAACAGAGCTGGAAAGGTGGGGAGGGAATGGGGATTTTGCAGTATCCTTCCACTGCCATGCCCGCCAAACCAAGCCAAGCCAAGCCCACCAAGCCATGCCCCAGAACCGGTAGTAAAAAAATTTGAATCCCGCCACTGACTTGACCGCATGTTGGAAATTATTGTCTTGCCACATACCTCACCGATAGATGACCTAACAGTAACAGAGTTGGAAGGGACCTTGGAGGTCATTTAGTCCAGCCCCCTGCTCATGCAGGAGACCTGTACTAGGGATTCAAACTGCCGAACTGTAGACCTTTCTGATCAACAAGCTCAATGTCTTAGCAACAATCAGAATGGGGTTTTTTTTTCAATAATGGGAACTATCCCAAGGCAGCCCCAAACCATGACACTACAAGTAGTCCTCAGCTTACAACAGTTCATTTAGTGACCATTTCAAAATTACAACACTGCTGGAAAAAGTGATTTAGGACCGTTTTTTACACTTATGACCATTTCAGATCTCCATGGTCATTTGATCAAAATTCCAATGCTTGGCAATTGACTCTTATTTATGACGGTTGCCATGCCCTGGCGTCATGTGATTGCCTTTTGTGACCTTCTGACAGGCAAAGTCAATGGGGAAGCCAGATTCACTTAACAATGGTGTTACTAGCTTAACAACTGCACTGATTCGCTTAGCAACTGCAGCAAGAAAGGTCATCCAATGGGGCAAAATTCACTTAACAAATGTTTCACTCAACAACAGAAATGTTGGGCTCAATTGTATTCGTAAGTCGAGGTCTACCTGCACCACCTCCAAGCTTGATGGCTAACATAAGGTTCTGTCTGTGAATGCAGTGTTTTTGTTTTCTTCTAGATATAATTCTGTTTATTGTAGTCTGAAACGTTCCATTTTCACTCATTTGCCCGTTGCCTGGAGCAATGTTTCTCAGCCTCAGTGACTTTAAGATGCATGGGCTTCCACTCCCAGAATTCCCCAATGTTTTCCAACTTCATGCTGGCTCTAACTTGCTGAGGTTGAGAAACGCTGGGCTAGAAGGTCATCCAGGTGCTTCTGCTAATATCAATGTTTTTCTTGGTGAGCCATGGAATCTCCCGCGAGTCTCGGTTTTCTCCCAGTGTTGTTCTGATGGAGTCATGAACTTTAAGAAGGTGAGCTGGCCCTGAAGATCCCCGGATGATGCTCTCGGGGTTTTTTGTGACCTCCTTTTATACATTTGCTTCTGGAGTGATTTTGACAGGTTAACCACTTTGGGGAAAATACATCCCTTCAATAGACTGAGCTTTACAACTGACTTTATAACCTTTTTCATCCTAATAGGCATCAATGACTTTTTAATGGAAGGCTCCGGGTGTTTCTTTTGAGCAAGGCAATAACATGCCCCTTGACTCTGAATGGTGAGAACTTCCTTTGGATGCCTTTAGCCAAAGTCTGGGACATTTGGGAATTCTTATTTAATGAAGGGCTCACAGAACTGGTGTAGATGATCCCTTTAACTCAGGGGTCCCCAACCTTTGCAACTTTAAGTCTGAAGGACTTCAGCTCCCAGACTTCTCCAGCCAGCTTTGCTGGCTGGAGAATTCTGGGAGCTGAAGTCCTTCAGACTTAAAGTTGCAAAGGTTGGGGACCCCTGCTTTAACTGAAGGGACCGAGTAAAAAGTGGGATGGGAGGAGCCAATTCATACTGTATAACAGAATAGAATAACAGAATTGGAAGGGACCTTGGAGGTCTTCTAGTGCAACCCACTGCTCAGGCAGGAGGCACTATACCTGTGAAAGTCAACCTATGGCACGCGTGCTCAAAGTGGCACATGGAGCCTTGTCGCCTGGCACGCATGGCATCACCCGTTCCTCTTCCAGGTTTCTGGCATGCAAAGGTGCATGACAATCAGCTAGCCTTCATGCATGCGGCAGTGCCGGAAACTGGAAGAGCTGGTCTTCCATTTTCTGGCGTGAGCATGCATGTCGGCCAGCTGATCGTTGCACATGCATGTGCACCAGTAACCAGAAGACTAGCTGACTGGTTCACATGAACACACCAGAAATAATTCATTTTCTGGTGAGCACATGCCCCCTGGGCAGCTCCTCTTCCAGGTTGGGCCTCAACAAGTGCATGCATGATTAATTGTTCTGTCAGGAAATTTCTCCTAAGTTGCTTCTCTCCTTGATTAGTTTCCACCCATTGCTTCTTGTTCTGCCCTCAGATGCTTTGGAGAATAGCTTGACTCCCTCTTCTTTGAGGCAGCCCCTGAGATATCAGAACACTGCTATCCTGTCTCCCCTAGTCCTTCTTTCCATTAAACTAGGCATACCCAATTCCAGCAATCAGTATGTTGGGTGATTTTGTTGATGGAATTAAAAAGAAAAAGCAAGAACAAATATTAGTGTTAGTTGTTCATTCAGATTCTTTCTCATGTCATCAGGACTCAACTGAAGCTCTGATAGCATTAAAACAACACAGAAACGCCACAACCCAGGGAAAAAGAAGTGCTTATTTGTTCACAAAAAGACAACCCATAGAAATATATTACCTTTAGATCAAACTACCCAATTCAGAAAAACTAGCGTTTCTGACACTTCACTCCAGCTCCTAATGCACAATGAAAGGTTGGGAGAGAAGCACACGCAGACCCAGCCTTTTGAAAGCCACCCACATAGACTAATTCAATTACCCAACCACAGCATTCAGCTTTGCAACCAGCACTTAGTTATTATGTCAAGAGTGTTTATTCAGCTAATTACACAGGAAGTTACAACTACTTTGAGAACAGGGATGCAGCTGATTCCCCATCCCCGCCCTTTCACCGTGATGACCCTTGAAACATGATGCGACACACCAAAAAGTAAAAACTTCCTGGGCACCCAAATGGGTTCCTCCTGTGCCGCTGGAATCTGTTTTCTCCTGCCAACAACGAGTGAGAGTTTGGCTGGATGAGCAGGCATGGATTTTGTGTGTGAACTCGCCTCTCCTCAAATGCAAGATCCCGTTTTAAATCAGATAAGCAGCCTTTCATGGAAACTCAACAAGGGAAGTATAAATAGGCTGTATTAAGCGATCAGAGGGCTGATGTGTACTTTCCCTGAGTCTGTAAGGCAGAGATTCCACTAGAAACTTTAGTAACGATCAAATAACATGCTCAACCTTTTAACCACATTCTCATGTTTCCGGATCTGCAGAATATGTTGACCCAGAAATCAGCCCAATGACCTCCATTCAAATAAGAAGCCTTGCCACCAAAGAAAAAAATTCCCAAAACATGCCTTAATACAAAAAAGAATTTCAACCTCTAACAATTACACTATACGCTTTATCTAACATCCAAAATTTTAGAGAGGCAATTGTTGGTGTTAGTTGCAAAGTCATGTCCGATCCATCGCAACCTCATGGACAATGTTCCTCCCAGCCTTCCTCTCCTCTACCTTCTTCTGGAGTCCACTGAAGCTCACGCCGACTGCTTCGGTGACTCCATCCAGCCACCTCATTCTATGCCGTCCCCTTCTTTTTTGCCCTCCATCTTTCCCAGCATAAGGCTCTTCTCCAGGGAGTCCTTCCTTCTCATTAGGTGGCCAAAATATGTGAGTTTCATCTTCAGGATCAGGCCTTCTAAAGAGCAGTCATGGTTGATCTCCTCTAGGACTGACCGGTTTAATTGCTTTGCAGTCCAAGGGACTTACAAGAATCTTCTCCAACACCTGAGTTCAAAGGCCTCAATTCTTCGGCGCTCAGCCTTTCTTATGGTCCACCTTTCACAGCATCCATTGCAACTGGGAAAACCATAGCCTGGACTATATGCACTTCTGCTGGCAGGGTTCTAAAGACTGGAAGGGCAGGAAGATTTATATCTACTGCCTCAACAGTTGGAGCCCACCCCAAGTGAGAGAGACGGTAAGCTACAGCCCCTCTGCCTAATTTCCATCACCTTGTGCATGGCTGCCTGGGGAATTCTGGGAATGGAAGTCCACAAGTCTTCAAAGTTGCCATGGTTGGACACTCTTGATTTAGAGCACCCCTTGAGACCTTTCTCTTTCCACAAGCAGGAGAGAAGAGGGAGAGGCAGGAAAAGACAGAAGAAATGCTCACTTAGACTCCTGGTGAGCTACTGTCATCAGCTCACTTTCTACTAGCATTTCCTGATTGGAGATTCCAGGGGAGAACAAAGGAACTCTCCCATTTTTGCAATCAACTAAAGGTATCCAGTCTGGCTTCTAATGGCTCTTCGTGCCCCACCCTACCTAAAATCAGTCTCCCCCTTTGCTAATATTTCCCCCTTTTTCTGCTCTTCACTAAGAGGGCAGCCAGGCATGATTCTATTGGGGAACAATGAGAAGACAAACCCTTTTCACTGGAAAAACCCCTCCGGCAAGCTATTTTGCAAAGCTGCAGTGGGAAGGGGGTAATATCATGGAACATGTTCTGCTCTCGGTTATTCATGGGAGGCCACAAATTGTTGAAAGGTGCCTCCCACAGTCCCAGCTTGGATTGAGTTGGGCAGAAACATATTCTGTGCTCGGTGGTGGTGGTGACAGCGGCAGCATTATACGCTATTGAATTCCTCTGGTTAGGCTGACATAAACCACAAGCCACAAAAAGAAAGAGTAGTATTGAGCAGATCAGCCTTCCTTGCACAAAATAATGATGTCGGAAGACACGGCCACCAGTAGGTCTCAGCAGCTGGGATCTTTCCCTATCTCAGTACTGATGTGGCGGAAATTGTGAGTAGGTGCAGGTGTGTGAAGAGGGAGGGGACTTCCTTGCCCAGCAGGAACAAGGCCGCATCCCCATGGTCACGTGACAAGCAAAGTCAAGGGGGAAGCCAGATTCACTTAACAGCCGGGTTCCCAACTTAATAACTGCAGTGATTCCCTTAACGAATGTAGCAAGAAAAGACGTAAAATGAGGCAAAACTCACTTAATACATTTCTCACTTAGCAACATAAACTTTGGCCTCCATTTTGGTCGTACGTAGGGGACTGCCTGCATTTTGTTTCTGGGGCAGCAAAAAAAGGCTTTTAGAAGTGGCCATGGAAAGATGGAGAAGGGAGTCAGAAGACGACTGAAGCAGGGGTGAAATGCTACCGGTTCGGATCAGTTTCACCCAAACCGGTAGATTAAAAATGCTACCGGTTCAGGCGAACCGGTATTTCCGACAAACAGCTGTGATCCACGATTTATATTAGCTAGAAAGCAGAAAGCGATAAATCCCTTCGGGGAGAGGGGGCGGTTTATAAATGTAATAAATTATTATTATTATTAAATTATTATTATTATTAAATCATGTTGCACAGAGGATTCCCCCCACCCACCCTTTGGTTCTACTTACCTTTGCAGACGCACTCGGTAGCAGGCTCTGCCCACCCACCTGGATGTCATCACATCCAATGTTGATGTTCTGCGCATGCGCGGAAGATTCTACCCATGCACGGAATATCCTGCACATGCATGGAGGGGGTGCATGCAAGCGGAGCTAGCGCACACGTGCTCACATTTGCAAACCAGTAGTGAAGGTAAGTAAATTTCACCCCTGGACTGAAGGGTCAACTATAACGCCCAAGCAAAAATGAATCACAAATGGCCTATTGCTCTCCACAGGCTCTGTGTATCCCCGAGGTGCTCTATTGTTCACAGATGTTCATGTCAATCAGCAATGGTCAAGCAAAGAGGTTCCCCTGTTCCATTACCTTTCCAGGGGGTGGCAGGAAATTTGTGTTAGTCTACGGTAGCAAAAAAAAATAAAAATATCAGAAGTCTGGCAGCACCGTTTCCAACTCACCAACTTTATTTATAGGCATGAGCTTTCATGAGCCTCAGCTCCCTTCATCAGGTACACGAAAGGTTGTGCCTTTTAATGAGAGTTGTTGGTCAGAAAAGGTGCTCCCGGGTTCCTCCTGATTTCTCCCCAGCAGGGAGAGCTTTAAATGGATATCCCAGCTGTGTTGCAAAGTGTCAGCACCCCATTCCGCTCTTAAGGGAATAGATGCCCATTTGCAGGATTTCCTTCTTCCCTTTTAAAGCTCTGGATGGTACTTTAGGTATTGGGCAGCTGGGAAAGGAGATTTTAGCCTGGAAAAAAATCACCTCCCACAGCCACAGCAATGTTGCTTTCTCTCCTTTAATACAGGTAGTCCTCGACCTACAGCTGTTTATTTAGGGACCATTCGAAGTTATGACGACACTGAAAAAAGTGACTTATGACTAGTCCTCAAATTTACAACCATCTCGGCATACGCATACACACACACACAGAGTATATATGCACACACACATATATGCATATGTATGTACAGTATATAGTGTGCATGTGTATATGTGTATGTATGTATGTATATATATGTGTGTGTGTATGCATATGCATATATACATATAATGTATGTATGTATGTATTTGTATGTGGGCATTTATATATAGGGTGTGTGTGTATATAAACATACATACACAGTATGTATATGTATTTGTATAAGTATATGTATTTATATGTGTGCATTTATATAGAGTGTGTGTGTGTGTGTACACATACATACACATATATACACATATATGCACTTTTGTATTTGTATGTGTCCATTTATATAGAGAGAGTGTGTGTGCACATACACATATACACATATATACACATGTGTGTATACACACACACACAGAGTATGTATGTATATATGTATATGTATGTGTGCATTTATATAGTGTGTGTGCATACACTTATACACACACACACACGTGTGTGTGTGTGTGTGTGTGTGTGTGTGTGTGTGTGCCCTTCTGTCAACCAAAGTGATAATTAACACCATTCAGCAGATGTGAGTCGTGCTGGATGGCAGCCAGGTGCTGTAAAACCAGCCTCCTGCTTTCAAACCTGACTCCTTTGCCGACTGCAAAGATGCGAACTTGAAATAAACTAATTAAGACCAGCCCAGCGTCTATTTCTGGTAGGGCCACCTCCTGCTCTTTCTTTTAACAGGCAGAATTAACAGGCATTCGGAGCTAACCTACAGAGATAGAGTTGACAGGAGAGGACAAATACTTGAAGGACTGTCAACTTCAAAGGTAGTTTTTTAAAAATACCGTCCCTGGCTGCTCCCCGAGAGTGGGATTTGATTTATCTGAAGCTACAGATGGACTTAGACTAAAAACATTAGAGAAACATATTGGTTTGACAAAGGCGCCAATTGCTTTGGACAAACAGGGTCTGGAAAGCTTCCCCAAGGGATGTTCTGTACTCTGAAGCTCTTCCATGAAATACGGAGTTGGATTAGACATCCTACTAGACACCAAATGTCTCTATGATGCCTAGATTGGAAAAATTCTCATGCAGCAATGACCACGGATAGGGAGACATGGTAAGAGGAGAGACACGTTAGTGCAGGAGATTTCCAGGCTGAACCTGAGAGTTGGGTCAAACGCATCATCAGTCTGGAGTCCCTACAACCCCCAAAAAGACTTAAGTAAACCCAGCCCCTCTTGAAGCCCATTGACGCTTACTTGGCACCCATTTGCATTGACCCTTAGTAGATCAGATTCTTGAGTGGTGCGGTAGCCTAAAGGTGGAGCTCTCGCCTCAAAATCAGGAGGCTATGAGTTCAATCCTAGGTAGAGGCACATATTTCTCTCTCTGGGCACGTTGATAATATATCTGCTGAATATAATTCCGCATTGGCGACAGGAAGGGCATCTGGCCAGTAAACACTCAGCTCCCAGACTCCACCCCGCAAGGGATTTTGGATCATCAAATGGGGATGATTAGTAGATCAGAGTCTTGTGAATAGGCTGCAGGGAATAAAATTGCAGTGCTTTTGAATTCCACCCCGGCTCCTGGTTTCTTGCACCTTCTTCCAGTGAGCTTTCATCAACTGCAGGTCTCTACATCAGGTGCATTGAATGCCGTGAGATATGTAGGATTTAGATTGGAGTGAGGGGAGAGGATGCAAGTTCCCTGTGAGATAGATTGTGCTATCAATTAACAACTGAGAGCCAGTTTGGTCTACTAGTGTTAAGGTACCAGGCTAGAAACCAGGTGACTGTGAGTTCTAGTCCTGTCTTAGGCATGAAAGTTAAGAGGATGGCTTTTCGACTCATCGCATGAGGTTGTTGTTGAAGGAAAACAAGGAGGGGGGGGGGAGAATTAAGTATTAGTACTAGCCTTGGGGAGTATTAGCCTTGCTCCTGGGGAGGAAAGCTATGGCAAATCTAGACAGCAGACTAAAAAGCAGAGACATCACTATGCCAGCAAAAGTGCATATAGTCATGGCTATGGTTTTCCAAGTTGCAATGGATGGCTGTGAAAGTTGGGCCATAAGAAAAGCTGAACACCCAAGAATTGAGGCCTTTGAGCTATGGTGCTGGAGAAGATTCCTGCGAGTCCTTTGGACTGCAAGGCGATCAAACTACTTAGTCCTAGAGGAGATCAACCCTGACTGCTCTTTAGAAGGCCAGATCCTGAAGAGGAAACTCAAATACTTTGGCCCCCAATGAGAAGGAAGGATTCACTGGAGAAGAGCCTCATGCTGGGAACGATGGAGGGCAAAAGAAGAAGGGGATGACTGAGACTGAGGTGGCTGAATGGAGTCACCGAAGCAGGCGGCGTGAGCTTAAATGGACTCTGGGAGATGGTAGAGGACAGGAAGGCCTGGAGGAACGTTGTCCATGGGGTTGTGATGGGTCAGACCCGACTTCGCAACTAACAACAACAAATTAGCCTTGAGTTATTTGTAAAAACTTATTAGAACAACAATTACCTGTTTGGTGTGTTTACCTACTTAGAGTGCACCTACCCTACTTTTCAAGTGTCCTACCTCCCAAAATGGCTTACAAATGATGAAACATTGTGTTTTCGGTTAATAAGCAAATTAATTCCTCTATATCCGTCCCTTTTCCCTTCAGCATCCAAAAAATAAAATCTGGGACACCTTGCTGTTAATTACCAAGGCCCTTGAAGTCATTTGGCGGTAATCAGAACAAAACCAGGAGAGAGAGAGCAGTCCACATATAGGGCCAGTCAGTGGCCCAGTTAGAGAAACTCTTCTGAGAAATCCTGAGCTCATCACTATTGAAAGAGATGCGGATAAACCCGGAGCTTTAGTCCCGAGTCTAAAATTAGCTGAATGGATCTCAGAGAAGAGGCAATGATTAAAAATTCTAGATCGATTCAACCAATAAAAAACTCGATTTCTTTAGCACAGTGTTTATCCACCTTGGGAACTTGAAGATGTGTGGACTTCAACTCCCAGGATTCCTGCTAACTGAAATAATATTCTAATTATAACATGCTAGCTGGAGAATTTTTGGAGTTGAAGGTCACACATCTTCACGTTTTCAAGGTGGAGAAACCCTGCTTTAAAATATCTCATGTTGTCTCAGCTTAAAAATATTTCTTCCTTCTCTTTCCAAATCAACCAATCTGACGAAGGGTCTTCTATTTAGCATCTCACATAACAATCTACCTGGAATCTCCCTGGAATCTCTCCTCCGCCCAAAGCTGCCTTCAGCACCCTATTGCTGGATAGTATTCGCAAAATATTGGAAAAACGAGAATACCCCATCAGAAGTAGATATAATTCATAAAATCTGAGATTGTGCCAAAATGGACAGACTGACTTTAAAAATAAAAAGTAAAGAAGACACAGAATATTATTTGATATGGAATAGATTTTATGAATGATTAGAGTCAAGAGGTAGAAATTAGACAAAGAAAGACCATTGCTATGTATGAATTAAATATAAAGATGATTCATAATTATAAATATGCCAACACAATCAACAAGTATAGTGGTAAAAGTATAGAAGTATAAATAAGCCAATACAAAGAGAAATTTAGCTAGAACACTGTTATATTATTATTCTGTGGTTAATCTTTGGTGAGATTCACAGCCTTTGGGGCTGGTTGGTAGCTCAACAGCTCGAGTCCTAACCAAGGACCTAGGAACTGTTAAGGTACCGTCGGAGGATAGAAGCTGTTCCAAGTAGGGTGGCTTTTTGTAGAGTCAGAATGTTCAAGTCAGGTAAATTTAGAATTTCTAAATAGCAAGGTAGCCCTTTAGGTATTGCTCCAAGGGCTCCAATTACAATTGGGACAACACGCAATTTCTTTTTCCACAGTCGCTCAACTTCAATTTGCAAGTCCCGGTACTTTGTGATTTTTTCTTGCTGCTTATCTTCAATTCGTGCATCACCAGGTATTGCAATGTCAATGAACCATACTTTTTTCTTTTCAACTATTGTTATTATTTCAACTATTGTTATTGTTATTATTGGTGTGTGTGTGTGTGTGTGTGTATACACACCCTGCTTCTGTAAATGATATACCCTGATACACCCTGACAATGCACTGTATTCAAAATATTTATGAATGAAATAATAAAACTTGGGGGGGGGGGAAATAACCCCAACACTTCCTCCCTTCCTCAATCTAAGACCTTGGCCAAGATTAGGAACCCCAAGGGAAACTCACTACCAACCCCCAGGAAACCCTCTCACCCCTTCCCGGCAAGATACCAGTGCTGGAAAGGCAAGTGTTTTCCTCACCGCAGCAACCTGTAGAACTCATGGCCTGAAGGGGAAAAGAGTACGGCGAACAAATAACTCATTAATTTGAAGCGATCAAACATTTCCGTGAAAAATAGCAGCTGCAGTTGTAAAGCAGAGCTAAAAAAAATACGGGAGCTATCCATCCTACGTGCCTCAGGGCTCAAGGTGATCTCCAGCTGTTAACAGAACTGCTTACCCGTTACTATGCCGTTTCCAGAGCTATACACAAGTCAAACAAATATGCATACAATTTTCCTCCAAGTCTGATTTAAAAAAAATAGCCGAAGATGGGTTTAAGGTCAGGTAAACCTTTCTACAATTTTCCATTTGGAAGGTTAGGCTGACTTTCTACTGTGTCCAACGTGGAAATTTATACAACAGGTCTCCTCAAAGGGAAGCCACAAACTATGAATAGTTTAACTTCTCCTATTGGGCACATTTTCTGACCTGGGCTTCCCCAAAAAGCACAAAGCAGATTCCCGGTCCCAATAAACCCCCTTTTATTAAACGAATGTGATTTCCTCTCATTCACATTCAGCAAAGGCCTAGTGAACAGACTTTCAAAGGTGAAGTTATGACCACAGACCTTATCTACCTTGGAAAGCTGCCATGTAAATATTTTCCAAACGCAGTGCTGTGCAAGGAAAGACTCTAAGATTCACGGACAGATCTTCACACTCCTGAAACAAACAACCAAACTAATGAGTTGTTTCCTGCAAAAGCCCACTCCCCTTTCGCTCCTCTTTTATTTCCTACGGGAGGAGACATCCACTGTCCACCTGTGGCTTTACTCCCCAGTCGACCCTGATTTCTTAGTTGTTCTTTCCTTCTGGCAGCTCTGCGCATGCGCACACTGGGAACAGGCTCCAGCTGTTCCTCTGCCCCACTGCTGTCTAGCTCCGAAGGCAGCTGAGAACTGCCAGATGGCCTTGGCCCCCTCTCTCCCTCTGACACAGAGCCCTCATCCGAGCCTTTCCCAGCCTCCAGGACTGGCCCATGTTCCTCCCCAACCTCCTCACTGTCGGACTCTGCTGCCAGCTCTTCTGGCCGCTGGCGGTCCACAATAATACACTTGTGGTCCTGTTTGATTTAGGAACCACCACTGAGGCCAACATTTCCATTGCTAAGCAAGTTAAGTGAGTTTTACCCCATTTTACTACCTATCTTGCCAAAACTATTAAGCGAATCACTGCAGTTGTGAAGTCAGTAACATGTTTGTCAAGTGAATCTGGCTTCCCCATTGACTTTGCTTGTCAGAAGTCATTAAAGGGGACCGAAGTTTGATCACGTGATGCTGTAATGGTCATAAGAGCAAAAAACAGTCATTAAGTCACTTTTTTCCGTGCTGTAGTAACTTCAAACAGTCACTAAATGAGTGGTTGTAAGTCGAGGACTATCTGTACCAGGCTGCGTGATGGCCAACAGTAAATTAGAACACAGAACATAAAGCCATAGGGCTGAAAGGTACCTTAGTGGTCTTCTAGTCCAACCCCATGCTTACAGCAGGAAACCTTTTTTTTTTTGTGTTTAATTATAAATTAATAACAGAAAAAAGAACATAAATAAGACATTGACAAGACAAAGCAAAACTACACAGATACAACTGGGAGTAACCCACCCCCTATATGTACACAGTTACCAAACAGCAGGAAACCTTATGCCATCCTGTCAAATGGTTGTCCAGTGTATTTTTGAAAACTGCCAGTGATGGAGTAGCCACAACTCTGGAGGCCAATTAACATTTGGGTGGATGACTATTTCAGGGATAGCATCCAGGGTTTGCTTCACAAATGGCATCTGTGCAAACAGTTGTTATCCTCCCCTGTGTACAGCAGTATCATCTTACACAGCATGTGCATGTCCTTTGTGGCATGAAAATCCACCAAAGGCATTTCAGTTACATTGGGATGGGCCATCCTTTGGTAAGAAGGGCCCATTTCTATCAAGTAGGAGCCTTGCAATCTCAAAGAGCCACAGAGATGTGAAGGATCTCTTGAAAATAAAATAGATGCATTAAATCCATTGGAAGTCAATTAAGTAATGGAGCTACCGGTAGTCCTCAACATACAACCATTTGCTTAGGGACCATTTGGAGTTACCACGGCCTCACACTTACAATCCCTGCAGCATCCCCACAGTCACCTGATCAAAATGCAGACACAGAAATATTTCTATTGGGGATTCTACCCGAAAAATACAGTAAGGAAAATACATATTTAGTTACTCATATATTACCTGCTGCTAGAATTGTATTTTCACAAAACTGAAAGAGCGAAGAGATTCTACAGAGATGAGAATGTGATTAGGAAAATATTAGAATGTGTGGAAATGAATAGATTGACACTGGAAATTAAGGAGAAAGCGCAAACTGAATACTATATGGTATGGGATCTATTTTACCAATGGTTAAATAATAAAATGGAAGGTAGAAATAGGGAAACAAAATAAAGAAGATATGTTAAAAGATATAAGTAAATATTATGATTAGTATGTTGATTATTATTATGTTAATATTGTAGAATTAATACATGGAACATTTTTATGTTAAAGATTGCAGAATCAATATTAATTTAACAAAGGATGTGGTCATTTTGATTATTGTTTAACAAAGATATTTGTACCCAAACACACTCTTCAACTGAAGATGGAATGATTATATTAAAAATAAACAAATTATTACTAAAAAAAATTCAGGCAACTGGCAACCAGTATATATCATTGATCCCTGCAGTGTTCTGGTGTTATGTGATCGCCATTTGCAAAGCATTCACTTAATGACCGGGTGATTCACTTAACAGCTGCAAAAAAGCTCACACAATCGGACATGACTGAGTTAACAAGCATCATGCTTAACAATAAAAAGTTTGATCTCAATTGACGTCATACGTTGAGGACTCCCTCTGTTTTTGCATTTTGTTTCTAAATAGCAACAACATAAACTTAGGATTCCCCAGGGAATCCTAAGAGAGACTGGGGGTTACAAGTGGCCTGCCCTCCATGCAGAGCCGACCTATGACCTACGTGGTTCCCGAAAACAGCACTCAGGTTGAAGCGGTATGTGCCAAAAGTGTTGCTAACTATATCCAGATGAAATCATAGTAGACGGTTGCTTTTTTCGTGCATTCGTGCATTCTGCTCCCACTTTGGGAGAAACCATAAATTATACAATTTTATATAAAAATAGGAACTAATGCAGAGTAAGAAAAAGAAAAAAAAAAGAATAAGAACTAAAAGCGCACGAGCAAAGAAAGAACAAAAGGGACAAAGAGTAGCTTCCCATCTTCGTTACAAGCGTCATAAGGACAATTATAAATTTACCTCTTGCTCTGTGCTTAGAACGTAATTCTACTCTTTCTGTAATCTAGCCTGTTTAATCATCCAAACCATAAATCATACCTTCATGTGCTTCTGTTTCATGCAAACATTCTGCAAGATAGTGGCTCTCAACCTTTTCTTCACCACGGACTCCCTTTAAATACATTTTCTGGCCACGGACTCCCCCAAGACTTCAGATTTAAATCACAACATTTTTCAAGCTTTCATGGACCACCTGTGACTACATAATGCCCCCCCCCAGGGGTCTGAGGACCACAAGTTGAGAACCATTGCTATAAGAGGTTTCCAATCAGCAATAAATGTAGAGATTGTCTTTTCCCGGTTCAAAGAAATCCATTGGATCATCTCCGCCAATTCCATCATCTTCGCCAATCATCACTCCATGGTAGATAGTGGCGAATCTTTCCATCTTTGTAATGGAATAATAATTGCGCTAAGGGTATCATGTATAAAAACAAGAAACCACACATTTCAAGGCAGGGTTGTGTGGTCTAAACCCGCAGTTGTACATCGCCATTATCGCAAACCTACATTGCAGTTCCAGCAATCCAGGAGCCACCAGCCCTTTGGAGCCCCTTCTGTAACTGAACACTCAAGAGTTAATAGTGAGTGCCTGGCCTGTTGGGTGGGGAGGATAGGGGCTCCCTTTCCCTCCCACCCAGCAGTGATGTGGAGCTTAGCATCTCTATGCTTAACGAAAAGAAGGATTATGGGTGACAGATTCCAGTATTTGAGGGGCTGACACAGAGAAGAGGGGGTCCATGTATTCTCCAAAGCAACTGAAGGCAAGACAAGAAGCAACAGATGGAAACTAATCAAGAAGGGGACCAACCCAGAAATAAGGAGAAAACTTCCTAAGAGTGTAAACAATGAACCAGTAAAATGGCCTCCCTCCAGAACAGAGGTGGGTTCATCCCAGTTCAAACTGGTTCGGCCAAGTAGTAACTCAAGTGGCAAAGCTCCCAAACCGGTTCTATTGGTGGTGCCATAGGTGCCACCTTCTTGCTTTTGCTTCTGCGCATCTGCAGAAGCAATTTTTTACTACTGTGCATCCGCGTGTTGCGCATATCAAGTGTGCATGCACCCAAAGCACGTCCCTGAGTGAACCAGCAGTAACAGAAGCCGGAACCCACCCCTGCTCCAGAAGTTGTGGGTACAGTTGTGGAGATTGGACATAATAGAGGGCAGTGGTGGGTTTCTGCACGCTCGCACCTACTCGCGAGAGCCGGTTCGTGAAATTTAGAGAACTGGTGAGAGGGGGTTCCACTGACGTACCTGGAAGTAAATCTGGCCTGCTGCTGCCAGTGACCCAACAGGAAGGAAAGGAAGAAAGAAAAGAAAGAAAAGAAAGAAAGAAAGAAAGAAAGAAAGAAAGAAAGAAAGAAAGAAAGAAAGAAAGAAAGAAAGAAAGAAAGAAAGAAAGAAAGAAAGAATTTATCATCACAATTGAGTCCAAAATTTTGGTTGCTAAGCAAGAGCGTTGTTAAATGAGTTTCACCACATTTTAAAAGGTGGCCACTCCCACCCTGTCACATGACTGCCAAGCCACCCCCACAAAATAGGCCACAAAATAGGTTCTAAAAAATTTGAAGCCCACCACTGGTAGAGAGTCTCCTGCTTGAGCAGGGGGTTGGATTAGAAGACTTCCCTTCCGACTCTGTCATTCCGTTGGTCGTGTTATGGAGTGTCTAGCAAAGCAGCTGCTTTATCAGCATGAGCCACTCTTTAAATATTAAACAGGGACTATCGTCTGTGGACTATTTACTTGGCATAGATGTCAGGTTGGTAGCTGCTCCATACAGCTTCTAATTACCAAGCAGTGAAGCCTGATGTTCCCCAAAGGCCTGAATCTTCCTTCTTCAGAAGCTTCATATTGATCTACCGCCTTCACTGCCTAGGAGAGTCCTGGCTCAGGAGGGGAGTCACATCAGGGGGAAATAATCAACCTCTGAGCTTTACAATATCAGCAAGTTCCCCTTTTCCCTAACACCACCAACCCACTTTGGGAGCCTTTAAGCCCCCACTCAAAGAAGGTGCAACCTAAGGACAAGTCAACAGTAAGTCAAGGACAACAAGAACCTGGTTTGCAAACCTGCACACAGGCCCAGCGAAAGGTATTTTTGTTGTAGTTAACTGGACTCTTTATCTCAGAGTGTCTAACCTTGGCAACTTTAAGGCCTGTGGACTTCAACTTCCAGAATTCCCCAGCCAGTCATGCTTTAGTTTGGTTTCCAATGGAAAAGGTAGAAATGCAATTCTTTTGTAGCCAAACCACCTACAGCACATTTCTTTCTGGTAATCCTCAGCTTGTTTCTCAGCAAACTTGAAGAGCCCCAAGGCTTAGAAAAAACAAGTGTAAAGGGCACCCCGATTCATGCCAGTTGATAGATCAAAGCTCAGCATTCAGGGGAATAGAGAGACACTAATGAATGGGAGAATTCAGAATTCCAATAGAAGAGAGCCACCTACAACAGAGTGCATTAGAACAGTGTAAGGATTTTAATAGCCACTGTGTAGGACCGACAGGTGGAAGACTAGCCAAGTGTATCCATGAACACCAACTAGCAGTCAGAAGACACAATGAAAACTCCTTAATCTCACAAAAACATGTAGTTTCAACTGGGAAACTGAGTATTCATAGTATCGTGTAGAATGGCTCCTGTAGGCCACAATGGAAATCAGGCTCTTGAAGGCATAATCAAAGTGACACACACACCATCTGAGATAATTCAGTACATTATTTGATATTGATTTATATTATTTCTATCAGAACTGAAATCTAAGTCTTATTTCTTCACATTACAAACTTTACATTCTTACTTTTAACTTTTCACATCTGTAACCTCCTGTCCCTCAGGGCTTCTAAGCGATGAAGATTGCACTTTACCTTCAATTTTTGCCTAACATTCTCTGGGCTGAGAAACGGCAATCAGCTCAAAGACACTCAGGAAGTTTCCCTGTGGTCCACGTCCACCACTTTAACTACTCCATTGCACCAACTCTACTCATCTTTACAATGCTAAAAGACCCATTGTGTACAACTGTACAAATCAGAGCATCGATTTTAGCAACTATCATTCAGGGATTTGCGTTAAGCTTCTAGGAGAGGTTTATTCCCATTTTACAAACAGAGAAAACTGAGACTAATAAGGAAGCTGTGTCAATAGTACATAGCTCAGGTAAGAACTGAAGTCCATCTCAAAGGGGATCCCTGTTTTCATTCTTGCACAATTACTTTCTCAAAGTCTCATGTACATTATTTTTAACAAGCTTTCCAGAAAGCCCAGGAAAAAACAACAACATGTGACTGTCAAATCAATGAGGAATCACCAACATGCAGGAAATAATTGCGGATTTTAAGTAGAGCAGTGAGATTTATTAAAAAGGATCACATCGATACAACATGCTACGCACTCCTGGCCAAATGGCTTGGACTGCCTGTGTCAGTCTTTACCCAGGAGGAGGGCAACATCTGATGTTACAGCTGGTGCAAATTCCCAAATCTTAAATACAAAAAGGCTGGCAAGATGTTCAGCTCCTCCGGTAACAACCTGAAAGCATTTCAGTGGAGGCAAAGAACAGGAGGATATCCTCCGTGCCAAAATCAGCGGCGCAAGAAATCAACCCACCAATTATGAGAAAAATGGAATGCAAAGCTCTTACCACAAGCAGAGGATTGGAGCTGATATTTAATTGAGCAAGAGCTAAAAGGTTTTCGGAGCACATTGAATGAGACATGTAAGTTGCGTGCATTAATACTCATGCTGTGGGGGCTTGGGGAAAAAAATCGAGGCTGTGGAACCAGATTGTGCAGCTGGTTGATATTAAACCTGTAACATGGTGGTTGACTTGTGACATAACAACCGTAACCTTCTGCCTAGTTGCTTCTTATTGCACAAAGAATGCTCCAAAGAGCACAATAGAATCGTTTGCACTTTGCATAAAGCTGGCTACAGCTTGATCTGAAATATGGATCCTCCTACAGGCGAGAGGTATGAGCAATGGCGGATCCATTGCACAAACAAATTAAGTTGTGTTGCTGGTGGCAAAGCAGAAGCTGCAAATAGTACACAACATTAATTGCAGTTGTCCGTAACCCAATAAATGCACTTAATCATTGGCGTCTTGGGCTGCAGATGCAAATGCTAAGGGGGAAGGTGAGGTGTTTGGAGGGGGTTGCTTTGTGAAATGACAAAACTCTCCCCTCAACCAAATGCTCAAAACTTCAAGATGCTGCATCTTCTCAAAAGCTTGGTGCAGATGCTTTGAGGGCCACCCTGCATCACGGAAACATGTGTTCGTTGCAGAGAAGATGTTTCTGCTGGATTGTCAGAAAAAAAACAAATGTGGTTCAGTGGTGGGATCCTACCAGTTCGGACCGGTTTGGGTGGACTGGTAGCTCTGACTTATCAGCTGGGAGCAAACCAGTTCGCTCCGACTTTCAGCTGTGCCTGCCCATCCCTGTGCTATACTCACCTATATTCCCTTTTCTGGAGCCCAGCTGACAAGCGCGCCTCAGCTGTTTTCCTCCCCACCAGGTGATTTCCCTGTAAACTGTGCATGCACGCTCAGTGAACCGGTTGTTAATCTGGTAGGATCCCACTCCTGATGTGGGTGATTTACATGGGAGAACCTTCCAGGAGACCCCTGGAGCCTTCAAAAGAACCCCGGTAGCTTGGCATTTTGAGGAACAATTTTAGAGGAGCCCAAATTGGTTACACAGCTGCAAAACACATCGCTTCAAGGCAGAATACCCCACCTCCATTTCAACAAAGTTTATTCTTGAGCAAAGCCAAACAGAACTTTCCTGAGATGTCTGCAAATTTAGGAAGAAATCAGTTAAATTAATCTTATCGCTGATGCTTACTCAGAAGAAGCATTCCTGGGATGGTTCTCCCACAAGAAAAAATGGCACTGATCCCTTTGAAACGTGCCATTTCCAATCTTCGGAGTATTATTGTGAGTAAATAGTTGTATTCCAATCACAACTGTTTAATGCTATCCAATTTATGCACGGTCCTCTCTTTTACCTCTATCAATTTAAACAAATTGATTAATGGAATGTCACCGCTCAACATTAAATGGATTGTTTATTTACACAGTCATATGTGAATGAACGCCAGAGTGATTTCCATTTTTTGTTTTTAAAGTTTGGAGGCGGTGTAGCAGGTGGAATTGCTAGCCTAAAGATCGCTTCAGTCAAGGGCCAAATTAAAAGAAAATTAATTAGAAGAGGGGGGAATTACTGGCTCTTTGCTTCTTTACAAGATAGGATTAGATCTTGTGATTTGAGAGTGTAGGCGATTGGATTTTGGGCAAATGCTAGAAGGAATTTATTTGCTGGCTATTTGATAATGAAAACCATGCATATGAGAGGTGGTAAGTTCTCTTAGATCAGGGGTGTCAACCTCAAGGCCAAGGGGCTGGATCCAGCCTTCGGGGTGTTTAGATCTGGCCCACGGAGCTGTCCTAGGAATAGCAAAGGACCGGTCTGAGGTGCCTCCACCACTTGAGCTCTGTTTTCACTGGCAGAGGGTTGCAGGAGGCTGATACAGCTGAAAACGGATCTTGGGAGCCCGTTGTCGCTGTCAGAATGCTTGAGCCATAACAGGTGCTCCCCAACACAAGTGACATCATGCTGGCCATGCCCACCCCAGCCACACCCACTCAAGGTCAAACACAACCCTGATGCGGCCCTCAATGAAATTGAGTGTGACACCCCTGTCTTAGATGTCCAATAAGGGCCGGATAATCATCATCTTCGGGAAATGCTCCAATGGTGGATTTCCTGCATCAGATAGATAGTTGGTCTAGATCCCCTACATTTTATGATTGGATCCACCAGTCTTCTTAACTAGAAGTTAGAGTTACCCCAAAGAATCATGGTCACCATAATCAAAGAAAAACTGCATTAGGATAGCATGTCACTCCTGAAAGTCTTCTAAAAATTCAGAGATTAGAGACCTTGACCTCTTTGTAAACCAAGAATGGAAATCCTCTCTCTATAAAACAATTTTCTTTATTCCCTTGGGCAGGTTCGACTTGTATGTGGGGCGTTTTTATTCCATATATTACCGGATTAGTCTTTGGACTGTGAATCTGTCTGTGGAATTTCAGTGCCCTGCTATATTTAGGTGCAGAGCGGTAAGGAAGTGATTTTGGATGGCATACAATTGCTGGGAGCGTAGGGCTAACTCCTTGAGTGCTGCCCAAAATGAACTTTGGGTTCTGGGAAGTGATTGTACACTGACTCATAGGGAAAGAAATATATTTTGGGTTTGATGAATGAAAACATATTTTGGGTTTCCTGGAGGAAGCCATTATAATACAGCTGGAAACAATGGTACTTCCTTATTAGGCTGCTCTGAAATGCCAAGACAGAAAAGACCAGGAAAAGGGTGAGGAATTTTCATAAAAATAAACTATGGTGCCAAAGGCATTATCTCAACATCCTGTTAGGAGGTAAAGATCAGGTCCATATGGGAAGGTCCAACTAAACAAATGTTAGGACAATTAATCAGTGGAACAGCTTGCCTCCAAAAGTTGTGAATGTTCCAAAACTGCAACTCTTCAAGAAGATGTTGGATAGCCATTTGTCTGAAATGGTATAGGGTTTCCTGCCTAGGCAGGGGGTTGGACTAGATGACCTCCAAGGTCCCTTCCAACTCTGCTATTGTATTGTATTGCATTGCATTGCATTGCAATGCATTGCATTGCATTGCTAAAGAGCCTAGGCCCTAGGGACAGGAATCTTATCAATTAATACTTAGCATCTGCTTGGAGGGTCACGGAATTCAAGAGGGGATTGGATTTATCAGGGGTGGGATTGAAAAGTTTTAGCAACCAGTTCTCTGCCCGGTTGCTGGATAGGCGTGGGCATGGGGGCATGGCCTAGTCAGCTTCCTGCACCACGGCAGGAGGGTGTTTTTGCCCTCCCCAGGCTCCAGAGTCTTTCCTCAAGCCTCTGGTCGGGCGAAAACAGCCTCCCCTGGGCTCTGGAGGCCCTCCAAAGGCCAGAAATGGGCCCATTTCAGGACTTCTGGTACTTCCAGTACACCCATTTTTCACCCTCCCCAGGTTCCATGTGGGCCCTGCATTTTACCTGGCATCCAAAATGGGTTGCATATAGACTCCTGGGAGGGGAGGGGCAGTTTGGGTGGCATCAGCCAGTCCTTTCAACTACTGGTTCGGCGAACCAGATTAAAATTAACATCCGGTTCAGCTGAACCGGTCCAAACAGGCTGAATCCCATCCCTGGACTTAGTCTGCTTTTGGCTATGTAGGGATTCTAGGCTGATGCCTCTTTTAACCCCGCCTCCAAGTTCTGCCACTCCATCTCTCGCAGATCTAGATGGTGCAATCATTGTGGGTTTTATTGTTTCCATTTCCCTAAGGCGGTGTTTCTCAACCTTGACAACTTTTAAGATGTGTGGATTTCAATTCTCAGAATTCCCCAGCCGGTACTTCAATTACTTTCAAACTTAGAACTCTAGAAGGTGGTATGAATCTTTGAACAGTTTTTATTATTATTATTTTATTAAAGGAGAAAAAGAGGAAAAAGCCTAAGAGCCATAGGATATTAATGTGAATTTAATTTGGTCTTTAAACTTTGAAAAGTTGCCTGGGCTTGAAGTAGGAGAAACTGAATCGTTTGGAAAGAAAAAACGTTTTTCTGTTTCTTTTCCCCCGAAGAACATAATAATTTTCTTTCAAGAGCATTCCAAATGACACATTTTTTTCCTAGGATTTTTTCCCCCCAGGCTCACAGAAAGGAGCAACAGTATTAAGAGGCTGCCTTATAAGAGGTTTCATATACAAAATGAAAACTTGCTTTAGCTCACTCTTAGCATTCATCCCTCCACTGTTTTGTTAGCACGATGGCTTCATTATTTCTGTCCTTTTACTGTGTACAGGTAAAACCTTGACTTACAGCCATTTGTTTCAAGAATCACCTGAAGTTATGACACTGAAAAGAAATGACTTATAAACAGTCCTCATATGTATGACCAGTGCAGCATCCCCAAGGTCACATGATCAAAATTTGGGCACTTAGCAGCTGGCATCTATTTACATGGGTTACATGATCACCATTTGCAATCTTCCCAGGCAGCTTTAGACAAACACAGTCAATGGGGAAAGCCAGGTTCGCCAACAACCACACAATTCACTTAATAACGGTGGCCAAAATGTCGTAAAATCAAGTGCAACTCAATAACCATCTTCTTAGCAAGGAAAATTCTGGCCCCAGCTGCTGCTATTGTAAGTTCAGGACCCACCTCTATTTTCTTCTTTTGTAGAGTGCTAGACTATTTTAGGTTAGAAACTCAGTTTTTGAATTTGGAATATAGGAGCAGCTTCTGATTCAGTTTATTTCTCATTCATGTCTTTGTTTTATTATCCCTGTGGCTTATTATCCCTCTTTATTATCCTAGTGTTATCCCTTTTAGACACATTAAGACTTTTCTTTCCCATGTTCTTCCTTAGGCAGTTACTCAGCCTCATTATTTCTCTATTGTCCCCATGGTGAATAAGTGGTGTGTTTCAACGAACTATTCAATTCCTTACCATTACCTTTCTCTCCATGTGATTACAGATTCCGTTTCACCCACTGAAATGCAGCTCTGAACTCCGTTTTGACACAAGGACCAACTGCTGTATCCTCCTTATGCTATCGAGAGTCTCAATCGAGCCTTAAAGGGTGAAATGTCTATTATGGCACGAGATGTCATGGTTCTTGGAAATCTTGACTGCAAGAGTATGGCAAGGCTCAGCCATCCATCCATCTAGATAATCCCTCCCCAAACCATAAATCAACCATGCCTTTGTAAAGCAGGGACCTCCCCTTCCGATTAGGAGTGGTCTTTTGTTCACACGCTACATCCTGTCCATTATGAAATCCCAGTGCTGCACAACCCATAAGGCAAAAACAATAGCTTGTAACGGACCTTTCTGCCACCGGCTAAAAAGCAGTCAAGGGGAAAACATGACCAGATCCCCAATCAATGCGTATTAGTCATGCTTTAATGGCCCAGAAAAGACTTAAGGTTGAGACTTCTCCCGTTGCTCCAACCCACCCTTTAATTTGCTTGCTACCAATGCTAGTGCAGATGTTGGCCCAGGTTCAATGCCGATTAGAGAGCAGCATCCTTGCAAGGGAGAAAACAACCAACAAACCAAACCAAGAACATTTAACTTGAGATGTGCAGGATAGACATGGGATCCATAAATAAATACAAGAAGCCTTCGTTTCCCCCATCTCACTGTAACTAATCATCAGCATCTTTCAGCATTGGACATCAGTCACATCTGATAGGCTGCAAGTTCCCATCTTTGATCTAGTCTGTAACCAATGAAAACCATCCAGATTTCTCTAAGAAGCTCACTAGTAGAAGGTAAAGCCAATAATTATCTGCAAGTTTTCAGTGTTATACAACCATTGCAACAAATATTGCACTTTCTATAATCTACAGAATTCTATAAGCAACTTCATACACGATGAAGGGAAGGGGAGAAAACATTCCAAGAAGTTCAGATATAAAATGAATCAATCTGCCAATCTAGACCCTGGCCAGAGAGCAACAGAGAGCAGGAAATTCAATCTCCGGCAAGCAATCAAGAGTAGGAAAGTGTTCCCTGGGTGAGATTGTAAAAGGGAAGGACCCAGCGGCATTTGCAAACTCCCAATCCAGAGAAGGGTTGGAGACTTAGAAGAATACCAAGGGAGAAATCTGAAGGAAATCAGAATCAGACACTGCTGTTGCATGAGCTTCACTGGTTATCAATTTGCTTCCGGGTCCAATGCAAGGCTTTGGTTATCACCTTTAAAGCCTTTCACGGCATGGAACCAGGTTACCTGGAGAACCATCTCGCCCAATGAGAGTGATCTGCCCCACTCGTCCCGACAAAAGGGGCATGGATGCCAGCCCCATCCGTCAAGGAATTTCAGCTATGAGTAGAGCCTTTTCTGCCACAGCCCCCACTTTTGGGAACATCTTGCTGCTGGAGGTGATGTCTGCTCCTACCTGTTGGACCTTTGGAAAAGTGTTGAGATCCAACTCTGCTGATTGACTCAGAGCCCTGACGAGGGTATTTGGAAGTGCTCTTTGGACTAATAGAGAAGAACAATTCTTGCCTTTTGTTTTGGTCTTTTGTTTTATTTTGTGCTATTGTACTATTCACTAAGTCTCCATTACTATTAATCTTCTCATCATTCCTATCACTCATCCCCTCCCACTTATGACTGTATGACTGTAACTTTGTTGCTTGTATCCTTGCGATTTATATTGATTGTTTTCTAATATGATTTGATTCCTTATTTGTACCCTATGACCATCATTTGCAGTGTTGTACCTTATGATTCTTGAGCAGTATATCTTGTCTTTTTATGTACGCTGAGAGCATACGCACCAAAGACAAATTCCTTGTGTGTCCAATCACACTTGGCCAATAAAGAATTCTATTCTATTCTATTTTGTTTTGTGCTTACTATTAATATGTAAATATTTATACTTTTAATTGCAAACTGCCTGGAGTTGTTTGGCAGAGTGAGATGGGCAGTATATAAATTTAATTAATAAATATAATGTGTGTCTCCTCTGCTCACTGCATAAGCACATCTTGAAAAGGACTCCAGCCAAAATAAAAAAGGAATAGCGGTTAAACTGGGGCCACCGACAATCATTAATGCATGAATGAAATCACAGCAGACTTCCTAATTAAAATCTCCACCATCCGGTACATCTGGAGAGGGGTTGTGACCCAAACCATATTCAAAACAACTGCCGCTTTTGGCATCCACGCATCATGCCCTGGGATGCCAGCACATGCTAAGCTACAGTGGTCGCCCTGTTTCTTCTCCTTCTTTTCTCTTCTCTTCTCTCTTCTATCTCTCCAGCAAGGTCACTCACCTCTTGATGGGAGGTCCAGCATCATGAAATCTCTCCCAACATAACATCCCAGCAGTCTCGGCTTGGGTTGTTTGTAGCCTTTCCAATTTATTTTCCTTCAAACAGAGGAGAAGGCAGTTCCCATCATTCCTAACCACTGGCTAAAAGATGAAAGGAACTCTCATTCCAACCCCCTGAAAGGTACTAAAATGAAGAACTTCTAAAGATACTAAACTAAACTATCTTCTATTTTAGAACATAAATGTTTATGTGGGAAAGGAGATGCATTTGATTCTTAACGAGCTTAGAAATATTATTCACAGAGCAAGACACTGGGTGTGTATGCACACAGACAGACACATGCACCTCTTTGCAATACTGAGGTTCTCCTGTAAATATTTGTACTACTGTAAAAATATCAGCAGATAATGAACTTTTGAAGACTGGATGAACACGGCAGCCACTGCTGTTAATGTCACATAATATCAGTGAGCTAAAGTAATGTTTGTAAAATGATTCTTCCTTTTTTTACATGCGTGTTATTAGAAGTTTCACAAAAAGCAGAAAAGTAACGCAAACTGGAATAGGAGAAAAGGAAAACAAGGGAAGAAAGAGAACAAAAAGGAAATAGAATGAAGCATTTACAGAGTTACAAAATCTTACTCTACGGTTGCAAAGAAAAGAAAAAGGGTCACTTTTTCGCATTATCCTTTTTTTTCTAATCACAAAAAAAAAAATCCACAAAACAAATGACCAACTTTTGATCACGGAACCATAAGGATCATAGGGAAACAAGTGTTTTAAGTGTGAGGACTGATTGCGAGTCACTTTTTTTTCATGCCGTTGTAACTTTAAAAAGTCACTAAACTAATAGTTGTAAATCAAGGATTACTCATACTTCAAAGCAACAATCTTGTTCCATCCTCTTTATGAATGTTGTCCTCAGATACCCTGTTTGCCAGAAAATAAGACTTCCTTGGATAATAAGCCCAATCGGGGGGTTTGAGCGCATGCGCTAAAGTAAGCCCTCCCCCCAAAATAAGCCCTCCCTGAAAATATTGCAACATAGCAACAGCGATGAGAGGACCTCACTCACTGCCTCACTGCCTCCTGAACCTCAAAAATAATAAAACCTCCCTGAAAATAAGGCCAAGTGCTTATTTTGGGGGGGAATCAAAAGAAAATAAGACCCTGTCTTATTTTCAGGGAAGCATAGCATTTACAAGGTTGCCTTAGCCACCTCTTAGATTATCTTTCTCTGAACTAAATGTAGCCACTTCCTTCACACCTTTTCACTGGACATTTGATCTACAATACCCTTCCCATCTTCCTTCCTTCTCTGCATAAACTTTCAGGATGCAAAATAAATATGCACATCCATAAAAAACAAATACAGTCTATGTTTAATTAACAGCCAAGGGGCAACAAGCCTTGCTTTTGCCAAGAACAGTGTTAATGAATTTAAGTTTTTATTAGCAAAGAGACTGGGTAGGGGGTGAGATGGAAAAATGTGTTTCTAGATCCCCGTGGAAGTTTTCAGGCTCATGAACAATTGGAAAATTAATCACTATAGCCAGCCTCACCATTTCCAATTCACCACTTCCTCCAAGTCCTGAATCCAGATTGAAATGAGCTTTCTGATCTCCATTTATTATATTAGCTAGACAAACTCTGGCTAGCTATGCCAGCTCTTGGAGTAGAAACAGTGGGTTGTTTACTTTAGCATATCCGTCAGCTCTTGGAGCATTTTGAAGTTGGCTGGTTCCTTTGTTGCCTCCTGGTAATGGATTTTTAAAAAAAGGATTTCATTTCCTGCTTGGTCTGTGGAAGCACACGGGAACGTAACACATAGCTGTCTCGAGCTGCTGTCGCACCGATGCTTTGCACACTGCTACGCAAGAGCTGTGTGGAATGGCTGGAGGCCAAGACTAGAGTTTCTTAAAAAACGCAAGCAATCACATGAGGTAGTCACATTTGTTCATAGGACTGGACATCTGATTCCCAAAAAGGGAATTTGGAGTTTGTCATTCCAGGATAAGATGCAGCTGTTGTCAGGAGGGGCAAACAGGTGCTCCATTCATGTTCCGAGTTACCTTCTGGAAGCCAAACCAAAGCACAACACAGGCCTACTTACTGGATCTTATATTCTCCATCCTACTAGGGAAGAGATTTCTGTGACAACATTTTCTGATTGACTTGGAGATTGACCTGGAGAAACCATGGTGGTTATGGTTTAGGAGGTGTCAATTCCAGATTGTGAATGGCTATGCGGATTCTCATTCATCCAGGTCATGGTTGTCCCAAAGCTGCTCCTTTTTCAAGAGGCAACTGGACTTTCTGGATTTTCTTTGAAGACATTTCGCTTCTCATCCAAGAAGCTTCATCAGCTCTTGGATGAGACAGAGAAAAATCCAGAAAGTCCACTTGATTCTTCAAAAAGCACCTTTGGGACTTCCAGATTGTGAGTTTTTCTATTGATGAGCTTAGCTGAAAGAAAAACTGAAACAAGAATCCATGTACTTAGAAGCACATTGGGATGAGTTCTAAAATATATGTATACTTAATTTTCATTAGGACTCAATCACGTTGAACAAAGTGCAGGGACATCACATAATTGCTACTTCTTGTGGAAAGCTGAGTTGAAGAGGACCAATTTGGGGGGGGGGGTCCATCTTAAATTCTTGACCTACAGTTGTGTTCCTTCTCACCTAGACCACCATCCAAGTTGCCAGAAGTTGTGGTCACAAAAGCCAAGATGAGAAGCACAATATTGTGATCAAAGCTCGAGCTATTTCTTTTTAGATGCAACAGGTAAAATCAATAGCATCCCAGCTGCCATATTGTTTTTTATGATATCCTGGGGCTACCCTTGACCCCTACATATCACTGCAGTCTATCTCCCATGGGTTGTTTGCCCCTTATCACAATTCCAATCAACCTCCGAAGTACCTATTGGCACTGTTAGACACTGTTCCTCTCTCTTCCTAATACCCTTAGAGTAGTGTCTAGGTAGCCCTCGAATTACGACCACAATGGAGATCAAAATTTCTATTGTTAAGCGAGACATTTGTTAAGGGAATTTTGTCCCATTTTACGACCTTCCTTGCCAAAGCTGTTGAGTGAATCACTGCAGCCATTAAGTTAGTAATGGTTGTTTAACGAATCTGGCTTCTTTGTTGACTTTGCTTGTCAGAAGGTCTCAAAGGGGGAAATCACATAACCCCAGGACACTACAAACCGTCATAAATATGAACCCATGGCCAAGCATCTGAGTTTTGATCAATTGACCATGGGGATGCTGCAATGGTTGTAAGTGTGAAAAATGGTCATAAGTCACCTTTTTCAGTGCCTTTACAACTTCGAATGGTCACTAAATGAACCATCGTAAGTCAAGGATTACCTGCATTGTGTGTTTCTATAGTGCAGTGATGGCTAACCTTTTTTGGCTCGTGTGCCAAAAGCGGGGGGAGCGCAGGGGGGTCGTGCGTGGGCGTGCCACACCCATAATGTGCGAGACCATCTCCTGCCCCATACATCCCTTCAGCCAATCCGCTCCCACAGAGAGGGCCTTCTCAGGGTACCATCTGCAGGATCGGATCCTGCCTCACACGTCCTCACGGCCGATTCGCTCCCACAGAGAGGGGCTTCTCCGGGTGCCGTCCACTAGACTATGTCAGCGGGCGACACCCAGGGGAAGGGCGCTCTCTGTGGCGGGCCCGGCCCTCTGGAACGACCTTCCCCCCGACATTAGGACAACTACGGACCTCCGCTCCTTCCGTCTTAAATTGAAAACTTACTTTTTCCGTCTGGCCGGCCTGGGATAGCCTCCTTGCCTTGGGATTTTATAGAATAGGTTTTAGTTAATTGGGATTTTAGCACAGGGTTTATTTAATTGGCTTTTAAATTTTGTTGTTTATTTATTGTTGTTATATATTGTTTTTATGCTACCTGTGCACCGCCCCGAGTCCCCGTGGGGAGAGGGGGCGGTATAGAAACAATAAAATTATTATTATTAAAATTATTATTATTATTATCAGCCGGGCAATGCCGACTGGCGACGCCTAGGGGAAGAGCCTTCTCTGTGGCGGGCCCTGCCCTTTGGAACGACCTACCCCCTGAACTTTGCACCATCTCGGACCTCCGCCTCTTCCGCCAGTGTCTAAAGACACATCTCTTTCAACAAGCCGGCCTAGCGTAACCTCCCATTGGGGCTATTTTAGATAGTTTTAAATTGGGGTTTTAATTTGGATTTTAGCATAGGATTTGTAATTTAATATGTTTTTAAATTTTGTATTTTTGCTATTTATATGTTTTTAATAGTTCCTATGCGCCGCCCTGGGTCCTTCGTGGAGAAGGGCGGGATATAAATTTAATTAAAATAAAATAAAATAAATAAAATAAATAATGCTATGTGCATGACCCCCTGCTTTTGGCACACTTTTTTTGCCCTCCTCAGGCTCCAGAGGCTTTCTAGGAGCCTGGGGAGGGCGAAAACAGCCTCCCCCCCATCTCCAGAGACTTCAGGAGCTTCCCTGAAGCCTCCAGAGGGTGAAAAACAGCCTAAATCAGTTGGCACATGCGCGCTAGTGCTGACAGGGCAATGCCTCGCATGCCCTAAGAAATGGTTCCGGGTGCCACCTGTGGCACCCGTGCCATAGGTTTGCCATCACTGCTATAGTGTGTATAGAAGCAGAACAGAAAGAGGAGGAAGATAACATCCTCTAGCCGTCCTAACCTGCTTAAGACAAGAGTTCAAATGCCTACAGGGCTCAACTGTATGCAAGTTGGATTCAGATTTCACAAGCAGATACTTATAGGAATGTATGGATGGCACAGTTGGTGTAAAACTTCAAATGAAGGGGGGCGGGATGAAGCCAGTTTCAATTCTCCTAAGCATTGGATTTATGCTTGATAAACATCAATGTTTATTCGACAAACAGAGCTGCAATTGCACAATGAGGCCGATAAACAATTCCATTGTGACTAATCTCCATTGGAAAGAAGAATCCATCTGACGTGACAACTCCAATGCCCTATTTGTGACATTATCACCTTGCCTCTTTCTGAGACATAATTTCTCACCTCTGGCGGATCATCCCTCACACACCTAGACATGAAAGTCATCCTTTGATGACCAACTTATCCAGTAACAGGTGCAGAACTGTGAGGGATGAAATTCAAAAGGTGTCTACAAAGTCACCCCTACATAGAGAAATGTTTATGATATAAAAATCAATCTACGGGAGGGAAAATATCTCCCTGGCTTGGGGACTTCAAACTTGCTAGGATTAGTTATAATCCAAAAGAAGTTTGCAGCACATTAATGACAGCAGATGGTTCGTTTTATTCTAAATCACAAAAGAAGAGGAAGGAGGTTTTTCCACGGAGCCCCATCTGTTTACTCCAGACAGCCAGGAAGCAGAAGAGCAAGAAGGACATTCAAAATAACAATCATTAGAGTCATCATACTGTTTTGAACATGTTGCATAGACATTTCTGGTAAGGGGAGCGGTTTTCACCATTGTTTCCTATCCCCTGTTTGAGAAGGACGGTACTTTACCTCTAGAATATGCATTGCATGCAACAAGTGTATACCTCGATTTTCTGCCTCCCAAGAGAAGCTTGAGAAGAAGATGCAATCCTGAACGCAAGACAGACTTGACAAAAAGGCACACAATCCTGAATCCTTTGCAAGCATCCTCGTCCGACAAAGTCAACAATCCTGAGCTGGTTTAGAAATCAGAAACACATTGATGGTTGTTGAAATCCCAAATATTTTATGAACGTCAAAATGCCTGCCACAGACATGAACCAATAGGCTGAAAGATGATGGGATTTATTTATCCCATTTGTTGGATTAATACATAAATCCATACCCAGCCTACACAAACCACCAACATAAGCCCAATTGCACCTTCGTTAATAAAGCCTGCTTTACTTGTGGCTTGTTTTCCCCACTGCTGAGTCACAATAATCTGGGTAATGCACCACTAATCCATAAACCACAGTTTACAAACTCAATATCAAACAAATCACATGAATGAGTGACCCAATAGGCATCTTTACGTCTGTAATATTCCTGAAGTTTTCTGAGCATTTATTTGTTGAAAGGTTATGTCAGGCCAAGGAAAGGCACATATGTCAAAGAGGAAACTTCACTAAGAATATCTCAGAATAACTCCTACTTGGACTGCGGCCTTACTACCTAGAAACTCACAAGGAAAAACAGCAAGCAGCTAAAATCTCCGTAGCTATTAATCTAAGGGTAAACTGAATAAATTAATTGTCTATAGCATGGCATAATGTTTCAGTTTAGGAAATGCAAGATGGAAGCAGAGTTTCCAGATACCACAGCCTGTGCGGAAATGGACAGACTAACACTAAAAATAAAAAGATAAAGGAGATACAGAATACTATGAAACGTGGGATCATTTCTATCAAAGGTTAGAAACACGAGGTAAAAGTTGGAATGCGAAAGAATCAGGATAGGTGGATGTGGAAAGAGATGCCATGCAGGTATTAGAAAGATGGATAAGTTGACGTTCTAGAATATGATGGTCAAAAATAACTGTACAACGCAAGCATTATTTAAGATAGGATCTCTCTTATTTGTTTTTACCTTTATTTCATGGCAAGTGGAATGCCAGGATGATTACTTGTATTCAATATTTCAAGGTGCTCCATGCTTAGTTACCTGCGAGACCGTCTGCTGCCCCATACGTCCCTACGACCGATTCGCTCCCACAGAGAGGGTCTTCTCTGGGTGCCATTGGCCGGGCAATGCCGGTTGGCGACGCCCAGGGGAAGGGCCTTCTCTGTGGTGGGCCCAACCCTCTGGAACGACCTACCTCCCGAACTCCGTGTCATCTCAGACCTCCGCCTGTTCCGCCAGCGCTTAAAAACACATTTTTTCCATCCAGCCAGCCTGGCATGAACTACCCGATACCGAACTGACTATTAGCTGATCAAAGTTTTAATTTGGGGGTTTTAATTATGTTTTAGCACAGGGTTGGGTTTTTAATAGTTTTTAAGAGTTTTTTGTATACTTGTATTTGTTTTAATTTTCCTGTGCGCCGCCCCAGGTCCCTCTGTGGGAGATGGGTGCGGGATATAAATGCGATAAATAAAATAAATAAAATAAAATAAATAAATATACTTATAGGTAAACAATAAAAATATGTATTTTTTTTAAAGCAGAAAATCCTCTACCATTCCAGACCAAAAAAAGAAAAAAGAATCAGAAGGAGGATCACCAACATGGAAAACAGACCGTTCCCAGCAGGAATATGTTTAGCTTCCCTTGCACACACACACACCCTCTTTCCCAAGCTAGTCTTTCTCTTTAATAAGAGTCTTCAGTACTAATGGGGTGAATCATCTTATTATGTGATGACAAAAGGCCTCCCTCCTTGTTTCCTAAAGGAGCCATAACATCAATGGTACCATTTTACCCCATCACGAGAACTGCAAACGCATTGAACAGGGAGCCACAGCGCTCAATGCGAGCTATCAGGGAGTCCTCGACTTACAGCAGTTCATTTAGTGACCATTCAAAGTTACAATGGCACTGGAAAAAAATGGACTTAGGACCATTTTTTTTTAATACTTACAACCATTGAGCCATCTCCAATGGTCACGTGATCAAAATCCAGACGCTTGTCAATTGACTCATATTTACGACGGTCGCAGTGTCCCGGGGTCATGGAATCCCCTTTGGTGACCTTCTGACAAGCGAAGTCAGTGAGGAAGCCCTATTCACTTAACAACCGTGCTACTATCTTAACAATGGCAGTGATTCGATTAACAACTGTGGCCAGAAAGGTCGTAAAACTCACTTAAACCAACGTCTCACTTAGCAACATAAATGTTTGGCTCAATTCTGGTTGTAAGTCGAGGACTACCTATAGTTGCTTGGATCATTTTGAAGACCATCTGGCTGCTGGCAAGGATAAAAAATAGCCCATGTAGGCATTTAAGGGATATACGCAAGATCTCTATCAACCCAGCTCCATCTCAAGAACTTTGGTTGGCCTGCAGACATGAGGATCCCACTTCTTGCAATGAGCACATTTTCTTGTTCTAAATAGAAAAGAGGCCCCAAGGCACCTTGGTTGTATCTGCTCAGCTTCCACTATCAGCTATAGTAGTAGTAGTAGTAGTAGTAGTAGTAGTAGTAGTAGTAGTAGTAGTAGTAGTAGTAGTAGTAATAATAATAATAATAATTATTATTATTATTATTATTATTATTATTATTATTATTATTATTATTATTATTATTATTATTATTATTATAATTTATAACCCCCTCTCTCTCCCCGAAGGGACTCGAGGCGGGGCACAGGGAATTAAAAATACTAATAAAAATCACAAACAAAATACAATGTTAAAACGAATTAAACTAACCCTGCGCTAAAATCCCATATAAAAACTAAAACTAAGCCCTAAAACCCGCTAAAAACAGTTTAATTACCCTAGGCCGGCCAAGCAGAAAAAGTGTGTTTTTAATTTTTGACGGAAGGAGCGGAGGTCCGTGGTTGTTCTGATTTCGGGGGGAAGGTCGTTCCAGAGGGTCGGGCCCGCCACAGAGAAGGCCCTTCCCCTGGGCGTCGCCCGCTGGCATAGCCCAGTGGATGGCATCCGGAGAAGTCCCTCTCTGTGGGAGCGAATCGGCCGCAGGGATGTATGGGGCAGAATGCGATCCCGCAGATAGCTAGGTCCCGTGCCATGAAGCGCTTTGAAGATAGTAACCAACACCTTGAAGCGCACCCAAAAGACGACAGGCAGCCAATGCAGCTCGCGCAGGAGCGGTGTTACATGGGAAAACCTAGAGGTTCCCATAACTGCCCGCGCGGCTGCATTCTGGACAAGCTGAAGTCTTCGGGTGCACCTCAAGGGGAGCCCCATGTAGAGAGCATTGCAGTAGTCCAGTCGGGATGTCACGAGAGCATGAGTGACTGTGCAAAGGGCATCCCAGTCCAATAGGGGACGCAACTGGCGGACCAGGCGAACCTGGTAAAACGCCCTCCTGGCTACGGCCGTCACTTAATCTTCCATGGACAGCCATGCATCAAGGAGGACGCCCAAGTTGCGTGCCCCATCCACAGGGGTAAGGTGTTCGTCCCCTATGGCCAGTGATGGAGTCAACTGGTTGTACAGGGATGCCGGAAACCACAGCCACTCGGTCTTGGACGGGTTGAGTCTGAGTCTGTTCCTTCCCATCCAGGCCCGCATGTAAGACAAGGGAAGAGAAGCTTAAGAGGACCATTAAATTCTCACTGAACTGGATCCCACCTAAACAACAGCAACATGGATCCTCTTTCACTCAGAAGCCTCCCTGGGAAAAATCAGGGGAGGGGGAATATAATAATATTTTATCAGAGCTTTTCAAGGCTACTCAATTTATCTGCTCTGTCCCCGTCTCAGAAGGAGAATGGCTCCCATTAAAATCCTTTGCCCAACATCTCCATTCCCCTTAAATCTCACAAGGGAAAACAATGGCATCTGCCAATAATTTTTTGCACAAATTTATCTGTCTGGCATTTTATCCTCTGCCCTCAAGACTTGATCTGTTGTTTGGGCAACCCCTAAAAGTGAAAGCAGAAACAGAATACAATAGTAGGGGAACGACAAGGCTTCCCAAAACACAGCAATCCAAGGGATTTTGGTTAAGGGGATTCTCTTTCCAGTGAAAGCCACAAACGGGTCATTGCAAACTCACCAAATATTTTGTTTTAATGTATGCTTCAGCTGGTGTACCACAGAAATACCAGATACGTTTGGCCAAATGCCCCGGGCTGGAGTAAAACTTTTTTTTTTTTTTAAATTGTAGTATTTGAGCAGAGGAGAAAAAGAAAGAAAGAAAAAGCAGGCTTCAGACCCTTAACCAATTTGCTTCCTAAGAATTGGATTACAAACCATCTACATTTTGGATAGAAATCAGGCAGGTCAACACCACCCACCCACCCCCAGTTCTTTAAGAGAAACCGCCTGCCTCACTATCTTTTCTTTTGACAGCCGAAGACAAAAAAGCTTCCTTTTTTTGTGTGTGTGTCTTTTCTGCCCCTTGTTGGCAAAAAAAAAAAAAAAAACCCCACTAAAAAGGGGGTTTGGAGAAAGGAAACCATTTATTGCAGGCAGGAAAAATATATACAGGAAACGGGCATAAATCCATCCGTTTTGGAGAGAGATCAACCCCGGTTCCTATGCACGGAGCCGCTATTAGCAAATACCATGTGGTTAGGTATAAAGTCGCTGTAGCAAAGACTCCCGGCTTCTTTGGGGAGACTTCAAAGATCCCCCCTCCCAAGGGAAAGTGGGATTTCACAACAGAAGCTCACCGCGCGCGTCCTCGTCTTGCATTTCCCACCCACTTTCCCCTCGTGCCTAAAACACAAAGTGGGGTCAGTAACACAACAACGTGCCCCCCTCCCTTCCTCCAGCACTCAGACGAGGCTCCCGAGATTCGTGAGGAAGTAATAGCGAAGGAGAATCGGCGAAGGGAAGAATGAGGAAAGGAGGAAAGCTTTTGGGAGAGATTGCAGAGTAGGAAAGAAAAGGTGGGAGCTCCCCCTCCCCACCCTCCCTCTTCCCTCACTGCCCCCCCTCCTCACTCGGGCACTATAGAGCCAATCTCAAAGGCCCTTTAGTTCCAGGTTAACTAAGGAAGGGAGGAAGGGTGTGTAGGTATCAGGGAACGAAGTCCAAATCCCAGCAGCTTTGCCCGTTTGGCTTGGCTTGGTCAAGTATTTTTAGTGGCTCTGTTATTACACACACACACACACACACACACACACACACACACACACACACACACACACGCTTACTTTGGGAGTAAGTCTTTTTAAGACTCCATAAGGAGACCTTTCCTAAAGGCGTGGAAGAGCCACTAACGGGCATGCCAGAGGTGGGGAGAAGGCAGGACAGGGTCCATTCGCACAGACCGCACCGCTCCTCAGCAAGGGGCCGCGGAGCCTTGCGAAACATTTAGCCGCGCGATCCCGAGAGGGGCCGAGGAAGGTGGGAAGGGGAAGGGGGGGGGGAATTGGGCAGGAGACGCTCTCTACGGCGCTACCTAAGCAGGTATACTCGGGAGCAAACGAGGGTTATGCCTCTCGGGGTTTGCAGCGCTGCTTACGGGGGCCCCCCTCAAGGGAGAGAGAAAGGGAGGAAGGGAGAGAGAAAGGGACGGAGAAAGGGAGGGAGAGAGAGAGAAAGGGAGAGAAAAAGGAAAAGAGGGAGGGAGAGGGAGCGCGAAGGAGAGAGAAAAGGGGAGGAAAAGAGAGAGAAAGGAAGCGAGAAAGCGAGGGAGAGAGAAAGGGAGAGAAAAAGAGAGAGAGAGGAAGAGAGAGAGGAAGAGAGAGGGGGAAAGAGAGGGAGGGCGGGAGAGAAAGTGTGTGTATGTGTGAAAGGGAGAGCGAGAGCGAAGGAGGGAGAGAGAAAGGGAGATAAAAAGGGAATGAAAGGAAGAGAGAAAGGACTTTTCCAACTGTTATTTTTTTTTTTTTACAACCGCTGCAAATACAGCAAAGCTGCCGTCCCCCCGCCCCCAGTCCCCCCCCCCCCCCCCCAGCCGGCGCACACCAGCGCTTCAAAGGAAAGCAAACCGGGGCATTTCCAACATAATAAACACGCCGATTTCCAACTCCGTCTCTCTTCCTCGGCCGGAGCCAGGGCTTCTGGCTCGGGTCCCACGTAAACCCTTCGAAGTTCTCGGAAAGAAGAGAGGCGAGGCGAGCCGCGGGATAAACAAGTTGGGTGAAGAAGGGGAAGAGGGAGGGGGGAAACAACCAACCAACCCCCCCCCCCAAAAAAACCCAAACACGCTGCTCAGACACCGCAACCGCCAAGCCGGAGTCCCCGAGCGCGATCAGGGGAAGCCGAGAGGAGTTTGGCGAGAAAGGGATAGAAGAGAGAGACACAGAGAGAGAGAGAGAGAAACGGATCCATCGATCCGGGAGCCGGGCAAAGTGAGCAAGTCGCTCCGGGGTCTGAACTGACCTGTCGGCGTTTCGGTCTCCAAGGAGCAGATCTGGAAGGTGAGCACGAAGATCAAAGCGCGGGTGCCGGGCATCTTGCATCGGGACAAGCCTGGACCCTCCACCGCCGCCACCTCCCGTCCCCCCCCTCCCGCCAAAAAAGTTATCCTCCCCCCCCTCCCCCTGCGAGCCTCGTCCTCGCCTCTTTTCGCCGCTCTTCTGGCCGCGGCGGGGCGAGAGCTGCTTTTTCGGCTTCACAGACGCGGCGGAAAGTTCCCCCGACAACCCATGGATTCCACGCAGCCGAAACAGCCAAAGCCCGATTGGAACCGAAGCGCTTCGGCAGAGAGAGAACGAAAGGAAGGGGGAGAAAAGGAGAAGAAGAAAAAGCACGAACGAACGCGAGCCACCGAAGTGACGTCAGGGCTCCTTTCCAGCGAAGGGAAAGCGAAACGGGGAGTTTGCGGGTTGGGGAGGGAGGGGGGGGGGGCGAGTTGGAACGGTCGCTCGGAGCGGGAGAAAGCGGCCCGGTTTGGAAAGGCAAGGCTGCCTCCTGCTGGCGGAAGGCGGGAGCGGCGGGCGAAGAGAGCGAGCGAGCGAGCGAGTGAGGCTTCGCGGTTCCCACGATCCGTGTGAAAACGCGCGCTTGGATGAGCCGGGCTTGGCGCCGGGAACTCCGGACGCGAATGGGCTCGACTCGGCTTAGAGACCCGCAAATGTGGTTGGCGTGTTGGAAGGCGAACGGTAGTGTATTAACCCTTAAGTAGACTAAGCGGGGACTTAAGGCGCCAGGCCCAAAGGGGGCACCACAAAGTTGAGAAAGAGGAAAAAATACAATGAAGATCGGTACAGTATGTACAGAGGAGGGGGGGCACCAAGATTTCTCAGTGTTTAGGACACCAAGGAGCCTTAATCTGCCGCTGTAGGCGAAAGTTGGAGGAGCAACCAAAGCAAAAACCGGGGGGGGGGTCCGCACGGTAGAGCCCCCCTCCAAAAAAGTTGCGATGGCAGCGTCTGCCATGGGAATCACACCTTGGCGGGATTTAGATGTGCATGTATCGCACCTTGGCGGCTGTCATCTTGACTTTTTTGACTCCATGCGCCCCTGAAAGATATAGAACCCTGCATGTTATATGAGGTGTCTATTTACAGCTATTTGCTGTAGCAAATGGGAAGGACTGTTTGCGTTAAAGCTAAGGGTGAGGGGTGGGTGGGAAATCCAACTCCGTCCAAAGCTTCTTTGATTTAGACTTTTCATGGATTTCCTGCCAGGAAAGAGTGAAGGTTCTTTCAATGGAGATGCCCAAGACAGTGAAAGAAGAGAGTCTGGGACTGTTTATCTCTCTGCAGCCCTTGTGGTCCCACTCAATTGAAGTAACCTGACTGCCACCTTCTGAGCCCCGAACAAATTGATCTAAAACTGCCATCCTTTCCAAAATCGCTTGTATATTTCTGTATGTATCTATTCACCTATGCATACCTAGTACTGAAGCTGTTCTGAGTATTTACCACATTTATAGCCTGGTGTCAGTACTTGGTTGATCTGGACAGAGCTCAAGCTAAGCAGGGTCAGGTCTGGTCCTTATTTGGGTGGGAGATCACAAAGACAGGAGGTTGCAAGTGAGATTGGGAAATGGGAAGGGGAGACCGTCCCAGAGGTGGCAGCGCACAAACCACTTCTGTGTCATTGCCAAGGAAATGAAATAAAAGTGAATTTGTGGTCGCTAAGAGTCAAGAGAACCAGCTGGGTGGAACGGTGGACTAGAAACAGGACTAGAGTTCCAGTCCCACCACAGACATGAAAGCTGGCTGGGTGGCTTTGGGCCAGTCCCTCTCTCTCAGGTGAATCTGTCTTGCAGAATTGGAGTGTTAGGTTAGTTGCTCGGAATTGTATAAGAAAGGCAGAATATAGATATAATGAGTAAGAAATAGGCCCATGATGGCAAACCAGTTGTAAGTGCGAGGACCAGTCCAGAGTCACTTTTTTCAAATGACTTGATTCAATAACTGTGACTGTGAGAGGGATCTTGGAGCCCTAGTGGGCAGTCATTTAAATATGAGCCAGTAGTGTGGGGCGGCCACCAAAAAAAGCCAACACAGTTCTAGGCTGCATCAACAGAGGGATAGAATCAAGATCACGTGAAGTGTTAATACCACTTTATAAGGTCTTGGTAAGGCCACACTTGGACCACTGCATTCAGTTTTGGTCGCCACGATGTAGAAAAGATGTCGAGACTTTGGGAAAAGTGCAGAGAAGAGCAGCAAAGAGGATTAGGGGATCAGAAGCTAAAAATATATGAAGAGTGGTTACAGGAGTTGGATATAACTAGTCTAGTGAAAAGAAGGACTAGGGGGGACATGATAGCAGTGTTCCAATATTTGAAGGGCTGCTACAAGAAAAAGGGGATCAATCTATTTTCCAAAGCACCAAAAGGAAAGACAAGAAGCAGTGGATGGAAGCTGACCAAGAAGAGAAACAACCTAGAACTAAGGAGAATTTTTTTGACAGAACAATTAACCTCTGGAACAGTTTGCCTCCAGAAGTTGTGAATGCCCGAACCCTGGAAGTCTTTAAGAAGATGTTGAATAGCCGTTTGTCTGAAATGGTCTAGGGCAGGGGTATGCAAAGTTGGCTCTTTTAAGACTGGTGGACTACAACTCCCAGAGTTCCTCAGCCAGCTATGCTGGCTGGAGAACTCTGGGAGTTGAAGTCCACCAGTCTTAAAAGAGCCAGCTTTGCAGACCCCTGGTCTAGGGTTTCCTGCCTACGCAGGGGGTTGGACTAGAAGACCTCCAAGGTCCCTCCCAATTCTGCTATTCTGTTATTCAGTGCCTTTGTGTCTTTGTATAACCACTAAACAAATCGTTGTAAATTGAGGAATACCTGTACTTCATACCAGTGAAATGAAGATAACATTTCAAAACACATGTTCCATGTTACAGCAAAGAAACAAACATTCAACAGGGGAAAAGTTTGACTATCCAGATGGCCAAACTTTGTAAATTACGTCGAAGGAAATCTCTCTGCATGTACTGTACTTTAAAAAGAAATAAGAAAAGGGGAAAAAATTATATTTGTGGCTGGAAATTGTGCACAGATGGAAACCACAATTCTTTCCTTTGATTGCAAGGAGACGGAGAAGGATGTGAGATTCTCTCCATTCTTTTGGCACAATCATTAGTCCAACAACTTCTGTTAACCAGGATATTGCAGAATGAAAGAAAAGGAGTCACAGGAAAAGAGTTCAGAAAAAACCCATAAACTTGGTTTCTCCCCTCCACACACACACATGTCTAGTCGTTCCTGACTCTAGGGGGCGGTGCTCACCTCTCTTTCTAAGCCAAAGAGCCAGCACTGTCCGAAGACGTCTCCGTGGTCATGTGGCTGGCACAACTCAACGCCGAAGGCCCTTCCCACCAAAGGTGGTTCGTATTTTTCTACTTGCATTTTTATGTGCTTTCACACTACAAGGTTGGCAGAAGCTGGGACAAGTAACGGGAGCTCACTCCGTTACATGGCACTAGGGATTCGAACTGCCCAACTTCTGACCTTCTGATCGAAAAGCTCAGTGTCTTAGCCACTGAGCCACCTCATCCATTATACCCGTAAACGTATTACAATCACTGACCGTCTATCAAACAAAGCATATGGTGAAACAGCAAATAAAACCCACAGGGAAAACCCATTAAATATATAACTGGCACAGACAAAGTTTTGGCAAACAGCAAAACAACACTTAGCCACGTTCTGAGAAATAAATCTCGTAGATTGGAGAGTAACAACCATAAATAAAATGGATGGCCTGGAAAACTGGCTTGGTGAAGAGTTCCTGGGTGAAGCCAAGCATGTTTCTAATGGAGTTGGACAACAAAACAAGGGTGCCTGTTTCGGAGAGTCCTTCGCCCCAGGAGTAAGCTCTTGGTCCAATTGGGATATCCCATAATTTCCCCTTGAGCACAGCAGTGGGGAGGTCATTCAATCTTCCCAGGGCTGTTCTGAATTTGGGGATGGGAATCATTAAGTATTTGGCTCATGTAGCTGGCTTGGGAAAAGATAAATGACTGCCCAAGAAAAATATCTTGAGGTACGCCAGCCAAGTCAGATTCAGCTTCCAGATCTTGGCATGATGTTTAAGGGCTGCCTCGGTGCATTCGGATCAGGGAAGGAAAAACCAACAGGATTCTCTGCCAGCTTGTGAGCAACAGAGCGCCAGAAAAGTCTGTCCTGCCCCGAGGGTGATGTTAGAAGAAACCACACTGTCTTTCCCAGAAGAAGCAACTCTGCGGGAACCGGTTCCAGCGCTGAATTTAAAAGTGGCCTGTGTTAAGCTGTGGCTAAGGGAGGGTCGAGAAGGAAACGTTGCAATTAAATGGTTTCTTCTACAGTATGAGTCTCCAAACTTGGAGACTTGAAGACTTGTGGACTTCAACTCCCAGAATTCCCAAGCCAGAATAACCCAAAAGGGCTGGGGAATTCTGGGAGTTGAAGTCCACAAGGATTAAAGTTGTCAAGTTTGGATGTGTTCTGACCGAGGCTTCCCAAGAGCATGAAGCAAACTCCTTTCCCCGACAAAAACCCCTTTTATTCATTTATTGTGAATTCTGCTCATTCACATCCAGCAAAGTCTTTCAAGGGAGGATTTATAGTCACAGACCTTATCTGGCATAGAGAGCTGCCAGGCTGATATCTGCAAAAGGAGTCTCAGAGAGTCACGAACCAATTAAGCAAACTAATTGTCTCCTGCAAACTCCACTCCCCTTTCGCTCCCCTTTTATTTCCTCTGGGAGGGGCTATTCATCGTCCACCTGTGGCCTTACTCCCAAGTTGGCCCCTGTTCTTTAGCTGCTCCCTTCATCTGGCAACTGTGTATGCGCCCACTGAGAACAGGCTGCAGCTGTTCATCTGTCTCACTGATGTCTGACTCTGAAGGCAGCTGATAACTGGCATATAGCTCTGGCCCCCTCTGCCTCTGACACAGAGCCCTCATCAGAGCCTTCCCCAGGCTCCAGGGCTGGCCCGTGTTCCTCCCCAATCTCTCCACTCTCCAAATCTACTGCCAGCTCCACTGGCCGCTGGCAGTTCGACTCCCAGAATTTCCAAGCCAGAATAACCCATAATGGCTGGGGAATTCTGGGAGTTGAAGTCCACAGGTATTACAGTTGTCAAGTTTGGATGCCTCTATTCAACAATATTCCAGAATGGCTTCAATATTAGAAGAAGAAGTTTCAAAGAGATGGAGGGAAGAGAACCTGAATTAAAATTGGCTGGGTAGGCAAAATTATACAATCCAAACCAAACTATGATTCACTTTCATCTTCTTAATAAACTACTAAGTTCCTCTTACCGTTCGTACAGGAAGAACCCTTCCCATAAGGTTTGGCTTCTGTCCGTTTCATCACAGCAATTCCCATTGTTTTTTGGTGTGGCTATTTATTCACATAGCAGGGAGGCAATGGAGAACAGCAGGATTAATTTGCTTGGTTGTTTTTTTTCCCCCACCCCACACTGATCACGTGATGTAGTGATCTTAAACTTCCCCAACATCTTCCTGCTTGATCAAAGCTAACAAGAAGCTATTCAAAAGCTGTGGAAAGCATGTATCACATGAAGCCATGGTATGTCTAGGCATGGTTGACAATCAGAGTAACCAAGGTGGCTCAATTCTTTCTGAGACATGGATCGTAAATCTCTGGGACTGGTTTCACAGAAAATACATGGCAATGTTGCAGCCCACAAGCAGCCAGCAGAGCTGGTGGCAGACTCAGGCAGTGAGGAGGTTGGGGAGGAACATGGGCCAGTCATGGAGTCTGGGGAAGGCTGTGATAGGTGCTCTGCATCAGAAGCAGAGATGGGGTCAGGGCCATTTGACAGTTATCAGCTGCCTTCGGTCAGAGATAAATGGGGCAGAAGAACAGTTGGAGCATGCAAAGAGCTGCCAAGAGAAGGGAACAACTAAGGAACAAGGGTCGACTCAGGAGTAAAGCCACAGGTGGACAGTGAATGGCCCCTCCCATAGGGAATAAAGAGGAGCGAAAGGGGAGTGGAGTTTGCAGGAGACAATTAGTTCAATTCATTAGGGTGAAGATCTGTTCCTGACTTCTTGCCAAGTAATTGCTGCTACAGCATGGCATTTGGAAGATATCAGCCTGGCAACTCTCCAAGCCTGATAAAGGCCTGTGGTTGTGAAATCTCACGAAAGACTGTTTGCTGGGACTTTGCTGGGGAGGAATTCCCTTTAACCTAAATAAAAGAGGATTTATCGGGCCTTCATGCTCTTGGGAAGCCTAGGTCAGAACAGGCAAAACCCTATCTGTATCCCTCCACAAACCTCACCAGAAATCATATCTTGATTTAGCGTGTTGTATCAACTCCACCATTCAGCGGAGAAATGGAAGCAAAATGACCCCCATTGTTGCTGCATTGTTTTTTCCACCTTCCCCCACCCCTCTCTAATGACTATCCAGGTTTTCAATGTGAGGTTCAGAAAGGAGAAGACTTGGACTATTGACATGCCAAAGCAAAAAATCACGGCAAAGAGAACAGGAGGGAGGGAGGGAGGTGAGAAGAACGGGCCGGGCTGCGAGAGATGTGCATGGCAATTGTGTAATGTACGAACTAAGCGTGTGACAAGCTGGCACATGAAATCAAACATACTGTCGGAGAGGCTACTGCTGTTTGTTAGCTACAGATGGGAGGGAGCTGAGATAACTAGGAGTTGGAGAAGAATGGGGGGGGGAGAGAAAAGGAGCATCAACAGGAGGAAATCTCTCTTGGCATGGAATGAAAAAGAGAGGCAGAATCGCCGTCTGCCAGCTGGTAGGACAACGGCACGCCTGACATCCCAGCAGCTCTACAAAGAAACGGGGAGGCCGCCAGCCACCTTCAAGGATGGAAGGAACACAATTTGGGCTGCCCCAGAGGGTCTTTTGTTGGTTGGCTTCTTTCATGCAAAGAATAGCGCCCCACCTTCCAAGTGTGACATTTTAATTCCCCTTGCTTTTTTTAATCCTCCGTAATTGTCGACTTGTTCTGCATGATGGGGGGTGGGGGGGGGGGCTTGGAGGAGAAATTGGAAGGACTGGGCAGCTCTAAATAACACCAGCCAACACAGGAAGAGGAAGAGCTCGAGGTGGGAAGGAAGAAGAGACAGACGACACGTCAAGTCCAACAGGGTTGTGGCCCACCAGTGGCCATTGGAGTTGGCAGCAGATTCAGGCAATGAGGAGGTTAGGGAGGAACCTGGGCCAGTCCTGGAGTCTGGGGAAGGCTCTGGTGAGGACTCTGTGTCGGAGGCAGAGAGGGAGCCAGAGCCATATGCCAGTTATAAACTGCCTTCAGAGTCGGACATCAGTGGGGCAGACGAACAGCTGGAGCCTGTTCCCAGTGTGCGCATGTGCAGAGTTGCCAGACGAAGGGAACAGCTAAAGAAGAGGGGTCGACTTGGGAGGAAGGCCACAGGTGGACAATGAATGGCCCCTCCCAGAGGAAATAAAAGAGGACCGAAAGGGGAGTGGAGTTTGCAGGAAACAATTAGTTTGCTTAATTGGTTCGTGACTCTCTGAGACTCCTTGCCAAGTTCTGCAGAGATCGGCCTGTCAGCTCTCCAAGCCAAATAGGATCGTGACTGTAAATCCTCCCTTGAAAGACTTTACTGGATGTGAATGAGCGGAATTCACAGTAAATTAATAAAAGGGGTTTTTGTTGGGACCAGGAGTTTTCTTCATGCTCTTGGGAAGCCTCGGTCAGAACAGAAGGAAGGAAGGCTACATAGGCTTTTCCAGAGGTAGCACAAAGAGAGGCAATGAGTAAAGATGTATCATGATGTCATCATGCAAAAAATATTCACATTCTTGTGTATGATGGCATGATGGCATTACACATTTCTCCTTTTGATGCAATCTTGGTTTGATGTCTGTCGTTGTTCAGCACGCTTAAGAACAAACCTCATCAGCATACAACCGTTTCCTCTGTATTTACTACCATTTCAAATTCTCTTGGCTGCCTTTTTTTTTTAAAAAAAAAACATCCTTCTGAATGTGCATTTGTGTATCACTTGGAAAGCTGAAGAAACTCACTAGCTAAATCATCACAGAGTACTAGACTTACTTAATTTATACAGGGAAGACTCTGGAGTCATAAAAACCAGCCGAACTGCCTCTCTAAAAATAATATTTCTGTCTCACAACGGAGGGGGGAAACGGGACACGGAAGGAGAAGGGTAACATTCCAGTCAGCAAGTCCAAAGTCCTGAGCGGCTGGAGTTTGGGAAATGCAGGTATCGCTGCATTTCTCTCTCTTCATCAGATCAAAAACGTGAAGGATTACTCACCTGTGCTGGTTGGCAGCCTGTTCACTGCATCTTAGATTTTGCCCCAGGTGATTTTCTTCTTTCACACCCATTAAGAAGGCGCAGAGAGAGGGGCCGTTAATTTACCAGCAAAAGGAAGTCGCCATCTTGAAGCAGATCCCAAAAAAGATTAGGGAGATGAGAAGGAAGTATTCCTTCTTATCTAAAAAATTGTTTAACCACGGGATTTGGTTTAAGTGGGCGATGCCAGAAGGGATGTTGGTGTTCTGGGAAGGAGGAATAGTAAGGATTAAAACAGTTGCTGAGGCGGAAGCCTTTCTTAAAAAACATTCCTCTATCCTGGGGGAAGATCCAGGGGGGGCAGAGGGGGCCACGGCCCCGCCCGCTGGGGGCCAGGGAGGAGAACAAGAAGACACAATTGCCAAGAGACTTAGATCTAAAAAATGACTTTGCTTTTTATTAATACAGTATAACTTTTTATCTGGATGTTTGTGCATGATTGCCAGCATAGAATTTACAATGTATGATATTTGCATTTATTTTCACCTTGTTGTTTTACTGAAAAATGTATTACCAATGTCTTATTATGCAGCCCGGAGGGGCCAACGATTTCGACGTGAAAGTTCTCAAAAAAAATTTTTGTATCACCTTACCCTATCCTATTCAAAAATTGTAAAATCAAAAATTGTAAAAACCAAGAAAACTAGGTGATCATGCCCAAACTTAAAACTTCTCCAGTTCCTGAAAAAGGGAAAGGAGAAGAAAAATACTTTTTGAACTAAGGTAAGAAATAGATGGAGACCAAAGACAAGAACAGGTTACCCAGTTGATGCTGAGGATGTATGACGACAATGCAACTCCTCGTGGGACATGTGAAACACGTGGCTTAAAAATTGCGACACAAAACCACTACGGAATTTGGGAGAAGTAGTTTCCCACAATGGGATGAAAACGATTAAAGCCAGAACTAGAGAGTGTAAACCTTTATTTTTCTCTGGTTAGAAATCTGTACCCAAAAATGTCCTGTATACAGGTAATCCTCCTGATTAACTTATGCAACTGATGTATTCAATCAAGGCTTATTTTTAATATGATAAAGGTAAAGGTTCCCCTTGCACATGTGTGCTAGTTGTTCCTGACTCTAGGAGGTGGTGCTCATCTCCATTTCAAAGCCGAAGAGCCAGCGCTGTCCGAAGACGTCTCCGTGGTTATGTGGCCGGCATGACTAAATGCCAAACGCGTATGGAACGCTGTTACCTTCCTACCGAAAGTGGTTCCTATTTTTCTACTTGCATTTTTACGTGCTTTCGAACTGCTAGGTTGGCAGAAGCTGGGACAAGTCACGGGAGCTCACTCCGTTACGTGGCACTAGGGATTCAAACCACCGAACTGCCGACCGTTCTGATCGACAAGCTCAGCATCTGAGCTACTGCGTCCATTTTAATATGGTAGACCAAGCTATAACTGACAAGGTCCCCACAACACACTCAACATACACCAACAACCATAAACCATCCTGTTGCATCAGTCATCATCAGTTGATTTTAAGTCACGTCCATGCCGCCCTCGTGTGGTGAATCCTGGAACCACAGGGGCTGCTTCTTAGAAGAGAAACTCTCAGATTTGGATTAATTCACTCTCACAAGCTTGTCATTACATTTTTCTCAGGGAAAAAAAAAGATAAAATGTTTTTTTTGTTGAACATAAGATTGAGTTTCCTTCTCTTCCTCCTTGGCTCTGCATTTCATCTCTGTCTAATTACTCATTAGTCTAGCGTTTATTCATAGCTCCTGCTTGGATCCCTGCAGTGTGTTTAATTGGATTATTAAGTTAATCACTTTTTATTGGTTTACATCAGTGTTTTCACAGTCTGAGCAACTTTTAGATCATGGACTTCAGTTCTCAGAACTCCCCTACCAGGAATATTCGCCCCGGATTGGGCGAACCAGTAGTGGCTCCGGTGGGACATTGAACATTGGGTTCAACACAACACATTGAACCCTAAACTCCCAATTGGTCTGGTTTAACATACAGAGCCATAAAACTAACCACGTTAAACACTTATAGCATGTTTTGTGAATATGGACCAAACACGTACCTTAGTATGTACCCCTCACATCCTGGACATGAACTGCTTCAACGTCTCCCCTCAAGACTATAGGGCATTGCATGATTTACTTTACTTTACTTTTACTTTTTATTAGATTTCTATACCACCCTTCTCCCTTTCGGGACTCAGGGAGGTGTACAGCCAGAATAAAAATGATAACACAGAATTTAAAAAACAGTATTAGAAAGAAATATTAAATAATTGGCCGATGTTTAAAATCCCAAACTAAAATCACTATTAAAAATCCCTTTAAAATTATGATAGCCCGGCAGCGCAAAATAGGTGCGTCTTCAGGGCCCAACTAGACCCAAAGATAGTTTCTTCCCCCGTGCCATCACTCTGCTAAACACCTAACTTCCCCAGCACTGACTTATGCCTGAAGATATTTACCCATATAGTAGGATATACCGCTATTATCCTCGTCATCATCTCAGCTTTCTCATATGCTCATCTTTCCTGCTACCTTCTCCTATTGGTATATTATGATTTATCGATTGTTGTTTGTATCTTATGATTTATGATTGTATCTTAGGATCTATGCCTTATCCCTCTGTCATTTGTATGTATACTGAATGCTTATGAACTGAAGACAAATTCCTTTTGTGTCCAATCACACTTGGCAAAATAAAGTATTCCATTCCGTTCCTCTAGTCTATTCTATTCTATTCTATTCTATTCTATTCATCAATTAATTTAAACATAGTCTACTCACAACCAAACTTTGCATTACACATTGAATAACAGGTAATCCCTGATTTACAACTAACATTTGGACCACTATTTCTGTTGCTAAACAAAAGTGGTTGTTAAGTGAACGTTTATGACCTTGAATGCTACAGTTATTAAGCAAATCACTGCAGTTGTTAATTGAGTCACATGTTCGTTCAGGGCATCTAGCTCCCCCCCCCCCCTCCGGTTGATTTTACTTGTCAGAAATCAGTTGGGAAAGTCACAATAATGTTCATGTGACTTCATGATTCTCCAAGGCACCTGGGGACAGGACAAGAAGCAACGGGTGGAAACTAATCAAGGAGAGAAGCAACTTAAAACTGAGGAGAAATTTCCTGACAGTTAGAACAATTAACCTCTGGAACAGCTTGCCTCCAGAAGTTGTGAATGCCCCAACCCTGGAAGTCTTTAAGAAGATGTTAAATAGCCATTTGTCTGAAATGGTATAAGGTTCCTGCCCACGCAGGGGGTTGCACTAGAAGACCTCCAAGGTCCCTTCCAACTCTGTTATTGTATTGTATTGTATTGTATTGTATGATGCTGCAACATGGCTTTTGAGCGTGGTCATGAGTCATTTCTTTCAGTGCCCTTGTGACTTCAAATGGTTGCTATAAGAATGGTTGTTAGTTGAGGACTCTCTGTATATTAGCTGCAGTGGTGGGTTTCTGCAGTCTCGCACCTACTCGCGAGAGCCGGATGGTGAAATTTAGAGAGCCGGTGAGAGGGGGCTCCACCAGCATACCTGGAAGTAAATCTGGCCCGCTGCTGCCGGTGACCCAACGGGAAGGAAAGGAAAGGAAAGGAAGAAAGTAGGAAAGGAAAGGAAAGGAAAGGAAAGGAAAGGAAGGAAGGAAGGAAGGAAGGAAGGAAAGAAAGAAAGAAAGAAAGAAAGAAAGAAAGAAAGAAAGAAAGAAAGAAAGAAAGAAAGAAAGAAAGAAAGAAAGAAAGAAAGAAAGAAAGAATTTATCATCACAATTGAGCCCAAGATTTTGGTTGCTAAGCAAGAGTGTTGTTAAATGAGTTTCACCACATTTTACAAGTTGGCCACTCCCACCCTGTCTCATGACTGCCAAGCCACGCCTACAAAATAGGCCATGCAAGGCCAGGATACTTTTATGTTATATGATTACAGCCAGTTGCAGTATTGTAATGTTAAGGTTCAGGCTACCTATGGTTTAAAAGCCTAGCAGTACTTTTAAAAACAAAACAAAACCAGAAATAAAAAACAGTCTCTATTATTCAGCTACAGTACCATTGGAAAAGATGAAGAAAAGGCAAGCAAAATAACCAAGAATTTGAAGCATCAGCCTTGCACCATCTTATTTTGCAGAAGGGAGTGGGGAGAGCCAGTCATTAACATCTGGCTATTTGGCACACATTGGTTGATTTAAACTTCCTAGATAAGCATGCAGAATAAAACATGATTTTTGCCAGCTCCCCAAGTATTCCAGTATAGCTTTAGCTTCTGTGAGTGCACGTGTGTGGGTGTTTGTAAGTAATGCTTGTTAAATTATGCATTTTGAGGGAAGATCTTTTTTTTAAAAGAGATTTTAAGGGTGATTTTTTTAATGGAGACCTGTTTAAAGAGAAACATAGCTTCGTCTGGAAGAGAATGGACTTATGAGTCAACCCATGTGGCAAATAATCTGGGCAAAAATAGATTGATTTTCTTCTCTCACTAAACAGTCATCACAGCAAAAAAAAAAAAAAACCCACTAAGCATCAGTTATTCTCATTTTGATAAGAATAAATCAAATGTTAGTTCTAGGGCCCTTCATTCTGCCTACGTACTCTGTGCTGCAGTGGTCCTTGGAGTTCTGCGTTTTGCTGAATTTTGCAGTGCAAATCCCTCATAAAATGAAAATGAATGTGTGCATTTGTGGAAGGTTTTTTATGCGGATACATATAATTTTACTGTCTAAAAAGCAAGCCATTCCAAATGGAGGTGGTAGCAAGTGGGCAAATGAACTTTGCAGTGAGCAAAACAAGCTGTAAAGTGGGACAGGCACCCAGCTCTGAAATAAAGTCATGTTGTTGTATTGACATCACAAGTGTGTTGCAGGGAGAGTGCTGTGGCCGCAGAGTCGGAGAGGGAGGAGGTTGGGGAGGAGCATGGGCCAGTCCTGGAGGCTGGGGAAGGCTCGGACGAGGGCTCTGAGTCAGAAGCAGAGATGGGGCCAAGGCCGTCTGGCAATGATCAGGTGACTACAGAGCTAGACAGCAGTGAGGCAGAGGAACAGCTGGAGCCTGTTCCCAGTGTGTGCATGCGCAGAGCTGCCAGAAGAAAAGAACAACACAGAAATCAGAGTAGACTTGGGAATAAAGTCACAGATGGAAGATGATTGGCCCCTCCCATAGGAAATAAAAGAGGAGCAAAAGGGGAGTGGGCTTTTGCAGGAAACCATTCGTTCGGCCGTTAGATTTGTTTCAGGAGTGTGAAGATCTGTCCGTGAATCTCAGAGCCTCTGTGCTCAGTCTTTCCTTCCACGGCACCTCATTTGGGAAATATTTACATGGCAGCTTTCCAAGATAGATAAGGTCTGTAGTCATAAATATTCCTTTGAAAGACTGTTTGCCAGGCCTTGCTGAATGTGAACAAGAGGAATTCATGTTAGTTTAATAGAAGTGGTTTTATCAAGAGCAGGATTCTGCCTCATGCTTTTTGGGGAAGCCTTGGTCAGAACAGAGAGAAGAATCCAGCCTCACACAGAGAACAAAAATAATTTCAGACTTGGAAAACATTCAGCAGCGTTTCCAACCTTAGCAACTTAAAGACGAGTGGACTTCAACTCCTAGAATTCCCTAGCCAGCATAGCTGAATTGTTGATGGATTAGCCCTGAACTGTTGATGGATTAAGCTCAGGGTTTTTCCAACCTTGGCAATTTTAAGATGCATGGACTCCAGGCTGGCTAGGGAATTCTGGGAGTTGAAGTCCATTCATCTTAAAGTTGCCAAGGATGAGAAGGTTGGGTTAGCCAGTCCTTGTCCTCTGAGAGCAAAGGAGAACCCATAGCTCACATCCTCGTGTTCTGTTTGCAGCCTCTCTAGAGATAGCATGAGTTTTGCTTCCAGTTTTAGCCTTGACTTTGAAGCCAGCAGAGGTCCAATCGACAAGGGACCAGGGGAGGTTATAGAGTGTGCTCTTGTTTGCTGTCTGTGAAATTAGAGAGAAGGCTTTGTGCTTTCATGTGGTACCAGAGATCTTTTTGTTCTCTCCCCAACTTAATGGCAATTATAAAAAACAACAACACCTGCTTAGAATTTAGAATGAATTAATTAAATGCATGGCCATTTAAAAACTGGCAATCGAGAGGCAAAGCAAAAACCCATCTTCTTCTGAAAAGAAGCAGCTACAGAATGAAGGAGTCACCTACCACTGAGAAATGGAGAAGAGAAGGAAAGAAGCAAGACAACCCCACCCCCCCCAGTGAGTCATTCATCAGATGGAGCTCCTTGTCTTGAGAACCAGACGCTAAGATAGCGGAATCAAAGAAATTTTGCAGAAGAGATTCCATTATGCCAGCCAGAGATGATTTGAAAGTTCAGAAACTTTTAGTCCTTTGTGGTCGACCCAGAGATAAAGAACAAACAAGTTTTCAATGTCTGGGAGATGCACTTTTTAAAACCATTTTTTCATGAAGAAGGCAGGGCCAGAAATTTTCTCCTTTTTTTCTGTTTGGTCACATTAATGGCAAATGTGAACAATCAGATCCACATGTGCAGGGTTCGAGCTAACTTGTGAAGCTTCTTCTCCAGTAACATTGTACTGCAAACTACAGCATACAAAACCTTTGCCAGATCAATTCTCGAATACAGCTCATCTGCCTGGAATCCACACTGTATATCCACACTAATACCAGACCAGATAATACCAACTGGACCAGATCTAAGCACCCCGTGGGCCCAGTCTGGCCCCCGGGCCTTGAGTTTGACACCCTGGGCTAGGGGATCTGAAGTGAGGGTTGGATAGCTGGATGAAATAAATAGAGATCAGGATGAGTTTCTTGTTCTATTGATCTCAGCAAAGGCAGATAGATTTCAGCTGAGATCTCTTTACATTCTGAGAGACTTAGCTCCATTTGAAGTGCTTACATTTTATCTCCCACATTCTTTTTACTTGTCCCTAAACGTTTGCCTTACTTTGAGGATCCAGTGTGGGACTGTAACTGCTGAGGCGTTCGTGTCAAAAAACTGGGTTTTTTTTTTCTGGAAGTGATGACATTATTGGAGACCAGAAAAGGGGGTAATTGGGTGAGCCGTTCAAAAACAGCTGCTCTTAACCGAAGAGAAACTCACCAAATGATCTTTTCCTGGAGCTCTCCAAGGTTCTGTTCCCAACATAGAAACCCTTAAGCAGCTCACTGTTGGAAAGAAAAAATAAGTGTTACATTTGGGATGAAGAGACACATTTAATTTAAAATAATACATCTGCCAATATCCATTCATACCTTTTGGTGACCTGAAAAGTTTTATAAGGTAAAAAGGTAAAGATTCCCCTCGCACATATGTGCTAGTTGTTCCCGACTCTAGGGGGGTGGTACATAGCTCCGTTTCAAAGCCAAAGAGCCAGCGCTGTCCGAAGATGTCTCTGTGGTCATGTGGCCGGCATGACTAAATGCTGAAAGTGCATGGAATGCTGTTCCCTTCCCACCAAAGTGGTCCCTATTTTTCTACTTGCATTTTTACATGCTTTCAAACTGCTAAGTTGGCAGAAGCTAGGACGAGTAACAGGAGCTCACTCCATTGCATGGCACTAGTGATTCAAACCTCTGAACTGGTGACCTTTCTGATCAACAAGCTCAGCATCTTAGCCACTGAACCACCACGTCCCTTTTTAAAACAAAATTTATACACAACTATTAAGATTTGCTTTAAAAGTTTTTTAAATGTTCTTTAAAACCTAAATATTTCTGAGTAATAATAAACGTACCAATAAAGGAGAATATTGATAGCTCAGGGTTGAAATGAGGAGTCCTGGGTGTCCTCTGAGCTTGGTTGTTTTCTTGCACTTGATGATGTTTCCTAGTTTGGTTAATAAGCATCTGCAAGAAAACAGCCAAGCTCAGAAAGCACCAAGGACCCCGTCCATAATAAGGGTTTTCAGCTCCCTGCTAGACTTCATAGGAGGGAGGGTCCAAATTCAACTACACCAGCAAGCTGTTCCATAATCTAGGCCTGAATAGAGAACACAAATAAATGGGTCATTGAATAAATCAGTTTGTACATCTATAAGTGTCTGGTTTGGTACAGCAACCAAAGGACAGGTATAGATTTCAACGGATAGTTAGGGCTGCAGAAAAAACAATTGCAACCAGCCCACCTTCCATTGAGGACATGTATATTGCACACCCCAGAAAGGGGGCTGAGAAAATATCTACAGAGCCTTCGCGTCCTGGATATAAACTGTGTCAACTTCTTCCCTCAACATACCACTGCAGGGCATTACAGGCCAAAACAACTAAACCCAAAGATAGTTTCTTCCCCCACGCCATCACTCTGCTAAACAATTAACTCCCCAGCTTATGTCTAAAGATATTTACCCATGTAGTAGGTAGTATTGCTATTATCCTCATCATATCTCATCTTTCTCACCTCTCATCTTTCCTACTAACTTCTCCTATTGATATATTATGATTTCTCAATTGTTGTTTGTATCATTTTATTTATGATCTATGACTCATCACTGTTGTTTGTATGTACACTGAGAGCTTATGCATCGGAGACAAATTCCTTGTGTGTCCAATCACATTCAGCCAATAAATAATTCTATTCTGTTCTGTTCTGTTCTGTTCTGCTTTGCTTTGCTCTGCTCTGCTCTGTTCTATTCTGTTCTATTCTATTCATCAGCTCAAGTTCTAAGTCACCCAACAACGAAGCTAAATATTCAATTTCAGACACATTAGGGGAAGATCTACCTGTCATGGGGGGGAACCTCTAATGCTGGCAAAAGATGAAAGAAAAGAGAAGTAGAGGACAGCCATCAGCAAGGTTGGGTGAGCCCAATTAAAATCTGTACCCCACTGGAAAACTTGAAAGATCAGGGTAGAGACATGGAAGAATTGAGAAAATGGATTTTTAAAAATCTATGTAGTTGCTAAGAGTGGACACTGACTTAGTACATAATCAATCATTCAGGGAAGTGACACAAGCCGACAAAGGCTGCAATTGAAACCTTAATTCATTATAGCAAGTACATGACTTTTATACTACATTGGAAAGGAAACATAAGATAAGACTGAATGGCAAAAAGCACAAGGCAGAGTCCTGGTCCTGACAAAACCACTTTTATTAAATGAATTTGAATTCCTCTCGTTCACATTCAGCAAAGGCCTGGCAAACAGTCTTTCAAAGGAATATTTATGACTACAGACCTTATCTATCTTGGAAAGCTGCCATGTAAATATTTCCCAAATGAGGTGCCGTGAAAGGAAAGACTGGGCACAGAGTCTCTGAGATTCACGGACAGATCTTCACACTCCTGAAACAAATCTAATGACCGAATGAATGGTTTCCTCAAAAAGCCCACTCCCCTTTTGCTCCTCTTTTATTTCCTATGGGAGGGGCCAATCACCTTCCACCTGTGGCTTTACTCCCAAGTCGACCCTGATTTCTGAGTTGTTATTTTCTTCTGGCAGCTCTGCGCATGCGCACACTGGGAACAGGCTCCAGCTGTTCCTCTGCCTCACCGCTGTCTAGCTCTGTGGGCACCTGATCACTGCCAGACGGCCTCGGCCCCGTCTCTGTTTCTGACACAGAACCCTCATCCGAACTTTCCCCAGCCTCCTGGACTGGCGCATGCTCCTCCCCAACCTCCTCATTGTTCGACCCTGCTGCCAGCTCGGCTGTCTGCTGGCAGGCCACAACAGAAGCATAGCAAAGCAATTCTTGACAAATCCTCAGCTTGTCAGAAGTATTGCTTGGGCCTTGAGTCAAATTTTGCCGAGAAGCTTATGAATCCAAGTGGGGCCAAAGAAGGAATGTGTTATTTTGTGCCTGACCTGCTTATAAAAGAGTGGCAAAGTAGTAGTTAGATGTCACATTGCTCTTGCTAGTCCCGCTGAGATGCAATTTAATGAAGTACTGGGGTTTTTCTAATTGTGTTTTTTCTCCCTCAGTGGGCCTGTTCAGATGAACATTTTAATTAACCTGAAATGCAATGGTATAGGATAGGAAGCCGAAGGCCGCTTGAGCTTCTATGGAGTTTTTTAAAAGAGGAGGAGGAGGAGGAGGAGGAGGAGGAGGAGGAGGAGGAGGAGGAGGAGGAGGAGGAGGAGGAGGAGGAGGAGGAGGAGGTCCAAATAAATTATGCATGCAGATTACAAGTGGTCCTGCTTTGCAACCACAAGGGCTAGCTCAAACTGGTTATGTGGTGGGTGTTTCCCAGTAATTACCTCTTGGAACATCCCAGTTTTGATTACATTGGCACAGAAAAGTTCAACAAGCAATCCTCATGAAAAGAAGTCAAGAAATCATCTACAGGGAGCCCTCAACGTACAACCTCAACTGAAATGTTCCGTCGCCAAGTGAGAAAGTTGACTTTTGCCCCATTTTATTACCTTTCTTACCACAGCTGTAAAGTTAGTAACATGGTTGTTAAGTGAATCTGACTTCCCCCTTGAGTTTGCTTGTCAGAAGGTCACAAAAAAATGATGACATAACTCCGGGACACAGTCATAAGTATGAGCCAGTTGCCAATTATTCAAGTTTTGATCACATGATCATAAACACTTGATGCGTTGAAGTGTGAAAAACAGTCGTAAGTCACTTTTTTTATGTCATTGTAACTTCAAACGGTCACTAAATGAATGGTTGTATCTCAAGGACTACTAGTAAATTGAGAGCACAGTCTCTGTGATATCTTAAGGTAAAGGTAAACATTCCCTTCCCACATCACCATAGTCTCTGTGGTCATGTGGCCAGCATGACTAAACACGGAAGGCTCACGGAACGCTGTTCCTATTTTTCTACTTGCATGCTTACATGCTTTCGAACTGCTAGGTTGGCAGAAGCTGGGGCAAGTAACAGGAGCTCACTCCGCTATGTGGTGCTAGGGATTCAAACTGCTGAACTGCCAACCTTTCTGATCGACAAGCTCAGCGTCTTAGCCTCTGAGCCACCGCATCCCTTATTTTAGATGTAGCTAAATGATATCTAAGTGATATCTTAGGGGTAGCTAAACTGCCATTTCTAGCAGTCCCAGATAGCAAGGCCAAACATGAGGGCGTCTGGGATTCGTAAATGAACAACACCTGAAAGGTTATAAGATCTGATTGGCCAATTCATTATATGTTGCCAGGGTTTCTCTTTTCCTCAGATGCTTCCTGACTGGAACTTCATCTATGAGTGTGCTAACACAAGCATGGGCATTTCCTTTACAAAACCATCAATGCAAAACCTGAACTAATTTTATCACACGTGTTTATTAAAAGAAGATGTAAAAAGTATCATACTTTTCGGAGTAGAAGGCACACTTCCCCCCACCCCCCAAAAAAGAGGGTGGAAATGTTGATTATACACCAAATACAGCTGTTTTTGGCCTCTGGAAGCCCTGAACCACCCATGACAGTGATGTGATTTCAGTTAAAAAAGAAACAGGCTTGTTTTTCACAAAAGTGGGGCATGCAGAAGGTTTGGAAGGCCTACAGGGTACTCCTAGGGGCTGGGGAGGGTGTGTGGTGTGTGGGTGGATTGTGTGTGTGGGTGGATTGGGAGGCAAAAAATCTCAAAAACAGGGGCATTTTTGGCCTCCCCAGCCCCCAGGAGCATGCAGGCTTCCCAAACCCTCTGGGTGCCCCATTTTTGTGAAAAATGGACAAATAAATGGGCCCATTTTTGGCCTCCCAAACCCCCCAGGAGTGCCATTTTTGCTCTCTCCAGCCCCAGGAGCACTCTGCAGGCCTCCCAAACCCTCTGCGCAGCCCAGTTTTGCGAAAAATGGGATACACAGAGGGTTTGGGAGGCTTGCAGAGTGCTCCTGGGGGTCAGGGAGGGCAAAAACTTTTTTTTTCTTGTTTACCTCCTTCAAAATATTGGTGCGTCTTATAGTCCGAAAAATACAGTACATTAAAAGCGACAGTGTCGAGAAAGACTTGAAGGCTCCACATAGCGTACCATGGTTGACTTAACCACAACAATGGGCTGCATTCACATAACCTACTAAACCATAAGTCATGATTAAGTCATTGGTTAAGTCACCGGGCTTAAGAAGAAAGAAACCAGGAGGCCATGAGTTCTAATTCCACCTCAGCCATGAAAACTGGCTGAGTAACCTTGGGCCACCCCAAATCACCTCACAGGTTGGTTGTTGTGAGGTAAAATAGGAAGGGGAAGGAGCGTTGGATACATTTGCTGCCTTGTGTTATTTTTATAAATTACACAAGGCAGCAAATGTATAACAATGTACAAAAAATAACACAAGCAGGATATAAATCAATCAATCAATGATCTGTATGCCACAGCAGTGACTGATTTTTTCCATATTTCACCCTGAATCAAAGCCAGGCAGGCCATTTTGAGGATCGTAGGGGATTTTTTTGAGTCCAACCTATGATTCAGCAAGAAGAATCCAGTTTCTTTCTGTTCTCCACATATAGAAAGATAGCCCCTACCAGGCACTCAATCCTGGTCATGAAATAAAAATACTCAGGCTAAAAATGAAGTAATCGCTTGCCAACCACAGTTATTTGGAGGGGGGCGAGAAAATGCAGGGTTTGGTGCTTACAAATGCTCTGGAATTGTCGCCCACATTCCAAGGAGAAATGTTTCTTAAAGACAACCGTGTGATTACAGTCAGCCTGAAAAGGACAGCAATTGTGTCTTAATAGCTGACTTGGCCAAGATGACAGTGTTGTGATTTCAGTTAAAAAAGAAACTGCCCAGGATCGGGCTGGTCAGCTTCAATCTTCCGTCAGGCCGGCTGTAATTTGGAGAATGGTTCATTTCCGCTGTGAAAACTGGGCAGTTAAAAAGGTAGCTTGCTCAACACCAGCACCGCTACCACCGAGCAAATAGTGACCAGTTCTGTCTTATAAATTTAAAAGATAAAGACCTTGTTATCCTCTGGATAACCCAAAGTTAATTTCTCCTTTCTATTTTACTGGGTTTTTTTTTTTTGTCTTTTGGACTGCAAAGGTGGTTTGCTTTTTCTCTGAACAAGCCACATCAGAGGTGGGTTGCTCCCAGTTCGGCCCAGATTAGGCAAACCGGTAGTGGCGGTGGTGGGAGGCTCCGCCCACCCATCCGGATGCTTCTGAGCATGTGCAGAAGTATTGTGCGCACAAGCGAACTGGTAGTAAAAAAAAATGGAACCCACCCCTGACCCACATGACTGGAAATTTAAGGTGAATGTAAATTTAAGGTAATGTAAATTTAAGGTAAATTATCTTTGTGAACATCAGGGAGGATCCAACCTGAGGCACTTTCTTAAATTACAGATAGTCCCTCAACTTAGCCATGGTGGTACAGCGGTTAGAGTTCAGTACTACTTCTGATGACTGCCGGCTGCCTGCAATTTGGCAATTCAAATCTCACCAGGCTCAAGGTTGACTTAGCCTTCCAGAAAAATTGCAGACTACAGGAACCATTAATAGCAATAGTATTAATAGCAATAGTATATTAATAGCAATAGTATTAATAGTATGTAAGCTCTTCAACTTACATACCGCTTTACAGTGCATTACAGCCCTCTCTAAGTGATTTACAGAGTCAGCATCAAAGGTGGGTTGCTCTCGGTTTGGCCCGGATCAGGCAAACCAGTAGTAGCTGGGGCGGGAGACTCCGCCCACCCGCCCAGATACTTCTGCACATGCACAGAAGCATTTTCGCATGCGTGAGTCCAAACCAGCCGTAAAAAAATTGGCAACCCACCCCTGGTCAGCATATTGCCCCCAATAATCTGGGTCCTCATTTTACCCACCTTGGAAGGACGGAAGGCGGAGTCAACCTTGAGCCTGGTGAGATTTGATCTGCCAAATTGCAGGCAGCAGAGATAGTCTGCAGTACTGCACTCTAACCACTGCACCACCGTGAGTCCTAAGCACTACTATTAAGCACTACTCAGGTGATCCTGAGGATGCAGATAAACCTCCAAGTGCTTCAACGACCCTCCAAAAGGATGCAAATGACCAGCTGTCTGCAAGGAATATAAATCCTTCCACTCCCACCATCATGTCAGAGCTGAAGAAGCTTCTTGGATGAGAAGCGAAACGCCTTCAAAAGAAAAAACAAGAAAGTCCAGTTTCCTCCTGAAAAAAAGCATCTTTGGGATTCTTGCATGGCTTTTAAGCTGACTCAGTGGCCCCTGTACTTAAGAAACCCTCATCTTGAAAGCTCTCTCAATCACTTCTATATTTTCTTAAGAACAAACCTGATGTGCTGGCTGAACAATATCGCTCAGGGGAGGGACATGATTTCCCCAGACGTCTTTTCAATTTTGGGTAAGAATGCATTTTTCACTCTGGTTTGCCCATCCGAGCCAAGCTTTATTGTAACTTTCTCCAAATAAGATCTATACAAAGCGGTGTGAAAATTACTCTGCAAAGCAGATCCATTACTTTATGTGAATGTAAGCAATTTTAGGTGCATTACTGTTATCTTTATTACTTTTGCAACATTTTTTTTAAAAAAAATCTTTTCTTCTGCATATGCTTGTACTCCATTATGGGGCCATTGAGATCCTTGCCTCTAATTGGACTCGGCCTCTTTTTCTTCAAGTCCCCTTCCTTTTCCCTTTCAACTGGACAAAAATAACCTTTTCTTTCAAAGCAACAAGATGGGGCTCAGCAACCATTTGTTTACTTTCCCCAGATGTCCAGATCATTGCCTACTCCTTCTTTTCAGTCAGCTAGTGCTATAGCAATCGGGCCTTATATTTCCAATGTCCAGTTCTGGAGTGTTATTTGGCAGCCAAAACAGTTCTATTCCTACAAGAACAGCAATCAGAAAAGAAATAAATGCGGTTTGGAAAATACGAAAGTTTGGAAAAATACAAAAGAAAAGTTAGGGGAAAAACATACACTGGAAACAAAAATAGAAAAAGACTCATCCTATTAGTTTTAATTTACTTTAAAATTATTGATTGGTTACTTAATCATACAGAAAGGGGTCTCCGATCTTGACAACTTTAAGCCTGGAGGACTTAAAAGTCCCAGAATTTAGCTATGCTGTCTGGGGAATTCTGGGAGTTGAAATCCACCAGGCTTAAAGTTGCCAAGATTGGAGACCCCCTGATATAGAAAACACAAGAGCACAAGTTTGTTTGACAAATTAAAACAAAAAAAGGTACATATGTGCAGGATGTAGAGCAGTGTATATTTTCAGGTAAGTGTGTCACCGATAGAAGAGAAGAGTTGTAGCTCAGGGTTGAACTGTGGGGTCCTTAGTGCTCTCTGAGCTTGGTTCAATGTACTGATGATGTTATCTAGTTTGGTAATGAAATGTCCACCGATAGAAGAAAATATTTGTAGTTCAGGATTGAACTATGGGGTCCTTAATGCTTTCTGAGCTTGGTTCAATGTGTTCATGATGTTACCTGGTTTGGTAATGAAAATCCTGTAAGGAAACAACCATCTCAGAGGACATTAATGTATCACTTTTACAAGTTACCTGGATCTAAACAGTATAGTTCTTAATTAAGCAGACTTAATTATAAACTTGGCAGTTCTACTGTATCTATTAAATGCCCTAAAGAAAGTAGGACAGCTTTCTCTTAGATGTATCCTATCCTCTTCATCCAACATGAACATGATTGGAAAATGTTAGCTGATGTGTAATCCAAGAATAAAATTGCAGCCCCATATTGCTCAGTGTGCAGCTCATCAATTTCAACCATTGGTCAAGACCACAAAATTGACCAAAAATGTTTCCAAGGAGTAGCCTAATATTTCAAGAACAAGCTAAGGTAATTGTCAAAAATGCAGTAAAGTCAAGCTATATTGTATACAGTTGTTATTATTATTATTATTATTATTATTATTATTATTATTATTATTATTATTATTATTATTATTATTATTATTCACATTTGTAACCTGCACCCATCTCACCACAAAGGGCATCGGGGCGGCGAACAGAGATTTAAAATAAATATACACAAATACAAAATATTACTAAATAATAACTAAATTAAATCAATACCCTGCTTAAAATAAATTTTAAAACCCATAAATTAAACTTTGATTTGATTATAAGACAGTGGGTGCGGAGTAGATCATGCTAGGCCGGCCAAATGAAAATAGTAAGTTTTTAAGTGCCGGCGGAACAAGCGGAGGTCTGAGATGGTACGGAGATCGGGAGGTAGGCCGTTCCAGAGGGTTGGACCCACCACAGAGAAGGCCCTTCCCCTGGGAGCCGCCAACCGGCATTGACCGGTCGACGGCACCCGGAGAAGACCCTCTCCCTGGGAGCGAGTCGGTCATAGGGATGTATGGGGCAGTAGACGGTCTCGTAGGTAGCTAGGCCCCGTGCCATGGAGCACCTTGAAGATGGTCATCAAAACCTTGTAACGCACCCGGTAGGTCACAGGTAGCCAGTGCAGCTCGCGCAGGAGTGGTGTTATGTGGGAATGTCTTGAGGTTCCCATGATCACCCGCGCAGCTGCATTCTGAACCAACTGCAACCTCCGAGTGCATCTCAAGGGGAGCCCCAAGTAGAGAACGTTACAGTAGTCCAGACGAGAAGTCACGAGTGCTTGAGTGACTGTGCGAAGGGCCAGTTACTGCTGGGGTGGCATTTACTTACTTTCCCTACTGGTTCGCAAATGTGAGCAGGGGCACATATTAGCTTTGCTCGCATACGTCTTGTCCACGCATGCACTCGGTCTTCGGCCAACCAGTTCCAACCGCTGAGTACCACCTCTGATTACTGCTCTGATTATTGCAGTGTTTTTCAAGCTTGGGAACTTTAAGAGGGATGGACTTCAACTCTCAGAATTTCCTAGTTAGCCATGCTGGCTGGGGAATTCTGGGAGCTGAAGTCGATGCCACTTAAATTTGCTAAGTTTGAGAAACACTAGATTTAGGCTTAGTGAGTTGTGCCCTTCAGAGGTTATTTAAATGTAGCTTTCCTCAGCTTATTCAGCACTATCATGGATCAAGAAGGATGAGAGGTATAATCCAGCAACTTCTAAAGAGCCAGAGAACGTCCAGGCCTGACATTTTCCCCACCTTTGGAGCAGCAAAACTTATATAAATTAGTATTAAAGTCAACCGAATCCATTCATATATTTTTTAAAGATGCAATGAAAATGGTAAGGAGGATTTACTTCAAAAGGATCCTAGAGAAATTTACTGGGCAGATGGAGATCACAAGGTAACTCAGTGGAAAGGAATCTGTAGAGATTTTTTTAGTCTGAAAGGAAGGCCCTTTCTAAGCATTTCATCTTAAGTAGAAGCAATTTGTATGCTGCCTTGTGTCGTTTGATTATTTCTGGTAGAGTCAGATAAAAATCACTTAAGATCAGTAAGCAATGATGATTTCATTTTTCAGCTGGGAGGGAAAAAAATTACCTTCTATTGACCTTAAAGGTGTCATTTCTAGAGGAAAGTGATTGCATCTGATGGAAGGGAACATCAGCAATTTCTTTCAGGAAGTTGAGGGCTGAATCTTTTTCAAGCAAATTGCTTAGAGAGACGAGTCCCTTTGATTCCTTCCTGCTGGATCCAAAGATCCAATCAAGGGTAAAAGTTCATTTAGAAGCTGAAGGAGACCCCTAAGAATCCAAAGCTCAAGAGCTCCTGACAATTGAGGACTAGGGGTGATGGGACACTCCATAGGTCCTTGTGAAGGAAGTTAGGCTGCTTGGACTCTTCACTATAAGGTGCTCTCAAAATATGTTTAATCAAACGCCAACTGACGTTTCTACTTCATGAGATTGGTTTCAGCCCCCATATCTTCACTAAAAATTGAATTTGATTCATATTGGGTTGGATTGGGTTGGGTTGGGTTGGGTTGGGTTGGGTTGGACTGGACTACATTAGAGTCTTCATCTCCCCCTGCCCCGAATGACCTCTCACTATACTGGTCGTCTTGAACCATCTTAACAGTTGAAGAACCTGGAAATACAGGTAATTCTCAATTTAGGACTTAGAATTGGGACAGGAAGAGAGGGGAGAGGGAGGGAGGGGGGAGGGAGAGAGAGGGAGGAGAGGAGAGGAAATGAGAGGAGAGGAGTACGTTGGTCATAGTCACTCTCAATGTTGGATGCCATCCAGAATCACTGCATATGAGAAAAGGAAGGAAGGAAGGAAAGAAGGAAGGAGAGGATTACATTGAGAGCCCTCACTCTCAATGTATGTCATCCAGAATCACTGCTTTTGAGAAAAGGAAGGAAGGAAGGAAGGAAGGAAGGAAGGAAGGAAGGAAGGAAGGAAGGAAGGAAGGAAGGAAGGAAGGAAGGCAGGCAGGCAGGAAGGAAGGAAGGAAGGAAGGAAGGAAGGAAGGAAGGAAGGAAGGAAGGAAGGAAGGAAGGAAGGAAAGCATTGGCCATAGTCACTCTCAATCTCTTTTCACCACTGTTGAAAAAATTCCTCCATTTTAGCACTAACCTGAAACTCTCTTCATTCCTGGTAGTCTGCTGAAACAAATGTGTTATCCTCTAAGAGTGCTTTGACCTCAGCAGGAATTAACAGGGTCATCCAGGATATGTAGATAGCTATTTACCTGGCAGAGCTGCCCATCACCCATTCGGCAGCCATCTTAGGTAACTACCAGGTTCTCCATTAGTGCTCAGCAAGAGTGCTATCTTCTATATCACAGTGGCAGACCATTTGTCTTCATCCATCTAAACCTCACCCACAAACACACACACACAATAGAAGTACCACACAAGGCTGGATGCTGGTAGAGGACTTCAGAAAGAATAGTCGATGGGTTCTAATTTGATCCTTTTAAAAGCACACACTGGAATACAGAAAATGAAACTGGGAGAAGCATCTTCTATTCCACATTAAATGATAAAATTGCAGCTGAAAGAGCCGGCTGCCTTAGTCATAGCAAGCAAAAATAAAATGCTTTAAGCGGTAAAGGTTCCCCTCACACATATATGTTAGTCATTCCTGTCTCTAGGGGGCGGTGCTCATCTGTTTCAAAACCGAAGAACCAGCCCTGTCCGAAGATGTCTCCATAGTCATGTGGCCGGTATGACTAAATGCCAAAGGCCCGCAGAATGCTGTTACCTTCCCACCTCTTTTTTTCTACTTGCATTTTTACATGCTTTTGAACTGCTAGGTTGGCAGAAGCTGGGACAAGTAACGGGAGCTCACCCCGTTACGCTGCATTAAGGATTTGAACAGCCAAACTGATGATCTTTTCATCGACCAGCTCAGCATCTTAGCCAAAGAGCTCCCGCATCCCTCTAAAATGCTTTAGTGAAGGGGGAAAGAACTATTTTTTGCAACTATTTTCTGAAACTATATAGAAATTTAGATTTCGTTGTAATTTTAGTACAATGACAATAAAGATTATTATTATTATTAATGTGTTAGATCTGCATACTGCCATTCTGGACTCCAAGCAGAGCCATACAATAAGAAAAATTCAAAATGTCCACAGTAAAATGAAAATTACGTGGAGCAAACAACCCAAACAGAAAATAAAAGCCAATCACACTTCAACCTCACATGCCATTCAGAAAAGCTCCATTTTAACTGCTCTCCAAAAGATAATCTAGGAGGAACTAGGGCATACAAAACCTATGCCAGATCAATTATCGAATATCGCTCATCTGCCTGGAATCCACACTGTATATCGGACATTAATACAATTGAGCGAGTCCAGAGGTATTTCACAAGAAGAGTCCTCCACTCCTCTGCTAACAACAAAATCCCTTATGCCACCAGGCTCGAAATTCTGGGCTTGGATAACCTAGAACTATGCCACCTATGGTCTGACCTATGCATAGTACACAAAATTGTCTGCTCCAACATCCTACCTGTCAACGACTACTTCAGCTTCAACCTCAATAATACACAGGCAAACGATCGATACAAACTCAAGGTAAACCGCTCCAAACTCAATTGCACAACGTGTATTTTTTTATATTTTATATCACTGATTTTATTGCTGCCTGTACACCGCCCTGAGTCCCGGAAGGGAGAAGGGCGGTATAGAATTTAATAAATGAAATGAAATGAAACTCCAGCAACAGAGTGGTCAACGCCTGGAATGCTCTACCTCAGGGGTCTCCAACCTTTGCAACTTTAAGTCTGAAGGACTTCAGCTCCCAGAATTCTCCAGCCAGCAAAGCTGGCTAGAGAAGTCTGGGAGCTGAAGTCCTTCAGACTTAAAGTTGCAAAGGTTGGGGACCCCTGCTCTACCTGACTCCATGGGAGGGGAAGGGTGGAAGGGGCCAGCCAGGGGTGGCATTTGAGCGTTCACCGAACTGAGCAGAATCTTAGTTAGATGATCGCCCAAACCTGTGTGAACCCCCAGCAGCCCACCCCGGGGATAGGCTGCACCAGAATGTGGAGGTTCTATTAACTTGCTTTTGCCCTTCTAGATTAAAAATATGAAAAATTCAGCACAGTTTTCCTTGCTCCTTAAGTGCCAAAGCATAATGTGTGTGTGAGAGAGAGAGAGACAGACAGACAGACAGATTCCAGGAGCGCCCTGTGAATTGAAAGACTTTAACTAAATAACCTCGGAGACCAAATAAATTACGGAATTGTCCAACACCTTAAAAAAGCATTAAAGAAGGATTGGGGATAAGCCATGGATTAGGGAAAGTACATCTTTAAGTACATAATTTTTTTAAAAAATAATATTATTATTATTAGACAATTCATGCATGCCTAATAACAAGAAAATCAATTGATCTTAAGGCCTGGCTTTATTTTCTGAATAGAAAATGTTGCTCCGCATTATTCATGAATGTGGTTTAAGAGCTTTAGAGACAGCATTATAAACTTAAGAAGTCAGACAGCTGATCAGGCCCTTCTGTACAGTTGCAGATTTCCTTTTTTTTTTTTAACCAACCATGAACTAAGGACTAAAGAATGGCACTGTAGAACAGGGGTGTCAAACGGGTTTTCTTCCAGGGCGGGATCAGAATTTTAGTTCTCCTCCTCTGCGGGCGGCTGGTAGGTGGGTGGGAGACGGGACGGACGCCTCCTGCAGCAGCCCAAATTTTAATCACAGGATCATGGATCAACTGCAAGTATGAGAACTGATTGCAATTAATTGTTTTTCAGTGCTGTTGTAACACGAATAGTCACTAAATGAGTGGTTCCACACAGTGGTACCTCTGTGATGTCTCAGCTAAGAACATTTTACTGGGAGGAGAGAAGAGAAGAGAAGAGAAGAGAAGAGAAGAGAAGAGAAGAGAAGAGAAGAGAAGAGAAGAGAAGAGAAGAGAAGAGAAGAGAAGAGAAGAGAAGAGAAGAGAAGAGAATACGGAAAGGAAGCGAATACGGAATAGGAGAGGAGAGGAGAGGACAGGACAGGACAGGACAAGGAAGAGAAAAGAAGGGAAGGGAAGGGAATAAGGAGAGGAGAGGAGAGAATATGGAAAGGAAGAGATGAGAATACAGAATAGAATAGAATAGAATAGAATAGAATAGAATAGAATAGAATAGAGAGGAGAGAATATGGAAAGGAAGAGGAGAGGAGAGGAGAGGAGAGGAGAGGAGAGGAGAAGAGAAGAGAAGAGAAGAGAAGAGAAGAGAAGAGAAGAGAAGAGAAGAGAAGAGAAGAGAAGAGAAGAGAAGAGAAGAGAAGAGAAGAGAAGAGAAGAGAAGAGAATGCAGGGTAGAGTAGGGTAAGAATAAAAAGAATAAGAATAGAGTGCTAAAAGGTTAAGAGGAATATGCCAACTTAAAAGATCACTAGACTAGTGGTGATTTATTTTGGCTGGCATGACAAATACCTAGAAACTGACCATCACGTGTCTGAGGGATCTCGCAGAGTGATGCCTCAAGATACCTTCACAAGGACCTCAGGAATTTTTTTTTTTAAAAAACACAGAGCTGAAAATGGTGTCAATGGACACTCCCCAGGTGCTGAAAGGACTGTAAAAATGTAATGCTCACGCTGCAGCAATTTAGGGCAGCAGATGCCCCTTGAAGGATTCCACTCTCCTCCTTCCCCTGGCATCTTTTAAAAAAACAGCATGAATGAAAAGCATAAAATGGACGCTCCCCCCCCCCGGCCCCCAGCTGCATCTGTTCCATGATTGATGCTCAGAGCATCTCATTCAAATGGCACGATATATTTATCACCCCCTGTGTTAACTACAGTACTTCTTTTTTTTATTTTTGCCATTCCAGAAAGCAGCATGCCTTCCGGATTCAGAGCTTTGTCAGCATTAAGCTTCTTGGAAGACAGCTATGTTAATCTAAAAGCAGAGACAGAAAAACCCATCTACAATATCTATATAGAGACGGGGGTGGGGCAGTGGTAGCATTCTTTTTTTTTTACTACCGGTTCTGTAGGCGTGGCTTAGTGGGCGTGGCAGGGGAAGGATACTGCAAAATCTCCATTTCCACCCCACTCCAGGGGAAGGATACTGCAAAATCCCCGTTCTCTCCTGATTGCTACCAAGGCTAAGATGATGATCAGCTGCACACACTGTCAATGAATAAAAGGTAAATGTAAAGGTTCCCCTCGCACATACGTGCACTAGTGGTTCCCGACTCTAGGGGCAGTTCTCATCTCTGTTTCAAAACCAAAGAGCCAAGGCTGTATGAAGACATATCTGTGGTTATGTGGCCAGCATGACTAAATGCCAAAGGCACATGGAACACTGTTCCCTTCCCATCAAACGTGGTTCCTATTTTTCTACTTGCACTTTTACATGCTTTCGAACTGCTAGGTTGGCAGAAGCTGGGACAAGTCATGGGAGCTCACTCCATTATGCGACGCTAGGAATTCGAACTGCCGAACTGTCAACCTTTCTGATCGACAAGCTCAGCGTCTTAGCCACTGAGCTAGTATGTACTTCCAGAATATACTGTATATTCTGTATACTATATAGTGTATGCAGCCCCACCTGCCTTTCTTCCCAGCAAAATAAATAAATAAACCTCTTAACACAGGGGTCTGCAAAGTCGGCTCTTTTAAGACTGGTGGACTTCAACTCCCAGAGTTCCCCAGCCAGCATAGCTGGCTGGGGAATTCTGGGAGTTGAAGTCCACCAGTCTTAAAAGAGCCGACTTTGCAGACCCCTGTCTTAACAGATTCCCCACCCACAGAATCATGATATTAATTCAAAGTCATATTGGTGACATTTTGGCTTTCAGGAGGCAAGCAGGCAGGAATACCTGAATCCACCCATGACTGTAATAAATCATTGCGTCATAATTAACAATAAGGGTTATTAGGTAGGTGAGGTGGAAAGGAACAAATGGACCCATTCCTTCTCCAGGCCTGCTCTTCTTTGGGAGAGGGGAGGGGAAGGTCAAGACTAATGAAGTCACCTGTCCAGATTTAGAAAGTTTTGCCCTGTCAACCTTCTCAAAGCTAAGGAAAAGCAGCACCATCTGCTGCCAGGGCGCAGTCAGAAATTACATGCTCCTAATTTAATTTTCTTTCCCCTTTTAATAAAGGGATGCTATCTTAAAGAGATGAAAAGCTCTTTAGCATGAGAAATTGCGCTTGTTAAAAGAGAAACATTAACAAAATAATCATAAATCATCTGCCAGGTCTGATTTTCAAATTCATCCATTTTGACTGATATGCCAGCGAATCTCATTTTGCTAAGGTAATTAGATCCTTAACACCATTTTCGTGGGGCGGAGGAGGTCAGCAAGGAGGGCGACAGTAGATTAAAAGAAACCAGGCAAACGGACCGATTTTCCGCGCGTGATGATCCTGATATAGACATCAAAAGGAAGGGAAAGCTAGAGAACAGAGGCACTTTGTTAAATATCTAATTCAGCAAAAAAAAGTAATTTGGGGGGTTTTTTTGTCAGCAGAAGTCAAAAAATACATAGGGCACAGAGGTATCATTAAGCCCAAGAGGAGTGGGCAGAAATCCAGGACTGCAATAAGCAAATTATTACCGAAATGTAGCAAGATTGAATTATCACCATTTAAAGCAAGTGAATATTCACTTTGCTTACAGCAAAAAGCAATAAGTATCCCCATAGAAGAAGTCCTAATGTCAGCGTTTCAAGTAACGCATCCAAAGAAATCAGAACTCCAAAGAACATGTTTACTGGACACATCATATCGTTACAGCCAGTGAAAACCAACTCGACAGCTTCCTGCGGTTGCCATGTAATTAAGAGAGCAAATGTTTCCCTCCCCAGGTGTCACAGGTCACATAGTCCAATCAAAGCTGGTGGCAGGCTCCCACGATCACGTCTGCTCCTCCTCCAACTGCCACCTGTTGGGATGGCCTTGGTTCCCACAGAAGAGATCTTTATTTCGTTTGTTCTAATTATGTCTCTCTCTCCCTTCTTTGCATTATGGCAACCCTGAAGCCTCCACAATGGCCCCAGCCAGGTTCGCTTCAGAGTGGACAGGCACCAGTGCAGATAGACTGAAAGTGTTGACTGAACAATTAACAGAGCAAACAACATGGTCACAAGGGGTGGCCACACGTGGTGACCATGTTAGTTCTTTGTGGGAAAAGGGCGATATATCATAAAAACAGAGTTATTATGGCCTCAGCTAGACTGCATCCGCTACATAAAGGGAAAGTTTCCTAACAGGAAGTCTTCAATTCTTTCCTCCTACTTTGCTAGCAGAAATTATAGGAAACATCTAAAATTGGTATTCAGCCGGTTCTGACCAGTTCTGACAAACAGATAGCAGAAATATTGAGTCGTTCGGAGAACCGGCAAATACCACCTCTGGCTGGCCCCACCACCCCCAATCTATTTGCTGCCTCCCGAGTCCCAGCTGATCTGCTGGGTCTTCTTTTGTTGCTCTGCACAGGAGAACAGAGCTGAAAAGCAGGCTAGTGGGGTGGGGAGGGAATGGAGATTTTGCAGTATCCTTCCCCTTCCGTGCCCATCCAGCCATGCCCATCAATTAATTAATTAATTTTTTTTTTTTAAATTAAGATTTATTAACCGCACCCTCTCCCCACAGGGACCCGGGGCGGTGCACAGGCATAATTAAAAACAATATACAAAATACAAACATTACTTAAAATAAAATTAAATAAATCTACCTATGCTAAAAATATATAATTAAAACCCATTAAAATTTGTAATTAAAAGACAGAGAGAACTATTCAAGGCCGGCCAGTCGAAAGAGATGGGTCTTCAATTTTACCCGGAAGGAGCGGAGGTCGGTGGTCGTTCTAATATCAGGGGGAAGGTCGTTCCAGAGGGCCGGGCCCGCCACAGAGAGCGCCCTTCCCCTGGGCGTCGCCCGCTGACAAAGTCTAGTGGACGGCACCCGGAGAAGCCCCTCTCTGTGGGAGCGAATCGGTCGTGAGGATGTGTGGGGCAGGATCCGATCTCGCAGATAGCTAGGTCCCGAGCCATGGAGCGCTTTGAAGATGATAACTAACACCTTGAAGCGCACCCGGAAGACGACAGGTAGCCAGTGCAGCTCGCGCAGGAGCGGTGTTACATGGGCAAACCTGGAGGTGCCCATAATTGCTCGCGCGGCCGCATTCTGAACTAACTGAAGCCTCCGGGTGCACCTCAAGGGGAGCCCCATGTAGAGAGAGTTGCAATAGTCCAGTCGGGATGTCACGAGGGCATGGGTGACTGTGCGAAGGGCGTCCCGATCCAATAGGGGGCGCAATTGGCGAACCAGGCGAACCTGGTAAAACGCCCTCCTGGCCACGGCTGTCACTTGCTCTTCCATAGACAGCCGGGTATCCAGGAGGACACCCAAATTGCGCGCCCCATCCACAGGGGCAAGATGTTCGCCCCCTATGGCCAGCGTTGGAGAAAGCTGGTTGAATCGGGCAGCCGGAAACCACAGCCACTCGGTCTTGGTCGGGTTGAGCCTAAGTCCGTTACTTCCCATCCAGATCCGCACGGCTTCCAGGCACTGGCACATCACCGCTACGGCATCGTTGGGGTGGTCTGGGGTAGATATGTACAGCTGGGTGTCATCAGCGTACAGATGGTACTCTACCCCAAAACCACGGATGATCTCACCCAGCGGCTTCATGTATGTATTAAACAGGAGAGGCGAGAGGACCGACCCCTGAGGCACCCCGCATGTGAGGGGTCTCGGGGTCGACCTCTGCTCTCCTGCCCGCACAAATTGCGATCGGCCAGAGAGGTAGGAGGAGAACCACCGCAAAACGGTGCCTCCCACCCCCAACCCCCCCAGCCGATGCAATAGGATACCATGGTCGATGGTATCGAAAGCCGCCGAGAGGTCTAATAGGACCAGGATGGAGGAACATCCCCCATCTCTGGCCCTCCAGAGATCATCTACCAACGCGACCAATGCCGTCTCGGTGCTATGCCCGGGCCGAAAGCCGGACTGGCGCGGATCTAGATAGTCAACTTCCTCCAGGTGACGGGGAAACTGTTGTGCCACCACACTCTCAACAACCTTCGCCAAGAAGGGAAGGTTGGAGACTGGACGGTAGTTGTTCAAAAGAGCTGGGTCCAAAGAGGGCTTCTTGAGGAGGGGCCTCACCATAGCCTCTTTTAGGGAGGCAGGCAAGGAACCCTCACTCAAGGATGCGTTGATAACCTCTTGGAGCCAGCCTCGTGTCACCTCCCAGGATGCCAGTACAAGCCAGGAGGGGCACGGGTCCAATGAACATGTGGTGGCTCGCAGTCGCCCACGTAGCCTGTCCATATCCTCGGAAGTAACGGGGTCAAACTCCTCCCAAACAAGATCTCTCTCGTGGCATCCCACTGGGCCATGAATGGGGGCTAGCTCACTCTGTATCTGGGCGGTTTTCTCCTGCAGAAAAATCACAAATTCCTCTGCTCTACCCTGTAGCGGGGCTTCCCGCTCCCTCTGATGAAGGAGAGAACGGGTCACCCTAAACAGGGCGGCAGGGCGGTTTTCTGCGGATGCTATGAGGGTAGCACAATGGTGACGTTTGGCCACCCTCAGCGCCACAATGTAAGTCCGTAAATGGGCTCTTACCTGTGTCCGGTCAGATTCAGAGCGGCTAGCCCTCCACCTTCTCTCTAGGCATCTCTTGCGGCGTTTCATCACCCGCAGCCCCTCAGTAAACCAAGGAGCCAGGGTGGTTCGCCGCCGCGAGAGAGGCCGCAAGGGCGCGACCCGATCTAAGGCTCCCACGGCCGCATTATTCCATGCGGCCGTGAGGTCCTCCATCGGGGCGCGGGTCAGGGATACAGGAAATGGCCCAAGCGCTGTCTGGAACCCGTCCGGGTCCATCAAGCGCCTGGGGCGGTACCAGATTGGTAACTCTGGTTCCGCCTCCCCGCGGAGGGGAGCAGCGGTCGGAAAGTCGAGTCGGAGAAGTGAGTGGTCTGACCATGACAAGGGTGTGATGACTATATCCCCTGTACCCAGATCACTCTTCCATTGGCCCGAGACAAAGATGAGGTCCGGCGTATGTCCACCCTCATGGGTGGGGCCTTGAATTACTTGGGTCAGGTCCATGGCCGTCATGGAAGCCATGAACTCCCGAGCTACCACGGATGATTCGCCCAACGATGGCAGATTAAAGTCCCCCATGACTATAAGTCTGGGGGTCTCCACTGCCACCGTAGCGATCACCTCGAGGAGCTCGGGCAGGGCTGCTGCTACATAGCGGGGAGCCAGGTATACAACCAGCAAGCCCAACTGCCTCCCTAGGCCCCACTTCATGCAGAGGGACTCACAGCCGGAGGTCTGAGGCACAATGGACTCTCTCGGCTCCAGGCCTTCCTTAATAATGACCGCTACCCCGCCACCCCTGCCTAGGGCCCGCGGCTGATGAAATGCGCGGTAGCCTGGTGGGCACATTTCAACGAGGGGATGACCTCCCTCGGGGCCCAACCAGGTCTCCGCAATTCCTACCAGGTCCGGCTCCCCCTCTGACACAAGGTCACTAATGAGGGGGGCTTTGTTGACAACGGACCTGGCGTTGTAGAACATCAGCCGCAGACCCTGGCTCTGTATTCCCTGGCCACCTAGCCTGCGGGGGTTGTGGCACCCGACCGTTTGTAACCAACGGCTGCGTGCCACCAACCGGGAGGATGAGAATTGTCTCCCCTCGGTCCTGCCCCTCCCCACGACCCTCTGAATTGGTAAGCCCTCCTGAGGAACGACTCGGGTATCCCCCTTCCTTTCGCCTTCCGCTTCCCGCCGTCGACTGCTATCCTGGCCCTTACTATTGATCGTTGCTTCCGTCTCCATCTGTCTATATCTTTTTTTAAACCCCTCCCCCACCCCAACCCTGGAACCCCCTAAAATCCGAATTAAAAAATTACAAAGAAACCCCCTGAGCTTGCGCTTCGCCCACCTCTCAGGAGCAATAACTCCATCTTCGAGGTGGGCCCGAGTTAAACTAGGGGGCCAAGCCTGCGAGAGGGCAGAATCTCGCAGGCAAAGGAGGTCACGCCTCGAATACATTTCTAGGGGAACATGGAGGCTGCATAAACCAGGGGAACGTAATTGCAAGTTAATGTTTAGTTAGTTAATAGTTAGTTAGAAAGAGTCCAGATAAAGTGCAGGTGTAAAGTGGCAGTGTACAGTGCAAATAATAGGAGATGGTAAGTCCATAGAGGTAAATCCATAGGGGTAGGAGGGGTAAAGTCAGATAGTCCAAAAGATAGTCCAAAAGAAAGTCCGGCAGATGGGAAAGATCGCAGTTCAGCCCCTTTAAAGGGCCCCATCCATCTGCCCTCTTCAGCCACACAGGCCTCAGTCTGCATTTAGTGCCGTGCAGCTAGATGGTCCACTGCACGGCCTGATGGTAAATGCTGCCATGTGCAGGCTTGGCTTACCTCCTCCAGTCCCATGCACTCACTCCCAGTCCTCCTCGGCCAAAGTTCCACCACTCCACGATCCGGCTGCTTGGCTGCTTGGCCTCCTCTCCTTCCATTCGCTCCTTCACTCCTTCCTTCCGTTTCTATTTCCGTTCCATTCCTTCTTTCTCCTTCTCCTTTCTCTTTCCAATCTCTCCTCTCCTTCTTTCCTTCTTCCTCCTTCCTCCTTTCCATCCCTTCTCCACACGTTTCCTCTCTTCCAATCTCTCCTCTCACATCCTCTCTCCTTCCTCTCACCTCCTCTCTCCGTTCCAGCTTCTCCATCTGCAGCCGTTGTTCGCAGCCGCTCCAGCCCCGGATCAGGTAGGGAACACTCGGGTCGGGGTCGGATGTAGGCTGCACGATCTCCCATCCACTCGTGCAGCCCGATGGAAAATCCTCCCTTCCGCCCGGCCGTTCGCTTGCCTCCAGCGTCCCGGCCTCACAGGCCTGCCTCCTCCTACTTCCTGGCAAGCCGGGGACGCGCTAGGCCGAACAGGCCGATTCGGGCCTTCTCCTCGCTCTTCGCCTCGCCGTCACACACTCGGCTCACCCTCCGTCTCCAAAACGGCCCGGTGTGACGACTGGCATGTAGCCTTGCTGGGCCAGCCCTCGGAGATGGTCAGTGAGGGCTGGCGACATTCCCCTGGGGCAAAACAGCCCCCGGCCCCCGCCCTGCCTTCAGAATCGGACCTCCATTCCGCGCATGCGCAAACTCTCAAGCCACCCCATGCCCACCAAGCCATGCCCACAGAACTGATAGTGAAAAACTACCTATATTTTCTTCTCGCTAATGATGTTATATGTTGCATGTATTCTTCTGTGTGAGAGAGAAAGGTAGTATTTCTGTTTTTCCTTTGTGCTGCATCTGTGTATGTGTATGTGCACAGGGAAGCTTAGGATGGGCTGCAGATGCTCCATGCTGGCCCCGTGACCAGGAGGGAAGACTGTTTAGAATGGAGCCCCCAAGGTGCTTTTTCAAAAGGCAATTGGGCTTTCTTTGTTTTTTTTGAAGAAGTTTCGCTTCTCATCCAAGAAGCTTCTTCGGTTCTAAATATAAAAGGTTCTGGAATCCAATTATCTTTAAAAAGCACCTTTGGGACAACCATGACCTGGATGATTTGAGAATCTCCATAGATATTTAGAACGGAGCAATCAGAAAAACATTCCCAATGCCCAACTGCCTCTCCAATAGACAGTGGTGGGTTCCTACCAGTTCAGACCAGTTCGGATGAATGGGTAGTAACTTGGCAGTCTGGGTCACTGGAACCGGCCACGCCTCCAAATCGGTTCTCTCAATTGAGAGATTTGGCTTACTCAATCACATAAATAGATCTGCATGACATGATAACAGGCTCAATTTTCTCCAGTATCTACATATACGTATCTGTGTTCTAACCCAAACTGTATCTCATATATAATGTAGATGCATTCGGCATGTTGCTCACTTAATGTAACATTTAACATATCTGACTGTTCTGTTTCTTGCCAATAACATCCCCGGGAGAAAGCATGACAAGCCTGCTTTGCTTTTTCCACACTGGCTTATACCAAATGATTTTCAAGCCAACTTTATAAGCGCACTGATTGACAAGCCACGGGAAAAGCAATAAAAGAAAGCACAACATGAAAGATACTTGGCATAATTCGAAGCCCAGACTTTCAAACATCGTTTAAATGTTTTTTGTTCTATTACGGCAATTCAGTTAGAGCACTAATGCAAAATCAATAATTTAACTACAAGCATCTTAAATTGATAGAATGCTATTGAGTTTAGTGGCAAGGCTCTGGACAAGGGCATTTTTTCCCCTCGAGTCCTTGCTAGCCCGTAGAGGCAATAAATTACAGCTATTATGACAGGCAACATCTGCCAAGGAAGATTTCTGACACAGGGACCTGCCAGGCCCCAAATGCTAAAAAAGATACATGGTGATTCTTCCAAGCAATTTCAGTACTGTGTTGTTCTATACCGTTAGACTGAAGCAGCATATATATATGCATTTGTATTGATATATTATATATATAATTGTTTCCACAACACCCTGTTAGGCCCCAATTAAGGGAGGAAGCATACTGTTTCCTTCTCTGCCTTTCGGCTCATCACCAGAGACCATCTAGACAGAAAGCCATGAATTCCGTTGTGTACTTTTTTTATATGTGTGTTATGTTTTTGAGCTGATCAATAAATAAGTCAGGGAGACTAGTATAGATCTATTTCAAGCTTATTAGCTCTCATCAGCTAGCCATACCCTTACTGTAATACAGCCCTGGTTCGAATCCCAGTAAGGGGTATGGCCAGCTGATGAGAGCTAAGCTCGAAATAGATCTATCCTGGTCTCTCTCTAATTTAATTTATTGATCAGCTCATAAAACTAACATATATATACATTGAAGTTGCTAAGTGAGACCGTGGTTGAGTGAATTTTGGCCCATTTTACAACCTTTCTCGCCACAGTTGTTAAGTTAATCACTGCCCTAAAACAATTGTTAAATTAATCTGGATTCCCCATTGACTTTGCTTGTCAAGAAGTTGTAAAAGGGGATCATGTGACTCTGAGACACTGGAGCCATCATAAATATGTATCAGTTGCCAAGCATCTGAATTTTGATCACACGAAGTGTGAAAAAGAGTCATGTCACTTTTTTCACTGCCACTGTAACTTCGAACAGCCACTAAATGAACCATTGTAAATCGAGGACTATTTGTATTCTATCACAGACATGCTTCTGCTACTGTAGTAGTCATTCAATCACTAACAGTTTACAATCTTCTCCCCCTTCCCTTTTGCAACTGTATAGTAATTCTACAAGATTTGTTAGGACCTATTGGCCAGTTCTTATAATCTTTCTCGTGGGGCAAAAAATATGTGAAGTGCTGTTTTCATCCACCTATTGCCAGGGGTGAGATTCAGCCAGTTCGGACCGGTTCGGGCAAACCCGATATTAATTTTAATCTGGTTTACCAAACCAGCAGTTACAAGGACCGTCTGACCACCCCTCCCTTCCCAGGAGTCTCCACGCGGCCCATTCATCTTGCCAGGTAAGTGCAAGGCCCGCACAGAAGCTCTGGGAGGACGAAAAATGGGGCTACCAGAAGTACTGGAAATCTGTAAACGGGCATTTTTTTCGGCCTCCAGAGGGCCTCTAGAGCCTGGGGAAGGCTGTTTTCGACCTCCCGGAGGCTTGAGGAATGCCTCTGGAGCAGCGGTGGGTTTCAAATTTTTTAGAACCTACTCTCTAGGTGTGGCCTATTTTGTGGGTGTGGCTTGGCAGTCATGTGACAGGGTGGGAGTGGCCACCTTTTAAAATGTGGTGAAGCTCATTTAACAATGCTCTTACTTAGCAACCAAAATTTTGGACTCAATTGTGATGATAAATTCATTCTTTCTTTCTTTCTTTCTTTCTTTCTTTCTTTCTTTCTTTCTTTCTTTCTTTTCTTCCTTCCTTTCCTTTCCTTTTCTTCCGATTGGGTCACTGGCAGCGGCGGGCCAGATTTACTTCCAGGTACGCCAGTGGAACCCCCTCTCACCGGTTCTCTAAATTTCACCAACTGGCTCTCGCGAGTAGGTGCAAGCTTGCAGAAACCCACCACTGCTCTGGAGCCTGGAGAGAGTGAAAACGCTTTCCCCCCAGCCGCCATGGTGCAGGAAGCTGACTAGGCCACACCCTCATGGCCACACCCACCCAGCAACCTGGCCGAAAACCAGTTGCTAAAATTTTCCAATCCCACCCCTGCTTATTGCCCAATGCTTATTGATAGCTCGGTTTCTAAAACTATGTTTATTTACCCACTTCTGCGGAAAAGGAGTTAAAAAGAACAGGTGTTAATTGCCGTATCATAGATCTCAGTTCCATCAACAGAATCATGATGACAGGTGTGGAAACAAGACACTAAAGACATATTTATTTATTATTGCTTTCTCTTAAAAAAGAGGACATTCAGATTGCTGTCTGAGACATTAGCTGTTTGGCTCCTGCTTCAGTGAGCTTTTATGTGTTGTCAGTTGCTCATCATTTTATTATCCTGACAGTGTAAAAGTTAAGGCTGCTTATAAGAATAAAATTATATACAGGAGACAAATGGTATACGTGGCTCTGACTACAGCTTGCCAGTAGGTACCAAAAATGAATTAAAGGGCACAACAATTAGAGAGCATCTTGTAACAACAGACAGAAGCATTAATTGTTCTGACCGAGGCTTTCCAAGAGCATGAAACAAACTCCTGGTCCTGACAAAAAACCCTTTTATTAATTTACTGTGAATTCTGCTCATTCACATCCAGCAAAGTCTTTCAAGGGAGGATTTACAGGCACAGACCTTATCTGGCTTGGGGAGCTGACAGGCCGATATCTGTAAAACTTGGCAAGGAGTCTCCGGAGAGTCACAAACCAATTCAGCGAACTAATTGCTTCCTGCAAACTCCCCTCCCCTTTCGCTCCTCTTTTATTTCCTCTGTGAGGGACCATTCATTGTCCACCTGTGGTATTAATTCCCAAGTTGACCCTTGTTCTTTAGCTGTTTCCTTCATCTGACAACTCTGTGCATGCGCACACTGGGAACAGGCTCCAGCTGTTCCTTTGCCTCACTGATGTCTGACTCCGAAGGCAGCTGATAACTGTCAGACGGCCCTGGCCCACTCTCTGCCTCTGACACAGAGCCCTCCTCAGAGCCTTCCCCAGACTCCAGGACTGGCCCATTTTCCTCCCCAACCTCCTCACTGTCTGAATCTGCTGCCAGCTCCACTGGCCACTAGTGGGCCACAATATTAATAGCCATTCCTAAATTTGATTCACCATACATTCACTGAGGCATAGTGTGCTTAATGGGAGTTTGTTAAATACGCCACAGATGACAACATCCACCTAACACACTGGACCTAAACCATAGTTTGCAAACCACAGTGATTCCAACCATACTTTCTGAAGAACAACAAAAAAATATCATTTAATCCTAGTGGATGATTCGGACTTTAGTACCATTAGTGCTGTTATGGATATCTGGAGGAGTATTTCTCAACCTCATCACTTGATGTTGTGTGGACTTCAACTTCAGAATTCCTTAGCCAGCATGAAGTCCATATTCATAAAGTTGCTGACTGGAGAATTCTGGGAATTGAACCAAAGGTGCTTTTTCAAAGAGGCAGCTGGACTGTCTGGTTTTTCTTTGAAGACGCTCCCCCTCTCATCCAAGAAACTTCTTCAGAGCAAACCGGTAGTAAACAAAAAAAAAATGGAAACCCACCACTGAAGTAGACTGCAGTGCTGCACTCTAACCACTGCACCCACCATGGCTTTATGGGTAAAGTTGCAATTGTGCTCTGCTTAATTAGAACTGTGATTTCTTATAAAAATGATATCTAATATGCTGGCAAAGATGCCCTGAACGGTCAGTCTTGGGCCTGAAGCCAACCATTCTATTGTACTACCTTTATTTGTAGATTCCTGGAAGTAATTCTTTTGAGTCTAGAGTAGATGAATAGAACCAGCCAGAAGAGGATATCCTTGAATTGGGTTCTCCGGTTATGAAACTTACACTTATGTGGAAAATATACACGAACGCAGAATTAATCATGCTTACAATCACGCTCAGACTTGTTATACCCTTGAGAATTATAAACTTTGTGGCTTATAACAAATCAAGAGAGTTACTGCTAGGCTCAACAGCATTGCTTATTTATAATACTACACCACACAGTACTTTTCTTTATCACACCATAACTAAGGGATTGAGATTTAATTACTTTTTACTTGTATCGATAAAATCCTGCTTTCTCGAAGGGCTTGGAGGAGTCTGATGCTCTCCAGATAGGTTGGACGTCAACTCCTCATCCTGGCTAGGAATTCTGAAAGGTGATGTCCAACACATCTGGAGGACAGCATCACAGCAAAGTGCAGTTTTCAACCAATGCTACATTTTTCTATAAAACCAAGTAAATCCTTCTTGAAAAGCCTTGGACCGTCTTCTAAACAAGTGTGGTTAAATCAGGCTGTAAGACTTTTAAACTACCCTGAAGTTGCTCATAAACACAATGCCTATAATTAACTCCTAAACAGAATTTTAACAAAGTTTTTCCAACTGTAAGTATTATTTACAATGGGGGAAAATTACAAGGAAGGGAGGAATTCATTAGAGCTGACTTGAAGCAATGGGCAGTCTGTGATTTTTGTTTTAAATATAAAAAGTACAGACTGAACCTGCTCAATACCTGATATTATTTTCATACCGTTTGCTTACAAAGGCATTGCGCAAGGAAAATAACGGGCAGAAAGACTGTCTAGATTGATGCACTATATGAATATTAATTCCATTATTCAATGCTGCATTTGCTGAAGATTTTAATTATTAGCACCATTCAATGCCGGGAACCCAGACAAGGACACAAAGTCATGAACAAATGCCAACCTCCAGAAAATCTGGGTCAATGAGAAGTTTTCCTTGTATAAAGCAGCCAGAGAACTACAGTACAGATAGTCCTAGAGTTACAACCATTCATTTAGCAACGTTCAAGGTTACAAAGGCACTGAAAAAAGTAGCGTGCAACTGTTCCTTGCACTTAGGGTAGTCACACTCATGCTATCAAAGTTTGGCTGCTTGCAACCAGCATGTATTTACAATGGTTGGAATGACAGCCTCCTGGGATTATGTGATCACCATTGGTGATCTTCACAGCCAGCCAGGGAAGCCAGCTATTCAGTTTTGGTCACCACGATGTAGAAAAGATGTGGAGACTCTAGAAAGAGTGCAGAGAAGAGCAACAAAGATGATTAGGGGACTGGAGACTAAATCATATGAGGAACGGTTACAGGAACTGGGTATGTCTAGTTTAATGAAAAGAAGGACCAGGGGAGACATGATAGCAGTCTTCCGATATCTCAGAGGCTGCCACAAAGAAGAGGGAGTCAAACTATTCTCCAAAGCACCTGAGGGCAGAACAAGAAGCAATGGGCGGAAACTAATCAAGGAGAGAAGCAACTTAGAATTGAGGAGAAATTTCCTGACAGTTAGAACAATTAATCAGTGGAACAGCTTGCCTCCAGAAGTTGTGAATGCCCCAACCCTGGAAGTCTTTAAGAAGGTGTTGGATAGCCATTTGTCTGAAATGGTATAGGGTTTCCTGCCTAGGCAGGGGGTTGGACTAGAAGACCTCCAAGGTCCCTTCCAACTCTAAATTCTAAATCTAAAAGTTGGATTTGCTTAACAACCATATGGTTCATTTAACAAGGGCAACTTAACCACTGTGGCAAAAAAAGATTGTAAAATCAGGTGTGACTCATTTAGCAATCGCCTTGCTTATCAATGGAAATTCTGGTTCCAACTGTGGTCATAAGTCAATGATTACTTGTACTAGATCAACTATTCTCCAAAACACCAGAGGGCAGGAGAAGACGCAATGGATGGAAAGTAATCAGGGAGTGGACCAACCTAGAACTAAGGAAAAATTCCCTGACAGTGAGAACAATTAACCAATGGAACAGCTTGCCTCCAGAAGTTGTGGAGGCTCCAACATGGGACAACCATTTGTCTGAAATGATATAGGGTTTCTTGCCTGAGCAAGAGGTTGGACTAGAAGAATCCAAAGTCCCCTCCAACTCTGTTATTTTATTTGAAAATGGTTTGAGACCTCTCAAACCCCTCCTTAGACTTTCTCAACCACTTCCCAAATTGCTGATCTTTCTCTCAAACCAAGCTCAGTCACTATTGGGATAAATATCTAGATTAGAGGTATCCAACCTTAGCAACTTTAAGACTTGTCGACTTCAACTCCCAGAATTCCCCAGCCGGCCTTGGCAACTTTAAAACTTGAAGTCCACAAGTCTTACAGTTGCCAAGGTTGGGCATCCCTGATCTAAATAGTCCTAAGGTAAGAGACTAGATAAGACTTAAAAAGTAGAAGTGGTTAGAAATACAAAAATCATGTTCCTTTTTGGCCGCACTGTTATTTCTCTTTGAACGTTACTCTGAATAGCGAGATAGGCAGCATATAAATTTAATAAGTAAACTTTCTTTACTTTGAGATGGCCACGTAATAAGCATTTAAAATGTAAACAACAAAAAACAGTGCAATATTCTTGTAGTTAAAAATTTTCACACAATGCCCTGCAGTCTCTTTATGTTTTCAGATACGGGAATATTTTCTCAACTAAAGTCGTCAGCAATGTTGAGGGACCCAGTGGGTAGGGACTTATCTCTGGTGACCAGAGGGAGCCAAGCTTTCGATCTGCCAGTAGCACTTGGCAGCTGGTTGGGAGAAAATATCCACTGAGCCCACCCCAAGCATGGAAAATATTGTGTTCCTGGTGAATGCTGAACAGAACCAGAGGGAATTGGATTTACAATTCAAATTGTTAATTAACTTCTAGGAAGCTCATATTAAGCTCACGGAAGACGTATTTACTTGGATCTATTTAACAAATCAAACAGGTGGTTTCCTTGATCCAGTTCGGTATTTATATAGCTTTCAAAGACTTTGACACTTGCAGACTGCAGAGCAATAAATCGCTTGGCAAAAACCATGGCGCCAGAATATTTCCCTTGCTACGTAGGTCAGTTTGGGCCTTGTAAATTCTTGTTTATTGATTACATTGATATTCTGCCTATCTGTGTTATTATTTCTTTGTTTTTCTCATTGATGTAGCCAACTATCTCATCTGTGTAATTCGGGGAGGGGGGGGGAGCTTACAAACAGTTAAAACAATGTAAAAACAATCAAACTTAGAGCCAGGGTGGCACAGTGGTTAGAGTGGAGTACTGCAGGTTACTTCAGCTGACTGCTAGCTGCAGTTCGAATCTCACCAGACTTAAGGTTGACCTCAGCCTTCCAGCCTTCCTAGGTGGGTAAAATGGGGGCTCAGATTGTTGGGGGCAATATGCTGACTCTGTAAACTGCTTAGAGAGGGCTGTAAATGCACTATGAAGCAGTATATAAGTCTGAGTGCTGAGTGCTATTGCTAAACAGTATCTCAATGTATTGTTTGGATTGCCACTGGTAACAAATAAGTTAAAATCTTCCTAAAAGTAGCCAAACGTTTAAAAAATACATTAAAATGTGAAAAAGCTAGTAAAATATTAAAACACTGCCAAACAATATCCATCCATCCATCCATCCAGAAGTTTGTAGCTCAGTTCTGGTTGAGTCTTTTTCTTCGTAACAACTTTATGAAACAGGCTACCTTGGAAGCTAACAATGAATTTACCTGACCTGAAATTTCAACTGCCTCTTTCCTCAATGTTATTCCAGCATAATAATATTGATATCAGTGAGCCAGTCTAGCCTAGTGGGTAAGGCACCAGGCCAGAAAGCAGGAGACTGAATTCTAGTCCTGCCTTAAGCAATAGGCAGGAAAGCTGGATAGGTGACTTTAGGCCAATCACCAGGAGACTGTGAATTCTAGTCCAGCCTTAGGCAGCAGGCATGAAAGCTGGATGGGTGACTTTAGGCCAATCACCAGGAGACTGTGAATTCTAGTCCAGCCTTAGGCAATAGGCATGAAAGCTGGATGGGTGACTTTAGGCCAATCACCAGGAGACTGTGAATTCTAGTCCAGCCTTAGGCAGCAGGCATGAAAGCTGGATGGGTGACTTTAGGCCAATCACCAGGAGACTGTGAATTCTAGTCCCACCTTAGGCATGAAAGCTGGCTGGCTAGCTGAGTGACTTTGGCCCAGTCATTCCCTCTCAAGCCAATCCACCTCGCATGGTTGTTGTGGGGAAAATAGGAGGAGGAAGGAGTATTATGTATGTTCGCTGATTGAGTTACTTATAAAGTAATAAAGGCGGGATAAAACTCTAATCATTAAATAAAGGAATAAGTAATGGAATAAACCAGAAAGTAAGTTATATGGTGAGGCACACGCTATGGCTGATTAAAAACAATAACTCTATTCACAAATCATATTAAGGCAAACCTAAGCTTAGTACATTATATGCAGCTCTTGAGATTCATCCACTGAGAGAAACCACAGTACAGTACCTTTGATTTTGCCTTCGTGTGTATGAAGCTGATCTTATAAGCCATATGCTGTGGGTTTATGTCTGAACCTAGGCACCTGTAGTTCATTCAGAAATGGTAAAGTGAACCATGGATTTGCATAGTGAATGTCAGCATGAGACACTTGCCTTACATAACATAATCATAGTTCATTAAATTAAAGATGCAGGCTGAGTCAGAAATTAAGTGCATTGCCTGGGATCACACAATAATGCTAGCCTAAAGTGTTATTTATGGTTCAGTAGGTCATGTAAACAAGGGTGGGATTGAAAAGTTTTAGCAACTGGTTCTCTGCCTGGTTGCTGGGTGGGCGTGGCCATGGAGGTGTGGCCTACTCGGCTTCCTGCACCACGGTGGGAGAAAGAGGCTTTCCTTGAGCCTCTGGGAGGGCAAAAACGGCCTCCCCCAGGCTCTGGAGGCCCTCCGGAAGCTGGAAACAAATCCGTTTCCAGTACTTCCAGTACTTCTGGAAGGTCCATTTTTTTGCCCTCCCCAGGCTCTGGAGACTTTCCTCGAGCCTTCGGGAGAGTGAAAACTGCCTCCCCTTGGCCTCCAGAGGCCATCCAGTGACCGTCCAGAGGCTGGAAACTGACCCCGTTTCCAGACTTCCGGTATTTCTGGTTGACCCGTTTTTCACCCTCCCAGAGCCTCTGAGTGGGCCCTGCACTTACCTGGCATCCAAAATGGGCCATGTGGAGACTCCTGGGAGGGAAGGGGCAGGATGGGCAGGGTCAGCCAGTCCTTTCAACTACCGCTTCGGTGAACCAGATTAAAATTAACATCCGGTTTGCCTGAACCGGTCCAAATCGGCTGAATCCCACCCCTGCATGTATACACGGACAACATCTTAGCTGAGTCTCTGTCTCTTTCCTTCTCTCCCCCATTATGACTGTTAAGGCAACTTGGTTTTACGATACTCGAGACTGACAGCTACGGTACATGTCATTGTCACCCAATGGTGAAATTTTCCAATACACCTAAGCAGGATTCCCCTGAACAAGAATGGTTATCTTAGCATGTAGCAAAAGGAGAGCCATCAATCCCACTGTTTCTTTAGAGGAAAAACTTGCATCTTTTAAAAACTAAAGCAGCAGCATACCAGAGCCTGGGGAAAAAGCAATTGTTTCTGAGCCTCTGATTAAAGATCAGAATCTCCTGAAATTTGGAAAATTTCAGAGAAGCCAGCAGAAAAGTTTGTGGCAATAACTCCTTTATCTCTAAGGGATAGGTAACAAGTTTGAATGGGAAAGACGGTGTAAAGTTACTTTCATTCCCAATGTGATACGCGATTAAGGTTTATGGTCTCTGATATCTGTTTTCTCTGATGTTTATTTTCTATGCAAGCTTAGGAGCTGTATGTCTTAGATAACAGACCAATCTTATGTATTTTTTTTTCCATTGGAGATTATCTTGAGATCCGTTCGTGGGCTTCATGTCTTTCTACTTTTATTTCCTCTGCCACTGGTTATTTCATGTGCAAATGCTTAAGGTTAACAAGGATTGTTTTCCCTCCCACTCACTCATTCCCTTTTGCTTCAAACGCATTTTGTTTATAACTTGTGAACTTGCTCCAACTTCTTAGTTACATACCTCATGCCATGGAGTCAGAATTACAAAATTTATTTCATTTTTTTTTCTTTTCATTTTCCAGTTACTTGCCCCAAAGGCACATGAGGGTTTTGCTCTGGTAACACTATACTGCTAACAAGGGCATACAAAACCTTTGCTAGACCAATCCTTGAATACAGCTCACCTGCCTGGAATCCACACTGTATATCAGATATTAATACAATAGAGGGGGTCCAGAGATATTTCACAAAAAGAGTACTTAACTCGCAATAAAACACCTTATGCCACTAAGCTTGAAATTTTATGGGATTAAGGCATGATACTATTAGCCCTTTACCCATCTAACCACAGGGCATCTGGGAAAAAGCTATGCTCAACCAAACATGGACTCAAAACACAGCCTGCAGAGTTGCCTCTGCATGGCTCCATGGGAGTCTGACAACCAATCAGAATACAAGATCAAGATCAAAGGCCAGAGAGGGCATAAAACCAGGGACTTTCAGCATCTCTGCCTCTTTATTCTTCACTCAACATCTGGAAGCATGTGAGTCCATTTCGATGGAGAAGGTGCGGTATATAAATCGAATAAAAGTAAAGTAAAGTATTCCCCTTTTTTGTTCAGGAGCTCAAGCCATGTGATCCTGGTTACCATTAAACCATCTTTCCAAGCAGCCTCCATGTTTCCAGTGTCTCCCCCCCCCCCAACTTGGAACTGAACCCAGAAGGACATTTCATCCAACAATAGTTAGGAAATGATTTATCATTGTCACTTTCTAGGTGTTTTTTATCCCCAAGGCTTGTCTAGAGTCTTTGGAATTACTAACATTTCTCAAGTACTAACCACCTTCAGTCCTGGTTAGTTTTTTGAGATGAGTAAGGTTGGTTCAAAGCAGCTGCAACGTGTTTAATGGTAATGGTATTTGACTCGCCATCATCCTTTCCTAATCTAGGTTTTTGCCCATCAGAGTAACCTATAGGTATTACCAATAGAACAGAATGTGTACTTCGGGATTGAACTGTGGATTATCAGTGTAATGACACTGGGTAAGAAAATAAACAACCTCAGAGTGCCCCAAGGATTCCATCTATAGGTGTGTTAGATTGCACACCCCAGCTTGGAAAACATCATGCTGGGAAATATTGTCCAGTTATTAAAGTCCTTGCAGGGATGACATTTTGACTTCTGAAAAATGAATTTGCATTCAGACAATATGGTGAGCCATGTTTAAATCAATTATAGTTTATGGAATTGACCCTGTTTTCTAGGTTCTCACAACTAACTGAATTTACAACAAGTGTGGGCTGAGCTTGGAGAAAAATTCATCCCAGAGCAAAATTCTTTAGATGTTTTTACTGTTTTTAACAGTTTTAGAGTTATAAGCCACCCAGAGTCCCGTGGCTGAGATGGATGGCAATAGAAATTGAATGAATAAATGAAAGCAATGTAATTGGTTGATTTGTGGCCCAATGTGTCTTGCAAACAAGTTGAATGTGAAGCAATTTCTAGCTGGTAAGAATGCCCACCTGAGCTATATAATGGCTGAAGAAAAAAGACCATTAGCAAATGGTCACTTGCAATATCAGTGAAGAATTTCTCAAGTGGAGGAGACATGTCCTCTTCTAATTGATTGGGAATAGAAATATTTCATTGTTGGAGGAATTGCAGAAGATGGCTATCTTGATGTTAGATACGGACTACCACAAAGAAGAAGGGATCAACCTATTCTCCAAAGCACCAGAAGGGAAGACAAGAAACAATGCAGGGAAACTAATCAAGGAGAGAAGCAATCTGGAACTAAGGAGACATTTCCTGACCGTGAGAACAATTAACCAATGGAACAGCTTGCCTTCAGAAGTTCTTGGTGCTCCAGCTTGTCTCCCCACCAAAGTGGTACCTAATTATCTACTCGCACAGAACATACTTTCAAACTACTAGGTGGGAAGCTGAGACAAGTGACCGGATCTTACCCGGTCATGCAGTGCCAGAACTCAAACCGCTGGACCAGACCACGTTCATCATCATTAAGTCCAGAGGTGGTATTCAGCCGGTTCGAACCAGCTCACCCAAACCAGTAGGAGAAAGCAGCAGAAGGCGCGCCCGCAAGCAAAGAACATGTGTGGGAGGCTGGACACATGCGCAGAAGTGGCTGGTGCGCCCGCAAAACAAGTGGGTGCGCGTGCGGTGAACCGGTGGTAACAAAATGTGAAGCCCACTGCTGTTTAAGTCGCTGATCCACCATGCGTCTTTTACTGGATCATGATTTGTCTGGGATTCAACCATTACAGGCTTCTTCAGTTTGGACTTTGCATGTGGATGGACCAAGCTGTCCGTATCAACATAGTTGTCCAAGCCCAACCAATTCTGGATTATTCAGTAAAGTTTACTGAAGTAACTAAGTAGCCTACGCTGTAGCCTTAAATGTGAACCCAGCTGCTGTTCTCTGTAGCTTGCATGCTAGGAGACCATTTTGCATAAATACAGTATTCCTTTGCACCATTTTCTGCCTATTATATGCAGAAGAGCAAAGCAAGATTTCAACAGAATGTCATTTTTTTTTAAAGCATCTTGGTGTTGAGTGTTCTGCTAATGGGCTTCATTTGGTCCAAAGAAAGTAGCACATTTGCATGCAGCAGAGTTAGAGGCATTACGAAAATGATGTGTTTATGAACTTACATTAAAGCAAAAGAGGTCATTAATGTTTCATTTTTTACAGATAAGTCAGGAAATTACTAAGTGCAAGATTTTAACCACAGAAATAACTCGGCTTCTTCCGAACATCTGGAGCTCATCCATCTTATTTATTTATATATTTATTCCGGCGACAGGCGTGGAAATGCTTGGGCCTGAGCGCAAGCGACTCAGATTGGGGCCTTGAAATGTATTGCTATTTTTGAGGCAAGCCGGCAGTTGATTTCCCTTGATAAGGAAAAGTCCAAAAATGGAATACCATGAAATAGGAGGCATTTGTAATCTCTCCCAGGGTATTTCTAGCCAAGCAACCACAAATGGAAATAAATAGATAAATGATCCGTTTTACAAGGTCTGGAAGGGTGTTCACATAACATGATCAGGAAACAGAAAAACCCAATCTCTCTCTCTCACCCTGACTATTGTATATTGGATGGCTTTCTGCAAACAAAAAACTATAGAATAGTGTTTTTCAACCTTGGCTACTTTAAGATGGATAAACTTCAACTCCCAGAATTCCCCAGCCAGCTTGCTGCCAAGGTTGAAAAACACACTTTTACAGAACAATTAGCACTAAGAGGAAGTTAAAAACAATTATTTTGCAAGGTTCCAGCAGTTTTCCCCAAGCCACTGAAATGCTAAAGAGTAAGACTCGAGACGAAGCTTGCAAAAAGTATCAGCTTTTATTTATGGCCATAGCAAAAGCTGGGTGACAAAACTATATCCAAAGCATAACAAAGTTTAGAAACAAAGTTTATCCAATCAGAGACAAAGATTCGTTACCAATGTGATCTTTAAAGCGTTCTTTGGTTCAAGCTCCTATCTCTGTCTACCTTATCTGTGGAGTATTCCTATAGCCTTGTGCAGGGGGTGGCTGACCCCCTTTGCCAAGTTGTTTTTCGGCAGAATGCTTTCAGGATTTATGAGCCAGGAAAACTCCCTAGTTTGGTTCCTTTATTTATACAGTTTGATATTCCCATGTAACAATTTCTTCTACTAGCTTTCAAAAATGTGCCAAGCTTTGAAGCCAAATATAGAAGCGAGACACAGCAGTGAGATAACATTTGCAGTCCGGTATTAAGGTTACAATTTGCTAGGCTAGAAGATAACTAATTTCAGACAGTATACAATAATATAAGCAGCATTGATTCATATTGATTCATATACTCCTTCAATTGTATCTGTTGTTGGCTGGTTTCAACAATAAAGAGGAATATTTGTCGCGCAGGGTTGGAATGAAGGGTTCTTAGCGATCTCTGAGCTTGGTTGATCATTGCAGAGGTTGGTTCCATTACCCAAATCAGGTAACATCACTAGCACTAATTTGGATAATGAATCGTTTGCAAGAAAATAACCAAGCTCAGAGAGCACCAAGGACTCCTGATTTAAACCTTTCGGGGGAATGCTAATTGGAAAAGCGAAAACGTTCCCCTCGCCGTGGTGCAGGAGGCCAACTAGGCCACGCCCACCATGGCCACGCCCACCCAGCAACTAGGCAGAGAACCCGTTGCTGAAATTTTTGAAGCCCATCCCTTGGGTTTACCCAATGGAATATCCCCAAGTATAGCCATGGGGAATAGGATGGGAAACCCATAGTAGCAAATATAGCCCTGAGAAGAGAGGGCTTTCCAGGAAACACAGACCTATCCAGACACAAGTTAATGGAGAAACAGAAATACACACAGCTGCAAGAGTTATTTCTTACACACAACTCTAAGTTGTCCCAACTTACAGTTCAGAACCCTTTATAAAATTGCTTTTTGGACAATTTGAAGTTGGAAATAAAAACCGCCTATTTGTTACTCCAAGTATGGTAACCACACCAAGCAACCACTCAGGGGAAGGGTAACTTTTAACAAGCACAGACTAAAAGGCTTATTTTTAAAAGGTGCACTATGGTGTTAAGTAACTTGTAATAACATTGGTGTTCTGGGATGCAGTTTTCATTCTCTGCGGCTATTGATACGTTCTTGTGTTTATGGCTGCCTTTTATTGTTCGGCTGTTGGAAGTCACCCCCGGAAGTTGGCTTAATTTAATTAAAATATCGCTGCAGCAAGGGACCGTCCATTTCTTTCTCTGCTGAAAGGCGCGTGCTGTTGTCTATACTCTTTTCAATTACCCTTGCATTTCCATTTGAGGTTTTGTCAGTTATTATGATAGGTTGCTACTGCAAGCCCACCATAAAACTTTAGTTCCCTTTCATTTAATAACATCTTGCTGTGGTATATAAAGAGGCTGTTTTCCTTCTGCGCGGAGATACCCACATCAGGCGCTATAGGTTGTGATTTATGGCTGCATTATTTTTACTGATTCCTTTCCTGTTATTGTAAATCACCCAGAGAACTTGATGAGGGCATACAAGCATGCACACATATATGCATATACATATCAATTAACATTGTATAAGTCAAGTATCTCTTTAATGACTTCTACATTCTGACGATGTTTTTTTAAAGTTCCGGAGATCACAATGTCTGTTTCTTTCACATATACATATATATATATATACACATATACATATATATATATACACATACACATACACATAACACACACATACACATATATACAGATACATACATACATACATATACACACATACACATATATACAGGTACATACATACATATATATACACATATAGAGTATGTATGTATATACACACATATACATACACAGGTGTACACATACACGCACGCGCGCGCAACACAGCATCGCCCCTCCATCAAAACTTCTCCATCACTACTACCAACGAGGGGGCGGAGCCACAACGCGAAAGAGCGGGGTCGGGGCGGAGTCAGTGCGTTCATTTAGGGCCGTGATGACGTACATTTCAACGGCCCGAGTAAAGTTGGCGTGTCGTCTTCACCGGCGCGTCGAGGACTCTAACACTTGTTGCTATTTAGGCATGGCGGTAGGCGGAGGATCTCGGGTTCGAGTCCTGCGGCTCCTTTTTGGTTACGGTTCCCGCGCTTGGTCAGCCGCGGCAGCGACGCAAACGGGGCCTCGAGGACTGGTCTATGAGAAGCATGGAGAGCCGGCTCAGGTCCTACAGTAAGCGGAGTACGCTTGCCTTGCTTTTAGCCCCAAAGTGGGGCTGTGTTCTAACCTTTGCAGCTTTAAGACTTCAACTCCCAGAATTCCTCAGCCAGCAATGTCCACAAGCAAAGCTGGCTGAGGAATTCTGGGAGTTGAAGTCCACAAGTCTTAAAGTTGCCAAGGTTGCAGACCCCTGCTCTAGGCATCAATCGCAAGTGTGCATTATAAAGGCTTTTTATTATTCTATGCACAGCAATGTGAAATCGCAGCTGCCGCATGTCTCATGGGCTTCCCAAGAACCTAGGATGCAGAATCTAATATATCAATGTATATTTACAGATGCTGCCAGGATGGCCTTTTTGCAATTGACAGATGGGGATATTGCCATGCACAGATTTTCCAGGATTTGGGGTGGATGGGGGTGGATATGGTACCCAGTGTGCTGAAAACCCCTAGGACCACCGTGGCTGGTCTTACGCCATCATCTAGATCTTGATCCTGTGTGAACTTCTCCAATTCTTAGTCTTCTGTTTCAACATCCTCTGATATTGCATCAATTATCTTCACTTCCTTTTTTTTACCCCCAAGCACAGTTGTTTCAACTATTATGTTCCCACCATTTTTTTTTTTTTTTACTATTGGCACACGATAGTTTTTGCAGAAATTCCAGTGAATCAGTTTGGCAACTGTGTTATATTGTTTATTGACAGTTTGGGTGAACTTTTTTTTGCAAGTCCTGATAATATGAGCTACTGTTTCTTTTTTATATATGTAATTATTTTATTCATAAACATTTTGAATACAGTGTATTGTCAAGGCATATCATTTACAGGAAAGAAATAGACAGACAGACAGACAGACAGACGTATTAGTAACAATAGTGGTAATGTAACAGTAGTTTTAATTAACTTTCACTTTATATTGGCTTATTTATACTTTTAATTATATTGAAATATTTGTAATTATGAATCATCTTTATGTTTAATTCATACATGGTAGTGTTTCTTTTAGTTCTTTGCACAATCTGCACTTTGAATGATTTGATGGGTTTTTTTCCAATTCTGGCCTTGATTGCATTTGTGCTTTATTATTTTGTCCTATCTATCTCGAGGCAATAAATATATCTAATATTCCTTCCTTCCTTCTATTTTCTTCATAACAACAACCTAGTGAGGTGGACTGGGCTAAGAGAGCGGGACTGGCCCAAAGTCCCTCCCAGCTGGCTTTCATACCTAAGGGAGGTCTAAAATTCACAAGTGTCCTGATTTCTAGGCCAGCACCTTCACCATTACATCAAACTGTAATAGAGACTATGGAGCAAAGATTAGCAATGCAAATAATATAGAATCTATATTATTTGTATTGCTAACCTTTTCCCCATAGTCAGCATCAGCCAGACTAGTAGTGAAAGTAGGTTGTAAACAGACCAAGGACACTGCAGCAACACTATTTTTAAGAAATATGGGCCATGGCAAGACAATAGAGCAGTCCCACAGATTTCTTTGCAATTTGCTAAGCTTTTCTGTGTTGTATTTGCTTTCAATGTAGATATTATTGTTATTCCTATAATTATGAGGGGATACCTGCTGCAGTTGAGACCCATGAACTGTGGTTTTCAAAGCATGATTAAGGATTGGATGATGTGTATGAGCTCAGGCAAATTATGGTTGAATCGATTAAGTAAAAAATGGCTCGGTGTGTGAATAGAGTTTCTATGTTAGATGTGGAGATATCCAAATATTTACTAAAATATAATATTTACTACTGGTAGTAAAGCAGTCTAAGGTCCCCAGGGCATATTAAGCATCTTAAAGTTGTGCTTCTTGAGCAATCTACAGAAACTGATTTCAGCTAGACTAACTATAAATTAATAAAAACAGAATAAAAGAGTTGGAAGGGATCTTGGAAGTCTTTTAGCCAACCCCCTGCTCAAGAAGGAGACCCTATACCATTTCAGACAAATGGCTGTCCAATCTTTTCTTAAAAACATCCAGTGTTGGAGCACCCACAACTTCTGAAGGCAAGCCGTTCCACTGATTCATTGTTTCTCACTGTCAGGGAATTTCTCCTTAGTTCTAGGTTGGTTCTGTCCTTGATTAGTTTCCATCCACAGCTTCTTGTCGTGCCTTGAGGTTCTTTGGAGAATAGTTTGACCCGTCCTCTTCTTTGTAGCAGCCCCTCAAATATTGGGACACTGCTCTCGTGTCACCCCTAGTCCTTCTTTTCATTAGATTAGGCAAACTCAATTCCTGCAGTCGTTCTTCGTATATTTTAGCTTCCATCCCCAAGAGAGAGAGAACTAGCAAAATGAAATGCTGTAAATAAAGTCTAAGGTAAGAAAGTGGAGACTGGACAGTACATCTCACGTAGCTGTCATAAAAAATTTGGAAAGTGCTGCCTCAGGAGGGCTTATTCTTTTTTGATTCAAGAGAGTTGTGCTTACAGTGATCCTATACTCGTATTCCATCACTCTTTCTTTTCAAGTGCTGCTGAGGTATTTAATTTGTGTCCAGAAAGGAAATCAAATATGATATTGGCCGTAAAATTCCCTGGCCAGCAGCTCGTAGATTAAGCGACAGGTTTCTTACACAATTTACATGATCGTTGCAGCAAGTGGCCATTATTCAGCTGAGTGGTATAATATATTTGAGCAAATCTGGACAATTAGGTTTCTGTCATACTTTGCAGGCTATGTAGTAATTAATGGTCTGTCAGCATTTCCATTACAACATCAGTTTTTCAAGGGAGCTATAAATTATTGATTGAAAAAAGATGGTCTGTGCCACACAATGAGATGCATCTCATGTGGAATTTTTCTCTGTGCTGGTTTTATTATAGTTAATTCTTCATTAGCCACAAAACCTATTAATCCAACATCTCTTAAGAGCAGTGGTTCTCAACCTTCCCAATGCCGCGACCCTTTAACACAGTCCCTCATGTTGTGGTGACCCCCAAGCATAAAATTGGTGTCTCAGTTCCTAAGACCATTGAAAATATGTGTTTTCTGATGGTCTTAGGCGACCCCTGTGAAAGGGTCATTCAACCCCCAAAGGGGTCCTGATCCACAGGTTGAGAACCACTGTCTTAAGAGCATTGCAATTAGCCACATACCGGACTGGAAAAAGTTAGCTGACAAACACCCTAGAATTAAGCTGCAAAAGTAAACGATTTAATCGACATTACTGGGTTGAAATTTCCATTTGTAGCAGCCTTGGATTAAGTTGTGAAATCCTTTGGTTTGAATAGGCCAAAATTGCTTTATCACAACAAACTACAATTCATAGCAAAGCACATTATCATTAGTGAAATACATGAATCCTGTCCACAATTAACAATGGAATACTTAGGATACAATGCTTAGGGAGATGGTGATGAGAAAGAGAGAGAGAGAAATGAACACTTCTAAAACTTGTTTAAAGTTTTAAAAGTTCAGCATGTGCTCTATTAGTTTAACAGCAGGATGCACATCAGCAATAGCACTTTTACTTATATACCGCTTTATAGTGCTTTACAGCACTTTCTAAGTGGTTTTTAGAGAGTCAGCATATTGTCCCCAACAATCTCGGTCCCCATCAAGCTCATCCCCAACGTCCACCCCCCAACCCTTGAAGAATGAAATGTTTTGGGGGATATTAAAAGAAGCAGAATATTATATTTTCCCAAAGGGAGGAATGGAGAAACATGCTCCAACCCCAATTTCCTGTATACTAAAACAGCTTCCAGCAGAAATCTTTAGAGATGGGAGATTTGGGGCCCATTAAGAAATTCCTGGGCCAATCTAATAGGACATAATAGGATGACCCTACCATCGTTTAGCAAAAGACACAAGCCCCTTCCTTGCACAATCCCCAGAACAGTTCAAAACTTCAAAGTCACAGAAACCTATAAAGATCCATCCACTCATTCAACCATTTGGTCAGCTGCCCCAGAACTGGACGCGATGGTCCTGTTCATCAATAAACAGAGTCTTTCTTCCCAATCAGCCTCCATGTTATTTCCAGCGTCTTTCTCCCACCTTGGAACTGGACCAGATGGATTTTCCTTCCAACAGAAGGATGGAAGGCTGAGTCAACCTTGAGCTGGTTGGGACTGAACTCCTGGCAGTAAGCAGAGTCAGCCTGCAATAGTTAGTATAATTGAATTATAGGCCAGCCACATGACCACGGAAACGTCTTTGGACAGCGCCGGCTCTTCGGCTTTGAAATGGAGATGAGCACCAGCCCCTAGAATCGGGAACAACTAGCATATATGTGTGGGGGAACATTTACCTTATACCTACCTGTATTAACCTTGATTATTATTTTTTTTACTGGAAGTAAATAAACTTCCCTGGGTTTAAAATCAGTATCAGAGACATATTAATTGACTTGTGGGTATAATATTAAGTATTTGGTAGGCGTTGAAAATTAATCTTTTTATTCATATCCCTTTTGTTGTGTAGCTCCATCCCAAGGGAAAATTGGCTTTTTTTTTCCTTTAAGGCTTTAAAGATACATTTGTTTATAATTTCTTCTAGCTGAGATGCATTTCTTTTATTGTTTGTTTGCTTGTTTATTCAATTTATGTAGCCACCCAAATTTATTGTATTATATGGACTGCCCTGAATTAAGGAGGGGCTGAGTATTGATGAGCCTATTAGTTAATGTTCTTTCACCTTTAGTTTTTTTTTATAAGACTCATTATATTTTTAAAAAGGAGCCTAAAAATATTTGAAATATATTTTAAATTAGACCAGCACCATCCCGGTTGAATCTGTAAACTACTTGTAATTGAAGGGGAAATTATTTGTGCTCTTGGGAGAGGATAGAATTGAAAAGCCAGGAAATATATAGTGCTCATTTTAATGATAGAGCAAGGCTGTGGTTTAGGAAGAGAGTAAAACCACAGCCATGGGGATGATGGATAACTCTATTCTAATTAAGTTCAAACAGATGAGCAGTAATTCCAGGCAGAAGTAAGCCATAAAACCTCATTGAGTGCCACACAGATGTTACTTGGAATTTTAAATAAAGGTTTTGGGTTGCTGTACTGAAAAAGCTTATATAAACATTCCTGTGGCATTACAGTGATCCCTCGTTTTTTACGGTTAATGGGGACCGGAACCTTCCGCGAAAACTGAAAAACCGCGAAGTAGGATTCGCAATACACTATACCGGAAACTTGAGTTGGTGGACATCATTTAAAGCAAGCACTAGGGGGCGCTTGCCTCCTACCAATGCATTTTTTTCCTATTCTGTATTTTTGAAAAACCCGCGACGCACTGAAGCCGCGAAACATGAAGCCGCGAAAAACGAGGGATCACTGTAATAGTTGAAGCTGAACAACTGTGTTTGCGATCCATTAGTTCAAAACCACCTAAAACCTGTTGGAAGAAATGTCCATCTGGGTTCAGTTCCAAGTGGGGAAAAAGACACTGGATTCATAGAGGTTGCTTGGAAAGAAGGGTCATTGATGAACAGGATCACGTGGTTTGAGGTGGGGGGGGGAGGGAAGAGATGCTGAGAGTGCATGGGTTTTATACCCTCTCTGGGCTTTTGAATTTGAGCTTGTATTCTGATTGGTTGTCAGACTCCCATTATAGGGCCATGCAGGGCAACTCTGCAGGCTGTCCTGAGTCCCAGGCTTGGTTGAGCTTTGCTGGGTGATGTAATCTTCCCAGGTACCATGTGATTTGATGGGTAGAGGGCTAATTCTTCCTTTGTTGGATCTTGGGTGAGGGCATTTGCCTATGAATAGACCTAGCTATCTCTTTATCTCTTAAATGCGGACATCTGCTGTGGGCTATTGAGGAGGGTGGGAGCTATTAAAAGTAAGTCTGTTTCCTGCCTTAAAACACATTTCTCCATTTCTTATATAATGTTCTGCCTTTTTAAATATTTCCTAGAATATTTCATTTTTCTAGGAGAGGGGTAGGTGCTAACTTCCTACAATAGTATTCTAAAACTAGATTGGTTTATAATCTGATAGCAGGTTAGAGACTGCTCCGGTCTGATTTGAATTGATGTTACCAACGTATTGTGTTTAAGCATGCGAAGTCTAAAGAGCTGGAATGTGTTCTTTCTGTACATCTCTGTATGTTGGTTCTGGCTGAGGATTTTCTATTGAGTGATTCAAATCCACATTCTATGCAACCTGGGAATTTCCAGGCTTATTGAGAAATATTATTATTTTTATTTTGTAATAGAATCAGCTGGTTTTGGAGATATTCCTTTGGAAATAAATCAGGAAGATAAAAGCAGCTGAACTAACAAGATGACAATTTTTAAAAATTTCAAAATACTTGTAGCACTTAATAGAATTAATTTAGCACTTAATGGAATAAATTAATAATGTAGCACCTAGAAGAAATAAATATACTGAAACAGTATTCCCCAGTCCTCTATGTTCAAACTGACATTTCTGCTGAGATGTGATGTTGACATTGCTACTGCAGATTGGAGTCTTCATTTCCTTATCGCAAAACAAAATTAACATTAAATATTTTCTGTAGTATTTTGCTAGCGCTTAATCAACGGACATTGTACTAAACTGGTGGAAAAGAATAACCAGGAATTAGATTTTAAAGGAAACAAACTGGAAGGGTATCATTAGAAAAAGGGCCAGCAGTATTATCTGTCAAAATCAAGTGAATTCATCTTAGACTAATTATAACTCTGTACAAGTAATTCTCAATTTATGAATACAATTTGGGTTTGAATCTTGATTTTTGAGTGAAGCGATCATTAAGCAAGATGCCCGTGTGACTGCTTTGCTCAGTAACTGCAATCCCAGCACTCCCAGTTGTAGTCATTAAATGATCTTTCAGAACAGTGATGGCGAACCTATGGTACATGTGCCACCTGCCCTCTATGCAATCACGCCAGCCGTCTCGCCCAAGCCCAGCTCTACCGCACATACATGCACGCCTCCTGCCATCCAGCTGGTCTTTGGGTCTCTGCCACGCATGTGGGGGACATCATACAAAAGCAGACAATAGTGTGGTTTAATATATAATCTGTACGTGCACCTTTTGTACTGTACATTTCCTTTTCTATTAAAAAAAAAAAGGTTGGTGCCATCAACAAGCTGATGGAGCTTGTCTTCTGACAAATTGCCAGTGAGTGAAATGCTTGCAATATCTTTGTGCTGGCAAAGAGAAGCTTAAGAATAATAAATATATTTTGGTTCGTATTATCATATGTGGTGGACATGCCCAAAAGCAAAAAAATATTGGACAAAAATACATACATTGTTGGGAAAAGTGATAAAACAACATATAGATTTAAAAACCAGAAATATTTTTGTTGGGCATTTACCCGGATAACAAGGGGTAAATAAATGCCCAACATATTTGATTTTACATGCATTAAGTGCACCTAGAATTGTATTTGCACAACAATGGAAAAGTGAAGAGATCCGTAGAGATGAAAATGAGATTTAAAAAGTACTAGAATGTGCAAAAATGGAAGAAGAAGAAACACTTACAATTAAAGAAAAGAAAGAAACTAAATACTTTTTGACATGGGACTTATTTTATCAATGGTTAACTAATAAAACCAGAAGTTAGAAACATGGAAATATAAGAAAAGGACTAATGATACAAGGGAGGTTTGTTAAAATAGGTTGTTATTATTATTATTATTATTGGGTAATCTTTGGTGAGATTTACAGCCTTTGGGGCTGGTTGGTAGCTCAACAGCTCGAGTCCTAACCAAGGACCTAGGAACTGTTAAGGTAACGTCAGAGGATATAAGCTGTTCCAAGCAGGGTGACTCTTTGTAGAGTCAGAATGCTCAAGTCCGGCAAACCTAGAACCTCCACATAACGAGGCAGCTCCCTAGGTATTGCTCCAAGGGCTCCAATCACAATCGGGACAACATACGACTTCCTCCTCCACAGTCGCTCAATTTGCAAGTCCCAATATTTTGTGATTTTTTCTCTTGCTGCTTATTTTCAATTCGTGCATCACCAGGTGTTGCAATGTCAACGAACCATGCTTTTTTCTTTTCAACGATTGTTATATCAGGTGTGTTGTAGGACAAATGGCTGTCAGTCTGAATTCTGAAGACCCACAAGATCTTGACTTTCTCATTCTCTAAAACTTTCTCAACCTGATGTTCCCAGTGGTTTTTGCTGTACTCAAATCCAAACTTCTGGCACAATTTCCAGTGAATGATCTTAGCAACGCGGTCATGGCGTTGTAGGTAGTCAGTTTGTGAAATTTTGCTGCACCCACTGATCAGGTGTTATTATTGTTGTTGTTGTTATTATTATTATTATTATTATTATTATTACCATTATTATTATTATTATTATTATTATTATTATTATTATAGAACTAATACCAATGTAATGAACATTGTTGTAAACACTTTAATTATTATTCCCTAAAACTATTTGTATCTAAAAAAATTGTATCTGTTTAACTGAAAATGGAATTTTTATATGTTATTAAAAATATTTAAAAAAGAATAATAAATATATTCTGTCCGCTTTCCCTCGCAGCCTAAAAGACGTAGCTTTAGCCAAACTCGGGGATTCTGGAGTCCACGTGAAAATGGTTGCAGCTCCCATCAACCCAGCAGACATCAATATGATTCAAGGTAACCTTGGCATAACACACATTGTTTAATTTTTGCCTCTCATATTCTTCCTTTGTGTGGTGCTGTCAAGGGAAAATTAAGCCTTCTAGATTGTCCACATTTAATAGCATTCCCAGTGAGATAGTACAGAGGATTGACAGAGTTAGCTCGCCTACAGCTGCTGCTATCTTCATCCATTCAACTTAGGCTATATTGCTGTGCAATCTCTAGAAACATTCCTAAGAGCCATTAATAAAGTTTCTATATTTGGAAATTGCCACATGCAGAGGGTCTCTAAATGATAGCAACCTAAATAGCAAAGCTATGTAATAGCATACATGCCATCCATAATAAGCAGTATTATCTGCATAAGCTTGGAAATAGCTATTACACCAAAGATTAAAGAAGAAACAAGAGGATTATTTCTTGCTTGTGGGGATACAGCTATCTATCAATCCTACAGGATCTTTTCTAACCAATGGCCAGACCTAATTGGCTAAGAAAATTAGTATCCCTAGGGAAAAATTTCAGCCCCTCCATGCCCGGATTCACATATTATTACATTGAGCTATAATACGATTTGCTTGGTTTAGATTTTTCATCTGTGAGCCGTTATATATATATATATAACTATAGTTTATGGCTTAGTGTTACGATATGCATCCAGTTCAATGGTGTTTTAAGAAGCAAAATTACCTAAAGCTTAGCTTAATGGAATTAATTAAGGTTTTATAGAACATTTACTCCATTAAGAATCCCCCAAATTCTCTTCCAAGATTGAAATCCTTCCCGTTTTAAGAACACAGCTTCAGTGTGGCCAGTGCTCAGAGAAGTGGCAAACCCATGGCTTCAAGCGATAAGTGAACCGATTCAATATTATTACATAGTTAAAATCGACCTTGGAAATCTTTATGACCGTATATGTTATGTGCCTATGATGGGTGGGCATGCGCTCTGTGCGCATGGACTCCATCACTAGTTGCTTTTTTTGGTTTCCAGTGCGTGCATGCGCGCCAGCCAGCTGATCTTCACGCATGCCACAGCCCCAAAAACCCGAAGACCAGCTGCCCCGGTCTTCAGGTGTACGGCAATCGCAAAAACCAGCTGGCCAGTGCACATATGCACGCTGGAAACCGGGAGACCTGGTGACTGGCGCGCGAATGCACACAGGCCAGCTGGTCTTCGGGTTTCCGGGGCTCCAGTGTGCACACACATGCGTTCCAGTTTGGGCACTTGGTGCCAAAAAGGTTCGCCATCACTATTATATGCTATTTGGAATTTGCTACAGAATAAAAAAAGCAATGTACATGCCAAAGCAAGTTTGAATGCATTCATATGCCAAAATTGCTCTTGTTTTTCCTGCAGGATCCTATGGCATTGTTGCTGACTTACCTGCAGTTGGAGGGAACGAAGGAGTTGGGCAAGTGATGGACACAGGAAATTCTGTGACGGCTTTGAAACCAGGAGACTGGGTGATTCCAGCTGATGGAGGACTTGGTGAATTTGGAATGGAGGGCGAGGGAGAGGAATTGACGCAAAACTCTTGTTTCCCTTTTGTCCAGTCCCTCTGCTGAGCTTTAAATGTTTGACAACAAAGAGTTGTGGAAAGATTGTCACAAAGAGGCCAAGTCAGGGCTGAGGAAACCGTTTTGTGGCATAGCCCAATGTGTGAAACGTGGTGGCTGTTTGGAAACTGGAGTTTATAGTTTACATACTTTGTGCAAACCCAATCTTTTATCTGTCAGGTGTTTCTTGATAACTGCTTTAGGCCTCTTCTGAGAGCTGAGAACTTCCAGATTGCGATTAGCTGTTCCAAAGCTTGAATCATGCCTTCTTCTTCTTCTTCTTTTTAATCCTTTACAAAAGGAACCTGGCGAACAGAAGCAGTATTCGATGAGAAAAATCTGTTGAAAATCCCACCGGATATTCCGTTGACTTGTGCTGCCACACTGGGTGTTAACCCCTGCACAGCTTATCGGATGTTGTCTGATTTTGAGACTTTAGAACCAGGTATGCATATATTATGTATGTATGTATGCATGAATAGGGACGCGGTGGCTCAGTGGCTAAGACGCTGAGCTTGTTGATCAGAAAGGTCAGCGGTTCGAATCTCTAGCGCCATGTAATGGAGTGAACTCCCCTTACTTGTCCCAGCTTCTGCCAAAATGCAAGGCCCAAGCGGAGGCTCTGGGAGGGCGAAAAACAGGCGTCCCGCAAGTCCACAAATGAGCCCGTTTTTGTCCTCCGGAATCCGGAGGAGGCCATTTTCACCCTCCCAGAGGCTCAGGGAAAGCCTCTGGAGCTTGGGGAGGGCGAAAACACCCCTCCCACCCCTGCCGTGGTACAGGAGGCTGAGTGGGCCATGACCACGCCAACCAGCAACTGGGCAGAGGGTTGCTCACATTTTTCAATCCCACCCCTGGTTGTGATTAGCTAGGCAAAGGGAAATGAAGGGCTGAGGTTGCTATTTCTTTATTTCCTTTTAAAAACTGACTTTCCTCAACTTTTCCCAAGACCTGTTTTTAAATTGGGAAGCAAAGGTGTCAGGTGACCTGAGCTTCCCCTGGCTGTGCTGTTTTCTCCAACACCCAATAATGATGAAAGTGTCTTTCCACTTGAGGGGAGCAGGAAAGAAATATTTTTGTGAAGCCCGGGATGACATGTCTGTTTGTCTGTAGGAGAGTCTGTCATCCAAAATGCAGCCAATAGTGGAGTGGGACAGGCTGTAATCCAGATTGCAGCAGCCAAGGGCATCAAAACAATAAATGTAATAAGAGATAGGTGAGTGTGCCTTACACAACTGTTTTTCCCTCTTTTTCTTTTTTTCCTATTCCCTTTCTCCCAGTCAGGTTCTTTTGGTTTTACTCTAAGCCTGCACAAATAGGGCATTCTCTTAGACGCCTTTTATTCAGATGGAGATTATAGGAATCCTAGGTAGCATTATATGATGCTCATAGGTGGGGGTTTTTTTGTTTTTTTTTTAAGATTGCCGGTTTGTAAGCTATGGTAAGACCACACTTGGAATACTGCATCCAGGTTTGGTCAGCATGATATAAAAAAGATGTTGAGACTCTGGAAAGAGTGCAGAGAAGAGCAATTAATATGCTTAAGGACTGGAGGCTAAAACCTGTGAAGAACGATTGCAGGAATTGGGTATGTCCAGTCTAGTGAAAAAAAGGACTAGGGGAGGCATGAGCCACAGTGGCGCAGTGGTTAGAGTGCAGTGCTGCCGCCTACTTCTGCTGATCACCGGCTGCCAGCAGTTTGGCAGATCGAATCTCACCAGGCTCAAGGTTGACTCAGCCTCCCATCCTCCCAAGGTGGGTTAAACGAGGACCCAGATTGTTGGGGGCAATAGGCTGACTCTGTAAACCTTATTAGAGAGGGCTGGAAAGCACTATGAAGCAGTATATAAGTCTAAGTGCTATTGCTATAGCAGACTTCCAATATTTGAGGGCTTGACACAAAGAAGAGAGGACCAACTTATTTTCCAAAGGCAAGACAAGAAACAAAGGATGAAAAGTAATTAAGGAGCCAAACAATCTAGAACTAAAGATAAATCTTCTGACAGTGTAAAAAAAAATGGAACGGCTTGCCTTCAAACTTGTGAGTGCTCCATCATTGGAAGCTTTTAAGAAGACACTGGACAGGAATTTGTCTGGAATAGTATAAAGTCTCCTACTTTAGCAGGGGGTTGGACTGGAAGACCCCCAAATATATATTTAGACATCAATGGATTGATCAAAAAATGTTGGCCATATCCATGGCCAACATTTTTTGATCAATCCATTGATGTCTTATGGAATACATCTGTGTAGAGACAGGCAATCTGGATTGTATATGTCATTAGTCTTTGCCAATACAAATGTGTGATATAATCAAAGCATATGAAAGGCATCTATCTATTACATATGATAATGTTCACATAACCCTTTCTTAATCAATATTATTTGTCTCATTTTTGATATCTTTGTGTTCAGTGTACGAAAAACGTTATGTGTGTATACTACTTTCTAAATATAGACTTTCCAAATTGAAATATTCAGGTTGTTTTATTTTGAGAATCTTTTGCACAGTACACTTATAATAGATCTGCTTTGCAAATGATATATTGAATATTGGGGAAATGGTAATTGTTTCACTAGGCACATCATACAAACGATTTCCAATTTATAAGCTGAGACAATGTATTTTTAAATTTTGAATACAGGACTTTAATATGAGAATAAGCTTTGGATTTGATCTGAAAAGATGCTTTGGATTATATGAGGGCACAAATGCAGGGCCTGTCTGCAGTTCCTTAAAGTAGCTGAGATTTTTTTTCCCCCCTGGAATTGAACAGCAACTGTGGAAAGCTTTATCTAAAAGCTTCAGACTTTTATAGTTACTTGATGCTATTTTTTATTCATAGCAACTGATAGATTTGCTTTTAACGGCAATTGTTCTTTGTTTCTGAATGAGGGCCCTGCCTTCACAGAAGAAGCCTCCTCTTGTAGAACATGCATAGAGAGAAGTGATCCAGCTGATAAGTCGCCGAAGGATAAGTGGTCTCCTGAACCACTTCACCAATTGGCAAATGTTGTTACTGGTACATCAGCAGCTTATTCTAAGCTAGCTTCTTTAGTATCTAAGTGCAAAAAGACAGAAGAAATGTATTTTTTGATCACTGAAAATTGGCTCAGCTTATGCCAGAGTGAGAAGGTACCACCTATACTGTAGAGTGAGCAAGGTACCACCTATACTGTAACAAAATGCACAGGTACAGTATAGGTGGTACCTTGCTCAATAGTAGCAACTGTGAGAGGGATCTTGGAGTCCTAGTGGACAACCATTTAAATATGAGCCAGCCGTGTGCAGCAGCTGCCAAAAAAGCCAACACAGTTCTAGGCTGCATAAACAGAGGGACAGAATCAAGATCACGTGAAGTGTTAATACCACTTTATAATGCCTTGGTAAGGCCACACTTGGAATACTGCATTCAGTTTTAGTTGCCACGATGTAGAAAAGACTCTGGAAAGAGTGTACAGAAGAGCAACCAAGATGATTAGGGGACTGGAGGCTAAAACATATGAAGAACGGTTGCAGGAACTGGGTATGTCTAGTTTAATGAAAAGAAGGACCAGGGGAGACATGATAGCAGTGTTCCAATATCTCAGAGGGTGCCACAAAGAAGAGGGAGTCAAACTATTCTCCAAGGCACCTGGGGGAAGGACAAGAAGCAATGGGTGGAAACTAATCAAGGAGAGAAGCAACTTAGAACTAAGGAGAAATTTCCTGACAGTTAGAACAATTAACCTCTGGAACAGCTTGCCTCCAGAAGTTATGAATGCCCCAACCCTGGAAGTCTTTAAGAAGATGTTGGATAGCCATTTGTCTGAAACGGTATAAGGTTCCTGCCTACGCAGGGGATTGGACTAGAAGACCTACAAGGTCCCTTCCAACTCTGCTATTGTATTATAGAGAATATTGATAATGTGCATTCTCATATCAAGTTAATGTTCGTGTTCCCTTTTATGGCACATCAAATCATCAGCTTCATCTGATTCTATTTGTTGTTGTTGCACAGACCAAATCTCCAGGATCTTATAGACAGACTTCAGTCCCTTGGAGCAGACTTTGTCATCACAGAAGAGATGCTAAGAAAACCAGAAATGAAAGAGTTGTTTAAGGTATATATGACCCAGGGCTGCTGGGGGTTCGCAGGAGTTCGGGAGAACCTCTAGCTAAGATTCTGTGCAGCTCGAAGAACCCCTAAATCCTACTCCTGGCTGGCCTCGTCCATCCTTCCCCTCCCAGGAGTCCCCACACGGCCCGTTTTGGATGCAGCTAAGTGCAGAGCACACACAGAGCAGTGGTGAAATTCAAATTCTTTTACTACTGGTTCGGTGGGCATGGCTTGGTGGGCATGGCAGGGGAAGGATACTGCAAAATCTCCATTCCCACCCCACTCTGGGGCCAGCCAGAGGTGGCATTTGCCGGTTCTCCAAACTACAGTGGTACCTCTGTTCACGAACAACTCGGTTCACGAACAGAAAAGTTCATAAAAATATGCTCTGGTTCACAAACTCCGCTTCGGTTCACGAACAGAAAAGTTCATCAAAATATGGTCTGGTTCACGAACTCCGCTTCTGTTCACGAACTCCGCCTCGGTTCATGAACTCCGCCTCGGGTTACAACCAATTTGGTTCACGACCAGAGTCAGTTCAAGAATTAAAACCAAAAGAAAGATCAGAACGGATTAACCAGATTTACATCAAACCCTATGGGAAACTGTGCCTCGGTTCACAACCAATTCGGTTCGCGACCAGAGTCAGTTCAAGAATTAAAACCAAAAGAAAGATCAGAACGGATTAACCAGATTTACATCAAACCCTATGGGAAACTGTGCCTCGGTTCACAACCAATTCGGTTCGCGACCAGAGTCAGTTCACGAATTAAGTTCGTGAACCGAGGTACCACTGTACTCAAAATTTCTGCTATCGGTTCTTCAGAACCTGTCAGAATCTGCTGAATTTCACCCCTGATGCAGAGGCTCAGGGAGGGAGATAAACAGGCCTACCAGAGGGCCTCTGGAGCTTGGGGAGACCATTTTTGCCCTCCTGGAGGCTTGTGACCATTCAAAGTGACAAAGACACTGAAAATACCTGACTTACGACCATTTTTCGCATTTACGACTGTTGCAGCATCCCCATGGTTGTGTGATCAAAATTCAGGCTATTTGGCAACTGGCATGTATTTATGACAGTTGCACTGTCCAGGGGTCATGTGATTTGTAACCTTCCCAGCTGGCTCCTGACAAGCAACCTGGAATTAAGGAGAAACTTCCTAACAGTCAGGACAATTAACCAGTGGAACAATTCAGAAATGGTAGGCGCTCCATCACTGGATGTTTTTAAGAAGAGATTAGACAGTTACTTGTCTGAAATGGTATAGGTTCTCCTGCTTGAACAGAGGGCTGGACTAGAAGATCTCCAAGGTCCCTTCCAGATTCTACTCTACTCTACTCCCACTCCATTCTTCTCTACTCCCACTCCATTCTTCTCTACTCCTACTCCTATTCCTATTCTGAAAACCAGACTCACTTAATGACTGCAGGGTTCACTTAACTGCAGTGATTTTCTTAACAACTCTGGCAATAAAGGTTGTAACATCAGGCCCAACTCACTTAGGAACTGCCTTACTTAGCAATGAACATTTTGGGCTGAATTGTGGTCGTACGTCAAGGGCTGCCTATACCTAACCTTTGTGATTTGAATCTTAGTATGTTATTATGTGAACCCAGGCAGTCTGTAGAACCTCAAGAAAGCATAACAAGCTAACACGGGCAAGTGAGAAAGAGACCATTTTGAATGGCTACTGAATACAGCTCAGAAATATGCAATTCAGCCTTCTTTCCCATGAATAATTTACGGATTTAATTCTTCACAACTCTTGACGCTTTCGTGTTAAGAGCGGCCAAGTTTGTATCAGGAAACGCAGGGAAATGCTTCTTGTTAAAAGCCAGTTTAGCCGTGGTTTTTATCTACTACACTGAGAAATCTATATAATCTCTAGATTTTTATTACTGCGAAAGGTTGAAATGAAACCTCCAGATGGGTGTTTGAGGGAAAACAATAGAACAGAACTCATATGGGTGCTGTTTACTCGCTGGTTATTTTTATAAACGTTCTTTCTGTCCAGTTTTACCATTTTGAATTATAGATTTAATTTCAGAGGAAATACAAAAGGGACAGGCAATAGATATGGAGATGGACGTTACCCCATGCCATAAAATTTCAGCACATGTTGCATACTAAAGTCCTCTTTAATGAGACAAACTGATTGGGATTAGAGGCAAGGACATAAATTTATTCTCCTCTGTCTTCCTTCTTTGGTTCAGCCTGTTCCTAGTTTATGCCACCCTGCAGAGAAACAATTTCCAGAATCCAGATAAAAATGCTCAATGCCTACAGGTGGCACACAGTGATATCGCCCTAATAAAATGCTTAATGGGCAAAAATGAACAAAACTTTCCTCATGCATGTTTTTGGTCTACTTCTGGTTTGTCTTGCCAGATATTAAGACAAGTCACGTCACGTACGTTTTGGCATTTCACATACAGTTAGTCCTCAGCTTATGATCACAATTGAGCCCCAAATTTATGTTGGTAAGTGTTGTGGCCCAGCCGGCTTCGGATGAGCTGGTGATGGATTCTTCTAATGAAGAGTCCTATGAGTCTTCCCTGGAGGAGGAGGGAGACCTTGAGGAAGCAGAGAGTCTAGTTGGCCACCAGGAGGCGCCTGGGTCATGGAGCAGTGGGGAGGATCAGGGGCAGTTTGTCCCTGATGGTAGATTACGCAGGGCTGAGAGAAGGAGACAACAGTTACGTAAGAGGCAAGCCCTGATGAGCACCAGCTGGTTGCTGAGTGGCCCCTCCCAACAGAGCTTATAAGGAAGGCTTTGGGGAGGGGTCATTTGCAGGAAACAACAGTTACAACTCTTCCTTGGAAATTCTGGTCATCCGAGTCTGCAATTCTCTGTCTGTCTTTGTTACGTGAGTTAGAACTCGCAGCCAAGGAGGTAGTGGCAAACAGCCAAGGAGATAGTGGCAAACAGCCAAGCTTGGGTGTGTCCATCTGTGGGGCAGAACAGGTAAGTAAGATAGTTATTACGTTAATTTTGTCCCACTTTATGACCTTTCTTGCCACGGTTGTTAAGTGAATCCCTGCAGCTGTAAGTAACACAGTTAAGTGAATCTGACTTCCCTGTTGACTTTGCTTGTAAGAAGGTTGCAAAAGGGGATCATATGACCCAGGGACACTGCAGTCGTCATAAATAAGAATCAATTGCCAAGTATCTACATATTGTTCCTGAATTGTGACCACGGAGATGCTGTAATGGTTCTAAGTGTGCAAAACAGATATAAGTCACTTTTTTCAGTGATGTAATTTTGAACAGTCACTAAATGAACTGTTGTAAGTCGAGGAGTACCTGTATAATCCTTCGTTTTGCTGTTTCCGAACAAAACCATATTACAGTTAGATGTCTGCCTTCCTATTCTATGTTGAAAAGATGACAGAAATCTAAGAACCTCTTAGCAAAATCAAACATTTATTTCTAGGAATAAATTGGAGGACTTAAAGCAAGAAGCAAGTTGTTTTTACTGTTTTGTTTTGTTTTTATTTTGTTTTACAATTTGGTTCTCCAGGAAATTCCTACGCCCTCATTAGCTCTGAACGGTGTTGGAGGGAAAAGTGCTACTGAGCTGATGCGTCACTTGAGGTAAATTTAGCTTTTGTTTGCTTGCATTATATCTGTGGTAATTGTTTCACTCGATTTAAAATGCTTAATGGGCAGTGTGTCTTCAATTTTCATTTGGGTTGTGAGTTGTCTAAGAAAGAGTACTTTTTGACTATTGTAATGCTCTCTACATGGGGCTCCCCTTGAGGTGCACCCGGAGGCTCCAGTTGGTCCAGAATGCGGCCGCGCGGGGGATTTTGGGAGCCTCATGATGCTCCCACGTAACACCTCTCCTGCGCAAGCTGCACTGGCTGCCTGTGGCTTTCCGGGTGCGCTTCAAGGTGCTGGTCACCATCTTTAAAATGCTCCATGGCACAGGGCCCAGTTATTTGCGGGCCCGTCTCCTACCGCATACCTCCCTTCGACCGGTCCGCTCCCACAGGGAGTGCCTCCTCAGGGTGCCGTCTGTCGGTCAATGCCGGCGGGCGGCGCCCAGGGAGAGGGCCTTCTCTGTGGCAGGCCCGGCCCTCTGGAATGACCTACCCCCAAACTTCGTACCATCATGGACCTTCATCTTTTTCGCCGTTCACTGAAAACACACTTCTTTCACCTAGCTGGCCTAGCTTAGAGCTTAGATTTTAGATTTTAGCTTAGACTTTAGCCTAGATTTTAGACTAGAAATAATTTAACTGTATTTGGTAGGGGATTTTAAAAGTTTTTAGTTATATTTTAGCACAGGCTAGTTAATTTAATTTCATTTTAACACTGTATTGTATTTATTGTATTGTTTTATATTTGCCTGTGAGCCGCCCTGAGTCCCTTCGGGGAGAGAGGGTGGGATATAAATCCAAATAAACTGAAACTGAAGCATGGCAGATACACGCCCTTAAATGTGCTAGTATGGATTAGTGCAAGGATTTGCTGTTTAATGGGGCAGATTGGTACTGTCTGAATTCTTGTCTTGAAGTTGACAAGTGTGCAATTGCATTGAATACTGTCCAAAACGCTTGGCTTGTGTGACATTTAAGAAAGAAATGAAGAGGTGCGTAAAAATCTCATGACAAATCTACTTGCCCAGCTAGCAAGCTGCCAAATGCCAGTCAGAGTTGAAGGATTTTGTGCTGCGCCTAAAAAAAAACACTTTATGATTTCAGTGAAATCCAGCTCCACAGCTCTGGAATAGTCAGGATAGATCCTGGTATCCTCATTTCACTGTAATAAGATGAATTTACGGTGTATTAAGAGCTGTGGTGGCGCAGTGGTTAGAGTGCAGTACTGCAGGCTACTTCTGCTGACTGCTGGCTGCCTGAAATTTGGCAGTTCAAATCTCACCAGGCTCAAGGTTGAACTCAGCCTTCCATCCTTCTGAGGTGAGTAAAATAAGGAGCCAGATTGTTGTGGGCAATATGCTGACACTGTAAACTGCTTAGAGAGGGCTGTAAAGCACTGTGAAGCGGTATATAAGTCTACGTGCTAATGCTATTGCTATTAGAGCCATGGTGGCAACAGTGGTTAGAACCAGTGGTGAGTTCCTACCGGTTCGGACCAGTTTGGCCAAACTGGTAGTGTTTGGTGGCCTGGGTCACTGGAACCGGCAGCAACCCAGGCTTGTAATGCCCCCGGACCAGTTCTCCAGGTGGTGCCTACAGCAACACCATCTTGTTTTTAGATTCTGCACATGCGCAGAATAATTTTTATTGCACTGCGCATGCACGCACAATGCACACATGAGCAAACCAGCAGTAGTGCCTATTGGAACACACTCCTGGTTAGAATGCAGCGCTTACAGGCTACTTTTGCTGACTGCCAGCTGCCAGAAGTTTGGCAGATCAAATCTCAGCATTCTCAAAGTTGACTCAGCCTCCCATCCTTCCGAGGTGGGTAAAATGAGGACCCAGATTGTTGGGGGCAAGAGGCTGACTCTGTAAACCGCGTAGAGAGGGTTGCAAAAGCACTATGAAGCGGTATTTAAGTCTAAGTGCTATTGCTATTATTTTTAGCAAATATAATATCGTTATTAGACGGGGGGAAGGTATTCTAAGTTAGTTCCCAGAATTGGAGGTGTTTTATAGATCAGAGTTGAACTGGATTTTACAGCTTAAAGCACTCACTTGAGAATGCCTTGAAAACATAGATATCCAACAAGAAACCAACCTTAATATATTTCAAGAAGTCTTGAACCAGAACCATGAAGAAAAAATTTTTATGGGAGGGGAGGATTATATGTAGTATGGGCGATATATATATATATATAGTCTAAGTAACATTCCTTTCTCAGAGAGTCAAGGACATCTTGCCCTGCACTGGAAGGGCGTGACTAGAAGGCGTCTCCAGTTGGGATGGTGACCGATTGGACCATGTGAGGGACATGTGGGTGCTGGGCAGGGGCTTGGACTTTCATTTGAGTGGGGAAGACCTGGAGCCTTTCAGATTCAGGTTTTTCCCAGATGTGCCAACATGACATCTCTTATAAAATGGAACTTTGAGGAACTTCAAGTCTCGGAGTCTTCTTTCGTTGGGGACGTTACTCGGAACCTTGACACGTGGTTTCCAATTAAAGGTTGCAAAAGTTAACCAGGTGTCCAGAGGCTGAGGACGCTGGACGGTAAAAATGGGGTCTGAGTTAAGGTAGTTTGCCATCTTAATTGCCTTTTATTCTAACCTTCATTGCCCTAACCCTAACCCAATACTTCCATTAGGCATAGTGGGACCATGGTTACCTATGGTGGGATGTCAAAGCAGCCTGTGATCGTCCCAGTGGTAAGTAGCCCTGAGGTTTTCTGGACAGCCTATTTATCCTGCACATGTTCCCTTTCCCGAGATAACACAGGTAGTCCTCACCTTATGTCCATAACTGAGCTTAATATTTCTAAGTGAGACAGTTGTTAAGTGAATATTGCCCCATTATACGACCTGTGTTATAACCATTGTTAAGCGAATCACTGTGGTTGTTAAGATAGTAACACTGTGGTTATCTTAACAACCATCTGGTCACCATCTTCAAAGCGCTCCATGGCATGGGACCTAGTTATCTGCGGGATCGCATCCTACCCCATACATCCCTTCGGCCGATTCGCTCCCACAGAGAGGGACTTCTCCGGGTGCCATCCACTAGGCAATGCCAGCGGGTGACGCCCAGGGGAAGGGCCTTCTCTGTGGCGGGCCCAACCCTCTGGAATGACCTACCCCCCGAACTTAGATCTATCCCGGACTTCCGCTCCTTCCGCCAGCAACTAAAAACCTACTTTTTCCAACAGGCCGGCCTGGCCTAACCTACCGTTTTTAGCCTCAGTTGTTTAGTAGAGAAATTTTAAATTGGGCTTTAGGGATTTTAATGGGGTAGTTTTTAGCACAGGGTGTAATTTAATATAGTTTTAATGTATTTATATATTTATTGTGATGTATTGTATTTTTTATATTTTCCTGTGCACCGCCCCGAGTCCCTTCGGGGAGAGGGGGCGGTTAATAAGTCAAATAAAAATGAAAAAAATGAAATGAAACAACCACAGTGATTCGCTTAACAACGAATCACTGTTGTTGTTAAGTGAATCTGGCTTCCCCTTTGACTTTGCTTGTCAGAAGGTCACAAAAAGAGATCACAGGACCCCAGGACACTGTAACTGTCATCAATATGAGTCAGTTGCCAAGCATCTGAATTTTGATCACATGACCATGGGGATGCTGCAATGGTCATAAGTGTGAAAATTGTCGTAAATCACTTTTTTGTCAGTGGCGTAACTTGGAACGGCCACTAAACAAACTTGCGCATTAAGTTTTCCAGTTATTAGAGCAGGATGGCTAAGGAAAATCATTCTGATATCCCCACATTGTGATGCTAAATTCTCCCCCAATCCCCAAAATTTTATTTTGGAAATTGTGAATTATAATTTCCTCTGCAGAGTGCACTGATCTTTAAGAATGTCAACGTTCGTGGCTTTTGGATGACCCAATGGAAGAGGGACAATGCCCACAGTAAGTGTCGTGTGTGTGTGTTATTTTTATATTAGAAACTGATGAAACCTGCCTTCAGCTCTAATTTTTCATCTGTCTAATTCGGTGGATTAAAATGCATACTAAATAACCTGCAGCCAGTGAAAATAAAACTTGATACATGAAAATTGAAAAGGCTACTTGTACTAGAAAAATAAGGCTATGGGAAAAGAGGACACTGTGGTTCCTTAGCTTAGAATAGGGTTATAGCAGTGTTTTGTCCCCTACTACATGTTAGCCTGTGTGCAGCTCAACATGCAGCTAAACCCACCTATCCTCCAATAAAACAGACTGTGTGCGTAGATCTGAATGCTTATTGAAAGAACAGGATATTGTGGAACTGGGGAAAATAGGGATACACACAATGAGAAGCAAATACAAGATAGACAGTATTAAGTTACTGCTGAACATAACATTAAGTTACTGCTGAACATTAATCAATACAAGCAATTTAAATCTCACCAGCAATGATGTGTGTGTGTGTGTGTCCTGTGGATGACCATGAGCCACAGATTAAGATGGATTCTTCTTTGTGCTTCTGCCTTCTCCAAATGCTAAAGGAAGTGGAGTCTGGCTTCCAGCATACACTTGTTTTGGAAATCACCCATGATTTCCACTACCGGTTCGGCCAAAACCAATTGAATATCACCTCTGATTCCAGAAGGCAGGCAGAGGAGAAGTCGAATAGAATTTATTGTACCAATGATTATTATTTGTTCTCTTGAATCTAAACTCAGCAGTTCAGAAAGAAAGAACAATCGGTGATTGCTTTCTGCCTTCTTTTTCCATTCACAGGCAAAGAGAAGCTGGAAACAATGATAGCCGAGCTGTGCACTCTCGTTCGAAAGGGCCAGCTGGTTGCTCCGGCCTGCCGAGAAGTCCCTTTGGTAGATTACCAAGCAGCTTTGAAGGTTTCCCAGGAACCCTATGTCTCCGTTAAGCAGATCCTCCGGATGTGAAGATGGTCTGTTGGGAAAATAACAGAAAAAGCATTTTCCATGGATTTCAATCCCAGGAAGCTTGAGCGATTCAGAATTACAGAACTGATTTATATCCTCACGTCCATCTTCCCGCTCAACAGGCACAGGCAGAGGAATGGGGAGAAAACAGTGAAAGATTAGCATAGACCGGAGATCACTATCCAGTATCAGTGATGGTATGGGAACTAAAGCAACTATGGTTTCTACCCAACCTGGGAATCCCTTGTAGACTTTCTCTTTTCATTTTTTTTTATTATTAAACTCATCTGTCGCCCATCAGGCCAGGGGGTGACTTTAGGTGACTTCATAGAAATCTGGAGAAAAAAGAGACATTTCAGCTCGTGGAGGAACAGTTCTTATGCTGGAGATTCTCCCATCTATCTATGCTGATGTATGTGTGCACACTCATAATATTTATTATTATACAGTGTGGTAAGAATTCCTCAAGAGTGGGATGAGATGGGGCAGAGGCTGGTCCCACTGGAGTTACAGACTTTGTAGAAATCTATTTCAGATTCTGCAGATTATAATGAATTAGATAGTGTCGATTGTCCCATTGGGCACATTCAACAAAATAAACTCCCGGCTCTTTAAATCAGGGGTGTCAACTTAACACCCACAGGCCAGATTCAGCTCACGGGTGCATATATCTGGCCCAGGGGGCCTCCTGGAAACAGCGAAGGAGCATTCTGCAGTGCCTCATCCAGCAAAAACGGAGCTCGGGAGAGCCACGTGCGACCCCTCCGAGCTCTATTTTCGCTGGTGGGGTTTCAGGAGGCCACCCCAGCTGAAAATGGGGCCCAGCCCAGGCACTCTAGCCACACCCACCCAGCGCCCCAAAATCAAACACAACCCTGGTGTGGCCCTCAAAGAAATAGAATTTGTCACCACTGCTTGACATTAACCAAGAGTGTAGCTTTATTGAAAAATCCATCTAGGCACAGCAGAAGCAAAGTCAGTTCTGGGATTTTCCCCATGAAAACCCACATCTAGATAACTCTCCTTTTCCCCTCCGGGCTGCCCACAGTTCAGAATTCACCAATTGAGTTCAATTCTTTTGCTTTGGGAAAAGCTGTCTGCTTCCGTCAAAGCATTCTTCAACACTTGACCTTGTCAGATGACATCTCTCCAGCAACAGATGCTTCACTTGCATTCCGAAGCGTCCTTCCACCCTTAGGAATTCACCACCCACCCAGTTTGGCAAAGCTGAGAACAAAAGCAGGAGCTGGCAACTATGGAGTTGAGTCAAGTTCGACATGTAGGTTTTTAGTAGTTTCCTCAGGAACACAAGATCTTGTTGACAATCTTTGCAGCCAGATCCTTTTCGTTCCTGAGCAAAATGGCTCTTGACAAGTTAGCCATCGAGCAGGATGATGATGGTGGGCGCATTCAGCTTCAAAATGAGTTCTGCTAACTTTCCCCAACTTCACATTCAATTTTCATAATTCTCGGCCCACACAACTGATCGCCATGAGGGGTGGGAGTTATATGACCCAGTCCAAAATACTGGGAATTTTCTAAACCAGTGTTTCTCAACCGTGGCAACTTGAAGGTATGTGGACTTCCCAGAATTCCACACATGGAAGTTGCCAAGTTCACACATCTTCAAGTTTTAATCCATTCTGTTCTAAGCCATTATACATTTTTAGAGGGGTATTTTAGAAGAAGCAGCAAATGCTAAAAATAGAGTGATCTGTGCTGTAATATGCAACAAAGCCAACTAGCTTCACTTAGTAGAGTTCTTAGCAGCTCCTTTTCATTCTAAGGCTAGTTTATTAAATTGTGGATGAATAATTAGCCCACCAAAGTGTTTTCCTTGGAGCAAGCAGCTTCCAGGGGAGTTTCTAAATAGCTGCAGCATAATTTGAGAGCCTGGATGGATCAATTGTAGCCTGCAGCATCAAAAGTCTTCTTTTGCAATATAATGTCTGAAAAAGAAGAGTTTTGAATTGGTTATTTATATCATGATGGCTGTAACTGAGATGAAAGCAAATTGCATTTGATTACAAACCTGTTCTTGCAAAACCACCGTTGAAATGTCAGTGATTTTCATCTCCAATAAAATGTTTTAGCTCTGACCACCCATGGGATTTTTCCTTGGCCTTAGTAACAGCAAATGACAGCCTTGAAGCTCTTCAATTGCACAGCATTGCTGCTTCTGCCGTATTGGTTTAATCGCTTGTGTCAGGTTTTCATACATTACATTGGATAAGTAGGAATCATGTGCTCTTATGTATAAAATGCAAATGTGAAGGTGCTGGGCAGTGGACTTAAACAAATATATGGCACAATTATAGTGAAATGATAGGTTGGCCCTACATACGTTGGGCACAGCATAATAAAGACATATGGGCATTTTAGTTTTGAGTCCTTTGGTTTGCTTTAATTTTCATTTACTATTACATAGCTTGCAGCGGGAACCAAATAATTAGACCTGTTCTGAACATAGTCTACGTTCTTGCTTCGTTTCAAAGGATAACAAACGGAAGAGCTTTATACCGCCTCAATTTAATTAATAATTTTGCCATAAATTAGTGTATAAGGTAACTTTCTAACTTAATCACCAGTGAATGGCTTATTATAAAATGTTGCTCCGGCTTTTCTAGCAAGCCTCTAAAAAGGTAATCTTTAATGAATAAATGTTTAAATTAGCAGCAAAGCTAAAGGAGAATGCTTACAAGTTTAAAAATTGGAGCCGAATAGTTTTAATGACAAGGGCAGGAAAATTATATTTGATTTGATTTTGATTTTATTCGTATTTATATACCGCCCTATCTCCTTTGCGGGACTCAGGGCGGTGAACAGGCACTAATAAAGCGACAATAAACAACAAATACAATAAAAACGTCTTAAAAATGAATTAAACTAAAATGCCTGTACTAAAATCACAGTAAAACCCCTATTAAAAGCCAAATTTAAAAACTACGCCAGGCCGGCCGCATGGAATAGATGTGTTTTCAATGCCCGGCGGAAGAGGCGCAGGTCCGTGGTTGTACGTAGGAATTCAACTCAAACAAGATTTTATTTTTCTTCAACCCTGTGAGTTTGAACTTTGCATTAAACTGACTTGAGGGGGGGGGGCATGCTAAGCCAGCCTTGATTGAATTTCCATGAGCGTGTCCTAAAACCATACTCACAGACAACGCAAGCCCACCGAAAGCATCGTTACTTAAGTTACTGGGACACATCCTGTTGATTGGCTACTTTATCGAATAAGTCAGTTGGGCTCACCCCACATGCCAAGCCATAAATTTTGCCAATCGCTTTTTCACCCAGCACATCAAATCAAAATTAAATCGCCTAATGGCTGGTTGGGACTGTTTTTAAGCCAACAGCTTGCTTTTGGTTTCCTTTTTTTCCCCTTCTATCTGAATGTAGGCAAAGATTGAGCTGCTGTCTCTATGCTTGCTGGGAAAGTAGATGACTACCGTTCTGTCCTGGCCCAGATGAACCAGGGTGACTGGATTTGTTATCTGTTCGTGAGTCCATCCATCTCTCTTCTGCAGCTGCTCCACGTTCCTTCTTCGGACTCATCCATCATCTCTTAATTGGCCTCTTACTCCTTTGGCCCATTAATCTCAATCTCCGGAGCACAGGAGTTTGTCTTCATTTAACCAGAGACTTGGAGAGAGAAAGCAAGCGCAGGCACTCTGCTTTTGCAGCCGAAGCAGCTGCCGTTTATCATACATGAGCCAGTGAGCACAGAACATGGCTGAGTTGGGAAACTGCTTCGGTGTCCCTAATCAGGGGGAAAGCACTCACAACTCGGGCTAGGAAGCCAGTGTGTTCCCTCGTCACAGAATGGCATTGTTTACGAGCAAGCAATTAGGTTTTCTATAAACATTTTTCCCCCCAACAACAATCTGGCAGGAGGAACTCGTAGCCCTTGGGACGACAACCACCATGGTGGGTCTCTTTCCAGGCCATTAGCACCAGCAGGCTGCAGATGGTGATGGCCGTCTTCGCTGAAGTTGTATTGCAAGAGAAATGAGTACCATTTTCCTCTTATCATTGCTGCCATGATGGGTAGAGAAGGAAGAATTGGCTCCACGGAGCCAGGGATTAATGGGACAGAACAATGCTGTAGCTGAAGTAGAGGGAGAGGTGGCCCACCCAAAGGCATTTAAAATTGAGTTAAAACAACTTTCTTAGCAATGTTTACACTTGCTTTAAAAACAGTTTCCGCTTTTGATTTTCCGGAACCGTTAGCCAAGGGAGAGCTCTATGAAAACTGAGGGAAAATTAAAACATATAATAGGGTTGGAAGGGACCTTAGAGGTCTTCTAGGCCAACCCCTGGCAGCAGATTCAGAGAGTGAGGAGGTTGGGGAGGAACATAGACCAGTCCTAGAGTCTGGGGAAGGCTCTGATGAGGGCTCTGACAGACAGTTATCAGCTGCCTTCAGAGTCAGACATCAGCCGGGCAGACAAAACAGCTGGAGCCTGTTCCCAGTGCACATGCACAGAGTTGCCATACGAAGGGAACAGCTAAAGAACAGGGGTCGACTTGGGAGTAAGGCCACACGTGGACGATGAATGGCCCCTCCCAGAGGAAATAAAAGAGGAGTGAAAGGGGAGTAGATTTTGCATGAGACCATTAGTATGCTTAATTGGTTCGTGACTCTCGGAGATGCCTTGCCAAGTTCTGCAGATATCGGCCTGTCAGCTCTCCAAGCCAGATAAGGTCTGTGACTGTAAATTGACCCTTGAAAGACTTTGCTGGATGTGGATGAGAGGAATTCACAATAACTTAATAAAAAGGGGTTTTTGTCAGGACAAGGAATTTGCTTCATGCTCTTGGGAAGCCTAGGTCAGAACACTATGCTGGCTGGGGACTTCTGGGAGTTGAAGTCCACAGGTTTTTAAATTGCCAAGGTTTGACAACCCCTGCCCTATACCATTCCAGGCAAATAGCTGTCTGAACTCTTCTGGCAAACTTCCAGTGATGAAGCACCCACAATTTCCTGGGGTAAGCTGACATCATTTGATCAAATGCACCAAGAGAGAAGACCTGTTCTCTCACCAAGACAGCAGGGGACAAGGAGCCAGTTCTATCATCCAAACAGCACTTCCAAAGCAACATAGTGCACTCTTTATCATCCCAGCATGTGCTTAATTACATTATTCTTTCTCAATGTTGTGTAGATATCAAGGGTTTGTAAATTTTACGGTTGCCAAATATAGCAATAGCACTTATATACGCTTCACAGTGCTTTAGAAGCCCTAAGTGGTTTACAGAGTCAGCCTATTTGCCCCCAACAATCTGGGTCCTCATTTTACCCACCTCGGAAGGATGGAAGGCTGAGTCAACCTGGTGAGATTCGATCTGCCAAACTGCTGGTAGCTGGTGATCAGCAGAAATAGCCTGCAGTACTGTACTCTAACCACTGTGCCACCACAGCTCTATAGGTAGTCCTCAACTTACAACCATTCATTTAGCAACTGTTCAAAGATACAGTGCCATTGAAAAGAGTGGTATATAACCAGGACTTGTCCTTTGCAGCATCCCCATGGTCACATGAGCAAAATTGGGGTGCTTGGCATGTATTTACAAAAATTGCAGCATCCTGGAGTCACATGATGCCATTTTGTGACCTTCCCAGACAGCTTCTGACAAGCAAAGTCAATGGGGGAAGATGGATTTTCTTAACGATGACACGATTCACTTAACCGTGATGTATCTTGTAGTAGCATAAAACAAAAGATAAACGCCTGTGATATAATTCCTCTTGTGTCACTACCAAAGTGTACCCTAGAATGGGAATAAGCATGCTCAATTGCCCTGGGCAATTGGAGAAAATAACATCCATAATTCTTCTCAAAAAAATTATCTTAAATATTTTGCACTAAATGGGTTCCCACCATGTATTCAGGGCACTCATGCAGAACTGAGGATAGCAACATTTGACAAATGCAAGCTACTTCTGCTGACTGCCTGCAATTTGGCAGTTCGAATCTCACGAGGCTCCAGGTTGACTCAGCCTTCCATCCTCCCAAGGTGGGTAAAATGAGGACCCAGATTGTTGGGGGGCAATAGGCTGACTCTATAAACAGCTTAGCGAGGGCTGTAAAGCACTGTAAAGCCTAGTATAGAACTGACTCATATTTATGACTATCTGAGGGTCACATGATCCCCTGCGCCAACCTTCTGACAAGCAAAATCAAAGGGGGCATCCCGATTCACTTAACAACCCTGTTACTAACTTAACAACTGCAGTCATTCACTTAAGCCACTCTGGAGCAAAAGGTCTTCAAATGAAGCAAAATTCACTTTTGCCAAGTGAAACATTTGCTAAGTGAAACGTTTCGCTTAGCAACAGAAATTTAGGGCTCAATGGTGGTCGTAAGTCAAAGAATACCTGTATAATAATACAGGAGTGGTGATGGGAGAAATTTTGAATTATTAAATTGCAAGATTAATGAATGATAACGCTTGTTGGAGTCTATCCCACCTACAAGGTACCATGACCGGAGGCAGGAAAACAGTGCCACCCACTCCTCTGATTAAACTCAACACTGGGACGTGCTCCAGAACAGCGGTCTCCAACCTTGGCAACTTTAAGCCTGGAAGACTTCAACTCCCAGAATGCCCCAGCCAGCAAAGCAGGGGTCTCCAACCTTGGCAACTTCAAGCCTGGATGACTTCAACTTTGAGAATTCCCCAGAGAGCAAAGCTGGCTGGAGAATTCTGGGAATTGAAGTCCTCCAGGCTTGAAGTTGCCAAGATTGGAGATCCCTGGTCCAGAAAGCGCCCCTGCTAGTTAAAGGAACGCGTCCCCTTTAAGAGCCGCCGCCGCGTGCCGGAAGAAACAGCCCAGCTTCGAAAGCGCCGCCGCAAAAGCTGCCTGGGAAGCTCACCGCGACGTCATGTGACGTGCCTACGTCAGCGCGCACGCCCTTGCGTGCGTGTACTACGCCAGCGAGAGACAGCGAGAGGGAGGGGGGCGAAAAAAAAATCGCCGCCGCCGCTGCCGCCCCCCCCCATACCCGGCCTCCCCCGCGTGCCACGCCGCCCCTCGATCGCCGCCGCCGCCGCCGTCGTCCCCGACGGTTCTTCTTTGGCGGGGGAAATGCCTCGGGTCTACATCGGGCGCCTTAGCTACCAGGCCCGAGAGCGGGACGTGGAGCGCTTCTTTAAAGGCTACGGGAAAATCCTCGAAGTGGATCTCAAGAACGGGTGAGGCGGCTTTTAAATCTTCTCACATCGCCTCAGCTCGTTGCCCGGAAGGTCCGCTCTGGGCCTAAATCCGGCCCGGGTTTTCATCCCGCGTTTCTTCCTGTCAGCGCGGCCTTTCTTTCCCCCCCCCACCCACCCACTAAAGCGCATGCGCGCCCTTTCTCCGTCCTTTCCCGCGCGCGCCTCCCTCCCTTCCCCCTCCCCCCACCGATCCTCCTGTGGGGAATGGGGGGGGGAGTGAGCCTGGCAATCGCTCCTGGGCCAAGTTCCGTGTGTGACCCGCCTTGCGGTCCGTGCGGTGCTGTCGGAGGGAGGCTCGGGCACTCCTCTCCGGGCCAAGGCGGTCTTGGAAACCTCTTTGAAGAGGGGAGGGTTGGGGGTCACCCGACATCCAATCGCGCTGGATTTCTTAGCCCGCCTTTTATGCAGGAGCCAAAGCTTTTCATTCCCCGAACTCTCTGGGCTGAGAGAGAGAGAGATGTTGACTGGCCCAAAGTCATCCTCTCTTTGAGGTTTTTTTTTTTCCCCAAGTGGCTGAGGATGGACTTGAACCTGCCATTTCTTCCCTCCAGCGCCTTCATTACAGGTAGTCCTCGACTTACGACCACGCTCAATCACCTTCATTTAACGACACCTCCCTCCCCCAATCAACCCTTTGCAGGGTGAACTCTGGGCAGCTGAATGGAGCTACCAGAGTGTTTTAATGGCCGGATGCCCTTCCTGTCGCCAATGCGGAGAGTTTTGTTCAGCAGATACTCAGAGAGAATAGGTGCCTAGAGAGAGAAATATATGCCTCTGTCTAGGATTGAACTTACTACTCAATCAATCAATATCAATAATTTAATTTATAGACCGCTCCTCTCCCCGTAGGGACTCGGAGCGGTGCACAGGGAAAACTAAAACCACAATACAATAAATATACAAATATAATTAAGAACAAATTAAATCTACAGTGGAGGCCAAAATCTACAGTGGAGGCCAAAATTTCTGTTGGTCAGTGAGTCCCGTCCCCCATCCACCCACCCTGTTTGATGACTTTCCTTGCCAGAGTTGTTAAGTGAATCGTGATAGTTTGTTAAGTTAGTAACGGGGTTGTTAAAATGAAATCTGACTTCCCCATTGACTTTGCTGGTCAGAAGGTCACAAAAGGAGGATCGTAGGACTCCAGGACCCTGCAGCTGTCATAAATAGGAGTCAGTTGCCGAGCCTCTGAATTTAAATCAAGTCACCGTGCTGCAGAGGTTGTAAGTGTGAAGAATAAGACACTTTTTTCAGTGCCCTTGTAACTTTGAAAAGTCACTAAACAAACTGCTGTAAGTCGTGGACTACCTGTATTTGGGATTGATGTGTTTTGGGGGAGGAGATGCCTTCATGTCAGTCATTGACTCCTGAAAACTGCCTGGACTTGTTTGGTCAGTTTTCCTGGCAAGGTTTTTCAGAAGTAGTTTGCCATCTAGGGCTGAGACAGAGGGACCCAGCCCGTAATTGGCTTCTTGCTAAAGGCTGGACTTAAATGATTTCCAAAGTTTCTAGCCTGATGCCTTAACCCAGTGTTTCTCAACCTTGGCGACTTTAAGTCCTGTGGGCTTCAACTCCCAGAATTCCCCAGCCAGCTATGGGGACTGCCAACACTGCCTTAACCACTGCATCCAACTGGCTCTGCTTTAACTGTTACAAAGCTTGGATGATGTTATTATATTTTTTATTCCACCTTTTAAAAAAAAACGTGTGTAACTGGCAGAGGCAAGCATAATACCTCTGCCTTCTATTTTCCCCACAACAGCCTTGTGAGGTGGGTTGGGCTGACTGGCCCAAAGTCACTCAGCCCACTTTCATGCCAAAGAACTCACAGGTTGTAGGTCAGTACCTTCACCAATACACCAAACTGGCTCTTGCTTTCATCTCGTGTTTAAAGTCTTATCATAGGACAAAATGAAATGTCTTATTTCCTGAAGGAAGACCTGGAGCTGGAAGTGGGTCCTGGATGAAGCCCTTTTCTTAATGAACGCGCAGTACTGGAAGCTGCCGTGTACTGTCTGGGTTCATGCATTGTGCTGTGCTATGATTGACCATGGCTTATTGAGTATCTAACAGACAGATCCACAACAATATGGTAAGCCACAAACTATGGTTTACAAACCACAGTGGTTCAATTCAGGCAACATGCCAAACCAAGACTAAGCAAACCCAATTTTGATGTGGCATTTTATACAATGGGTAAACAGCATCTTGCATGGACCATTAATCTAATTTCAGTGCTAAGTCATTTTTGGTTTAACTGGTTATGTTAGATGTTAAACCTGAGATTTTTTAATAACAGATCCTCGATGTCTAATCAGCGGCCATTCTAATAAATAATCATATAGTACTTGACATTTTGGACTTGGATCAGGAAAATAATGGTTGCTTAGAAAATATATGCTATGCTGTCTTTACTTATTGTTGAATTTAAACAAATCTAATGTAAAATGCATTTTTAGCACTTGTAAAACAATACAGTGAAATACGTATGTGTTTTGAACCAATCCCATTGCATTTTACAGAACATATTGCCTAATGAGAGGGCTTAAGCCTTTGTTTAAAGGGAGTAGGCTTCATTCCTTTCATCATGAATTATTTCATGACAGAATTGTAACATGATTTATAGAGCAGCGCTAGGGTTGTTTATTTGAAATACTATTTAATTTACTCTAGGTATTCTCATGTAAATATGCATACACATTTTAAAGTATTTATTTAAAAAAATGACAAGTTTACAAAAATAATTATATTGTTGAAATACTTATTCTGTAAAGGAGCACTGTGAAATTGATACAGAGGTAGTGGTGCAACAGTAGGCAGGAATCCATAATCCCCTACAGTAGCTGGTTGACCAGGAAATTGTTGCCACATTGGGATAAATATTCCAGGATATGTGAATTATACATGACTAAACCTTGCATAGGTTCCTTTAGTTGAGCAGAACTCTAACAAGCAGAGTTCTTTTTAGCACAAACGCTTGCAAGAGCTATCAGAAGATGAAAAGATGTTAGTTATTTCTTATAGTATATGATAAAACTTTAATTGTAAAGTCCCCTATTTAATAGTCTTTACTTGCAATAATTAATATTTATCTCTGTCATATTTGTGATATGCATTTTCCTTCAAAGTCATATCATGCATACTGTGTCATTATAGATGTGATGCAGGCTGATGTAGAGATTTGGTAATACAATGCTAAACTGATGTTTTACTATACTGTATAAACAACTAGCAAGCAAACAAAAGTTCTTGCACTTAATAATTTATAAATTATTTAGATTTATAAATGTCATCAACTAATAAAAAGAACCACATAGGATCAGTTCTTGGTATTCAAGCAATGTTCAAGTTGATCTCAGTTTGAACATAGATTTCTGAAGGTGATTTCTATTCTTTGCCCATCTTCAGACAGCACATGATGATTTGATGAATAAGAAACTCCCTCTTTTACTTTTGATTAACTGATGTCTGTGCTGTCTAATGTAACAAATTGAATAAAGGTAACTGGCAAATTGTCAGAAAGCCACCTTCAAAACTGATAGAAAATATAGTTTATTGAACTCTAGACCCGCGGTCCCCAACCCTCGGTCCAGGATCTGGCAACGGGCCGCAGCATGCCAGAAACCAGGCTGTGCAAGCAAGCAAAGCCCCATCCGTAAGATGCAGGCAGCCTGTGAAACCACTCCCCCTCCGGTCCACGGGAGAAACTCTCTCCATGGAACTAGTCCCTGTTGCCCAAAACGTTGGGGGTTCCTGCTTATAGACAGCCCAGTAAACTAAATGATTATTTAAAAATAGAAGTATAGCTTTTCAAATTATCATCGACAGTAAAAGTTCATGGGGTATTCAAGAGATTTTGCATATTACACTATATTGTTTTGTTGTAATTTGAGCACACTCTTCTATTTTCAGTAAGTAGCCAAGTTTAATTTTTCAGCTGACTTGTTATTAATGGACCAGGAGTTTTAGTAGCCAAAACAATATTAACTCTAGACAATAACACCTTTATACTTTTTGAAAACTAGTTTGTTAGCTTTGTTTTAATGTTTGTAAATGTTAATACAGTGGTGGTTAGCAAACTGCAGATGGGTTTACTGCAGTAGATTGTAACTGTTTATTCTGTGACAAATTGGCAATATGGGTAAAACAATTTGGGATATATAGGAGAAAAAACAAAATTGGGGTCACAACATTAAAAAGTCCATTCTTTTTTACTTGTTTGCTGGGATCTTATCCCTTACCTTACTCTGAAGCTTTGAAATGGCAGCATGATGTCAAATACCACTGTTTTACTCTGGTTGGCAGTAATATTAGGGAGGTAGATGCTTGCTTACTGCTACACTAATTTACCTTTCAAAATACCAACTGTTGAACAACTAACAGCCTCTCCTAGACTTCCTTCAAATATTAATGGTTTAGACCACTGGGGATTTCTAACTACTCAAATTTCAGGAGATGAATGCAATCAGAATCTGTCTCTAGCACAAGAAGGAGTGGGTTGCAACTAGAGAAATATAATTTATGATCATTTGAAAGTTTGAAAAAGCACTTTTCTCTATTTGGTAGAAAAGTACCGCCCTGAGTCCCTTCGGGGAGATAGGTTGCGGTTTATAAATCAAATAAATTAAATTAAATTAAAATTTTATGCTATGAACCCAAATATTTACATTAATTATTTCAGATAGCATGTACATTTTATACTATCTGGCTTTTTTTAAAGAAGCCTTTATGAATGAACTGTCTCAAGATAATTTATAAAAAAGAATCCTGCCCAGATATTTACTTGGATGTTGTATTTATATGTATGTCTATTAGTGAAGCTAACTCCCAGTTAAAGCATAGGATTACAGATGCAAGAGAATAAATTTTTTAACTTTTTGCAACCAAAATTACAGATTTTGGTAATCTGAATCATCTAATTCTAGAGAATGCTACAATCTGTTTCACCATATGCTACCCAAGCATATGACACTAGTAAACAAAATCATTATGGCTTAATATTAAAGACTAAGCGTATTTGGATATTATGAAATGTTCTAAATTTAAAAAAAAGTATTGAAATATTAATGCAAAAGGTTTCCTTCCATTAAAAATTCTAATATTATTTTAATGGGTGACTTAAGCATTTGGAAAACAGCAGTTCACTCTAGTTAACCCTGTAAGAATGTAATATAGTCAGGAAAGTATTTCTATCCAGAAGCTGTTCACAACAGCCCAAAGGGCTTCCTTTGTTTCTTTGGTGACTACTTGCCTTTAAGCAATGCCAATTGCCCAGGGTCTCCTAAATGCAGGAAGATCCTATACAGAATTTCTGTATGGTCCATCTGCAGCAGAAAATTTCAAACGAGCCAGATTGGCTTATGTAAAGTTACCAGCCTCCTAACTGTGCTGTTATGTTGTGTGGTCTACTTCCTGTCTATAGTGTGCTTTAAATCAGTGTTTTTCAACCTTTTTTGTGCAAAGGCACACTTTTTTCATGAAAAAAATCACGAGGCACACCACCACCATTAGAAAATGTTTAAAAAATTTAACTCTGTGCCTATATTGACTATATATAAAGTAATTCTCTTGAATAGGAATCAAATAAACACAAAGAAATTATTTTATAATTACTTTATTATGAAATAATAAAGTATTTTATAATTGTTCATATTTCTGTTTACTTACTCAGTGCGAAACCTGGGCCTTTTTGGCTGAACACAAAGCTGATATTAGAATTGGAATTTTTCCCACGGCACACCAGACAATATCTCACGGCACACTAGTGTGCCACGGCACAGTGATTGAAAAACGCTGCTTTAAATAACTGACTTTTTTTGTCTTTTTAAAAGAAAAAGTTATAAAAGCCTTAATGCCAGAGAGCGGTTTGTCTCTGATTTCTTAAGCTATTAGTGCCTGCTGCCATAACCCACTTTATGCTTTGTACACTTTTTTTAATAGGTACATCATGCTCTTCCTGTTAATGGCAACAAAGGAAAAGCCTTTGTTGCCATCAACAGGCTTAGTTTTTGTTTGGAGGAAGATGCTTTCTGAAATACGTATCTCCCACATTCCCTAATTTTCAAAATAGTTCCTACTGCCAGCGGACTTGCTGAGGTAATTGGTGACATATTTGATTCTGGAGTAGTTTCTTCTCTTCTCCAGGTACGGCTTTGTTGAGTTTGATGATGTGCGTGATGCGGACGATGCTGTTTATGAACTAAACGGCAAAGATCTTTGTGGGGAGCGTGTAATTGTTGAGCATGCTCGAGGCCCTCGTCGTGACAGCAGTTATGGTTCTGGACGCAGTAAGCACTACATACCATTGTACCAGTGATTCTTTTTTCTATTTAAAATAGAATATTTTTTTAAAACTGTAATTTTTTTTTAAAGTAAACTTTTGACTACTGTGGTTTCTATTAAAGTAATATCTAGATGTTAATTTGTATTAAACATTTTTAATGTAATTAAATAAATGAGATTAATTTTTGTTATTTTACTTTTGTAAATATTTAAATGGTTTATTTGCAATGTAAATATTTGTTTAACATAGACTTAACTAAGACCTCAATGTTTCAATTAAGAGTCCTTTGAGGCTAAGATGACTGCCTGTTCCATTTGCTGACCCTGGGTTGCCTTTCCATGAGTGGCTCTTTGACCTTTGTGGCCCTTGGCTGACCAAAAGGAAGCCATGTGACGACCGCAACTTTTTCCCATTAGACCTGGGTGGTGAGGACCCCAAGGGTTAGAGAGAGATGTGATTAATCTGAAATAGGTGCCTGAAAACCATTATTCATGTCAGATATTCAGAAAACTTTAAATCAATGTAAGTAACATTAGTAACTGACTGTAGTGATTTGGTTGTTTTGTTTTCAAAAAATGTTATTTTAAAAAAAGTAACTGTAGATGCATGTTCAATATTAGTAGTTAATGTAAAATATACAGTCTTATTGTGGTAATATTCTAGACATGTGTACATAGATTTCTGGCTGGCTCTATTAGTATAACATTTAAAGCAAAGAGAATGTAGTTTAGGCTGGGGTGGGGGTGGGAAATTGTTAATATAACTTTTGGATAGACTAGTTCTTACATTGTTTGGAGGAGGGGGTGGAGGGATGTAGGTTTAATTCCTAACTCCACTATATTAGCTAAAGTACTGCATCTGCTTATCACATCTCAAGGTGGATATGGTTATAGAAGAAGTGGAAGAGATAAGTATGGGCCTCCGACCCGTACTGAATACAGATTGATCGTTGAAAATCTGTCAAGCCGTTGCAGTTGGCAGGATTTGAAGGTAAGTGGTGTCTGGGCTTCTGCCAGTTCTGATTTAGTGATAGATAGTGCAAGCATAAATTGAAGTCTTAATTCTTGCTATATGATCCATACCAAAGGAAATAGATATTTGTTTCCCAAAGAAATTATTTTATAGTTTTTATTTGAAATCTCAATGCAGCGTACTAAGCGTAATTGTGAGCTTCTTGAGCATGAAATGTTCACTGTCTATGCTTTTATTACCTATATTGCATTACCTATTAAGTGCAGAGAAATGCTTCCAAAAGAATAGAAGTGAATATATCAAATCTCACACATGACCTTGATTTTTTAGAAGCTATTCAGAAAAGCTAAGAGCAACTGCTTCTTTGGGGCACTTGGCTAACCTTCTACAGTCACTGGAATAGTTCTTTATCTCTAGGGATTCAAACTGTTCTCAAGTACAAGTAGTCCTTAATTTACAACCACAATGAAGCCCAAATTTTCTGTTGTGAAGTGAGACAGTTGTTAAGTGAATATTGTCTCAGTTTATGACCGTTCTTGCCACAGTTGTTAAATGAATCACTTCAATTAACTTAGTGACACAGTTGTTTATCTGGCTTCCCTGTGTTCCTTGTCATAAGGTCAAAAAGAGTGATCACATGGACCCAGAACATTGCAACTATCATAAATACGAACCAGTTGGCCAAGCATCTGACAATTCAGATGCTGCAACAGTCAGAAGTATGAAAAATAGTCATGTATCATTTTTTTTCAATACCATTGTAACTTTGAACATCAGTAAACAAACTGTTGTAAGTCAAGGGCTATCTGTACTTTCCTGGAGGAGATAAATATCTTTATTGCAGATGCAGAGTAGTCCTCAAGGCAAAAAAACTCTTTAAAAACCTAGCTATGTATGCATATATGTACTTTTCTGCCTCTTCAAGTTATAAATCATGAGCTTTTTGGGATTGCTTACAATGCATTTCTCTGCAGGGCTGTTGATTACACCTTTATTGTAACCACGTACCCAATGGTAGTGTCTAGTCCTTTGGGTCTTGTTTCTGCCTTGCAAACTCCATCCTTTATAACTACCTCCATTTTTGCCCTCCCACCACTCCAATTGATTTCTTGTCCTGTTCCGTCTCCTTTTAAGATTCTACAAAAATGATGTCCTGAAAAGCACGGGTGTTGATATTTTAGGTAAACTTAGCAATTATCTACAACACCTAGAAGTTGAATGGTAAATAGAGATACAGAAATGAAAAAATATTGATCAATAAATCAGTAATTTATTTAGACATACAGATATTGCATGTGCATATCAGGACACGACCAAGTGTGCATGTATATATGTGTCTCGTATTTTCATTTGTAGCAGTATCAGAATTAGAAAAATATACTGAAACCCTGTATCTGTTTTTAGGATTATATGCGTCAGGCAGGTGAAGTGACATATGCTGACGCACACAAGGGGAGAAAAAATGAAGGTGTGATTGAATTCAAATCTTATTCAGACATGAAAAGAGCCCTTGAAAAACTGGATGGGACAGAAGTAAATGGTAGAAAGATAAGGCTAGTGGAAGATAGGCCTGGGTCCAGGCGCCGCCGTTCTTACTCCAGAAGTCGCACTCATTCAAGGTAAGTTTGTTCATAATATCATGCTTACTAGGGCAATAGTTCAGAACAGTTAATGAAAAATAACAGGATATTCACTTACAGGAAAAGCAGTGAACTTGTAAAAGAACTGAAACTCTCATAATGAATTGTGCGGGTGATAAAGAAATAGAAGTATGGTTCAGGAATAATGCCAAATTATGACTTGACAGTATATTGTTGAGCAACCAGGACAGTCATATTTACACAAATGGAATCTATATCTCCAACCTCCATTTGCTATTGAGGCAAGCCAGTCTTTTCATTTGAGGGAGCAAATCAATCACCTGTCTGAGGAAAGGGATGTATGATCCTTTTGCAGAGGCATTGCTGTAAAGCAGTTCTATAGAGAAGCAGAAAATGGAGTTTATATCGGTAAATTATATTAATTGAGGATCTCTGTATGAAAGCTAGAACCTGGTGAAACTGAAGAACTATGTTTTGAAAGTCACCTTTTGCTATATTGAAAATGTTGATACATTTTACTTTTTATTTACAAACTAGCTGATAACGTGACATTGCCTGGGTATTTATTTCTAGGGGGAAAATGGACCAAAGGTAATTTCTAATGTTGGATTTTCCTCCTTACCAGAGGGAGCCCCCTTGTGGAGTACCATGGCAACTCCACTGCGCTGTACAGTAGAAGCCATTTTACACCAGTACAGTAGAAGCTATTTTAAGACACAACAGACTGTATTTTAACAGAACACATACCCTGATGGGTGTTAGGGGTGTCTTATCCCCACAGTATTTTTCTCCAGAGAGTAAGTCATCTGTGTACCAAGTTTGGTTCAAATTGCTCAAGGTGTTCCAGAGTTACGCTTGAACATACATGCACACACACACACAGAGCTATTTTTATATAGATATATGGTGCAATCTTGCAAGCTAGAATCAGAAGCCAGATCCAACATAATAATGGCAGTATCTCATTGGCAGAACATATATTTAGGTTGTAAAATGTCATAAAATCATTGCCTGGCATGTTTAGATGAAATTTTGAAAAATAGCCAGGAAGGTTATTCCCAAATATCGCAGAGAATAAAAGCTAGGCTGATCAATGACTTATGTTTTGTTTAAGAGTTCCCTTCACATGTTCAGGTCAACATTTAAATAGTACTGAGCAGCTTTTAACTCCATAGTATGTCACATGGAACCCTTATAGTGAAGGGTTCCAGGTCATGCAGAAATATTTGAACGTATAAAAAGTGGTTTTCACTACAAGCATGGAAAGTATTAAATAATGTACAACTTTTCCTGAAGATTAAAAAAGCAAATAAAATAACAGATTGTATCTTCCTCTGCAACATAAAGTTGTTGAAAAAGCCTTGTGTCTTTGTAGTTTGAGTTGTAACAAAATTATTATCTAAACAACTTAATTCCTCCTGTTTTCTTTTCTTATTCCAGTGATCTCTCTGACCACAATTGCATTCTCTTTTATTTCATTTTCTACATCTTTGTCAAAGCTGTCTTTTGTTTTCCTTAATGAAATTCGTCTTATCTCTGATATTAGAAGGCTTTATGGAGCCCCATTTGCCAAAAAAAACAAAACCCCTGTTAGATTTCTTAATAATACATAGACAGAACTATGCTGTCTCAGAAATGCTCTAGGGAGGTAGTGCCTTCTGTTGTACTGTGTTATGCAGCTTGAAAGGGAATTTCTGTGCCATGCTCAGCTGATTCTCTTGAACGCCCATGGTGACTTAACAACTGTGACACAATTGTATTACCTCCAGGTCTCGCTCTCGAAGCAGACATTCCCGTAAAAGCAGGAGTCGTAGTGGCAGTAGTAAAAGCAGCCATTCAAAGAGCAGATCACGATCCAGGTACAGTAAAGTTTAATTAATAGTGGACATAATTTAAGCTTATGCTACAGTAATATCCATTCTAAAAAAGGTTGGCAGCGTTGTAATAATTGCTCTTCAGGAACAGTGATAAAGTGTTATCATCAACAGTTATATGCCTTACACAGTGGGATGCAGGGGCTTATTAATAGCATTGAAATCATAATTGTGAAAATTTAAATAGTGTTATTTAAGTAGTCAGCATATTTACAATCGGACGTTTGAATTGTCTGGGATGTCTGCTGAATTAAAAGATAAAGATTTGGTGCTACCACATTGTTGAATACTTGCAAAACTTACTATTCCCCCCCCCCCTTTTTTTTTTTTTTTTTTTTTTTTTTTTTTTTTTTTTTTTTACTACCAGGTCTAGATCTCATTCCAGAAGCAAGAGCCGCAGTCGGAGCAAAAGTCATAGCAGAGGCCAAAAGGAAAAAAGCAGGAGTCCAAGTAAAGATGATAAAAGCAGGAGCCGCAGTAGAAGCGCTGAGAAATCTCGAAGTAAAAGTAAAGACAAACCACAGGATATAGTTCAAAATGATGGTGACCACCAAGCAAAAAGCAGAAGTCCCAGCAAGGAAAAGAGTAAGAGTAAAAGCCGTAGTAGGAGTGGCAGTAAAGAGAGGGTAGAAAGAGAGGAAAGGAGAAGCGTGAGGGGCAGTCGGAGTAAAGAGAGAGAGAAGAGTGTCAGCAAGGGAAGGAGCAGGAGTAAAGAAAGAAGCAGGAGTAAAGAAAGCAGGAGTAAAGAAAGGAGCAGGAGTAAAGAAAGGAGCAGGAGTAAAGAAAGAAGCAGGAGTAAAGAAAGCAGGAGTAAAGAAAGAAGCAGGAGTAAAGAAAGCAGGAGTAAAGAAAGGAGCAGGAGTAAAGAAAGGAGCAGGAGCAAAGAAAGGAGCAGGAGTAGAAGCCGTAGCAAGAGCAAGGACAAAAGGAAAGGTAGGAAGAGGAGCAGGGAGGTCAGTAGGAGCAGGAGCAGGAGTCACAGCAGAAATGAGAGAAGCAAGAGAAGGAATAAACGTGACAGCAAGTCTAGTAGCAAGAAGAAAAAGAGAGAAGATCAAGAGAGGTCCAGGTCCATGTCTAGGTCTAGGTCTAGGTCTCGGTCTCAATCCAAGGAAAAAAAGCGTATAAAAACAGAACCTGACCCGAAAGACGCCAAAGGCGAGGGTGAGGAAATGGACACCAGTTGTAGATCAAGATCAAGATCAAATTCCAAGTCTAAAAATGTCAAATCAGAATCTCGCTCCAGATCCAAATCCATTTCAAAAACGAGATCCCAATCGAAGTCTAGATCGAGATCTGCTTCTAGGTCACATTCTCGATCTAGGTCGCGATCTCGTTCCAGATCCTAAACTTGCTGCAACCCACAATTAGAGCTCTATGAGAAGTCTTTTGTACATGTTTGGTAGTTGTAGCACAAGTGATTGGAGTAGAACACATGTCACTGCTGTACATTTTTAATCTCCCCCTCCCCCCCCCCAAACTGGTGTGTTAGTAAGTGTTTGGTCCAGTGCTCCCTCTCTGTTGCACGTTCTGGTACTAGAGACTGAGGGCTTTCTTCAGGTACGGTGCATCATCCTAGATTTCCAGAACAGCCATAGAGAAGGAGCATTGTATTGATGGGCTTCTAAGATTGGAATGATGACTCCTAGGTAGGTATGGTAATTTCAACAATTTGCCCTTAAATTGACGCCCCTTGATGTATGCCATTTAGTGAAAAGTGAAAAGTCTTAAATTTCATACTACTTTTTTTTTTTGTTTCATATTTTGGACTTGCAGAGTATGTGAATAGCACAGTCAGGAAAATAGATACCTACAGTAAACTATAGGAAGGGAAGAAACAAAAGTAGAGCTCCACATTCTGGTATTGTGACAATATCCTTGTTTTATATTTTTTATTTTTCCCCATCTTGCAAAAGTACAGTGACCCCTGTTTCCATTAAATTTGAATAAAGACTATTTTTGCTTGACCTGTTGTTGTAATGCTTTTAAGTTGTGCTGCTTCGTCCCCTTAAAAAATGTACAAGAGTTTCAAGTAAATCATGCAGCCCATTATAGGCAGAATTTGCAGCAAAGACTTCTGACATTTAATAAAAAATAACGATTGTCCTTTTCCTTTCCAAATTCATCTGCCATTTGGGAGGGAGGTAAAAATATGAACTTGTGGGGAAACAATCTGTGTAATAATTGTAGTTCTGATAAAATTTCTCTCATATCCTCAACTTATGGATCTATCCATCTAGTTTCCTTACCCATGGTATAGAAGTGATTTTTACACATTTCCCCCAATTGAAATCCTGAAACTCCGAATACTAATTAAGTTCATTTCTGTATAGCTTTTGCTGCCAGTTGTGACACTGAAAACAAACTCCTAGTCTGAAAGTGTTCTCAGAAGCATCTCATTTTTTAAATTCAGTACAGATAGTCCTCGTTTAGCTATCACAACTCTGTTAAGCAAAGTGATTGTTAAGTAAAACCACGATTGTGTTTACAACCTTATTGCAGTTTTCCTTTCTTTTACAAATCTGCAAAGTTTGTAAACTTTGGCTGCAAAGTTACTTTTTCATCATTGTTACTGGAGAGTCATTGTGCAAAGCAATTGCTAAACGAAGACTGTTCCTTTTCCTGAACCATTTTCACATGGTTCAAAAGGGAAACAGTTCCAATTAAGTCTGAAATCTGCCTATTCCTGTGACAATCAAATGATGATGAACTTTAAGATTAGATTATTGTGACATCTTATACACCTGCAAAGGAATTGCTTCTACATACAGACTTCTGCAGATGTTCAAAGCTGCAAACGGAATATTCAGAGGAACAGAGTTCCAACTGGTACATCATGGGGGGGGGGGGGGGGGTTGAGATGGGAATTATATCAAATAGTCTTGGCTTCACCAAGGAGTGGCTATACAGGTTCAGTGGTCATCAACACTTGCAGGCTTTATCAACAGTGTTAATAATATTATCCAAAAGAGCAATACAACTAAAGGGTAAACATTTCTCTCTATGCCAGGCCTGTATATGAAATGAATCCCGCTATTTTTTGCATTCACCTTGCTATCTTTTAAAGAAACCAATAACATAGCATTTTTGCAGTTGTTGGGCTGTAGTTCAATTTCTCACACATTGTTTGCATAGCAAAGTCATCCCATAAGTAAATCATACCCATATTTTAACATTTTTCCAGTTACACCATTACTTACATGTAACCTTACTATTTTCAACATCCATGTAACCTGATGGGCCCCTAAATATTAACTTACAATAACCAAGTTTTTCATATAATGATATTAATAGGACAATAGATATAGACTAGGTCAGGGGTCTGCAAAGTTGGCTCTTTGAAGACTGGTGGACTTCAACTTCCAGAATTAGCTAGCCAGCCAGGTTTTGCCGGGGATCAAGACTCTGCTTCATGCTTTTTAAGGAAGTCTGGGTCAGAACATTGTTCACACCATAGGCCTGGATTGCTTAGGGAAGCGATGCATAGACTTTTAACTCCCAGAATTCCCCAGCCAGCATAGCATAGCATGGCTGGCTGGGGAATTCTGGGAGTTGAAGTCCACCAGTCTTCAAAGAGCCAACTTTGCAGACCCCTGGACTAGGTCAATGGCCTTAATTACACCTAAGCCACACTACCGTATATAGCGTCCCCTGATAACAATAAAGATAGTACTGATCTGTTAGGTGTACTTTGGGCAGTGTGGCACAGTTACTGTACAATTACCTCCCAATTTTATCCTCAGCATGTTCATGTTATTCTTAGCAAGCTAGAATCTTTAGAGGCTACTTTGCAATCCAAGACACATTTGCCTGCATCCCAACAACCAAGGAGATAATACATTTGCAGACAACAGTTGTCTTATCTGGATCAGGATGTTGTTTTGGAAACATTGGGATTTCATGGCTCAACCAGGAATAATACATAAAATGGCCTTCCTCGATCTTATTAGGAAAAGCTGGCATACGTGGAACAAAAATGCAGAAGATCAAATAAACTAGCACAGCAAAACAAAGGAAGAATTTGATTTGTGAATGGTTGCAAGAAGCATTGCATAGGTAGGCAAACATCCAAGGGTAAAATTAATGGTAGAAAATGTGAAGAGAAAGTGGATGTTAAATGTTAGTACATCACCGTGCTGTGTGAGAGACTTTGTTGAGATTAACTTTTTTTTAATGGTTTTAATAGAAGCATCACAAAATGGATGCTTTGAGGTTTCTCTGCTTATCCCCATGATTTGTGCCATCAGTAAAAAAAAAAACCAACTTAGGGTAAAAGAGGATAAAAAGCATGGAACAAGGTCACACTGAAAAATATATCTCATTTCCTAGTAAAATATATTTAATGGGTCCCAAAATTCCTAGCATTCAGGCTGTTGCTTTCTGTTTAAAAAGTCCACCTAGATGGGGGTTTTTTAAGGAAGAAACAAATCCCAAATCTATTTTCCTTTTCTTCTGTAATTTTTTGTTGTATGTAGCAAAGCCATTTAAACTATACAAACACCTTGAGTCTCAACAGCCTTGAGTCTCCAGCAGCTGTTATCTTCAATTCCATAGGTAACTTCATTCTGTTCTGGCAGCGTACTGAAATTATTTCAGAAGGCAAATAATCCTTTTGTTACATAAAAGCTTCCATTAGCAAGCTTAATTCCGACCATGTAAATTCATGCCCCATTATTCCATAAGACAGAGATTTCCCCGTCCCCCAAATGGTTCATTTATTCTCCAAGATTTTGCACTACCTTGATGCCTGAATTCATATCATGTTTTCTTTTCTTAGTTATACATTCTAACATACGATATTAGGATATATGGTATATATACATGCTGTATATACATACAGTACCTTAGGACAGTGATGGCGAACCTATGGCACGGGTGCCACAGGTGGCACGCGGAACCATTTCTTAGGGCACGCAAGGCGTTGCCCTGTCAGCACTAGCGCGCATGTGTCCACTGGCCAGCTGATTTAGGCCTTCTTTTGAGGCCATTTTTTGCCATCTGGAGACTTTAGGGAAGCTCCTGAAGCCTCTGGAGGTGGCGGGAGGAGGCTGTTTTCACCCTCCCCAGGCTCCTAGAAAGCCTCTGGAGCCTGGGGAGGGCGAAAAAAGCATGCCAAAAGCAGAGGGTCACACACATAGCATTATGGGTGTGGCACCCCCACGCACGACCCCCCTGCGCTCCCCCTGCTTTTGGCACGCGAGCCAAAGAAGATTAGCCATCACTGCCTTAGGATATATAGTATAGCTGTCAAAAAAAACCACCCTCTGTTTTGTCCCAAGGTGAGTCTATTGGGCTCTTTTCAAAGGCTGCTTCCAAGAGATTTGGGAAAAAGCGAGTACCCAGATTATGTTAAAAACTTTAAGCTACATCTTTACTAATTAGCAATTGGTCATGGTGGCTGAGGATTGTGGGAGTTGAAGTCAATGACATCTGAAGGACAACCCTAGGGAAAACATTTCTTAAATTTCTATCTCATCTTTTTGCTGAGAATTAAAGGTGGCTTACATTAGATCTCCCTAATTTCCTCTCCAATACCACCCTGTGACAGGGTGGGGGGGAGAGAGATACTGAGTTTCAAGATTAAACGTGAATCAGTTACACTATACTGAGTTTTCCTCTTATCTGTTTTCAGCAGACCTCCGTGGAATAACAACAAAGGCTTAGATTTAAGGGAAATTTGGTCTCTACAATGTGTCCAAGAGAGGAAAAAACATGGAAGATATTTACATTTGCCTATTTATATATGCCAAATCTTGGGACTATAAACAATCTGTGATAAGAATTTAATGGCTTTTGTGAAGATAGATGCAAAGTACAAAACCTTATCTCTCTTAGCTTCAAAAAATATATATATCCAACCCTCTTTGAAAAAATATTATTTGAGAAAATATTTTTATAATTCAGGAAAGGACAGCAATGAAGCTATGGTTAAGTATTGAAAGATTTATTTTTCCCTCCTTGTGGCTAAGAAAATTTGAAGAAGAGAGGAGAAAATAATAGTTTGCCCATATTTCCACCTAGTGGTGGAAATCAACATTTTAAAAACTACATGCATGCTTACTTCGTGCATCTTGAATATTCAAAAACACCGGGTAAGATTGCTTTTAATGGTCTAAAAATTAAAGGATAATTTGGTGTAGTAGAGTTAAGATTCTGCCTTTGCCTACCATTTGCATTTGGGAGCAAGGCAATTTATCTGACAAAATATCTTCAATAACTCAACACGTCATTTGGATCTGGAGTTTTTTTGCACAATAGATTATCATATTGTTTTTAATAATGTATTTTGTCATTTTGTTATGGTTTTTAATAATGCCTGTGCGCCGCCCTGGGTCCTAACAAGGAGAAGGGCGGGGTATAAATTTGAAAAATAAATAAAATAAAATAAAATAAATTCACTAGTGCTTTATCCACCTACAATTTCCCTCCAAATATTTCGTGGTTCTTTTATGGTGGAGACTACAGTGTACTTGCAGTATTAGGACAAGAAAGAGTATTCTGCATTGAGACAGATATTCTGTATAGGACAATTAAAACTCAACTTTTTGGGTAACAGGGACGGAGATAGGTTTTTCAGTGGACTGGAGGGAGTGTGGTTTTGCATGCTACCTCCTTCCCATGGATGGGGCTTCACTTGTTTGTACCACCAGGTTTCTGGCACACCATGGCCTGGTGCCAGTCCATGGACCAGGGAATTGGGGACCTCTGGTATAAGACTACACATCCAGTCTTCTTGTAGTTGAGTTCGACCTTGTAGGACTTTGTGTGGTTTTCCTGGCCATTGCTCAAAAGCTATTCAACATTGCTTTCTTCCAAAAAAAATTTCCCCAATTTAGCCTTCAGCCCAAGAATTTCCTGATTGTTTTCCAGCCACATGATAAGCAAGTGCAACTCCGCTTAGCTTTTTGACAAAAGCCAAGGTCAACTAGCTTCTGTCATTTAGTACTAGAACAGGAGTCGGCAACCCATGGCTCTGGAGCCATGTGTGGCATTTTCATCCCTCTGCTGTAGCTCCCTGTCGTCAGTTGGCGCCACAATTGATAGAGCCTTTGGATAGGACAGGTAGAGGAAAAAGGACGCTGCACTAGGAGGAGACTATGGTGGGGAAACCAGATTTCCAGTTGGTAGAGGAAAATGGATGCCACGCTAAGAGACTCTATGGTGGAGGAACCAAACTTCTGGTCAGCTCCAGAATTGAATAGGGGGCTTCCGGTTAGGATCTTTGTGGCTCTTTGAGTGTTTAAGGTTGCCAAGCCCTGCACTAGACTACCAGATGTCTATGGGGATTCTCAGTCATCCAGGTCATCTCAGTCTTTCAATCAGAACTGAAGAAGCTTCTTGGATGAGAGGCGAAACATCTTCCTCAAGGGGAAAAAAAACTAAGTTGAAAAAGCACCTTTGAGAATAGCTTACTAAATTAAAAGATAAATGTCTGAATATCATTAGGGTTTTAGTGGTTAGATGGCTTTAGGATTATATTTAGGAGACTCTGAGAGCACAGATAAATCCCCAAGTAACAACTCTCAGTACTAATGCTCGACCTTTCAGAGTGCTAAGAGTTCTAAAGATCAGATGACTGCTAAGGAATATAATCCTTCCATTCACCACCATTCAGCCAGAATTTTTTTTTTTTTTAGAATATGGCAAATACATGGACTTCTAGTAGTTCAAATGTCAATATCCAGTCCACCCAGCCATTCAAGGACAGGGTGGTTATGTTGAAAAAATCAGACATTAGGCAGGTATAAGCTCTTGATGGACATTCATACACAATGTGATGGATAGTTTGTGGAGGAGCACCACAGTCACACCAGGGATAGAGACAAGACCCCACTTAAACAGTGAGTCCTGGCAGACACCATCTTGGGTATGGATCCTGTTCAGAGTTGACCAATGCTGGCGAGGAAGGTCAAAACCTGGCACCTTTTGTGTAGGGCCATCAATGTAACTGCCTGTATCTGGGCATTCGGCAGCCCATTCAGCCAGAACAGAAGAAGCTTCTTGGATGAGAAGCGAAACATCTTCAAGGTGGAAAAACAATCCAGAAAGTCCGGTTGCCTTTTGAAAAACACCTTTGAGGTAAGAAAAATTAATTTCCAGTGAATTCATTGGGGCTTTTCTATAGATGGTCAAACCTAGATCCAACCAGTTCAGAATATATTTAAATGGACAAATGTGTAATATATTTATTTATTTAAATGTGTGTACATTGGGGAGAAACTTTCCTGTATAAATATGTGTCTAACAATTTGCAGAATCAGGATCTTATGTTCAAATCAGACTTGCAAATTAGGCAAAAGATGTTTTCTGTGAATGTTAATAGCGGTTTCAAAACTATCAATCAACTTGGCAATCAAGGATATTTTTAATTTATATCAGTTGAACCTTTAACTTCCCACTAGCTCCTCTGTAAATTCAATTTCCTTGAAATTGCCCCAACTTCATATCTCCCTAAGGTTTTATTTTTCTCTGTTAAAACTCAAAGGTTTAGAGATGGAGTAGGACGGTATTCAAGCAAGGCAGGGGAATGTTGTTGTTTTAACTGGGGAGCAGAACATTTCCAATTCTGAAGGTTAACATTTTGAACCAGTAGAAAAAGAGCAAAAATATGATGCTTCAAAAGTACACATAGTCCTCAACCTATGACCAAAAACTGAGCCCAAAACTTACGTTGTTAAGTGAAAAATTTGTGGTGACTTTGCTCCATTTTACGACTTTTCTCACCATATTTGTTAAGTGAATCACTGCAGTTCTTAAATTAATAACACGGTCATTAAGTGAATCTGGTTTTCCCCATTGATTTTGCTTGTCAAAAGTTCGCAAAAGGAGATCCCATAACTCAGAGACACTGTAACCGTCTTAAATGTGCGTCAGTTGATAAGCATCCGAATGTAAATCACATGGCCATAGGGATCCTTGTCAACTGACTCACATTTAGAACAGAGGTGGAACCTGGGCTGTCCGTCAGCCCTCAGATGGAGAGTCAGCAGCCCTCAGGTCTGGAGGTGGCTGATGAGGAAGAAGAGGAATATCTGGGACCAGTGCCTGATGCGTGGATGTGCAGAAGGCAGAGGAGAGGAGAGCAGTGGAAATATGTGGGCTGATCCTTGGGAAAGAAGAGCCATCGCTGCTGGTGAAGCCCCATCCTAGCTCTGGGTCTAAAGGCAGGAGGTGGAGATGAATAGATGTGGCAGACAACTATTCATCTTCCGTCCCTACACATTTGTTAGCCTGCGGTGAGAGAAAAACCTTTTGCCGAGCTGCCGGTGCTCCTAATAAAGGAATCTTTGAGTTCACTTCAGAGTGTTTGTTGTGTTTGGGGAGCTGGGTCAGAACACCCACCTTAGTTATGAAAGCCAGCTGAGTGATTGGCCTTGGGCCAATGATTCTCACTCTCTAAGCCCAGTTCAGCTCCCAGAATTGTTGTTGTGGGGAAGATAGGAGGAGGAAGGTATGTTGGATATATATTTGTCACCTTGAGTTATTTGCAAAACTAGTAAAGGTGGGACATAAATAAATAAATAAAGCACTTTTGTATAACTATAACTACTCAAAACATGTCACAGAACATTTTGACATAATGGAAATGATTTAAATGAGATTAAGGCTATGAAGCCATCAGCCATGCACTCTAAATAGTCCCTTAGACTAGGGGCTTGCAACCCCCAGGGCGCAGCCCACTCTCCGGCTGTGGCCTATTCAGAACCAGGGTGCGTGAGAGGTGGGCTGGTGTGCACACACATATGCAGCTCCACTCACGCAAGCGGCAGGCTAGTGCATGTGCGGCTCCATTTGCAAAAGAGGTGGATAGGTATGCCTGCGTGCTGACCCAACACAAGAGTGGCCCAGTTCCCCTGCCCCCAGCTGCTGCTTTAGACAGGAAGATCTTTCTGGAATGTGTAAATGCAGAGGTGAACATTTAGCTTCATACAATATGCTAAGTAGGGCTACCAGCTCTGAACTTAGGAATCCAGACACCACTGAGATGGCAGGAAAATTATGTGGGAAATGTTTGCTACTGCTCTTCTGGTGGTCACCCAAAGTTTTACAAGCCAGTTCTAGTATGCGTACCTGAACCGTACATCATGTCAACTACTGCCAAGTGTGATTTTTTTTCAATACTAAATTAAGATTAACTATGTTCAAACCCACTCAAAAACTAATTTAGCCTAATAAATGTATCGAATCCCCACTATGGTTCTTGAGTTTTTATTTTCGAGAGGGAGAGCAGAAACAAAACAAAGCAGAGGAGCCATCTATGCCATTATAAAAGCTGGCAAAATTATGACATATAATTTTTTAAAAGTTCACTCGCATCCCATATTTAATATCTACATTAAACTGTTGAGATATATCATCAGGGGAACTGGGGAGGGGGAGAGGTCTTGTCACAGTATGACATGCAGCAATATTTCTTGTCCATCTGTTTCCAAAGCAATAATAATGATCTGAAACAGTAATAAGTTAGATAAGAAATATAGTGTTAGTGATTCTATCAAGGGAATATGGTTTAGCAAGATGATAGACTCAGGTGAGTTTTATCAGTTCTGGATTTAGTTCTTAAACTGGATGTGTTTCTGGATTAAATTTTATACCCAGTTTAATATCAACTCAGGTGGTTGCAACTTGTTTTGTTCATACTGATGCACAGTTGGAAGAAATTTTCCCAATTTGTTCCCAGCCGGGACACACAACAGATGCTCAGAAGAAATGGATGCCAGAAAGTGGAATTCTTTTAATGTAGGAAAGCAAGAAGCAAAAAGTGACACAGCTCCAGCATTTCTGGCTTGCAAGGAGTTTGGGAGTGTGAATCTGAGCCTTTTATGTTTAATTCCCCTTTGAAGCTCCTGCAGCTTGATGGGGTTTGATGTGTTTCTGATTGGCAGGAAAAAAGGAGTTTCACCTTGGAGAGTTTATTTTTTAGCCCAAATCCCCTTATCTTAATGGCTCTACTTAAGTGTTTCTGTTACTTTTGTAACAGCCATTAACAGGCTGCCCTGAGTTTTCCTTTCAGCTGGTGCTTCTTGGTTTTCTTAAAGGGGAAGGGCTTGCTTGAGTCTCTTGGCACTGGTGCTGTGAGGTTTCTGGCACTGTCCTTTGGGTGTATGCTTCCCACAGCACAAATCACCTTTTATAATGATGCACTGTTGAAGTCATTTTCAGTTATAGTGACAACTGCTTTTGTCATCCATAGATTGAAAGGCAAAAGGCTACTTTTGAAGAGTCTTCAAAAACTATGTCCAGGGCTTCCGGTTCTGGCTCCAGCGGCCACGGGCGAGCCTGGGGCTCGCTCGCCGCTTTGTTGCCTTTTCTGCCCCCCCACGGGGGCGAGACATCCGGTTACCGGAGGTCTCCCGTAGGGTCGGCTCGGAGGAGACGTTTCTCCTCACGGCGGTGGGGAGAGCGATCCCCTCCGCGACCTAGGTGAGGAGGAACATGCTGCGGGGGGTTCTCCCTTCGCCAACGGCTGTCGGCGCCATTCACTTTAATGTAGAGGGCTGAGCGGAAGAGATCGGAAGGCTCGCCGAGGCTTCAGCTGCGAGGGAGAGTGAATTTTAAAAAGACTTTTTTTTCCTTGCTGCCAGCCAGGCTGAACGGACTGGGAGGGGGGTGTTTGTTTTCAAAAAAAAACCCTCGGACTTAAGCGGCACTTAAAAATGGCTTCTCTGGAAGAGAAAGTGGAAATCTTAAATCCGGACTGTCTCTAACAAGGGAAAGTGGTATGCGGCTACTTGCAACATTGTTTCTAGGTCTGGCTGGTTAAAATTTTTTTATTTTTCTACTCTCTCCTCTGGGCTCTGAGATGGGCGGTGGAAAGTGGCTTTTCTTTGTCCCTGCCTGACTATTTTAACTATGGAAAATTCCCAGCGTCTCTTTACAAGTGGGACTCTCTCTGGATATTAATGAAGAATTTTTTTCTTGTTGGATTTGTGATTCCTTTCTGGATTACTTTCGTTATTATAACTATTGAGCTGGAAAATTGTCTCTCTCTTGGTTCCTGAATTTTACAACGTTTCAACCTTGATCTGAACTTTTGGCTCCCGGTTAGTCTCACCAGCCCCACCCTGAAAACGCCATTTTGGCTGGCACTGACTTTAACAGTTAATCATGGCTCAAGAAACAGCACTGGCAAGTTTAGAACAACGGATGGCTTCTCTTGAAACTGTTATACAAACTTTGGTAAACGAAATTCAGGCCCAGAGGGCTGAAAACATCAATTTCAAGAAGGAGCTATTGGACACAAGGAAGCAGGTGCTGGAAAACACACAGAAGACTGAAGAATTGGAAGGGGGGTTGGTGGGGGTTAAGGGAGAGATTAAAAATGTTACTAAAGAGGTTGGGGAAATAGATGGGCATGTGTCTAGGATTGATATGGAAAGAATGACATATTTTTTGAGATTTCAGAACGTTCTTGAGGAATCTGGTGAATGCCTCCCTGATCTTATGAGCACAATTTTAGCAGACTATTTACAAAAACCTAAAGATGAGATCAGGGGGGACATTGACCTAGCCTATAGAATTAACTCAGCATATGCCAGGATAAATGAAGTGCCTAGAGAGATACATGTGAAATTTGTTAGAAGGTCAACCAGAGAGGAAATCCTGAGGGCGCAGAGAGAGAACCCTTTAATTTACCAACAAAAAACGGTCACTATCTTGAAGCAGATTCCTAGAAAGATTCGAGAAGCAAGGAGGAAATTTTCCTTCTTGTCTAAAACATTGTTTGATCATGGGATTTGGTTCAAGTGGGTGACACCCGAAGGGATGCTGGTGTTCTGGGAAGGAGGAAGAGTGAGGATTAAAACAGTTGCTGAGGCGGAAGCCTTTCTTAAAAAACATTCCTCTGCCCTGGGGGAAGATCCAGGGGGGACGGAGGGGGCCACGGCCCCGCCCGCTGGGGGCCAGGGAGGAGAAAAAGAAGATACAATAGCCATGAGACTTAGATCGAAAAAATAACTTTGCCTTGATTTTTTTGAACAATCTTGCATAACATTTTATCTGGATTTTTTGTAAATGTCTGACAGCATGGAACTGAGAATTTAGGTATATGTACTTGCTTTTACCTTGTAGTGTTATGAAAAATGTTTTGTTTTTTTTTGTTATCTTTTTATTGTGTATTTTGAGGTCTCGGAAGGGCCGACGACTCTGACGTGAATGCTCTCAAAATTTCTTTGTATCCCCTACCCTATAGAAAAATGTAAAACCAATAAAACTTTTTCAATATAAAAAAAAAAAAACCTATGTCCAGGATGCAGCAGCAAAAATGTTGGCAAATCTGAATTCTGAAAAGACTGCCTGTAACAAGGATTCCAGGCACAATTAAGTATCTTGAGGATGGCTTTTAAAGATCTCAAAGGTTTTAATCAAATGTACCTTCAGACAATTTCCATCTCTATGAAGATTTTTTTTTTTTTGTAACTTGTGTTTTAGACTTTTTTCTGTTGTCTTGACTTTGTTGTCTTGAGTTCAGATGTTATAGTGGTGGTGCTTGTTCCTAACCATCTGTGGTATACAGCATAACAGAGTCAAGAGTAGGATACACTTTCTTATTTTTAAGGATACTTAAGATAGAAAGGGACGTGGCGGCTCAGTGGCTAAGATGCTGAGTTTGTTGATCAGAAAGGTCAGCAGTTCGGCAGTACAAATCCCTAGTGCCACGTAACAGAGTGAGCTCCCGTGATTTGTCCCAGCTTCTGCCAACCTAGCAGTTTGAAAGCACGTAAAAAATGCAAGTAGAAAAATAGAGACCACCTTTGGTGAGAAGGTAACAGCATTCTGTGTGCCTTTGACATTTAGTCATGCTGGCCACATGGAGATGTCTTCAGACAGTGCTGGCTCTTCGGCTTTGAAATGGAGATTAGCACCGCCCCCTAGAGTCCGGAACGACTAGCATATGTGCAAGGGAAACCTGAATCTTTACCTTAAGATAGTATAAATAGGGGCATCTTTAGCTGCCACCTGACAAAGTTTCTGAACCTCAAAGCAAAATCTACCAGTGGGAGTTGGAGAGCTATCTTTTGTATGTCCAACTCTACAAGATATACACATTTTGCTTCCTTTGAAGGGTAGCTAGTTGACCCAAAGACCTAAGTATGAATTAAAAATATTGAAATCAACTTGTTTAACACTTAGAACAATTTTCACAGATCCAATCTGTGTATATTCAGTATTTTATACCACCAACTCCATAGTCTCAGGACAGTTGTATATCATTTGACTTTTTTTTTAAAGCACTTAAAAAAATTTTTTTTGTTTTATTGCAAGTGTGGTTGATTTGTCCGTTTTATGTAAAGACTTTTTCATTGTTCTCCCACAAACTGCGGGTGGGGGTCCTTTGAGAGAGAGGGCAGGAAATGCAGGCCTAGAAGGCTGATGGTAATGAGGGGGGAGGAACAATTTGTGTAAACAGCCCTCCTGATAAGGAATTTTGCCGCAAGCAACAGACAAGGCCCGAATCGATCAGCCTTTTATGTAATCTGTTTTTAGTCCGCTGGCAGGCTTCCCTGGGCGGATTACGTCGAAGCCCAAAGGCCCGCTCTACGCCTAACTCCCGTGTCGAAGCGCAGCGCCTTTCCCGTTCCCTGCGGGCGCATCCCCACGACCAGGTGAGTCTTCGCCATCCCGAGCCGCGCCCGCCAAAACAAGGAGGAACGCCAGCCCCGACGCGCGCATGCGCCCAGGGGCTCAGCTGGCGCGTGCGCCCCCCTCCCTCCTCCGGCCTCTTCATCCCTTCGGTTCTTCCAACAAGCCGGCCGGAACGGCCCGCGCCCCAGTTATTCCGCGCATGCGCCTTTGGCTTGTTCCGAGCTGCGCTCGTTTAAAAAAAAAAAAACTGTTGTGGGAGTTTAAAGGCGAAGAATCGAGCCGAGGGGAGGCGGTGGAGGTGAGTCAAAAGAAAGGGGGGACCGGCAGGGGAAAGTTAGAGCGTACCAAGTGGGGGAAGCAGAGGAGGGGGGCGCTCTTTTCCTTCCCCTTCTCCTTTTGTGCCATAACTTTTTGGAGTTTGAACTTCGGTGTTGGGATGGAGAGGGACTCCGGGAGAAGCGGCCGCCAAAGGACTCGCTTGGCCTTCTCTCCCCCTAAAAACCAATTTTTGCCGTCCTCCACCCCATCCGCCGAGCGCCCCCTCCTCCTCTCACCGTTAGGCTGCGCTTCCTCCCGCCATTTTGTGCCTGAAGGGGAGAAGCCCCGGGTGTGGGGGGCGACGGTGTCCCCGTCCTCCCCCTCCGCCTCAGGGCAGAGACAAGCCCGGTGGGGAAGGAGAACTGGGGTGGGGGGAGAGCATGGAGGCTTCCCTTCTGGCGGCTCGGCGGGTGCTCTTTTGACGCTTCACCCCCGTGGCCGGGTGGCGACCCCCCAAGTTTGGGGGGGCTAAAATCGGTTGGGGAGTTTAGTTGGAATAGCGGAGGAAGTTGTTCTCTCAGGACGACCTGCTTTCTCCCCCCCCTCCCTCCATGGCTGTTATGACATAAACCAAACAAATGTCAAGCGGAGGAAGGCGCCTCGCTCAACTGATGCTCTTTCCCTCAGCCTGGTTTGTGTGTGTGTATGGGGGGGGGGTATTTAGGTGAGAGCCCCGTCCCCAGCCTGAGGCCTTCCTGAACTGAATGGGCCAACTCTTGGTGGGACGGGATTGGGCTGCCACCTCCATCTTCAGCGGAACGGCTTGACTCCAGAAGTTGCGAATCCTCCAACGCTGGAAATGTGTGTGTTTGTTTTAAAAGAGATTGGACGACCATTTGTCTGAAATGGCCTAGGGCAGGCTGGCTGGGGAATCCTGGGAGTTGAAGTCCAGACGTCTTCAAGTTGACACGGTTGAGAAACACTGTCCTAAGGGTTCCCTGCTCCAAAGCAAGGACGTTTCGCTTCTCATCCAAGAAGCTTCTTCAGCTCTGACACTGGGCACCCCCCTCCTGTCAGAGCTGAAGAAGCTTCTTGGATGAGAAGCGAAATGTCCTTGCTTTGGAGCAGGAAATACATCCCAGAGGTGCTTTTTCAGAAGCAACTGGACTTGTTTTTGTTTTCTTTTGTTTTTTAAGACGTTTCGCTTCTCATCCAAGAAGCTTCTTCAGGTCTGACACTGCCCCCACCCCCCTGACCAGTTAAGCTTCTTGGATGAGAAGCGAAACGTCTTAAAAAACAAAAGAAAAAAACCCAAGTCCAGTTGTTTCCTGAAAAAACACCTTTGGGATTCCAACTCGTCTTGTTCTGTTATTTCCTCAACCACTACAGTTACTTGGAAAGGATATGCGTGGAAAAAAGCTGCTGCACTGGTACATGAGGTGTGAAAGTTGAGAGGGGGCATCATGATGTTTGTGAGGGTGGTTCTTGCTCTCTTTGGTTGATAGGTGTTGGCCTTTACCCTATATCTGGTCATTAAGCAAAATTAACTTTTATCTGAGATAAGGTATCCAGAGCTGGCCTATTAAAATGGGGTCAACAAAGTGGGCAAATGGTTATCTCTTGGCTGCCATCCCATGATTGCTTGGAGTTTTGCAGCCCAGATCCCTGGCTTAAGGTCCTTGGAGACGCATCCCTGGATTTTAATTCTGAATTAATTCTGGATTTCCGTTCATAGAAAAGATGGCATGGATTAGCGCTTGCTTCTTCAAGCATTCCACTCACGTTTGATCTGTCTCCTTGTTGGCATACTAAAACATTCACAGAGAGGGACAGATGGGTTATGAAATGTTTTATGGATATCTGTGTCTCTGTAATAAAGAACTTTTCATAAACCATATTTCATGGCCTAATGACCTCACCGTTTATAAATTTAATTGTCTTACAATCATCTATTCCGACAGGCATCAGCTATTCAGAGTTTTATCAAAATACTTTTTACAAAAACTTTTAGTAGGATGCCAGGAATTAAATGTTTCCATTTTTTTCTACTGTCCCCTTCCTTGATGATAGTCAGAATTCACTGAACTCATTCCCATTTGTTATAGCCAGGATTACTGATGTGAAATATAAAAACTAATAGTACCTGGAAGGTAGATTGTGTATCTCTGTTATCATAAACAAAACCACAAAAATAAATAGCAGAACTTTGTGTCCAAAATTAAAATGAGTATAAATGAAGTTTTACTTCTTGCATCTGCAGAATGTTCTTTACGTGTGAGTGTGTATTTGAATATCAAAAACTGATTTTGAAAAGTGACACCATTGGGATTTTTTGTGGGGCTCCTCTCCCTCCACACTTGAAAGGAACAGAAATTAGTAATAATATTCAGTAAATTGTTTTAGGTTTCCTACGTGCTTTTGTACACATATATATTTGACACATTTAATAAAAGGTGTGTAAAAGTTTAAATCTTAATAAACTTTTACCTTTAAAATGCGTAAAGGCTTACATTAACATCTGTATATATACATACATGAGCCTATACATGTACATGTGTGCATTAATCTTATATAAATGACATATTTGAGATGTATATATTCATTGAATTGCTTAGCAGAACTTAGCAGAACTATTAGAAATTGCTCCATCAATGAAACTGTTCTAGGCTGGTATTAACTAACATATATTCAGATGAAAAGCATCTTTAAATATAGTTTTAGTACTGTGTTCTTTGAGTAATAAATAAGGGGGACTGTTAATGCTGGCCAAAATAATTGTGCATGCAACATTTTGAGCAGAAATAATTGTATATCTTTAAAGACATTTTTCTCTGCTGGAATTTCTGTCTTGAAATTACTACCAGCCTTTAGTGTAGAGTAATAGTGATAATGCTTAGGAAATAAATGGAAGATATGGGTTGCATTTCTAACATAAGATTTGTCTAAGCTTGTGTCAGGATTTCCAGGTTGCTAATACTGTAAGTAAAAGTGATAGGAATATACAGAAAAATTGTAGAAATTGTCACTGAATACAGTACTGGATATCTTTACAGAGTTAGTTCACTGTCCTATTTTCTCCTTTCACTTTAAATACTTATTTTTTTCCAATTATATGATTAGGTAATTCATTGTAAGGCTTGCAGATCCGTGATACTCATCAATATGGGGAAGTTAGTTTACTCATGGAAATCAGAGTGCTTATCTCTTGATTGTAAAAGGCCTGTGTCAGGTTTTGACTGAGTAGTCCTTCACTATGCAAATGTTCCATACTAAAATTAGTTTCTTGGGAAATGTATTTAATGGTGCCAAAACAGATACCTGGATTTGAAGCTATATGGAATTTCAGTGTAAAATACGTGATGAAGATTACTTCTCATTTGCTCTATTAGCATAAACCTCTATCGCTTTATGAATGAAATTATAGTTCATTGCAACAACGATCAGCAGTGTTAATTTTAATGAAATGAATAGCAGAGCATTATAGCCTGTAAATATCTTTCTCTCTTAAACGTGTTGCTTTTAGCACATTATATTACATTACCATTACTCTAAATTTTGGATATCTTACTGATTTCTTGATGTGGAAATAGCTTAAACTCCACAGTTGGAAATCAGGCTGATAGCTTAATAGTTTCAATTAGGGGTTTAAAAAAAAGGGCTCACCATATACTGTAGCAAGCAACCTTAGATTAAAAATGATATTGGGTAAGGTAGAATCGTGAGATGTTCTTAATGATGAGTATGTCTGTTAGCAATTCTTTGTAGCTGCTTCCTAACTGCACATAGTTTGTTTCTTATTCTGCGCTAAGTCTCACATTTGTGGGTGGTCCTTGGTGATCTCTGAACTTGGTTGTTTTCTTGCAGGCATTTAGAATGTCTGCAAGAATACAACCAAACTCAGAGAGCACCAAGGACCTCTCATATCAACATGAGCTACAAATATCCTTCATTGGTATTATAATTGGTTTTGACATAGTGCTACAGGTGGTTGTGTGCACTCTATTGCATATATTAGCACTGGCTCTCTGTATTTGTGAGAACTTCAAAAAGTCTTAAATTTCACCTTGAACTAAAGGAGCCATTAATTAGATCCTTCGAATTTAAACAGCTGCATCAATAATCAATATTGTTGAGAGTAGTAGATTCTTAGATCTCTGACTTTGGAAGAAATTCATGCTTAGACAGGAATGGATCTAATAACCAGTTTGGGTTTGGCATACACTGGGTGGAAAAATTGGATGTTTTACTCCTGGATGACCTCCTGAGATCTATATGGAAAGAATGCTAGTTATTTGATTCTTCTGGACTTTTCAATGCTAATTGAAACCACAGGACTTGATGTCTATGGAGATACTCAATCATCCAGATTACCATTGTCCCAATGGTGCTTTTCCAAAAGGGAAGTGGACTTTCTTGGTTTTTTTCCTTGAAAATATTTTACTTTTTATCTTCTTCAGAACTAAAGAAACTTCTTGGATAAAAAGCTAAATGTTTTCAAGGAAAAAACCCCAAGAATGCCCAGTTGCCTTTTGGAAAAGCACTTTTGGTACACAGGACTTGATATTGTATCACATCTGTCTGGATTTAAGATATTAAGGTGATGTCAGTCTTTGATAGTTGGTGCTAAAAAGTAATGCTAAATAATTATATTACAGTGTAATGACTGCAACAGCCATTACATAGGACAAACAGGCAGAAAACTGGCAGAACACATCCATGAACACCAACTAGCAATCAGAAGACATGTTGAAAACTCTAATTTCACAACCTATGAACAGACTTAACCATAGCTTCAATTGGGAAACTGACCATACTAGACCAAGCCAAATCCAAATCCAAAGTGCCAGGCTTCTAGGGAATTTCTAGAAGCCTGGCACTCTGACAAATTAGCCGTCAATAGACACATAGATATAAGCAAAAGAGATAAAAAGGGAAGAAAAAGACCAAAACACCTTCCCGCCAGAAGTCAGCACCTAAAGGAGCATAGATTAACTCCAAAATTAACATCAGACCAACCATCAAGTAAACAATACCCCAATCAAGAAACTGCCAAAGAAGCCAAGATTACAAACCGCCCAACCAAAGAACATCTACCCTCCCTCACCAACATTGACAGAGCAAGTCACTAGAATATAAACCAGAGAGCAAAACCCACTCCTGACTAGCACTTCCCTAGTTTGTGTGGTGAAATTAGAGCTTATGAATCTACTGTTTAACCTTACATTGTGTTTTGCTGTCATTAAAGACAATAGTTCTTAAGCGTTACCCACAAGCTAATTGGAGGAAGTGTTTGATGTTAACTGCACAAAGTTGTTACACAGATTGTGCCTCACTAATCATGTATGGTTGCTCAGACCAGAAGACCTTTATGTTTCAAAGGATGTCTTTTTAATTAAAGTGAGTGACATGATGTTCTATCTTCAGACAATAAGATACAAATGAAATGATTTCCCCAAGGTTTTTTTTCTACCTAGCAGATGAAATGAATTGACTATCCATACCTCTGCTCTTGATTAAGTGTAATGCAGTTTGCAACCAAAAGATGATTAAGAATTTGTACAAAGGTAGTCATTTTTCATCAGTGTTATTTAAGATAAGGCATGTTTTCCAATTCAGTTATTTCCTAGAAAATAGTTGTATAATTATTAGCACAATCCAAAAATAGTCCCCATATCATTATGAGCATAAAACAGCTATTATACCATTAGCAAAGCTGAATAGAGGGAAAACTAGCTCCACACATTTAAGTCCATGAACTCTAAAATGAGTATTTTTGCAAACTGGCTCAAGTTTTTATATTCATGCAGTAATGAAATAAAGGAAGGTGAGTTCGGAATTCTTTAGAATGGTATTTTATAGATTAACCATGCCAGCTCATCCTTGATCACATTCAGTTGGTTCCACTTATGGGAATTGCTACAAAAATTAGAAAGTCTCCCATGGTTGGTTTAGCATGGCTACCATGACCTACTTATACTTACCAATTAACATAGGAAGATGTTTGGAGTAGCCATAACAAATGACAAAGAAGCCAGTACGTGTGTACCTTCCGCAGGAGAAATGGAACCAACCATCCTTGTCCATTATTGAAAAGTCAGAAATAGGGGGGGAAATGACGCCTGAATTGTACCACAAGTAATTTGTAGGAAACATCTGAAACACTGGCATGCACACTGCATGACAAAAGCATTTGTCATGCAACAAAAGATGATGATGATGCCAAAATGACAACTTAGTGTCATTACACACCCATTCTCATTCACCCTTCCACCCTCCCCTTGACTTTCCCTGCAGTCAAAGCTGCATGGAATACCGCTCAAATTGAGTACATCTTAACCTTTCATCTAAGCTACAGATGGTCCTCAACCTATGACCCTGATTGAGACCATAATTACAACCATACATTTTTGTGGTCATAAGTTGAAGCATTGTGTGAACAGATTCGAAGTTATGACCAGTATTTACTATGGTTGTTAAATGAATGCTGCAGTCATTAAGATAGTCCATATTCCCCAATGGCCATTTTTTGCTGGAAACTGGAAGGTAACACCAAAAATTGGCAAAAATGTTGCAAATTGCAATCCTATGACTGTGGGATACTGCAAATGGCCATAAAGGTGAGCCAGCTGCCAAGGACCCAAAATATGATCACATGATTGTGGGGCCATCAAAACTATGAAAATAGTAATTAGCTTTGGGAAGGTCCATCCTAACGTTGAACGATTATAAATCAAGGACTACCTGTAAATCACTTGAATGTGCCTCTGAACGTAATATTTCCAGAGCCAAACTGATAAGAAAATTTGTATTTTTCAAGTGGAAGAATTTGAGGGATTAATATGTTGCCAGGAATGTGAAGTGACACCTCTCAAATAACACTGGAATAGAGATTATTCATAGTAAAGCATATAGTGTGTGAGTACAGATGAGCTTTCACAGTGTATCTTTAGAATTTCTGAAATGAATCTAACAACCGTTTCTTAGCCAACTGTCTGTCTACCAAGATTTTATTTATCCTGCTTGATAGCAGTTCTCCAGTAGTGTCAAGTTATAGTATGGAAACAAGTACAATATTCTTTTGTCTAGATAGAGAAAATGTATTTGCCCTCCTTCATGATTTGCAGACAAAAGGAAACAGATGCCAGGGCTGAAATTTATGGATGTCTAGTGTTGGCTCAAAGTGCAACAAATATGAAGTTTCTGGAGACAAAATTTTAAGAAATGCATTTGGGTGTTTTTACCCTGAGATAAGTTGTTTCGTACTGTTAAAAGGAATGTCCTTCTGGGTTTGGCTCCCAGTGGGGAAGAAGACACTGGAGACGTGGGGGCTGCTTGGAAAGATGGTTTAATGGTGGACAGGACCACATGGCTGGACTCCTGAACAGAAAAGGTGCTTACATGCTTCAATGTTGATGGACAGGAAGAGAAGGGCTGAGCAAGGGGCTTGCAGGGCTTTTTATCAACTGTTTGGCCCCACCTATCTGTTTCCTGTTCCTGTGTAAGAACTGTACTCTGGTTGCCAGGCTCCCATGGGCTGAGTCCAGGTTCGGTAAAGCCAGTCCTACCTTAATCCCATGACTCTGGAGCTGAAGAGGAGAACTCTTTATTATGTAAAGTGGACTAGCCCTGGCCTTAATGGCCCATTGACAAAGGGGGTGGGGGCAGGAGACTGCAGGAAACAAAACATGTTTCTTCATTTTCACATCTAGGGAAATATAATATTCTGTCTTTTCAATATTTCCTAGGGTATTTCATTTTTCTGGGAGAGAGATGGGTGATAACTTTCCACAGTACATTTCCAGTTCTTAAAGAATACTTCACTGAGAAGAAGAAAAATGTGTCCTAAAAAACAATTTGTCAAACCAAAAACTTCTCTGACCAATTGTCATTGGTCTTTCCATTGTTCTATGTAGTCTTCCCCCACTGTGCTTTCTTCTGCATTGATATGGATCTGTGGAAACTTGAAAGCACCGTTTTTGGTTTTATGATATTCATGGGCATGTGATATTGGGAAGCATTGTGGAATAGTCTAGCTCTGAGTAGCCAGAACTTGGTTTGAGAACTTCTTCCATATATGTTACCTGTTGAAGAACGCACTCTTAGCCCCACCTTTTGGGACTGTCTGAAAGATGCTTTTCAAAAGGCAACTGGACTGTTTTTTTTCCTTGAGGAAGAAGAACAAGAAACTTCATGAGTTGTGATTTGGGGGTGGGTGGGGGTGGGGATGAAAGGATAGGTTCTGACCAGATGGTGGGGGTGGGGTGAGATGGAAGGATTGTGCTTCTTTGCAGTCACCTATTGCAGAGTTGTGCCTTCCTACAGGCAGATTTTACTAGTGTTTCATGTACTGCAACTTGCATTATATCATTTATTCAGTTTACTCTGATAAAGACTTTATCAGCCTTTCTTAATATCATTAAGTGCTAAGTAGCATTACAGGATTTTATCTGATGCAGAATTCATTTACCGTAGCTATTGTGAAATACAAGCATCTAATAGAACGGAATATGTGTAGTTCTGAGTTGAACCTTGCAAGATCCTCGCAAGGTACTCTCTGAGCTTTGCTGTTTGCTTACAGACTTGCCATTAACTCATTGTGTAACATTGTCAATGAGTAAGTGTGGGGTTTGCTCACCTTTTTTCAACCTAGTAGCTTGTTCTGCCAGTGTTGGTGGAGATTTGATTTTCTTGATAGTTCCTTGATTAGGTTATTGTTTTCTGCTTGATAGTTTGTCTTTCTTAATCCCTGCTTATCTAGGTGTTGATTGCTGGAGAAGATACATTCTGGTCTTTTTGTTTCCTTCTTAATTTTTTAATTCTCTTTTTAAAATGGGATGAAAATGTGGTTTATCTCTATGTTATCTATTGATGGCTGATTTTTGCAAGCAAGCAATCAAGCTCAGACAGCATCAAGAATTCAACAAGAATTGTTGTTGTTCAACAAGAATTGTTCAACAAGAATTCAACAATAGAAGTATCTAGAGAGTGTTTTTTCTGACCTCATACTCAGAACTGAGACTTATAAAACCACAGAGAATGATGTTTAAAGTTAGTTTAGGCACATTTTCTTAATCAGTAACAGGGATACTTAATCAATTGATTAATTTAAAGAGTGGTGTCATGATTAGCATAATCTTAAAATAAACAATAATATTGTAAGAATGTTCAATAATATGATCATCTCCACGTAATTTTATTTTATCTAGATATATATTTGTGCTGAGGTTATGATTTTAACACCCCTTCCCGATGTGCATTCTCTTGTTGTTCCATTAATAAAAATCATTGGGAAATTATTGATCAATAATTTCTCTGAGCTGCATTTTTTAGTAGGACACTGTTATATCGACCTGGGATAAATCAATTTAATTGTGGAACAAATTATATAATAATATTCAGTTGCTATAATCTAGTTAAAACAAAAAAGGTTTTCCCTTATTTTTCAGGGGTTTGCATACTTAGTTTTCTATTATTTTTTTTCTGTATTTTAAACTATATTGTCCTTTAAACATGTCTATTGTTGAAGTAGGGTAACGTCCAATCAAAACAGATCAACTTGGATTTAATGCACCTTCTTAAATCTCTTATACTGAAATCATTAGAACTTAATGTTTAACATTGATTAAAAATAATGACTTAGTAGACAATAGCAGATACTAATTAAGTATTAAAAGGAGCCTATGTAGAGATATAAATTATGCAGTAGAAATGTTATCTACACTCTTTAAGGATAGCTAAATAATTACAACTTGTTATCTGATTAGTAGAAAAAACATTGCTTTCCCCCCCCTTTGTATTATTACTTGTATATACTGAAACAGTTTCTCCCAACCTGGAAGATTTCCAAAGGTATGGATTTCTACTTTTAGACATTCTCAGTTTTTTCTTAAAAAATTGAGAGCTAAGCCCCACATATTTGAAAAGTCCAAGGTGGTATTTGAACTGTATGACTAAATATATCAACATGATCTTCTGAGACCATTTCAAAGCACCAGATACTGGCAATCATTTTTCTCTTTCCAGATTTCATACACATGGCCCTATAAATATAAATTCAATTTAAATATATATTTGTAGGGCTAGGTATATGGAATTCTCTGTCATACCTAGGTTTTTGTAGTTTGCTTCATGTTATGCCAATAATATTTGCACCGTGAAGTAAATCAATACATATTCCATATGTGTCTATGACATAGTGGTCATATTGTAGAAATTGTTATCAAAATAATGTTTGCCCTACATTTCTTTGATAGAAATGTCTTCTGTACTTCCTTCCATAATGGTTGGGGATGAGCACAGTGAAGTTGGTTGATTGATTAATAACAGATCCCATCTAGCCCCACTCCCACTCCACCTCCACCCTCCTCCATGTGTTTTTGATTTTAATATTTGTTTTTAATTTTTTATGTTTTAGATTTTATGTAACTGTAAGCTGCTCTGGTATGGTATGGTGACATGGGTGCCAATAAATTTTATAAATAATAATGCTAATAGTGGATCACCTTATCAGTGTCTGCAGCAAACTCTCACGAAATGATTATATGCAACATCATAATTTTTCGGGGACTGGTGCCTGGCACGGACCCACCCCTGGTAATCTCCCCAGGTGCCATGTGGTGAGATGGGTAGAGGGCTAATCCTATCATGTCTTGAGGGCGGTGTCTTAATCCCATCACCCTGGAGCTGAAAGGGTGGTGGTGGTGTCAGGGAGCTGCTTTGTCTTTAAAAACTTGTTTTTCCTTTTCTCATCCAGGGAAACATTCTGCCTTTTTAATATTTCCTAGAATATTTCATTTTTTTTGGAGAGGGGGTGGGTGCTAACTTCTTACAATATATTGGAAGCTTTTCAATGTATTGACTATGACTGGGGTCAACGTTCTTTTTGGATACAAAAGATCATTCCTGACTTAATTTTTGGGGGGGGGGGGGGGAATCTACCAGTAGTTTTGGCTTCATCTTTGCCTTTGATTAATGAGAAGTCTTCCAGGGATATTTTTGCTGCTTAGTAATGAAATCTGATCTCAACTCTAATTTTTTTCCCGTATCCCCAAGCCTGTGCATCCAATTTATATTCTTTTTCAACCTGGGACTACACATTTATGTAAATGAATGGTTCATTACACTCAAATTGGAAACCCCTGCTTATATAATTTACTCTTCTGTTCAGATATTATTATTATTGCATAAAAGACTAAAACCAACTTCTGTACATGTGTTTTATTTAAACAAAATCCTATATACAACTATAATATGTTATTTGCAGGGTTACAATACCTAGTTACAATATACTGTATCTCTCAGTTTTATTAAACATTACTGGAGCTTAAAGGATTCATCTTGGTTAGAAAGAAGTTCTGAAATTCAATTAAGTCCTCATACTTAGTTCAATCACTCATTTCTTGACTGTGTCCTTAAAGTGCTTTTTTTAATGAAATGTCTGTAACAACTGTTAAAGTCATTTGTTATTCTTTAAAGTACTACAACATTCTCCTGTAGTTGCAAAGAATACACATAGCTTTCTCCTCTAAAATGTTTCAATGTAAATGAGTATCCAGAGGCGTTTAACAAATTTTCAGACCTCTCAGCTCAGAGGTTTCTTCCACAATTAAAATATCACCGGATATGTCAGCTGTTTGTGATTTGGGGCTTAGGTATGAGTGACATAGCATTTTCATTAAAATCCATGGTGATTAATTCAGTTGCAGGAGATTGTGAGATTCAATTACTGAAAAGCTGAAAAAGCAGAGAGAGGGGGGGGGGGGGATTTGTTACATAATAAATATTTGAAGGTTTTTTTTTTTCATTGCCAACTCTTGGATTTTGCAGAACCAAAGACTCACCTATTCTGGACAAATGGAGACCTTTGAGAATTCTCATCAGGAGAGTAAAGACAGGTGATACCTTTTGCTTGCTTTCTTCATTTCATTAGAATGCATCTTAACATGGACATAGGGGTACAATCTATATTTACAGGTAGTCCTCAACTTATAACAGTTCATTTGCTGACCATGTGAGGTTACAACAGCAATGAAAAAAAGTGCTCTTAGGGCTGTTTTTTCAAACTTACAACCAAACCTTTTGGGGACCTTCTGACAAGCAAAGTCTATGGAGAAGTCAGATTCACAACAACCTTGTTACTAACTTAGCAACTGCAGTGATTCACTTAACAACTGTAGCAAGTGTTGTGGCCCGCCAACGGCCAGCAGAGTTGGCAGCAGATTTGGACAGTGAGGAGGTTGGGGAGAAAGATGGAGTCTGGGGAAAGCTCTGATGAGGGCTCTGCATCAGAGGCAGAGATGGGGCCGGGGGCCGTCTGGCAGTTATCAGCTGCCTTTAGAGTTAAAAATTGAAGATGGGCATTGGTGATCATAGTTTCAGAGGGAAACAGAAAAAAGAACCCTAACTCTTATGGTGTTAATACAAAATGCAATTCTTTTTTTTTAACTTTGCAGTGCCCCTCCTGGATTTCCCCCGTTGTAGGCTATTATATCATACATTCTGTGTGCAGTTACACAATGTATGTATATATTTATTTATTTCCATTTATATGATCACTCATCTCATCTGTGCAACTCTGGGCCAATGCTTCAAGTGACATCATCTTTGTCTGTGGTTTTGGTGTCCGTAAAATCCATGCATTTCTAATTAGCGGGAATTTATATTGAACAAATTAACCACATTCATATATCATGTTAAGTCAGACTGATATGTCAATTCATTGTGGGTTGGTTTAAGTTTCCTAGTTAGGTTAGGGTAAATGCAGCATGTGATTTCCAAATGGAGAATACCCATTTCCTGAGCAAGACAACACAGCCTTAAAAATCAGATTGGAATGTAGAACTAAGAATGACAACTGTTTGCTAAGCAGTTGAATTAATGCTCTATATATTAAACCATTCTTATGGCTTACCATCCACATGCTTTAGTGACTGTGCTGGATCAATTTAGAAGACTTTCATATGTTGGCTTGTCAATAATATGAAAACAAAAAATTAAAAGAGCAGTAATACAGAAGAATCAGCAGGAGTGGTGTGATGGCCTAGAGGTGGAGCTCTCACCTCACAATCAGGAGGCTGTGAGTTCAATCCTAGGTAGAGGTATATATTTCTTTCTCTGGGCACACCTTGCTGAACTAAACTCCCCATTGGCAATAGGAAGGGCATCCGGCCATTAAAAAGCTCTGCTTGCTCCATTCAGTTGACCAGACTCCAACCTGCAAGGGATTATGGGGTTGTTAAATGAAGATGAATACAGAAGAATCAGCAATGATAAATGGAGCACAACCCTAAATGCATGCTGAAGTACCAATGCTGATTATCTAATATTATGAATGAGAGTCTAACACAGGCAATATCAGTTATAGCCACATATATACCTCCGTGCATATTGCCTCCAAAGAATGTAGTGGTTCTCAACCTTCCCAATGCCGCGGCCCTTTAATACAGTTCCTCATGTTGTGGTGACCCCCAACCATAAAATTGGTGTCGCGGTTCCTAAGACCATCGAAAAGATGTGTTTTCCGATGGTCTTAAGCGACCCCTGTGAAAGGGTCGTTTGACCCCTTTGGGGGTCACGACCCACAGGTGGAGAACCGCTGATGTAAAGCCTCACAATATTATTTAAATTTGTAGAGGGTTGGAGAGAAGAAAATGGTGCAGATTTAAAATATGTTAACCAATGATGCCATCTTAGAGACAATGTTTTCTAAGTCCATGTAAATTACATCTTTTGGTAGACTGTCTAAGGACAATACAACCAACTGTGGGAAACAGACAAATAACAGTCAGACTCGCGAAACCGATAGGCCCTCCAAGCGGCTTCGAAGGAAAAGGAAGCTGCTTTTAGATTCTGAAGAAGAAGAAGAAAATGGAGACGAGGAGGAGGTAATTAAATGTAATTTCTTTAATTGAAAGAGTAGCCAGAAGGCTGAAATGAATCTTGTAGTGATAAGAATTTACCACGTAAAATTAATTAATCCTTTTACATTTAAGTAATGTTTTTAGAAATATTACTTATTGGGTCAAACCAAACCAAACCATACACATTGTATACATACAAATCTGATAACATTGTGATTTTACATTAAAACAAAGGAGGGAAAAGAAGATTATGAGACACATTGTATACATATAAATCTGATAACATTGTGATTTTGCATTAATGCAAAGAGAAAAAAGATTATGAGACACATTGTATACATATAAATCTGATAACATTGTGATTTTGCATTAAAACAAAGAGAAAAAAGATTATTAGATACATTGTATACATATAAATCTGATAACATTGTGATTTTATATTAAAATAAAAGGGGAAAAATAAGCCTATTGGAAATCTTGATGCTTTGCCCTTTTATCAGAAAAAATATATATTACAGAATCAGATTTTGAAAAGTAACACATACCACCATTTCACTACTGGAAATTAGAAATTAGTTGACATGTTGAAATTTAGCCATCTGAGAACAGTACTGCATTAGAAAATTTAAAACTGTTATTTTGCTGTAAATGGTAGATAATGTATTCAGTACATTTAGTTTATTTGTTTCGTTTATATTCAATATTTCTGCTGGTAGTTTAAAATACTGAGCAAAAAATAAACATTGCAAAAGAGTGAAAATGACGTTCAATGATATATGAAAAATGTCAGTGTATTTTCATCTCGTTTGTATTATCTAGGAAAAGAATAAATTGAATCCGAAAAATCGCAAGAATACAAAATCAACGAAGCAAGGTAAGGTTGCAAAACTGATCTTTAACCATTCCATGGCAAAATGCTGCTATAAATTGAAATAAATTGAGTACTTGGCAACCTCTGTAATAATACCCAAAGTACTAATGTTACAAAGAGCATTCCATCAATTTTACACTTATCTTTATAGTCTGTGAAACGTATTACTTGTAATCCTTGATTTACAACCATTCATTTAGTGGCCATTTGAAGTTACAACATTGGAAAAAGCGACTTATGACCATTTTTCACATGTATGACCATTGCACATTGCAGCAGCGTCCCCATGGTCATGTAATCAAAGTTCAGACCCTTGGCAAATGACGCATATTTATGACAGTTGATCCCCTTTTGCAACCTTCTGACAAGCAAAGTCAGTGGGGAAGGCAAATTCACTTAACAACCATGGTAATAACTGCAGTAATTTACTTAAGAACTGTGGTCCAAAAGGTCCTAAATTGGGACAAAATGCACTTAACAACTAGCTTGCTTAACAATGGAAATGTTGGATTCAATTGTGGTCATAAGTTGAGGACTACCTATATTAGAAGGGCTACAATATTAGAACGTTTCCCTTTATGTCATCTGGCCACAGTCTCTTCTGTGAACAGCAAGCTATATATTCCCCCTCCCCTCCAAATTGCCAAAATTGTTTATTTATGCTCTCAGACCAATAAAAAAAACAAGTGCAAAATTTGAAATGCAAACCCCCCCCCCCAACCTGATGGAAGAGGCTATCAGCTGACTTCTGCAAGCCATAGTTATTGCTAGAAACTTGACAGACTTTACTATATTTGTCCAAGTTAAATCTTGCAGAAGGAAGGTTGTGAATTTGTAATTTAATTCTGAGTAAATATATAATACGAGTTTGTGTTGAGAAGATTCAAGAAACCCCTAAAAAGAAGGGATGATCATGGCATTAGAACTGTGATTTTTGAAATCTCCTATCCATCTATTGTGGCAAGAAGGTGAAGTCCATCCAATCATATATTCACGTGATGAGTAGAATTATTATATTTATTAGGGGACACACACACACACACACATACACACACACACTAAAGGTTTCCCTCACGCTGTCTGAAGACGTCTCTGTGGTCATGTGGCTGGCATGACTAAACACCGATGGCGCATGGAACGCTGTTACCTTCCCACAAAAGCTCTAACTGCTCTATTCCTTTTTAATCACAATGTTGCACACAATTGCGTAAGTACATTATGACAAGGGTGCTATCGCTTGTCCCACGTGACTCTCTCCACGGAGCTCTGTGGCTCCATACTCTTGTCTCCCAGAAGCAATTCTTATTTTCATTCTATCTTTGATTTCTCAGCTGTTCCTGCAAAGAAGAACGTTTGGAACTGGATGACATACTTAGAAGAAGAACGAATGCCAGCTGCTCCCTTGAAGCTTTTCAAAGAGGTTTGCAATCTCCTAGGTGTGGGTGATTATTGAATGCAGGTAGTCCTCGACTTACAACCATTCATTTAGTGACTGTTCGAAGTTACAACAGCACTGAAAAAGTGACGTGGCTGTTTTCATCCTTAAAACCATTGCGGCATCTCCTGTAATGACGTGATCGAAATGGAGCCGCTTGGCAATTGGCTCACATTGATGACGGTTGCAGTGTCCCAGGGTCATGCGATCACCATTTGTGACCCTCTGACAAGCAAAGTCAATGGGGAAGCCAGATTTAATTAATCTGTATTGCTAACTTTAGATCTACAGTGCTTCACTTAACAGCTGCGACTAGAAAGGTTGTAAAATGGAGCAAAACTCACTTTGCAACTCTCTTGCTTAGCAACCGAAATGTTGGGCTCAACTGTGGCTGTAGGTCAAGGACTGCCTGCATGTGTGTCTTGGCATTTGCCCTCGAACAAGAATTTTTTGTGGGTGGGAAACTAAAGAACCAGGCCCTGTAATGAGATGGAATGTGTTAAGGCTATTGAAATCTTACACATCTGTTCCCTTAAAGAGCTCTTTTATTGGAAGCAATAAGACCAAAGTGGCTTCTTCAATGCTGCAGAGAGACATGCCTAGGTCCATCATAGTTCTAAGAAACCTACAGAGCAGAGGTGGATTGCTCCTAGTTCAGCCTGGATTGGGCGAACTGGTAGTAGCGGCAGCGGGAGACTCTGCCCACCCGCCTGGACGCTTCTGTGCATGCGCAGAGGCGTCATGCGTGTGTGCAAGTGTGCGTACAAGCGCGCCCGAACCGATAGTAAAAAAAATTGGCAACCCACCTCTGCTACAGAGGCCCAAAACACCCTCATCTTTATTTAGTTTATTAATTAAACATGAAACTCAGCCATCTGAACATTTAAAAATGCATTACAAATACCATGGACTGGTGCTAATGGTTGATACTGTTTGCTGCCAGCATCCTAGGTATTAACCAAGTACCTTCTTAAAATATAAGATGTTCCGAGTAGCGCAGTTTTTTGCAGTTCAGCTGGTGTTATTGCAGGAAGCTGCAATTTATTGATGTATCTTGTAGAATTCTTGGACGTGGTGCCAAGTGCCCCAATGACAATGGGTGTCACTGTTACATGCTTCATCCATAGCCGTGTAGTTTCGATGGCCAGGTTGCGATATTTCATTATTTTTTCTAATTCTTTTTCTTTGACTCTGGCATTTCCAGGAACAGCGATTATTATTGTTATTGTTATTATTGCATTTCACGCTGGTTTTGCATCTCCAAATGTTGATGTGGAGAAGAGAATTCCTTCACCACCTTCTTCATTCTCTCTTCTTCTCTTGCACAACTGCCTGTAGAAGAGAGATACTAGTTTTCTCATGGCATCCAAGCAGGGAAACACATCTCAGCACTCCTTACCAGTGTTTGCACCATAAAGATTTATTAAATCTCCACACTGCATTTACTCTGAGTTCAGTAGAGAGAAGTTGCAACTAGGGACAAGGTTTCTTGTTGGGAAGAAATTGGGGGGAGGGGGGCATCAGAAAGAATGGACAAGACAAACCTCTGTCAGTTTTTGCCTGGAAAGGGATGCAGTGCGAGTTGGTGTGTGTGTGTGCTTTATTGTGCATCTTGCTTGTTAAAAGGATAATATGTGAATTAACCATTGTAAGCAGTTTAATCTTCACATTTAATTTTACCCACAACCCCTGTTTTAATTTGTGTCTATGAAATTGCTCGACACCAGTATCATATCTCAGCCAGCAACTGTGTAAAGCTAGTTTTCAGCTTTGGTAATTAGCATAGTGCTGACATTAATTGGTCCTTGACTTTTAGCATGTTGTAGATTATCTTATTAAAAAGTAATCATTACAAGTGAGGGTACAAGTAGCAGCCAATTGCCATATCTAACAACATGCACAAAACCAAATCACAGAAAATGTGAACATAGCTTCCTTCCCGTCCATGCTAAATTATTTCCATTTCTTCAAATAAAATGGAGATAATAGCAAACACAGCATTGGGAAGATGCTTGATTTGAACCATATTTCACAGATGGAATAGGGTTAGGGTTAGGGTTAGGGTTCCTCAACCTCCTCCCTGTCTGAATCTGCTGCCAGCTCCGCTGTCTGCTGGGGGGTCACAACACCTGCTTCTTTTTTTAAAATTATTATTATTTATTTTATTGGATTTCTAGACCGCCCCCTCTCCCCGAGTGTTTTCTTCCATACACTGACCTGGCAACAAGGAGCTTCTTAAGTCTACAATAATATTTTATTTCTTTCTACCATAGTCTCAGTCCTTTCCACAAAACAAAAATGGATTTAAAGTTGGAACGAAGCTTGAAGGACTCGACCCTGAACATCCATCTTTATTTTGTGTTCTTTCTGTTGCGGAGGTACTTGTCTGACTTTTTAAAATAAGAAAGAAAATAACTGGGAGAGAGATGAAAAGCATGTCAATGATCAGTTAATTAATTCTGGCTGAAGTTAATGAAATGCCTACTGGCTTAAGGAACGCTTTTTAAAAACATTTTAATATACTGTCTTGGCAATGTTGATACACATTGGTAAACGAACTGAATATTTTTCACCCTCAAAAAAAATATATTGGTAGCCTGAAAAGATATTGACAGATAAGACCAACAATCTGAACATCATTAATTGGCTTTTTATATAGTTCTTGTAAAGGGTTGCAGTGGCTAAGACACTGAGCTTGTCGATCAGAAGGTCGGCAGTTCAGTGGTTCAAATCCCTAGTGAGCTCCCGTTACTTGTCCCAGCTTCTGCCAACCTAGCAGTTTGTAAAAATGCAAGTAGAAAAATAGGAACCACCTTTGGAGGGAAGGTAACAGCGTTCCATGCACCTTTGGCCTTTAGTCATGCTGCCCACATGCTTGAGTTCTGCTAAGTAAAGGGTGCAAAAACAGTGTCTGTAAACTGTGGCACCACCAATAAATTAATACAATTAATGCATCCACTGCCAAAAGTTAATCGAGTTTTTTTAACACAGGCTTTTGGTGTGTTTTGCAAAAGTGGTAACAATCTTGCCATTGTGGTTGGTTGTAGGTACAGGGATACCGAATGCGATTACATTTTGATGGCTATTCAGAGTTTTACGACTTCTGGGTTAATGCTGATTCAACAGACATCCATCCTGTTGGCTGGTGTGAAAAAACAGGTCACAAGCTGCTCCCTCCTAAAGGTAGAGTGTGTGTATGTGTATGTGTGCATATATTTGTGTTTGTGTCTGTCTGTCTGTCTGTCTGTCTGTCTATCTATCTATCTATCTATCTATCTATCTATCTATCTATCTATCTATCTATCTATCTATCTATCTTCTTATATCTATTTGTCTACCTACCTACCTACCTACCTACCTATCTTTTTAGACATTGTAATCAGAGATGGAACTTTGGGCTGTAGTATTTGGACTACAGAGCCTCTTCTAAATGAATTTTTTCAGGAGAGAAAGTTATTTCTAGGTTGATCATCTTGAGGTGTAACTTAAATCCTTCTCCTTCCCCTCTTCTCCATATTGTGCTGAAGCGAGTGGACACGTCTTCTCTCCCCCCCCCCCAAAAAAAGAACAGTGTATTCCCATTTTCTACAAACAGGGAGCGCTGTTCTTTTTGAACTACAATCTAATCAAGGCTTGTTTCTGAGAAACTTAGTTTAAACTGATAATACTTGAACCAAGTGATAGCTTTAATCAAGAGACTAATCTCCTGTTAAATCACTGAATTGGCTACAAAGGAAAGACGTGAGATTGATCCTTTGCATAATAGCCACAAAATATAGATTTTTCATGAAAGATTAACTACATTTTTCTACTACTATGTGTGTGTCTTAGAATCAGTGTTGACTGCTGGTGATTGCCTGAACCAATTCCTGCAGGTGTTTCGACAAGCTTTTGGAGAATGATTTGCCAATGCCTTCTCCTAGGGTTGTGAGAAAGAGAGAGTGGCCCAAAGTCACTCAGCTGGATTTGTGCTATCATGAAAACCAACGATTAGGATCTTTTTGTTTTGTTCTGAGGACTATATATTTCTAGAATCTAATGAGAAATAAAAACTTGCATGTATTCATGTTATTATTTAAAAAGTAATGCATGTTATTCCATTAAAGTTGAGCATTAGAAATGTTAAATAATTGGAATTTTTTTCAGCGCTACATAATTTAACCAATGAATTCAGTATCTGTTTTGTTTCATATGGACTTTCGAATTTTCAGATTAATGGCTCACAACTATTGTATTTAAAACACAAAAAAAGAATAAAGAAAAAGGAGAAATATTTATAAAAGCCCAGAGACCTTAATTGTTCCACAAGCGTAGCTATCACGTACATTTCAAATGCTTCCCATACTGTTTCTAAATCTGAGAACGAGTCTGGTACGCCCCAGGCTTTTTAAAATTTATTTATCAAAAATCTTTCTTTCTTTCTTTCTTTCTTTCTTTCTTTCTTTCTTTCTTTCTTTCTTTCTTTCTTTCTTTCTTTCTTTCTTTCTTTGTCTAGGTTACAAAGATGGGGAATTTAACTGGGCTTCCTATTTGAAGACCTGCAAATCTCAGGCTGCCCCCAAAAACCTTTTCAAGATCCTAAGCACAGTGAGTAGCAAGGCCAGTTTCTAGTTTATCTGTTTCGGGTCCTTTCTGGAAAAGGTATCAAGGTGCCTTTGGCTAATGCTTACAATTGAAACAAAACTGCTGAGAGAGAGAAAGAGAGAGAGAGAGAGAGAGAGAGAGAGAGAGAGAGAGAGAGAGAGAGAGAGAGAGAGAGAGAGAGAGAGAGAGAGAGAGAAGCAAAAATAAAATGGGAACTATTATCTCTCACGTTATATTTAGAATTCAGAGTTTATTGCCTGCGTTTGTTTGTTTAGAATTCAGAGTTTATTAGGTTTGTGTTTATCTGAGCAGAGGAGTAAATTAGCCAAGCACAGCTGGCACAGAGTAGCTGGCTTTTTATCTCCCGTGTTAACCCTGCTCGCAGAACCTCCGGCATTTTTTCGGTGTGTGAGCTGAAAACATTTATTGATTCATGTTCCTGCTCATCTGGGTATCTTTTTTCTACTTGCACATCCAGTGTTTTTCAGGTATTTTGGTTCCTTTGGATTCAACTCTTGTCAAGTAGCCACATTTGTTCACCCATACGCCAATCCTTTAGGTTTCGGTGAATTAAAAAGATGCTTTTAATTTTGCATTCAGAGGTTCACCGCTTTAGGGAGACTTACGATCAAGGTCGCCCATCTCATGAAACCGATAGTTCAAATGATGACTTCTTAAACAAAGCACAGGTCTCGCAGCCTATTAAGCCAAAATCAAAACACGTCCTGCAGGGGTGGGCTGAAGGGGGTTCGCAGGGGTTCGGGAGAACCTCTAGCTAAGATTCTGTGCAGTTCAGAGAACCCCCAAATCCCACTCCTGGCTGGCCCTGCCCACCCCTCCCATCCCCGCAGCTCCCAGGAGTCCCCACGCGGCCCTTTTGGATGCAGGTGAGTGCAGAGGCTCAGGAAGGGTGAAAAACGGGCCTGCCGGAAGTTCAGGAAGGCTGGAAATAGGACCATTTCTGGCCTCCGGAGCCTAGGGAGGCCATTTTTGCCCTCCCAGAGGCTCGAGGAAAGCCTCCCAAGCCTGGGGAGGGCAAAAGGGCCCCCTCCCTACATGGTGCAGGAGGCTGACTAGGCCACGCCCACCGTGGCCACGCCCACTCAGCAACCGGGCAGAGAACCCCTTGCTAAAAAATTTGAAGCCCATCCCTGAACATGGACTGTTTTGATTTAGAATCTTATGTGGATCCAGCAGTAAGATCAGATTTTCTTCATCTCAGTGCAGACTGAAATACATCTAATGGGAATGTTTCCCCTCCCTGTTTTTCTCCTATCCAATAGCCAGTTACCCCTTCTGGTTTTCGGGTGGGCATGAAGTTAGAGGCAGTGGATAAAAAGAACCCTTCCCTGATGTGCGTGGCAACCATTGCAGACATGTTGGATAATCGACTGCTAGTTCATTTTGACAACTGGGGCGAAAGCTATGATTACTGGTAAGAACAAGAATTTGTTATGTTGGTGAGAGCAATCAGGCATTGCCCAAGAACTACAGAATGTAAAATCGTTTTGAGATAGGGACACCTCTGGAGCCAGTTCTGTGTTCAGTTGCATCCAGCTTTATTCACCATTTGGTTTGTTGGAGTTCTGATTGTAAGCCCCTGGTGAAACATGTGCAGCATTCCATCCAGATAACTATATTTTGGACCACGTAGCTTGTCTACAAATTGTAATGAATAAAGAATTAAAATCTAAATTCAGTTTGGTCTAATGTAGAGATATAAATTCCAACCATATAGCTTACCATGTATGAGCTAAGACAGAAATGTGCAACTAGAAGAGAATATTTCTAGCTCAAAGCTGAACTGTGAGATCCTTGGTGCCTTCTTGGTGCTTTTCTTACAGACATTTCATTACCAAACTAGGTTACATCATCAGCGCCCTGATGCAAGAAAACCACCAAGCCCAAGAGAGCACCATTTACAACTTAAATTGACTCAAGAGTCTGTTTGACCGGTGTTTGGAATAATAAAGGGTTTTAACTTTCTGGAAGTCGGTTTTTCATTTAGACCTTGTTAAAGCTCCCTATATTTCATAAATAAAAAAACCCCATCATTCTCACTCTGGATTACCATTTACGAATCTTGAAGGCTACAAAAGAGCCTTCAAGATTGGCTTGCCCTGTTGCATCCTTGATATTAATGTTCAGCATAGAAACATTAGGCAAAGTTTGCATAGTTGTATTTCATCGTGTATAATATATCTTTGGTGCAGGTGTGATGCAAGTAGTCCATATATTCGACCTGTTGGTTACTGCCAAGAAACTGGAACTCTCTTAACAACACCAGCTGGTACGTTAAAAGCACCTCATTTTCAGTCACTATGGTAGCATCTGCATGGAATTTATCAACTGCAACGGAATTATGTTATGTGTGTATGTTCTATAGATATTTTTTAGAAACTATGCGTCCCAACCAAATTCTTATTCCTTGGAGCAGGGGTGAAATGCTCCCAGTTCGGACCGGTACACCGGAACCAGTAGTAAAAAAAGTGCTACCAGTTCAGGCAAACTGGTATTTCTGACAGACATCATCACGTCTGTTTTCGAGGCTCTGTGCATGCACGGAAGGTCCTGCATATGCTCGGAGGTGGCATGCACACTCACATTTGCAAACAGGTAGTGAAGGTAGGTAGATTTCACCACTGCATTGGAGTGCTAGACAAAATTTGGCTCATGTAAATTGTCTGGGAGCTTCAGCAGAAATTGATTAACAAAAGTATCATACAAGGGGAATGCAGGACCTGAATATTTTCTTCAAAAGGAGCAGGACATTAATAAAAGAGAAAGACTAACTTCTTCCATTAAGTTGATTCAGATTTACTGGCGCAGTTTGGTTACAACCTCAATTGATTCTTACTTTGTTGCTTGCCATATTTCTGTAGATATTCCATCAATTCCTATAGTCATCTGGCTTGGTAATGACTGGAGTACTAATCTCACTTAAACTTCTAGTAAGACTAGAATATTAGAATGAGACTCTTAAATAGGGAATACCTTCCAAGATATCTTGGATACTGCTATTTGATTGTATAGAATTTGGATAGGCTTTTTCCATCTTTGATCTTCTTTCAGTCAGTTACTATCAGTCCATTGGCAGCTTTGAATTTCAAGCTTGAAACCTTCTCTAGAGTTCAGAAAACGTTTGGAATATTTTCCTTGATTTTCCATCTTTCCATCTGTTTCCATCTTTCGTATCTTTACAAACTCTTCTGGTCTCTTCTAACAGCTCTTTGAAATTCTTTCTGTTCCTTCCTAAGATATTTCTCTTTCTTGTCTTTGGTTTTTGACTCTGCTTTTTTTCCCTGTTTCTTGAGCTTTTATTGTTTGATTTCATGCCATTTGTTCTGGTTTCCACTCAGTGAGTTCCTGTGTTTTTTTTATAAAAGTAATTCCCAATGTTTTCCTTGAAAATGTTAACTCCAGATCATGTTGTGGAAGCTAGCTTTCTTCTTCTACTTTAACTTGACTTAGAATTTGCAAATGAGCAGAGTGTGTGATCTGTTCGACAGTCAGCTCCTGACTGTATCTTTGTTATTTTTTTTCCACCTGCTTGTACCAATATTGTAGTCAATTTTGTTTTCTGTATTCTTTTGGTTGTTTGAAAGCTCTTAGCAATGAATAAATCATTGGCTTGGCAGAAGCGGGTGAATTCTCCTGTTTCATTTCTATTTCCCAGGCACATCCTCCAAATATATTTTTCTCCTTACTTTTTCCCAGTTTAGCATTCTGGTTTCCAACTGCAAACAACATATCATAAAAGGGCTGTTGTTGTTATAGGAAAAATAGGAGGAGGGAGAAGTATTATGTATGTTCGGCTCCTTGAGTTACCTATAAAGTAATAAACGCAGGATAAAAATCAAATAAATACCTTGCATGTTCTGTCAATTTCAGACTGAACTTGATTATAAAACCTATCAACAAACTCTTCTTCTGCTTCAGTGGGCGAAGCATAAAGTTGGAAAATAATTGGATCAAAGATTCATTACTATGAAGTCAGTGCGATATGGAAACACTGAGGACACTGTACCCAAACTGTGTCCTTGAGATACCCTTCCTTTTTTGTTTTTCATGCCCTGAGTAGTAAATGATCTTTTTAATGGAAAGTGTCCGATTCCAGTCCATTTCAATTTGCTGATGTCTGAGAGTCAATATTCCATTGACTCATTTCATCTTTCACCGTATTGAACTTTTCCATGTTGATGCTGATTTATTAGTTGGTTGGTGCAATATAAAGGCTATCCAACTCCCTGGGAATCTTACATTTCACATTCCTACTATTTTTTATTTTTTTTTAAAGATAAAACAGTCCCTGCGGATTTATCTTCACTAGTCGTTGCTGACGGTAAGGTGTGGTTCTCATCTCCATTTCAAGGCCATTGAGCCTTGAAATGTTTGAAGATATTTCCATGATCGTGTGGCCATTACGGAGCACTGTTACTTTCCCACTGAAGTGCTACCTATTTATCAACTCACATGTCCATGTCTTTGAACTGCTAGATTGGGAGGAGCTGGAGTGAGGGCGGGAGCTCACTCTGACATGTGGCATGGAGGAGAAAGAGGAGGGGGCCACCAGGCCTGCTTCGCCCTCCGTCTCACCCCCCCACAAAGCCTTTTGGGAACCTCAAAGCCAAACTGGACCGTTGCCTTAAACCTTTGTGTAGCAAAGTGTAGCAAAGACGAAACTAGCTCTCAGTTATCACTAAAATGATCATCTACCACCAGCATCTTGCAGTGTTGTTGTCTAGTTTAAGGGCTTTAATTGGGCAGCTGAGATAAGTGACCTTCACACCTTGGGTGACCTTGCTTGATCATATACTGTTGGCGTACACTCCCCATACTCTTTGCTCATCCTCCCAGAAGGCCCCCATCCCACCTGCCATGGTGAGCATAGAAGAACTTCAAAGGGAATTCTCTTGGAGGTTTTTAATATAATTGCCTTGTAAAAGATCTTTAAAGACTATCCCTAGTTGCAGTGTTTGGTATAGAGCAGTGTTGGCCAACCTTTTCGGCAACGAGTGCCGGTAACTGGAAGAGCAGCTGCTTGGAACACATGCGCACGCTCTACAGTTGATCTTCCAGTTACTGGTACACACATGCACACCCGCCCAGCTGCTCTTCCCGCACAGATACGTGCCAGAAAGCAGGTGACCAGGTGGCTGGCGCTCATGCGCATGCACACCAGCTGGCTGCTTTTCTGGTGTCCTGCATGCATGAAGACCAGGTGGCCGCCATGCTTGAATCCGAAAGAGCAATGGGTGATGGCTCGCGTGCCCAGAGAGATGGCTCTGCGTGCCACTTTCATCACACATGTCATAGGTTCGCCATGACGGATATAGAGAATACCTACTGAAAGACATTATTTAAATGTGAGACATGATAGCAGTGTTCCGATATCTCAGAGGGTGCCACAAAGAAGAGGGAGTCAAACTATTCTCCAAGGCACCTGGGGGCAGGACAAGAAGCAATGGGTGGAAACTAATCAAGGAGAGAAGCAACTTAGAACTAAGGAGAAATTTCCTGACAGTGAGAACAATTAACCTCTGGAACAGCTTGCCTCCAGAAGTTGTGAATGCCCCAACCCTGGAAGTCTTTAAGAAGATGGTAGATAGCCATTTGTCTGAAATGGTATAAGATTCCTGCCCACGCAGGGGGTTGGACTAGAAGACCTACAAGGTCCCTTCCAACTCTGCTATTGTATTGTATTGTATTGTATTGTATTGTAAATCCAGCTCTTTATAGAAAGACAGTGGTGGAAATTCCTTGTCAGTTTCTTAGCATTTGGGATGCTACTTCTGTTATTGCTCATTGATGTATTTCAGAAACCAACAGTTTCATGTGCAACACTAAGATGGCCTCCCCACATCGGAATTGGAATTGATTTACGTTCTTATTTTTCCCTCTTACTCTCTTTTTGCACTCTTATTTCTCTCCCGACAAACCATAATTTATAGCTTTGCTTGTCATTCTGATTTAGGAGGAAATATGAACCATCGGTCTCTGTGGCAGATGCAGTGACAAGCGAATGGTTTGCCAGAAAAAGAGAGACATTGGGGCAAGCATAGGGAGGGAGAAAGCATATTTGAGCGCGAGGTTCGTTTTGTGTAGTTGCAAAGTGGAAGCTTACAATAGTTAAAAGCAAGTGAACAATCGCATAATAAATGTGTTTTTATGACGTTATTTTACTGCTTGAGTTGTTCTGCTCTACAGCCGCAATTCAGCTAAGCCAGGGGTCTGCAAAGTTGGCTCTTTGAAGACCGGTGGACTTCAACTCCTAGAATTCCCCAGCCAGCTATGCTGGCTGGGGAATTCTGGGAGTTGAAGTCCACCGGTCTTCAAAGAGCCAACTTTGCAGACCCCTGAGCTAAGCTAACGCAAGCCACTCATAATGTAGGCATGTGGTCTCAGAAGCTCAGTTGTTATCATATTCAATAATGAATTAGTCTTGCAAAGGTAGGTGTAAACTGAGGATCATCTGAAATCTCTTTACAGAATACAAAGATTTCAAAAGCTTCTCATGGGAGAAATATCTGGAAGAAACTGGTTCTCAGGCAGCACCCGCAAGAGCATTTAAACTGGTTGGTCATGAGTTTTTTTGTTTTGTTTTGTTTTATATTGAACTAGCTGATAACCTGGCGTTGCCTTGGTATTTATTTATCCTAAGCCTGTATTAGGAGACAATTAAATTAGTTACAAATGTTTTCCCCGTGGCCCAGTAATGTTTTATTCATCATGGCCATATATTATTATCCTCAAAGATAATCAAAGTCTTGTTGAAAATGTCCGGACCAAACGTAATTTCTAATGTTGGATTTTTCTCCCTTACCAAAGGGAGCCCCCTTGTGGAGTACTGTGAAGCTTTTACCATGGCAACTCCAATGCGCTGTACAGTAGAAGTTATTTTACAGCAGTACAGAAGAAGCCATTTTAAGGCACAACAGGGTGTATCTTAACAGAACACACACCCCGAGAGGTGTTAGGGGTGTCTTATCTAACTTTCCAGAGATTTAGTCATCTGTGTACCAAGTTTAGTTGAAATTGCTCTAGGCGTTCCAGAGTTATGCTGGAACACACACACACACACACACACAGCCATTTTATAGAGAGAGAGATGAACGGTATCACCGAATGATGTAATTGCGTTTTTGTACTGTCTCCTAAATAACCATAGTCGAGGCACATTTATTTTGATTACGATTGTCATCATTGTTATCAATTTCCCCTATTGCATAAGAAAATATCTAGATAAATTAGACGGCAATCTTGGCCTTTAAATGCCTGTTACTAATGTAACCCACATGCCAGAAGAGAAAGTTGGAAGCATCTGTTTCTGCAATTGAACAAGCTAATTTGTTGTGACATACAAAAAAAAAAGAGAATTGAATCAGTCCAGTTGCATGTAACAGCAAATTGCAGTTAAATTAAAGCAGAAAATAGACATTTTCAACCTTTAAAAAAAATGTGATGAGGAGGTTCTTGCCTTGTCCCATTAATGCCAGGATATGATATAATGAAGTCTTCAAATATGCCCTTTAAGTGATATAGGTATTGTCCTTAGTTGCCTCTGATTCCCTATATAATTTATTTTATAGCGTCCAGCTCATGGATTTCAGACTAACATGAAACTAGAAGCGGTAGACAGAAGAAACCCCATGCTAATTAGAGTGGCAACCATAACTGAAAAGGATGACCATCGTGTCAAGGTATGTAAACAAATAGCAGCACTGAACCTCATAAAAATCTCCTAATTGGAAAATGTAAACTTTTATATTGGTTCTTCAGGTGAAGGTGAACTGCGAAGCCAAAGCCGGTCAGCCAGTTTATTTTGGAGGGAAGGGGGGCTGAGCGCTGGGGGAAAAAATTGAATTTGATTTGGCTTTGTTCTCCAAGAAACTTAAAGCTGGGTTTATTTATGTTGCTGAGCCAGAGGGAGCAATCAAGCAGGGAATTAGTCTGGAATCATTGCGTAGGCACATAAAGGCAAGATCCAACCCACCCACCCCTGAATGCTGTTGAATCTTATCTAGTCCAGCCCAGGTGCAAATTGCCAGTCTGGGAAGATTCCTGTGAAATGGGCATTGAGCAATAAAGTAAGTTACTTGAACTCTTCACATGAGGATCTGGTTTTTCATGCCTGACAATTTCTATGCCATGAGATTCAGTGACTGGGAAAAAAACCTTTTACCATAGAATCTGGAGGCATGGAACTGCACTGATTTAAAGGGTAAATCTCGTAATCTAAAGAACTACTTCTATTCTTTTACTATTATTCATTGATTGATTGTCAAGTTATATATGGATCCTCCAGGTAGACTAGTCTGGAGCCAGCAGAGACAACACTGAGTTAGATGGACCTACAGTATAAAAGGAATCTTCCTGTGTTACATAGTGGTTGGATTCTTCTCCTAATTCAGCTGCCAGAAAACTGGGTTAGCTTCAATTCCAAAAAAAATCATGAGTATAAATGCAAGTTACAGCTAAGCTTGAGCCCAAAAGACCGTTGTTAATGAGTTTTGCTCCATTTTACGACCTTTCTCTCACCCCAGTTGCTAAGTGAATCACTGCAGTTGTTAAGTTAGTAACGGTTATCAAGTTAATCTGATTTCCCCATTGACTTTGCCAATGAGAAGTTTGCAAAAGGTCACTGCGAGCATCATAAATATGAGTCTGTTGCCAAGTGTCTGAATTTTGATCACGTGACCGTGGAGAAGTTGCAACGGCCATAAGTGTGAAAAAACAGTCATAAATTTCTTTTATTCGGTGCCATTGTAACTTCAAACTGTCGCAAAGCAAATAGTTGTACTACCTGTATGAGTCAACTTTGTCTCTTATCCCCTTTCGATCTGCTTTATTAAGGTGCACTTCGATGGTTGGGATCATGCCTTTGACTTTTGGGTTGATGCTGACAGTCCAGATATTCATCCCATGGGCTGGTGTGCCAAAACTGGACATGCCTTGCAACTCCCACCAGGTAAGAGGAGAAATAATAGGAGGGGTTTTTTCCCCCCTTCCCTCCCACCCCCAGATCTTGTAATTTGAAAAAAGACAGAAACAAGAGCCACGGTGGCACAGTGGTTAGAGGGCAGTACTGCAGGCTACTTCTGCTGACTGCCGGCTGCCTGCAATTTGGCAGTTCAAATCTCATCAGACTCAAGGTTAACTCAGCCTTCCATCCTTCCGAGGTGGGTAAAATGAGGACCCAGATGGTTGGGGGCAAGAGGCTGACTCTGTAAACCGCTTAGAGAGGGCTGTAAAAGCACTGTAGAGTGGTATATAAATCTTAAGTGCTATTGATATTGCTACTACTAAACTGGCTTTGTTTTTCCAGGGACTTCCAATGCAGCATCAATGCCAGCAGGACAAGTATGCCCTACTCCTGGTTGTCAGGGATTGGGTCATGTCAGGGGACCGCGATACGGAACCCATTACACGTATGTATTTCCTGAGAGTTACAGGGCAGCTTTCCAGAGGAGTGCATCTCCTGTATTTTAAAAACAGCACACCGCTTCAGTCAACTGTAAATACAAATGCGGGTCTTAGTTCTAAAGTGTTGTGTTGTAGCTCCCTCTTGTGTTTGGCGTCCCTTGACCATCAGGCAAATAACTAGCATGCTAAGAAAAGCAGTATCAACCTCTGTCTGCCTGTTAAGGAGATTCACGTGATTATTTGCTAGCTCTAAACATTCACAGTCCCAAAGTGATCCCCTCATAATTATCCTAGAAGGTGTGGAAAAGCTGGAATGGCTCAAAACAATATCTCATATTTTTCCTTGCTTTCCCCATCTAGCCAAATTTAATAGGGAATTGTTCCTTCCTTTAGAGAAGATATTGTGTGCCACGGATTCTTCTCTGATGAAACTACTACACATCGGAATAATAAGGGCAGAATCTGTATTGCAGATCTCGAAATCTGTAGAGATTCTCAGCCATCCAGGTCAGGGTTGTCCCAAAGGTGCTTTTTTCAGGAGTCAACTGGACTTCCTTGGGGTTTTTTTTCTTTGAAGACGTTTCGCTTCTCATCCTAGAAGCTTCTATATTATATTCCTTCTGCAAGGAATATAAATCCTTCCGTTCCCCACTATCCTGTCAGAGCTGAAGAAGCTTCTTGGATGAGAAGCGAAACGTCTTTTTTTTTTTAAAAAAAAAAGCCACCAAGAAAGTCCAGTTGCCTCCTGAAAAAACAACTTTGGGATTCCAGATCTTGGTTGTGCATGGTGTGTGTGTGTGTGTGTGTGTGTGTGTGTGTGTGTGTGTGTGTGTAGAGAGAGAGAGAGAGCACACCAAGATCTGTGTAGCAATTTTTAAAAAAAGGTCCAGTACAAATTTGGTGGCGCCGATGAGTATATAAATAATAAGAGATCCTGAATCCCATTATTTTCAGCATGGGAAACTTTGCTGATGGCTACGAAGAAGAGAAAGCCAGAATCTACTCTTTTATTCTTCTGCTTCTTTCTTCTCAATTCATTCAAAGCCATTTGTTAAATCGTTCTTCTCTTAACTCTTCCTGCAGGCTGCCTCTAGCTAGACCTTTTGCGGCTCTATATTCCGTGCAAGGTTTTCCTTTTATTTAATGTTGCTCTCAGCTCAGCCAGATTCTCAGCCTTCCTCAGAAGCACTTGTTTTGTTCTCTGCTCACTGGGTCTGAAAACATCCTCCCCCTCTGTAGACTTTCTCATTTAGTAAACAATTCGATTTCCTTCCCAAGCTCCATTTGCCTACCATTATTTTTGCTCTTGCAGGGTTGATGTGTTACAGGCTTGCTTGTTTTAAAAAAAAAAAAAAAAAGGAAAAGAAAAGGAAAAAAAATCTGTTTTTTGCAATGGAAACATTGTTTTGTCGCTTTTGACGTAGGTTAATTGGCTGCCCTTATTCCGAAACCAGTCGCACCCGGGAGAGTTTGTTACAGGATCGCCTTGGTGGAGAAAAATCATCGCCTGGGAGTGGTGCTCCCAAACCCAAGAAATCTGACATTATGGCACAACTTACAGATTTGCAAGAGGATTCTCCGCAGTCCAGGTGAAGCTGTAGATTGCATCCTAAGACCTAGCTTTACCCTGTTTTATTAGGCTTTTACAATACAATAATACAATACAATAGCAGAGTTGGAAGGGACCTTGTAGGTCTTCTAGTCCAACCCCCTGCGTAGGCAGGAACCTTATACCATTTCAGACAAATGGCTATCTAACATCTTCTTAAAGACTTCCAGGGTTGGGGCATTCACAACTTCTGGAGGCAAGCTGTTCCAGAGGTTAATTGTTCTAACTGTCAGGAAATTCCTCTTAGTTCTAAGTTGCTTCTCTCCTTGATTAGTTTCCACCCATTGCTTCTTGTCCTGCCCCCAGGTGCCTTGGAGAATAATTTGACTCCCTCTTCTTTGTGACAACCCCTGAGATATTGGAAGTCTTTTATTTGGACTGACTGCTGCAAAAGAACTGTTGCCATTTTGCTGGCTTTTATTCTCTACTGTCAAGTTTTGTCAAACTTTATGAACTTTTAAGTTTGAGTTGGATTTTTGGGGGGGAGGGGGGTGTTGTAGCACTGTGCTTCTCTGTGCTTCGGTAGGAAGCGTACAATTTATTTATTCATTAGTCACATTTATATACCACCCTATCTCTCTAGTGGGATTCAGGGCGGTGCACAGAAAGAATAAAAGCAATAAAAGCAATATATATAACAACAATATAATAAAATTAAAAATAGATTTTAATAGTGGGACTGTGCTAAAAAATTATAGTTAAAAGTAATTTAAAACATTATACGCAAACTATGTCATTTAAAAGCTATGCCAGGCTGGCCACTTGAAATAGATGTGTTTTTAGTGCCCGGCGGAAGAGGTGATGGTGCGAAGGTCGGGGGGGCAAGTCATTCCAGAGGGCAGGGCCTGCCACAGAGAAGGCTCTTCCCCTGGGGGTCGCCCGCCGGCATTGTCCGGCAGACGGCACCCTGAGGAGGCCCTCTCTGTGGGAACGGACAGGACGAAAGGAGGTATGTGTTAGTCCAGCTGGGTAAATTGAAATGGGGCAAAGCAATGGTTCTTAACCTGTGGTCTGCAGCCCACTGGGGGGGGGCGCAATATCACAGAGGCTTAGAGTAATAGATAGGGTTAAGAAATGTTATGGTTTAAATCTTGAGTTAAGTCTTTGGAGTCCATGGCCACATTTATTTATTTATTTTTATTATTTTTAGGTGACAAATTTAATAAATAAATACATACATCAATACATAAATTCCATACTTTAAGACAGGGGTCCACAATCTTTGCAACTTTAAGTCTGAAGGACTTCAGCTCCCAGAATCCCAAAGTCTGGGAGTTGAAGTCCTTCAGACTTAAAGTTGCAAAGGTTGGGGACCTCTGCTTTAAGATAATTATTTTGAAATTACACACAGTCATGCTAGTTATAATACCCAAATGTTTCCTTTCTCCCCCACCCATCTGAAACCCACTTTTTACAGACAGTTCGTTTTGATCTTCCATCTTCATGTTGTTCAGAAACCTCTCTGCTTTCTCCTTATTAATTCTAAATCCAACCAATGCTCTCAATTCTCTTACTTTTGCCCTTAATACATCTATCCCTTTGAGACAGTCCTTCAGAATTAAAACCAAGTCATTGGTGAAGGCTCTTAGTGTACGCACTTCTTTTTTAACTTTCACCCCAGCAATTCTCTCATTTGTTTTATGTCTTTATTCAAACTTTTACGGCCCAGAATGAATAGCAGTAGTCAAAGTGGCCATGGCCACATTTGAATGGTCCGTGCTAGTGAAGTGTGGTCCGTGGTGAAGAAAAGGTTAAGAACCATTGGTGGAAAGTCTACAGAGTACAAAGTTTGTTGTATAGTGGAATGTTTATTCCAGTATAGTTATATATCCTGACTACACGAGTGCCTCAAAGAACTTAATGAGATGAGACTGACATCTGAGCCAGACCTTATCAGTCTAGCCATGTGCATGGAACTCTCCTGGGTCCTGTTCTCTAGATCGATAGATGGTTTGGAAGTGACAAGTATGGATGGATGTATATAGAATGCATATTTTTCTTATCAGAAAGTCATCCACGCAAGAAGGAGAGAGGTCAGGGAGAAGCAGCGTCCATAGCTTTTCTGAACAGTCTGAGACCAGCCAAGAGAAAGACTGGGCCGAAGGGGAAAGGCCTGCTATTACTAAAATCAAAGCGAAAGGGTAAGCAAAATGTTTCAATCAGTGTCCAACCTATCAAGCAATTTAAGTTTGAAGAAAGTTTGGAAATAGATGGGCGGCAGATTGGAAGGGGACTTTATTTACAAATGCATGGACTCATTCATTCAGTGACACAAAGGCATTCAATGGGTTCATGTCCAAACAGTCTCAAAATGAATTCAAGTTGCTTCCATCAGTTCTGAAGCCTGTAAAAATGGCCATGCCTTTGTGTGCTTGTTTTGGTCAAATGCTGGTTAACATAAGCCGTAACGCAGCTACAGGCCACTATATCCCCTTGTAAGTCTTTGAAGCGCCGTCTTCAGGAAATATTTTAATACAGGTAGTTCTTGACTTACGGCCACAAATGAGGCCAACGTTTCTTTTCAAGACAGTTAAGTGAATTTCCCCTAAGTTTGTAAAAAACTTTCTTGCCACAGTTCTTAAATGAACCACTGCAGTGGTTTAAGTTAGGAACATGGTTGTTAAGTGAATCTGCGTCCCCACTGATTTTGCTGGTTAGAAGGTTGCAAAAATTGAGACCTTTTGGATCCCCCGTAAATACGTGGCAGTTGCTAAGCGCCCAAATTTCGATCATGTGGCTGCAATTGTCATATGGTCTGAAAACTCCCTTTTTTCAGTGGTGTTGTAACTTTGAACAGTCGTTAAATGAACTGTTGTAAGTCGAGGACTATCTGTACTCCCTGGCTAAAAAGTCTCCCTTCCTCCCTGCTTTCCTCCCTCCCTCCCTCCCTCCCTCCCTCCCTCCCTCCCTCTCTCTCTCTCTCTCTCTCTCTTTTAAACAAACTATCATAACTTTCTTGTATTAACACCCAAATTTGATTTTGCAGGATTGGCTGTTCACATAGCTATATAAAGCTCCAGCTAGTGAAGCAAGAGGCCGATGGAGAAAGAGGTTAGTGTTCATGCTATTGAAAATATTGTCAGTTTCTGTGCTGATGGACTGTAAATATTGAATAAGTTCATGGTAACTAGAACCCCATTATTTTGCTCTTTAGTTCACATTTGCCTTGATTCTTCTTCCTTTCTTGAATTGTAAAGGCCACTGTTGTCTCGAACATCTGTCTAACAGGAAGAGCTCTGTTTCTGCCAGCAATCAGTAAAAACAAATTCAGTCCCCAGAAAATTTTGTCTTCCCTGCAAAGGAATTGGGAATTTTTTTAAATGTACTTCTCGAGTACGGAAGCAAAAAAAAGTGGGATCCATAATAAAATGCTGCTGGGTATTCCTAGCTCTTAATGTTTCTTTTAGGGACTCGAATCCAGTTCTAGCATCTTCCAAATGTGTGTGTGTGTGTGTGTGTGTGTGTGTGTGTGTGTGTGTGTGTTTTCGTAGATTTTCACAGGTGTAGGTATGCTGGCATTGCTGGCTTCGGGGATTTTCCTGTGTATAAGGCATAGAAATGTTATTGCAACGTTTCGACAAGATCTCACTTGTCATCATCAGGCACGCTTCTGTCACATATATATATCCAATTCTAGACTTGAGTGAAACACATCCCCTTTTTCCTTTTTTAACCCTTTCCATCTCGTCCCCCTTTGTAATCTCTTCACCTGATCTTAAGTGGGCTTCTGATTGAGATAAGTTACCCAGCCCTAATTGTCAACCCGCATACAAGTGGTCCTCAACTTACAACTAGTTGCTTAATGAACGTTCAAAATTATGAAGGTTTTATGAAACAGGTCAGGTGTGAATCTTTTAAAACAGAGTTCTCCAAACTTTCTGGGTTGGCAGCCTAGAGGAGACGGCAGGCACCTTTACGTGCATGTAAATGGGACTGCAAGTGCACATGCAACTGTAGTGACTGTAGTGGCTGTGCAATGCTAGGGCCTGCACGGTGCTCACAGTGATGCTAGTGTTGTGGTACATCAGCAACCAGCAGAGCTGGCAGCAGATTTGGGCAATGAGGAGGTTGGGGAGGAACCTGGGCCAGTCCTGGAGTCTGAGGAAGGCTTTGATGAGGACTCTGTGTCAGAGGCAGAGAGGGGGACAGGGCCATATGCCAGTTATCAGCTGCCTTCGGAGTCGGACGTCAATGAGGCAGACAAACAGCTGGAGCCTGTTTCCAGTGTGTGTATGCATAGAGTTGCCAGATGAAGGAAACAGCTAAAGAACAGGGGTCGACTTGGGAGTAAGGCCACAGGTGGACAATGAATGGCCCCTCCCAGAGGAAATATAAGAGGAGCGAAAGGGGAGTGGAGTTTGCAGGAGACAATTTAGTTCGCTTAATTCAGGGGTGTCCAAACTTGGGAAGTTTAAGACTTGTGGACTCCAACTCCCAGAATTCTGCATGGCTGGCTGGGGAATTCTGGGAGTTGGAGTCCACAAGTCTTAAACTTCCCAAGTTTGGACACCCCTGGCTTAATTGGTTCGTGACTCTCCCGGACTCCTTGCCAAGTTTTGCAGATCTCGGCCTGGCAGCTCTCCAAGCCAGATGAGGTATGTAACTGTAAATCCTCCCTCGAAAGACTTTGCTGGATGTGAATGAGCAGAATTCACAGTCAACTAATAAAAGGGGGTTTTATATTTATATTTATTCATTTTATACCCCGCCCTTCTCCAAACGGACCCAGGGCGGCGCACAGGAAAATTAAAATACATACAAAACATCATATAAAATTTAAAAAACTAATTCAATAGAACCTGGTGCTAAAACCAGATTAAAATCCCCAAATTTAAAAACTATCTAAAAGTCAGTATAGGGGGCTACGCTAGGCCGGCTAGATGGAACAAATGTGTCTTAAGACACTTGCGGAAGAGGCGGAGGTCAGAGATGGTGCGAAGTTCAGGGGGTAAGTCGTTCCAAAGGTCTGGACCTGCCACAGAGAAGGCTCTTCCCCTGGGTGTCGCCAGTCGGCATTGTCCGGCCGACGGCACCCTGAGGAGGCCCTCTCTGTGGGAGTGTATTGGTCTGAGGGATGTATGGGGCAGGAGGCGGTCTCGCATATAACTAGGCCCCGAGCCATGGAGCGCTTTAAAGATGGTCGTCAGAACCTTGAAGCGCACCCTAAAGACCACAGGAAGCCAGTGCAGCTCGCGCAGGATAGGTGTTATGTGGGAGTGTCTAGGCGCTCCCGTAATCACCCGCGCGGCTGCATTCTGGACTAACTGCAACTTTCGAGTGCACCTCAAGGGAAGCCCCATGTAGAGAGCATTACAGTAGTCGAGTCGAGAGGTCACGAGGGCCTGAGTGACTGTGCGAAGGTCCCCCCGGTCCAGTAAGGGCCGCAATTGGCGCATCAGGCGTACCTGATGGAAAGCCCCCCTGGCCACGGCCGCCACATGGTCCTCCATGGACAGCCGGGAATCCAGGAGGACACCCAAATTGCGCGCCCTCTCCACGGGGGCCGGTGTTTCGCCCCCAATGGTCAGAGTTGGAATAATCTGACTGAACCGGGGTGCCGGAAGCCACAGCCACTCAGTCTTGGACGGGTTGAGCCTGAGTTTGTTACTACTACTGAGTTTTGTCGGGGCAAGGAGTTTGCTTCATGCTCTTGGGAAGCCTCGGTCAGAACAGCTAGTGGGATACGCACGCCTGCATTGACCTGCCACTCCTGCGGCCTGGTGGCCAATAGGCCATGGTCTGGTAGTGGGCTGCGGCCCATAGCTTGTAGCCCCTTGTTTTAAAACACCTGAATAATTTTAAAACTACCGGTAGGAGTGACGCTAAGAGGAGCAAAAGGCCAAGCGACCATCCTTTCCAGTTGCCAGTAGATGTCACCAGAGCTATTTCCAATCATCCTGGGGGGGAAAGGAGGGGGGGGGAGTCCCAGTGTTCAGTTATATTGCCTCCTTTTCATCCGTACAAGGAGGAGGAGAAGCCGAAGCCGGAACCCTAATTAGCCAATATTGTCAATCAAGGAAGGGTTGCTATGCTGGGCTCATCAACGCTTCCTCCTCTCCTTCTCCCTACCTAGAGTCAGGCCCCTGGTTCTTACCGCAGTATGAGACAGCGAAAAACCAAATGATCTCTCATACGTCACGTCGGAGGGAAGGGGCAAGGAGGGGCAGAGGGAGAAAAGACCGAACTGCTTTCCATTTCCTTAGCGTCTCTCCGGTCCTTTCGCCCATGGGGAGCGATGCTAACATGCGGATGGAGCTGCCAGGCTCCCTGACCATGGAGGCTGGTCTCCTGGGAGTCGGCCAGTGCCTGTCATTATCTGGCATGCTGAGCGCTCTTAGCCGGCTGGGAACAGACCCGTAAAAGCTGGAATGGTGCCATTAATTTCCAGCTGAAGATGCAGTCACCCAGCCGCCTCCTCTCTGGTAATAGATTGCTGGCAACTCCCCCGGTGTTAGCATCAGGACATCTCTAACCACCGCCAGAACAGCACAGGGGTCCTGCTCTTTCCCCCCACCCTCTCTTTTTTTGGGGGGTGGTGGGGTGGAGGTGGGGAGAGGGATGTTCTGAAGCAAAGTGATTTCTTGATTTCCAAAGTGCACCTGAACCAGGATTAACAGATTTGTTTTTCTTTCTTTCTTTCCTCCCTTCTCTTTCTCTCTCCCTTCCCCCCCACCCCCCACAACCTTCGTCCCTGACCTCCTAGCAGACACTGCCTTTGCTCTGCAGCAGACGCTCCACCAGTCTGTCTTCATGCCTTCCTTGTCTGCCAATCCGACCCACCGTCTCCACCTCTGCTGGGAGCAGCACTGCAAACTGCTGCCGGAGGTCTCGGGCCTCACCGCTAAGAACGTGGCCAAATGGAGCGTGGAAGAGGTAAGTTCTGCTTTTCTTTTCTCTCCCTCCCTCAACTCCCCTCCTCCCTCTCTCTCTCTCTCTCTCTCTATCTCTCTCTCTCCCTCTCTCTCTCTCTCTCTCTCTCCCGTCCTTATCCTCCCACAGCCATCGATTTTGCTTCTTGCTCTGCTGTGCAGCTGGGGTTAAATTTGGGGAGCGAGGGTTAACCCAGCCAGAACTTTTAACCAGCCAGGAACTGGAATGTATGGAATAGATATCGATCCTGGGTGTTGCAGTGAGCCCTCCTCTTTAAGCAGCTGCCCCTTTGGGGGCCTCCACTGACAATAGCTTTTTCTGGGCTGCTGATTCACTTTCCCTTGCCATTGGCCCTGCGCACGCTTGCGTGGCTGCGTCACAGAACCATCCCCACAGTGTAACAGGATTGCTGACACACAGGCTTGTTCCGCCAAGGCTGTCATTTTATAGTGAAAGCTTAATTTGGGGAACCAGGCCACACATGGTGGTATTTCCCCTTCCAGCTGGCTGGCTTTAGCTGGGCATCCTTACCTATCCCAAAAATGCTTTTTTTTTTCTTACATACCTTGACTATCCTTACCTATGTCGCCTAGTCCATTTGTTTTTCATTTTCCTGGGGATCACAAATGGCTGAATGAGGGATTAAACATGGTACTGAACGGTTCTGTTGCAGAGCTATGCATAGCCACGGGAGTGGATGGAAATCCAACTTCAATTGGATGTTAAATTATGGGTACTCCCAAACCGTGTAACGGAGTGAGCTCCCGTTACTTATCCCAGCTTCTGCCAACCTAGCAATTTGAAAGCATGTAAAAAAATGCAAGTAGAAAAATAGGAACCACCTTTGAGTGGGAAGTTAACAGCGTTCCGTGCGCCTTCGGCATTTAGTCATACCGGCCATATGACCACGGAGATGTCTTCAGACAGCGCTGGCTCCTCGGCTTTGAAACACTGCCCCCTAGAGTCAGGAACGACTAGCACATATGTGCGAGGGGAACCTTTACCTTTATTCACATTTATTTGAATGGAGGTCTTGTTGAGTTCAACAGATCTTTCACGTATGTGAAGAGCAAAGCTGCATTTCTGGGCATGCTTTTATTTAGATATCAAATATGTCATAATGTTACTGTCTGCCTTACCTATTAGGACTAAGCCAATCTCTACTTTCACAATGATAAATGTTCAGCCTGTTTCTTGTCCCTTGGGCAAACGATCAATTTGTAAACCTACGTACAAATTCTCTTTTACTTCAAAGGAGATGAAAACATGGAGCATTGGCAGTGAAGAACATTTATTGCATCAAAGACCACACTAATATAATGCCTTTAGCCCTGCAACACAGAATTAACGTCTGCCGATTTTTAAGGGAGCTGACCGTCTAATAAATGTTTGTTTATTAGACTGGGTTTGTTTGCAACCATTTACATCACAAAATAAGATCGGTTTCTTTAGTTTTGTGTTTTACATTTTTAATATAGTCACTGGTGGGTTTCAAATTTTTTAGAACCTACTCTGTAGGTGTGGCCTATTTTGTGGGTGTGGCTTGGCAGTCATGTGACAGGGTGGGAGTGGCCACCTTTTAAAATGTGGTGAAACTCATTTAACAATGCTCTTGCTTAGCAACCAAAATTTTGGACTCAATTGTGATGATAAATTCTTTCTTTCTTTCTTTCTTTCTTTCCTTCCTTCCTTCCTTCCTTCCTTCCTTCCTTCCTTCCTTCCTTCCTTCCTTCCTTCCTTTCCTTTCCTTTCCTTTCCTTTCCTTTCCTTTCCTTTCCTTCCCTTCCCTTCCCTTCCCGTTGGGTCACTGGCAGTGGCGGGCCAGATTTACTTCCAGGTACGCCGGTGGAACCCCCCTCTCACCGGTTCTCTAAATTTCACCAACTGGCTCTCGCGAGTAGGTGCGAGCCTGCAGAAACCCACCACTGAATATAGTAGAATCAATGTTATATATTGGTCAGAGCATAATATAGACATAGCTTGTTTTGTTGCATGTGAAATCAGAAGCTGCCTGGAACTAGTATTCTAATGGCCCAGCAGGCTTGGTATGATATCTCCTATACAGGGGTGTCAAACTGGATTTCTTCAAGGGCCGGATCGGCATTGCAGTTTTCCTCCGTGGGATGGACAGGGTGTGTGGGGCGGGAAAAAGCCAGAATGGCACGGCCCTCCCGAGCTCTGTTTCCACTGGCAGAGGATTGCAGGAGGCCGTTGCATCCGAAAACAGAACTTGGGGCCCCGTTTTCTCTGGCAGAGCACTCGGGCCACCATAGGCGCTCCCGACGTGAGTGATGTCAAGCTGGCCATGCCCGCCTTGGCCACGCCCACTCCAGCCCCCTGAGGTCAAACACAACCCTGATGCGGCCCTCAATGAAACCGAGTTTGACACCCCTGATCTACATCATTCTATTGCTGCTGTCTGATGTGTGTGGGCAAAATAGCTATGCAGGCTGAGCCAGAAACACGGTACTTGGCTCACTGTCTAGGCCAGGGGTGGGCAAACTTTGCAACTTTAAGTCTGAAGGACTTCAGCTCCCAGCAAGCTGGCTGGAGAAGTCTGGGAGCTGAAGTCCTTCAGACTTAAAATTGCAAAGTTTGCCCACCCCTGGCCTAGGCTCTGTCTTTGGGCCTGTCTGCCTACCTGCCAGGGTTCTTGTGTCCCAGGTAGTTAACCTTTACCTATTTCTGCCAACTTCATTAGTAAGTATAATACATTTTTGATTTGTAAGTTGTAACCCTTTACGTTACATTTCGCTCAAGCTAAGGAAAGGGTCAAGAAGTCAAGCTAGTTGTCCTTGTACCATTATTCTTTTTTATTTCTAACATTTTTTTTCTCTAGGTGGCTGGCTTTGTTCAACGTCTGCCCGGTTGCAAGGAGCAGGCCGCGCTTTTTCGACAAGAGGTAAGTGATCTTGCTTTAGGCTTCCAAAATCTTCCTGCCCAAGGAATGATCTCAAGAATGGTATTGGAGACTCAAAATTGTACCAAATTAACCCAGCTTTAGTTCCAGAAAAACTTTGTGGATGCCTTCGGTGAACCAGATGCATTCCACAAACAACGGGATCTGCCTACTCTTTTATTCCTTTCAGAGTCCTTGGCAAAAGTTGCCACGTAGAATAGCGTTGACGTCCAGTTGCTTTGAACAGACATAGTACTTGTGTTGGCATCTAACACAAGTACGGGTTGTCTGTAACCCGTCTTTTAGAAAGTTACACCTATGTTTTCCAGCTTTAAGATGCTGAGTAGTAAAATAGGAGATTGCTGTGGCCATCAACTGTTGTTCAATGGTTCACTCTAAGAATCATTTAGAGCAGGAGTGTCAAACTCACAGCAGTGTCATGTGACGCTTCACGACGCTTCCCCCTAATCGCGGAGCAGGGGTGGACGTGGCCTGCGTGTGACGCACCTGGCCCGGGGCCCGCCAGTTTGACACCCTTGATTTAGAGCAGTTTGAATTCCAGAGGCCATTGCCAAAAGGACTAGAAAATGCTGTCCAGGGGTTTCATTGGATCAAGTTCTATAAAAAGGAAAACGGGATCAAAAAACGAGACGCAGGCAGGATGTTTCAGAAGAGAGTCGTTTACTCAGAGGTGTCTGTTGATGAAGAACACATTGGTGGTCTTTGGAATTGGTTCTGAAGCCAACACTTTACAAAGCCGAGTAAACAGATGCTGGCATCTGGGACAACAGGATTGGAATAAATGAAAGCACACAACTCCTTCGGGTAGACCTGTGGCTGACAAACAGCAGTAGAAGTGTAATAGCAGTGTAATAATTTAAGCATTCTTTGCTTCACTGTATGGGCTTGTAGTAGAGCAGGGGTGTCAAACCGGATCAGCATTGTAATTCTCCGTGAACTGGAGGAGGGGAGGGTGGCGGGGGGGGGGGGAGATGGAATGGACACCTCCTGCAGCATCCTGCTGGCCAAAATGGGGTGCGAGATGCAGGTGGTGGTGCATGCCCCGGTCCCTGTTTTGGCTGGCAGCGTGCTGCAGGAGGCCGTCCAGGGTGAAAATGGGCCGCAGGGGTGGGGGAGGGGTTTCACGCAACACACACACACCAAGCCCCATTTTGGCTGCCAGAGATACAATAATACAATAATACAATAGCAGAGTTGGAAGGGACCTTGTAGGTCTTCTAGTCCAACCCCCTGCGTGGGCAGGAACCTTATACCATTTCAGACAAATGGCTATCTAACATCTTCTTAAAGACTTCCAGGGTTGGGGCATTCACAACTTCTGGAGGCAATTTCTGTTCCACTGATTAATTATTCTAACTATCAGGAAATTTCTCCTTAGTTCTAAGTTGCTTCTCTCCTTGATTAGTTTCCACCCATTGGCCTCGTGTGTCAGATTTAAGAACGCTGCAGGCTGAATCCGGCCCATGGGCCTTGAGTTTGACACCCCTGTAGTAGAGCATTGCAGAAAACATGTCACCTTTCTAGCCAAGCAGGGCTGTTGTCCATGATTATCACTCAGTAGTATAGAAAAATTGAGAAGACAGGCATTTATGGGATAAGCAGCAATAATAACAAATCAAATACTGCTAGTACAAAGCTGGACTTAATCTGCAAAATATTTTGCTGTTTGGAATTGAACCCGTAGGGGGACTCAGACATAAAATTAATAAAAGCAGGGAAGAATTTATAAGAAGGAAACAGGTGTTGTATGAAGAACATCTGGCTTCAGAAAGCAAAAATATGGCTTGCAGGACACCTCATTCTACACTTTGTATGAAGTAGATGCAGTTCTCATCAGCCTATTAAAAATGTTGGACGGGAATGAAATCTATTTTAAGAAAGAGATTTGGCTTGCCCTAAGATGTAAATGACAGAACTGCTGAACTCTGCTATAATAGCCCATTAGAAGCGATTGAGCTGCCCAAGCATATTACGTTTAAATAAATAACTTTAGATAGGGGTGCTTTCAGTCTAATTTTTATTTTTATTTCCTAAATCAGGGGTCTCCAACCTTTGCAACTTTAAGTCTGAAGGACTTCAGCTCCCAGAATTCTCCAGCCAGCAAAGCTGGCTGGAGAAGTCTGGGAGCTGAAGTCCTTCAGACTTAAAGTTGCAAAGGTTGGAGACCCCTGTCCTAAATGACAACAACGGGAAGGAAAAAACAATTTGTGAAAACGATAAAGAGGAAATCCAAAGGGATTGGGCAAAATTGCTCGCAAGGTCTAGCCAGAGAATAAGTTTTTATAGAGTGAGATATAAAGTTGTACTCTGAAACTGGGTCTCTAAAGAGCCGGGCTTGATAGTCCACAGGTTGAAAAGAAATTGAAAGGCGAACTTTCTACAACATTAGACCTGCATGAATTAGAATTTGGGGGCCTATGTAGTATAGTAGGAATGTACATAAAAGGAGATGTCTGTTACTGTATGTCCTTTGGGCACTGCCTGAGGGACAAGGAGAGCCATAGGGAAGAGGTCAAAACCCCCCACATTGCTTAAAAAACAAACTGCAAACCATCTATAACAGGGTGGTCAAAGTGAAGACTCGCAGGCCAGATCTGGCCTGCAGGGTGCTTAGATCTGGCCCACAGGTTCAGTCTGGAAATAGCAAGACTGGTGCCTCTGCTAGCCAAAATGGGATGGGGGGGAGGAGTCTGTTTTGGCCCCCAGAGTGCTCCAGGAAGCCAACCAGGCCCAAAGTGGGGTTTATGGAGTGTTACAGGAAGCCGCCCTTGACTCAGAAGGTTATAAAAGGGGGAAAAGGTAAAATATTTTACCTTTCAGGCTTGCGGGATTCTGCTACTATAGCCTGTGTCAGTAATTTATAGTTCCTATGGAGTCAGTTTCTTGATGTGGTCTCTCTCTCTTGAAAGGTGACCAAGTAAGTATTAAAAAAACAAAATCACAGAAATGTACGACTCTCTATTTTTATAAGTGTATAAAACCATGCGTGTGGCGCTTAGGGTCCTGTGTCATGCCCGGCCGTGGCCATGCCCATCCCTGCCATGGCCACGCCCACCCCCTGGCCTACACCATCCTACCCCGGCCCTCCGAGGTCAAACAGAACCCTGATGCATCCCTCAATGAAATTGAGTTTGACACCCCTGTTGTAGGGCTTGAGGTCTGAAGCAAAATATGTCAACAGCTGGTACGTCCTCTAAGAAAGAATTGGTCCCCTTCTTTCTCTGTTTGTAACCGATGCTACAGCAATTGGGAGAATAACAGCGTTGTGTGTATTACAGCATTTGCATTAAAAGCACCAGATTTTGGAGGAGGGGCAGGGAAAGAAGCCAGGAGAAATAATGGAGGATTTAAACTCAAGATGTCCAGACTTTTTCAGTTTCCCCATGGGAACAATAGATGCGCTCCACAAATATTGAGACTGTGAATTGTTGATTTGACAGATTGGTGTCTAGACCATGTTTGCTGCACCGTCCTTTTATAAGAAATCATACTCTGGAGGCTGATATGGTGCATCTGTTTTCTTTCCTCCCCTCTCCAGTCCTATTATACAAGTAATCCTCAACTTAAAGCAGTTCATTTAGTGACCATTGGAAGTTACAACGGCACCAAAAAAGTGACTTATGATAGCTTCTCACACTTATGACCATTGCGCCATTCCATGATCATTAGAATTCAGACACTTGGCAACCGACTCCTGTTTATGACGGCTGCAGTGTCCTGGGATCATATAATCACCTTCTGTCACCATTGTGACCTGCCGGGGACCAGCGGAGCTGGCAGCAGAGTCAGACAGTGAGGAGGTTGGGGGGGAACATGGGCGAGTACTGAGGGATGAGGAAAGCTCAGACGAGGGCTTTGAGTTGAAGGCATAGAGGAAGCTAGACAGCAGTGAGGCAGAGGAACAGCTGGAGCCTGTTCCCAGTGTGCACATGCGCAGTAGTGAAAAAATTGCTTTTGCGCATGCGCAGAAGCAAAAAACAAGATGGCGGCCCCTATGGTGCCGCTGATAGAACCAGCCGAGTTACTACCTGCTCTACCGAATCAGTCCAAATCGATAAGAACCCACCTCTGGCGCCACCATGGTCATAAGTCACTTTTTTCAATGGTTTTGTAACTTTGAACATTCACTAAACTAATGGCGGTAAGTCGAGGACCACCTGTGTATCTTTTATGGAATCTGTTTTATTTATCTGGTTTCTGTTTTTTTTAACATACGTTAGAACCAGAGCTTTGCAAAGTTTTGATCTTTTTACATACATTTGCAGGATCTATTATTTTGGGTGTTTTAAATTTGCAATCTTAAGCATATCATTTAGCTTTATGAAATATTGTTCTTTTCTCTAATGGAAAGTGAGTGTAATGCTGAGTGTTTAAAAATGACTACTCGCATTTGTTTGATATTCCGTGTCTAAGCTGAAAAGCATATTGCAATGTACAGATGGAAGACTTGAGTTAGATACTTAAAATATGTTTTTAGTTGAGCCTGCTTTAAAAATTCAGTCACACACCATCAGTTTTAAATTCCCAGTTTTAGCGCTATAATTACCAAGAAGTATGCTAAGCAAAGAATGGGAAGGCAGTTTCTTCCTTCTTGTTCCTTTGTTTTGTCCGTATGGATACCAGAATTACACGTTGGTCTATATCTATATCTATAAAAGCAAAACGCCACTCATGCATCATCACAAAATCTCCAGAACTGTAAAGCCTACTAACTTGAAATTTAGCACGTATGTTCCTCTTGGTTTCTAGGTGCTTGCTAAGAAAGGATTTTTCAAATGACCATCATATCATTAGTATTTATTATTTATTATTAACATGCTCTGATGTTAATGAGTTAGATGTTCTACTCCCCCTCCCCAACCGAAAAGAACTCTGTTCCAACTGCCACTTGGGTGTGGGCGTGGCCAGCACATGACTCATCTGGCCTGTGGGCTGGGAGTTCAGACATTCTCCACCTAAAAAATGCTCTGATGCTAAGGAGTTAGACATTCTACTTCCCCTCCCCACCTGAAACCCTAACCCGAACCTCCGGTAGGCCCATTTTTCACCCTCCCCAAGCCTCCGCATACGCCCTGCACGTAACTGCATCCAAAACAGGCCATGTGGGGACTCGGGGGGGGGGGGGGCAGCCAGGAGTGGGATTTGGGGGTTGCACAGAACTGCACAGAATCTTAGCTAGAGGTTCTCCCAAACCACTGCAAACCCCCAGCAGCCCATCCCTGCCAAGATCTCCAGGTTTTCGGAGTACCCACAATTTGCTTTTCCTATACTTTTTTCAAAAGCCAGTCATGCTCTGCAGAGCTTTCTCCACGCTCTTGATGTTTGGAGGGTTATGGATTTCTATCTCCACTCTGCCAGTCCCTTTAATAAGAATCTGTGCTTATTCTGTTACTATTTGGGTCAAGGCAAATTACATAATTTCTCCTTAATATTTTGCTAAATGGGTCACAGCCCTTACTAGGCTATGTTCTAGCCTAATTAAGCAGCCATGCCTTGTGGGTAATCAGAGTCATTTGATAAAGACCATGACCTCTTCGTGGCCAAGTTGAAAAAAAATTGGTTGTCCTCAAGTCAACTGATGTTTTTTCGTCTGGCCGATCTCTGTGCTGCTCTTTTTTATTTCCAATAAACAAACTAGACAGTGCCCCAATGAAGATGTTGATATATCACAGTGTTTGGGCCAACCGGCCATCCTCTGCTCTCCTTAAGCTCAGTGATAATTAATCATGATTAGGATCTGCAGGAGTGTTCAGAACCAAAAGAAATGTAGATTTCAACATTAAACGGTAGATAACGTGTGTTATGGAGTGGAAGGACTCACACACACACAAAATAGTAAACTCTGGGGACATCCAAATAACCTATTGCACTAGCACAGACCCCTTATATATGAATTTCATGGCTAATCTCCTTGTGAACCTGTTACAGCTAAGGGACCAGCTATTTTTCTACCTTCTTATTATTGCTAATTGCCTTTGCTAATTCAGCTCATTGCCACCAATATGGGCCATAACGTAGCGGTTAGGATCATATTTAAAAAAGTAAACATTTCCCTGACAGTCGTGTCCGACTCTAAGGCACAGCACTCATTGCTGTTTCTTGGCTGAGGCAACCAGCATTGTCTGAAGACTTTTTCTACTGTTACTTTCCCTGAAGTGGTATCTGTTCATCTACTTGCATTTACATGCTTTCGAACTACTAGGTGAGCAGGAGCTGGAGCAAGGGATAGGAGCTCACCCCCCATTGCACAAAGCTCAGGTCTCAAACCGGGCTTCCAGCTGACAAGCTCAGTGTCTTTAACCGCTGGATCAAATTATCCTTCATCAAAGTTCTAATGTAATCTCGGGAATGTAAAAAAGCAAACTACAAAAAGGCATTCTGTAATCATCGTTTCTGTGAGAAACTGCCTTATCCTAACCAAAATAGTTCTCGAATTGACATTAATCTGCGTTAATGATACCATGCAGTGGTAAGCCTAGGGTTGAGCGGTTAGATGTTGCTGGCTAGGAAGTGAATTGTGAAGTTTTACATGGGAATACAAAATAATGATAAGAGTTCAGACAGATGTGTGGACGATATTGAGGGTTTGAGGCACATGCAGGAAACGGAAATGGGAAGGAAATATAAATAATAATAATAATAATAAATTTTATTTATAGACCGCCTCCTCTCCCCAAAGGGACTTGGAGCGGTGCACAGGGAAGTTAAAAATGCAAATATAAAATACATAAATAGCTCAAATAGAAAATTAAACAAATTATCCCTGCGCTAAAACCACTATACTAAAATTAAACCCCCCTAAAAACCCAATTAAAAACGGAAGACTAACCTAGGCCGACCAAGCAGAAAAAGTATGTTTTCAATTTTTGACGGAAGGAACGGAGGTCCGTAGTTGTTCGAATTTCGGGGGGAAGGTCGTTCCAGAGGGCTGGGCCCGCCACAGAGAAGGCCCTTCCCCTGGGCGTCGCCCGCTGGCATAGCCTAGTGGATGGAACCCGGAGAAGTCCCTCTCTGTGGGAGCGGATCGGCCGCAGGGACGTATGGGGCAGAATCCGATCCCGCAGATAGCTAGGTCAAATGTTCACCAATGTTGGTGAAATAGACTTGAAAGTAACCAGAGGAGCCATAGAGGAGCCAGGATCATGGTGATTAAGAGCTTTCAGTACTTGGACTTCCTGGAGCAAAAGGCAGAGATCCCAGGTTCCCAGTTGGTCAATCTAGAGCTATTTGGGGTCTGCAATTTTATTTTCCGATTGTTCCTTTTACATTTTAGTGCTCTGTGTTTAATGTGTTTTATAGATTTATATTTTAAGGCTATAAACTGCAGGAAATTCTTGTAGCTTATAATGGACTTCATAATTACGACCTGTATTGTATTATTTATAATATAATTATAAATGCAACCAACCAGGCAGTGGATTATGATAAATAACGAGCCTTCCCAAAATAGAACACAGAGGCTGCCAGGATATATTCTGCTAAGCAAACAAATCAGATAACCATGAGATGGCAGCAAAAAGCTAGCTTCCTGTGTCTCTTTGCTGCCCTTTAGTGGTCATTTTTGATTTTGCAGCCTCGGACAGGAAGCTCCCGTAAAGCCATTAGCACAAGAGTCATTATTAAATCAAGAATCAAGCTTTTTTAAAAATCCTAGCATGGCTCAGCATGATATATTCAGTGAGTGTGAATAGGACACATATTTAAAGGAAAGGATCTGAAAAAGAGAGATAAGATAGTTTATTGTGCTTTCTTCCCAGATTAATTCCTAAAACTACAAACTTAACCACTTTAAAGTGATGAATTGGCCCATAAGTAAAACTTAGCCTAGACATTTAGCCAAAAAAACCCAAAACCCCAGGTACAAGTAAAATGTTGCCCTTAAGAAAGGTATTACTTTTCTGCTACAGTTAATGTTATATAATAATAATAATAAATTTATTTATATACCGCCTGCTCTCCCCAAAGGGACTCGGAGCGGTGCACAGGGAATAAAAACCAATATAAAATACATAGAAAAATAAATAGTTAAAAAACGAATTAAACAATTGTCCCTGCGCTAAAATCCCCTAAATTAAATTACACTAAAACCCCTAAAACCCTATCAAAAGACGGGAACCTAACCTAGGCCGGCCAAGCAGAAAAAGTGTGTTTTGAGTTTTTTGACGGAAGGAGCGGAGGTCCGTAGTTGTTCTAATTTCGGGGGGAAGGTCGTTCCAGAGGGCTGGGCCCGCCACAGAGAAGGCCCTTTCCCTGGGCGTCGCCCGCTGGCATAGCCTAGTGGACGGCACCCGGGGTAGTCCCTCTCTGTGGGAGCGGATCGGCCGCAGGGATGTATGGGGCAGAATCCGATCCCGCAGATAACTAGGTCCCGTGCCATGGAGCGCTTTAAAGATGATAACTAACACCTTGTTTTGATATATCAAAACAAGAGAGACAAAATTAGTTAACATCACAGGAAGGAGATATAATCCAAACAGGTTCTGGAAATTTTAGAGATCTGTCGTGATGGCCTGAACCTAAATCTTCTTGGCAATTATGCATAGATCATGCTAATCAACTTTGTAAGTGCTAATTGCAGTCCTTTGTGTAGCATGTGTAATATTATCAGAATGATTTTGAGTCCTTCGCTGATGTGGATTGTTCCTTCCTAGGATTGCTTTCCCACTTACTGTGCTCGGTTAGACAAAACAAATCAAATCAAAAAGCTTCTATATATTCCACCAAGAATCCTGCAATCCATTTATGCCAAAAGGTCATCCAAAGGGTTGAAGTACATTCGAGGATATTAATGTGGAAAGGGGAAATATTAAGGATGCCAACGGCTTCGTGTGTCGCTCCAAACGTAGGATGTTTATGGTCCCTGGTGATTCAGTTTTCATCTTTTAAAACATCTTCCCAAATTAGGGCTTATTGTAATGTGGCGGCCGTGGCCAGGGGGGCGTTCTATCAGGTACGCCTGATACGCCAGTTGCGCCCCTTACTGGACCGGGGAGCCCTTCGCACAGTCACTCAAGCACTTGTGACGTCCCGGCTGGATTACTGTAACGCTCTCTACATGGGGCTTCCCTTGAGGTGCACTCGAAAGCTACAGTTAGTACAGAATGCGGCCGCGCGGGTGATTATGGGTGCCCCAAGGCAAACCCACGTAACACCTCTCCTGCGCGAGCTGCACTGGCTGCCTGTGGCCTTTCGAGTGCGCTTCAAGGTGTTGACGACCATCTTTAAATCGCTCCATGGCTCGGGGCCTAGCTATATACGAGACCGCCTCCTGCCCCATACATCCCTTCGTCCGATCCGCTCCCACAGAGAGGGTCTTCTTCGGGTGCCGTCGGCCGGGCAATGCCGGTTGGCGACACCCAGAGGAAGGGCCTTCTCTGTGGCGGGCCCGGCCCTCTGGAACGACCTACCCCCCCGACCTTCGCACAATCTTGGACCTCCGCCTCTTCCGCCAACATCTTAAGACGTATTTATTCCAACAAGCCGGCCTAGGATAGCCCCCCGTTTCTGACGTTTTAAGGAAATTTGTAATTTGGTAGGGTTTTTAATATTGGGTTTTTAGCACGGGTTAATGAATTTAATTGCATTTTAATTGATATTTATTGTATTTCTGTGTTTTTAGATGCCTGTGCGCCGCCCTGGGTCCTAACAAGGAGAAGGGCGGGGTATAAATTTAATAAAATAAATAAATAAATAATACATGAACCAGGTAGTCATAACTACCAATTGTCGTTCTTGGTGCCTTTCACTTGCTGTTAACTTGAAGGATGCAGGAACTGGGTTCCTTCAGTCAACGCACTAACGCCATTTTTCTTCCCCTCGTTCTGCAGCAAATCGACGGTGAGGCTTTTCTCCTCCTCAACCAGTCAGACATCGTTAAAATCCTGAGCATCAAACTGGGGCCTGCACTGAAAATCTATAATGCCATCCTCATGTTTAAGACAGCAGAAGAAGACTGATGGAGAGACTTCCCCTGGGCCAGGGGGACAGAGCTGTGAAGGAACTCCAAGCGCAGCTCCCCAAGCAAAGCGCCCGATCTCCTGTTTGTTCCTAAAGACTGAGTGGATTGGAAGCTCGGAAAGAAAGCGGCCAGATCGTATTTCACACAGTTGTGGATAGAGAAGTCTGAAAGCATTCTGAAATTCAGTTGGCAGCTTGGAACGGATGCGGTGGCTTCCCTTCTAGGAAGAGATGTTTATTATTATTATTATTATTTTCCTAATCGAATTTGGATATGGTTATATTGATCTTTTGTAAAGATCTTGATGATGCCTCTAGTTATAAGAGGAATCCTGAGTATTTCTATTGATGGGAAGCTAAGTTCAAGCAAACTCACTTACCTATTGTAGTGCCTAATAAGAGAATCCGGCTCACCATTGGTGTGCTTCTAAACTTACAACTGGGCTTAAGAGAGTAAGGGAAGAGTGAGATACTTCAAAGCAGTGCAGATGAATTACTCATCAACGTCCTTTGTTGGTAGCCGGTTAGCTTTAAACCTTGTCCTTGTATCTTGTTTAGCTATTTAAATATTGGCAATTAATATTTGATGAATTGGAGAAATGAGGCCCATCTCCAAGTAGATTAATTTTCAGGTTACTATGCCAGCTTTGCACACTGCACAATTTCAGAGTTCAAAATATTAAATTAAAACTGTAAAAGGAAGACCACTGGATTTGGTTCCACTGGAAGGTAGTCCAACTATTTAAGAATAGGATCAGAGTAACAAAAATATGAGACTATGTTGTTTTGTTTAGGTTTTGGGTATTTTTTAAGTTCCTATCTTCCTGCAGGTCAGTGCAAGGTAGAATGAGATATATAAAGAGGCAGATCCAGCTTTGTCATGGTATGTATTTCTGAGACAATTGTACGGGAGGTTTTGTAAAACAAGTACTGACAGTCCCTATTTTTTCGTTTTTGAAAGTACTGTTGTTTTACGAACAGGTCTATTAGCTTGAACATATTCTCATTTTAAGTCAGAAAGAGCAAAGCATTTACCGGCCACAGAGCATTCCCTGTCATTTCAGCTGGGCTTTTGTCAAGAGTTTCTCAGATCTTGCTGAAATATAAAATATATTCCATCTGCATAGCAGTAGTGCCAGTTGTCCTAAGCCTAATCCTTTCATATTTGTCCTTCTGATGACCCATGGATCTAAGGAAGCCTTTTTGTGCCACAGTGCAGGGGGGGAAATGGAAATGTTTTATTCCCAACATTGCCATCACTTTCTCAGTCTTGAGAACAAAATCCAAATATTTTATTCTTCAAGAGCAGGGTCTCCAAACTTGGCAACTGGAAGACTTGTAGACTTCAACTCCCAGAATTCCCCAGCCACCCATGCTGAATGGAAGACAGTTTACATTTCATGCTGGCTGGGGAATTCTGGGAATTGAAGTCCACAAGTTGCCAAGTTTGGAGATCCCTGTGATAGAGGATATTCTTTTGGGAGATTTTGATAGAGCAGAGACATTTGGTTGGATGAGAAGATGAAAACTCTAATATAAGGCATCAGCAGGACATGGAAATGGACCAATCTGTCTTCTATGGTCTTCTAAAAGGACAGCACAATTTTGAAAAAAAATGATTTGTTTGTCATGATGTTAGTCTTGTGCAAGTGATGACTGAGTAAGTATCCTTTACATCTAACACTATTCAGAGATATTTTGTTTTCCACTAACCACCTACGCATAACTTGGGAACAAGGCGTTATTTCTTAATGGCACATAACCTGCTTTTCCTATGACACGTACATTGATTGATCTGATGTTTTGCAAGCAAGAATTATTGAGCTAATCAAATGAGGTCTTTTATTTATTTTGTATGATGCCACTTGTTGGTTGGGTGAACATCAGTCTCCAAAAGCTTTTGAGTAGCATAAAAATGATAGTGTTCTACCGTAAGTGTCACGCATCCCTTTCTAAAGCATGAGCTAACAAGGGATGTATGTTTTCCGGTGTGTTGATGGCAGTGCAGTTTTGGTAATTTATCGTTGGCTTTACAAGTGAATATGAAACCAGCCTTATAAATGAATTTGAGAGAAAACAGGAATGATGTTGGCATTTGAGTTACAGCCTCTACCCAGCTATCTCTGCTTCTGATTTTCCAAATTTGTAAGACTCCCTTCCTAAAATCAAGGTGACACAAAAAATAAATGTGGAAATATTGCACAATCCAGGCTGCTGAATCTGAACAATATTGAATAAATCTGCAGTGGCAAAATGCCCCGTATCTTTCTATTTATATGTAAATCATTAAAAGAATAGAAACCTTACCTACACCGGTCACTTAAGGACAAGGATTGAGAGACTCAACAAGAAGATGCTGATATGCCATAGACCAGGGATGTCCAAACTTGGGAACTTTAAGACTTGTGGACTTCAACTCCCAGAATTCCCCAGCCAGCTATGATGCTGGCTGGGGAATTCTGGGAGTTGAAGTCCACATGTCCTAAAGTTGTCCAGTTTGAGAAATTATTGTATTTTCATGAATTTATGGTTTTACCTATAACGTTAGATCTTAAAAGTTGCTAAGGTTGAGGAACATCACTAGACAAATGCATCTAACAGTAACCCTCTATAGTTTCTCTCCTACTAGGACAGGGATCTGCAAACTTGGCTCTTTTAAGACTGGTGGACTTCAACTTCCATAATTCTGGGAGTTGAAATCCACTAGTCTTAAAAGAGCCAACTTTGCAGACCCCTGTACTAGGAGAACATTTCTATAAAAAATAATTTTAAACTAATGTGAGAGAAGAATTGTGGAAGGTCTTCCTCTTTAATATTCTCTAGCTATATTTGTTTTTTGTTTTTTTTAAAACAATGGGGGCAAAATGTTTAAGAATGTCACATCTTTCAGAATCCTTTTCCAGAGCAGTATTTTTTTCTCTAAACTGACTTCTAGGACAGTTTTGCTAATTAAGATTTTAAATGTATGAATACTCTAGTCCCTTCGGGGAGAGGGGGCGGTTTATAAATATAATAAATTATTATTATTATTAGTGGTTGCCTATGGCCATGTGAAATGAAAATGATAGTTACTAACAAAACAGGTTATCAACCCTCTCCCATATAGCACTTGGTCAGTGAAAGGGTTAGTAGTTGAGGAAACACACACACAAAAGGTCAATTGACTTGATCAATTAATATCCCCAGGGGGTGACATTTAAATCCGCATATACCCAGTCGTGTGCAATGTTACTTCAGCTCCACTCAGAGCTAATTCCGCCTTGAGGACATCTAAGCCTGATTACCTACTTAGTCCACTAAGGAGACAAAGAAAACTAGAAAAAGAAGAGCATCTGCAAAATGAGTTTCCTAGGTTATCTCATCTTGGAGAGTAGATTATTCCTCAACCCAGTAATAAAACAAAATATTGGTCTGCTTAAAATAAAATGTCATCCTACAACCACTCCATCTCTTGGTGTTCTAGTCTATGCCTAGTGCATCAACATACTTTCTCAGTCATCCAGTTCTGTCTGAGAAGTAGCAATTTCTCAAGTGTTTGTTTAAATTCGATATATTTATGTTTCAAAGCACACCAGGATTGACAGAGTTTCTACTCAACAGAGTTTTGTATCAATGGAAGAATGCAATGTCACTTGGAACTCTGCAATGCCAGAGTTCCAAGTGACAACCCCAACAAAAGAAGACTCCGAGGCTTGAGTTCCTTCAAAGTTCCACTTTATTAGAGATGCCATATTGGCACATCTTGGAAAACCCGAATCTGAAAACTTCCAGGTTTTCCCCACCCAGGTAAAAGTTCAAGTCCCTGCCCAGCACCCACATGTCCATCACATGGTCCAATCAGGCACCATCCAAAACAGGAGATGCTTCCCAGTCACACTGGGAAGCTGCAGGGCAAGATGTCCTTGACACTCTGAGAAAGGAATGTTATTTAGACTATATCTACCCCACTCCATACAATCGCCCCTCACATTTCCCCACAGTAGAAGGCCCAATGTAAAATATGGCATCAAGGTCTGACATGCAAGGTGGCAGCCTTTGAACTAATGAACTAATCCTTGTGAAGAGGCTTGTCCTAGAGAAAATGAATGGAGACTTATTTTCCCCCAAATGATGTTTTTTGGGGGGAGTTCTGGAGAACTTGAAAGCCCTTGGGTGATACTTTGGCAAGTTGTAATAAAATTATTCCTACGTAGAGTGTGGGTGGAAAGAAGCTTAAGATCTTGACTTATCCTGGTTTCTCCCACGCACACACACAATTTTTGTTTTGCATGCATATATAGCAAAACTTTATTCCCACTGCATTTACACAACATTAATCTTCTGCAAAGGCTTAGATGTTTCTGCTTGTCTAGGCATTTCTATCTGTATGGAGAGTGCAAGTGAAGGACATAGAAAAAGGGATAAAGAGATTCTTTTTTTTTTAAAGTTGACTGCTGGACTTTGGTTTGCTTGATTTTTTTTTAAGTACAAATAATCCTCGGCATAACAACTGAGCCCAAAATGTCAGTTGCAAAGTGAGACAATTGCTAAGTGACAATTTGCCCCATTTGGCGACTCTCTTTGCCTCGATGGTTAAGTGAATCATTGCAGTTATTAAATTAGTAACACAGTTGTTAAGTGAATCTGGCTTCCTCATTAACTTTGCTCCTCAGATGGTCACAAAAGGGGATCACATGACCCCAGGACACTGCAACCGTCATAAATATGAATCAGTTTGCCGAGCATCTGAATGTTGATCACGCAACCATAGGGATGCTGCAGTGGTCGTAAGTTTGAAAAATAGTCATAAATTGCTTTTATCGGTGGTGTCATACCTTTGAATAGTCACTAAACGAATGGATGTAAGTCAAGGACTACCTGTGGCTACGTTAGTGTCTTACCTGTAGGTGGTCCTTGACGTACGACCACAATTGAGCCCAAAATGTATGCTGCTAAGTGAAACATTTCGTTAAGTGAGTTTGCCCCATTTTACAACTTTTCTTGTAATTGTTGGTAAGGGAATCGTTGCCATTGTTAAGTTGGTCACGTGGTTGTGAATCTGGATTCTCCGTTGTTTTTGCTTGTCAGAAGGGCACAAAAGGAGGAATCCCATCGACCCCAGGACACTGCAACTGTCATAAGTAGGAACCACTCGCCAAGCATCTGAATTTCGATCACGTGACCGTGGTAAAGCTACATTGGCCGTCAGTGTGAAAAACAGTCATAGGTCAATTTTATTCAGTGCTGTTTTAACTTTGAATTTATTTTATTTTATTTTTACAAATTTACAATAGCAGAATTGGAAGGGACCTTGGAGGTCATCTAGTCCAACTCCCTGCCTAAGTAGGAAGCCCTATACCGTTTCAAACAAATGGCTATCCAACATCTTAAAGACTTCCAGTGTTGGGGCATTCACAACCTCTGGAGGCAACTTCTGTTCCACTGATTAATTGTCCTAACTGTCTGGAAATTTCTCCTCAGTTCTAAGTTGCTTCTCTCCTTGATTAGTTTCCACCCATTGCTTCGTGTCCTGCCCCCAGGTGCTTTGGAGAATAGCTTGACTCCCTCTTTGGAGCAACCCCTGAGATATTGGAAGACTGCTATCCTGTCTCCCCTGGTCCTTCTTTTTATTAAACTAGACTTGCCCAGTTCCTGAAACCGTTCTTCATTTTTCATTTGGTTTGTCCAACATTTACACCAGAGGTGGTTGCAGCCGGTCTGGCCTGGTTCGGCTGAACTGGTAGTGGAATTCAGGCCTGGGGTCACCGAGCCGGCAGCGACCCAGGCCTGAAACCCCCGCCAAACCAGTTCTCCAGTGTCTTCTGCGCATGCGCAGAACAACTTTTAGTGAAGTATAATCTTTATTGTCATTGTACTTGTTTACAATGAAATTGGTTGGTGTGCATGGGCAAGCAATGTGCGGCTGGCGCACATGAGAGTGCAGCGAACCAGTATTAACAGGTTCAGGAACCCACCCCTGATGTACACAATAACAGGTCTAAGTATAAACATGGACAAGGGAACTGAGTACAAATAAATGGGGACAGTAGGACAGGGACGTTAGGCACGCTGGTGCGCTTATGCACACACCCTTTATGGGCCTCTGAGGAATGGGGTGGGGTCCACGGTAGACAGTTTGAGGTGGAAGCTGTGGGGGTTTTGAAGATGTAACAACGGAGTCAGGTTGTAAGTCAAGGACGACTTGTATTAGCTCTGATATGTTGGACTCCGTTTAAGGCTTGCTGAAACAAGGGGGGGGGAATCTCCATTCCGATTGCATGGTGTTCTAAATTTAGATTCCCTCCCTTTTGATTTCCTCCCAGCAAGGGGCCTTGATTAAAAAATTTCTGTTCTATCAGAAACGATCATGGACATCATCTGACATGAGTACATTTCAGCTCTGGGAGATGCTGGCTATCAGGATGCGCACGGAATGACAGCCGTCGGCAGAAACATTACGGGGAAAGTTTTTGAAAAGGGGGAAAAAAGGAGAGAGAGAGAAAAGTTTGCCCAAGGGAGAAGCGAGCTGACCATGAGACGACTCCAGCCATGCTCCTTCCGTGCCCGGAGGAAGACATTTCATCTAGAAAAAGCTTTAAGTGCTTGACAGTCTCTTCAACTGTGTGGTGATGAGTGAGCCCAGTTCTGAAATGTCCTATTACTTCAATTTGAGATACATGCAGAACAAGAAGCAGCTGTCAGAGGGAGTTTGGGTTTCAGTGCTGGACATTAGTTTGCTCTTTTTCCTGCCCTGAAAAATGGACCTTGGAAACGTAGCCTGTCCTATCCCCTCAGGTCTGCTAGAAGAGGCAAATGAAGAGGTCCCTTCGAAAGGGCCAGCAATGCAATAGAGTAGGGTAGGGTAGGGTAGAGTTTGGAAGAATAGAATAGAATAAAAGAGAATAAAAGAATAGAGAGTGGAGTGGAGTGGAGTAATAGAATATTTTATTTTATTTTATTTTTTATTTTATTTCGATTTATATAACCGCCCTTCTCCATCGAAATGGACCCAGGGCGGTGGAAATAGAATAGAGTGAAAATAGAATAGAGTAGAATAGCATAGAAAATAGAGTAGAGTAGATTAGAATAATGAATAGAATAGAAAAGAGTAGTAGAGTGGATTAATAGAATAGAATAGAAAAGAATAGAATAGAATAGAATAGAGGAATAGAATAGAGTAGAGTAGAATAGAATAGAATAAAGAATAGAATAGAACAAAAAGGAGTAGAGAATAGAATAGAATAGAAAATAGAGTAGAGTAGATTAGAATAATGAATAGAATAGAAAGGAGTAGTAGAATAGTAATAGAATAGAATAGAAAAGAGTAGAATAGAGTATAATAGAATAGAATAGAAAAGAGTAGAATAGAATAGAATAGAATAGAATGTAGAGTAGAGTAATAGAATAGGATTGGAATTGGAACTGGAACTGAAATTAGACCTTGGAGGCCTTCTAGTCCAGCCCCCTGATCAAGCAGGAGAACCTGTACCATTTCAGATAAGTGGTTGTCTGGTCTCTTCTTAAAAACTTCCAGGTATGGAGCACCCACGATTTCGGAAGGCAAGCTATTCCACTGGTTAATTGTCCACACTGTTAGGAAGTTTCTCTTTAGTTCCAGGTTGCTTCTCTCTTTGCTTAATTTCCAACCATCATTTCCTATCCTGCCCTCTGGTGCTTTGGAGAATAATTTGACCCCCTCTTCTTTGTGTCGGCCTCTCAAATACCGAAATTCTGCTATCATGTCACCCCTAATTCTTCTTTTCTCTAGACTAGCCAAACCCAAAACCTGCAGCCTTTCTCCTTATGTTTTAGTCTCCAGGCCTTTGATCGCCTTGGTTGCTCTTCTCTGAATTTTTCCCAAGGTCTCAACATCTTTCTTATAGGATGGTGACCAAAGGCACTGCTTGACTCTTAGGATCACGAACGAGCCCAACGTTTCCACCGCTTAGCACAAGACTTGTGAAATGAGTCCAACCTTTTTTGGCTTCGGTTGTTAAGCAACTCACTGATGTTGTTAAGTGAATCATGCGATTGTTACATAAATCTGACTCTTCCCCCTCCCCTTCCCCATTTGCTTGTCATAGACTCCCTAAGAAGGTTACAAATGACAATCCTGGGATGCTGCAATCATCATAAAGGCATGCTGGTTGCCAAGCACCCAAAATTTGATCACGTGACCATGGGGGTGCCGGGCACGGGCATAACTGTGAAAATTGGTCACTTTTCTCAGTGCCACGGGAACAATCACTAAATGAATGGTTGCAAGTCGAAAGCCACTTGAAATTCAGGACTATCTGATTTTTTTTGCAACGTTCTGTTTGATTTTGCAGGATTTACAATCTGACAGAGGGATGCGGTGGCTCCGTGGCTAAGACGCTGAGCTTGTTGATTAGAAAAGTCTGCAGTTTGGCGGTTCGAATCCCTAGCACCGCTCCTGTTACTTGTCCCAGCTTCTGCCAATCTAGCAGTTCAAAAGCATGTAAAAATGCAAGTAGAAAAATAGGAACCACCTTTGGTGGGAAGGGAACAGCTCTCCGTGTGCCTTCAGCATTTAGTCATGCCAGCCAAAGAACCATGGAGACGTCTTCAGACAGCACTGGCTCTTTGGCTTTGAAATGGAGATGAGCACCGCCCCCTAGAGTCAGGAACGACTAGCACATATGTGCGAAGGGAACCTTTACCTTACAATCTCACAATGTTGGGAAGGTCTGGCCAAGAAGAACAAACCCCACATTTCATCTTAGATTTCTCTAAAATTGATTATAGGTAAGGGTTTAATTCAGCAGTTCTGTGACAACTTTGAAGGCGGGGTTGTTCAGAAAGCTACCATTAAGAGATTAGTTTCAATTAATTGTATTGTCTCTGGTGGTTTTGCCAATGCCCTGATTATGGTAATTATTCTTAATTTCACCCTCTATGCAGAATGCTTGCAAACATTTCACAACAACGCAATAATTTAGACTGGGGAAAGGTTGGATTTGCCGATCGGTAGCCAAACAGCCAGTTTGGGAGAAATTGTGCATTTTTTTTTCCCCTTTTTAATTATAGGTCTGTTTAAAGCAGTATGGGACTGTAAATTCCCAAGGAACTGATGTTAGATAAAAGGATAATTTACATTTCCAATAAGAGAAGAAGCTTGGCTTTGGATCAAAACATTGCAAAGTTCAATATTATCAATTTGATGGTGAAGCTTTTTTTTTTCTTTAAAAAGTGCACAGGCAATTTTATATTTCCCTTATAAAATTTAGATGAGAACATTATGTAAGTAGCACAGGGAAAAGAAACCAGACTCGGATAGTTTTTGTTTCTCTCTCCATCATTATCATTTATTTTACTACTGCAGCAATATTATTATCTTGAAATAAATCAGGGAAGTTTTCCATTCACCTACTGCTTCTTGGATCGCTAAGTTTTGGTTATGGAACAGAATGCTAATTATAAATCTTTAAATGTTTTGTTTTTCCTAAGTCAGTACATCGGGCAGCTCTGAGCAATTTTGTCTATTGACTCTTTTTTTGTTTGGGTCCAAATTATAAAGAGCTGAGTGCCCTATCCAGATCGTTCTTCGTATGCTGAATCCTACAATTCTCCTCGTTTGATAAAAGAGAATATTTGTAGCTGAGGGTTGAAATGAGGGATAGTTGGTGCTCTCTGAGGTTGATCGTCGAGGTCGAGACCGCCTCCTGCCCCATTCATCCCTTCGTCCGATCCGCTCCCACAGAGAGGGCCTTCTCCGGGTGCCGTCGGCCGGGCAATGCCGGTTGGCGACACCCAGAGGAAGGGCCTTCTCTGTGGCGGGCCCTACCCTTTGGAACTACTTACCACCTGAACTATGCACCATCTCCGACCTCCGCCTCTTCCGCCAGTGTCTAAAGACACACCTCTTCCATCAAGCCGGCCTAGCGTAACCTTCCGCTGTGACTGTTTTTAGACAGTTTTAAATTGGGGATTTTAATTGATTTTAGCACAGGTTAATATTTTTTAAATTTTATATTGTTATATTTGTATGTTTTAATTCCTGTGCGGCGCCCTGGGTCCATCTGGGGAAGGGTGGGATATAAATTTAATAAATAAATAAATAAAAATAAAATAAATAAAATAAAAATGATGGCTTTCTTGCAGATGTTTCATTACCCAACTAGGTAACATCATCAGTGCTTGTACTGGGGTAAGGTAAAGGTAAACCTTCCTCTCACACATCTGTGCTAGTCATTCCCAACTCTAGGGGGCGGTGCTTATCTCTATTTCAAAGCCAAAGAGCCAGCGCTGTCTGAAGACATCTCCGTGATAATGTGGCCAGTATGATTAAATGTCGAAAGCGCACGGAACTCTGTTACCTTCCCACCAAAGGTGGTTCCTATTTTTCTACTTGCATTTTTTAAGTGCTTTCGAACTGCTAGGTTGGGACAAGTAACGGGAGCTCACTCTGTTACGTGGTGCTAGGGATTCGAACCGCCAAACTGCCAACCTTTCTGATTGACAACCTCAGCGTCTTAGCCACTGAGCCACAGTGTCCCTATTTGTACTGGTGAAGTTACCTAATTTGAGTAATGAAACGTCTCCAAGAATGCAACCAAGCTCAGGGAGCACCAAGGTCCTGTCAAGTCTCACCATTCTCCAGAAGATTTGAAAACAGATCGGCTTCGCTGTACTCCACAAGGGGGGAGTCCCTCTGGTAAGGGGGGAAATCCAACATTAGAAATTACGTTTGGTCCTGACGTTTCCCCCCTATAAATAAATACCAGGGCAACGCTGGGTTATCAACTAGTAAATAAAGAAAAGTGTATTAGATTATAGGAAGGATCTAGCACCTGTGGCTTTCCAGATGCGTTGACTGGTAATTGACATAATTCTATAATCACATTGAGTATACTGCAGTTCAGGGGTCTCCAACCTTTGCAACTTTAAGTCTGAAGGACTTCAGCTCCCAGACTTCTCCAGCCAGCTTTGCTGGCTGGAGAACTCTGAGAGCTGAAGTCCTTCAGACTTAAAGTTGCAAAGGTTGGGGACCCCTGCAGTGTAGAAGTTTGTAATGGTGGGGAAAGAAGAAGCAAAGAGAAGAAGAGGATGATGGGTGGCACTGTTGGAAAACCTGATGGACACCCCCAATCTGGTGATTACAGGATCCGTCTGATCAATGTGTGGTGCCTTACTTACGCATTTTCCTTGTAGTTGATGGAATTTGCATTCAGTTGTTAGCCTCTGGAAGATAAACCTAATCCATAGAATCTGAGATTCAGGGGGGGGAAAATACAATTATGGATATGAGTTGAATCCAAAACCAAATGCTCCCACATAATTACAGGTTTCTAGACATTCTTCATTGCATTCAAAGAAGAAGAGGGATTGACATATGTACAAGGAAGGCAAGCACATGGGTTTATGCACATAATTTCGCAACCAACAAGCACAAGAAGGCACAAATTCGCCTCCATTTGTAGAAATTTGGCAAACGGGCTTTGTCCTTCCATGCTCAAAAGTCGTACTCCTAGCCAGAATCACCACTATCAATTTAAAACACTATTTAGAAAAACCCTGAAATCAAAATAGGTAAAAAATATAGCCTGGAGCCTAGACAAGTTGTTTGCATTTGCTGTAAAATATTCCCCTTAAGAATGCAAAGCACACATAATCACATTAGGGTTTTTTTCCACAACACAATGCTGACATAATTATATCCCTTTTTCCCCCTTTTTTCTTTTTAACCTATTATATAATTGAAACCATGTCAGGGAAAGCAGGATCCTATTTCATTATGCGAACAGCCAAAGAGATCTCCTTCCCCCAGGAAGCCATTTTCGTGTTCTACAACAGGGGTCCCCAACCTTTTTGGCACCAGGGACCGGTTTCATGTTTAAAAAATTCCGTGGACCGGTGGCCATGGCTCAGCCGGCGTAGAGGGGAAGTGAGGGGGAGGAGGAGCAGGCAGCGCATGCGGTGGGGTGTGTGAGTCGACTCACTCGCCCCTCTCAGGCCCCCAACGGCGCGAGCAGCCGCCCCTGTGCTCTTCCGCCACCGGTGCGCGCTCTGCCCAGGGGGCTGCCCCCTCCTCCTCCTCTCCGGCCCTTTCTAAGAGTTGTGCTGCTCACTGCGGCCCGGTTCCTATCAAGCCACGGACCGGCACCGGTTCGCGGCCCGGGGGTTGGGGACCCCTGTTCCCAACATTCAAAAGTTTGTTCCTCCACCTTCTTTATTTTGGGAGAAGGAAGAGCCACGAGGCATCAGATGCACGTAAGATATCAGCCTTGTGGGGTTTGTAGGAAGTTACACCCACCCCTCTCCTAGAAAAATGAAATATTCTAGGAAATATTAAAAAGGCAGAATATTATATTTCCCTGGAGGAGAAGTGGAGGCACATGTTTTTAGGCAGGAAGCAGACTCACTCTTAATAGCCCCCACCATCCTCAGCAGCCCACTGCAGATGTCTGCACTTAAGGGATAAAGAGATAGCTGGGTTTATTCATTGGCAAATGCCCTCACCCAAGATCCCAAAAATATAGGATTAGCCCGCTACCCATCTCACCACATGGCACCTGGAAAGATTACATCACCCAGCAAGGCTCAACCAAGCCTGGGACTCAGGACAGCCTACAGAGTTGCCCCTGCATGCCAACCATGGGAGTCTGACAACCAATCAAAATACAAGGTCAAATTCAAAAACCCAGAGATGGCATAAAACTCAGACACTCTCAGCATCTCTTCCCTTTTTTCTCTTCACCCAACATCTTCAAGCCATGTGATCCTGTCCACCATTAAAACCATCTTTCCAAACAACCTCCATGTTTCCAGAGTCCGTCTCCTCACTTGGAACTGAACCCAGAAGGACATTTCTTCCAACAAGTTCTTGGTGCTCTCTGAACTTGGTGGTTTTCTTGCAGATGTTTCATTATTAAACTGATGAAGTTACCTAGTTGGGAAATGAAGCGTCTGCCAGAAAGCCACCAAGCTCAGAGAGCACTAAGGACCAGACAATTCAACCCTGAGCTACAAACATTCTATTGATATCCTTCTTGTGCCATCCAAGACCCATGTTTCTCTTTAGCCATGTACATATGATGAACGGTTGTAGGAACTGGGCATGGCTAGTCTAGTGAAGAGAAGGACCAGGGGAGACATGAGAGCAGTCTTCCAATATTTGACAGGCTGCCACAGAGAGGAAGGGGCCAAGCTATTTTCCAAAACATCTGAAGGCCAGACAAGGAATCATGGATGGAAACTGATCAAGGAGAGATTCAACCTGGAAATAAGGAGACATTTTCTGACAGGGAGAACAATCAGCCAGTGCTTTTGGAAGTTGTGGGAGCTTCATCACTGGAGGCTTTCAAGAAGTGACTGGACTGCCATTTGTCAGAAATCATGTAGGCAGGGTCTCCTGCTTGGGAGGTTGAATTGGATGACCTACCCGTTCCCTTCCAACTCTGTTATTCTGTTAAATTTGTTAAATAAAATTTTCTGAAGCAACATGTAGCTCAATCTTTCATTATCTTTTTCTGTGTTATACACAAGGAAGATCACCGCTGTTGAAAGACTTACATTTCTAATCCTCTCTGCATCAAAGCAGGTGCAAATATTGGACAGGGGCGATGGGATGCTCCCTAAAGCTCTGAGCTGCCTTACCAACTCCAGATATCTTGCCAAAGACCAACAGCACCTATAGGGAAGATATATTAAAATCCCTTCTTACCTAGGAATTATACATCTTCTATGACAAGCTGCAGTTCCCTGCTAGGGATTTTGGTTGTGGCTTTCCCTAGCAGTAGAAGATCCCCCTTTTTAGCTAGAAATCCCAAAGCTTCAAGGTAGAACATTTTGTACGCCTGGTATTGATCTGCCATAAGAGACGGATGAGTAATGATAAGAACACTGCAAAAAGGGCCAGACTTATGACTTCGTTTGGATTTCTCTTCCCTCTCACCCCTTCCCCCCAAAAACCCCACCATATCCTCATTTGGTATTCTTCGCACATAATGCTTACCTGTAAATCTTGCCTTGACCCACTTTTGCTCCAGCCTAATCAGTTTTCCCTTTCTCTTTTGCTTGGCAATAGGCAGCATGCTGGTTTTTTATGCCCCAGTCTCCAATGGGTTCTGTACGGTTCATTTAAGCAAGGATTGTGGTTCTCATCCCATCACTTGCTCTCTGATCCATCCACAGCTGGAGAGACTTCCATCTGGGGATGAAATGGCAGAGTACAGAGGGGTGGTGGAGGGGTGCGCCACAACTGCCCCCCCTGCCCCACCCCTGCCCCCTCCCCCCTGTGCATGCACATGCATCTCCCGTAAGCGCGGCAGCAACTCAAAAATCAGCTGGCCACCGGGAGGCGTGCACACATGCACCATAAAGCTCACATGCCTGCAGAGGGACCATAGGTTTGCCATCATGGTACTATCAGGTCGTTTTCAACTCTAGAGAACACACCGATAGATTTTTCTCTACAATTGATACGCCTCTGAGCCTGTTCTTTCGAGTCTCCCAATGGTGCACTCATCACCACCATGACTGCTTTCATCCACCTCGTTTCTCAATCAATCAATCAATCAAATTTTTATTTGTATACCGCTCCCTCTCCCCGAAGGGACTCGGGGCAGTGCACAGGGGATTATAAAACATAAAAACATACAACAATATAAATATCTAAAATCAAATTAAACTACTGTAACCCTGCGCTAAAACCTAAGATCCTAAAACACTAAAAACCCCTAAAAACCCAATTAAAAATTTAAATATACAGACTGGAGGCAGGAATGATAAATTAGGACAGGCTGGCCTGTTGGAAGAAATACGTTTTGAGCTTTCGGCGAAAGGAGCGGAGGTCCGGAGTTGTTCTGAGGTCGGGGGGTAGGTCGTTTCATAGGATAGGGCCTGCAACAGAGAAGGCCCTTCCCCTGGGCGTCGCCCGCTGGCATTGCCTAGTGGACGGCACCCGGAGAAGTCCCTCTCTGTGCGAGCGAATCGGTCGAAGGGATGTATGGGGCAGGATGCGATCTTGCAGATAGCTAGGTCCCGTGCCATGGAGCGCTTTGAAGATGGTGATCAACACCTTGAAGCGCACCCGAAAGACCACAGGCAGCCAATGCAGCTCGCACAGGAGCGGTGTTATGTGGGAGTGCCTGGAGGCTCCCAGAATTGCCCGCGCGGCCGCATTTTGAACTAGCTGTAGTCTTCGGGTGCACCTCAAGGGAAGCCTCATGTAAAGAGCATTGCAGTAGTCTAGACGGGATGTCACGAGGGCATGGGTGACCGTGTGGAGGGCATCCCGGTCCAATAGGGGATGCAACTGGCGTACCAGGCAAACCTGGTGATCATCATGTTTTCTTCCACCTTTCTCGGAATTACAGCTTTCTCCAGAGGTCTGGGCCTTCATCTAATAGGTCTAAACTGGGATAATTAATTTGAGCCTGGTCATTTGTGCTTCGCGTGAGAACCGTGGGTTAATTTGTTCAGTGATCCATCCCTTGTTTTCTTGGCTGTCCTAAGCATGGTGCTCACAGGAGTGAAAATGATGAGGGGGCTGGAGGCTAAAACGTACAAAGAATGGTGACAGGAACTGGGTATGTCTAGTCGAGTGAAAAGAAGGACTAGGGGGGATATGATAGCTATGTTCCAGTATTTGAGGTGCTCCTACAAAGGCAAGGGGCTCAAACTCTTTTCCAAAGCACCAAAAGCAAGACAAGAAACATTGGCTGGAAACTAACCAAGGAGAGAAGCAACCTAGAACTAAAGAGAAATTTCCTGACGGTGAGAGCAATTAAGCAATGGAATTCCTTGCTTTCAGAAGATGTGGGTGCTCCATCACTGGAGGCTTCCAAAAAGAAACTGGACACCCATTTGTCTGAAGGGCAGCGGTCACCAACCAGTGGTCCATTTGTGGCTACGTAGAGATTCTAGAGGGGACACAGTGGCTCAGTAGCTAAGATGCTGAGCTTGTCGATCAGAAAAGTCAGCAGTTTGGCGGTTTGAATCCCTAGTACCATGTAATGGAGTGAGCTCCCATTATATGTCCCAGCTTCTGCCAACCTAGCAGTTCAATAGCATGTAAAAAATGCAAATAGAAAAATAGGAATCATCTTGGGTGGGAAGGTAACAGTGTTCCACGCGCCTTCGACATTTAGTCACGCCAGCCATATGACCATGGGGATGTCTTCGGACAGCGCTGGCTCTTCGGCTTTGAAACAGAGATGAGCACCACCCCCTAGAGTCGGGAATAACCAGCATATATGTGCGAGGGGAACCTTTACCTTTACCTTATACCTATGCATAGGAATCGACTCAATTGTTAGCACTATTTTGGTGCTAGATAAGGATCAATGGAATTTAAGAGGGCTTGGTCCATTTGTGGCTATGTAGAGATTCTAGGCTGGTTCCTCTTTTGACTCCCCCACCAGGTTCTGCCACTCCTACCCGAACACAGCCATTGCAGTTTAGAAACCATGATTACCATTTAGTGGAACTTCATGGAACTCAGCTTATTCCACAGTCCACAGCAAAGCAAATCTCTTGTTCAATGTGATGCGCAATGCAATCATTGTCTGCAACAATAATTGTCAAATTGTGGAAGGTTTTAGTCATGAATCTTTACGCAACCTGGAGATTTTAGAGAGTGTGCATAAGACGGTTCCCACCCGTCAAGCCTAATTGCTCACCATGCAGCTGATGAACTCTTTCAAATAGTTCCAGGGGGGAAAAATCTGGATTATTTTATTTCTACCTCTATTCCAGATGGCAAATCTGCATCAATCCATCTGGATACCTCCGAGATGCCCTCAGCGTGTTTCTATGACCCTATTCAAGGTGAACGCCAAGGGTGTCAGTCTTCCACCACCCACCTGCGTTTGCAAAGAGAATCCATAGATCCTGCCAGAGAATTAGGCAGGGAGTAACACGAATTAATAAAGCCATTTATTAAGACCACACATATGCAGCTCATCAGCCAACTCAAGGTGCTGTTCAGAGCAATGGGGGAATCCCAAACTGTACAACCTCCAGGGAAAGGTTGAAGGCAAATGAAGTCCAGGCAGAAGAAGAACATCATGGCTTCCAAATCTAAGGGACCAGTTTGGACAAAGGAAGAAGAAGAAGAAGAAGAAGAAGAAGAAGAAGAAGAAGAAGAAGAAGAAGAAGAAGAAGAAGAAGAAGAAGAAGAAGAAGAAGAAGAAGAAGAAGAAGAAGAAGAAGAAGACGAAGACGAAGAAGAAGAAGAAGAAGAAGACGAAGAAGAAGAAGAAGAAGAAGAAGAAGAAGAAGAAGAAGAGGAGGAGGAGGAGGAGGAGGAGGAGGAGGAGGAGGAGGAGGAGGAGGAGGTTTCGCTTCGCCTCCAAGAAGCTTCATCAGTTTGACTGAACTGATCCAACTTAATTGAGCCGAACTCATGATGCTTCTTGGAGGAGAAGCGAAACCCCTTCCTCCTCCTCCTCAAGGGAACAGAAAAAGCACAGCCCAGTTCAATTTTGATCACACTTATTTCCTCCCATTTGAAAAGAAAAAGAGGATGGTGTGATTCAGACCACATACTGAACACGGAATCCAACTAACAAACCAAAATTGCTGCAGTGGCCTGATTCACACAACACCACTGCTTGTATCTTAACACTGGCGGCTGCATCCATAAGAGAGGAAGCCCATCAATCTGCATTAAAAATAATTTGCTGACCAGCGTGACTGAATCAGCCATAAATTGGACAGACTTTTCAGTGCAATTGTAATCAAGAACACTTGAAACCTAAATGAAATAGCTCAATTAATAAAAGACGGCCAAGCCTGTGCTACTATAGGAGCTCTGCAGTTGTATTGCGGTGCCCAATTAAGACAACGTAGCTGGCTCTGAAGAGGAGAAATCACTCAATTTAAGACAGCCGCCAGGCAGAGCTGCTCCAGCCAAGCAAGGATCAGGTTTTGTCAACTGGCCATCAAAGGGAGAAAGCAATGGGTTCCTTGCAGAGACAGAATGAAAAACAGTCAAAATGTAAGTTGTTTTCAAAGGATGGAGTTGTGCCACAATTCTGAAAAATATCAGCAAATCTATGATAGCAGCCTTCCAATATTTGAGGGGCTGCCACAGAGAGGAAGGGGCCAAGCTATTTCCCAAAGCACCTGAAGGCCAGCCAAGGAATAATGGATGGAAACTGACCAAGGAGAGATTCAACCTGGAAATAAGGAGACATTTTCTGACAGGGAGAACAATCAACCAACGGAACAGAAGTTGCCACCAGAATGTCTGTGGAGGTTCTCTGTCATCCAGGTCACGGTTGTCCCAAAGTTGCTTTTTCAAGAGGCAACTGGACTTTTTTCTTTGAGGTGTTTTGCTTCACATCAAAGACGTTTCTTCAGCTTCTTGCCTTCAGAGGTTGTGGGAGCTTCATCACTGGAAGCTTTCAAAAAGACACTGGGCAGCCACTTGTTAGAAAAGGGTCCCCTGTCTGAGCATGGGGTTGGACTAGATTAGGGGTCAGCAACCTTAAACATTCAAAGAGCAACAAAGGTCCTAACCGGAAGCCTTCCATTCAATTCTGGAGCCGACCAGAAGTCCGGTTCCCCCACCATAGAGTCTCCTCCTAGCATGGCATCATTTTTCCTCTACCTGTCCTAACCAAAAGCCCTATCAATTATAGAGCTGACTGGTGACAGGAAGCCATAGCAGAGGGATGAAAGAGCCACATGCGGCTCCAGAGCCGCAGGTTGCCAATCCCTGGGCTAGAGAACCTATAAGATCCCTTCCAACTCTGTTACTCTGAATCATACCTTTACAGGAAGCCCTCAATTTACAATCATTTGTTTTGTGACCATTGAGTTACAACAGCACTGAAAAAAGTGACTTATGACCATTTTCCCCACTTACATCTGTTGCAGCATCTCCACAAAAATTCAGAAACATGTCAACTGACTCACATTTATTATGTTTGCAGTGTCCTGGAGTCATGGGATCCCCTTTTGCAGTCCTTCTGACAAGCAAAGTCAGTGGGGAAGATTCACTTAACAACCATGGTACCAACATAACAACTGCAGCGATTCACTTAGCAAAAAAAAGTCGTAAAAATGGGACAAAACTCCCTTAACAATTGTCTTGCTTAGCAATGGAAATGTTGGGCTCAATTGTAGTCGTACGTCGAGGCAGGGGTGGGTTCCGGATCCTGGTGCAACCAGTACCAGATGCCAGAGGGGCCCAGCGTCCCCCACATGCATGTGCATAGCACCTGTGCAGACGTGTGCATGCATCCTTACCTCTGTGACGCTTCCATGACACCTCTGTGATGCTCCAGCTGCTTGGCGGAGCTTTGCGCAGGCGTCGTATACTTTGTGTGCGGAAGCGCCGAAGAGCTGAAATACAGGTAAGGAGCTTTGGCAGGTGAGTGGGCCCTCTGGAGCATCGTACCGGAATGGTACCCGGTGCTCCTGACAGACACCGGTATGCCCGTACTGGGGCGTACCACCTGCAACCCACCACTGATACAGGTTAATAATAACTGTCATCCCCATCCATCCAAGTGTTGAGCATCTCAAGGACGTTGCCCAACACACACACAGAGAGAGAGAGATGGGGTTGAACTCCATGCAAAGAGATTGGGTTGAAACTCTCAACCAGATTAAGAAAACACAGTTGCTGTGTTCTCATCACAAGCCACCTCCAGGGATAATTAAATCCCTATCGTGGATCAGTGTGAAAGGCTGGTTCACATAATGTGGTAAAATAACAGCTGTGTTTCCCGCAATACACTTAATCACAAACAACACAATCCCAATTGATTCTAGTCTACACCATGAACTCAAGCAAGGAGAATGCAAGGAAATAGAATGTCAGAATGATCTAGTCGTCGGCAGGGGAAACACGCTTATTTATTTAGATGTGTGTTTATTATTTATATTTAAATTATATGCTGCCTGTCTCACTGTCCCAGGTGGGCAGTTTATAATAGCATCAAAGTATGAATAGAAAAATGTTAATAGTATTAAAATTAAGATGAGTAACAATTAACAAAATGAAAATTGAAAACCCAGGGGGAGAGCCTTCTCTGTGGCGGGGCCAGCCCTCTGGAATTACCTACCCCCTGAATTACGTACCATCACCGACCTCCGCCTCTTCCGCCAATGTCTTAAGACATATTTGTTTCAACAAGCCGGCCTAGCCTAACCTCCCATGGGGACTTTTAGATAGTTTTAAATTGGGTTTTTAAAATTTGGTTTTAGCGCAGGATAGGTTTATTTAATAGTTTTTAAATTATATTTATTGTATTTTGTATGTTTTTAAATTTCCTGTGCGCCGCCCTGGGTCCTCTGTGGAGAAGGGCGGGATATAAATTTAAATAAATAAAATAAAATAAAATTAGAATATTTCAGACATGTGATGCGACACTTGGAAAAATACGGCACACTTCACTTAATCCTCCAGGGAAAGATTGGAGGCAAATGAGGTCCAGGCAGAAGAAGAACATCGTGGCTTCCAAATCTAAGGGACTGGTTTGGACAAAAGGAAGGAGGAGGAGGAGGAGGACAACAACAACAACAACAACCACAACAAGAAGAAGAAAAAGAAAGAAAAAGAAAAAGAAAAAGAAGAGGAGGAGGAAGGAGGAGGGGAAGGAGGAGGGGAAGGAGGAGGTGGAGGTGGAGGAGGTGGAGGAGGAGGAGGAGGAGGAGGAGGAGGAGGAGGAGGAGGAGGAGGAGGAGGAGGAGGAGGAGGAGGAGGAAAAAATAAAGGGTTCAAACCATGAGCACAGGTGGTAAAAGTGATGGATTTTGTCTTATAGCAGGTCCACATTGAGGCCCTTAGCCAATTGGTAGAGCTAGGTTTTAAGGCCCTTCTGAAAGGTCAGAAGGGCGAGGAGGATCTCAGGAGGCAAGATGTTCCAGAGGACAGGGGCCACAACAGAAAAGGCTCTTCTCCCAGACCTTGCTGAGATCCACATGTTATGGCAAACATGGGAACGATTCTTTATGGGGCCATAGAGAAACCTGCATTATATGGATGCTTCATCACTGGATGTTTTTAAGAAGAGATTGGACAACCACTTGTCCAAAATGGTATATAGGGTCTCCTACTTGGGCAAGAGGTTGGAGGAGTAGACCTCCAAGGTCCCTTCCAACTTTGTATTCTGCATTAGGCCTGTCATGTTCTAAGCAGAGCTGCAAGATCCTGCGTTGAGGTCCCATGCATGCAAATCTGTGACCTAGGATCCATGTGAGGTCTCCCAACACGTGCGGCTTTTCCATAAATGATCCATATTTGGTTAATCTGCGCAAGTATAAAAGAAGGTTAGGTTCAGGGTATGTCATTGCTCTGACATTTTTGTAGGCATTGTCAGTTCTCCTCTTGTCTGACTCTGAGGCAACATCAAAGAGGGAAGATGATGAAGCTTCCGGACAGTTGATGGATTAGCCATAGATCCTGCATAATGTATCTTCAGCATTTAGGGCATCATGTGCAGGGCCTAAAAATAGACATCTAGGGTGTCTCTTTATGAGATTCTCAAGATAATACAATACAATATTACTGGAACGAATTGCCCCCAGAATTAAGAACTATCCCTGACTTACGCACCTTCTACTGTGCTCTCAAAACCTTTTTTTTTCCAACAAGCCAGGCTGGCATAAAAATGAATTTTAAATTACAAATTTTTATTAATTTTAATCAGGGTTGGTTGGGTTTTTTCATTTTTAGGACAAATTGTTTAATATCTCTTTTAAAAACTTTTTTAACTTTTATATATTTGTTTTACTCTGGCTGTACACCACCCTGAGTCCTTCGGGAGTAGGGCGGTATAAAAAACCAATAAACCTAAACCTAAACCATAGCAGAGTTGGAAGGGACCTTGGATATCTTCCCTAAGGTGGTTTTGGGTGCTTGGGTGCCTTTAATTAACATCATAACCATAGATTAACATCATAATCATAACATCATAACCATGGATTCTGCCCTGATTTCCAACCCATAGGCCTTTTATTACTGATGGGCCTGGGGAAAATATCCTAGAAGTAAGTTATGTGTATGTGTATCAGAGGTGGCATTCTACCGGTTCGGACTGGATCATCCAAACCGGTAGCGGAAATCACAGGTGGCTCCGCCCACCCGCGCCCAGCTCTACGGCATCCCATTTAGGCCCTTTTTTCACCAAAAGCTCATGCGTGAACCGGTAAGTGTGCATGTACATACACCGTGCTACAGGTTTGCCTTGACTTACAACCCCAACAAAATTTGTCTCGTTAAGTGAGATATTTGTTAAGTCCATTTTGTGACCTTTCTTGCCATAGTTGTTAAGGGAATCATGGTAATTGTCAAGTTAGTGATGTGGCTGTTAAGTGAATCTCTGGCTTCCCCATTGACTTTGCTGGGTAGGAGGTCACACAAAGTGAGCCCATGACTCTGGGACACTGCAAAATACGTCATTAATATGAGTCAGTTGTCAGCTGTCAGAATTTTGGCCACTTGTCCGTGGGGATGTGGTAACAGTCGTAAGTGTGAAAAATGGACATAAATCTCTTTTTTTCAGTGTAGTAACTTTGAACGGTCATTAAACTAACTGCTGTAAATACCTGTATTATTATAACTTTGGGTTTTGAACTGTTATCCGATGCTCACAGTCATGATGTTGAGATGGGGAGCTACACATTCAGAGTTACAATGGACCTTGTGTTATTTACTTATTGTCAGGTTCCAGAGCTATGTATAATAGCTGCATACACACCCACAATCACACAACTGTATTTTGAGTGCTTGGCAAATGCTTACCCCACATAACTGTGATTTATGATGTTTTTTTGCTGGACTTTTCAGTTGGTTGCTGGCACAAAATGTCCTTAGGAATGCATTGATTTGCTTAATGACCGTGGCATTAACTTAAAGACCACTGCAAATGGAGATGTAAAATCAGATCTGGTCACTTGGGTGCCTTGACTTACAACCATCGTGACTTAGATGGAAATTCTAGGCTCCATGATGATCCTAAGTCAAGAACTAGATATTCCAAAGAAATGATGCAGCGTAGAAAGCTATAACTATACGTCATGCCGTCTGGATTATAAACCATAAGGTAATTAATCACTCAGAATTCTTTGCAGCCTTAGAAACAGTTGAAAAAACCACAGGATTTGCCAAGAAACCCAAAAAAACATATTTATTTTTATTTATTTATTTATTTAAATTTATATCCCGCCCTTCTCCACAGAGGACCCAGGGCGGCGCACAGGAAATTTAAAAAACATACAAAATACAATAAATATAATTTTAAAAACTATTAAATAAACCTATCCTGAGCTAAAACCAAATTTTAAAAACCCAATTTAAAACTATCTAAAAGTCCCCACGGGAGGTTAGGCTAGGCCGGCTTGTTGAAACAAATATGTCTTAAGACATTGGCGGAAGAGGCGGAGGTCGGTGATGGTACGTAATTCAGGGGGCAGGTCATTCCAGAGGGCTGGCCCCACCACAGAGAAGGCCCTCCCCCTGGGTGTCGCCAGTCGGCATTGTCCGGCCGACGGCACCCTGAGGAGCCCCTCTCTGTGGGAGCGTATCGGTCTAAGGGATGTATTGGGCACGAGGCGGTCTCGCATATAACTAGGCCCCGAGCCATGGAGCGCTTTAAAGATAGTTGTCAAAACCTTGAAGCGCACTCGAAAGGCCACAGGAAGTCAATGCAGCTCGCGCAGGATCGGTGTTATGTGGGAGCACCTAGTGGCTCCCATAATCACCCGCGCGGCTGCGTTTTGGACTAGCTGTAGCTTTCGAGTGCAGACAACCGTGCCACACAAACCAGAAGAATCCAGTATCGGGACCCACTCAAAGCACAGGGCACAGCAGCCCTCCCAAAAAACTTCAAAAGAAGGACCTCACCATCTTCCCACAGACAAAGGCCAAACCACAGCTGGATAGAATTCAACACGTTCAAAAGCCAAAGAATTACTGGAGAGCCAATAATTGTATTCAAGACGACACTAATCCACTACAGGAACTCAACGACACGGTGAACTGGCTTTCTTCAATGTATCCTAACTGGGAACGTTGGTGCCCTGTTGAGTAACTGCTTCAATAGGCCCCATTTGGAAGGGCTGATCCACTCAATTATTACTGGAACTGGTTGTTCCCCGACTTGGTTATTACCTGGATGCGGGACCACTTGGAAGCCTCAAAGTTTATTTTATTCCTTTATTTTAATTTGTCAACGAGTCCAAGGAAACAAGTAGGAAAAACGCATGGAAAAAAATGGCACGAATAAATGGATATAAATAAGCAAAGCCTAGCCATTAAAACATAAAAAGGGTAGATATATATATAGGACAGTAGGACAGGGACGGGAGGCACACTGGTGCGCTTATGCACGCCCCCTTTACGCACTTCTTAAGAAATGCGTAAGGTTCACCGGAGACAGCTTAAGGCAGTGTTTCTCAACCTTGGCGACTTGAAGTCCTGTGGACTTCAACTCCCAGAATCCCCCAGCCAGCATAGCTGGCTGGGGAATTCTGGAAGTTGAAGTCCACAGGACTTCAAGTCACCAAGGTTGAGAAACACTGGCTTAAGGTAAAAGGTATGGGGGGGTGGGGGTGGGAAGGTAGAGGAACTTTAAGGAAGTTGTAGACTAGACTGAGAAGTTGGCAAAAGAAAACGCCAAACTGCTTCCGAATTATTGCCAAATAAAACTACGTCGGCCGGACTTTGCTCACAGCTACATTCCTGCTTTAATCGTGACATTTTCTAACATTTCAGCTGACATTAGGAATCCTTTCATGTTTCCCCATAACTATTTCTGACGTTTTTCAAAAGAGAAAAGAAAAGGCCAATGGAGAAGGAATAACCCTTGCTGCTCCTAGCAAGAGGAACAGCCGAAAGCCTCCCCTTCAAGGAATTCCTGAAGTTTTCCAAAGCCTGGGGAGGGGGGGCGGAGATGAGAAGGGGAGATGCAGGGCCTTTGCGCCAGATGAGCTCGCAGAGAAGGCGATGGCAGAAAGAACACTCGGTGCGGTTGTCAGGCAGCCTCTGGCAAGAGCATCAGTGACTCTGCGGTGGGATGGAGGCCGGCCAGTGGACACTGTTGGCGCCTGGAAGCATTTTCCATGATGTAGGCTGTGAGAAGTGATGGTGGGGGGAGGGAGGGGATGTTGGCATCTGAGCAAAGAACAAAAAAAAAGAGGAGGAAGGAGAGGAGGGGGCGGGAGAGGAGAAAGAAGGAGGAGAGGAGGAGGAGGAGGAGAAAGAAGGACGAGGAGGAGGAAGAAGGAGGACAAGGAGAAGGAGGGGGAGAAAGAAGCAGGAGAAGGAGGAGGCAAATGAAGGGGGAGGAGAGGAGGAGAAGGAGGAGAACAGGAGGAGGAGGAGAAAGAAGGCGGAGGAGGAGGCAAAAAAGGAAAGGAGGGGAGGAAAGAGAAGAACAGGAGGAGGAGGAGAAGAGGAGGAGGAGGAGGAGGAGGAGAAGAAAGAAGGAGGAGAGGAGAAAGAAGCAGGAGAAGGAGGTGGCAAAAAAGGAAAGAAGGGGAAGAGAGGAAAAGAAAGAGAAGATCAGGAGGAGGAGAAAGATGGAGGAGAAGGAAGAGAATAGGAGGAGGAGACGAACAGGAGGAGGAGAAAGAAGAAGAGGAGAAGGAGAAGAGAAGGAGGAGGAGAAAGAAGGGGGAGAAGGGGGAGAAGGAGGAAAAGAGGGGTAGGGGTAGGTGATCACCTTATTCCATAACCACCACCAACTTCTAACTTTGCCAGAGGCCAGTCTGCTCTGAGGGCAGAGAGAATTTTTTGCACTATTGGATGGTTTTCTCCAAAGACATTTCAGCTCTAGTGGTTTGGGGCGGAGTTGCTGTTCCCTCCCTGCACACACTTTCTTCTTCTTCTTTTTTCTCCAGATCCCTTCCCATTGTAGACATCTGACCATTTCCAGAGAGCATCTGTTGAAATGAATCGATGAAGAGAAGGACCAGGGGAGACATGATAGCAGTGTTCCGATATCTCAGAGGGTGCCACAAAGAAGAGGGAATCAAACTATTCTCCAAGGCACCTGGGGGCAGGACAAGAAGCAATGGGTGGAAACTAATCAAGGAGAGAAGCAACTTAGAACTAAGGAGAAATTTCCTGACAGTTAGAACAATTAACCTCTGGAACAGCTTGCCTCCAGCAGTTGTGAATGCCCCAACCCTGGAAGTCTTTAAGAAGATGTTAGATAGCCATTTGTCTGAAATGGTATAAAGTTCCTGCCCACGCAGGGGGTTGGACTAGAAGACCTACAAGGTCCCTTCCAACTCTGCTATTGTATTGTATTGTATTGTATCTCTGGAAATCAGCTTCAGCTCCTCCCCTTCCTGTTCTGCAAGGCAGAATAACTCTTGGGTTGGTTGCTTCCTACCAGTCCTAGAGGAGGATGTTTTGTGTTTTACCACGTCGGAGAATCCCAGCCTGCATCTTAGCATCTTGCACGAACCGAGCCGTGATTAAGCCTTAAGACCCTTCAGGATATTGGGCCATTGTATCAGAGGTGGGTTGCTGCCGGTTCGGCCCGGTTCAGCCAAACCGGTAGTGGAATTCAGGCCTGGGTCACAAAACCGGCAGTGACCCGGTGCTGTCATACCCCTGAACCGGTTCCCTCGCTGCCACTGGAATGCCGCCATCTTGTTTTTTAGTGACTGCACGTGTGCAGTTCACTGTAAATTGTTATGTGCATGCAGGAAGTATAATTTACATTGAACAGCGTACGTGCGCACGCAGCACGCATTGTGCATGGGTTGCGAACAGGTACTAAAACCGGCAGCAACCTACCCCTGCATTGTATACTGTGAGAATATAGCAGTTCTATGTTCTCAGCCCAGAGGTGGCATTCAGCAGGTTCTGAGCAATTCTGGAGAACCGGTAGTGGAAATTTTGAGGAGTTCGGTAAATACCACCTCTGGCTGGCCATGCCCCCATCTATTCTCTGCCTCCCAAGTCCCAGCTGATGGGGAGGAAATGGGGATTTTACAGCATCCTTCCCCTCCCACGTCCACCAAGCCACACCCACAGAGCCAGTAGTAAAACAATTTTGAATCCCACCACTGATTTGAAAGTGTTGCATGAAGCCATCCTGTAGTTTTTACACCGTGCCATCTTTTCAGATAGTTTGTCCTGAAAAAAAATACTTTCATTTAGTAACTGGAGGTATAGCAGCTGGGGAAAAAAACCCTCTCAGGATTAATAACACAAGAATTTGATGCCCAAAGATCCAATTTGTCCTGAAAATCCCATGGGACGTGCAACCCTTTCCGGAAAAGTGACCTGTGTGAAAATAAACTCTACACCAGCACTTTTATTAAAGCGCTGAACTTCAAAGAATGTTTATTCTTCCGTTCAGAGGGGCTGAAAGTAAATCTATGGAGATTCTCAGTCATCCAGGTTATGGTTGTCCCAAAGATATTTTTTCAACTGGGGTCAACTGGACTTTCTTGTTTGTTCTTTTGAAGATGTTTCGCTTCTCATCCGAGCTGAAGATGCTTCTTGGATGAGAAGCAAAACGTCTTCAACGAAAGTCCAGTTGCCTCCTGAAAAAAAAAGCACCTTTGTGGCATTCATGGATGCTGCCATTTATTTCTGTCCCCTCCACCCATAAAACTGAGCTGCTTTAGCATATCCAGCGATCTTTCCATCTAAAAAGGGGGAGCTGGCGTAATCGCATCCTGCCCCATACATCCCTGCGGCCGATCCGCTCCCACAGAGAGGGACTTCTCCGGGTGCCGTCCACCAGGCTATGCCAGCGGGCGACGCCCAGGGGAAGGGCCTTCTCTGTGGCGGGCCCGACCCTCTGGAACGACCTTCCCCCCGAAATCAGAACAACCACGTACCTCCGCTCCTTCCGTCAAAAATTAAAAACACATTTCTTCTGCTTGGCTGGCCTGGGATAACTTAACTGATTTCAGGGTTTTTTAGGGGTTGTTTTAGTTTTAACATGGGATTTTAGCGCAGGGTTTTAGTTTAATTCTTTTTAATACTGTATTGTTTATGGTTTTAATATGTATTTTTAATTTTCCTGTGCCCGGCCTCGAGTCCCTTTGGGGAGAGACAGCGGGTTGTAAATTAAATTATTGTTGTTATTATTATTATTATTATTATTATTATTATTATTATTATTATTATTATTATTATTATTATTATTATTATTATTATTATTATTATATATGAATTTAATTTTTATTAATTTGAATTGTTTTTTTTAATTGGGTTTTGTTGGTTTTTAATCTTATGAGAGGCCAAATTATTTAATATGTTTGTTTTTTAAAAAATTTACACTTTTATATATCTGTTTTACTTTGGCTGTACACCGCCCTGAGTCCTTCGGGAGTAGGGCGGTATAAAAAATAAAAAAACGGAAAAAACAAAACGAAAAGTTGCCATAATTGCCTAAACCTGTTATATGCTGTCTGTGCACAGAAATTGGCTTACTTTGCAAATATAATCGTAATATATAGTCCATTGATGAATTATTGGGAGCTGCATCCAGGTTCTGCTCTGGCTAGATCCAGATAATTTAAATAATATGCTTTAATTATAATTTGCTGAGAAAGTCACCATTGGCTGGCTGTCTTCCCCCTATCACATTATGCTAAAAGCTTCATGCTCTGCCCAGACTTTGTCTTGTCTCGGACAAGTGGCAGATTGTCATAATGAGAGTCAAATATCAAGTAAAATGTAACAGCCAGGGGAGAAGAGGAGTCAACATAGTGTGGTTGCCATAGAAATGTAATTGAAGCCCCATGCACTTTTAATAACACATATTATTAATTTTAATATAATAATATAATATAATATAATATAATATAATTAATATAATATAATATAATATAATATAATATAATATAATATAATATAATATAATATAATATAATATAATATAATATAATATAATATAATATAATATAATATAATATAATATAATATAATATAATAATATAATAATATAATATAATATAATATAATATAATATAATATAATATAATATAATATAATATAATATAATATAATATAATATAATATAATATAATATAATATAATATAATATAATATAATATAATATAATATAATATAATATAATATAATATAATATAATATAATACAGAGTAACAGAGTTGGAAGGGACCTTGCAGGTCATCTAGTCCAACCCCTTGCCCAAGCAGGAGACCCTACATCGGCCTCTACCTAGGATTGAACTCACAACCTCCTGATTTGGAGGTGAAAGCTCCACCTCTAGGTCATAGCAGCAGATATTTATAATATATATAATGTGGGGTCCTTGATGCTATCTGAGTCTGGTGGTTTTTTTTTGCAGACGTTTCATTACCAAACTAGGTACCATCATCAGTGCTACCCTAGAAGGAGTAGGGTTTGTTATTGTTATATGCGAGTTGCTTGCCATGTTTGAAAGTTGAGAGAAATTGCATTCTCTTTTTTGGGGAGGGGGGCTTTTGCAGTTCCCGTTGTATGAAGGCATTGTCTGAAAATCTTCCCAGAGAACATCCATTATTAAGAGGATTAAACAATAACCATTCTAATTATCAAGGGCCATAACTGCTGTATTTAGTCAGATGCTAGTATGACAGTTCCGCCTTTCCCCTTGAGAAATAATCAATGCATTTTCAGCAATCAGAGCGTCTCTATTATACCAGCTCCTTCCACTAATTAATCAAATGACAGAAGCAGTTTTCTGAAGCTTTTCTGCATTCGCCAATAGGAAGTGACAGCCAAAACCCTCACAGATCCATCCCGAAGGAACTAATAGGAGAAGAAGGAATATGCTCTTCACACAGTAAAGCCCGTTGGCCAGACTGTGAAAACATTCTAAAACTAATAAAATCCATTCCTTGTTTTCTTTTAAGGCCACCCCAAAAGTAAGGGGACAGAATGCAAGCCAGTTTGGTGCAATGGTAAAGGTGCAGGATTAGGAACTGGAAGACTGTGAGTTCTAGTCCTTCCTTACTTAATGTCAGGCCCAAGAACCAAGAAAGACACAAGAAGTTACTTTTGAGAAGTTTCCTTCATTGTTCCTCTGCTATAGACAGAAAACTTGCCAAACTAAATCAACTATTGATTGCATCGCTATAGATAATATTCTGAGATTTGCTAATACAGAGAAAACTGCACTCCTTACTAGCACTGATGATATTGCCTAGTTTGGTAATGAAATGTCTGCAAAAAAAACAATCAACCACAGAAGAGCACCAAGGATCCCACAGTTCAACCCTGAGCTACAAATATTCTCTTCAGTCAGTACCACAGATGGATGTCAAATGCTTCACAGGAGCTTCCTTAACTCTCTTTGACCAAGTTCTCTGACCTTTACTGTCTCTTTGCTCTCTGAAATGCAGGGCCCTCCCTTCTGGGAATCCAGACTTCATTCCACCGCAGCTGGGGAAGTCAGAAGGATGGTTTTGATTCAGGTATTTTCCCTCTGCCCAACTTTTGGGGCTTTCTATGTTTTTTTTTCTCTTGAAGATGCTTCACCTCATCCAAGAAGCTTCTTCAGCTCAGCTGAAGAACTAACTGAACCGAAGAAGCTTCTTGAATAAGAAGTGAAACGTCTTCAAGGGGAAAAAAACCACAGAAAGCCCAGTTGCTTCTTGAAAAAAAAAAACACCTTTGGGACAACCATGATCTGGATGACTGTGAATCTCCATAGACAGCTGGATGGGAAGTAAGAGCTCACTTGAAATCTTGGGTTGACAATCGTAATTTATGGTTCCCACCTAAGAAAATTGATTGGAGCTTTTCCTGGCAATTCTGACACCCCAGTTCTGCCAATGCATTTCAAAAGCTTCCAGCCCACGGGAATTCAGTCTCTGCTATTGAGATTTATCCTGCGGGCAAAACATTTGGGAAGATACAGCTACCCCGCCCAGAAGAAAATAGCAGCCTGGTTAGAAAGCCTACATTATTAATAGGAGGTGTAATTGAGCTGTGCCAGTTTGTTTTTTCTCCCAAATCTGGGCAGCCTAAGATCAGTCATGCATGTTTTCCTATAGACCAGGGGTCTCCAACCTTTGCAACTTTGAAGGACTTCAGCTCCCAGAATTCTCCAGCCAGCAAAGCTGGCTGGAGAAGTCTGGGAGCTGAAGTCCTTCAGACTTAAAGTTGCAAAGGTTGGAGACCCCTGCATAGACCATTCTGTTATTTATTCTGAGACAAATCCTCCAGTCAGTGAGAAGGGGAGAAAAAAAGCAGGAAGATTCATTTGTCATGCAAATATTGACGGATTCTAAGAGAAAGATTAATCATTTCTTTTCAGAGGCTTTCTGGGTTAAAAAAGCAGGTGATTTTCTACTCCTGTCACGTTGCCAAAACAAGGGCCTTATGCCTTTCCTTCGGCAACCGCACCGATATTTTCCATCAGTGTTAAAACGAGGAATAAAACAGCAATCAAAACCAGCTTCTTTTGTTAAAGACACGAGAGTAGACCAGTTGCCTGCATGTCAGATTTGGGGAGAGTAAATTTCAAAAGGCACAATTGTCCCTTTCCTTGTTATTTGAGGGAAGGGTGGAGGCAGGGATGAAGGGCCCAGAAATGCACCGGACGGATGCGATTAGAATGCGTGGAAAGGACACTTCAAAGCCACCACTGCTTTGCGGTCCCCGTTCCCAGGTGGCCTTCCGTTTTGCTGACTCCAAACTCTTTGAACACAATATCCACCTCGTAGTCCTGCCCTAAATTTCTTCATTCTGGCAGAAACAAAAATTCACCTCAGTTCCACTCCACACAAAATAAATGGCCCGACTTATCCTTTTAACTTTCTCCTTCAGGCAGGTTGTATGCAAAGAGAGAGAGAAAAAGGAAGGGAGGGAGGGAGGAAAAGAAAGAAAGAAAGAAAGAAAGAAAGAAAGAAAGAAAGAAAGAAAGAAAGAAAGAAAGAAAGAAAGAGTCCAATGGATCATGAGAGAGGAAGCTGAACGGTTTCAAGTTAACTTTTCTCTTGAAAGACCAAAAGTCCCTGATCTGAAAGGGATGGTCCCTGAATATAGAGACAGGATCTCTCTCTCTTTTTAAAATTGATTTTCTATTAAATGTAATTCTTAGTGCTTTATAAACATCGTGTTGTCTGGGTATTTAATTTGCTTAACAATACCAATTACATCCTTAATCTCCACCCCTTTTTTTCCAATCATTGGTCAAATAAATTCCATGTTCTATAATATTTTGCATCCTCTTTCTGCTTAATTTTCAATGTCAATGTCCATCTATCCATCCAATCTATCTTCTTGTCTATTTCTTCATCTCGCGATATATCTTCAAATAATCGTCGCTGCTATTAAAGACATGTAAATATACACTTTTCTTGTCAAGTTTTCCTGATATTTTACCTAATAAAAACAATTCAGGTTTAAAATCTACATGTTTCCCTATCAGCTTTGAAACAGGAAAAACTCCTGAGTATTAAAACAAGGGTGTCCAACCTTGGCAACTTTAAGATTTGTGGACTTCAACTCCCAGAATTCCCCAGCCAGGTTGTGAGTTGAAGTTTGGAAGTTGACAAGATTGGACATCTCCACTCTAAAGAACCACAACACCTTGAAATATTTTACTGTGATTTTACTACAGATATTCCTTGACTTACAACAGTTCGTTTAAGGACTGTTTAAAGTTACAATGGCACTGAAAAAAGTGATTTTGTTATCACCCTTTTCCATACTTAAAACCATTGCAGCATCCCCATGGTCACGTGATCAAAATTTGGATGCTTGGCAACCGATTCCTATTTCAGTGTCCCGAGGCCACGTGATCAACGGGAAAGCCAGATTCACTTAACAACCATGTCATTAACATAGCAACTGCAATGAGTCACTTAAACACTATAGAGTTGTGGCCCGACAGCAGCCAGCAGTGCTGGCAGCAAATTCAGACAGTGAGGAGGTTGGGGAGGAACATGGGTCAGTCCTGGAGTCTGGGAAAGGCTCTGATGAGGGCTCTGTGTGGGAGGCAGAGATGGGGCCAGGGCCGTCTGACAGTTATCAGCTGCCTTCGGAGTCAGACATCAGTGGGGCAGACGAACAGCTGGAGCCTGTTCCCAGTGTGCGCATGCGCAGAGTTGCCAGACGAAGGGAACAGCTAAGGGACAAGGGTCAACTTGGGAGTAAGGCCACAGGTGGATGGTGAATGGTCCCTCCCATAGGGAATAAAAGAGGAGCGAAAGGGGAGTGGAGTTTGCAGGAGACAATTCATTCATTCCTGCATTCTTGCCAAATATTGCAGTGTCTGAAAGATATCGGTGTGGCCACTTTCCAAGCCTGATAAAGGTCGGTAATTGTGAACTATCTTGAAAGACGGTGGGAGAGGAAAGACTTTGCTGGAGAGGAATTCACTTTAAATTAAATAAAAGGGGTTTATCAGGATGAGGATTCTGTTTGTGCTCCTGGGGAAGCCTAGGTCAGAACGTGTGGCAAGAAAGGTTGTAAAATGGAGCAAAGCTCATTTAACGAATGTCTCACTTAGCAACCGAAACGTTGGGCTCAGCTGTGATCATAAGATGAGGACTAGCTGTACATTTTTCTGAGCCAGAAATAAATTGGTTGAGTTCTGAACCTATTGAGTGACTTTGTGAGGTCCTAGAGACCTGGGCTATTTTTGAACTGAGATTCAATGTGGATAAGGTTCTTTCCTTCATTTTTATGCCCTGTGGGGAGCTGATTTACAAGGCAACCAGGAATGTCTTGGGGGGTCTACAAACTCCAGATATTCCAACATCTCTACGCTAAGGTCCACTGCCCTACAAAACTAATTGGGGTTAAAAAAAAAAAGGCAGGGTTTTTTACAATCTAATTAAAGGGGAGAAAAAACCCACTATTTTCAAGTTTGGGTTTTAGATTAAAACCAGAGGTGATGTTTGTGCTTTTAGGGAAATCTAGTTAAGTTGGGAAATATGTAATAGCTCTCCCTCGACTTTAATATCTTGGGAATTCAGGTTCCTGAGTCAGTCCCCAGGACGTATTAAAATATTTAGAGATAATTATTCTCTCAGTGACATGGAAGGATAACAGTTTTAATGAATAGAAATATGCATGAAAAATAGTTCAAGGATTTGGGCTGAAGCGCACCCACCCTGTGATTTCCTCAGGTTTATTTCTTACAGTGTATTTACACAAGACTTGACGAGAATCCTTGTGGATCTGACAGCCTACAGAGGATGTTGGTGGTGGTGGTGGTGGTGATGATGATGATAATGATGATGATGATATACACAGCAGGGTTGCCTCCTCTCCCACCTCCCACATGGCAACACCTCTATCAAGTAGGAGGGATTGGCAGAGAGTGGCCCCAAGTCATACAGTATGTGACTCCATGGATGGAAGTGGACTTAAATCTAGGTCACAAATGAAGGGAAAGATACATGTCCAAGGTTAATGTTGGAGGACCCAATCTGGGTCGGTCAACGGAACCAGAGGTTTAGTCTTCTGAGCTTTTGGACTCATATTGTAACTCATCCACAGAGAACTTCTGGTGAGAGAGAAGTTCCCTGAGGATGGGCTCCAGCATGACTCCACAAGCCTGGAAGACTAAATCTCCAGTCCTGGTGACCAACCCAGATTGGATCCTTTTAAATCTAGGTCTCTCTACTTGGGACAGTTCAGCACCTACAGATTACAGATTAACAGAGTTGGAAGGGACCTTGTAGGTCATCTAGTCCAACCCCAACCCCACCCAAGCAGGTGACCCTACACCTTTTCTGACAAATCATATCATGACTTTTATGTGAGATCTCCAGCCATCAGAGATATTAGACTATCAACTCTATGCCTCTCTTAAGCTGAGATACTTAACGTGGCTACTTGAAAGAACACCTTGAATCTTCCTATTGTCTTATTTCCTCTTGGATTCTAATCTATAAGCATGAGCAGAACAGCTAAGATTATCACTTAAGGCAGCTGATCTAAGAACCCGTTATAGTGACAGAATGGGGGTATCCTGTAAATGCGATGAATTTACTTGGATGGTGATTCTTTGTACCACATATGCATTTATATAAAGCAGGGGTTCCCAAACTTGGCAACTTTAAGACTTGTGGACTTCAACTCCAGCTATGCTGGCTGGAGAATTCTGGGAGTTGAAGTCCACAAGTCTTAAAGTTGCCAAGTTTGGGAAGCCCTGATATAAAGTATATTTGTAGCTCAGGGTTGAACTGTGGGGTCCTTGGTGCTCTCTGAACTTGATGGTCTTCCTGCAGGCGTTTCGTTGCCAAATGTCTGCAAGAATAGATAACAACAACAATGATGTTATCATCATCTGGTACTGATGATGTTACCTAGTTTGGTTAATGAAACATCTGCAAGAAAACTACCCAGCTCAGAGAGCACCAAGCACCCCACACATGTATTTTATCATTGTATTTTCCTTTTATCTATTTTACCCGGGATATATACGCTGTATTTTATTTTTGTTCTGTATTTTTCATATTGGTAAGACTGAACAATCAAGAAATTATCTATCTCAGCACAGAATAATGTGAGTACTTAAAGGTGAGAACAAAACAAGGCTTCTGCTAAGAAAGATCTCTGTTTCCCTCCAGAAATGTAGCCACAACACACCAGCTGTTGCTTGGTCTGCGTACTCTGAACTGGGCAGTTTCTCCAGGAACACATTCCTTCTCCATGATACAAAGTCCTGGCTCCATCAAAGAGTTCTTTGCTTATATAAATCCCATCATTTTTCAGGCTAGTTGCTTTTAAAAAACTTCCAAAACGAAGTGTTGCACACAAGCCTTAATTTCACCCCAGGAGAATCCAACTTGATGCAGATTTTCAACTGATCAACCTTTCTCCACATCTTCCTTGAAGTCTGGAAAATTTGCCCACATTTCATCACAGTCAACACCAAACTTCAAGGAAGATCTGAAATAGCACTGAATACAGTCTAAAAAGCAGAGACATCACCTTGTCAACAGAAGTGCTTATAGTCAAGGCTATGGTTCCCCCAGTTGCAATGCACGGCTGTGAAGGTGGGACCATAAGAAAGGTTGAGCGCCAAAGAATGGTGGTCTTTGAACTCTGGTGCTGGAGAAGACTCCTGCGAGTCCCTTGGACTGCAAAGCAATCCAACTGGTCAGTCCTGGAGGAGATCAACCCTGACTGCTCTTTAGAAGGCCAGATCCTGAAGAGGAAACTCAAATACTTTGGCCACCTAATGAGAAGGAAGAACTCCCTGGAGAAGAGCCTCATGCTGGGAACAATTGAGGGCAAAAGAAGAAAGGGATGACAGAAAATGAGGTGGCTAGACGGAGTCACAAAAGCAGTCAGTGTGAGCTTAAATCAACTCCAGAAGCTGGTAGAGGATAGGAAGTCTTGGAGGAACATGGAGGGCAGAATAAGAAACAATGGGTGGAAACTAATCAAGGAGAGAAGCAACTTAGAACTGAGGAGAAATTTCCTGACAGTTAGAACAATTAATCAGTGGAACAGAAGTTGCCTCCAGAAGTTGTGAATGCCCCAACCCTGGAAGTCTTCAAGAAGATGTTGGATAGTGTTAGATTCTCTGCACGGTGGAGAATAGAGGGAGTCCGAGCCAGGTTTGCTCAAAACAACAGCCTTTTATTTTAGGCAAGCTTACAATAGAAGAATGGTTCAGTTAAAGAAATAGGCGGTAGACAGGGGCTCCCGCGCTTTGACAGCTCTTTATATTTGGAGCTGTCAAAGGGAAAGCCAATCAGGCTGCAGCAAGGGCCAGGCGCGCCTCAGCCAATCAGGCGCGTCTGTCAGTTGGCTGCCTTGCTACAGCCTGTTGCCAAGGCTCCAAGAGGCAGCCTGGAAGACCTGCGGCCGGTCGTATCTCGAGACCGGTCGCAGGTCGAGGATATAACACCCCTTTCCCCCCTCGGTCTGCGCATGCTCGAGGAATTGTTCGTTCTGATGCACGAGCATGCGTAGTCTTGAAAGTAGGCGGGGCGGCGCCGGGAACGCCCAGACCGCCTCAGTTGCTGGTGGGACGTCGGAGAGGTAGGTTGCCCCTGTGCGAGCTCCTCCCTTCGGAGAGTGGAGCTCCAGGTGGTGACGTCATCGAGGCCTACCCGCGGAGGCGGAGTCGTCAGAGCTGGTAAGTCGGGGCGAGGGGGCGCGGCGTTCGGAGCATAGTTTGCTGGATGCCGGTTGGTTGCGGCGGTGCAGGGCGGGTCCTTAGGCGCAAGGGCCCGCGCGTCCCCCTCGGCTTGAGACAGCTTCTGAAGCGTATGCCGGAAGGCGGCGTTCAGTTTGGCCGGGCCTGAAGAAGCGAAGGCCCCGAGCGGTGTCTCTGGGAACGGGTTGACTGGCCCAACCGGGGCAACGGGGAAGGGCGGTTCCGACGATGGGTCCGCAGGTGTGGGAAGGCGGCGCCTTAGCTGATCCAAGTGGCGCCGCCACTCGGACCCGTCCGGGAGGCTGACCCTGAAAGAGCAGGGACCCGTTAGCTCGGTTACCGTGGCCGGAACCCACTTAGTGTCCCCTGCATAGTGGCGGGCGTACACAGGGTCCCCGGGCTGGAAAAGGCGGGGAGGTGGGGCCCCCAGGTTGCAAGGCTGCACATCGTTGTAAGCCGGGTGCAGCCTGTCCAAGGTTGTCCGCAGGCGGCGACCCATCAAGAGCTCGGCGGGGCTTTTCCGTGTGGCAGGGCAAGGTGTGGAATGCTGACCTAGCAGGTAAGCAGCCACCCTTGCGGGCCAGTCCCCTTTGGTCATCCGTCCCAGAGCCTCCTTGGCCGAGCGGACGGCCCGTTCAGCCCGACCATTGGAGGCCGGATGATAAGGGGCCACTGGCGCGTGGTGGATCCCTTGCGAGGCCAAGAACTCCTGGAAGGTGGCGGACTGGAACTGGGGCCCGTTGTCGGACACCACGATGTCCGGCAACCCGTGCGTCGCAAAAAGGCGGCGCAGGGCCCTGACCGTACTCTCGGCCGTAGTGGAAGCCATCAAGATGACCTCCACCCAACGGGAGTAGGCGTCCACGACCACCAGGAACGTTTGGCCCCGGAAGGGGCCTGCGAAGTCTATGTGGAGCCTGGACCAAGGGCTCCGGGGCAAGTCCCACTCCCTGGGTGGGGCGACCGGAGGGGCGGGGCGGGTGGTTTGACAAGGGACACAACCCCCGACCCAGGCAGCTACCTCCGCATCCAAGCCCGGCCACCACACATAGCTGCGGGCGAGCGCCTTCATCCGGGCTATGCCGGGGTGGTCGGCGTGGAGCGTCCGGAGCACCTGGTGACGGAGGGGGGGGGAACGATGACCCGATCCCCCCAGCACAAGCAGCCGCTGTGGAGCGAAAGCTCCGTCTGGCGTGCCTTGTACGGCCGAAAATCTTCGGCCACGCCGCCCTGAGGCCACCCTCGCAAGACCCAGGTGGAGACCTGGGACAGGACAGGGTCGGCCTTCGTCCGGGCGGCGACGTCCGAGGACGTCAAGGGCAGGCCTGAGTCTGCCACAGACAAGACGGACAGTGCCGGCACCGGCTCCTCGTCCGCCTTGGGGAGGGGGCACCGGCTCAGGGCATCAGCATGCCCCAGCTGCTTGCCCGGACGGTAGTACAGCGTATAACTATACGCTGCAAGGAACTCCGTCCATCTGGTCATCCTGGGAGAAAGGATGGGGGGGGTCGGACGGTCACCGGCCAAAAGCCCAAGGAGAGGCTTATGGTCCGTGAAGACAGCAAAAGTCCGACCATACAGGTATTGGTGGAACTTTTTGATGCCGGACACCATAGCCAGAGCCTCCTTGTCAATCTGGCTATAGTTTCTCTCAGTGGGAGACATTGTCCGGGACCAAAAAGCAATGGGGGCTTCTGAGCCATCTGGGAAGGAATGGCTCAGGACGGCCCCCAGGCCGAAAGGGGAGGCATCGCACGCCAACGTCAAGGGCAGCCTGTCATCATATTGCACAAGGACTGCCTCTGACGTCAGAGTGGCTTTGACAGCCGCGAACGCATGCGCCTCGCGGCTGCCCCAGCACCAGGCCGCCGATCGATCGAGCAATCGATGAAGCGGCTCGGCTAACGTTGCCTTGTGGGGAAGAAAAGGTGCGTAGAAATTTAAGAGGCCGAGGAACGCCTGCAGCTCCGTCTTGGAGGCAGGCGTAGGGGCGTTCCTAATGGCCTCGACCTTCTTGGGGGTGGGGTGGATGCCCCGGGCATCAATCAAGAAGCCCAGGAACTCCACCTCCGGCGCGGCAAAAACGCATTTGCTGCGCTTCAACTTTAATCCCGCGCCCCTGAAAACGCTGAGGACCTTCCTCAGCACTTTGGCGAGCTCTGAGATGCTGGAAGCAGCTATCAGAACGTCGTCAAAATACGGGACCACGCCTGGGAGCCCATGGAGCAAACGTTCCATGAGGCTCTGGAAGATCCCCGGGGCGACGGACACACCGAATTGGAGTCTGCGACAACGGAAAGCCCCCCGGTGGGTGACGATGGTCTGCGCCTCCGCAGCCGCCTCGTCCACCGGGAGCTGTTGATAGGCCTGGGCCATATCCAGTTTCGCAAATATGCGGCCTTGCCCCAGGGAATGGAGCAGGTCTTGCACCACTGGGACTGGATATGGGTTCGCCTGGAGCCCACGGTTGATGGTCGACTTATAGTCGGCGCAGATCCGCACCGACCCGTCGGGCTTGATGGGGACCACTATGGGGGTCTCCCATCTTGCCTGGTCAACGGGCTCGAGCACGCCCTGCGCCACCAGCCGGTCAAGTTCGGCATCGACCTTGGGCTTCAGGGCGAGCGGCAGCCTGCGGGCCTTGAGCCTAATGGGTGCAACCTGAGGGTCAAGATTTAAGGAGACAGGGGTGCCCACGTAAGAGCCAAGCCGACCGTCAAGCACGTCGGCGAACTCCTCCAAAACCCCGGAGATGGGAGAGGAGGCGGGAATAGAGTGACCCCCCTGCACTGACAGGCCAAGGGCGGGAAACCAATCCAGGCCGATGATGGCCGCCAGGGGATCAGAAACCACCAGAATAGGCAAGGGCCCCTTGAAACCCCCGTACTCCACCCTCAGGGAAATCTGGCCCAGGGTGGGGATTGACGATCCCTGATAGTCCCGCAAAACCGTGAGTGGGGGGGACAATTTGTCTAAGGAAAGGCCGGGGCGTAGCTTGGCCAACTGTGCCCGGGAAATGATGGACCGAGACGAGCCAGAGTCCACCTCCATGCGGACCCCCACCCCCTCCAGTTTCACAACTGTCCTGAGCCGCGTACGGTCAGGCAGGGCTTCCGGCAGAGAGTTGTCGTCGGTCAAGGCAAAGCAGCCGGACGGCTGCGGCTGCTGGCGTCTGCCCCGGCGGCGTTGGGTGGGTGGGTTGGCCGCAGGCCCTCTACGTTTCTCTCCTGAGCGGCGTTGGGGCTCGGGGGAGGGTTGGTCTTCCGCGGGCGCGGCGGCGCGGCAAGCGGCGGCCAGGTGTCCCTTTCGGCCGCAGCGGCGGCAGATGGCTTCCTTGAACGGGCAATCGGCCCGAGGGTGCTTTCCCCGGCAGCCCAAGCATCTGTAGGTAGCCGGCATGGGCGGCTTGCGGCCGGCGGGCCTAATGTAGGCGACCTGGTCGTCCTCGTCGGGGTCCTCATCCTCCTCAACCAGGCACGCGCGTGCGGGCGGGTGGCGGTCCAAGTCTCTATCCAGGGCCGAGGACTCGGACATCTCGAATGCCCGAGCCTCGTCCACCGCCTGTTCTAGGGTCAGCTCAGCACGGGCCAGCAGGCGCCTTCTGAGGCGGACTTCCCTGAGGCCCCAGATGAATTGCTCCAGCAGGGACTCGGCCAAGAATTCCGCGGCGAAAGCGCACGGAATGGCGGCCATGCGGAGCGCCTTCAGGAATTCGGCCACCGACTGGTCAGGCTTCTGGAGGCACTTTCTGAAAGCGAAGCGGTGGGTCATCTTAGACGGCACCGGGGCGTAGTGGGCCCTGAGCCGTTCGATCAATGTGTCCCACGGCATCTCATATACTTCTGTCGGCGCGGCCACGGTGCGAGCGGTGGCGAACAACTCTGTGCCGCCGCAGCCGAGGAAATGGCCCAACTTTCGCGCCGGGGGCAGCGCCCCGTAGTCATTGGCCAGCACGAAGCATTCGAATCGTGCCATAAAGGACACCCAGGACTCCTTCGCCAAGTCGAACGGAGCGAAGGGAGGAACGGAACCCATAGCGATCGTACCGCAAAAGAAAATGTGTAAAAAAATTTTTTGTGAGGAAAAAATCTCCTTCCCTCAGCAATCCGAGCTCTGCCTGGCCCCAGCCCTCGTCGCCAGTGTTAGATTCTCTGCACGGTGGAGAATAGAGGGAGTCCGAGCCAGGTTTGCTCAAAACAACAGCCTTTTATTTTAGGCAAGCTTACAATAGAAGAATGGTTCAGTTAAAGAAATAGGCGGTAGACAGGGGCTCCCGCGCTTTGACAGCTCTTTATATTTGGAGCTGTCAAAGGGAAAGCCAATCAGGCTGCAGCAAGGGCCAGGCGCGCCTCAGCCAATCAGGCGCGTCTGTCAGTTGGCTGCCTTGCTACAGCCTGTTGCCAAGGCTCCAAGAGGCAGCCTGGAAGACCTGCGGCCGGTCGTATCTCGAGACCGGTCGCAGGTCGAGGATATAACAGATAGCCATTTGTCTGAAATGGTATAGGGCTTCCTGCCTAGGCAGGGAGTTGGACTAGATGACCTCCAAGGTCACCTAGGGCACGACTTTGCAACTAACAACAACAACAGTCCTTGAGGGATTGTTTCAGTTGTAGAATTGCGGGTTGGGAAGGAGAGAAGAGTGGACAGGCTCCATTTTGGGAAGAAATCCGACCAAGGGGGGGAAAACAGGCATGCCTGAAACTCAAATCCATATCTAAAGCTTCTGTTGCCTTGAGAGTAATTTATTTGAGACTTCTAACATGGATCTTCCCCTTGCATTCTGAAAGAGAACAATCCAGTGGGACATGCTCTCTCTCTCTCTGTTCTTGTAGACGCTGTGTTGTGCTCTGACCGATTAATATTCTAGACAAATATTTTTTTATTTCGTTTCTTCCTGCAGAATACAAAGTTCGTCGCTTCACACTCATTTCTGCCAAGGTCAAGGATCCAGTATATTTAATCACGGCCAAAGCTTCAAGTCACCTTGACGGCTCATTTCGCTACTCCGGGTTCATCGTAGTCTGTTAAAAGTTAGCCTATTTTTTCCCTGAGTTCTCCTTAGGCATCCCTCCTGCAATTGACTTGCTCACAAGCTCACCGTTCTCCTTTGCTCTCCAATTGTTCAGTCATATCCAACATTCCAGCACATTGGGAGACAAACTAAACAATCGAACATATCCTGAAGGACTGTGTGATGTGTTAGAGTCATCACTGAAAATTCCAGCTCCAGAGGCTACAGGTGCATCACTCTCCAAAGAAGCATATTTACAAGCCAAGAATAGAATGCACTGAATTACCTGAAATTGGTCTGTGGTGTTGTATAGATATTGTCAGTGTTCCAAGTAATGCATCCATAAAAAAAACAGAACTCCAAGGCAGGCAGGTTCCTTAAAGCAAGGGTCCCCAACCTTGGCAACTTGAAGACTTGTGGACTTCAACTCCCAGAGTTCCTCAGCCAGCTTTGCAAGTCTTGCCAAGGTTGGAGACCCCTGTCTTAAAGGACAGTTCACTGGATATTTCATATTGGCACAACTGGTGAAAACCGACTCTGAAATTTCCCACGGCTTTCACCTCATTAAAGTAAAAGTCCCCCCCCCCCCAAATCATTGGTCACACTATCCAATCCAGGTGCTAGAAGGTTGCTTGGTTACTTGCTCCTCCTCTGGCCAGCCACCTGTGAGAATCCTTGGTTCCCACAGGAAAACTGTATTGTTTTGGCTACAAAACCTCATCTAACTATTCCCCCTCCCTCCCACCATTGTGTGGCAATCCGGAAGCCTCCAGGATGGCTTAAGCCGGGTTCACTTCAGGGTTGATAAATATTGGAACACTGCTATCATGTCACCCCCTAGTCCTTCTTTTCATTCAGAAGGACTAGGGTTGTACATTAGCAGTGTTCCAATATCTATACATAAACGGTAAAGGTTCTCCTTGCACATATGTGCTAGTTGTTCCTGACTCTAGGGGGCGGTGCTCATCTCCATTTCAAAGCCGAAGAGCCAGAGCTGTCCGAAGACTTCTCCGTGGTCATGTGGCCGGCATGACTAAATGCGGAAGGCACACAGAACATTGTTACCTTCCCACCAAACTACTTGCTTTTTTACGTGCTCTCGAACAGCTAGGTTGGCAGAAGCTGGGACAAGTAATGGGAGCTCACTCCGTTCTGAGGCGCTAGGGATTCGAACCACCGAACTGCCGACCTTTTTGATCGACAAGTTCAGCATCTTTCAACCAATTTCATTGTAATTTTATTATTACAATGACAATAAAGATGATGATTATTATTATTATTATTATTATTATTATTATTATTATTATTATTATTATTATTATTATTATTATTATTATTATCTTAGCCGCATAACATATATAGACATACTCAACCCCTGCAACCAGACATCATATTTTGTAGCCTCGTCTCCTAAGCATCCTTGTGCAAAATAAATGCAAAGCTTTTCATCACAGGGCAAAAACTAGGTAACCCAGCCTGATTTCCAGAGCTAAATGTGGCTACAAACCCTTTTATCTTTAAAGATATAAAGTCTCCCTCAAGTAGCTCTTGACTCCTGGTGAGAACATGACAAGAACCTGCTGTTTTCTTGGCAACAGTATGGAAGTCATCCACTCCTGCTGCTTTCTACAATGTTTTTTGAGATCCTCAATCCCTAGAATTTCTGGATCATCTCCTGCCCAAAAATGAAGCAGGCCTCGCCCTGTTTAGAAGTTCAAAGATCAGCCAAGGTCAGCTAAAGGTTGTTATCCTCTTTACCTTGAAACTGAAGTCATTGTTGAATGAATGTAGTTTAATGAAAAGAAGGACCAGGGGAGACACGGTAGCAGTGTTTCAATATCTATGAGGTTGCCACAAAGAAGAGGGAGTCAAGCTATTCTCCAAGGCACCTGAAGGCAGGACAAGAAGCAATGGGTGGAAACTCATCAAGGAGAGAGCCAACCTAGAAATAAGGAGGAATTTCCTGACCGTGAGAGCAATTAATCAGTGGAACAGCTTGCCTCCAGAAGTTGTGGGTGTGTTCCATCACTGGAGGTTTTTAAGAGGAGGGACAATCATTTGTCTGAAATGGTATAGGATCTCCTGTATGATCAGGGGCTTGGACTAGAAGTCCTTCAAGGCCCCTTCCAACCCTATTATTCTGTTATTGAGAGTTTGAGATTTGTGGTCATTTCTCTGAGAAACAGAATTTTGAGTTCCTTAGGCAGGTCCAAGTGCCTTTGAATGTGAACAAGCCTGAAATGTAGACCATTAAATATTTATAGATGTATTCCATTGGTGTACAATGGCTAGCTCATAAGATATTTTACAAGACATTTAAAATAAAACAGGCAAGAGCTGTCAACTGGGCCATTGTATGTACCACTAACGATTGGATTCCTATACTCTGGAGATCGTGTGTGTGTGTGTGTGTGTGTGTGTGTGTGTGTGTGTGTGTGTGTGTGTCTGCCTGGTCTGTCTATCTATCCATCCATCCACATCCACATCCACAATCCAAATAACTGCCTGCCTGCCTGCCTATCCACCCTATCTATCTATCTATCTATCTATCTATCTATCTATCTATCTATCTATCTATCTATCTATCTATCTATCTATCTATCTATCTATCTATCTATCTATCTATCTATCTTGTATATAATCTTATACACTTTTCTAACCTGCTGATATATTTTCCCTGGGTCTGCTAATTTCAAGCAAGGGGATTGGGGAAGAGAGAGAACCTGTTAGATCGAGATCTACAGGAGCAAATAACTATATGCAAACTCCCTGTCCTGATTTCAGGAATTGAACTGTGTTTTTTATCATTTCCCTATCTGCGTTTGCAGTACATTTGAGAGAGAAAAGGTAATCTGAATCAGTATGTGATTTTTTAAAAAAAATCTAAATCTTGTATTTCATGATAGAAAATTACTGTTGGGAATTCAGTTTGTTGCAGGCTGGACTGAAATTTGCAAGATCCCTCTCCAGGTAGGGATAGGTGTGTGTGTGTGTGTGTGTGTGTGTGTGTGTGTTCGTGTGTTCGTGTGTGTGTGTGTGTGTGTGTGTGTGTGTGTGTTCGTGTGTGCCTGCTTGTGAATAGCGGTATCAATATATACACAGGAGATTGACTAAGTGAAATGATATATCTAAAGCTGCTGCAGAGGAAATTGACTAAGTGGTTTCATAAATGGAAAAGAGAGCCTTTTGCCACCGAGATTGCTTCTTTCTGCAACTGTAAATATGGGAAGTCCTGCAAATGGATCTATTTTAGACCGACTGAAGCCAAGCTCTGCAAACAGGCTTCAAGGCAACGGCAAGCTGTTGAATGCACTTGGGGCTCAAATTATAGCTGCTGCTAATGAATGCTGGAGAAAGTCAGCACTTCAGAATAAAATCAGATTTGGAGCTTCTTAAATGCCCCAGAGGTAGGGCTGGCCGGCCTACGCTCAGCAATAGCATCTATTAAACCTTCACTTTGCAACAGCTCCTCCCCTCTTAATGCAAGAAAACCTTTTTCCATTTTAAAAGCCTATGATTTTTTTTTTGTTAGATGGGTAGAAGTATGAAATTTCACCAACCCATTTATCTCTATAGATATCCAAAAGGGATATGTGGCAATATGCCAGCAAAATATTGGAGGCACACAACGAGAAGAAGAGAAACCAACACAAACACATTGCTGGTAAGTGTCACTGAGTTGTGGCAAGTGATATTCGATCATATCTATCATCTATTTATCTATTTATCTACCTACCTACCTACTTATCTGCCTACCTATTTCCTACCTACCTACCTACCACCCATCCACCCACCCACCTAATCTATCTGTCTGTCTGTCTGCCTGCCTGCCTGCCTGCCTGCCTATCTACCTACCTACCTGTCTACCTAGGGTATTTACCTTCCATCCATCCATCCATCCATCCATCCATCCATCCATCCATCCATCCATCCATCCATCCATCCATCCATCCATCCATCCATCCATCTATCTATCTATCTATCTATCTATCTATCTATCTCTGCCTGTATATCTCTATCTCTGCCTGTCTATCTATCTATCTATCTATCTATCTATCTATCTATCTATCTATCTATCTATCTATCTATCTATCTATCTATCTATCTATCTATCTATCTATCTCTGTCTGTCTATCTCTGTCTGTCTATCTATCTATCTATCTATCTATCTATCTATCTATCTATCTACCTACCTACCTACCTACCTACCTACCTACCTACCTACCTACCTATCTATCTATCTATCTATCTATCTATCATCTACCTTCCTGCCTACATCTCTCTCTCTCTCTCCCAGTGGTGGCCCGGTGTCACCCACATGGGTGTGCAGCGCGTGCATGCATCATACCTACCTGCGATGTATCCGGTGCTCTGGGCAGTCTCCAGTATGCCCGTACTACCTGCAGCCTACCACTGCTCCTATCTATCTATCTATCTATCTATCTATCTATCTATCTATCTATCTATCTATCTATCTATCTATCTATCTATCTATCGACTATGTGTCTGTGTGTCTGTGTATTTATTTATGCCACATCTTTATTATTTTAATAAATAACTCAAGATGGCAAACCAGAGGTGGGTTCCTACCGATTTGGACCGGTTTGGCCGAATCGGTAGGTAGTAACTCAGTAGGTAGTAACTCAGCCTGCTACACACCCAAACTGATTCTCTCGGTGGCACCGTAGGCATTGTTTACACAATAAGGACCGAAATTGTTGAAAAATTTACTGTATTGTATTCATTATTATCTTTTATTACAAGCATCATTACATTTTTTATTTTGCTTATTTATCACACTGTAAACCACATGCTGTGACAGAAGCAATTAGAAACTCTCAAATAACTAAATCAGACAAGGGTTTTGTCCATTTCACTGATGTCAAAGCCAAAACAGCTAAGAACAAATGACATTATACACCTTCATTGGTATTTTTCCAATAATGATGGGATTCCTACAAACAACCTCCAAGCCAAATAAGTATTCAGAGTCGATTTCCAAATAACATGAACATTAATTTGAGCAACACAATCTTGTGGGCCTTCCCTAGAATTGGTGTCTCTGCTAAGCCTAATAAGTAGGTGGAAACCGGCTGATGTGTTTAATGATGCACAAAACCCCAAACTTAACCACAACGCCTAAGGCAGCATTTTAATAATGCTTGCGATTTCCTTCTAAGTTGCTTCTTAGGGTCATGGACCAAGTTTGAACTTCCTAGCCTACAATGGAGAGCAAAGGACAATGTCTTTGTCTTACCATTTGGCTGCCTCGAAGATTGAGGTCTCTCCCCACAGCCTCAGCCACCATTGTCAATGGAGCAAGACATTGGACAGGCTTTGGGCTAACCAAGAAGCCCAAAAGTTGGGGTTGAGTGTATTTGGCTCCTTTGCTGTAGTACAGCATCTAGTAAAAGAAACAGTAATCTATATTGGCTTATTGTCTTCCTGGGTATAAAGCGATTGAAAAATCAGAGCCTGAAGAAGTTATCTTCTGCCAGGAGGCCTAAGCGAGTGCTTGATTTATCGACAGGGGCTGTTCTTCTAATGAGGCTGAAATGGAAAACTTGGAATAAATATTTTAAATTAATCCAAGTTTGTTCTCCCCCGCTCTTGCTTGCAGCTACCGTAAGCCTCTGATCCAAAACTTTGGCAGGATGCAGAAGGGAGGGAGGGAGGGAGGGAGGGAGGGTTGGGGGTGGTGGGTGCTTCCTATAAATAGGAGCTACTTAAGCACAACAAGCCTAGTGCCGAGTCAGCAAATATTCTCAAATCAGATCTGCATTTCAGACCCAGGAGTACGGAGGGGATCCATCCCATCGAGAAGACTTCAAGCAGGTAGCACTCTGGCAATCCGGTGCTAGCTTGCTGGAGGCTTTCAAACAGGAACATGGGTATGATGAATCGCTTTTTCAAAAAATGAAGATTTAAGACCAGCCTCCTGCCCCATACATCCCTCAGACCGATACGCTCCCACAGAGAGGGCCTCCTCAGGGTGCCGTCGGCCGGACAATGCCGACTGGCGACACCCAGGGGAAGAGCCTTCTCTGTGGCGGGACCAGCCCTTTGGAACGACCTACCCCCTGAACTTCGCACCATCTCCGACCTCCGCCTCTTCCGCAAGTGTCTAAAGACACATCTGTTCCATCTAGCCGGCCTAGCGTAACCTCCATTACTGACTTTTAGATAGTTTTAAATTTGGGGATTTTAATTTGGTTTTTAGCGCAGGATTTTATTGGAATAAGTTTTTTAAAATTTTATATGTTTTTGTATGTGTTTTAGTATTCCTGTGCGCCGCCCTGGGTCCGTTTGGAGAAGGGCGGGGTATACATTTAATAAAATAAATAAATAAATAAAATAAACAACGAAGAGTGCTTTGCCCCCAGCTATCTGCAGAAGCTCACCGGAGTTCGTCTAAAAATTCGGAGTTCCCCAAGTCCAATGTCTCTCCCTACAGCATTATAACAAGTGAATGAAGTGGGCAACTTTGCAGCATGTCAGGGGGCGCCCATAGGAATGAGGTCAAAAAAGTCAAGATGGCAGGGGTCATGTTAAGAGTTGGCGATCCTGGAGGAGCTAATCCTAGCTTCCCCGAAGCCAAGCACTTTTCTGCCAGCTTTTGGGTGTGTTTTTAAATAGCTTTCCAACACAATGAAAAATTAACTTTAAAAAATATATCCCCAGCACCCCCAGGGCCTTTCTCTCTTGGCTTGCAAGCTGCTTCAGTGGGGGGGGGGGGGGGGGGGAAGCAAAACCACACACACACACACACACCGAAACGGTTCCTGTACCCTTAAATCAGATTTGCAACGATTTGTTTGGTTTTGTGTTTTAACTGCAAGGAGGAAGAAACATTTCAAAACGCTGCAAATTATGTAACTGTAAAGAAATGATGTGGAACGGGCTGTTATCACAGCAAATGAGTGCACTGTTCCAAATAAGCCCAAGGCAGGGAAATGAAAAACTTAAAGAGCGCAGGGCGAGACGTTTTTAAAAGAAAGATGAAGGGCCCAGGTGGAGAGGAAAAATGTTCTTGGAAAGAAATGTGCTGCTTGTGTTGACCCTCTAGCCCAGAGCAGACCAGACCAGCCTCTATTTCATCTAGATATATAAAAATGGCTCTGTGTGTGTGTGTTCCAGCATAATTCTGGAACGCCTCGAGCAATTTCAACCAAACCTGGTACACAGATGACTTACTCTCTGGAAACAAATACTGTGGGGGGTAAGACATCCCTAACACCCCTCGGGATGTGTGTTCTGCTAAGATACAGCCTGTTGTGCCTTAAAATGGCTTCTACTGTACTGCCGTAAAATGGCTTCTACTGTACTGCCGTAAAATGGCTTCTACTGTATAGCGCAGTGGAGTTGTCATGGTAACGGCTTCACAATACTCCACAATGGAGGCTCCCTCTGGTAAGGGGGAAAATCCAACCTTAGAAATTATATTTGGTCCGGACATTTTCACCCTATGAATAAATAACCGGGCAACCCCGGGTTATCAATTAGTTTTTAATAAAAGGGTTTAAGATTGGGCAAAAGGCTGATAGGCCCTAAAGCAGTAGAATTGTGTGAGGCTGTACTTTTGGGGGATGGAAATTCTCAGTCATCCAGGTCATGGTTGTCCCAAAGGTGCTTTTTTTTCAAGAGGCAATGGGACTTTCTTTGTTATTCCTTGAAGACGTTTCGTTTCTCATCTAAGATGCTTCTTCAGTTCTGACTGAATGGTGGAGAATGCAAAGATTTGTATTGCTTGCAAGCAGCTGGTCCTTAGCATTCTTTCCTGTTGAGGTCACTTGCAAGTTAATCTGTGCCCTGAGGGTCACCCGAATAGTGTAAATGGGTGTGGAACCTTCTAAAGCTGGGACTATTTGATCATGAGAAGGGGGGGGGGGTCAAGCTATTTTCCAAAGCACCTGAAAACTAGACAAGGAATAATGGAGGAGCGAAAGGGGAGTGGAGTTAGGGTTGCAGGAGACAATTTGTTCATTTAATTAATGTGAAGATTTGTTCGTCACTCTCAGAGACTCCTTGCCAAGTATTTTTTTGTACAGTGTTGCATTTGGAAGATATCGGCCTGGCAGCTCTCCAAGCCTGATGAGGTCCGTGGTTGTAAATTCACCTTTGAAAGACTATTTGCTGGGACTTTGCTGGATGTGAATGAGAGGAATTCACATGAGCTTAATAAAAAGGGGTTTTGTCAGGACAAGGAGTCTGCTTTGTGATTTGGGGAAGCCTAAGTCAGGACAAAATGCGGCTGACCTATTAGACCTTACCTGTATTAGACCTGGTGTAACTGAATTCCTTTTGCTTTGTATATGTATTTATATTTATAGTTAGAATGTTGCTTGTACCATAGTTGCTATTTATTCAGACTGATTTGGCTCTTTGGCTCTTTAGTTTAGGTTTATGACTCCTTACGTTTTCTATGAAAAGTTATTATTTTTGTTCAAATGTGGCAAGCTAGGCAGAGTTGCTAATTATGAGATGTGAGGCTAAATAAATTGAAGAAATATACATCGGTACGTGCGTGCGTGTATGTGCTTGTGTGAATGCCCACATACATAAATTCACGCTCATAAATCAGGGATGTTATTAGGCAAGTTTTTATATCAGTTCGGCGTTGGACACGATTTTTAAATTTATTTATATCCTGCTTTTATGATTTGTATAAATAACTGAAAATGGCCAACATGCCTAATACTCCTTTTTGCTCCTTTTTGCACCATAACAACAACCTTGTGAGGTGGGTTGGGTTGAGAGAGAAGGACTGGCCCAAAGTCACCCAGTCAGCTTTCATGCCTAAGGCGGAACTAGAACTCATAATCACCTGGTGATTGGTCCAAAGTCACCCAATCAGCTTTCATGCCTAAGGCAGAACTAGAACTCATAATCACCTGGTGATTGGTCCAAAGTCATCCAGTCAGCTTTCATGCCTAAGGCGGAACTAGAACTCATAATCACCAGGTGATTGACCCAAAGTCATCCAGTCAGCTTTCATGCCTAAGGCTCAGAACTCAGCCTCCCAGTTTTTAGCCTGGTGACTTAACCATGAGACCAAATGAGCTCTCCTGAACACACCTGAACTGCTCTACTTTAATAGAATTTGTTTGCAATCGAAATAAATTTGGTTGAATTTTATTTATTTAGTTTGTCAAACATGTAAAAAAAAATAACAGGTGTAAGTATAAACATAAATCTGAACAGAGTAAATGGGTACAAATAAATGGTAGGCACGCTGGTGCGCTTATGGACCTCTTAGGAATGGGGCGAGGTCAACAGTAGACAGTCTTAGGTTAAAATTATGGGGGTTTGGGGATGTGACAACAGAGTCAGGTAGAGCATTCCATGCATTGACCACTCTGTGGCCAAAGTCATATTTTCTGCAATCGAGTTTGGAGTGGTTTACCTTAAGTTTGTATCTGTTGTGTGCTCATGTGGGTTTTTTTGGTTGAAGCTGAAATAGTCATTGACAGGTAGGACTGTTGTAGCGGATAATTTTGTGTACTGCGCCTAGGTCAGACTGTAGGCGGCGTAGTTCTAGGTTCTCTAAGCCCCAAATTTCAAGCCTGGTGGCATAAGGCAGGGGTCTGCAAAGTTGGCTCTTTTAAGACTGGTGGACTTCAACTCCCAGAGTTCCCCAGCCAGCGTAGCTGGCTGGGGAATTCTGGGAGTTGAAGTCCACCAGTCTTAAAAGAGCCAACTTTGCAGACCCCTGGCATAAGGGCTTCTATTGTGAGTAGAGGGATGGAGGACTCTTCTCGTGAAATACCTCTGCATCCGCTCGATTGTGTTAATATCTGATATTCAGTGTGGGTTCTTTCCCCTCGCCCTCTTTCACTGAGCCAGTGACTCCTGGCCCAAGATTGTGTCCCTGGCAGACACTGCATTGTAGTGCTTGAAAAACTATAGTGCTAAAGGCAAAGAGTGCCTGCATGTGAATTTTAGAGCAGGGAGTAAATCAATCAAATATTCCCAAGGAGACCCCTCCGTTTGTTGTTAGCGCATCTCCATTTTCAATGCTCGAGAAACATTGGCCAGTGTATATAATGTAGACGTCCTACCAGATCGGAGTTTATTATTATCATGTAAAATAATCTATACTATGGATCCGCGGGGCTGGCTGGAAAATTGGGCGGCTGGAGCATCAATTCATTGGGGACTCCCGAGTTCCTCTTACCTTCTGCATTGATGCTAAGCAGCTGCATCGGCTAAAACCAGAGAGCCGACCAGTTTCTGGGCTCTGTGAAAAATATAATAATAAAAAAAGCATTTTGTAATCCAGTTTCAGTGAGGGAAGAAGCATTTGCCAATTTGGCTGGGACTAAACTTTCCCAGGGCCTACACGGACAAGAGACAGGAGGAGGAGGAGGAGGAGGAGGAGGAGGTGGAGGAGGAGGAGGAGGAGGAGGAGGAGGAGGAGGAGGAGGAGGAGACGACAAAGAGACTCAGCAAGGCAGTTCTTGAAAGCGATGGATGAAATGAGAGAGGAGTTTTCACCCTCCTCTAGAAAACAATACAGTAATTAGTGCTCAACAGTTGCCATTTTTAATTTTCCAATCTGCTGTAATCCAGGGCAGGGATACATCATGTGGATTGTGAAAAATGTTAAGGGGAAATTGCCTGATTCCAGCCGGAGAAGGAACCCGCTGGGGGTAGGGGGGTGTCATTTTATTTTATTTATTATTTCAATTTCAAGGCCACCCAACTCACAGTGATGTTTAGTGGCTTGAAGTAAACATTAAAAAGGAAAGCAATATATATATATATATATATATCAAAGATAATCAAAGGGGCTCAGACAACAGGTCTTTAGCGATTTGCAGAAAATCATATTGGGAGCAATATCAAAGATCTCAAGGGCGGGTGGAAGAGATCATTCCACAAGGCACACAGCACCGATCCCTGGGACATCCTGCTTCTGAGTCCTGAAAGGTGTCCCTGCTTAATTGATGGGACCTGGATTGTGTCCGCTCTAGTGATCTCCCCAGATGGGCAGAAACCTATAGAGAGCATAAGGATGTGAGTAGGAGACAGAGGTAGGCAAATGCTGGAAAAACCATGATCCAATTGATCACAATCCAATTCATCATTAACCAATTATCTTTGACTAATGATAATGATCCCATTGATCCTTGACCAATGATGACGCAATTGATCCTTGACCTATGATGATACAATTGATCATTGACTAATGATCACGATCCAATTGATCAGACAAATGATCACGATCCAATTGATCACTGAGAAATTATCATTGACTGATGTCATGATCCAATGATCATTGACCAATGATCCCTGATCAATGAACATAATAATAATAATAATAAATTTAATAATACATTTTATTTATAACCCGCTCTCTCTCCCCCCGAAGGGACTCAACATGATCTAATTGATCATTGATCAATGATCCCTGATCAATGAACACGATCCAATTGATCATTGACCAATGATCCCTGATCAATGAACATGATCTAATTGATCATTGACCAATGATCCCTGATCAATGAACACGATCCCTGATCCATTGAACACGATCAGTGTTCAATGATCACTGATCAATGAACATGATCCAATAGATCATTGGCCAATGGTCAATGATCAATGATCATGATCTAGTTGGTTACTGACTAATAATCACTATCCAGTTGATTGTTGATCCAGATCCATGATCCAATAGGCAAATGCTGGGGAAAAAACATGATACAGTTCACATATGTTGCAATTTATGTGCTTGTACCAAAAGTTGGGATTGAAGAATGTAGTGATGTTTGTGCGATGACATCAACACACATGTTACTGATTCAACATCAACCAGTTTGCTGCAGAAGACACTCGATACACCAACTGTCCTGGATTAACCACTAAGCAAAATAAACATGTTTTTAGGGCACTCTTGAGGTTTCTCCCCCAGCTATCAGTCGCTTAAGTTTTTCAAGGCCCTTAACTTGTTCCCTGCCACATTCAACTTCCTTGGTTTTGTGTGATCATTGTCTTCTTCAACCATGCTCCACTTTATTCTCCATTGTTTTAAAAAGGCTTCTTTGACATGCCGAGTGACTGTTTAAAAGTTTAAAAGTTTGGTTTGAAGGTGTCAGGTATCCCATTTCTTTCAAGTGAGAGTTTGGCTTCCCTTCCCAAAGAGGAAGAAGAAAGAGAGGGGGGAGCGTTCTTGGCAAGGGCTTCAACAAAAGGGGCTCTGAGGGGGGAGGGGGGGATTCCTAGTTCTGAAAAAGGAGGGGATAAGGAGGCTTCCAAGTTTCACCAGATAAACAAGTTTTGAAGCAGAGGAGAAAAATCACCCAGCCTGTATGGGATATTGCTTTGTTCTTCAATGGTGCCCTACTTTGGCCTGCAGTTTAAATATAGTTTTCACTGTTTCAAAGGGGGGGGGGGGGGAGGCTATTATTCCAGCCAGCTGCGAATCTCTGAACTTTACTGCTTTTTTTTTTTTTTTGTAAAGTAAACACACATTCATCCCCTCTGCAGATTTTGGGGCAGCTGAATATCCAACAAGTAACGTGATCCTAGCAAACTGACAATTAGGTGGATGCTGCTGTGCTTATGTCACTAGACTTTTCACCACCTTCAATCCGACCTAAGCATAGCACATAAAATTATCTGCTACAATGTCCTACCTGTCAATGCCTACTTCAGCTTCAACCACAACAACACAATAGTTACGGTAAACCGCTCCAAACTCGACTGCAGAAATTACAACTTCAGTAACAGAGTGGTCAATGCCTGGGATGCTCTACCAGACTCTGTGGTTGCTTCCCCAAACCCCCAAAACTTTAACCTTAGACTGTCTACTGTCGACCTCACCCGGTTCCTAAGAGATCTTTAAGGGGCGGGCATAAGCACACCAGTGTGCCCACCGTCCCTGTCCTAATATTTCCTTGTATTCGTATCCATTTCATGTATTCATAATCTTGTTTATACTTTTATCTGTTATCTAATTCATGCTTGATGAAATAAAATAATAAAATAAAATATAAAATAATAATAAAATAAAATAAAATAAAATAATAAAATAAAATAAAATAAAATAAAATAAAATAAAATAAAATAAAATAAAATAAAATAAAATAAAATAAAATAAATAAAATCGTGATCCAGGAATGCGGTTGGCCGGTGTAGGGGGAGATTCAGGATCCAGACGGCTTCACTTGTCCCGTTGTTCCTGGCGCCACGAAGGATGCGTTAAGCGGGTCGTGCGAAGTGCCCCCACCCCCAAATCGGCGTCCAGCGCCTGCCTTGATAGGCTTGCAATCGGATAGTCCAAGTCCCCAGACTGATTTTTTTCCTATGCTGGAAAACCCGTTGGGGGCGGCGGGGGGAGGGGCGGGGAAGACAACTTTCCCCCCGGGAAGTTGGTGAGAAAAAGAGAAAGCGAGAAGCCGGAAGCGAGCGGGCTCCTTCGACTCCCAGCCTTCCCCCCCCCTCTCCCCCCCCTCCCGCCTCCTCGCAAGCCTGTTGGGCAAAGTAGCTCCAAACAAGCCTGATGACTCCGGGGCGGGGGGGGGGCGGGGGGGCGGGCGGAGTGGCAGGGGGAGGGGGAGAGAAGGGGGGGGGGAGTACAGTCCCCGGGCAGGACTGGGCGCACGGCTGCGAGAGGCAGAGCGGAGCGGAGCCAGGCTGGGCGCAAAGAAAAAAAGCCGAGCGGAGGAGCCGAGAGCAGGACTGCGCGCCAGGGAAAGGACGGCGCAAGACGGTTGCCGTCTGGCTCCCCGGCGGGATCGGGTTCGGGGCTCAGGCGGGCTGCGATTGCGGCGCTGTCGCCTTCCTCCCCTCCCCTTCCCCGGTTTCTTACCGCCTCCCCAATTTGGGGAGGGGGCATCGCTGCTCCGACCATCTTGCTCTTGCGGAGAGGGGAAGCGGGGGACCCAAAGCGCCCGGGCGTTTGGCGAGACGCGGTCGGGCCGGAGGCGCCTCTGTGCCGGGGCTTTGGGGAGGGGGGGGGGAAAGAAAGAGCCCGGCTCCCGGAGCGACGGCCGAGACTGTGGAGAGCGGGGCGGAAGGTAACTGCGGAGGGGAGGTGGGGGGTCGTTGGGGTGAAAAAGGGGGAGGTTTGGGGTCCCCGTTGGGGGGAAAGAGGGGGGTCCGCTCCCCCCCCCCCCACGCGCGCTCCGTTCCAACTTCCTTTGGCACCGCGCAAAGCTGGCGGGAGGGTTTGGCTCCGCTTTGCAGCCGATCTTCTCTCCCTCCTCTTCTGGGACGGGGCGGGTGGATCACGGGGGGCTTTCCAGCCCTGCGCCCCCTGCCCGCCTCTTTCCCTCCACCACGGGATGGGCTGAGCAACCGCAGGGGAAGGGGCTTCCCAAGACCCGCAGCGCAGAGACTCCAAACGATGCCCTGAAACATTGCCTTGGAGGCATAGATGCGCCACAAGTGTGGCTCAGAAGCTCGCCTCCTTTCCAGCCGTTTTCCCGGGGACCCCTTTAAAAAGGATGGCCGGCAAGGACCACCACCCCCCGGGGCCAGAAGGAACTTCTCCCCTCTCCAGGGGTATCTGGGGCACGATGCGGGGGTAAGGAAGCCACGAGGAGACCTTTTAAATTTTGAAAGACAGAGCAGGAGAGGCAACGGTGCATCTGAGGAGCATCGGGCTGACTTCGACTTTGCATGCACGTCTCTTGGTAATTTGCTGCCTGTGATGTCAGCTCAGAAGTCTGCCCTCACCCCCCGCCCCCACCCCTCCCAGATGGGTCTCCTGCAAAGGTTGGCATTGGGGTCCCAGCTCACCTTTCCTGAGGTATCTTGCTGTTGTTGTTTTCAGATGAGCCGAGAACAAGCTGGGAAGGTACAGTGGCACTCCTTCATCTTGTCTTCCAGGAGAGGAAACCCAGGAGCGAAAAAAACGACGGCCGGGGAAGAACATCAGACAACAAGGAATTAATGTGGTGGACGACTCCCTTGCTTGATGGTAAGTGATGTTTTTAAAGGCTCCAGAGAACATGCACTGGGGTGGCCGAATAGGATTGCTGGCATTGCGTTCTCTTTGTGTGTTGACCAATTAACCAGTGGAACGCCTTCAGAGGTTGTGGGCGCTCCAACCCTGGAGGCTTTTAAGAAGAGATTGGACAACCACTTGTCTGGAATGCTATATAGAGTCTCCTGCTTGAGCCAGGGGTTGGACTAGAAGACCTCCAAGGTCCCTCCCAACGCTGGCGTTCTGTTCTTTTTCACTTCCCAGAGGCATCTGAGCAAAACCTTCAACGTGTGCTTGAGGAAATGGCCTGTGCTTTCCTAGAAGTGAGTGTGTCTCCCACAACCACCATAAATTGAGACTCCTGAAAATCTAGTAGTGGGAAGCAAGCCAAGCTGGGCATTGGGGGCTTAGTACAAACCCTGGTGTGCTTGGATTCTGTTACACCCGGAAAAGAAATGAGATGCACTCAATTTGGGGGGAACCTTACACATAAACTGCAGAACAAAAAGAGGAAAGAGAAAGAGAATTGGGACTTTCGTTGGCCCCAGCATCTCAGTTGCTTAAGTGGGTAAATTAAAGCACAACTTCTGCATTCTTGCATGCTTTTTTTGGCCCGTTGGCTCAGACGGTGAAGAGAGCAGAAGACAAAACATGGAGTTGCCCTATCTTCCTACTGTCAGATTTGTTGTCTTGCGTTGTTCTCGGGGGTTTCCAGGACGAGGGAGTGAAAACTCCTAAATCCGTCAAAATCTGCTGCTTTCCTCTTCTGACAGGAGAGCTGGAGCAGTGGTAAAGGATGGATTTAAATGCATAAATCCAGATGTTTTGGCTCCAGGACAGTTTCTATTGTTTTTAAAGGACTTTTATGAGTCTGGTGGGAGCTCAGAAGTGCTTCTAACCGTTGATGGTTTTAGAGGAGTAGGAGGAAGAGGAGGTTGTGTCTCGGGCAAGGATATGAAAGGACAAAGCAACGTGAGTTGAAGGCGTTTGGCCAGCAGCCAGTCCTGGTTGATCAAAGGGAAATCAGTGTGGGGAGAGAGACTTTACAATCTCTAAGAGAGAATAGATGTGCTGGGTGAAGGTTCAAGAGCGTCTTGAGTAGTAACCGGGTAAAATTAGCTGCACATGTGATCCTCTCTCCTCCCCCTTCTGTATTTTTAGAAGAGTTTTTATGAATAAGAATAAAACAGAATAAGCCGGTGTCTTGGCTATGGATCAAAATATGCATGTTTCATGTGAACTCAACCAATATGGCTTCTAAAATTAACACCCCACCATCTGGGCTAATAGACTGCCTTGAGTCAAAAGGTAGTTTACTCAACAAACCATGGCCTTCTGTAACCATGGCCTACTGTGGATCCAGTATTATCAGTACCGGATAAAACGGAGGGAGCCCTTGACTTATAACAGTTCATTTAGTGGACAGCTCAAAGTTACAACAACACTGAAAAAAGTGACCGATGGCCATTTTTCACTCTTATGACCACTGCAGTATCCCTATGGTCACATAATCAAAAGTCAGGTGCCTGGCAACTCATATTTATGACAGTTGAGGTGTCCCAGGGGCCATCTGATCTCCCGTCGCGACCTTCTGACAATCAAAGTCAGAATCTGGGAAGCCAGATTCACTTAACAAACATTATACGGACTTAGCAGCTGCAGTGATTCACTTAACAACTCTGGCAAGAAAGGTTGTAAAATAGCTCCCACAACGTTTGTCTCACTCAGCAGCAGAAATTTGGGGCTGAACTGTGGTCGTAAGTCGAGGACTACCTGTACTGCAGTAGATGAACTTAGATGATACGTAAAACAGTTCATTTGTATCACGAAGAGCCAAGCTAGAGGAATGGCTCATCGGTGTTCTTCAGCCCCACCTATGTATGGGTTGGTTGGTGGAATGTGTAGTTCAGCCCATCAGAATTGTGTAAAATTAGAGAATGTATGAAGATTTTTTTTAAAGAACTGAACCATGGGGTAAGGAGATAGTAAGCTCAACCCCCTTCCCCACCGGATCTTTACACTGGCTGTTGTCTTCCATCCTAACCTTGCCTGTAGCAAGGAGGTTGCTGTCACAGAAGGATGATCTTTCACTCCCTTTTAGGACTGTGGTCTTGATACTATTATAAGCACCACACCACCCCCTTGTCTATGGCATTGCGCTAAACCAGGGGTCTGCCAAGTCGGCTCTTTTAAGACTGGTGGACTTCAACTCCCAGAATTCCCCAGCCAGCTATGCTGGCTGGGGAACTCTGGGAGTTGAAGTCCACCAGTCTTAAAAGAGCCGACTTGGCAGACCCCTGCGCTAAACTGTAGGACCGCTCTCCATTATTTGGCTTTAATTGAAATTGTGTGTGTTTGTGTTTGTGTATGTGTGTGTTGCATTTTTGCTGATAAATAAATAAAGGGAGACTAGTATAGCTCTATTTCAAGCTATTTAGCTCTCATCAGCTAGCCATACCCTGACTGGGATTTGAACTTGGGCTCTTTTTACATGTTAATAATACAATACAATAGCAGAGTTGGAAGGGACCTTGTAGGTCTTCTAGTCCAACCCCCTGCGTGGGCAGGAACCTTATACCATTTCAGACAAATGGCTATCTAACATCTTCTTAAAGACTTCCAGGGTTGGGGCATTCACAACTTCTGGAGGCAAGCTGTTCCAGAGGTTAATTGTTCTAACTGTCAGGAAATTTCTCCTTAGTTCTAAGTTGCTTCTCTCCTTGATTAGTTTCCACCCATTGCTTCTTGTCCTGCCCCCAGGCAGGACAAGAAGCAATGTTAGGCAGTTGTATTAACCTTTAAGCCACAAGCTCTCCCTCCTTATCAACTGAGCCAGGGGAAGGCTTGTTTTGTCAAAGCACCTGGTATGCCCAAATATGGGAAGGAGCATACTGCTTCCCTTAAGCCTTGTGTCTTAAAGGTTAATATAACTGCCTAACATGTAAAAAGAGCCCCGGTTCGAATCCCATGTAAGGGTATGGCTAGCTGATGAGAACTAAATAGCTTGAAATAGATCTATACTAGTCTCCAGTCATTTATTTATCAGCAAAAATGCATATATATATATACACCATGTATTCAATTGCCTAATTGCTTTGTAGAGTAAGCATCACTGAGCATATCCTTCAGATTTCAATCTGAAATTGTAGAGTAAGCATCACTGGGGAACATACCTTTCAGATTTCAATCAGTCGTGTTGATGTTTATTTATAAGCAAGAGCCAGTAATGTACAGAGTTGCTTCTTGCTGAACCAGAGGGATGGAGTGCTAGTTTCATGGGCATAATATTGCCCGGGTTTGTTATCTAGCATCCTTTAAATTAACCCCCATAAGTGATGACGGCTGCTAGGTATTAATCCCAATTGCTTGGATTAGGATTTTCTCCAAAGGAAGTATCCTGTCAGTGAGCCTAGCAATCTTATGGGGTTTATTCTAGAAGAAATGTGCCTAGATTTAGAACTGTTTCTTCCCCCACAAAAAGGAGAATGTACATTAATTTTGAGTTACACAAATATAGTGCAAATGTTATATAAACTTGGCTCCTCGGTAAATTCTGAAGCTAATCAAATGGCTTAGAGTACAGCTGTAGCCACCTTTTCAAAAATAAGACACCTCTTGACTTTACTAGAGCTTCTTCAAATTTGATTGCTTGATTGACCATGTGCCATCAAGCCATTGTCACCTCTATAGGTTTTCTCTCCATGACTCTTCTATCAAGTCTTCCAGAGATACACTCATTGCTACTGTAACTTGAGTCTTTTCCACCTGGATTTTGATCATCTTCTTCTTCTCCTTCCTTCCATCTTTCCCATCATTAAAACCTTCTCCAGACTCTTTGTATAACGTCTCCAAAGTAGGAAAATTTAAGCCTGATCATTTGTGCCTTGAGTGAGAACTCTCATATGTTTGATGATCCGTTGATTCTTTTCTTGGGTGTCTAAGACTTCTCACAAGTCTTCTCCAACTCAAAAGATCAAGAGTGGCAACATTCTTCCCCTCTTGCTTCTTCGAAGTCCAACTTTCACTTCCATTGAGTGTCCTAGGCAGAGGTGGTATTCAGACGATTCGGACCGGTTCAGGCGAACCGGTAGCGGAAATTTTGAGTAGTTCGGAGAACCGGCAAATACCACCTCCGGTTGGCCTCGCCCTCCTGCCCCCATCATTCCCTGTCCTATATTCCCTTGTTTTTTTTAATCTCAGCTGATTTGTGCAGCAGAGCAGATCCCCACGTCTCAGCTGAGCTAAAAAAACAGCTCCGCTCACCAGCGCTGACTCCAAGGGCGGTCATTGAGTGCTGCGCAAAGCCCGCTGTCATAGAACCAGTAGGGAAAGATTTCAAATCCCACCACTGGTCCTAGGGAAGAATGCCATAATTTGCATGATTCTGATCTTTGCATGTATAAACCCACCCCAGCTTTTGATACCTTTCCCAAAGCCTTATGACTCTTCTATCAAGTCTTAGTCTGGGATGTGTTTCTTGATTGTCCATCCTTTACTGTTGATTGTTGACTTTAAAAGGCAGAAGATATTTACCACTTTAATATAATTGTCAATTCCAAGGCATATCATTCGAGTCTTCTTTATATTTCAGGTTTTTTTCCATTTTTTTCTGGTATCCTTGACTTTTATTACTAGAGCTGGCTGGTCTTTGCAATTTCGGCTATTAGCTAAGTATAAAATTGTTCATTGTAGTACAGCTTTTATTCACCCAGATTAATATGTTGTTTATTTATTTGTTCATGATATTTTTAATAATGTTTTTAATCAGGAGTCAATCCAGCAATTCTCAGTATGCTTATGCATTAATATTTTGATTATGCATTAATATTTTGATCCGGTAGGTGAACTATTTTTATTTCTGTTTCTTTTCCCAGACTTGGAAGAATCTGTTGAACAAACCAAATATAGTTTCTCTTCCCTCAGACATGTTAATATAAAAATAGCTGATGATGGATCAACCTTTCTTTTCCCATAAATTTATTCTGGCAGGTTCTTTGAGGTCTACTTGCTCTGTGTATAATTGAACATAGGAAGAATTTGCTTTTAAGCATCACTTCCCTCCAAGCCACAGAACCGTGTTTTGAGAGGCCTCTCATTTTGATGTTTGCACTGTAATAAAAGTGTGGAAGAGGAGTGCAGAAAACAGTTACAAAATCACTTTGAGAAACTATCTAAAAATGAGACTATGAGTCTAGCCCAGTCTTCCCCAGATGTTGTTGAGGCTACAGCTCCCAGAGTTTCTAAGTGACTTGGCCAGAAGTCATATTAGGAGGACAGTAAAAGTTTGGAAAGGTTATATAAATAACTGGAAGATTTTTATGGTGGTGTTGTGTAGCTTCCCACCTGTGAGACTTTGGGAAGGGTTTTATCTGCTAGGTGACCATCACCAAATCTTTAGGATATTAATATATGAGTATCAATAGGATGTTGGGCCCATTGTTGCCTCACGATAACAATTCAACACATTCTTCCAATTTAAGACCTTTCAAAATTGTCTGTCACAGATTTATGCTTTTAAGACGTTCCAAAGAGCTGCTTAGTCATGTCATGTGTAATTTACCCATTAGCTGATCAAAGAAGGCTTGGATATTATGAAATGCCTCCTTCTGTTTGAAGATGCATTGTGAGAGGAAAGGACTTTGAGTCTGGTTTCTCCAGCCTTGGTAGAAACCGAATCGCTCTGAATTGAAAGCAAGGGGGCGCGTTGGTAGCCAATCTGTTTTATGACCACCTGCTTAGGGGAGGCTGTGGTTTCATTATCCGGTGGAAAAGCAGAGTTTAATTAGTCATGTGTAAGTCTAGGGAAATGAAAGCAGCTCAGTAATTAGCAATCGGCCCCTATTGTACGGAGGTGTGCCTTGTCTTTCATGGAGAAGAGGCTGGGAGAGCAGATATTTTGCTCCATGTTAATTGCATATGCTTTGATAAATTTTTACTGTGGCCTGGAGCCAGACAGACCAACAAACAAACATACAGAGAAGCACCAAAAAACAAAACCCACCAAGCCAAGTTTATAAGATTAGACCTTGATCTTTGGGAAGTAACTTCTGTCGCCTTCTTGAAGCTAAGCAGCAAATGTTAGAGGCATTTATAAATGACCTGGAAGTTTTTGTAGGCTACTAGGACAGCCACGTAGTAATCATCTGACTGCCCTGGAATCGTTGCTAGAAAAGGAAAAAAATTAAACATTGATGTCAACCCAGATAAAAACTGCAGTGTAATAGCTTGTGTGCAATAATCTTATTTCTTCCATGCTGTACGGAAAGAGGCGGCAAGTTGGAATAAACCTGTATTAAAGTATCTTCTTGTGATAACAGAGGGAAGGGCTTGGAAATGGGTGGCATCCATGTGGTGGTTAAGACACTGAAAGGTCGACAGTTCGACGGTTTTACTCCCTAGCACCGCGTAATGGAGTGAGCTCCTGTTACTTGTCCCAGCTTCTGCCAACCTAGCCGTTCAAAAGCATGTACAAAATGCAAGAAGAAAAATAGGGGCCACCTTTTGTGGGAAGGTAACAACATTCCATGCGCCTTCGGTGTTGAGTCATGCTGGCCACATGACCACGGAGACGTCTTCGGACAGTGCTGGCTCTTCAGCTTTGAAATGGAGATGAGCACCGTCTCCTAGAGTCAGGAACGACTAGCACATATGTGCGAGGGGAACCTTTACCTTTAAACATCCAGCAATATTTAAGGTAAGCAGTTATGTAAAGGTGAGATGCCGCCCCTCCAGTAAATTGGAGTCCTGCAAAAAAAAAAAAAAGCCTGAGCAGAATTGAATTTCAATTCTGGATCCAGCCAGGAGATGTTATGTCATACGTAATGAATAAGAAATTGATTACTGTAGCTTCCATTTCTTTTCCCAATTGAAGCAGTTTTAGAAACTTTTTAGAAACACTCATTTTTATTAGCAACTTTCTATTAGATATACATTTCTATGTAGGTGTTTGGGGCACAGCAGATGGCAAGCCATGCAGGATGTTGGGTTCACACCAATACCGTGGTTGTACAAACTTGTGTTAGATATGGGGATGCAAGTATGTAATGGCAGCATTTGCCAGAAAGGTGAAGTCTGGAAGAAAGGTTTTCCAGTCTGCAGTCAGGCTTGGGAAGAAATTGTTTTTCTTCCTTAAAATGGGATGGATGGATGGATGGATGGATGGATGGATGGATGGAAAAAGGAAGGAAGGAAGGGAGAAAGAGAGAAGGAAGGCAGAAAGAGGGGGGAAGGAAGGAGACAGTAATAAGGAAGGAAGGATGGAAGGAGAGAGAGAGAGAAGGAAGGCAGAAAGAGGGGGGAAGGAAGGAGACAGTAATAAGGAAGGAAGGAAGGAAGGAAGGAAGGAAGGAAGGAAGGGAGAGAGAGAGAAGGAAGGCAGAAAGAGGGGGGAAGGAAGGAGACAGTAATAAGGAAGGAAGGAAGGAAGGAAGGGAGAGAAAGAGAAGGAAGGCAGAAAAAGGGGAAGGAAGGAGACAGTAATAAGGAAGGAAGGAAGGGAGAGAGAAGGAAGGCAGAAAGAGGGGAAGCGAGGAGACAGTAATAAGGAAGGAAGGAAGGGAGAGAGAAGGAAGGCAGAAAGGGGGGAAGGAAGGAGACAGTAATAAGGAAGGAAGGAAGGGAGAGAGAAGGAAGGCAGAAAGAGGGGAAGCAAGGAGACAGTAATAAGGAAGGAAGGAAGGAAGGAAGGAAGGGAGAAGGAAGGCAGAAAGAGGGGGGAAGGAAGGAGAAAGTAATAAGGAAGGAAGGAAGGAAGGAAGGATGGAAGGAGAAAGTGAGAGGAAGGAAGGAAATACACAAATTATTTTGAGATCAGAGTGCCTCTTTAAAGGTATCTTTTAAGATGGATCTTTCCCTCTCAGCTTCAATCTTCAAAATACAGTGAACCAGAGGTGCTAGGCCTAAATGGATGTTCCCCTCTTCAGATCAGCTGAGATATTTGCTGGTTTAGGAAGACGGGAAGCTGACATTGTAATTCCTCCAGTCTTCAGCTTGGATTTGTAATGGGGTCCTTTCTGGCATTCAGAAGCCTAGCAACAGAATCAGACACGGGGTGTCCTCTTGAGGCTTTGCCAAGGGGCCTCCAGAAGGAATGGAGATCTCTCAATTTGAGGTCCTCTTGGTCCCCAACAGCCAAACTGGTGTGTAATCTGTACCAGCCCTGAAGCTGGCATAGAATGATTCCCCCCTACAGCTTCCAATGAAAGGGAATTCTATTTTTAAAAACCACAGGCACACATATGTTCAGGGAGGCACACACGAAGTCACACACAAACATTTCTCTTCCTTGGCTTCTGCTCTGCGAGCAGGAATCTGGCAAGGCTCCAGAAAATTTCAGAGTTACTACATTTTGCAGGCTCCAGAAGCCTGAGTCCAGCAGATACCATAGCTAGGTATGTCTTGAGCGGGTGGGCCTGGACTCAGAAAGAGGTCAAAGATGGACCACAGCTGATCACATTTTCACCAAGAGGAAGAACAGAGGGAGGTAAGGCTGGATGGAGGAAAACTAAGCATTGATTCAACTTGTGTAGATCAACCTTCCTCAACTTGATTGCTTCCAGATGGGTTCGTTACAGTGTATTAGGAAATGTGCTGGGTATCGTAAGGAATGGCAGTTGCAAAACATCTGGAGCGCCCTGCCTTGAGAAAGGCAGTTCTGGGAAAGCCGAAACTGAGACGCAGAGGGCTTGGCAGCTTTGCACCAGCAGAAAGAAAGGTTAAGAATTGGGTTGGTGAACAGGCTTGGGTTTTCTTCTTTGGTTTCTGATTCAAGCTGTGAGTCCTCCAGCTGCTTGCTTTTGGCATGACTGTACAGCTCTATCGCCAGGATTGCCAAGCGTGTAGCTGATGTTGCAAAGACCAGGGCATTCTACCAGCTGTTGGAGATGCATTGCTGCACAGATAGTCCTCAACACCTGCGACTTCTCACTTAGCAACTGTTTGAAGTCATCACAGGCCCCCAGCCCAAGAAAAGGTACCTACAACTTGGATAGTTGTGATAGTTGCCCTTCTGGTCACGTGATCGCATTTTGGACATTTGACAATCGGCTCACATTTATGGTTGTTTGCGCATCCCACAGTGATGGGTCCCGCAATTTGCAACTATTATTATTATTTTTTTGGCTGGAAACCGGCGTTTATTTTGGATTTCTAGAAAAAAAGTTGCACATTGCAGACAATGCATTTTCTTAACAATTATGGAGATTATTTATTAACTACTACAAAAATTGTTGAGTAAAATCGTTGAGGGCTAACTTTATGTACAAGCTCTCAGAATGACGTTACTTTAAAATCTTGCAGAAGGTGTCAAAGCTGGAAAGCCAAGGGAGCTGAGCCCAGGTATTTCCAGAACCCTAAGACATTCTCCCTTTCTTCTCCCACCCGATTTTTCCAATCCATCTCTGCCTCAGAGCTGAGTGTAGTGTGATGACTTGTGGCCGGAATCCAACTCCATAAAGAAAATAGTGTCACCAACAAGGCTACAGAGAGAGTACAGAAATGCCAGAGAGCAAGGGCTGTCTCTGAATACGCTGTCAATGTTCTAGAATTGTTGCTGTTAAAGCAGATGCGTTTTTGTTTGTTATGAACTATTAAGTACATGCCATCATGATGGCTGTCTCTTTGGACCAGTGTTTCTGAACCTTGGAAACTTTAAGTTGTGTGAACTTCAACTCCAAAAATTCCCCAGCTAACTTGCAGAAGTTTGTTCTGCAGCTTCTGTGGGAGGGGAGAAGGAAGAGGAGGAGGAGGAGGAGGAAGAGGAGGAGGAGGAGGAGGAGGAGGAGGAGAGGAGGAGGAGGAGAGGAAGAAGAAGAAGAAGAAGAAGAAGAAGAGGAGGAGGAGGAAGGAAGGAAGGAAGGAAGGAAGGAAGGAAGGAAGGAAGGAAGGAAGGAAGGAAGGAAGGAAGGAAGACGATACTGGGTCTATTAGATATAACTGCATGTTTTCTTTTATGATTGAGACTGAGAGGTCTACTTTACAAAATAACAGAGCTATTCAGGGCTTGGGGTTTAAAACAGGCGTAGAGTCTGTTGGGGACACCGTCAACTGAACATTTTAGCAGCTGCTGCTTTAGGAAAATTGCCTTACGGCCCAAACAGTGGCATCTGTAAAAGGCAAAAGGGGATTAAAAAGAGTTCTGTATTATAGGATGCCATCACTCCTTCTCATGTATAGTGATATCACACACATGCCCAGAAGAGACAGAGGTTATATCAAGCTGGCATCCCCTCAAGTCTGGGGAAAGATGTCTTAGAAGCAAACCATCTCATGGACATCCATGGAGAAAGGCATGGCAGAGGATGAAAGGTGTGTGATGAAGGTTGCTATGCAAATAGCAATAGCACTTAGTTTAGTTTAGTTTTAGTTTTATTTGATTTATATCCCGCCTTTCTCCAAAAGCACCCAGGGCAGCACACAGGAATTTAAAATAACATACAAAATAATACAAAAATACAAAAAATTTAAAAAACCTATTAAATACCAAGTCCTGCGCTAAAACCAATTAAAATCCCCAATTAAAACTATCTATACTAGTCACAGCGGAGGTTGTGTTAGGCCGGCTTGATGAAAGAGATGTGTTTTTAAACACTGGCAGAAGAGGCAGGTCAGTGATGGTATGGAGTTCAGGGGGTAGGTCGTTCCACAGGGTGGGGCCCGCCACAGAGAAGGCTCTTCCCCTGGGTGTCGCCAGTCGGCATTGTCTGGCCGACGGCACCCTGAGAAGGCCCTCTCTTTGGGAGCGTATCGGTCTAAGGGATGTATGGGGCAGGAGACGGTCTCGCATATAACTAGGTCCTGAGCCATGGAGCGCTTTGAAGATGGTCGTCAAGACCTTGAGTGCTTTACAACCCTCTCTAAGCAGTTTACAGAGTTGACAGCCTTCCATCCTTTTGAGGTGGGTAAAATGAGGAGTCTAGATTGTTGGGGACAATATACTGACTCTGTAAACTGCTTAGAGAGGGCTGTAAAAGCACTATGAAGCGGTATATAAGTCTAAGGGCTATTTGCTAGTGCTATGGAGGGTGCTAGTGCTAGACATGTACCATGTCTAGAAGGTATTGGAAATATGCATATTTTTTCTCCAGTAGTGCTACGTTTGTAGTGTAACAGGCATTTACTGTACAATCCAGTGCAAAAGATGTAACTTTCTGACCCAATTTGATTCAATTTGTGATCATGAGACCACAGTTGAAATGAATTGGGCCACTACCAATCGCTTGCACTGGAAGTATTAAAATGCTTGTCACGCTACAATCTTATGATCAATATTGGCCCCATCTTCCTGGATGTCCCTTGTGCATTTTAAGATGACTCAGACTTTTTAATTTTAAACATGCTTTCAGTTAAAAGAGGATGGACTGGTTTTTAAACTGTTAAATGTTCTATAAACAGATTCTTGATGTGATTCATCAAGGTTTTGGAATGGATTACAAACGCTTTGCAGTTTGGGCTTTGTTTATTTAAGTAGTGTAATGGATGATAGACAGTTGATATCAGTCCATGGATGAAAAGCATATGTAACTGGAATGGGGCAATTTTTATCCTCCCCCCCTCCCACATCAGTGGGGTGGAGGCTTCAGATTTTCTGGGGAAGTGCCAGGGATAGACATCTTGCCAAAAAAAACCAACCCTTCCCTTCTCCTGGCAGAGGGAAAAGCAATATTATCCACTGGCTTCATTTAAAAAAAAACACCATGATATTGATTATAAGCTTTCTGGAGAAAACTTGGACAGTACAACAGCCTTAAATAAAAGCCCTTAAGATGTAAAAAGAGAAACTCTTTTCATAATTGGATTGCTGCTTTTAATTCTTGCTCAGGGATTTGGAAATCCAGCCACAAAGCAGGTTAGCCTCCTTGCTTAAGTCCTCACTCCTGCTTAAAGGGCAGGAGCGTTTTCTCAAGCCAGGAGTGATTCTTGCATCCGAGTGTGCCATTGGATAGTAATTTTATTTCTTTAGCCTCCTGTATGGCTGCAGAATTTTGAAATGTGTCACTTGTAGGATGTACCTGTGTTCACAAAATAAATTTAGCTATGCCAATTACAAACATGGGGTCTGCATTCACACAACAGTTGAAGTATGATTAGTTTGAAACATACTCCGTGTTCTTTTATTTACCCACTAACTGATAACCTGGTGCTGCCTGGGTATTTATTTATCCCAACCAGAGGTGGGTTTCTGGCGGTTCACCCCAGATTGGGTGAACCGGTAGTGGTGGGAATTCCTCTCCAGCAAAGTCCCGTCAAATAGTCTTTCAAGAGATTTCACAACCACAGACCTTTATCAGGCTTGGAGATCTGCCGGGCCGATATCTTCCAAATGCCATGCTGTAGCAGCAATTACTTGGCAAGAAGTCAGGAACAGATCTTCACCATAATGAATTGAACTAATCGTCTCCTGCAAACTCCACTCCCCTTTCGCTCCTCTTTATTCCCTATGGGAGGGGCCATTCACCATCCACCTGTGGCCTTACTCCCAAGTCGACCCTTGTTCCTTAGCTGTTCCCTTCTCCTGGCAGCTCTATGCATGTGTACACTGGGAACAGGCTCCAGCTGTTCTTCTGCCTCACTGATGTCTGACTCTGAAGGCAGCTGATAACTGCCAGATGGCCCTGGCCCCCTCTCTGCCTCAGACATAGAGCCCTCCTCAGAGCCTTCCCCAGACTCCAGGATTGGCCCATGTCCCTCCCCAACCTCCTCACTGTACGAATCTGCTGCCATATTCCCTGGCTGCTGGCGGACTACACCAGGTTGGAGGTGGTGAAGGTCCACCTATCCTGTAACTCGTGAATTCCTCCTTAACGTGTTCCAAAAAAGGCAGTTTGGGAGAGCAGAAGTGATATGTTTTTTTAATTGTTAAATTTGTCTCCTGTCGTTGAATTTAGACCAGTTTTCTCATTTTCTTTCTGCGTATGATCTATTGCTTCAGCAAATGTCTTTTTTAATGGGGCTTATAAATATCCAGTTCAACTTAGGAAACATCCAAAATCGCAGCAGAAAGAGCATTCCTCGGCAAAACTTGAAATAATACATGAAATTGACAGCTTCATCCTGGGTGTACTTTGAAGCGAATTGAATAGGATTTAGCTCCTCCGTGTTCTTAGGATTATTGCTTAAAGTATATAAGATATATGGGTTAAGAATCATCTTAATAGCAGAAGCAACACTGAATTTCAAGATGATTCTTGGAGGCAGCTAAGTTTGCTGCTGGATATTATCGGGAGGAAATGGGTAATGTGGGTCCCTGCATTGCTGAATGTTTGGAGTGGAATATTGCCGTGAAAATGAAACTATATTATATAAAGGGGTGGGTGGGAATGCAATCCAATGTGCCCTGTATGACCTTTAAACCTTCCTGGCTTAGCTCCAACACTATTTTCTCCCACCAGTTTTGACTTAACTTGACATGAAAGTCCCTGGGGAAACTTCTAATAGTCCTCCACCCACCCTCCCCTTCAATGCATTAAAAGGGAGGGAGACATTGGCCTGCTGCTTTTTAGTTACAGTGCAAATTTGTAGAGTATCATCCTTCAAGTTTTGATCAATTCCCACTTATTAATAAATTCTAAAAACAGAAGAGAGTTGGAATTTTGATGATTGCCATTAGCTTCCTTTATTGCTTCTCACTTGGGATTAATTTTGTAGCTCCCCACCCCTGGTATTTCATTATATATATATATTCTTCTTCAAGTTTGACCTTTATTTTATTAATGTAACGCTGTACTGAGGGACACGGTGGCTCAATGGCTAAGATGCTGAGCTTGTCGATCAGAAGGTTGGCAGTACAGCAGTTTGAATCCCTAGCGCCACGTAACGCAATGAGCTCCTGTTATTTGTCCCAGCTTTTGCCAACCTAGCAGTTCAAAAACTTGTAAAAATGCAAGTAGAAAAATAGGAACCACCTTTTTTCACATATAGGAAGCCTTCCCATGTGGAAGACCACATGGGAAGGTAACAGTGTTCTGTGTGCCTTTGGCATTCAGTCATGCCGGCCACATAAACACAGTGACATCTTTGGACTGCGCTGGCTCTTCGGCTTTAAACAGAGATGAGCACCGCCCCCTAGAATCGGGAATGACTAGCACATATGTGCGAGTTCCCTCACCATAGAGTCTCCTCCTAGAGCAGCATCCTTTTTCCTCTACCTGTCCTAACCAGAAGCCCTATCAATTGTGGAGCCAGCTGGCAACAGAGAGCCGCAGCAGAGGAATGAAAGAGCCACATGCGGCTCCAGAGCCACGGATTGCTGACCCCTGTAATACAGCAAAGACAAATAAGGGTGAATTAGAAATTTGTGCTGAAATGGACAATGTGGATGCTGGTTAATTTCTAGACAGAAGTTGTTGGCTTCAACCTGCTGAGAGAGAGGAGCAATCTTTACCCTTCCCAGACCTTGCAGGCAGAAAGTTAGCCTGGCAGGGGGGGAAAAAGTGAGACCCAAATTATTTTCCCATTAGGCTGGTTCTCCTTGTACTTGGCTTCCTATGCATTTTCATGGAAAAATGTATCACTCCCGCTACAGATACAGATGGCATCACAAGGCATTTAGTCATTTTAAAGTTGACTCCTAAGCCTGAGTATTAATGCTAAACAGAAAAGCAGAGGCTGCACTGAGCAAGCAGTTTAAAAAATATATATCTTGTAAGCAAAGAATCCAGTAACCGAGAACAATCCGCACTATGTAATGCAGATATATATGAAGGGGGCCCTTGTGAGTCACAAGCCCGGAAAGCAGTGTCGTTTGGCTGTTCCTCCCCCCCCCCCCATTTAAATCTTAAAACACAAGAATAATGCAGCAATGCAGGAGGAGGAATTTTCCAAACAGACTAGCAAAAAAACAAAAGGATGTTCTGGTGACCCCAAAAAGCTGTTGCCGCAGACTTCTACCAATAAAGTTTCCTGTTGCAGGAGGCAACTGATGTGACATGGAATATGGGTCTGGAAGCTAGTTTAGCCTCCCACATTGGTTAGCCTAATTTCCTTAGGGGGCAGGATGAATAACAGAATAACAGAGCTGGAAAGGACCTTGGAGGTCTTCTAGTCCAACCCCTTGCTCAAGCAGGAGACCCTATGCCATTTCAGACCAATGGCTGTCCCAATCTCTTCTTAAAAACCTCCAGGGATGAAGCACCCACCGCTTCTGGGGAGGCAAGCCATTCCACGGATGAGTTGTTCTCATTGGACGAGGAATTTCTCCTTACTTTTAGGTTGCTTCTCTCCTTGATTAGTTTCCATCCATTGCTTCTTGTCCTGCCATCAGGTGCTTTGGAGAATAGGGGTTGCCCCTTGTACTTTGGGGCAACCCCTTAGAGCAGAGGTCTCCAACCTTTGCAACTTTAAGTCTGAAGGATTTCAACTCCCAGACTTCTCCAGCCAGCAAAGCTGGCTGGAGAAGTCTGGGAGTTGAAGTCCTTCAGACTTAAAGTTGCAAAGGTTGGAGACCCCTGCCTTAGAGTAGAGACTCCTTGAGTACCTGCAGGACTATTTTTTTATATGTTTGCCAGGGGTGGTGTGGTGGTGCTGGTAGGAATTGGCTAAATGTGCTGAATGTATTTCACCAATGAAACCCCTGAAGAGTATCATTCTAACCTGGTATTTCTCAATCTCATCCATTTGAAGATTTGTGGACTTCAACTCCCAGAATTCCCCAGCCAGCCATGTTAGCATACCGCTGGATGGCTTCCTGTAGTCCTTTAGAGGTTGGGAAGCTGAGCCATGTCCTCCAATGAATTCCACCATTGCTTACACTTGGTTGACACCATGGGCTAAAATTCCCAGGAGGGGAACTCTGGGAGTTCAACTCTACACATCTTCAAGTGGCCAAGGTTGAGAAGCACTACTCTAACCCATGAGAGGCATGTTATATATTGCTACCTCTCTTTAGTGTGGCACCCGGTGATCGGTCGGCTTATTATTAGGCGCATAAATCTGATCTGTGCAAAATTGATTCCAACAGCTTACGTGAAATATGATTCTTGTCTCTTCAACTGTGGTCTTCTTCATGCATCAACAGAAGGGCTCAGATGGCTTTTCTGGGCCCCCGCCCCAAATCTCTCCTGTCACAACTACAGAATGTCAGTGCCAACATTTTCCATCCTTTTGCAGTGGGAAAGTCAGTAGTTTCCCAGGAGTACTTAATCTAAAAATAGTCCCAATAACAAGAGCTTTAAAAAATTCACGTTCCCTTCCCAGTGGAGAAAGGAAAAATCCCAGCTGTGTGTCCATGCAAGATATGGCTTTACCCACTCTACCCTGCTGCCCTTGCCCACGGCAGATCTCAGCTCTCCAGAAAGGACCCAAGTACAGCCATTGTCCAGCTAGGTTCAACTGTAAAAGTAGTTTCAGAGAGTGATTACGGGTAGTCCTTGACTTATAACCATTCGTTTAATGACCATTCAAAGTTAAAACAGGCATGAAGGCTCAGGGGGAGAGCTCTTGCAGACCTTCTGGTCAGGTCTCAGCAGGAATCAGCAATTCTAACCCTCAAAGAAGCAACCTAGAACTAAGGGGAAATTTCCTAACCGTGAGAGCAATAAACCAGTGGAACAGCTTGCCTCCAGAAATTGTGGGTACCCCATCCCCGGAAGCTTTCAAAAAGAGACAGGACATCCATTTATCTGAAACAATATAGGGTATCCTGCTTGATCAGGGGATTGGACTAGAAGATCTCCAAGGTCCCTTCCAACTCTGATATTCTTCTCATTTGTTCTAAGATGAGAAAAGAAGTAGGAAAAACTTAGTTTAATAAGGCATCCTTGCACCCTGTCTAAGTTTAGAATTAGAATTTATTAAATTTATTAAAAATTAAATTTAGTGCACCATCCATCCAGGAAATCTGAAATGGAGTCCACTTAGTCCAGACATTGTACCAGGCTGCAGGAGGGTTTGCCTATGTGTGGCCTCGCATATTGTCTCATTCCATCCACTTGTGTGTCTTATGCAGCAAGTCACAAATCATGACTCGGTCAAATGTCCGAACCAGGCTTATCTGACAAGACTTTAAAGTAAAGATAAAAATTCCCCTCGCACATATGTGCTAGTCATTCCCAACTCTAGGGGGAGGTGCTCATCTCCATTTCAAAGCTGAAGAGCCAGCGCTGTCCGAAGACGTCTCCTTGGTCATGTGGCCGGCATGACTAAACGCCCCAAAGGCACACGGAACGCTGTTCCCTTCCCACCAAAGGTGGGTCCTATTTTTCTACTTGCATTTTGTACGTGCTTTTCGAACTGCTAGGTTGGCAGAAGCTGGGACAAGTAACGGGAGCTCACTCTGTTATGCGGCGCTAGGGATTCGAACCGTCAAACTGCCGACCTTTCAATCCACAAGCTCAGCATCTTAGCCACTGAGCCACCGCGTCCCTTTAATACAATACATTAAGGAAGAGGAAAAGAAAGGCTAGCGTTCTTCTGGCACTAAGAACGACCTTCTTTTGCAGAGCGTTTAACATTTGGAGTAACATTTTGCCAGCCGAAGGAGCTTGCCAAGAAGAAGGCTGATTTTGTGATTTGAGTGGGAGGTGTAGAGGATGGTCAGTACTTAATTCAGGATGTGCGAGCCGAGCAAGAAATTAGGTCTGTTTGAAGTTTTAGACCAGAGTTATAAAACTGGCAGCGTTGGAGGCCGTCGGGAAACGGTTTTCAGAGGTTGCTAGCAGCTGGTTAATCCAGTTCCTGATTTGGAACATTTTCATGCAAAAACAACATGGGTCTGTCCCATTAATGCAGGGGTAGTCAACCTTTTTATGCCTACCACCCACTTTTGTATCTCTGTTAGTAGTAAAATTTTGTAACCGCCCACCGTAATGGTGATTGATGAAGTAGGGAAGTCAATTAAATTGAAAAAAGGAAAGTGCTTCAGTGTCGGACAAAACCCCTACGGCCCACCATGAAAGCTGGAACGCCCACTAGTGGGCGGTAGGGACCAGGTTGACGACCACTGCATTAATAGCTTGCCTAATTAGCACCAGTTATAACCGTGATGGCAAGCCTATGGCACAGGTGCCACAGGTGGCATGCGGAGCCATATGTCAGGGCATGCGAGGCTTGCCCTGTCAGCTGGCCAGCTGACTTTGGCCTTCTTTTGAGGCCATTTTTCGCCCTCCAGAGGCTTCAGGGAAGCCTCCTGAGGGCTCCTGAACGCTCTGGAAGCCCTACAAGCAAACCGGAAGCCTGTTCCTGAACTTCCGGTTTGCCCATAGGGCCAGTTTTTTGCACTCCGGAGGCTTCAGGGAAGCTCCTGGAGCATCCGGAGGGGCTCCGGGGGGGATCTGTTTTCTGTTTTCACCCTCCCCAGGCTCCTTGAAAGCCTTTGGGGGCCTGGGGAGGGCGAAAAAACACTGCCAAAAGCGGGGAGTGCTGGTCGCACATGCACATAGCATTATGGGTGTGGCACGCTCGCACATGACCCCCCTGCGCTCCCCCCGCTTTTGGCACGCGAGCCACAAAAGGTTCGCCATCCCTGAGTTATAAGATCCCGGGCTTTAGGGAATGTGGACGTTTATTGCAGCCAGCCTTGGACCGATCTGTTTTCTGCAGCGAGTGGGTTGGAAGAGCATGGAAACATGATGTTGTGTCAAGGCACTGAGCTTTAAATCCGGTGCATCTGGTAGAAGGACGGAGGCAAATGCCTGGTCAGCTCATCAATTCATCATGTCTCATTTTGCAAAAAAAATTAAAACTGCGTCTGTTTTCCACGCCTGTCTCTGAAAACACATTTGTGTTCCCGGAGAAATTAATGGCATACAGTAAAAACAAAATAAAAACAATATTTTTAAAAAAAGCCTCTAGCCATGCTGACTGGGGGAGATTAAAAATACAAAATGAATAAATCCTGACCTGATTTTTTTTTTAAAAAAAGAAGGAACCCGAATGACCTAAAAGCTTTCCCAGGTTTTTAGTCTGGCAATTGCCGTAAAGAAATGGGAAGAAACACAAAAAGCTTAACGTTACACCAGAAATGTCAGCCGGGGGTGGGGGTGGGCCAGTGGGCCAGTGGGCAGGGGTGTGTGTCTCTGTTTCAGGTTTCATGATGTTGATTATAGACAGAACCCAGACGTTAGGTAGTCCTTGATGTACAACTATTCGTTTTGTGACCGTTCAAAGCTACAATGGCACCGAAAAAGGTGACACATGATTGGTTTTCAACTTATGACCGTTGTAGCATTCCCCATGGTCACGTGATCGAAATTCAGGCACTTGGCCACTGGCAGGTAGATATGACAGTTGTGCTGTCCTGGGAACGTCTGATCGCCATTTGTGATGATGATGATCCTCACCAAAAGAGCCGAGGTGGCGCAGTGGTTAGAGTGCAGCATTGCAGGCTACTTCAGCTGACTGCTAGCTGCAGTTCGGCAGTTCGAGTCTCAACGGCTCAAGGTTGACTCAGCCTTCCATCCCCACCAGGTGGGTGAAATGAGGACCCAGATTGTTGGGGCCAATAGGCTGACTCTGTAAACTGCTTAGAGAGGGCCGTAAAAGCAATGTGAAGCGGTATATAAGTCTAAGTGCTAAGTCTAAGCTATCGCTATTTGTAACCTGCCCGCTTTCGACAAGCAAAGTTAATGGGGAAGCCAGATTCGCTTAATAATGACATGATTCACATAACAATTGCAGTGATTCCCTGAACAACTGCGGCAAAAAAAAAAAAGTTCATAAAATGAGGGACAACTCAATTAACAGCGGCCCTGCTCAGCAACATACATTTTGAGCTCAATTGTGGTCATATGTCACCTATAACGTTAAGCTTCCCTTCTGGATATAGAGCTCCTGTATCAGGAGTGTCAAACTCGATTTCATTGAGGGCCGCATCAGGGTTGTGTTTGACCTCAGGGGGCTGGAGGGGCGGGGCCAGGATGGGTGTGCCCAGGGGGTGGGGCCAGTTTGATGTCCCTCATCAAAGTTGTTTTCAACCCCGCCAGCCTCCTGCAGCCTTCTGCCAGTGAAAACTGAGCCCAGGCACATGAAACCCACCATAGCTCCGTTTTCGGCTGCAACGGCCTTCCCGAGTTCCATTTTTGCTGGCAGAGGGCTGCAGGAGTCCATCACAGCTGAAAACAGAGCCTGAGAGGGCGTAGCCCTCCCAAGCTCCATTTTCATTGGCAGAGGCACTGCGGACCAGTCTTTCACTGTTTCCAGGGGAGCCCCATGGGCCAGATCTAAGCACCCCATAGACCAAATGCGGCCTGCAGGCCTTGAGTTTGACACCCCTGTGCTATATAGCAGTGGTCACCAACCAGTGGCCCATGGACCACTGGTTGTCCGTGAGAAAATGTTGGTGGTCCGCAGGAAAATTATTTGCCTTTTTTTATATTGCACTCAATACTATTTATCTTTGTTTTTGAATCCTATTAGTGGTCCGCGGGATTTAAAATTATGAAGTTTGTGGTCTCTGAGGTTCGAAAGGTTGGTGACCTCTGCTATATAGTATAGAAGCTTCTTGGGATAAGGGTTCCAATGTTTCCCTAATGCTTCAGCTTTTGACCGCAGTGCAAATTGTGTCAGCTGTTGCTACAAAAATTGGAGGCTGCCACTAACTGAGTGGCATTAACAAGGAAGTTGGCAAAGTCACGGCTGATAAATCTGTACAGGTGTCTCACCCAGCAGGGTGTTTGCATTGTGAGATTAGCAACATCTGGATGAGTTCCTTTTCTGAATTGTAATAGCTTGAACAGACATGAATTCCTGATACTTCCAAGCCAACTGGAATTCTCAATAGGTGCTTGCACGCATCCTGTTCAAATATAGATAGATGATTGATTGATTGACTCATGGTCTGTGTGTACGAATCGGTATAGACATAGAATCAGTGGAGGGATTCAAAATTTCCGCTACCGGTTCTCTAGAACTGGTCAGAACCTGCTGAATACCCACCTCGGCTTATTAGTAAGATGGTCGAGAAACATATCCAAGGTTGTCATCTGAACTTTAACCAAAATCTTACAAGTGTGTCTTATTACATACAGAAAACCGCCTGCGGAATTCTTAACTATTAAAATCACAGGCGAGAAGCGTTCAGTGTATTTTGGGATGTCACTAATGTTTCCATTTCTGTAGCGTTTGTCATTCTGAATTGTCACTAATCTGACTCTCTGTGAATTAAAATGCCACGGGGGTAAAGCAGAGACAGTTTATTATAAGGATGGACAGAATTCGCAGTTGAATCACAAGCTGACCTTGGACGCAAGCGGCATAAGTAACTTTTTATTTAGAAAGGTCAAATGTCTCCTGCCAAAATATGGACTTAATCAGTCCATTTCAGTAATAGCGTCAAAGAATCCTGGAACTTTTTTTTTTTTTAAACAGACACAGAGACTTATATGGGCTTATGCAACCTTTCTCGAGAATTCTAATAATAACGTTATGATTTTGAACTCTGCATAGAGCAGCTTTCTCTGGCTATGAGTTTTAAGTCCTGTCTTGCTCTGCATTTTTTAGTTGTCTTTAATTCCAGATAAATGAATATTAGCAATAGTTGTCATGCTAAATTGGCCTCGAAGTCTGACTTACTTAAAAAAAATATTTATGTGATTTTCTGAATGGTTTTCTTTTAAAATCTGTTTCTCCACCTTGGATCTTCCTGAGTTTGCTGGAATTTCAGTGTCTAGATTTCCCAGGGAATTACAATCCCAATGCACGGGAAGGGCATCCGGTGAGATACTAATTCTTCTAGCATCCCCAAATGGTTTTGCTGCATTCCTTTTGAAATTAGGATCTGCATAAGCTTCGTTATCATACTTGGCAGCCCTACCAAGCAAGTTATGCCAATCTTAATCCAGGTAGTGCTTAATCCAGGTAGTGCTTAATCCAGGTAGTCACACAGATCTCCCTTGATGAAAAGTCATTGGATTTCCAGGTGAGGTCTAAAATGTGTACCATGATGACCTACTTCCCAGAGGCATTGCATTGGAAACCGTGTTGAGTTCTTTAGATTAAAGGATCACAACCTGAATGCTGGACTTTAAGACATTCTTAAAAAGGGGGAACCTGAAGACTACTGTTCCATTTGCAAATGTGATCAGGTGGGGTCCAAGTGAGGTCTTCTCTTGGGTAGACCTTCAGTTTCTGTTCTGACCGAGGCTTCCCAAGAGCATGAAGCAAACGTCTGGTCCTGACAAAAAACCCTTTTATTAATTGACTGTGTATTCTGCTCATTCACATCCAGCAAAGTCTTTCAAGGGAGGATTTACAGTCACAGACCTTATCTGGCTTGGAGAGCTGCCAGGCCGATATCTGCAAAACCTGGCAAGGAGTCTCAGAGAGTCACGAACCAATTAAGCAAACTAATTCTCTCCTGCAAACTCCACTCCCCTTTTGCTCCTCTTTTATTTCCTCTGGGAGGGGCCATTCATCGTCCACCTGTGGCCTTCCTCCCAAGTCGACCCTTGTTCCTTAGCTGTTCCTTTTATCCAGCAACTCTGCGCATACGCACACTGGGAACAGGCTCCAGCTGTTCGTCTGCCTCACTGATGTCTGAATCCGAAGGCAGCTGATAACTGGCATACGGGTCTGGCCCCCTCTCTGCCTCCAACATCAGAGCCTTCCCCAGACTCCAGGACTGGCCCATGTTCCTCCCCAACCTCCTCCCTGTCTGAGGGAGGAGGTTGGGTCGCCACGATGTAGAAAAGACGCCACGATGTACATTGGTCGCCACGATGTAGAAAAGACGTGGAGACTCTGGAAAGAGTGCAGAGAAGAGCAACCAAGATGATTAGGGAACTGGAGATTAAAACATATGAAGAACTGCTGCAGGAGCTGGGTATGTCTAGTTTGATGAAGAGAAGGACCAGGGGAGACATGATAGCAGTGTTCCGATATCTCAGAGGGTGCCACAAAGAAGAGGGAGCCAAACTATTCTCCAAGGCACCTGGGGGCAGGACAAGAAGCAATGGGTGGAAACTAATCAAGGAGAGAAGCAACTTAGAACTAAGGAGAAATTTCCTGACAGTTAGAACAATTAACCTCTGGAACAGCTTGCCTCCAGAAGTTGTGAATGCCCCAACCCTGGAAGTCTTTAAAAAGATGTTAGATAGCCATTTGTCTGAAATGGTATAAGGTTCCTGCCCACGCAGGGGGTTGGACTAGAAGACCTACAAGGTCCCTTCCAACCCTGCTATTGTATTGTATTGTATTGAATCTGCTGCCAGCTCTGCTGGCTGCTGGAAGACTACAACATTTTCTATGACTGGCGTTCATTATCTCTAAACCAGCCCACTGAATCTGTCCTAATTTTTAAAAAGTGGGTGTGATATACAAGGCAGGAGCTCAAGGTGAGTTGTAGTCTGCTACATTGCTAGAAATATGACCCTCCAAGTAAGCCTTGAGCAAGATGAGTTACATTTTGGTAAGGCATCATTTGATGTTTTTACTTCTCTTTTCATGAGCCGAACACCCAAAGCTGCTCAAGTGGTTATTTAGGAACAGTGACTGACTAGATCATTTTCATAGTATGAAACTCTTAAACTGACATCTTAGTACTTTGAGTGTTGCGATTTTTTTGAGCCTTTAAGTTCTTGAAAGGTTTAAGAAAGACAGCTCATTCCAGAAATTCTTCTGCATGATGTTGATGCCCGCGTTAGGAGATCTGGGGACATTGTAGTAGACAAGAGAAACAATCAAGAGGTTGTGCCAAGGCTGATAACCAAAAGTAAGGGCTATGTTATTGTGTTGCCATAATGGCTGAAATGCGGTGGCTCAGTGGCTAAGACACTGAGCTTGTCGATCGGAAAGGTCAGCAGTTTGGCAGTTCGAATCCCTAGCGCTGCGTAATGGAGTGACTTGTCCCAGCTTCTGCCAACCTAGCAATTCGAAAGGATGTAAAAATGCCAGTAGAAAAATAGGGACCCCCTTTGGTGGGAAGGTAACAGTGCTTCATGCGCCTTCGGCATTTAGTCATGCCGGCCATATGACCATGGAGACGTCTTCAGACAGCCCTGGCTCTTTGACTTTGAAACAGAGATGAGCACCGCCCCCTACAATCGGGAACGGCTAGCACAAATGTGCGAGGGGAACCTTTACCTTTCCAAATGGCTGAGAAGGTATAGATTATCTGCACAAATCTCATTCAATGAGAGGCAGTGCTGGGTAACAGTTTGCAATGCCATGGAAATGATAACCATTTTTCATCTGCTGGCAAGACGTAGAGCCAATGAGTGTCCTACAGGTTGTTCTCAACGTATGACCACAATAGCGCTCAACATTTCTGTTGCTAAGCAAGACCTCTGTGAGGTGAGTTTTGCCCCTTTTGCAACCTTTCTTGCCACTGTTGTTAAGTGAACCACTGCAGGTATTAAGTTTAGTGACAAGGCTTGTAAAGTAAATCTAGATTCCTCAATACCAGTAGCAATAGCCCTTAGACTTATATACCACTTCACAAGCTTTTACAATACAATACAATAGCAGAGTTGGAAGGGACCTTGGAGGTCATCTAGTCCAACTCCCTGCCTAGGCAGGAAGCCCTATACCATTTTAGACAAATGGCTATCCAACATCTTCTTGAAGACTTGCAGTGTTGGGGCATTCACAACCTCTGGAGGCAACTTCTGTTCCACTGATTAATTGTTCTAACTGTCAGGAAATTTCTCCTCAGTTCTAAGTTGCTTCTCTCCTTGATTAGTTTCCACCCATTGCTTCTTGTTCTGCCCTCAGGTGCTTTGGAGAATAGCTTGACTCCCTCTTCTTTGTGGCAGCCTCTGAGATATTGCAACACTGCTATCATGTCTCCCCTAATCCTTCTTTTTATTAAACTAGACCTACCCGGTTCCTGCAACCGTTCCTCATATGTTTTAGTCTCCAGTCCCCTAATCATCTTTGTTGTTCTTCTCTGCACTCTTTCTAGAGTCTCCACATCTTTTCTATATCGTGGTGACCAAAACTGTATGCAGTATTCCAAATATGGCCTTACCAAGGCATTATAAAGTAGTATTAACACTTCATGTGATCTTGATTCTATCCCTCTGTTTATGCAGCCTAGAACTGTATTGGCTTTTTTGGCAGCTGCTGCACACTGCTGGCTCATATTTAAATGGTTGTCTACTAGGACTCCAAGATCCCTTTCACAGTTACTGCTATTGAGCAAGATACCACTTATACTGTACCTGTGCATTTCATTTTTGTTGCCTAAATGTAGAACCTTCCTCTTTTCGCCATTGAATTTCATTTTATTAGATAGTGCCCAATGTTCAAATTTGTCAAGATCCTTCTGTTTGTCAAGCCTCTCCGAGCGATTAACAGTCAGGATATTGCCTGTCTATGAAATATCTGATATATGCATGACAAATAGATCTATAGTTACATCTGTATTTAGTTGTCTTATCTTTAGGGATTACGTAATGTTGGTGGATTCATGTTTCCGAACTTTTAAAAATCTTTCTCTTTCTTACTATAATTTCTCCTGATGTCAGAATTTGACAGTTTGGGACAGAGACACATTTGTCATTCTAAAGCTTGTTCGCTTAATGTCTTTCTCCAGAGACAGATAATACCTTAAAATGATTAAATGAAAACAAAGAACATATGTTGGGTTTACTTGCATGCTCAATACGTTGCTGTATTAGCTTTCAATCATGTTTCTAGCAATGTGGCAGACGGCAACTCACCTTCAGCTCCTGCCTTGTATTAAAAAGATCCACTTTTAAAAAATTTAGGACAGATATAAAAGGGCTGAGATAATAGAAAATGGCAAGACTGGCCCATTGCTTTGGTCTCCAAAGGCCGCAAGGAGCAGGGAGGAGGTGGAAGACCACAAAGACAACACACACAATAGGAAATGGGCCTTCAGGAGCCTGTTTTTCACACCCCTATAACGTGTGCATGGGTCTTATTATTAGAATAAATTCATTACCAAATCTAGAAAGCAATTTCCCCCCTAGCTAAGCTGGCCAAGAAAGGTTAGGTTTGGATCAGGATTTGAAACGGAGGTCTCAATCTAGCTTTTTTAAAATTCACAAAAGGTTTGGTTGTTGATTAGAGCTTAGCTATTCCTTTTCAATTGGGACGCCGTGGCTCAGTGGCTAAGAGGCTGAGCTTGTCGATTGAAAGGTTGGCAGTTCGGTGGTTCGAATCCCTAGAGCTGCATAACAGAGTGAGCTCCGGTTCCTTGTCCCAGCTTCTGCCAACCTAGCAGTTCGAAAGCATATAAAAATGCAAGTAGAAAAATAGGAAACACCTTTGGCAGGAAGGTAACAGCGTTCCATGCACATTTGGCATTTAGTCATGCCAGCCACATGAGGTGGACCTGACGGTTGGGAAGGAAAGCTTAGAAGGTCTTTATAAGCCCTTCTTGGTGAATCACAGCCTTCTAACTCCATTCATGCCACCTGGCATGGAATGAGGTCTCCTGCCTTATTTCGGCCAGGGATTGGACTAGAAGCCCTTGGATCTATGTCAGGGGTGTCAAATTCGATTTCATTGAGGGCTGCATCAGGGTTGTGTTTGATCCTCAGGGGCTGATGTGGGTGTGGCCAGGATGGGTGTGGCCACTTTGATGTCACTCGTATCAGCGGCGCCTGTGGCAAAAACAGGCTCCTGTTCCGTTTTTGGCTGCAACAGCTTCCTGCAACCCCTCTGCCAGTGAAAACGTAGCTCGGGAGGGCCCCAGGGCTCCATTATCGTTGGCAGAGGCAGTGCGAGCTGGTCCTTTGCTGTTTCCAGGGCAGCCCCATGGGCCAGATCTAAGCAGACCTTGAGTTTGACACTCCTGGTCTATGTATGTTCTGTTCTATTTCCTGGTTGATTAACCCTTTTCTCTCTCTCTCTCTCTCTCTCTCTCTCTCTCTCTCTCTCTCTCTCTCTCTCTCTCTCTCTCTCTCTCTCTCTCTCTCTCTCTCTCTCTCTCCTTAAGATGACTTGTAGACAACCCAAGAGGAACTGACCATCCAACTGAACTTGCCGAAGCCATGAAGACCCACAACACCCCAGAGAAGAAAACATCAGGCTCCTCCGCTCCTTCTCGGTGGCACAGGGGCAGGTTTCGGCGCAAGCCCTCCCCGCAGATGGTAGTGAAGGGGCAGCTTCGGATGCGCTCGCCCTCGGGAGTCTTCGTGATGGTGGGGGTCTCGGTGGTCTTGGTGGGAATGACCATTGCCGTGATCGGATACTGGCCTCACCGTACAAAGTCCGGCGGTGGCAGGACAGGGAGCGCCAATGTCACTGGAGACATCAGGAAGGACATTAAGGTTTCTCCCCAAGCTCGTCCCTTCCTCCACACTGAGAAATTGAAGCTCATTGGGCCAGTGGTCATGGGCGTGGGCCTCTTTATCTTCATCTGCGCTAATACGATGCTGTACGAGAACAGAGACATGGAGACTCGCCTGTTGATGCAGCAGGAGCTCTATTCCATGGGCCTGGATTTCCCGCAGGACCCGGGACCAGCCAGCGATTACTTTCAAAGGAGAAGGACCACCTCGTCCACCCTCAGGGCCAATGCTGAATGTGTAGAAGGCTACTACGAGGTGGACCTTTCTTCCAGCGGCTTCCAGTCTTGCTCCAGCCCTGTGAAGAAATGGGTCAACAGCTGCAATTCCAGCAGGCTCCAAACCACGACCCAGTTCTTTCACCACAAGAGCATCTCACCTTCGCTCTCTCTCTTGAGCATCCGTTCAGACTCCGGCAACGCCGTGCCGGAGAATGGAGCCTTCTCCTTCGCTCGCGGAGCAGAGACCGTCCTCTCTACGGCCGTCAGTGCCCTGCCTTTGCCTCTCATTAAGCTGAACAGCTGTATTCTTGAAAAGCAGGGCGTTTCTCGGGCAGGTGTCCGGGATTTGGAAAGCAATTGTAGGTTGCCAGAGGAGAAGGAGGAGGTACGGAGACTCTCGTGGGCTTTTCTGCCTGGATGCAACCGCACTGTGCCCAGGAAGGACCCCCTTAAAGGCAGCCACGTAGTTATTGATATGGATAGCACATCCCACTCAGGCACCTTGATGGATAAATTTCACGAATGTGCAAAGAAAGAGTTCCCAAATTCAGGTCATTCAAAATCCTTGGATCTTGGCCAGCCAAGAACGGCACTGGTGGCACCCAGCATAGACAGGAAACACAGGAGCTGGCCTAGGCTGGATCACATTGACCTACTCAACTATGCAAAACTAGAAAGCCAAGGGGAGTCTTCCGACAGGCTTTTGGGGGCCTCAAAAGAGCTTTTCAGGGGGGAGAGCATTTCATTATCCCAGGAAATTCCGATGAAAACAGGTCCTATCATTTGATCCGGCACCCAAAGGGAACTGTCTTGTTTTGGTAGGTCAGATTTAGGCATTGCCAAGAGGTGGGTGGCAGGCTGATCACTATTTGCCATGAGGATTGCAATTGCTGGCTGCTTAATTCATCAGCCAAGGTCTGTTTGCCGATGGAGAAATAGTTTGGATGACTTTCTCCCCAAGGGTCATGTGGTTTCTTGCCTTAACTAAAAGTCTGACCGAGGGTGAAGAACGTTGCCCTGGACGGACTACACCAGTGGTGGGATTCAAATAATTTAACACCCGGTTCTCTGCCCTAATGGCCAGCTGGGTAGGTGTGGCTTGGTGGTCATGTGACCGGGTGGGCGTGGCCAACTCAATGTCACTCACATCGATGGGCGCTTCGTCTTAGCTGTTACAATGTCATAAGGGTTAACCAGAGAGGCAGTTTCTGTAAGCAGGGCGATAAAGATGAGGCTAGAAACAACACCAGAATGTTCCCTTCCTGCCTTCCTTACAGGATTAGCCCTGTAAATGGGGGGAAAAAACCACAAAATGAGATTTCTTCCAACAACCGGTTCTCCGAACTGCTTAGAAAGTTAACAACCGGTTCTCCTGAATAGGTGCAAACTGGCTGAATCCCACCACTGGACTACACATTCCTGGTTGCGTGTGTCTGTGTAGGAACACAAACCCCACATGGGTCCGTGAGCCTGAAGTTCCGTGTCACACAATTGGGATGCTCACAATGCATTTGTAAGGGCTGCAGGGGAGGGGGCGGGGGGGAGCGAGAAAATAGCAGGACTTCAGAAATGCGAAAGTGATGCCTCCTAAAATCACAAAGACCAGGTTTTTTTTCATAAAAAAATCTTGAGGTCACACTTTTATACAGGGATGCAAGTTTCTCAATACTTTGAAGCTCAACTACAGTTCCTGCCTGAGGTCTTTTAATGCTCGGTTAGGAATACTGGTTTATTTTTCTTTCAAAGACAGTTTAAATACACTTGTATTGCTGATCACATAATTTGGAAGCCAGTAGTTTCTAAAGTAAAAACAACAATAACAATCCTACAAATTAATGGGTGTTTCTTCTTTGTGTGCTTTACTTTTAGGGAATCAATGAGTGTGTAAAATGTCCATGGAGATTCTCAGTCATCCAGGTCACGGTTGTCCCAAAGGTGCTTTTTCCAAAAGCAATTGGACTTTCTTGAGGTTTTTTTCCCCCTCTTTGAAAATGTTTTGCTTCTCATCAATGAACTGAAGAAGCTTCTTGGATGAGAAGTGAAACATTTTTAAAGGGGGAAAAAGTCCAGTTTCCTTTTGGAAAAAGCACTTTTGGGAATGTGCAAAACCCTTCAAAGTAGGCCAAGTCAGGAAACAGAGTCTCCAAATTTTACTGGAATTTGTACGTTATTGATAAGAATGAAACATCTTGAAAACCTGGCAAATCTTCTCTCCCTGTTGTATAACAATCAAGGTGAGGAGATATTGAGTTTCTTCCTCACCTCACTTTTGGGGTTAAACTATTGGTTATTGAACATGTTCTGACCGAGGCTTCCCAAGAGCATGAAGCAAACTCCTTGTCCCAACAAAAAACCCTTTTATTAATTTACTGTGAATTCTGCTCATTCACATCCAGCAAAGTCTTTCAAGAGAGGATTTATGGTCACAGACCTTATCTGGCTTGGAGAGGTGCCAGGCTGATATCTGCAAAACTTGGCAAGGAGTCTCGGAGTGTCACAAACCAATTAAGTGAATTAATTGTCTCCTGCAAACTCCACTCCCCTTTCGCTCCTCTTTTATTTCCTCTGGGAGGGGCCATTCATTGTCCACCTGTGGCCTTACTCCCAAGTCGACCCCTGTTCTTTAGCTGTTCGCTTCATCTGGTAACTCTGCGCATGTGCATACTGGGAACAGGCTCCAGCTGTTTGTCTGCCATAATCCTTGTCAATGGTTCCCATCTCCTTACATTTCCTCTTCCATTAATCTTTTAATTTCAGGATGGATGGCCGTCCATAAATAGACAGGATAAAGCACTAAAACGAACTGAAGAGAACCAAAACTTTAAAGGATTAAAATAGCAGTCGCCATGACACACGGAGAGAGGCAGAAGAGGGAGGTATTTAAATAAGGACCAGTTGGACACAGCTAGAAGAGGGGGCTTAAATCTTGAATGCCGAAGTAAAAATAAAAGGAAGCAAGGGTGGCAGAGGAAGGCTTTCCAAAGTTAGAGCATCGTGTTAGAGAAGAATCGCCTTGTCTCCATGGGATGACCAGGGACCATCCCACAACATCTAATGTTAGGATAGCTACATAGAGAGAGATATATAGTTCCTTAAGTAAGCCTCAGGGTCTTAATGTCAGAGTTTGTTGCAGCACACACAATCAGACAATTCAGCAGGATTCAAAACACCTTTATATATATAACAACCAGTGGTGGGTTCCGGATCCCAGTGCAACTGGTAGGGGCACCACGTGCATGCACGTAGAACACACACAGCACGCACATGCATACTTACCACCTGCGACACTCCAGCTGCTAGACAGAGTGTTGCACAGGTGCCGTATGCTCCATGTGTATGCACATAAGCCCTGATCGGCTGAAATACAGATAAGGAGGGTGGGTGGGCCCTCCGGAGCACTGTACCAGAACAGTACCTGGTGGTCCCAGCAGGCACTGGTATGCCCGTACCGGGTTGTACCGGTCATATCCCACCACTGATAACAACCCATAAGGCATACAATACCCTAGTAGGTTTTCCCACATTGTAGAGAAGAGAAATAGCATGTACAAACACAGCACAAAATGGAAGCACAAAAGGCAAAACGGAGGCGGGAGAAGCTAGTGCCCTCAAGCTTTTATACAGAACAGTTAAGCCACGCCCAGGCTCCAAACAGTCTCTTATGGCCCTATACAACAAATACTAAGTTTCAGTTATCAAGCAGTCCCCCATTGGCTGACCTGTTCCTATGCCCTATTCCAGTTCATGAATATACACTTAAACTATTAAAAGAGAGCCAGATTGGTGTAGTAGTTAAGGCACCAGGCTAGAAACCAGAAAACTCTGAGTTCTAGTCCTGTCTTAGGCACAAAACTAGCTGGGTAAGCTTAGGCCAGTCACTTTCTCTGAGCCTTAGGAAGGAGGCAATGGCAAACCACTTCTGAAAACCTGGCCAAGAAAATGGCAGGGAGTTTTCCAAGCAGTGCTAGAAGTCAAGATTGAGTCAAAGGTCCGAAAACCCCCCCAAAATTTCAACTGTTAAAACAGGCATATCCAACCCATGGCCCACAGGCCACCTGAAGCCCTGAACAGCTTATGATGCAGCCCCACAAGATCATAAACTTTTAACATTATGTGATTTATATGCATTCATGATAAAAGGCAGTTCTCAACTTACAATCATTCGTTTAGTGACCTTTCAAAGTTACAATGGCATTGAGAAAAAAGACCATTTTTCACACAGCCCTTGTAACCTCCCTGTAGTCTGGGGGTGTCAAACTCAAGGCCTGCAGGCTGGATCCGCCCCGCGGGATGTTTAGGTCTGACTCTCAGGGCTGCCCTGGAAACAGCAAGGCACCAGCCTGTGGTGCCTCTGCCAGGGAAAATGGAGCTTGGGAGGGAGGTGTGGCCCTCCTGGGTTCCGTTTTTGGCCGCAATGGCCCCTTGCAACCCTCAGCCAGTGAAAATGGAGCTCCGGGAGGCTGTGTTTGGCTCATCTGGGCTCCATTTTCAGCTGCAACATCCTCCTGCAGTCCTCAGCCAGTGAAAATGGAGCTCAGGGAGGCTGTGTTTGGCCCATCTGGGCTCCATTTTGGGGTTAAACTATTGGTTATTGAACATGTTCTGACTGAGGCAATGTTGTCCTGCAGCCTTTTGCCAGTGAAAACAGAGCAAGGGAGGGCTTTGTTCCGCTTTCACTGGCAGAGGGCTGCAGGAGGCCAACGCAGCTGAAAACAGCCTTGATGAGTGACGTTGAGGCTGGCCACACCCCCTGCCCCACAGTGATGAAACACAACCCTGATGCAGCCTTCAATGAAATTGAGTTTGACACCCCTGCTATAGTCACATGACCAAAATTCGGACATGCATTTAAGACAGACATAGGAATCACACTGTGATTTTGAGGCCAGCAGTTCTGCTCCTGACTTCCGAGGAATGTTGGTGTGCAGGAAACCAAAGGAGGGAATGCTGCATACTCTGCCTTGGAGGAATGCTTAGAATATAAATGTAACAGATAAATAAATATTAAAGCGAGGTTTGCAGAAAAACACCACAGCAGCATTATTTTTGGAGAGGGAAGGAATCAAAACTTTTATAGCCAAAAACAGGCCTCGGTCTGCAGCGGTTTCCCAGAATTGAGTGCAGTTGTTGAATGCAGATGATCTTCTGCACTGGGAAGGAGGCCAGCCATGTCTTTCATGGAGGGAGCCTCAACTGAAGAACGGGCTGGAGGAGCAGGGGAGATGCTCTGGGCCTTAGATGCACACAAATGTTTGTAAAGAGATTTATACCAGTGATCCATTTGGTTGAGCATTTGGGTGTGATTAAAGGAAGGAAGGAAGGAAGGAGTGAGTGAGTAAGGGAATGGGAGGAAGGAAGAGAGAGAAAGGAGGGAAGAAGGAAGGAGGGAAAGAGGAGGAGGGAAGGGGAGGGAGTCTGGAATAGGAGGAAGGAAGAGGGGGAGGGAAGAAGGAAGGGAGGGAATAGGAGGAAGGAAGAGGGGGAGGGAGGGAAGAAGGAAGGAAAGAGGGAGGGAGGAAGGGAATAGGAGGGAGGAAGAGGGGGGAAGGTAGAAGGAAGGAAGGAAGGAAAGAGGGAGGGGGGAGGAAGGAAGGGAATGGGAGGCAGGAAGAGTGGAGAAGGAGGGAAAAAAGAAAGAGGGAGGGAGGGAGGGAGGAAATTCCAAGAAAGATGGAAAGACGCAGGAAATTTGAGAGTATCTTCTGACCAATTTCATCCAACAGCCATTTCCAGATGGGAAAAGATGAAATTATTTGGCCTATAGGCTGTTCCAGATGCTGCTGTGCTTGTTGTGGTATCAGCCATATCAGGAATCAAGTTATTATAGAGCTAAACGTCAGATCAAGCAAATAAATAAAACTGCCATATTTTTTTCTTTCTTTTTTTCATTTCTTCTTCTTCTGGAATTGAATGCGGACTGCTTCTCGCTACATTCCTTTTGCGTTTTTCCAGATTCTTTGCCATGTCCTCAGCTAACCATCATCAGGGATATATAAAAAAAATTAACCCTTTTGTTTCGAGCCTTATTTCAAAAGAAAGGAAGGGATGCTATTTTTCTCTCTCCGTCTTTGCCCTGCTCACTGCTCTTTCGTGGGAAAATACTGCAGGCTGAAACTTGGCCACGTAATTACGTGGGAGCAGAGATGCCAGAAGTCTAAATATATTCCCGTCGATTACATAAATAGGTTATATGTTGCCCCCTTCCCCAGCAAACGAGACACCCCATGTAGCCTTTAATTCAGGGGTCTCCAACCTTTGCAACTTTACGTCTGAAGGACTTCAGTTCCCAGACTTACAATACAATACAATACAATACAATACAATACAATACAATACAATACAATACAATACAATACAATACAATAGCAGAGTTGGAAGGGACCTTGTAGGTCTTCTAGTCCAACCCCCTGCGTGGGCAGGAACCTTATACCATTTCAGACAAATGGCTATCTAACATCTTTTTAAAGACTTCCAGGGTTGGGGCATTCACAACTTCTGGAGGCAAGCTGTTCCAGAGGTTAATTGTTCTTACTGTCAGGAAATTTCTCCTTAGTTCTAAGTTGCTTCTCTCCTTGATTAGTTTCCACCCATTGCTTCTTGTCCTGCCCCCAGGTGCCTTGGAGAATAGTTTGACTCCCTCTTCTTCGTGGCACCCTCTGAGATATCGGAAGGCTGCTATCATGTCTCCCCTGGTCCTTCTCTTCATCAAACTAGACATACCCAGCTCCTGCAGCCGTTCTTCATATGTCTTAGTCTCCAGTCCCCTAATCATCTTGGTTGCTCTTCTCTGCACTCTTTCCAGAGTCTCCACGTCTTTTCTACATCGTGGCGACCAAAACTGTATGCAGTATTCCAAGTGTGGCCTTACCAAAGCTTTGCTGGCTGGAGAATTCTGGGAGCTGAAGTCCTTCAGACTTAAAGTTGCAAAGGTTGGAGACCCCTGCTTTAATTCATGGGTGAACATGATCCTTTCGTACCAGAAAGTTCAGACCAGACTTTTGGGAGAGAGAAAAGTCCTTCCCAGAAGAGTCTTCCTACGCAGTGGGAAGAAAAATCTGTGCAGAGAGAAAGAGAGAACGAGAGAGAGAGTCAGAAAGAGAGGTTAAAAAGGAAAAGCCAGAGAGAAAGGAAGTGGGTTTTTCTGTTTAGCCCCACCCACTTTGCCCAGGTTCTTCCTGCTGGAATAAAGGTAGTCCTCGACGTACAACAATGCATTTAGCGACCGATCAAAGTTACAACGGCGCTGAAAAAAGTGACTTGCAACTGGTACTTAACAACCATCGCACCATCCCCAGTGTCATGTGATCAGAATTTGGGCACTTGACAGCTGCTATCACATCACCCCTAGCCCTACCTCATTCCCTCAATCATTCATCATATGGTTTAGCCTCCCAAATCCCTCATCCCTCTATTCCGCTTCTCTGCACTCTTATATCTCTTTGTATACACTGGAGAAAATTCAGAGGAGAATGGGATGGGGTGGGACAAGATGTGATGTACTGCACTGCACTAGCAATAGTACCTAGATTTATATACCGCTTCACAGTGCCTTACAGCCCTCTCTAAGCGGTTTACAGAGTCAGCCTCTTGCCCCAACAATCTGGGTCCTCATTTGACCCACCTCGGAAGGAGGGAAGGCTGAGTCAACTCAACCTTGAGTCAGTCAGAATCAAACTGCTGGCAGTGGGCAGAGTCAGCCTACAATACTGCATTCTAACCACAGGGAGGGAGGGAGGGAGGGAGGGAGGGAGGGAGGGAGGAAGGAAGGAAGGAAGGAAGGAATAGCACTTAGACTTATATACTACTTCACAGAGCTTTTTCAGCCCTCTCTAAGCGGTTTACAGAGTCAGCCTCTTGCCCCCAACAACCTGGGTCCACATTTTACCCGCTTGGGAAGGAGGGTAGGCTGAGTCAACCTTGAGCCGGTCAGAATCGAACACGTCGCAATGGGCAGAGTTAGCCCTGCAATACTGCATTCTAACCACTGCACCACCACAGCTCTTGCTATTGCAATGCCATGCAATGCAATGGCTGATATCTGGAACAGAAATAATCCACGCAGCAACATCTATTGCAGATCTGAGTAGTAATTCTTCACTTTCCACTCTCCACCAACGCCATGCCCAGATTTCCTGATTTAAAACCGAGTGGAAAGTATGATGGCTTCCCGAGTATAACCAGAAACCAAAGTGATTTCTTTCCCATAAAACCTCTCCTTCCACTCCTGCCTATATCATATTCTAAGGCTGGGGTATCAGGGCTAGTGAACGAGTTCTGCTTCAGGCAAAGACTTTCTTTTTCATCCCACATCAAAGGCCGAAGGAACCCTCGGCGCTCTGTAGCTGGCTTAACCCACTGGACAGACTGCCAGTGAATTCCCGGGCTCCACATCATTCAGAATCAATAATGAAGTCAAATCAAGTGGGGGCCGTCAAAACATCGGCCTCTGCTGGGATGTTAGCCAAGGAAGGAAATAGTTGAGATTGGGCTAAGCCTCCTACTTCACTCCAATGACAATTGTGTGTCCTGGGGTGGTGCGGGGGAGGGAGGGGAGAGTGGTGGGTAGGTCAGCTATCTCAATTGCTCCACCATCTGTGTTTTGGGAAAGGATATTAAAAGGGTTCTTCTGTTTGGGCCATTGTTTCTGAGTGGCAAAGTGCTCCAAGTTGTTCTTGCTCATTTGCAGTTGTGTGGGTGCCATATGCCATGTGCATTTGCTAAGTGAACCATGGGTGAATAAGGATAGGACAGGACAGTCAATTTAACTTCAGTCTGAAGTTTAAATTGTTTTAATCGGGATTTTAAGGGGAAATAGTTTTTAAGGATTTTAAGATTTTAGCGCAGGGTGATAGTTTATTTAATTGGGTTTTAAATATTTATAATCGTTATGATTATATGCTTTTAAATTTCCTGTGTACCGCCCCGGGTCCCTTCAGGGAGAGGGTGCTGTTTATAAATTAAAATAACAAAATAATAAATAAATAAGACAGGACAGGACAGGACAGGGTAGCGTAGGGTAGCGTAGCATAGAGTAGAATAGAATGGAATAGAATGGAATGGAATATGGAAAGGAATAGAGTAGAGTAGAGTAGAGTAGAGTAGAGTAGAGTAGAGTAGAGTAGAGTAGAGTAGAGTAGAAACAGAACAGAACAGAACAGAATACTTGAAAGGGACCTTGGAGGTCTTCTAATCCAACACCCTGCTCAAGCAGGAACCCTATCCCATTTCAAACAAATGGTTGTCCAACCTTCTTAAAAACTTGCAGTGTTGGAGAATTCACAACTTCTGGAGGCAAGTTGTTCCACTGGATTAATTGTTCTAACTGTCTGGAAATTTCTTCTTAGTTCTAGGTTGCTTCTCTCCTTGATTCGTTTCCACCCATGGCTTCTTGTCCTTCCTTCAGGTGCTTTGGAGAATAGCTTGACTCCCTCTTCTTTGTGGCAAACCCTGAGATATTGGAACACTGCTATCATGTCTCCCCTATTAGTTAGTCAGTCGAATGTTTATGGGTTTGCATGAGATCCTTGAAGGTAAATTACCTACCTGTCGTGCAACATGACTGGATAAAATCTTAACGGGTGTATTTCAAATGCAGTATATTGTTCAACATCCAGTTTCTTTGTGACGGGGGGGGGGGGAGGCATTTATGATACAAACAGAATATTGAAATGGTGTCCACAACAGTGGAATCCAAGCTCTACCTTTTTAAAATGGGCAATACATGTAAAAGACAAGCAGGGTTTCAATAATAGTATCTTGAATTTTGTGGCTGTGCCCTAGGGCAGCGTTTCTGAACCTTGGCAGCTTTCAGATATGTGGACTTCAACTCCTTACTGGCTGGGGAATTCTGGACATTAAAGCTGACATATCTGAAAGCTGCCAAGGTTGAGAAACGCTGCCCTTAGGGCATGGCACTGCTTTTCATATGAGGCACATCATCCTGCCAGGTATAGATCCCGCAACATCCAATTTCTGGGGAAAAAATTAAATGTATGAATTGATTTAGAATGGTGGCCAAACACAAAACACGTACCAGAAAATGAATTCTGCTATTGCAGTCTGTCTAGATATCAGGTTAAGGATACCGCAAAAATGGATTTCTGGATCCAAGCCCTGGATAATTTCAATGTATGTCTACTTACTATTCCTAACATGGCCACTAGCCATGCTGGTGAGGGAGTTGTAGTTTAACAGTGGGATAAGAGCCCAAAGGTGCTTTTTCAAGAGCCAACGGGACTTCCTGGGTTTTCTTTGAAGACATTTCACTTCTCATCCAAGAAGCTTCTTCAGCTGCTATTGCTATAAGTATGCAGTGTATCGTCATCGTTAAAAAAAGGTGCAACAGAGCATGAGAAAAAGTAGAAGAGGGCAACCCCCATAATGAAGGACTCAAAGTACTTTTCTTGGGAGAAAGTTCATTCCCAAACATCCGGTTGGCCCACTGGGGCCATTTTTTTTATTTTTTATTGCCCTCCTCAGCCTCTGGAGGCTTTCCTGAAGCCTGGGGAGGACAAAAACGCCCTTCCTGGGCCCTGTGGAAAAGCAAAAAATCAGCTGGCCAATGCATACCGCAGTTGATGGCTGGCGTGCCAGCAAATATGGCTCTGTGTGCCACATGTGCCACAGGTTCGCTATCACGGTCTTAGGGCATATCCAGACTATCAAAACAAGGAAAGAACGGTTGCTTTGACTGCATTATAAAACGTAATGCAGTCTATTGTATGATGACTGGAAGGTGCACATCCCAGAGGTACTATCTAAGGAAGTCTTTGAGTCAAGTTTCTAGGGTAGCATTTCCGAAACTCAGCAAAATGTGTGGACTTCCAACTTCCTGAATTCCCCAACCAGCATTTAACTATACAAGCCACCACCACCCTCCTTTCCCACCCACCCCTTCCATCCAGTGATGTCTGATTTTCAAAGACTGCCTGGACAAGTCCCTGAAATTTTGTTGGGACAGGTTTTCCAGAAGTGATTTGTCATTGCCTCTTTCGTAGGGCTGAGAGAAAATGACTGGCCTAAGATTACCCAGTTGAGTTTGTGCCTAAAACAGGACAAGGAGTGGCGGTCTCCTGCTTTCTAGCCTGATGCTTCCTTTAATCCTACACCAAACTGGCTCTCATCAAACTCTAAACTAAAATCCAAAATATACTAGAAGGATATTGGCATAATGGCTTAGTGAAATTACATTGGTGCTATAGTGTGTGAACCCATCCAGCGCATTATGAGAACTATGAACTATAGCTATGTATTCACCACCATGTGTGAATCCAAGCCAATTATCGGTATCTATTAAGCAAATCGCAGCTTACGGACAGGTAGTTCTATCATAGCTTGAGCTTTCACAGTATTTCCCTCAAATGAGAGCATATGGAAGGCCCACTATTAGTTAATCTTTGTGTAAGTGAATTGGGTTTAAAAATTCTAACACTGCTTGACACAAAAATGGGTCTTATTTCATTACTGAGCTATGAAATTACAATCCAGTTGGAATATATTGCAAGATAGACATTTATAATAATAATAATAATTTTAATTTTATATCCCGCTCTCTCCCCCCAAAGGGACTCGAGGCGGGGCACAGGCAATTAAAAATACAGATAAAACCACAGACAGAATACAAAATTAAAAATAAATTAAATTAGTCCTGCGCTAAAAACCCATAAACTAAACTAAGACTACCCCTAAAACCCCTAACCTTAAAAGAGATTACCCAAGGCCGGCCAGGCGAAAAAGATGTGTCTTTAATTTTAAACGGAAGGAGCGGAGGTCCGTAGTTGTCCTAATATCGGGGGGAAGGTCGTTCCAGAGGGCTGGGCCCGCCACAGAGAAGGCCCTTCCCCTGGGCGTCGCCCGCTGACAAAGTCTAATGGACGGCACCCGGAGAAGTCCCTCTCTGTGGGAGCGAATCGGCCGTGAGGATGTATGGGGCAGGATCCGATCCCGCAGATAGCTAGGTCCCGAGCCATGGAGCGCTTTGAAGATGATGACTAACACCTTGAAGCGCACCCGAAAGACGACAGGTAGCCAGTGCAGCTCGCGCAAGAGCGGTGTTACGTGGGTAAACCTAGAGGTTCCCATTATTGCTCACGCGGCTGCGTTCTGGACCAACTGAACCCTCCGGGTGCACCTCAAGGGGAGCCCCATGTAGAGAGAGTTACAATAGTCCAGTCGGGACTATTTGTTTATTAATTATATTTCAAAGTCAGTGATGTACACCAAACACCAGAAATTGCATAGAATCAGGAAATTGAATATTATAGAATCTATTACTTGAAGCTTCCGTTTCTTATGGTGTGTGTGTGTGTGTGTGTGAGAGAGAGAGAGAGAGAGAGAGAGAGGGAGGGAGGGAGGGAGGGAGGGAGGGAGGGAGGGAGGGAGAGAGAGAGAGAGAGAGAGAGAGAGAGAGAGAGAGAGAGAGAGAGAGAGAGAGAGAGAATTCTCCATAGCAATTTTACTTTGAGGCAATTAAATTTCATTGAGCTCTAAAAGTAATTTTCTAACATTGAAGCTTATTAGAACTGAAGTTAAGATGTTTTGGCTTTTAAATTCTTATTTGCTAAATTTTATAGTGCAGCAGTTTTGAGTACTCCTGGTACAATGCCATGCTTTTTAGCATGACTATTTGCATTTCTTCCCGATACATGTCGTTTGTTCCTTTGAACACAAATGAAGTCTCCTTTTGAAGAGAGTTTTGTAAATCAAAAAACCACAGAGACAAATTATAGGGACTATAATTCCAATATATTTGGGAGTTATATGGTTACATTCAAAGTTTGGAACAGGCTCCCTCTGCTGATGCCGCAGCATAAAACATTTGCCTGTTTGAGCCCTGACTTGCAGACATCAAACTGGAACACCAAAGAGGCTGATAGAGTGCATTCCATGAATGGGCCACTCAACCTAGTCACTGCGCAAAACAGCCGAAACGGATTTTGGACTGTTCCCAAATTCCCACCTCCTGTTATGGAAAATATTGCATACAAAAACCAGTTTTCCATCTAGAACAATGCAGGAGGAGAGCAAATGTTATTTGCAAATAAGAGATAAGTGCAAGTAAATACTGTTGATAGGATCAATCCCTGAGAAGTTATCCTGGAGGTTCTCATGGTCATTCTCAAAATCAATTGAGCACAAAGGAGAGAGCCCGCAGCCATGATAGTTCACTCTCCTCTAATATAGGTCAACTTTTTCTGTGATTCTGCAATTTCCCAGGCATTGACAGCAGAGTTTGCGTGGAGGAGAGGGCTGAGGACGTCCTTGAAGCAAGATGACAAGAGTCTCATGGGCCACAAGGCAGATTGGTTGGATATTTCAATGCTCACTATTGCTCTTTCCACAGGTTGCCATTCTCAACATGATAAAACATGACTTACCAAGCTGGGTTCATGCAACATGAACTAACAGTGTGGCTTATCGCAGTGTATGAGCTCAAGCAATGTTGTGCAAAAGTAACAGCAACTTCTTTTTAAACGGTACACAGGTAAGTCATGGTTTAACAGATACTTAAACGAGGCATTTGGGGCTGCATATGATGAACTAAATAGTTGTAAGAATTAAAATTTCAGCCAGCATATTTCAGAAGCTACAGTCCAGATAATCTGGGCAAAGTAGAGCTTTAATAAGTGACAAGAGCATCATTTTTTTACCTGAAAATTTATTGAAAAATGCAATACAAGATTGAACACATATCTAAATGCTACATCTAATTTTTCTTTAACTACAAAAGTCCAAAATAACAACTACATAAACTATAAAGATTTGCTAATTGTTTATTCTGTTCCTACTTTTTTTTAAAAAGAACGAACTATTCTATACAATTGTCTTAAAAAAATTTACAAAGCTCCTTCATATCTGCAGTGAAATAGTGTGATTTAATGTGTAAAAAAGAGAACCAACACCCACCCATAATTAGAATACACTTTTTAAAAAACTGCCCCTTGTATGAAAATGGAAAAAAAAAATCACAGTTTATGAATCCCCAACACCCTCTCAAGTCCCCAGTTAATTTGTACTTTAATTGTTGGCAAGTGAAAATCTACTTTTTCCCTTCTAATTTGACCAATTTGGATACTGCTGCTCTTCCTTCTGTACACACATTCATAGATAAATAGCTTCCATTTACTATACAGTTAAGAGAGTTTCTAGATAATCGCATAAATGGGGAAGGAAATAACTGGGAGCATAGTCATTTCATCATTATAAATAAATAGACTATATTTTATTTACTGCTCCAGTAATGGCAGTGCTGGTCCCCAGAAAACGAGAATGCTAGATGCTGGTTTATTTAGTGATCTGTTAAGGTGATGGTGGCAGCTCTGAGATTGTGGGTACAAACAGCCTACAAATGCTTTTCCTTCTCAAAACATGAAAATGCCTATTGTCAATGGCAGACAGTTCAGGTCACATTTCTGGTACCCTAAAACTAAATTGTTTTCATTCTGTCTGCTATGGAAAGCTAAATTAGCTTGGCAAATGCATTTTAAAAGGATTTATTAGCTCCTTTCTTCATTTCGCCAGCATGCTTGGCTATACAAAATAAAAATATTGCTCACTTGCGGGATATAAGCAGCCAGGAGGAAACAAACTCACAACTCTTGTTCAGTTACAAAGGCTGCCAGCAGGAGTGCCAATTTACAAGCTCAGGTGGTAAACAGAAACCCCCTTCGCAGCAGAAAGTGGATTTACACTATATGCAGGAAGGAATTTTAGAAAAGAAAATAATCCCTATGCCTCAGGATTCACATTCCTAAGAGGTTTAAAAGAGGACCCTTAAACTCTTTCAGCCTTTGCTGGTGCGAAGTTTAGTTTTATATTTTTTTGACAATAGGTAATAAAAGCTGGGGGGAGTTGTTGCACAATTAGACTGCCAGTCAAAGGAAGGTGTGTATGTGCATTACAATAATCAGAAGCAGAGTAACATAACACAATCATTTAGGTTTATCAGCAATATCCAACCGTGTCAGCTTTAAGACTTGTGGGTTTTAACTCCCAGAGTTCCCCGGTCATGACTGGACAGGTTATTCTGGGAATTGAAATCCACAAGTCTTAAAGTTGTTAAGGTTGAACATTCCAATCTATATCATGTATATTAGCTTAATCTGCAAAAATAGGAAGTTTTTCTTGCTTTACAATGCTTTTATCCTCAGGCATACTCAAAGGAAGTTGGAGATCTTATGCCTGGCATATAGAAACAAAAAGAAAAAAATAGTAAATTTGAATGACCCTTATTTTTCTTTGTCTCAGGAATCCAGCTGTCTTGTTGCCCAACTGCAATCTTTATCCTTTTATCTTGTAGAATAGTTTTTCATCTTTTCCATCCACAGGTGTCCTATGCTTTTTAGCATTTCATGAAACTAACATATTCCTAAGTAATATTTAGGAAAACATAATCCTAAATACAAACTGCTAAATGAACGTTTTTTGCTTCTGATTATTGTAAAAGGAGGCAAGTAATGACACAATGCAGATATACCATCCCACCTTGGACTCCCTTATTGCACTCTAATGCAACACTTATTGCAGATTTCATTTCACACTTTTAGTAAATAAGATAAAAATAAAAAAGGGAAATTGGGAGTCATCTATTCCACAACACAAAAAAATGGTGAATCAGTGAAATTAATCCTGGCGCATGAATGAAAATGGAGGTCAAAAGATAAGGCGGTAGAAAACTCTGAAAATCAGAGAGCAATAGATGTAAAGAAGGCCAGGAAGAGATACAATCTGAAATGCATTCCCCGTATCATGTAAAGGTAATATTCTTTAATGAGGGATTCATATTCCATGCCAGAATGTGTAGCTTAGCTAAACAGAGCAGAACATCATTGGCCAGCTATCCATAGTATATAAAAATCATGCTCAGTTACAACTGGTGAAAGGGCAAAATCTGTCCTTAGAAACTATATGAAATACAGTTTCATGAATAATAGAATTCCATAATAAATAATAGAATTATTTCAAAACTGCTTTATGCTTTGAATAAAAGAGCAGTAAAAGCAGCAGAAATATATGTTGCACCAAAGTGTACCAAACAGATGTCTTCCACAATAAATAGCTAGTTTTGTAATAAATACATTAAGTGCCCAGAGTTTATTCTAGTTCAGTGTAAAATTGCTAGGAAGCTTACTTACTCTACTGCTTTCATGATTACTTTCATTAATTCTATTACAACTCAATCCTATGTTGATTTTCCTGGGGGGGGGGGGGGGGGAGGGGGGGATCTGTTTCCCTCTGACATCAATCAGCAATCATTGGAAACATGATGTAAGGTCCAGAGCATATAAAAGCAAAACTGACCAAACAGCATTCCAGCTCAAAACACTTCTAAAATGTTACAAACACTTCATTTTGAATGTAAAATTGTGGTTTCAAGCGCAAATGGGATGTTTTGTATTCAAAATGTTTCACACACCACTACCTTTAAATCTTTCAATCCTAAAATATTCCTACTGACTCTTTAATCAAAATTCACTCACATTTGAGGGGGAAAGGAACATGCAATATGGCAGAGGGTTGCGTTATTCCAAATAGTAAATGAAAGCTTTTATTTACTGAAATTGAATTTTTCTAAGAAAAGGTAGAGCTGCTTCTTGTTGTATCTTTACAGAGCCTTCACATATTTTAGGAAAAAAGAACCATCCAATTAAGCAATGGTCTATCCATTTTCGAAAGATGGGAATTCCAAACTGGAGTCCAATAACTGAACATGTAGATTGCAATACACATAGAAAAGTGAAATATTTTGAAAAAGGACTACTGTCCTATCTGTCTTTTGTTTGAAAGTAATGAAAAATCAGCATTATCTTTAAAAAAAAACACCTCCCACTGACCTCTTTCATAAATTACTTATTGCTCTTTCTCTGAACATATTCCCCAGGTGGTACATACCGTAGCTTTTTATAATGACACAATACGTACAATATTAAGGTCCTGAGGACAGCACCCAATGCTGAATTCTACGCTTTCATTCTAAGGTTAACAGCTCAGGGCATCATTTACCAAGTGCAACCACCTCTGTTCATGGGTTGTTGCTCCTGCTGTTGGGAAAGCAAGTTCTTTTATAAGAAGTTCTAAATGATCTAAAGCAAACAAGGGAGAGAGATACAGCACCAGTGAACCATGGTTAGGGTTGCCTCCAAGAAAAGCGACAGAGTACTGTCTTCTGATGGAAATTAATATATTCCCTCTCCAAATAACTTTTCACTGAGGAAACAAGATCCTATTCTGACTGATAGCCTTCGATCCCATCTTCATGAAAGGAATGCCAGATGGTCTTTAACAACTGAACAGGAATTATACCCCTTATCCAGATACATTGCCAGAGCTCTAGATTTAGCTTTTGTTTAAAAGGTATGATTTTAAATCTTCATTTGCCTCTCCCACCCCCCTTGCACAAAAAACCAAAAACCAAAACCCTCCACGCAAACCTACAAATGACTATGGGGTAAAAAAAACCCACCATGATAAATCACAGCCTAACTTAATTGTGCTCAGGGTCTCTTACTCTTAAACTTATAGCTTAATGGGGCTAAACAGCAGATAGGATTGCAAGGAACACCTACCGAGGACTGTGAAGCAAAACAAAGGTGGAGGGAGGAAAGAGCAGATGAGAGTTGAATGCCTTACCACAATTCATTTAAAAGCTTTACAATTCACAGTATAAAAAAGCAACTTCCATTGTCCCTGAACCTAGGCAACTACTGAATTACTTATATAAACACCACAACCTCTGGATATGTTCAAGCATCTAAAGACAGACATATCCACAAAAGCGAAGGAAACCCACAGGCCAAGTATGCTGTGGTTAGGATACTCTGGACATTTTATAGATCAACCAATCAAATTAAAGTTTTGCAAACAGTGATTTTTCTGACAAGGGGGGCTACTTCTAAGTCACTGATATGCCACACGGTAACCTATTCAAAAAGTAGGAGAGAATGCAAGCTACTTGAGGAACAGAAAGGTGAATATCATCACACTTAAAGGCAACATTTTTGATAAGCCCTGTGTACTCTTTTTGACATCTTAATACAGATTCAGAAAATGGCATAGGAAAAGGAAATGAAAAAAAAAGATGTGTTTTTTTTTTTTAAAAAGCACATCAGCACATGTAAAATATGGCAAATTGTCGGTCACAATATTAAAAACAATGAAAAGGGACATATAGTATTAAAGATAATCCCAAGTAAACATCAAAAAGCATAACTTCCTAACAATAAATGATAGAATGTGTGATTGAGAATAAATCTGGCAAGTTTGAGGTCATGGTGTTCGAAAGTTCCTTTGTAGTTCTGCTGGTATGTCTTGGGTGGCCTTCAAAGAATGAAGCAGGCATCACCTACGAAGATACAAATTCCTTAATGAAAATGGACACATATTTAGTATCTTACAAAAATGTTTGTGAACATCTGATATTCTGCAAATGGGAGAGAATGCATCACTTATATAATATTTTCAAATAATTGATAAATATTCATCTTCACTAGAAATTTTAAACTTTTTATAGCAACCTAGAAAAATGAAAAAAAAACATAGATATCTCATTGCAAAATGAACATGAGTGCTGTGGTATAGTACGGGTTAACCTTATTTAATACTAGTTTTAATTTTTGGATTGTTGTATTTTTTTAATATTTTATAATTCCTGTGCACTGCCCCAAGTCCCATGTTCGGGAGAGGGGGCGGTATATAAAACAAACAAACAAACAAACAAACAAACAAACAAACAAATAAATAGTAGGAAAGATGTTTTCTATGAAAAGCTAAATCTTTCAGCCATAGTGGCGCAGTAGATAAAATGCAGTATTGCAGGCTAATCCTGCCCACTGCCAGGAGTTCAATCCTGATCTGCTCAAGGTTGATTCATCCTTCCTAGGTCAGTAAAATGAAGACCCAGATTGTTGGCGCCAATATGATGACTCTATAAACCGTTCAGAGCGCGCTGTAAAGCACTGTTGAATGGTATATATGTCTACGTGCCATCATAGCTAAGTGTTACTGCTATGTGAAATAAATACATGTTACATAAAGTTACATATACATAAAGTTTGCTCAAATGTGTCTAATTATGAGGATCAGAATATGAATGTTGAGATGAGAACATAGCCATGTTATATTTGAGAAAAAAGTATCAATAAAGATCAATCATCTTTGTTTTCCTTATTATTATGTACATAAGTGTTTCAAGGTAAACTACCATGGTTAAGTTTGTATTTTAGACGATGTTTTAACTTTAAAATCCAGCTTTTTATTATATCATTACTTTGGATCTTTTTTCTTACTTTTGTCTGATAATGGGACAAAACTGCAGAACGATAGGATAAAAAAGTAAGTAAGTACATAAAATCTATATGCCTGACGGTAGCCTCCAAGGTTACATAAATATAGGATTCCTGTCTACATATTTGCTCAGAAATGGCACTCTGGTCTGTTGCAATGCATACTCAAAATCCAGAACACACACCCCCCCCAACAAAAAAAACCTCTAGGTTCCCTAAATTGACCACAGAATCACTTTTCCATGGATAACATAGTTCTAAAATCTAAAAGGTTAAATCAGAACGTGATGCTCGGTCAATACATGGAGTTAAGGATGCTTCCTAGCACAAGGGCCCAGTTCGTTTTCACTCGTGCATGAAACAACTCTTGACTACCTGTATAGCTCTTGGGCTTTAAATGCTGGCGAGATAGCTCACTCATAAAGTGGTGCCTTGTTGAGAAACATTAGCATTGATCAAAAGGAAACAGGAGAGAAAATACTCTTAAGCTACAAAAAAACCCATGCTATTTTGGTCCTTATGTACAACTAAATCACCATCAAACAGTATGTCAGGTGAAACAAATCTGTAGCATAAATAATCCATAAGAAGAAACACACAGACAATTTCTCAAATTAAATGGTGTGCTGAGGTTTCATTCCCAAGTTGCACATTATCTCCATACTGCACTGGGAAGAACATGAATAATTAATTTATTCTTAGCTTTATCAGAGGACACTTCTCTACAAGTTTCAGGTAACTTGCAATGGATGCCCACAGTGATTGAGACGTCTGCTGCAGGACTGAACAACACAAGCGACTGAATGGTTTTTTTGTTATCTTAAACAGGTCTCACCAGTTGCCCTTTTCTTAAAGTACAGATTAAAAAATAATTTGAAAAAGTAGGACTTTTATGGAGAAGGTAAAAGGTCATTGGTGAATTTGAAACATTTATTTTTGCTCCCTTTAGCATTCTTAATGTTGCTTCTAATGGCAATAGCAGTAGCACCCAATACTTTTTAAATAGTTTACTATAGGTTTCTCTCAGCCAATTGGTGGTAAGTGGACAGCTTATAATAGTGCAGGAACAAGACCTGGAAGGCAACAAGAAGTACCATATGACATGATACTTGCAGGTCTTATGTTCTACAGACCCAACCTATTTAATCCTAAACATTCATTGATATCACTTTTAAACATTAGTGCAAGAGTAAATTTCAAGGGTATTTATGATGTGATTCACAATTAGAATCAGAAACAGGCTACTATTTTAAACATTCTGATTTCTATTATGGCTGGAATCTGCCCGCCCTCCCCCGCAATATATGTACATTTTAGCAACCGTTTGTGTCTGTAAAGATTTACTATGCTGGATTAAACTTGAGATAGAAAGAACAGGAAGCTTCTTTAAGACTCCTGATAACAATCCTTATTTATGACTAAAGTTTAAATATTTTATGATGAAGTAGCGCTAAAAGAGAGCTTACCTGGTATAAACTATTTATTCTGCAATCTCAGTCTCCTGATGAACGACGACCTTGGTCACAGACATATCTGGATGTTGCTCTTTAGCTTCTTTGATGGCCTGAACAAGAACCTGAAGAAAAAGAATAAAAAGAACACATTATTTCTGTGCTGCCTAACATAATTTGCAGTCTGACAGCCAATGGAATGGGGGTGGTGGGGGTGGAGATCAACCTATGTTATTTTACAATCAGCCTGATCAAGTTTAACACTTGAGGAAGACTATGTTAGTGCTATCATAGCAATATTTTATCCAAGTTTTTTAAATTTGATTTTAATTATATATTTAACAAAACAGCTTCAAGTTTGTGAATAGTATCTTGTTATCTGTTATCACCTAGAAACATTTGAACTGAGTTTAAAAGATTTTCAATGCTTCAAAAATAACTTCAGAATCTGAATTTAAAGTTACTCTTGTATTGTTAAAAAAACCTCCTTCTAATATCAATAATTACATTAATCTCTTACTTGATCATGATCAATGTCTGTGTCTCCAGTGATGACAATTCGTTTTTCAATTCGTGTTTCTGAAATTCCACCTTTTACAGTCTGTCATGAAAAGACAAATATTAACATTTTTATAATTTAAAAAATGATAAAATCTACAGAGATGTTAACTAGACATTAAAAGAGAAATGTAATCAATTTATTAAATAGGAATATAAATAAAAACCTAATTCATAGATATCATTAATATAAACTTGTATCATATTCTGAACTATCCTTCTCATAATTATGATTTCATCATTTTCATTTTTTTTTTACAAAATTTAGAATACTGAATCAAATGTCCCATTCTTGTGAACCACAGGAAAATTGCTTTACAAAATATAAAATTAGATTATAAAGGGCATAAAATGATTGTAAAAGTGAAGTTAATATAGCAGTCTCTTTTTAAAAATATATCTGGAAATAGAAAATATTCAATTAAGCTGAAACTAAACTAAAAAAAATGCTTTATTAAGAAAACATGCAATTCATTGATTCTCAGTTTTAATGTAGATATAATTTGAGGCAAAGCCATGTTTTAAAATTCCATATTGCAAGATACATTTGTTTAACTTTTTTCTCTCTCTGTGGTTTCTAACACTGACTAAGCAGGTTTCCCCACCTTCACCATAAATGCCAGAAGTTCAAGTATTAAAACAGGTTGGTTCTTTGTATGCAACAAAACTTTCAAGAGGACACCTGTAACTCACAGCAAGCCATAGCGTTTGGCTCTTAGTATATTATTATTATTATTTACTTTATATCCATTACCAAAAGCTATAAATCTAAAGGATAAGTTGAGCTCATTGCAACTTTGTAACTATTAATGTAGACATGGAAAAGATTTTATATAGCCAAGGAAATAAGATCCTTCTCTTGGATACAATATTATTTTATTTCGAAAACAACCACAATTGTCATCAAAATACAAGCTTTTCCGATCTACAGCAACACTGTCTTATAACACAAAAGTGCTTCTGTGTCCTGTGCATTCTACTGCCAATCCTGCGAGGATTACCAAGGCACACAGAAAATGAAATTTATGCCTGTAATTTTTTTTTTACATGTATGCAAGCTTATCAATGAGACCAAAATATTGTTTAGCAGTGGTTTTACCTTCGTTATCTGTGTGGTTGTAGTGCTGCTGGTGGTCTCTGAAGTGATAGTCTGAGCAGTTAGGAGAACTCCAGGATCTAAATCCCCATTGCCATCATCAATCTAAGGCAGAAATACAGGGAAACATAAATGGCTTCCTTGCCCACCTACAGTGAGTAACTCGCTTGTCAGGAAAGATGACATTCATAAAAAAGGAAGAAACTGAAAGACTGCTTCTAACTGAAAAGAGATAGTATTACCTAATCAACTAATGTATACATGTAGGACACTAATAACAACATTCTGGATCACACAAGGCCCATACCAATTTAATGCAATCCTCCCAGTAAACAATTACATGCTGTAGGAAGTTTACAAACAGGACCTTTGTGCAACGGTATCTTCTCAAGGATATGTTATTAAGAGCTGCTCGGCTCCCCGAGGTAATAAATGTAGCAATTATGATTAAATCCCATTCCTGTCCCACTGCCTATATACAATGAAAACAATCTTTTTAAAATGTTTTAAAAATCTTTTGAGATGTTTTTTCAAAGCAGTAACAAATTTTCTTTTGTTGAATGTATACATAGTTTTCTGTTTAAAGGAGGATGGTTTGTCAAAAGCATCCAGTTTACATATTTAGGTTGAGACCAGAGCTACCAAGTATATTTGCCTTGCATGCAACTTATCTTAGTGAGAGTATACACAGGGACATTTTTAAGCTCTCAGCAGACACTTGCCTAATTCTCCTAATTCAGAGCTGGATATCATTTGGCTAGGAAGTACCACACTCAAAAGATTGTACAGGAAACTTATAGTCACAAAGTGGCCTCATCAGGCATGGAAGCAGAGCTGTTTCAAGATTCTGAAGATGGTGTTGGTAAATGTGGTGCACCCTTTTAGGTCTTATATTATCATTTTCATCTGTTTCCCATTTCAAAAGGTTGGGAGAATGTATTGTCTGTTTTTCAGCAATCATGAACAGAAGGAGCTTTGTGGACCAAAGTAGGGGAACTCATGCAATTTTGTTTCAGAAAAACATGACTTTTTCTGATAGAATAATGATATTTTTCACAGCAATTGTCACAAGTGAAATTCCCTGCAGGAACCAAAATATCCTACTGAAGTAAAATGTTCAAAATCTTCTAGATTAAAAAATATGAATGAAACAGCTTGGATTTTCTAGCATTTGTACAAAATATTAGAATAAAATTGTGACACTAGATGTGAGACAGCCTACCTGTGCAGCTTCATAAGTTATAGTCTTGGTCTCTGTGTGGACAATTGGAACGTCTTTAGTTGGAATTTCGCTTTTCACAGTATTAGACACATCAGAGATGGTAACGGTCTGAGTTTTCACAAGGGGGGGCTAAAAAATAGTTTCAAAGTAAAGTACGTTTAGTCACCTTATATCAGTATTATTTAACAGAATTCCAATGTGTGACTTATAGATGCATCATGAACTCAACTATACATCACAACTGTTATGTTGTTTGCACTCATTTGCAGAATTGTGAAAATTAAGATGAAATGCAATGATTTCACACATTTTAAAAATCTGATTGGCCAAATAATGGAAATGGATTCACTTCAGTGATCAATATTAATATTTAATGAGAAATTTAATCACAGACATCTACATATATACCACCATATATGTGATGTAGGAAGAATATCATGATTTTTTACATGCCACAGTATTTATTTATTCAGAAACTAGTTGAATTTAAAGTGAATGTAGGAAACCTATAGAGTGCATAAGCAACACCTGCAGTTTGAAATGTGAAGTCCACCAGTTTATATTAAATCACCGCCAAATCACCATTAATGGATGTTCAAGTATTAAGAGTAACAGGAAAAGAAAAATCAGCTGTGCCACCACCTGATAATTAACTCAAAGAGAACATAATGTTAGTAAGAGGACCGCATAACCATCATATCCCTTTGCATACCCAAAGTATCACCTAATTATCAGATTACATATTTAAGGTTTTTAGCAGATAAGATTAATAAGGAAGGAACACTGAAGCAAGCAAGTAAGCAAGAAAAAATTACAATAAGCTGGAGGAAAATGGTATTTCCAAATCTGTTGACTCCAGGCTTTGTTGTAATGAATAAAATATTAGTACTAATAATTAGTACTTAGTTTTTCTGATATATTAAACATCTTTAGCTTTTTGAATTTCCCTTTCTTTGCACGGATCAAGAAAAATTTGTTTAAGACATGTCAATTTCAGAGAAGGATGAAGAAGGGAGTAATAATTTATATAGACAGTATGAAATTGAATAACTGGTTAGTTTTCGGGAATTACTACAGGACATCAAAAATTAATCCTTCTTCATGGATATGTAAATATGCTTGCTCCAGTGTTTGCAAAGTGACTCAGAAAATGTAGCATAGGCGTTTGCAAAAGATATTCTATGTTCACATTTACTACCTGGAAACAGCGAATGAGAGCAGGAAATTCATGATCAACATTTGGATTGTAATATTCTCCATTTAGCTCTCTAAGTGGCTTGTTGGTACAGTTTGTTTCTTCAACACCACAGGCTTCCTCCTCTTGCTCATGGAGGTACAGTGGAGGTGAAACAGGGATTACAGATATTTCCACCTCAGCCTGTTTAGAATTCTCAGCTTCCTTTTCCATATTTGAGCAAAATCCCTTTTCACACCTTAGATCTTCCTTGCTCTCAAGAAGAGCAGTGGCACCCTCCTCTTTCTGCTCCTTGCTGCTTATTGAAAAAGAGTCTGATTCATGAATTTGTGTAGACGCCAGTGTGGTTGACATTTGGCTCTCACTAAAGCCTACTGAATGCTTTGAAACCTCCCATTCAAAGTGAGAGGCAATATTTTTCCCCTCTGTCACATCATCTGCATCCTCTTTGGAGGGACAGTCACGCACACTCTAAAAAGAAACGAATACACAAAAAAGGCCAGAATGAATTAGGAATAGAATGCACTTCATCTAGAAAGAGTGCAAAATTTAGAATAAGACTTCTGTAGGGCCTGTGTACACTATTACAATGACTGAAGATGAATATTTCAAGTGTGTTCAAAAAGGCTGCATTATAGTCACTCAGACAGACAATGACAGTGTCAGTCAAAGTCAAGAAGTTGTTTATATTCTCCTCTTTGTCAGAGGAATTTGTCCTGGTCCAGCTCCAAGTCTGAAGTGGGCAAAGCTACTGCAGCTTTCTCTGTAGTAACAACTACTCTTTCAACCAACTAAGAAGTCATTGGACCAATCAACCAGTCTCCTGCCAGAAGGAGAATAAGGCTACTTGTGAATAGGTTGGACATTCGGAGATCATGGCAGTAGACACAATCTGATATTTGCAATTTTAAAGTGGAGTAAGTCTGGAGAAGGAGAAGGTTAGCTTTTGTTGCCCCACCTGTACTATTTCTGAATAGTACAGGTGGGGCAGAATTCCTGAATTCCTGTCCTAAACTCCTACAAGTTACACTCGGAAAACATACATAGCACATTACTCTCACTGCTTACTTGTAAAACACAGATCTATCATACTGAAAGCTCATTATGTTTTGAAAACATAAGCACATAATTAATGCTTTCATATTGCTGAGGAGTATGATTCTAAACACACATTTCAATTTCTTATAATTGAAAAATAATGCTGTCCACCTGAAGCTACAGGTATGGCTTTTTAAAGAGAAATGAATTTTCTAAAGTGTTCCTTTGGAAACAACAGCTTTTCTTATGGCTTATAAACTGGATTTTGTCATGCATGAATCTAGGAGTCATCTTAATTGCTGAAGCTTTCAACAAAGCTAAACTTCTCAACAAAGCACAATGTAAAATATTACTGACTTTTAAAAATAAGAATGATCCAAATGACAAAGAAAATTCCAGAATACAACAGAGATGATGAGAAGCTACCTCATTATTTATATATTTACGATGATGTTGCTTGCCTAAAATTATCTGACTGCAAATGTCAAATAGGAAAGTTTTGCATGCTATCTTCAACTTTTACTGTGAAATAAGAACAGCCTAATATAAAACAAAGAAATCCACTCAGCCTAATAGAGAGCAAGGTTATCTCTAGCATCAGAGTCAAGCCAGAGAATTTCACCAAGGATGATGCTATACTGTCTTCCATTGTGCACCTGTTCGAAAGTTCTCAACTAGGTCATTATAAATCTCAGCAAGCTCTTCTATTAAAATTTTAGGAAAGGAAGAGTCATAGAAAAAAGGCAAGGATGAAAACATGCTTAAGATTAGAAATAGTATAGAAAATTTGCCTGGTCCAATCACCCACTGAATAAGATATAATACTTTGAATAGGATAGTTTTTGTGGGCAAAGCCAGAAATTCAAGAACCCCAGCAATAAAAGATACTTGTTTCCAAATCTAACTTCATATTAAGTGAAAAGCCTCAGGCAATGAATGGAATTAATATTTGTAATGAATGACATGACTTTGCTGCAAGGGATGGAATCTTATTATGAAGGGATGAAAACATTATAAGAAGCTTGTCAAACATCCAAAGACTGAGAAATATTCTACAATAAAGTAAAATTTTGTACAATTTTAACTGGAAGTGATAAGAAATCACTAAATGATTATGCAATAACAGATTATGGTTTTTAAAAAATGTGCTTATTCAGTGAGGGAAAATGAAAGCCAATTGAATAAGGGAAAAATACTTGAATAGTCATTTAATTTGTCTACATTAAAACAGTGAACTCTGCATTGACTATGCAGATGAAATAGTAAATGCAAAATTTTGTTTTCAAAAATCTTTTTGCTTCTGTCAAATAGTACTGTATGAATAGAGATTGACTATTAATATTGGCATTTAAAATTTAGCATCTATATGTCTGATAGACAAAATATTCAAATAGTGGGGCTGTTTGGATGAGACAAACACCAAGACCAAATATTAAATATGAACTTGTAACTATTGGTTCTTTCCTTCTCAATAATTCTTTCTAAAGGTGCCTGTTCCTATCCACTCTTTATCCACCATGGTAGCAAAATGATGAATGTAGATGATGGCATGATGCAAACTTTGCCATGCTGTATTTGTATCGTAATATCACATTCAAATATACAAAGTGTATATTATAACGCACACATTTGTCCCTACCACCCACCAAATCAGGATGCCTAAGACCCCATGTAAGTAGTCTGAGTTACATATTTTAACCTATTGTCTGCCATTTCTGCTTTTTTTTAGCTAGAGAAACAAACCTAAAATATGGGAGTAATTTAAAAGCTTATTTTCTTTTTGATTAGTGATGACAGAAGTCTCAGGTTAAAGAAATGATCAATATTAAGCAACTCAACTATTATCAACATATATTAGCAGGGATGAATCAACAGTTGTGAACTGTAGACTTTGATGCAGGACACAACAATTTTAACTATATTAGAAATAGTTTGTCAAGTTCAGGGAATATTCTATAATAACTATATTTTTTATTGGAAATGCTATTTAAAAAACAGGCAACCTCACTTTCAAAATATAACAGCTACAGAAGTTTAGCAACATGTAAATTAGTCGAGGGATGAACACATATCATTTGATATGATGAATTTATCCTTGCTATGTAGCTTTTTTGAGCGTCTCCTGTATATTTATATTTAGAGTAAACAGATTTGTTGCACCAGGAATTGCCAGTCTCTTCCTTTTGTATTAACCTCTGCAACTCAATATTCTTTTCCACATTCCATAAGGAGTTCTATTATGGCTTTCAGAAAAGTTTGAACAATGTTCCCTTAAGTGTGCAATTCAATGAAATTAAAAATAAATTTAATGGAAAAGAGACTTTTATATTATGATAGAAACTCTATATTGATAGTCAAAGAAATTATATAAAACAAGTTTGCAACACTGGAGGTTTTAAAGAAGAGACTTCACTTAACAAAGACATTACTAACTTTATCAACTGCAGTGATTCACTCAGCAACTGTGGCAGGAAAGGTCATAAAATGAGGCAAAACTCACTTAACAAGTGTCTCACTTAACAACAGAAACTTTGGACTGAATTGGGGTCGTAAGTCAAGGACTTGTTTGAAATTGTATAGGGTATCCAGCTTGAGCAGGGGGTTGGACTAGAGGACATCCAAGGTCCCTTTCAACTCTGTTATTCTATTAGTGTAAGACTTAATTTGGACATTTCTATAGCTGGCTATCTATATTTTGAATTTGATTTTTTTAAATTTGATATTACTTTTTTAAAAAAAAAAATCTCATTTAAGAAAAAGTCTTATATCCATTAAAATGACCTGATTGTTCAGACTGCTCCAGACACAGCTGTAATAAACAGTTTATTAGGTAACGATCATCAATGTGCTACAGATTATTTCGCTTGCCATCAACTAACTTGATTTTAATTCTTTAAAGACTATTTAAAAAACATCAAAAAATCCCTAGTATGCTGTAAAGCAAGTGTCAGTTCAAGCATTACATTTAATCCCAACAATGCCTCTGAATTCCACATATATCCCAGAGGCATTCTTGGAAAATAAAAATAATGGAGGGTTGCACCCTATTATTTTTGGCAATAATACAATATAAAGGAAGCCAAGATGAAAAAGGGCATCTTAAGAGAACAGCTGTATGAAAGACATCAATCTCATATATCTACTTCATACAAATGAATCCATACTGAAAGCTTGAGAACTAATTTGTAAGAATGGTCATAATGATGCTCTCAAAATTCCAAGTGTCTCAACTTGTCCAAAAATTGGAGAACGTGGGAACTTTATTCTAAGATACCACTGAAAAGCATTTTGATAACAGGAGAAATAGGATAATGACACTTTTTTTTTTTGCTAAAGAAAATATGCAATGAAATTGCCGACTGCTTTTAGTGGTCTTTTGGTATCTTTGAGCATCAGAAGCACCTAACGGGTGACTCAAGATAACTCCTCTATTAGTTTGCAAAAGTTACAAATTTCCACTCAAAAGCTTCTACTAATTTGTTAATAGCTCCATTATTGACACTGCAGTGAATGGAGACAGCTATTCTTGATAGGTTTTTGGATCAGGCAGAGGATCTATATTAAAATAGCATTCAAATAAAAAAAGGGGGATAAACTAATATATATATATATATATAGTGCATGCAACCAGCGAGAAACCCCTTAAAATTTTGTTTTTCAAAAACCTTCTGTAAGAATTTTCCTTAACAAGTGGATATTATGAGTATTTCAAGCAATGTATCAATAATATTAGATTATCCCCATACTGGAATTATGTACAGAAGCAGCTATATTTAAAATGTTTAAAATGCACAATTGGTAACATACTACACTCACCAGCAAGAATTTCCAGAGACCAACTAGTGAAAGATAATACATTTCAAAAGGGTCAATAAACTTTAAAAAGCAGCATTATGAAGCACAAAGACAACATTCCAAATTTAACTTGCTTTCATTTGTACCATTCTCACATTAAACTTCAAAAATTTTGGGGGGAAACACAATAGGCTACCATTAATTTATAACTGCAAACTGGATTGATTTTAAAACTTAAATTACTCAATAATAAATTGAGTATTGTGGTTCTATCTTTTCAAAATAATCAGGGATAAACAAAGGATAATTCTAATGAAACCATAAAATGAGTATTAAAAGTTTGGTTGTAGGGATCCAAACCAATCTTTTCAATATTCTGTGTTTGTATTGTGGTGAAGACTTTTAGGGATAATAATAAATAATTAATTTCCACTAGTTTGAAGTTATCAACCATTTCCTTAATACTACATACTTAGATAGCTCTCTAAAATCTTAGGTAGAGCCCAAGTTTTGCCTTTCAAGATCCTTTAGCTACTGTTCAGTAAAAGGATTATCCTGAATTATTACTGAACAACAATCCATATATGAATAAGATACATAAAACAGAAAATAACATTTGCTGTAATTGCCCATTCAATCACTAAATGCAGGTTGATCTAAACCTATGCATTAGCCATTCTCTTGCTGTATGATCTTTTGCCTAATGTAATTTTTTTTTAAAAAACACATGTATTTAATTCAATGTTTTATAAATAATCAAGAACAAACTGAACCAAGTAATTTATGGTTGGAACTCACCCAAATGGTCTTCTCAGCCTTGCCATAGTTCATAAAGTAGTAAGATGGAAAAACTTTGTCACCCTGAACTCATCAAATTTCCTCATATAACCTGACATAAAAATTTTTGGTGCCCATTTTATTTAGTTATCAAATTTATATAGCTGCCCATCTCAGAAAAAGTGACTCGGGGTAGTGTACAACAATTAATTGACTTGTTCATGAACTTTGGTACATGCTTTTATATTCTACTTTCAGAAAAAATGGTAATTTAGAAATATTTTGACTGGAGGTCTTCTGGTGGTATAGCAGGATAAATAAAAACATCAAAAAGTAAAGCACTAAAAATGGCGCACACACACACACACACACACACACACACACACACGAAAAAGAGATTAGCAGTAAGTATTGCTAGCTATTTTTAAACCTATAAAAATTAAAAGTATAATACATCTTACTGGTAAAATTCCATTTCATAGCCTTTATTTTTTTTTTTTTTTATTTATTACATTTATATCCCGCCCTTCTCCACAGAGGACCCAGGGCGGCGCACAGGAACACCCATTATATGATTACTATCCATCTCACCTCAGAACTTTTAATCATACCTACTGGGGTGAAAGTGATCCTTGAAACAAATAAGTCCCAAAGTATGGAAGGCATCATTTAAACCTTCTATGAAAAAATAGATTAAAAGACACTGCAACTGCACATATTCTAACACATATCCAATGTGTTACGATTCCAGAACTCTGATGCAACTGACTAGTCCCAAGTAGTCTAGCCTTAAGATTATTAATCATTATACATGTGGTCACTGATGCTATTTAAGCTTCCAAAGACAGGGATGGATCTAGTATCACATGGTAGTTATAAATGCAATCCTTCATGAGTCAAAGGTGAGTCCATGCAGAGAAGGTTAACGGTTAAACTTTTTTTGAGTGACTCATTGATGATAGGTGGTTTGTTTAGCTTACATGGTTTGTATATTGCAAATACAGCTTCACCTCTTTGACTATGACTGATGGCCTTCACTCCAATATCTTAGGTAGTGTGGGAATGATACGGAAAAATACAGGAAATTCTATGAGCAATAATATAACAGCATCACCATCAGAAAATAACAATGCAGCTATCTTAAGCAATGGCTCAGACCCACGTCTTTAAAAGAAGATCATGGCTCATGGTTTTGAAAGCAGGTAAGATGTCCAGAAATTAGTGGACCTATGCTTTTCCCTCAGGCTGGGGCATATTAATCTATATAGACATGACTGCACAACTGAAAGAAATTAATTTTATATTTCAAGACTCTCAAAATATCAACACCTCACCAACACCTCATATGTATTTTTCACCTGCACATACAACACAAACATACTGTATATAATTTTAAGTAATAAACACTTTAAAGATTAATTTTAAAATATCATCTGAATTAGTTAAACTTCACTCATATTCAACTTTGCTCAATAATTTAATTGTCACACACCTCCTTTCTAGATTCAAATTTATAGCTGCTTAGGCTGAATACTGACTGCAATTCTGCTCTCAAAAAACTTGTGAAGTTGTCCTCAATTTATTCTAGGAGTATAAAATCCATTCATCTGTGTTTGCATAATGCAGTAATGAAGAGTCAAAGTCAGAACTTTATAATTATGTTTTAAAATTATACAAATAAATTGATATCAAATAACATCTGAGTGTTTCAAAGTTTAAGCAACTTGCAAAGATTTAAATGAACAGAATATATAGTTAGATGTCAGAACCTCTACCTAAAGTAATGCTCAGTTATGTGTTAACACAACTGCAAATAGTATAAAAAACATCATGCATCAAAGTACACACACATTTAGAACATACTGGTTTCATACAGACAGGTGTTGCAGGAAAAACAAAGCAATTTAGTAAATATTCCGGAGTAAAGGAAAGCACAGAAAAATGTAGGGGAAAAAATTAACTAATGATAAGAGAGCAATTTAAATTATAGATTACTGCTTCCAGAGAGTTATTGGTTCTCTATCATTCTAACCCAATCTCAACAGCAACTAGAAGTTACAATCTTTTCTTTAAGCAAAATATTACAGAGAGGATAAATGATTCACAAGTATGCATCTAGGAATACATAGGTAGACATAGAAAGAATATCCTTACAATTAATGTGAGGCAACATATGCTACAAATCCACTTTATCCCTGCCCAGACTGTTCTTGCAATAATAATAATAATAATAAATTTTAATTTATAACCCGCTCTCTCTCCCCGAAGGGACTCGAGGCGGGGTCATAATAAGTCATAATTCATCCCACTACATTATATTGATACACAAATCACATTTCCCAAAGAAATGGCTTAAAGACAGAGTTGTGAAAAGTGTTTTAATAGCAAGATGTAAAATCTATTTTATAATACCAAGGGAATTAAATCACATTGGTTTAATCTGCTCTCTGGATATACATCTCTGAACTATTCTGGAAGTTGTATATTTTTTTGTTTATAGAATTATGAAACAAGTTGGAAATAGATCCAACTTTACAAATGTCTATAACAGGTATTCTCGGGTATACTGGTTTTTTCCCCAACAATTACTGCCCCCCCCCCAAGCTCTTTTGCTCAACATCCAACTTTAACAGCAAGCCTATACTAATACATGCAGACATGAGTCTTGAACATGATAGAAGCCATCCAAGCAAGTACATCATTGACACAATCTGATTTTTAGGGATTGCATAATATTAAAATTTGTCACAATAGAAGTTGCCTGATGTTCCCTGTTATCTCTCACAAATACCAGGTTATGTATTGAATAATTACATCTTTTAAAAAGCAGAATTTCTGAGAAACTGAACTACAGTCAAAAATAAATAGAAAGAGTAAGACAACAGTGTTAGCCAGAAATCAAAGGGTGCAGAGTCTTGTTGATATTTTATATAAGGCTCTGTATGTTCTTTAATCACAGAAAAACCAGCCACCACATAGTCATTGCAAGGATCACCAATAGGGACATCAGAAAAGGAAAGCGTGGAGAAGAAAAAATGTTAGTATACAGGTGACATGTTTTGAGTGTTTTCTGCTCCTCAGGAACTGGAATAGAAATTTTGACCTGGATTTCTTCAGTTGCTCGATGGGGTAAACTTCCCTCAGGAACTTTCTCTTGCTTTTTAATATAGTCTTCATCCTGCACTAACAGAGGGCGTTCCTGTGTCTGCTTTCATGGTAGGAGATCAAGAAAGACAGAGAGATGAACAAAATGACTGATGAAAAATGCTCAAAATGATACTTGGGGATATGCAAGGACACAGATGATTGAAATTGTCAGAATGATAGCAAAATATGCTTTGTACCAGTTATGCAACTAATTCTTCTGTTAACCTTACAAAGTGGAAACCAAATTCCACAGAGAAATTAGCTGCTTTCTAATTGACTAAACAAATTATGAATTGCTAATAGCTTTTTGTGCAGAAACTCATGCTAAATCAGCTCTATCCATGGCTTAAAATATATATTTGAGTGTTAAGATATAGAATTATGTATGTAATAATAATAATAGTGTTGCTTTACAAACAGAACTGATATCATACAAAATATTGGTTGCTATACTGAAATTCAAAATTGTACTTTGTTAGAGCTGATATTTCAACTCTAGCACAAAGTTAATTGTTTGAATACTGAGGAAAGCATTGTCATGGAAGATACTATAATGTCTACCTCCATGTTACATTGTGATTCAAGTGAACTTTCCTAAAACAAAGAAAATGCAATGTGCATTTCTAATAGTAAGTTTACAAAGAATATATTTTATTCTATATTTTTATTTGCATATGACATCAGAGTGTAAATAATTTAAATATGAATAGTATTTTGCAGCATTATGTGAAAACTGAGCATAAGCTGGAGAATTCTGAAGTTGATTTTCCCCGGTATGTATGACAAATGAAAATTACTATCTAGGACAGGAAAAATCTGGCTCTAAGCTCTCTCAGTTGATTCAGTCTTCTTTGATCAATCTGATATTTGGGGACAGAGTCTTTGCACACCCCTAAGTAATGGAGATCAGGGAGAAAGTAGCTGGAAGTCTGGGCAGCAAAATGAAATGATAAAGTATGCAAGAGTAACATGAAAATTAAAAGAAGAACATGAAAAGAGAGGAAGACAACATAAAAAGAACAGGGTAGAGTTAAACTTTCATAATTTCTCTCTCTCAAACTTTATGGCAACATCTTCATGCAACTTGGTCAACCAGCCATGCGCTGAAAGAAGCAATTGAAAAACTGCAAAAGCTTGCAGCACTGCAAATCCACTTAAAGTGTTAGATCAGAAGGCTGTGAGAGATGACATTATTGAAAAGGCAGCCCAAACAATGCTAGCAGCTGCTGTTCAGGGTTTGGGATTGCCAGTACCAATGCAGTAGCAAAAATCTGCTTTAGAAGCATGTATCAAAACAGCAGCTTTACCTCTGGCCCAGCGACCTGTCTCTCACAGGGCTGAAATGTGGCTTTCTTGACCTGGACATACACAAAGTATGGAAAATGCAGTTGTATTCCAAAGTAGAATAAATAAACAAATAAACCAGAACTAAATCCCAGTTTATAGACTATTAATAATAATAATCTTTGTCATTGTACTAAAATTACAATGAAATTGGTTATTAAAATTACAGTACTTAAATTTAAAAAAATGAAATTCCCTATGACTAATAATTATAATGCATCCTTCTGTTTAAGAAAGCAAGTTAAGAAACTTGGAGATGTCTGTATATTAAAATTAATTCTAATGAAAAGTCCACTTATTACCTGAAGTATTGAAGTTATGATCTGAGAAATGCAATTATTCTGAAATGCCCTCAAATTACATTAACTTTTAAAATATAAATTATTCTTGTTCATTTATATAATCAAAACAAACTTTATGAATCCAACTTTATAGCATTCTTTTAAAAAAAAAAGGAACGATTCACGAATTTGCGTGTCATCCTTGCGCAGGGGCCATGCTAATCTTCTCTGTATCGTTCCAATTTTAGTATATGTGCTGCCGAAGCAAGCACAGCATTCTTTAACAACTCTACTCTGATTAGTGCTTCAGAAGCTAATCATGAAAAGACCTTCCATGTTGTTCCAACTGTTATTAATAATAATTCAACAATTCCTACTTCCAACAAAAATGCAATCAACTGAAAAATAAAATCAAAATATTTTCTTCTCAATTTCTTCATTTCTATACCTTAATAATTTTGGATATTCTTAAAGCAAGTCAACAAAACAATTCTAGATCCATGACTGCAAAAATATTCACATGCTACTATAATGGCTATTTAGTTATCATGCACATTATTATTGCACAGGCAGAAAACTATTATTAAATTCAGCTTTTTTTTCATCAGCAAAATACAGCTCATTTTGAAAAGCTAAATACATCAGGAAATCCCAAGTTTGTCAGTTATATTAGGTTAAAAAAAATCGCAAAAGGCAGCAATAGCCTATGACTTTCATTTTGTTTCCAAAAGAAACATATGTATATACGATGTATTTAACATACTGCCAATCAGGAGTTCAAAGCAATGCTCTGGACTCAGAACATATAAATACTTTGATAAATAGTATCTGAGTATTCTAATGAATATTTAGTTCAGATTTAATCCAACACATCTACAATTACACTGCAGAGTGTAATACCAAGTCCAGTAATGATTGAAAATACAAAAATATATTGTAATACAATGCAGAATTACCATTCCATCTTCACAGTGATGGACTAAATGCCTTCTACTGACAGTAAATGATAAGTGAGTCATAACTAGCATGTATGCAAACAGTGTGTGTGTGTGTGTGTGTGTGTGTGTGTGTGTGTGTGTGTGTGTATCCATCCTACTTTCTGTCCAATATTATTATATATTGTACAGTGGTACCTTGGTACTCAACTATTTTAAAGTTGAATTTGGTACTCAATGAATTTGACATGAAAATTTTGTCCTAGTACTCATTTATTTGGTGTGCAACAAACAAGCCAGAACTTGCTACTCTTTCCAGTGGAAACAAAAGGTACATTAGTCACGTGGATTTGGTCCTCATTTTTAGTACTCACTGAGCCTCCTGCAACCAATTAACCAGTTCTGAGGTACCATTGTATTTTATTATTATAATATATGGGGAGGGTGTGTTCCTCTCTTGTGGCTCCTGTCTCTGGAACAACATTCCCCCAAGGTTTCTCACCCTGATTCCATTTAAACAACCCCTAAGACCTGGCTCAATGCTCAAGATTTGGGTTTGTGTTGGTGATGATTCTATGACGTTTTGGGTCTTTTAATGATTGTTTTTTTCAGCTGTTTCATTATTTTTGTATTTTTTGTATTTTATTGTATGGTTGTATTTTGTAAGCCACCCAGAGTCATAACAGATAGGGAAAGTCTATAAATTTCATAAATAAATAAATATTATCAGACTAAATCAAGCCCTGTAAAGATTTCTTACTAAAGGATAAAGAGCATAAGCTATATGCCGATTCAGTGTGGGTTGGTAGATAGATATTTTTCTATTTCCCAGTCTAGAGATGAAGGAATTATTTCCCCTGTATCACCTACCACCCACCTGAGGTATAGTGGTTATATATATATGTGTGTGTGTGTTATATGTATACGTATATATACATACACACACACACATACATATATATATATGTCTCTCTCTCCTTTCCTCCTTCTATAATATTTTATGCTAACACATTCCAACCCCAATGTCCACAGTAACCTAACAGAAAATTGGCTTTAAAAAGGTTAATAGCTCATTCAATATACAAGAAATGAGTAATGAAACACTTAAGCAACTTTGCTTAACCTTTCATTTATGTCCTTCTCCCCAAAGGGGAATTCCAATTACTAGAAAATTAAAAAGTGGTCTTATTTAGAAGAACAAAGCCAAATAAATAATCAGTACTTAAATAAGGTACTCACTCCTTCTACTCCTGTGGGAATCTGTCCATTGATGTTAAGCGTTCTGAAAGGAGAATGAGTAGAGAGGCGTTTGTCCCATTCACTTGGCCGTGGCTCAGGAACAGATTCCATGAAGTTTTTCTTCAGTTCACTGATGTTAGCATGATGCTTCTTTATTTCTTCTTGGGGTTTATCTAGATCCTAGCATTTAAATAAAAATAAAAAAACCAACAACACAAACCACAGAAAGTTTTACTGAAGCGAATCTACCGCTCTCTTTGATGCTGCAGAAAATTAGTCAATTCTTTTTTTTTCCCCTCAGAGAAATAAAATGTACTAGTTAGTGCAGGATATCCCAAATAAAGCTCAACATTATTTGCAACATTGTTTTTTTAGCTAGACTAACAAAAATAAAATCCCAATTATTATTTCAGGAGTGGCAATCTTTTCAAATTTCCTAACTTTGAACAATTACCCATTGTATATTTCTAACACTCAGCAGATATTATCAGAGTCTAGAACTATTCAGTACTTTGGAGTTGATTCCAAGAAGGTGCTTCAGAACCTGCCCGAGTGTATCAAGTAGTGTGTACATGTAAACGCTAAAAGGAGATGCTTCTTTTCCCGGGTCAGTGTGGCTATCTTCCAGAATTGCTACACAATCATAGGAAAAGATGTAGTTATTTTCAGCACTTGTAAATGGGAGTTATAGTTATGCCTCCACATTACAAAGCATATTTTTGGAAATCAAATCTTAAATTTGTAGTCTCTTTAAAGTTTCAATACAATACAATACAATAGCAGAGTTGGAAGGGACCTTGTAGGTCTTCTAGTCCAACCCCCTGCGTGGGCAGGAACCTTATACCATTTCAGACAAATGGCTATCTAACATCTTTTTAAAGACTTCCAGGGTTGGGGCATTCACAACTTCTGGAGGCAAGCTGTTCCAGAGGTTAATTGTTCTAACTGTCAGGAAATTTCTCCTTAGTTCTAAGTTCCTTCTCTCCTTGATTAGTTTCCACCCATTGCTTCTTGTCCTGCCCCCAGGTGCCTTGGAGAATTCAATCCTATATTCACGTGGTAAATTTTATTAAGCTTGATGATACTTCTTTCTGAGCAGACTGTCAATTTGGCTCTTGCACCTTTTTTGCCTGCTGCTAATCTTATATCCAAAAAGCTCTTACCAGCTGGAGACATACTGGTAACTGATTGGTGTGGTGTATTTGTGATTATGGTGTTTACCAAAATCCACAAAGGTTAATCATTTCTAATCCTAACCTTTGGTAGGGAAAAAAATGAATGAGATTGCTGAATTAAGTAGACATAATTAACTAGTGTATAAAATCCAACGGTGGGAGAAACCATTTTAGTGAACAAAAAAGGAACAAAAGCCAACCAATTATTTTGGTTACCATTATCCAGGATAATATGACTTCAATAGTAACTTGATTTACCTTTAATAAAATACATGAGAAAATCCCATTTGGACAATACCATTTCAGAACTTGGATTAGAAGGTTAATATTTTTTTATTAGTATGCACATCTCAGAAGCTTATCACTCTTATGCTCATCGATCCGCAGGAAAGGTTTGTCTACGGATACATATATGCACATTTGGGAAAAGATATTTAATCACAAATTGTTCAGTCAGTGACCTTATTACAAGGATTGGATGCAGCTTTCACTGCTCAAGGAAGCTTTCTATCTTGATGCTGCCATTCCTCACGTTGACAAATGTATCTTCAGAAAGGATGTTTATAGAAATAATGATTGATTGCATGAATATAAAATGATATATTTGTATCTCTTTCCACTTTGTAGGGAAATGAAAAATGATTTGTATTATCTTATTTATTTTTTTGTAAGAAGCCTTGGAGAGGGCCGACACCTCCGACATAGATGTCCTCAAAATATTTCTGTAACACCTTATACCCTTTTCCTATTTTTAAAAATTTTGTAAAAACCAATGACTTTTTTTTCATTTAAAAAAAAAGTATCTTCAGAGGGTACATATTGAATCTACATGTATTTGCACTGTAATAATTAGGTTTTTTTTATTTGACCATTGTTCTCCCCAACAAGGAAAATCTTTGCTTGGTACAATCAAAATCTTTGATTGGTACAATAAAATTGAATTGCACACATTTTCAGGTTTTGAAAAATCCTTGAATTTTACCTCTTTGCAAATTCTGAGACATTTTCAGTTTTCTCGATTTCAAAATCAAACTCAAGGATCAATATATGAATACTTGTGCGCTACAGTCCAAAGAAGGGTTATACCTCATTTTATACTGTACATATTTAACATTTTTTAAGAGTAATAACTCAGCTAATTTTTAAAATTGTATTGGATAGAAGCATTATTCATTTTATTTTTAATGTAAATATTTTATTTTACTGTATCTGGTTAAATAAAACTTGTCTGAGTTAAAACAAATTATTTGTTAAAACACAAGACCTTCCAAAAATATTATATAAAAAGAAAAAGTCATCCTGCCCTTACTACAACATTAAGTAATCAAAAGGTTTTCTGATAGAGTACAGGTTATGACAATTGAGACCAAAATTTCAATTAACAAGACCATTGTTAAGTGGGTTTGCCCCATTGTATTAATTAACAATTATTAAGTGAATCACTGCAGTGGTTAAGTTAGGAACATGGCTGTTAAGTGAATCTGGCCTCCCCATTGACTTTGCTTGTCAGAAGGTCGCATAACTACATTCCAGCTGCCAAGCATCTAAATTTTGATCACATGACCACAGGAGGATGAAAAATTGTCACGTCACTTTTTCAATGCTGTTATAACTTCAAACAAATGGTTGTAAGTCATGGATCGCCTGTAGGTTACTATCAATTATACTACTGGTTTGCAGGATAGTGTGGCAATTTAAATATTAGATGAATATTGCAATCTTAAAATGATTGAAAGATATACCAAAGTTTAATTGTATTTAGTGCACTTTTAATTTATTTTCTGTTCATCTCATTGTTTGAAACTTGTTTGACTTTATGATGGGCTTCTTTGGACCAATTTTTTTCTGTTTATTAGAATTAGACGGGAACAACCCTAATGTTTCATGAACAATAAAAAAAAGTAAAGAAAAATAATATCAGGCAATTATTACAATCTATCTGATTGATCTTGCTGTTATTGCTGATGGTCTGTGAATACCTACAACAACAGTTAGAGATCAAACTAAATATGTGAAATACATTAGAAAGTGGCATTGAGCTACATATTTATTCTAGAACCTGATATGGTAACAAGAGATAAAATTACTACAAAAAAGAGGTGAATACATTGGATTTTTTTTTAAAAACTACCAAGAGTAGATAAGAAATTAAAAAGCTGATTTATAGAGGATTTAAAATGATATAGATGAAATATCCATTGTCTCTTGCCAAATCACCTTATATTGACTGGATTACACCATTTTAATTTTGCCCCAAGCTCTGCATTGTAGCAAACTCAAAGCTGTATAGCACGAAATTAAAAATTCAAAAAGTAATTAGTACATTAAAAAAATATTGACACTGCACAAGAAACTCCTATTCTATTTCTGGAATTGTGATTAAAAGATAGTAACACACAAAAACAGAATCAGTATAAGAAGCACACATTCTCTTGTATCAGTAATATATGATTGGAATGTTCAGTATATTCAAATTCATGTTCAAGTGAGGGAAAAATACAGTCAAGGCTGCCAATCCCATTTATGTAACCAAAGAAATTGAAAACGATCACTTAGAATAACAAGAAAAATCAAGTCTATTCAGCTTGAATAAAATAAATAATCTCGTACATCAGGAATGAAGTGATGACATTCTACTTACTCCTTTAAAATTTATTGGGAAGTTTAAAGGGGAGGAATTATTCTGTTTGAATGCTCTTGAGAAACTGGCCACATTTGAGATGGAAGAAACAACTACGGTATATGATCTTTTTAACTATGGACAAGCTTAGTTTCCCCCTTCCCCTTCTTTAAAGATATGTAACCATTCTAGTTTTGATATCAACAGCACTAATAGAAGTAGAGATATTTTACGACATGCTACCCATATGTAGGATATGGCAAAAAATACTCAGCGAGCATCATAGTATGAGGACCAGAGATAAGTACCACTCATTCGAGCACCAGCATAAGTTGAAATATTTGCTGAATGAGTGGTCATTAAGTGAAGACAACCTGAGAAGCTTAAAAGAAACGGCTTTGAAATTAAAACTGAAGATCAAGGCAAAAGTCTGCTACTCTGATTGAATTCAATTTTATATAACTATTCTGGGATTCTAGCCTATTGAATGGCATCACAAAATACAACCTTGCTTATTTGTATCAGTCACATAATTGCATGCTTAGAGACTGTTATGCATAAATAATCATGTAACGAGTTGCTAAGATTTAGAAATAAGTGAAGAAAGATCCCAATCACATATTTTCAGATAACAAGAAAACAATGTAGACAGATAAGAAAAATGGTTGCATAATGTCATGTTTATTGTGACATGCAAAAGCCTATTTCTAACAAAATCATGCAAACAGCATGCACACACATCTCACCCCAAAAACACAAATGCTACAGCAGAGGCGAAAAGAGTTTAGCAAAGAATGTAGAGGTCCAGGCAAATGCAACTGAAAGAAGCTTCAAAGTCATACAAACCTCCAACATTAAATTGCTATGTCTTATATAAATGTTTTCACCATCTAGTCTCTTTGATCTTTTCTGTGAAAGAAAGGGGGGGAAAAACAAAACAAACAAAAAACACACACACACAAATTAAAAAGGTTGTTCTTGCAGGTATTCGCAGATTGGAAAACGAAAAAGGTTAAACTAACATTCATAGGGCAATGATTTGCGAATGGGGTGTAGTGTATAGAATCATAAGATCATGTGGAGAATATGAAGAATGTGTGTGGTCCTGCTCATGAATGATGAAAAAATGTAATGGGTTCTTTTTAAAAAGACAGTTATCATGGCTCCATCATTCTGCAAGCTGTTCTTCCACAGAGACACAGTATTTCCAAAAAAGAGTAAGAAATTAGAATATAGCTATGCAGAACACTGGAAAGGTCTTCCTGGCTCTCGAGTGTACATAAAAACATTTTTGAAACTAGTATTTAATATATATTTCAAAATTTAAATATATCTATTTTCCTTTTCTACTACAGTAATATTTGTTTTTTACTTCCTGAATTGTTGACTCCTCATAGAAAGTTTTTTGCAAAATTATTAGGAAATGAGGTATAAAGAAGGAAACTTTTACTAATTCTTTGGCTAATTCTGATTAATTTTGTTTATTTACAAACAAATATCAACTGATAAAAGCACAGGAAGAAACCAAAATATTGTCTTTTTAAATATGTTGCATATGCATAAGTGATATGATAATTTTGTTTTGATGGAAGTGGGGAAAAAAACAGCTAACCTTCCTCATTCTTATCGGGTCTTCCTCTTTTTCTGCACGCTGCTGTTTTATGAGTTTAAAAAAAAAAAAGAAAAAAATTGGGTTCATTTATTTTGACTTCATTTAGCCTTTTTCCCCCTTTTTCTTTTTAAAGAAAGCAAAGCAACCTAATCAGACAAACCTGATTTTGGTCGCCATTTGTGCTGGGTATTGACATTTTGATATGCATTTTCCCCACCTACGTTAAAAAATAAAGTGGCAAAAACATTTTTTGTTAGTAGAGTTTTGGAGATAGCATTGCTTCAAAAACTACCATTTGTTTTTGAAGCATTGTGTAAACATGCATTAATTAACATGCACTCTTATGAAGACAAAATAAACACCATACTTTATCATGACAGTTTGTTAGTCCCATATAGTTGATGTTATTTTATTCAGCATTTTGAATTCTTCAAAACAATTTTATGGAAAGTGTAAATATGTAAAGAGGCTTAAAACAGGTTATACAGCTGTACACGTCAAAAGATCTCTTCCAACTTTTCTTTTCTTGTTATTTCTGTGATGAGCTTCTAAAAATCACAAGAAGTATGAGAAATTCTCTACATTGTATTTAACTTGATCCTTGTTGCAATGAATGTTCTAAATAAATTGGGGTGATACTTTGGAGCAGTAATTCAGGAAACCGATTAGGTTGCAATCCATTCCTTACAGAGAAATTGGCTTGAGAGGGAATTGTGCTGGTTTGACCAATGTGAAAGTCTGACAGAGAACAAGCACAGGGCAGGGCAGCAGGTGTGGAACAAGGAATCAAGAGTCAGTAAAACATCAACTGAATGAGAAAGTAGGTATCAGAGCAGAAATAGCCAAGAAGGCACTAGTCAGAAAAAGACATCTCAAATACATTTGAGCTATAGGGGGGGGGGGGGGGGGGGGAAAGAGTTTTAAACCAAACTATTTATACAAAGTGTCTAATAGAAGTGAGGAAAGGATGAAGGAAAAAGGTCCCAGTCAGGGGAATTCTATTTATTCTGGATTTCTTTGTTCTTACACATATGGCCTTGGCAATCCTCATAGAGTAAGGACTGATTATATCTAGAGTATCAATATGCAGAAAAAAGGACTTAGCCAGACATTTTTGTTACATGTCTCTTAAAGATGCTTGCAGTTTGAATTGAGAGAATTATCAATTATGCAGCTATTAATATAGGAGACAGGGAACACTTTTTTCATTTTAAACAGTCCAAGGTTTCAAATCAACATTAAAATGTTAACATATTGCTCAACACTGATAATAAGCAATGGCAGACTATATTTCAACTGTCAACTTTAATACAATATTATAATATGATATTAGCTGAACTGAATTATACTCATTCATTGTCAGTAAATCCTGTTGCATTTTAAATATATGAACATGGGATTTAATTGCAAAAAAACCAAGAATAAGTTTATTTAACCAAAATTAAATTTTAATATATTGTTTTAGACATTTTCATGTCTAAGTCTGGATTATAAATAGATTTTTTCTATTTTTTTTCTCTATTAAAGTCTTTTGAAGGAATTTGAAGAGAGAGAAAACAGCAGGCATCCATACCAATTACTGTAATTTATATGTAAGGAATTTCAGGGCACAATGAAAAAGCCATCAAAAGTAAGAGTTAAGATACAGAGCAAGATAATAAAACATTACTAGCACAATAACTATATATATGTGAGTCTTTAGACTCTTTAGATCCCAGTTTAAAGATAATATATCTAAAACAATGTCTCATTTCACATATTTAGGGCATAACACAATGCATGATGTTACATAACTTTTAGATTTTCTCTTGAAGAGACTCTCAAGCAAGTCCTTTATAGTATTATTGAAAGTTAAATGCATATGGTTGGAAAAAGTCTTCTAGCACAGCATCAGAACTTAAATACTTATCCCCTCCTATTGATTCCTATTACTGACACACTGCATGACAAAGGAATCTATCTTAATAATCATTATCAGTAGCTCCATTCCAAACTCTGAATTCACTTGCTTCAATGACAAGAATTAGCTAACTGCAGCTAAGCCATACTTTTAGTGTCAATCTGATAGACATCCTCAGAATTCCTTCAAATTCCAAGAAGTATAATGAATGAGTATAGAAGCTTTGTTAAGAAAGTTAAAATGCAAGTTGAATATAATTTCAAAGAACCAAAATGTGGGTGAAACTGTCTCTAATTGCAGCTAGAGATGCTGGGTAACTATGTGTGGGGAAAAAATGACTACAAGTTAGTATGGTTTTAAGATCTCAAAATGAAAAAAAAACCTATTGGAAAGCAAAGTAGGAAGTACACTGATCAACAAAATCAGAATTAATTAGTTAGAAGGAAATCCTGAAGAATGTTTGGCTTGAAACTTTCTTAGGTTGTGAAAGCAGTGCTTGGAAATCAATGTAATTTGTCCTCTCACATTTAATTTGAGGACAAAACAGAATAAGCGGTAAATACTTTTCCAGGCTGCCTTTGCACAATGGTAGAACTGTGAGTGGGATCAAGCTCTTATCTTATTCTAAAACAAAAGCATCTTACCTATAATGATAAAAATGGTGGACCATCATACCTGAAATCCTTCAGCTGGTTCTGTTTTAGCTTTATCTTGTAAAGTTCCTTCAACTTTTACTTCTTTTTTTACTATTTCCTTTTCAGTTTTAAGAACTGCTGGCTCTTTGCTGACAGATGCAGCTGGTACAGTTGGTTCAGTAACATGGCTCTGAGCAATAGCTGGTGCAGATGTAGGCCGTGGGCTTCTATCAGGTGTAACCACTGCTACTGCTAAGCAGAAAGAGATACATCTTCAGTTATAGTACAGAACAGAATCAAGAAGAAAGCCACAACACTCCAAAATAAAGATATGCAAAGCAATTGGCATGTCTAAAGCAGAATTTATTTTAAATTGCATGAAGAAAAATGTTAAAGAAATCATTTAATACCACCAAGAGCCACACATTAAATGTTAGTGAACAATACATAATGTAAAAGGCTTTTTATTTGAAGAATCACTGTATAAAGTAGGTAACTGGTACAAATAATTATCACAAGCAATATATCATCACCTAATTAATGCTGTTAATCGTAGTGATAAATGCAAAACAAGACCATTTGAGTTACTGGCAAAAATAGAATCCTTACTATAAAGATTAAACTAAATAAATTAGTATCTTTGTTTCAAAAGGTGGCCCAATCTAATACTGGCTTTTTTAAAAGCAATTTTCACAATTATATCCTGTGTATGAGAATAGCATGAAAAAGTACAGATTACATGACAAGAGTCTTTAACAGTTTCTCTCTCTTAAGTGGAACAGTGAAACACACTGTAATTGGATCACCTCTCAGATGCAACAATACATTCAGACTGGTCTTAAGAAAACTAAGCAAAAGAATGAGCAGCAGTGCTACATCTATATTAATTTATTTCATGTACTCATTACTATTCAAAATGTTATCCAAAAATTTATATTGCCTCAAGTATGACATTTTCAAAATCTAATTTAAAATTGAAGTACACATTTCATCAATCAAGTATACTGCACTTGATCAATGTCATATGATATTACTCAAGCTAAAAAATTATCTTTGATACTAATTCTTCCATATCTTGTTTTGGTTCTTCAATGCTGAACTGGCACTACTAAAGTCTCCCTAATTCCCAAAGGTATATATATACGTACTCCTCAACTTAGGACCACAATTGAGCCCAAAGTTTGTTAAGCAATAACTGAGTTTTGCCCCTTTTTATGACCTTTCTTGCCACAGGTGTTAACTGAATCACTGTTAAGTTAGTAACATGGTTGTTAAGTAAAGCTGGCTTCCCATTGATTTTGCTTGCTAGGTCACAAAAGATGATCCCATGACCCCAGCCACTACAATAGTCATAAGTAGATGCCAATTACCAAACTTCGAAATTTTGATCTTGAGACCACAGAGTTGCTGCAAAGATTATAAGTGTGAAAACAATCATAAATCACTTTGTTCAGTGCCACTGTATCTTTGAACAATAAAGGAGAATATTTATAGCTCAGGGTTGACATTAAGTGTCCTTGGTGCTCTCTGAATTTGCTTGTTTTCTTGCAGATGTTTCATTACCCAAACTAGGTAACATCATCAGTGCACTTTGAACATTTCACTAAACAAATGGTGTAAGTGGAAGGCTTTTGCTCAGTATTGATTCCATGCTACCTCTCCTAGTTCATGCTCATTCACACTGGCAATGTTCCAGAGAGGAAAACAGTGGAAAACATGCATACTATCAAAATTAGACTAAACTATATATACCGTATTTTTGGAGTATAAGATGCACCTTTTCCCCTCAAAAAAGAGGCTGAAAATCTGGGTGCATCTTAATACACATAATAAAAGCATTTTTTGCCTCCCGAAACCCCGCCCCCTTCACCAAAATGGCTGTGCATAGCCTTTAGGAGGCTTTCAGAGTGCACCTGGGGGCTGGGGAGGGCAGAAATGAGCGAAAAACAGGCCTTTTTTTGCTCAATTTCTCCCCCCCCCCAGCCCCAGGAGCACTCTATAAGCCTCCTATGCATGCCCTTTTTTTGATGAAAAAATGGGCCTGTTTTTGCTCATTTTGGGGGGGCACCCCTTAGGAGCATTCTACAAGCCTCCTAAAGGCTAGTCATGCCCTTTTTGGGGGGGGGGGGGGAATGGGCCCGTTTTCAACGGGCTGTTTTTGGAAGGTCTGCAGAGTGCAAAAAAAAATATTTTTTAATTTGCCTCTTCAAACATTTTGGTGCATCTTATACTCTGGTGCGTCTTATACTCTGAAAAATACGGTACACTCTTTCAGAGCAGCTTTAATAGTGAATGTCCCCGTTCACAACTTCAAGTCTATCATATCATATAAATAAGTTTCCTGGTAGTTCTCTATCCATTAGCGTACTATTTTGTGCCATACTACTGGTAAGTATTGTTATAATAAATCTAGTGAATTCTTAGATAAATCAGGAAGAATGAATGTTAATCACTAAGGAAAATATATTAGTCACAAAATATAAGAAGTTGTTACTGCGATACCTGACTCTTCCTGAATTGTTTCAAGTAATATCAATGTTGGGTCTAGATCCTGTACAACTGATTTTTCTTCTTTCTCCTCTTCTTTTATTGTACTTATGTCAAGAACATGCATAGCTATAAAAGTTATGAATGCATTTTAAAACTTCATAGAATTAAAAAGAGAATTACTAGGAGCAAACTTATAATAGAATTTTGTCTCTTCTTCCAAGCTCACTCAGCTGTGCCCAGCTATTTTTGCATGCAAATACATGCACAGACACATTGCTCCACATTTTTTTCTATTGAAGCGGTCATTCAGCTCTAGAAAAAAAATGTGACTGCTTCAAAGATATGAAATGAGCTTCCAAGCTGTCTTCAGATTAGATCTAAATATAAATAACCTAATTATTCTACTTGCTTTCACTATCCAACTTGATAAATGATTCACTAGTAGTACTGTGTACAAACGATAGAATGTAAATTTAATATCACTGTTCTAACAACATATTACAATTTTGAAGGTTGCTACTTGTCACCATTCTGTTACCTGAACACACAAGAAGAACAAGAGGGATGTGTTTATATAAGTAGTATCCTGCTTTGTTTATAAAAGGATACTGTTCTCCCATCAAATTTCTTCAGCCTTATAATATGAAATTTTAATAATATACACAAAAATTCTTCCATTCTCAAAAATCTAATTAAGAGCTGAATTATACAACAGGAAATATCTAAGAATAATCTACTTCATCTGAACAATATTAAAATAAACTTTTTAGCAAATTGCTCTAAATATGTCTTAGCACTAAGATGACAAAATAAAACAGCATTGTGAAAGCAGCAGAACTGAGACTGAATTCAATGCCTTAAATGTGCTCTGAAATATGTGTCAGAATTAATCTAACTTGCTTTCCACAGGTTTTCCAACCATATTATACTATTATAGACAAACGTGTTTTTAAAAATAGGATAAAATCCTAATAAAAATAATGCTTAAATTACCGCCAAAAAACAAAACAAAATTCAAGGATATTCTAAGTTTGAATATAACTTTAAGATTGCATAAATGACATTTTCAGCATAGCATTTACACATTATCCATACCAAATAATATAGCTGGCTAGAGATATTGAAGAACTCTTGCAAAGTATCTTGTTTTATTTTACAATAGTGAATATGTGGTTCCCCTTCAGTCATCTGACACCTTAGAACCAAACTATTCTCTCTCAAACAACTGAGATTTGTGGCTTTATTGTTGATGTAAGAATCCAAGTATTAATATTCTGTTCCAATCATTGAAGAACTCATTTGATTCCTTTATGAGATTGGGGGGAGGGGAATTTCCTGGGAGGAAAAATATACCCCCAGAACATGTGAAGCATTTTGGAATCAGGCAAGGTGTCTCAGCTCACAAAAGGATAGAAAAAGCACCGCAGACACAGGGACAGAGAGAGAATCAGTGCTATCCACAGCGATACCTGGCTTCTCCTGAATTTGTTCCGTGGGTTCTGATTCCGGAACCCCAACCAACACCACATCCTCCTGCTTCTCCTCCTCTACGAGTTTGAACTGAATTTTTTGAGAGCCACGTTTAGCTGAAGAAATTTTGCACATGTTAAGAATATACAAAACATTGTATATAGAAAAGTTGCTAAATTTTAGTATGCTTTGTTGATTTCTTCAATTTTATATTCAACTGCCATTTGAAATGGTTCTTAAAATTCACAACTGTTAGCTATATTAGAAGAAGCATTGTTAAGTATTTAAGGAAGATTTAAAAGCTACTTTTATGAACATTTTAAAATTGTTTGTCTTCATGTTATGTCACCAACATGGAAGTCTTTTCCTGAGGCATTCATGTTACATAACAGAGGAAACAATGAGTCACACAGGAGATCAGAGTTATTTCCTCATGACCCCCAGAACGTGGCAAAATAACAAGTGCCGCTAACCAGGGTATGGTAAGAATCAGATGCCAGTTTTCAGTTCCACATTTTTTCAAACTTCCCATGTGAAACCAATACCATTTTAAAAATAAATCAATTATTACACATGTAGGGCAAACATTACTGAAATCCAACTCAGTAGAATCTGTAAAGAACCAACTTAAACTGGAACTTATAGTAAAGAGGAGAATAGGGTACTCACCACCATCAAGGCTTCTAGAAGCACGTTTACTTGCTGTTCGTTCAAACTGTGGTGCAGGCCTATCTATCAGGGCACTAGCTTGCCTGGTCTGAGCTTGTGTCCGGCCACTGTAGCGAAATTTAGAACCCAGAACCAAGAATCTGCTCTTGGGGAGTGCTTCAGTTGATGTTAATCTAAAAGTACATGCATGTTCTAATGTTATTAATCTAAAACCGTAGGTTATGTTTCCAACTCAGATAAAATGACTGCCACTCAATAGTGAGTACTATCTTATTGTATCTTTATTTTATTGACTTATAAGTGCCATTCACACCCATCAACAGGAACCCCAAGGCTGAGAAGCTGTGAGATAAATGATCAGAATTCACTCTGCTTTTTAAAGGTAAATATAGATCTGAATAAGATTATCTTCATTCAGGCAGCATGTGTGATTGTTGCTTTTCTTTGTCTGTTTTCCAATTTGTTTATAGGTTTGGCTTCACTGATTTAGTAAGAGAATTTCTCATTAAATTTCCCATGTGTAAGATTGCATAGGACTATAGCTTTCCCTTACAAAATAAGCACATTTATATTAAGTTCTTTATATTAATTGTGGGCTTTGGGCAAGACATTTTAAAGTACCCCTCCTTTCCAGTTGTCTATGCTTAGCTAAAAGGGGGAAGTGTGTGATAGAAGAACTCAGAATTTCAAGAGAACAGATTAGGTTGCCGAGAATACTTGGTCTGATTGGTGAAAGCTTTCTTATTTTACAGAAACTTTGTAAATAGGGGCTACCTCCAGGCTTGTATATTCTGAAGTAATGGAATATTATATACAACAAATTAGCTCATTTTTATTATGAAAAAATCTGTTTACATTTAGTTATTCATTTATGAATATGGACAACACTTGAACAATTTTATGCTATTCAAAGCTTTGTGCTCCTCCCCTCACTTGCTGCCAATTCCCTTTCTACTGTGGTCTCAGAACAAACCTCCCAATCATCCCAGCACTTCTGTTTTTTCCCCTTAGCAGCCAATGTCCTTGACTATTTCCCATTTTTATGCCATCAACCGTCATTCAATCTACTTCTACCTGAAGTGACTGCTTTTTGTTCCACATTAGTAACAAAAGTTCAATTTTATTGTACAAATAGACAAAATAATTTGACATACAGGTAGTCTTTGTGTAATTATGTTAATACTTAAATAATCATATGATTGCATTTTTTTTTAGTGTCAACAGTCCAGTTGTCATCATTAAGTGAGGACCGTACAGCTTTCTAAGTGAGGACTTCATGTAACAGTGATTTGCAAGTTCCTGCTGGCTTCCCTATTGACTTTGCTAGTCCTAAACTGGTGGGAAGGGTCACAAATCATGATCACATGACATTCGGAGATGGCAATGGCATAATCATGAGTTAGTCAAGTACCCAGATCACAATCACATGACCATAGGGGTGCTACAATGGCTACTAAGTATGAGGATCAGTTGTAACTGCTATTCGTTTAGTGCCGTTGTAAATTTGAATGGTCATTGAACAAGTGGTCAATGAGGACCAATCATATTTGTATCTTTGTTATGATGAGGACTAACAATACCAGCTCTTCATCCTCGGGATGAGTTGTGCATCCCTTGTGAGGACAAAAGAATAAATAAATAAATAATTTAATTTATAACCCGCTCTCTCTCCCCGAAGGGACTCGAGGCGGGGCACAGGGAAATTAAAAATGCATATAAAACCACAGACAATACAGTATTAAAAAAGGATTAAACTAAACCCTACGCTAAAATCCCATGTTAAAACTAAAACAAATCCCTAAAAACCCCTAAAAACAGTTAAGTTATCCCAGGCCGGCCAAGCAAAAGAAATGTGTTTTTAATTTTTTGACGGAAGAAGAGTCTTTGCTAATGATATTGACCTACTATAGGAAACAAATACTGGAAAATTAAAACCACCTACTACCACTAGTCAATTAGGACTCAGGAGATCTGAAACCACACTTGATCTCATCTAGCTCAGATCAGAAGTGGATTTAGTAGATATACACCCATAAACATTTTTTAATTAACCAGCAATGAAAAATACAATGCAAACCTGAAAAATGTGTGATGTTCAACACAGACTTTCCACAATTTCTTAGCTGCTCGATAACTAGGAAGTTTGAATCCAATAGTACTTTCATATTGTTCATGCTATGGAAAATAGTAAGAGTAAATTTGATTGGCACAGAGATTATGCACTGGATTAAATTATTTATTAAATAAAAAAAATATTTTCATTGGATTTTTTTTTTAAAAAAAGAACCATTGACCAAACCCAGTAAATTTCATTTGATTTAAGCCAATATTGAAAAAGTTACCCAATCATCATCAACTAAAGAAGGCAAATTACAAAGACAACAGGGAAAGGGGGGGGGGGGGGGGGAGAAGCCCTGAAAAAATAAAATAGGGAAGAAAGGGACCAGTTACTCTTTCTTAGCTCAGCTCACCTCACACAATGATTGGGAACACTTTTAAAAAACTTTCAACTATGTGGCTGCATTAAAAAATTATAATGATTGCATAATGTAACTGTTATAGCAAATTGAATACTTCATTTTTACCATTTAGCAAATAAAACAACATGAAAAGTTATTCCTTAGAATTAAAATAGGTACAAACCTAATTGAAATGATTAAAAAATACCATTCTTAAAAAGCATTTTCCCAAAGCAGAAAAATGCAATGATTTTACATTAAAATCACAGCATGACTTGGTCAAATTTCAATACGATGATGTTTTTTTAAATGCTGACAAGATGTGTAGATTTACTGGTAAAATGTGCTATTATCAATAGAAATATGTATATCATAAACATATATATCTGAACCTAAAATGAATATTTACTCTTTAAAACTTATATAACTAATAACAATATCCACATTAGAGCAAGAATTCTGAATTCACCCAAATCATGTTCATTTGATGTAGATTGGTGCATGTCTCACATAAAATGCAACAGTGTATTAGGTGCTTCTAATCAACAAAGCCACGTTTCAAACTATCTGCACTATTCAACCCAGGCCCAAAGACAATTCCTCATAAAAAGCCTCAAAGGAAGTAAGTCATAATAATAATAATAATAATAATAATAATTTATTGCTTATAAACCGCATCCTCTCCCCACAGGGACTCGGGGCGGTGCACAGGAGAAATAAGAACAATAGCTATATACATATTTCATTAAAAATAGATTAAATTAAGTGACCTGTGCTAAAATACCCATTAAAACTATCTAACTAAAAATCCCCGATAAACCCTAAAAACAGAGGAGTAGCTATCCCAGGCCGGCAAGGCAGAAAAAGTGTGTTTTCAATTTAAGACGGAAGGAGCGGAGGTCCGTGGTGGTCCTAATATCGGGGGGGAGGTCGTTCCAGAGGGCTGGGCCCGCCACAGAGAGAGCCCTTCCCCTGGGTGTCGCCCGCTGACAAAGTCTAGTGGACGGCACCCGGAGAAGTCCCTCTCTGTGGGAGCGAATCGGTCGTGAGGATGTATGTGGCAGGATCCGATCCCGCAAGTAGCTAGGTCCCGAGCCATGGAGCGCTTTAAAGATGATAGTTAATACCTTGAAGCGCACCCGGAAGACGACAGGCAGCTTATGCATGATTGTGGATAGACTTTTGTTTTGCATCTGGATTCAGCTGTTATTTGAAAAACAGTTTATCCTTAATATTTCTCAAAGATAGGGTTGGATAAGACAAATGAATTCAACTACCTCGCCAGGCCGGATCTTGATAAAAAAGCTGCTGCGCTTATAAGAAATCTTTAACACTTTTGGCCAAGGAAAACGGTTGATTCTCAATTTATCTTTGTAGACAAGAAGACCACTGGAACAGACTCCTAGAGTGATGTCTACACCTTCCAAGTCCTATGAAAAAAGAAAATAGGATATAATACTCATATGTTCTTATTTCAACATTAAAAACATTAATATTTCAACCTTAAAAAAATTAAAGGACTGTAAAACGAGGATCCAGATTTTGGGGGGCAATATGCTGACTGTAAACCACTTAGAGTTGCTAAAAACAATAAAAGATCATACAAATTAAAGTCAGAAAAAAGAAACCATCCTTCTCTGAATTAGCCCTACATTCTTTTTGTTTAGAACACTCGAGAGCACAGATAGATGGGTTCTAGAATTAGTATGGTTAGATTATGCGCAGGAATTCAAAGTTTGTAGAAGACAGATTCTTCCTGTCTCCCATACTCTGGGTCCTGCCTATTAAATAGTGCCATCTGGTGGGTCCCAGGAAGCAAGCTTTCTCTGTTACAGCACCTGCTCTTTTGAATGCCATATGCCCTGGATTCAGAGAACCCCAAACCCTGTTAGTATTTTAAAAAAATTTGAAGACCTGGTCCTTTCCTCAGACATGGAATCTAGAGCTTAGGTGAATCTATCGCAGTAAGTTTGTTGTTGTTATTGGAATTGGGCTGGCTTTTGGTCACCATTACTTTCTTTTTTACTTTCTTATTTTGCTCATTGTGTTTGTTTTATTGTAATCCCATGTTTATCAACCACAGTTGCAGTTGGGTGTGATATATAAGTAAAACACATTAAAAATGGAAATATAATAAACAAATATATTATTTTACCTTGGCTTGATGAAGATCAACTCCATACATTGACAGCTTTTTAGCATTCTCAAGAAATTCCATATCAGCCTGAGCTGGACTCATAGATCTATAAACAAATAGGTTTCAAAACAGCACTTTAGCAGCACTTAGAATGCGTCCTGGGTCCACTGAACCATAGAAACTTAATTCAACTTGTTCACAATTAGTTGAGTTCACCCAACATATTAAGTTTATTTTAATTTTTAATTTTCAAGAATAATTTACTTTAACTTCTAAAATAATTGCAGATGCAGTTATAATGAGAAGCCTGAGTGAAATCAATAATAAATTATCACTGTATCCAAGTTTTAAAGATATTTATATTTACACACACACACCTTTAATTGGTTATACAACACTTGATCAATGACAGGTTTAATACTCACTTGTATGTTTTATGTAATTCTGTGATCTTGTCTTCTAGTTCTTTTGTCTGGTTTGGGGACAATTTAAATTCACTGACATAATCTGCACCATGTAGATCTGTATCATAGTCTCCTAACTCAGATTGGATTGTGTAGGAACCCAGCAAAGCTAATGTAGCAAAGGAGCAAGGAAGCCGCCCATTAATAATATCTTTTCTTAACTGGAGACACAAATAATACCTGCAAAATACAAACATCACACAAAAGAGTTCAAAAATTCAATTGCATCAATACCCAGCAATGACTAGAACCGTGAAAGCACTTCTTCAATTGCAACTGTCTAGCTTAAAAAAATCTACCAGATGGATTGAAAATTATTTCAGTTTTAAAGAAAGATTCCTAAAAGCAAGTACTTGTTTTTGGCTTAAACATGATAAAAGATAAAAGTTGCTCACTCTCTACCTTATGGAACTAGCACAAGATCAGCATTATGTAGCAGAATTTTATTATTTTCTTCTGTGTTATTTGCAGGTGATAAATACAAAAAAATAATTCTCTCAAGAAAAAGCAGGACAAATAAGGCATGTATAATGAAGCCAAGTTCACAATTAAACCAACATTATATCTGTCTTCCAAAGATTGATGGGCTCATTAAACTGTTTTACCTATTCCCCTATACTTGTGTCCTAATTACATCTTTTCTGCAGATTGAGGAGCACCAGTTAAGACTTCTCTTATATATTTTATTTATATATATAAATATATTATATATGCATTATCCAAAATCAAGTACTTTGTTTAAGATTGTGTTACTTGACCTTAGAAACTTTAAGATGTGCGGAGTTCAATCCCCAGAATACACCAGTCAGCATGCTGGTTAGGGAAGAGCTGAAATCTACAAATCTTTAAAGTTGTCAAGGTTAAGAAATAGTGATTTAAGGATATCACAAACCTTGTTATATCTTCTGTTAATTGTGCTGGGTCTGGAGGATAAAACTTGACATTGAAAGTGAAAATCCATGGACCTCCTGAATTTAAGAGAGATTTTGGGTTAATCTACAATAGTCTGCAAATTGTTAAATTATAATTCTTATCATCAATTGACTAAAGGGCAAACAGACACTAAAAGAGATCTGGAAACCACAAGATCTCCACTCCTTCCATCAGTTTTGTTATAATTCAATAAGAAGATATAGAAATAAGACATTATAAACATAAACATTACAAGCAAAATTTCTCCATTGTATTATAGACCAAAAATAAATTACAACAAAACAAGCCTGGAATCTCTCTGCCTTTAAAAGACATAGCTTAATCTTATTCCTACCAGCAGTAATATCACAACTTCAATTCCTAAAAGTTAAAACAAAATCACCTTCAAGGAGTCAACCAAATGTATATCATTGGCTTGTAACCATAGACTCCAATCTTTTGTATGGAAAATAAAGATCAATCCAAACTTGAGGGGTCATCATTCCAAGAACTAGTATGACAAATGCTACATTGCTGCTAAAACTATACTTTTGTTTTCCTTTTACAACCGTGTAATCTCTTTATTTGGAATAAAGTCAGGGCAATTAAATGGAGCTGAGTATTTACTGGCCAGCTGACTTCCTGATGCCTATGTGGTGTTTGCAGCAGATATTTTCTCTTTGAGCTCTGATAGAGAAACAATGGGAGTCTCAAACTTCCAAATGGGAGGAGAGTATCTTCACCTCTAGACCAGCACACCGCTCAGGATGCTAAAACTGTACTGTTTGCTCATAAAGGGAGGGAAAAACCCCTGGTCAGAAGAAAAAAAATGGTCACAGCTAATCAAAGCTACAAAATCAAAGACCACTGGTATAATATGACAAATTGTTTCTACAACGATGCCACCCAAATGCCTATATTCCTTGGATACTTGCATATGTTATCTGTAAGCCTTGTATTATGATCCACAGGCCAACAACTACAAGATGGATGTGCCTTTATCCCTCTATCCAAGTGGCCCCCAGTAATATGCAAAGAAGTAAAAAATATTATCAATCAACTTCAGTGTGGTAAAACTCCAGGATGTAATTGTATTCTTTCCAAGTTAATTAAATATAGCTCTGATGAGCACCAGTACTGGCCGCTCTCTTTTCATATATTAACTGCACAGCTAAGTTCCCAGAGAACTGAGGGTAGCAATAATTATTTCCTTATGTAAAAAGTGTGACAAGAATGACTCACCTAATTATAGGTTAATTAGCCTATTGAATATCAACAGCAAATTGTATGCTAGGTATCTATATACCAGAGTATATATCTGAATAGTAAATGAGGAAATAATTGATCCCAAGCAAGTAGGGTGCCAAACAGGACTGTCTAATACAGACCACTGCTATGTCCCAGCTAATAAATCCAAGCTTATAAATTCAAAATTTATAATAAATCCAAACTTTTTGTTTCCTTCAATAAAAATGCAAGGGTGTAAAGCTGGCACAGCAAAAATAAGTACTGAGAGAAATCCAGCTTTGCACATGGAAACCATGGTTTGGTGCACATACAGTTACAATCCTAACATATCACGCTCTAGGTTTGTTCTAAACCATGTTTCTTCTGCTTTCTTTGGACAAGCTGACACCTGACTTGCCCAAATAGAATGAGAGCAAGTTCTGACTGGGCTCCTGCTTTGTGTGTACAAGCCTGCCCCTCCAAATTTGTGATACCACCTCTTTATTGTTGTATACACACAATACATAAGCTAAGGTAACAATAAGCATACCAGGTATATTGTGATGGGTGAAGTCAGTGACAAACTACAAATGCACGGTGAGCTCATGGTTTATTATAGCTGCAAGTTAATTAAGGTTGTAATCTCCTAAGTGAGTAAATTCTAAATCATTATTCTGCACCCTTTATGAGGGAAAGAAGGAAGAGAGGGAGGGAGGGAGGATAAAAATAGATTAAATTCTAATTTAGGCTTTAGTGAATCTTAAACTACAATTATGAATTGGGCTAGTTTATCCTTCAATTATTTTCAAAAAAAGTTTTATTCCAACTCAATGATGCAATTATATCCCTGCACAATTAACACAACTGACAGTAGAATCAGTTTTAAAAAATAAGCTATTATACTTGCTAAACTAAAAAGCAGATTTTCTTAATATATTTGCTGATTCCTTTCAACACTTTTTGATGACTGTGGATGATCTATACGCATTTCATTTCACCCGGATCCTTTTTAACAGCTACTTGTTTGAGGAATCAGATAACAGTTACCTTTTTATTTATACACTAGCTGTACCCGGCCACGCGTTGCTGTGGCCCAGTCTGGTTAAATGGCCAACCAATGTGTGTGTAGATCTACACCTGCACACACAAACACGTACACACAACCACCGTATAACCCCCCAACCTACCTACCTACTATATTTCTTTCTCTCTCACTCTACCTACCTACCTACCTACCTAAGAAGCAGCCGGGTGGGAGGAGCTACAGAGAGGTGAAAACCTCACAAGTGGGTACATTTTACATTTGTGTACCGTGCACATGACACACGTGTGCCAGCCACAAAAAAGGTACGTATTTATATGAAAATTTGGTGTCGATCATTCCAGTACTTTCTGAGATTAGCGGCTTTGCACAAACTATTTTACATTTTTATTTATATAGATACCTACCACTTCATTAAAAAACCCACTTACCATGAACTTGTTTTTTTATCTCTTTGGCAGCATCCAACCATGTCTACAAGAAAAGAGTAAATATTTATCATTTGAAATGTTGAAAAATAACAATGTGAAAATGTATTATTGCTGCATTAATACAATACAAAGCTAGCACAGTAATAGAATAAAATGACACATATTATTAAAATGTTAACATAGTCAAGCTGGACATTTTTGGATAGTCTTCAAGTTGAAAGCAAAACACAACTGCCAACTTCCCCTCCTCATTATATAAGCTCTGTATCTATATATGTAAATATAATATGTGCACGTACATTGCCCTGTTCAGAAATATCAGAAGTCCCTCAAGGCAAGTGCTGTCCATGGTACTGATCTATCCAGAAGAGCTTCTATATGCAGCGTTATGCAGTTTAGTATTTTTCTATGTTAAAGCCAATTTCTACAAATTTACCAATGTCAGGATGCATGCATTTTATTATCTGTTCTCCAGATAAACTTGTTCTTCTCCACCATCCTACCAAATTTAAGCAAATTAATTTTCCCCAATGACCTACTAAGGACATTTTTGTGTAATGTTTTCTTACCTTAGATGCTGGCGTATCCCATATGGCCAGTCCAAAATAGTCCTCTTCCAAAAGGTTGAGGTGATCACATACTTTCTTAAGAAGATCTTGTCCTTTGGCATGTTTCTGTAGAAAAATACAAATAGTTAAGAGAATTACAGGTAATTGTAATAAAGATGTGTTTTGAGCTTTGCTTCTAAATGGGGAAAAACAAAAACAGATGTAAAATGGCCAGAAAGAAAGCTGCAGAGATGTGAAGACTAAATTTCTAATATTGGACATAGAAAGAGGGAGGAAGGGGCAAACAAACCTTAAATAAATCTGACTGGGCATGGAAGTATATCCCTTCCCAAGCTTTTTAGCTGATGAGAGCTAAAAAACTCGAAATAGATCTATCCTAGTCTCCCTGACTTATTTATTGATCAGCTCAAAAACATAACACACACACAGACACATACACACACACACCGTATTTTTCGGAGTATAAGACGCACCTTTTAGAGGCTGAAAATCTGGGTATGTCTTATACATCAAATACAGCATTTTTTGCCTCCTGAAAACCCGCCCCTTCACCAAAATGGCCACGCGCATACCCTTATGGAGGCTTCCAGAGAGCTCCTGGGGGCTGGGGAGGGCAGAAATGAGCAAAAAACAGGGCATTTTTGCCCCCCCAGCAGCACTCTATAAGCCTCCATAAGGCTATGCATGCTATTTTTTGACCAAAAAACAGGCCGTTTTCACGAAAAAAACAGGGAGTTTTTCCTCATTTTGCCCCCCCCCAGGAGCACTCTGCAAGCCCCCCCAAGGCTATTCATGCCTTTTATTTGAAAAAAAGGGCCCATTTTGGCGAAAAATGGGCCGTTTGGGGGGAAAGGGGTAAAGGGTTAATTTTTCCACTTTTGGAAAACTGTTTAGTTAGACTGAGAATTACATTGGTCAAGTACTGTGTCTGCAGAAACAAAGATTTATTCCAAAGGTGGTTAGTGATTTCATTCTCCAGCACATGGGTAAATACACCTGGAAACACCTACCTATCTACCTGCCTACCCTCTCTCCCCCTCCCTATCTACTGCATTTCTCTCTCTCTTTCTCTCTTTTTCTCTCTATCCCTCTACCTACCTACTGTATTTCTCTCTCTCCCCTCTATCTACCTACTCTCTCCCCCTACCTATCTACTGTATCTACACACACTCTTTCTCCCTACTTACCTACCTACTATATTTCTCTCTCTCTCTCCCTATCCCTTTATCTACCTACCTACCTACCTACCTACCTACCTACCTACCTAACTACTCTCTCTCTCCCTACCTACCTACTGTATTTCTCTCTCTTTCTCTCCCTCTCCATCCCTCTATCTACCTACCTACTTTTTAAAAAAAAATTGCCTCTTCAAAACCTGGGTGCATCTTATACTCCGAAAAATACGGTATTCAACTTTATTGAATGCCTTACTGAAGTCTAAGCACACTCTATCTATAGGTAGTCCTCACTAAACAACCACTTGTTTAATGACCATTCAAAGTTATGATGGCACTGAACAAGGGCCACTTATGGCAGATCCTCATAGTTGCAGCCAGGCTGCCACATTGTCCCAATAATTATGGGTTGAGTTGGGCAGTTGGTAACTTACTCACAATTGTTCACAGTATTCCACAATCGTGGGATCACCAGAGATTATCTTCACTACTAGCTTCTAAGAAGCAGTCATTGGAGAAGCCATCAGGAGGTTGCAAATGGCAAGCACATAACCCCAAAATGCGGCAACTCTGCAGGATTCACCTTATAATGGCAACTGGGACCTGCCACAACTCCCACTGTAAATTGGCATGGCAAGTGAGAATCTAATAATCCAGCCAAACAAAAATGATTTGTCTGGCATACCCTATTTTTTAACAAACACATGAAAGTTCTAGTAATCACCACCAACTAAATAATTAGTTAAATGAACAGAACAACAGATAGTTAAATTATAGCTTGTTTAATGCACCTGTATTTCTCCACAATTTCATAAATATGATTTTGGCTGATGGCCAAACTAACTTTCCGCTAGAGCCTAAAGATTATAAATCAATATAGGAGCATTGCTTGAGGCACTGATGGGTGAGAGGGTTTTTTCTTCAAGCATCAGCAAGGCTTTCCCTCCCAGTCCACAAACAGATGTCAGGCTGAGAGGATATAAAAAGCTGCTTTATATCATCAGCCTGTTGTCTTCCCTGCTAGCAGTTGTTCTCCAGGGACTTCAACCTAGGATCTTTAATCAAAGATGATACAGAAGGAATGTGGAATCCAAGGCAATGAAATCACGATTTTACCATGAGCCTCCCATATGAAAAAAGAATCCCTAAAATTTGCATTTTTATTCAACTTCCATTCTCTACATGTAGAATTAAAGTTTAGAGGCACACATACAAACAAAGTAACCACTGGGTATAATAATATGAATAGCAATATTTTAATACCACTTTATAATAATGTAACATTCATACACTGACTAAAATATGTTAAGTCAATTAAAACACCTATTTTGTTCGATCAGCTATAGAAATGCAACTTGGTCATAAACATGCATTTAGGTTTCATTAGTGACTCAAAATATCTGTAAACTTTTAAAAAGGACAATAGTACTTAATTCCCAAGCTACTATGCATCAATCAAGCAAAAGGGACAAGGTAGGGTATCACATGCTACTTCTATTATCCATAACTGTAAAGTGCAACAACTATGTTTTTAGAAAGACTCAAAGATGCCTGTAGTACTGTATATTGCTGTCAATTCCTCCCACACCATTTCTGACAACATATCAAACATAAAAACCCACTGATTGCTTAAAAAAAAAAGTGAATCAGATTCCTGGCAACAATTATAAAGTAGTGGTTCCCCAAATAGTTATTTTATGAGTGCAATTTTTTTTAAATGAACTTTGTAATTTAAAGATAGGGTGAATTTGTTTAGGCTACTATAGAGAAAAATAGGGTGTTCTATCATTTCAAAAAGATACAATATATCAGGACAATTGCATCCCCCCATTAGTTTTAAAACAGATTTACAATTCAGAAATCAATCAGTAACATATAAATATACTTACATCCACAGAACACTCAAAAATTGCATCATCCAGTAAAGTAATCTTGCAATGCATGCTATTTCGGGGTCTTCTTACTGTTTTGGGAGCACCTTTTAATTCTTTTTCCACCTTTCCCTTGTTTTCTTTTTTTTCACCTGTACTGGAACACTCCACCTGCTCTTTTTCTTCCTTAATTTCAAGATCTATGTTCTCTAGATCTTGGTCCTGATCTTCTCTCCTATCCTCTTGAGCAGGCTGAAATCATTAAAATATTCTAACATAAAAAACAATTCTCTGTAATATGTGTTTACATTTGTACTTCATAAATCATTATTATTTTAAATACTTGAAAAGTAAAACTTTTTTTAAAACCAGGACACTAGCTCAGGGTTCTGCAAAGTCGGCTCTTTTAAGACTGGTGGACTTCAACTCCCAGAGTTCCCCAGCCAGCATAGCTGGCTGGGGAACTCTGGGAGTTGAAGTCCACCAGTCTTAAAAGAGCCGACTTTGCAGACCCCTGCACTAGCTGAAATTCACAACCTGCATTTGGGGGAGGAGGGAGACTTTTTAAATAAAAGGATACATGCATATGCTAGGTATTACTACTACTACTGGGTCCTTTGTGGAAAAGGGCGGGATATAAATGTGATTAAAATAAAATAAAAAATGTCATTAGTTTCCAATATAATTTAAAATGTAACAAAATACATTGTCATAAATTATACCTTAAGGATGTGAAAATTTCCCAACTTGAACCTGGTTAAATAAACTTCTTCAAAATTAAGTTGTAAAACTTGGACTAATTATTTTACATGCTGCCTACTGCCAAATATCTCTAAGAGGTACTCACATAATCAGTAAAAACCATAAAACAGCAGCATAAAAAGTATCTAATATGCCTATGCAAATGAGGGGCATGTCTCAACTCCAAAAGTAGTTTGTTAATGGCTGGATCACTGGAAAAGCAGACACGTTAGTTTTGGGTGAAGAAAACAAGGCATCCATCAGTATTCATCTGGCTAGCGACCTTGCAGCCAACAGCAAACAGCCTGGTCAGCTTCGGCACGTTATTGCAACCTGATTCAGCATGAGCAACTGATTGGCAGTTGGATCAGCCTCCCAGAATACCACCAATCAGCTGTTCCAGGCTGTGGGGATTGCCATAGCACATCGCCGCCTCCATGCATCGCATTTTTGGCTTCTGCGCATCACATTTTTGGCCTCCACACGCTCCGTTTTAAAGGGATTGTCACAGCACATCGCCGCCGATCACCACCTCTGCATGTCACGTTTTCAGCCTCCATGCACTGCATTTTCAGCCAGTTCCAGTCAGTGGGTGCTGCCGCCGCCGATCCCCATCACCTGGAACCGGTTGAAAATGTGATGTGCGGAGGCCAAAAATGGAGTGTGTGGACGCCGAGAACACGACACACAGAGGCGGTGATCGTCGGTAATGTGCTGTGGCAATCCCCACAGCCTGGAATTGGTCTAAATTGGAGGCATGTGGAAGCTGAAAATGGCCAAAGGGTGGAGGTCAGAGGGTGGGCGGGCCTTCGTCAACATTCAGTGCATAAGACACACTGCAATTTTCACCCACTTTTGCAGGGGGGAAGTGCATCTTATACTCCGAAAAGTACGGTACTAAATGAACTATATTAAATTAAATTAAAGCCACATGCACAATATTAGGAGGAATCTCTCTAGATATCTAAGCAACTAGAAAATATTACATTTACATGATATTTACCTGAGTTTCTGCACTGCTGAGTGAGTGCAGATCTAAAGACGGATCAGTCCTAAGTTCAGGTTCAGGAGCTGCTATTGGGGCTTTCAGCAAAATCTCTTCATTGAGATCAACTTCTATATCTGTCTCTTTCTGGTGTTCTTCACCAAGTTCTTTTGTTCCTGCCCCGCTGCCTTCTTCCTCCGATACCTGAGATTTGGGCCTCTTGAGAAGTGATGAAAATAAGCGTGACAGGCCACGAGTTTCAGAACTGCATTCTTTGTTCTTACTCTGGTCCTCTCGGGTGGGTGTGTCACCATTGGATGCTTTCAGCTTCTTCTTGGATGGATTATCCCCCTCGGGTGCTTTCTCCACAAAAGATTCCTGGGGATCAGTTTCAGCAACTACCTCCTCCTCCTTCGGGGGCTGCTGTTTAGGAGTCTCAGACTCTGCTACTAAACTCTTTTCAGTTGTCATGTTTCTAGTGGCAGAAAAATAAAATAAACTTAACTGAAGAAATGGGATATTAATACAAAACCGCATTTTATGTTACATAAATAGCTACCTCATTTTTCTTAATCCAGAAAAAAAAACCTAACATTTATAATTCATACAATTTCTTTTCCAATGCATCATTTCAGTAAGTTAATGTATGCTGTATATTTTTAATATACTGGCCGTGAATTCTTTGTGGTTACAGAATTCAATTTATCAGGTACAAAATATAAAATCCAATGCAAAATTCTAAAACTTAAAACTTAAGCAAGATTGTCAAAATTAACCTTGAGAATTTTTTTGTGTACTACATGGATTACTCTCAAGGCTTTCTAAATGCTTCTTGCTTATAAAACAAAACAGCTGTCTACTTGAAGATGGTTCACCTGCCACTAACACGTAGGGAATGAATATACTAAAAGTACAATGAAGAATCATAGTAGGCTAATCAAAGGAATGTAAATTAGGTGTTCTATATTACAAGAGCCACTATTTCTTGCCATAGACCGAACTCCTCAAAAGACAACTTCATGCACATGGATTCCTTATTTATATAATATCTGAAAACTACTGAATTATGTTACCAATAATAAAATCAGGTTTTGGGCGGTAATATTATACAACAAAAGCCAGTTATGCATCTTTCTGACCATCTTATTCTTGCCATCACTTTCTCTTCCTACTGACTTTGACCGGGGGGGGGGGGGGGGGGGGGGGGGGGGGGGGGGGAGAATCCAAGATAATTATGTCTCTGGAAGAAATACATATCAATATATCTAAAGAAGATAGATTAGACCTATATGAGGAGAAATTATAATAATTGAAATAATTTTAATAATTTTAAAAACCATGTTCAAGCTTCAAGTCCAGTTCAAAAAGTGATATAAAAACATAACAGATTCCAAAAAGTGGAAGCATAGAAGGCATTTGCAAATAAAGAAATGCAAAACAATTTTATCAAACTTGGAGATCATCAAAACAAATCAATAGCTTAAGAATTAATTTACTGTATTTGTCCAGGGAGAAAGTAGAGATGACTATTTCTACTGTTTAGATGAGTAGCAGGTAAGCAACAATACTTTGTTCTGCAAAATCATCCCTCAAAACAAGGAGTATCAACCTGGCTGCCTCTTTGCTTTAGAATCTTGTTCTGGAGGTTAGAATGAGACATCAGGTGTTCATTCACTTCCATATCTTAGTCTGAAAGCTCCTAAACATCTCCTAAAAAGATTAAGCATTATATTGTCCCCTGCAGCTACTGAGGTGGAATTACATGGACACCTTTACTATGCAACATAAGAGGTCTTGACCTGCCTAGAAAACATTTTTTGGATCAAAGCTATTAAGGCAGAAGACAGAAATTGGTTCCATAAAACAGGCGAGCAAATATCTGAACATATTATATCCAATACTCAAAGTCCAACATTCTATCTGCTACTCTATATCTCGTCTTATTCTACAGAAGAACTTCAAACAATAAAAGCTAAATAAAATAATCAAGGCTAAACAAAACAACCCATTTTTTCTCTTTACAAAATAATTTATGGTAAATAAGGTATTATAAAGACATTGTGAAAACCTTCATGTCAGAAAAATTTGTAAAACTCAATAAAACTTTTTCAATTAAAAATAATTTATGCCTTTAAGCAATGTAATTTTATCCCATCATACTGAACGTATGAAATCTAACAAGCTTTACAATGCTACCTATATGAAACTATACATATTTCAGGGGAGAGAAGAAAACAGATTCCAGTTTCTAAAGAAAGGATTTTATGTTGAAAATCAGCTAGTTTATCAAGTGATACCAGGTTTAGCATGACTAAAAAAAAGATAAGGGTTATATTACTGTAAATTACAGTAATCATCCATATAAAATCTTTAAAAATTTTAGAGTTTCACAAAGGTAGTCCAAATTTCAGTCCTGAACTGGAGCTGAGAAAGTTTTGTACAATATAGAGCTCTCTAAATAGCTCCATGTGCTTCTAATTAAACTATTGCTACCTAAATGGGGGTAAAAATGAACATTTCAAATTTCCTAAAACAATTAAAAAAGAATAATTTTCAAAAATATTTCAAATAAAAATGTTTGCAATTTGATTCTTCAGACCAGTGAAACTCATTAGTTGCCAATGTTAATTTTCCTATGTTATAATTAAAAAATCCATTGGGGCATTCCATAAAAAGTGGTTTGAAAGTAACATAGAACTATAATAGTATAGAATGAATGCTGTTTATACTTTAGAAATTACACAGCAATGTAGACACTAAAAGCCATTTCAGGAACACTATCCCGCCAAACACAACCATAGCTGTAATGCTGACTCGTTTCCATTCATCTTGTACTTAATACAGATATGTTTATATTCTGTAAAAAGAATGGGGAGAAACTGAGTTATACTTTGGGCTATATGCCAAAACAACTTGGGAAAATACCAACCAAAATAGAATGTTTTTACAAATTCCTCTACCACTCAAGCTTTGAAGTGGAGAACTAGATATATGCTTACGTGCAGCCCCAGCCATAACTTTTTTCAAAAAAAGTAAACACCATATCCTTTGCAGGAGGGGGGATTTTAAATATGGATACAGGACAACAATGTTTGTTTGCAGAATTGTTTATAGTGTGGTGTATTAGTGGGTACATATCTTTCAAACAAACTCCACCTAAGGTAATACTATATATTAGAAATACTCATGAAATATTTAACATCTCTGATCATATAATATTGCATATTTAATATTGTAAAATATAATAAAGTGCATTTTTATTACTGTACAGATGTTTCAAGAAAATAAAAAAGATTCCATGGTTCTTAAAGGATAAAAAATTGCATACAAAAAGTAATCCAATCAGAATCGGGCAATTTTATATTCAATTAGCATATATAGCACTGTACTTGTGATTTTTTTTCTAGTCTACAATGAAAGCAGCTTCATCTGTTTTCTAGTTGTCACTCAGGTTAATAATAATAATCTTTATTGTCATTGTAAAAATTACAATGAAATTGGTTTTAGCTTCACTGGTGCAAAATTATAACAGAAACAAAAAAGAGAAAAAAGAAAAAAGAAAAAACTAGCATGTGCATGGAGTGATTGTGGTTGAATTTAAAAGTCTCACAGCCCATGGATAGAAGCTACCTTTAAACCTGTTCGTTCGGCTGGCTATACTTTGATATCTTCTGCCTGATGGTAGAAGGGCGAAGAGATACCAACCAATTAACTAATTTAACTAATTTAAACATGTTCTACTGAATTAAGATTCAGAATGTTCAGAATAATAGAGTGGGGAGGGTCTAGTCCAACCCTCTACTCAAGCAGGAGACCCTATCATTCCAGACAAGTGGCTGTCTAGTCTCTTCTTAAAAGTCTCCAGTGATGACAAGGGCTTTGATATTTGTATCTATAAATATTCATAAACAAACTATGTTTTACCAATGTGATTTTTTTCTTTTCATTAGAAAACTGTAGATTTGGGTCCGGTATCCGGCTCCAGCGGAGACGGGCGAGCCTAGGGCTCGCTCGCCGCTTTGTTGCCTTTTCTGCCCCCCCAGGGGGGCGAAACTCTCCGGTTACCGGAGGTTTCCCGTAGGGTCGGCTCAGAGGGAGCGGCCCTCGTCACGGCGGTGGGGAGGGCGCTCCTCTCTGCGACCTAGGAGGAGAGGAACATGCTAGCGGGGGTTTTTTCCTTCTCCAACGGCTGTCGGTGCCATTTGCTTTAATGGAGAGGGCTGAACGGAGAGGTCGGGCGGATCGCCGAGGCTTCAGCTGCGAGAGGGAGTGAGTTTAAAAGAACACCTTTTTTTCCTTGCTGCCAGCCAGGCTGAACGGACTGGGAGGGGGGTGTTTAATTTAAAAAAAAAAACCCTCGGATTTAAGCGGCACGCTAAGATGGCTTCTCTGCAAAGAGAAAGCGGAAACTTTCACTCCGGACGGTCTTTAACAAGGGAAAGTGGATTGTGACTTTCTGCAACATTGTTTCTAGGTCTGGCTGAGCTTAAAAAATTTCTTTTTTTTGCTACTCTCTCCCTCTGGCTAGATGGGCGGTGGAAGTGGCTTCTCTTTGTCCCTGCCTGACTATTTCAACTAAGGAAAATTTCCAGCGTCTCTTTGAAAGCAGGACTCTCTCTGGATTTTTGAAAAAAAAAAAATTTTGATGGATTTGTGACTTCTTCTCTGGAATACCTTCGTTATTACTATTTGCTGATTTGGGAAATTGTGTCTCTTTTGGTTTCTGAATTGTTTGCAACTTCACAGCCCTGAATTGAACTGAGCTCCTGATCTGCCCCACCAGCCCCACCCGGAAAACGCCATCTTGGTGGCAGTGACTCTAACTTTTAACCATGGCACAAGAAGCAGCACTTGTAAATTTGGAACAAAGGATGGCTTCTCTTGAAACCTCTATGCAAACTTTGATATCAGAAATAAAGGCCCAGAGGGCTGAAAATAGTACTTTTAAAAAGGAACTATTGGATACCCGGAAGCAAGTGTTGGAGAATACACAGAAGACCGAGGAATTGGAGGGGGGGCTGGAGGGGGCTAAGGGAGAGATTAAAAATGTTTCTAATGAGGTGGGGGAAATAAATGGGCATGTGTCTAGGATAGATATGGAAAGAATGACATATTTTTTGAGATTTCAGAATGTTCTTGAGGAATCTGGTGAATGCCTACCTGATCTTATGAGTACAATTTTAGCAGACTATTTACAAAAACCCAAAGATGAGATCAGGGGTGACATTGACCTAGCCTATAGAATTAATTCTGCATATGCCAAGATGAATGAAGTGCCTAGAGAGATACATGTGAAATTTGTTAGAAGGTCAACCAGAGAGGAAATCCTGAAAGCGCAGAGAGAGAAACCTTTAATTTATCAACGAGAAATGGTCACTATCTTGAAGCAGATCCCTAGAAAAATTAGAGATTCAAGAAGGAAATTTTCCTTCTTGTCTAAAACCTTGTTTGATCACGGGATTTGGTTCAAGTGGATGACACCTGAAGGGATGCTGGTGTTCTGGGAAGGAGGAAGAGTGAGGATTAAAACAGTTGCTGAGGTGGAAGCCTTTCTTAAAAAATATTCCTCTGCCCTGGGGGAAGATCCAGGGGGGACGGAGGGGGTCACGGCCCCGCCCGCGGGGGGCCAGGGAGGAGAGAAAGAAGATACAATAGCCAAAAGACTTAGATCAAAAAAATAACTTTGCCTTGATTTTTCTTGAACAATTTTGTATAATATTTCTATCCGGACTTTTTGTAAATGTCTGACAGCATGGAAGGGAGAATTTAGGTAAATGTACTTGCTTCCATCTTGTAGTGGTATGGAAAATGTTTTCTATGTTAACTTTTTTAATGTGTATTTTGAGGTCTCGGAAGGTCCGACGACTCTGACGTGAATGCTCTCAAAATTTCTTTGTAACCATTACCCTATCCTGTTAAAAAATGTAAAACCAATAAAACTTTTTCAATTAAAAAAAAAAAAAAAAAAAAACTGTAGATTTGGAAAACTGGCCTCCGAGTATTAAACATAACAATTAATGTAGCAAAGACAACAGGAAGTGAAAATATGCCTAACCATTGAAAAGTTAGACCACACCCATTTCTGATGAAGCAACACAATTATGTTTATCTTTGAAGCTGATAATTCACAAAGAAAATGTATAACAGTAATACAAAGATTTTTCTTCTGATTGTGTCCGATTCTTGGAGATTGCCTGGAGAAGTTCCTGTGGTTTTCTTGGCAAGGTTTTTCAGAAGCAGTTTGCCTCCTTCTTAGTCCTGAGAAAATGACCAGCCTGAAGTTATTGGCTTTGTGCCTAAGGCAGAACTAGAACTCACATCTCTTGGTTTCTAGACTGATGCCTTAACCATGACATTAAACTGACTCTATATTTTTAATCAGCATATTATAGAACACAAAATCATTTCTATTATTCATTTATTAGGCTCTATTAAACATCTATTTATGGCTATCTAGGGTCTAATATAACACTAATAAGAGGCCCTGTGATCATTATGTGTGAAATTCCCAGCTGGCTTCCAATAAGCAGTCAATGGCAGGAGCCGGATTCACTTAACAATCATATGATTCACCTAACAACTGCAGTGATTCTTTAACAATGTGACAAATAGGACATAAAATCAGGCACAATTCACTTAACAACTGTGCCTTGCTTAGTAACAGAAATTCTGGCCCCCACTATATTTCCTAGAATACAGGTATGAAACCTTAAAACTATGACTAGGCAGCCTAGAAGCATAAAATATAGATAAATGATCAACACACACATAAGATTAGTTGCAAGACTATTTGTTTTATATTACACAAAAAGGGCTATAATTTGGCAGATATATACAAGAATCTATTAAACAGAGATCTTAACCCATGAACTATATAATAAGCTTTTATGACAACTTGAAAATACTACAAATAGTCTTCAACTTACAAAAAGTGGGATTAGAAAATTTGTTGTTAAACAGTGCAGTTGCTGAGTAAGCAAGCTGATATAAATGGAATCATGTGAACTCAGGAAGCTGCAACTATCATAAATATAAGTTTGTTGTCAAGCATCCAGTCACAATCACATGACTGCAGGGATGCTGCAACAGTTGTAAGTCACTTTTTCAGCACTATGATAACTTTGAATAGTTACTAAATGAATGATTGTACCGTAAGTCAAGTATTATGTGTTAAGTGGTTTAGCACTGATAAAATTATTGTACCAATGGTCATTCAATTATCCTTTTAATTTCATAACAAAGCATTATTGTTAATTAAATAATTTCTCTAAGAACTACTTTCTATCATTCAGATTTTTAATATTCTCTACCACTTCTTATGGTGACAGTTCATGGTTTAAACAAGGGGCCAGTATCCCCTAATCTTTCTAATATAAATATATCATTTTTATCAATTTTAATAACATTTGCATAATCAAGGAGATATTTGGGTTAAGTTTAAAATTTGCTCCTGATAGCATAGAAAAAAAATGAAACGCTTATGGATGATGCTATAAGCCAGACAGAGTTCCTTGCAGTAAATAACAAATGTAATAAATAAGCAAACAAACTTTACAGTTCAGAACTCTTTTCTTCAGTAAGATCTTAAGAACCAGATGATGATGATATGCATATAGCCATGTCTGATTCTTGGCAATTCTATGAACCAGGTCTGTTCACATAAGTTTATTTTGAGAAAATACTTTAAAATCTCAGTACCAGCACCCCAAAATGACAAACATAAAGATGTTATATACCAGGGGAGTTTTTAAGGGGAGAACTGAATTATATTTGGCCTTTCATTTTGCCAGAGGGTCATATGATTATGAATAATTAAAGTGTAATTTAATAATAACCTTGTATGAAAGAAATTCAGAATATATCCCGTTTTAAGAGCTTTACAATCAAAACCTATCTGTGCTTATTTATAGAACAGTAATTTTTTTTCATTTTCTTTCTTATTATGTCAAATAGTCAACTGTATTTCTGAGTACCCTTAACATTCTGCTTGCCTAATGAATAGCCTGTTAACCCTTTATTTCCATTTCACCAGAATAACTAAGTATTATTTCTTCATAGATTGCCAGTACTAGAGAACTGTTTGGTTAGAAAGCTGGTTTAACATTATTTCTCCTTCTATGTAGGTAGCCCATCTGCTCTCCTAAGACTTGATAAGAAATACATACAGAAAGAATGGATATGCCATTAATAATGCATGAGGCTTTGGCAGCATCATGTCAAACATGTAAGTTAACTCTTAGAGTTACTAAAGTACATGAGTATGTGTATGTCTGAAATATGCCAAAGCCTCTGACCACAATCTGAAGTAAGCACTCATGAAGACTACTGGGACTGAAAATCAGTGTGACTTAAATTCAATACTACTTTCTTCAAATTGCTAAGCGATGTATCAACAAATTAAAATAAATCCACAACTACAATCTAGTAATTAAAAACATGGGTACATGAAAAACCAAAACAAGATATATGAAAATATGCACAGGTAGTCCTTGACCTACAACCATTTTGTTTAATGACCATTCCGTTACAATAGCACTAAAAAAAGTGACTTAGGACCATTTTTCACACATTTCCATGATCAAAATTCAGCCGCTTGGCAAATGCCACGTATTTATTGATGATTGCAGTATCCCAGGGTCATGTGATCACCTTCTAACAAGCAAAGTAAGGGGGAAGCCAGATTCACTTAACAACCATGTTACTAACTTAACTTTGTTAAGAAGTTAAAAAAAGACTGTAAAGTGGAGAAACATTCACTTAAAATTGGCTTAATTGTGAACATAACTTGAGGACTACCTATATTAAAGATGTAACTTGACACATTTTCTAAAAGTAGCTGGTATTATGTTTCTAAGGGCAGCAAATACTTTAAAGATTATAACAAACACATTCAATCAAATCTGGTAAATAATTGACAACCAGTACGAAAGTGTAAGTATTGGAGCGACTTGATCACTGCATTGTGCTCCAGTTAGAAAGCCAGTTTGTACCAAGTGAAGTTTTCAGATGCTCTCCAATTGCTTACTGTAACACACTGAAATAGTCGAAACATGCTATTGGAACATGAATAAATGCAACTAAGTTGTAATTCATAGTTGTAAATTCATCATCTATTTATTAACTTTAAATGCTATCAAATCTAAGTCTATCATTAGTCTCTTTGGCAAAGAATTTTAAGTAGGTCTCATTACAATACAATAGCAGAGCTGGAAGGGACCTTGGAGGTCTTCTAGTCCAACCCCCTGCCTAGGCAGGAAACCCTATACCATTTCAGACAAATGGCTATTCCATTGTCCTGGAAGAAATGAGATTTTTTTCATATTGCCTCTGAATTTGGAATGCTCTAATACCTTAATAAGAAAAAAAGTATTTTCTCTCCATTATGCAATTTCTTATTGGTTTCTTAAAAGAGTATTAAAATACAAAATAACAAATAGGTTATCTTGAAGGATAAGTTACTATCAAGCACCGTATCTTTATTTGTCTATCGTCTGTTTAAACTTATTATAATTATCCTAATTTGATATTTATGACATTCAAAGTCTCACAATGTTATTTATAAGCCCAATCAATATTGAGTACTCTACTAGTGTACAGTTATAGTGTTGAAACACTATAGTTGGAATTCTCTTATTAACCCAGGATTACATTAAATAAAGCTCTGGCAGCTGCCACAACTGATAACACTGCCAGTGAACTTAAGACAAACTGGGTAATTTTTTAACCCACTGACTGTTGGGGAGGGGAATCATTCCTGAAATCAGAATTGAAATACTTCACCAAATTAAGGTTAAATTATTTAAAAATAACCTTTAAATCCAACATGTAATGAAGTAAAAGCCACAAATCATAATTTGCATTTAACATTTGTCTGGAATGTTTATGGAGATTCTCAGTCATCCAGATCATGGTTGTCCCAAAGGTGCTTTTCAAAAGGCAACTGGATTGGGTTTTTTTTCCATGAAAACATTTTGCTTCTCATCCAAGAAGCTTCATCAATTCTTTGGTGTGGAATATTCATTATATAATGCCAGCTAAATAACTACAGTAAATGCAGTGGGACTATTAAGAGGCTATAAACAACACAAGGCAACTGTACTACCATAGCTATTCACTATTAACATAACCAATCATGGGCCAAAATCATTTGCAATAAATGGGTATACAAGCTTAAATCTTAGTGATTTCACAGAACAGTCCATGTACTTTGGAAGTAGTTTGTCACTGACTTTATCTGGGATATTTATATTTCTCAGGATATGGCATTAATCCATTTAAGTACTAACTCTGCCTAACTTTCTGAAAGCAGCTACATGTGGCTAATGCATGTAGTGCTTTATCAAATTGAATTTAAGGCAATGATAGCTAAGTGAAAACTTATTAGAAGTTTTTTTTTAAGTGATCTGGGCACTTTAATTTTTAACTGATTAGTTAATATGGTTTTGCATGAAAACAATACTTGTAAATGCAAGAAAGGCAATCACATAATATAACTTGGTTGCAGTTCCATATATCATCTCACTGTTTGTACATCACAATCTTGCTTAAAGAATCATCCCCCTATTTACTATAAGTGAAAAATACACACAAAACATACAATACACATAACTCATTAATATTTACCTCATTAAACAACTTAAAAGCTTTTTTCAAAATCTTTCATCTGGTATATGATTCTTAGACCTTTGAAAAACTTAAAACATAGAAGCAAGCTAAATTACAATAAGACGTATCTATAAAATACTCCATTTACCAAATAGAGACCAACAAAATGTCTATGGAGATTCTGTCATCCAGGTCATGGTTGTCCCAAAGGTGCCTTTTCAAGAGGCAAATGGACCTTCTGGCTTTTCTTTGAAGATGTTTTGCTTCTCATCCAAGAATACATGGTGGGGAAATCGAAGGATTCAGTCATCATCCAGTCAAAGCCTGAAGGTGCTTCTTGGATGTGAAGCAAACCAAAAGCCAGAAAGTCCAGTTGCCTCTTGAAAAAGCACCTTTGGGACAGACCAACAAAATGTTTTCATGCTGTATTTAGGACTAAGATGTATGGCAATCAAAGCAATGTAGCTTCTGTCAACATTAAATAGAACTAGGGTATGCTATCATGGGTATCAGTAGGCCTTTATTGTTTTTATTTTGAAATCCACGATCCTGCTGTCATAACCAGGCGAGCCCCAGGGAACGGTGTTCTGTTCATCTCGGTATATGCTAAAGAGATTTCCTCTACCTGATGAGCTTTGTCTCTCTCTCTCTCTATCCCTCTCTTCCCACCCTCCCAAAAAAACGCTTACACAACTGCAGACTGCCCCTCCTCCCCCTTCAAACTCGGAACTGTCACAGCTGTATCTTTGGTGCCATTGCAATAATAATGATGATGATGATGCAAGAAAACGCAGGAAGATGAAGATCCGAGAGACAGGAGGGCTCTGGATTCAGACTACAATCCAACTGACCCAGGGAACATAGAAAAGGGAAGGGGGAAGCGCAGGAGGCTATCGCGGAAGCTAAACCCGCCAGCTCGCCTTTTAATCTTTCAACCTCGCCTCTCTTCTTCTCTTCTCAACCCCCCCCCCCTTTTCCTTCCCCAGCAGCACCGACCTTCGCGCGCGCGCTCTCTCCTCAACCCAACGCGCTCACCTCACTTGAGTCACACACCGTCTTCCATCCCATAATCCCATCCCCTTCCTCCGGCCGGGAGGCTGCCAGGCGGGCGCGCAGACACCGCTCCACACGCTTCCCTCTCCCGCTCTCTCTTCCCCCGAGACAGCCAGACCCCCCACACACACACACGCAGGCTGACGAAGCGCCCCCTTTTCCTCCGTCCCACACCTTTCACTGCACCACCTCGCCGTACCGTCTCCACCACCACCACCCCGCGGCGCAACGAAGCCGGACGCTCGCTCGCTCGCTCCCTCCCTCCGCACCTCAGAGCGAAAGACACACGGCTGTATGGCTGCCCTCGCGGCCGGGCAAAAGGCCAACCTGCACCTGAACGGCTCCCGGGGCCGTCCAGGCAGCAGCCCCGCCCTGCCAGGAGAGAGAGAGAGGAAGACCAGGTCCCCTGCTCGCGCCGACGCCAAACCGACGCGCCTTCGCCTTCTCCGGTCCCCAGTCAGTCAACCCGGCCGCCAGCCAGAAGGGATGGACGGCCAGACAGCTAGCCGCCTCCTTCGGCTAGCACGACGCACCTCGCTGAGGTAAAGCGGGGGAACGAGAAGAAAAAGGGACGAGGGACGGAAGTCGCTTGCGTCGCCGCCTCACTTGCCTGCCTCCTCCCCAGGTGGGGGATGCTCGGACGCCAATAAGCCTTCCGCGAAGGTGCCGGCAGTGGTCGAAGGAGCCCCCCCTCCCCTTTCCCCTCAGACGGTCTCGCTGCTCGGCTGGCTCTGGTTCAATCGCGTTCTCCCTCTCTCTCTCCCCCCTTCACCCACCTCTCCTCTTCCTCCCCCCCGCCCCATAACATAGTAGTAAGTTTCTATTGGCGGAGAGGAGAAGGCGGAGTTCCTCAGAGGCCCAGTCATTGGCTCTCGGCCGCGGAGAGGGAGGGAATCAAAGCGGAGCGAGAAGGGGAGGGGGGAAGAGGAGAGAGAGAGAAGACTTGTGTGGTGGTGAGGACGAGGCAGCGCGGGACGCGCGGAGGGCTTCGTGGGAGACGGAACGGCAGCGGGAAGGAGGAAAGGGAAAGGGAAAAAAAAGCGCAAGCGCGCAGGAACAGAAAGGCGGCAGTGGCGAGAAGGGAGCGGGGAAGATCGGTAGCGGAAGAGCGCGCATGCATTCACACGCGCGCGCGCGAGGCTCGCGCCCTCTTCAAAATAAATGAATCCCAACGGCCATCTGGGTCAGTTATGAGGAAAAGGTGCGCGCGCAGGCGCGCTCTCTTATTTCTACACACACGCACACACACGCGTTTCCTTCCCGCTATAGGAGTTGCAGTCATTTTCTGTGGGTCGTCCTGGGGAATTAACCTGCTTTCCCCCCCCCCTTTTCCCCCCCCCAAATAAAAATAAAGGAAGGAGATGGGGAAGATAACAATGGCTCGTCGGCCCAGACGTCTTTGACCAAAAGGCGGGGCTGCCGAGGTGTAATAATAGTACGAGCGGAATGGACGAAGGAAGCGAGGCATCCAATGGAGTCGGAGTCTGGAGCGCTGCGTCAGATGGAAAAAAAAGCAGCTCGGCTTAAAAGCGCTTGCAGGAGAAGCTGGACCCCGGTTTACTCAATTAAGCTAGCTTCCCGTGGCAGTCTCCGCATGCCTTATGCTAATCCCTTGAGCTGCTGGGTCCACTCGACGCAAGAGGTGAAAAGGTGGTGATTATTCTAGTAGTGAATGATTCAAGGTTCAAGAAGCAGCCATTAAGGGCCATCCAGTCTGTTTCCTCAAAAAGGAAAAAGTCATCCTAGTGTTTTGTTTTTTTTAGTATTTGCCATACAGAAAAATACACTGCCTCTGAATGGGGAGGCTCCATCTTTTTGGCTTTTGATAATCGTGTCATGTCACTGATTCGGTGATCTGTGCTATATCTGTGGCAGAACAATCCATTAACTCTGTATTTTGTGAAATCCTTTCTTTTGTCCGCTGCCCATCTGATTAGATCAAGTGCCTACTATCAAAGCTACCAAGTGGTGCAAGATTGTATGAGAAAATGATCTTTCAATTGCATGGCTCCTGGATTTTTCATACAATCTTGCACTATTTGGTAGCCTTGATAGTGAGTACTTAATGCCTAATATTGCTCCACCCACATGAGAAATTCCATATCGTAGTCCACAAGTTTACTACCATTTGTTTAGCAATTGTTGGAAGTTACAACTGATGGAAAAAGTGACTTACAATCTTCGCACTTAAAACAAATTCCACCGCATTTTTGTGGTCACATGAAAAAAAAATTGGGTGCTTGGTAACCATCATGTACTTACAACAGTTGCAGCACCATGGGTCATATGATCACCATTGATCTTTTCCAGTCAGCTTTCCACAAACAAAGTATATGGGGGAAGCCAGATTCAATTAAAAACCACAGCAAAAGATTGGGCAAAACTCAACTACCTCAGCGACAGATGTTCCAATCCCAAATGCTATCATAATTCAAGGATCACTCGTAGTCTGAACTAGACATAGCTTAATCTGCTTGCCAGTATCCTGAGAAACAACTATGTCAACAGTGTTTCATACTACAAAGGAGCGGCGCATCCCTCCTATGCATTTTATTTCTAGAAGTTCCTTGAAACAAATTTGTATCACTTTCTTTGCTATGGCATCATAGCACAACTTAAACATCAAGCACAGTGGAACCAGGAAGTGTTGGCTCTGCCTATTTAAGTTTAGCATATGTCTAACTAAATCTGAAACATGCCAGCTTGCTCAACTGAAGGAGGAAGTTGCAGCAAAATAAGGCTTTGGGGGGGGGGGGGATAGCTTCTACCACATATTTGCTCTGAAGAGGGCACACACACATTGGGCAGATTAAGAGTGATGCAGCTGGCCTTCCTGCTATAGCAGCAAAAGGTGTTGCATGAAAATTTTAAACTACCCGTTTCCCAGAAAATAAAATCAGGACGTATTTTCTTCTGAGCCCCAAAATAAGCACTAGGTCTTATTTTGGGGGGTGTCTTATTTTCTCCCCATGTATGGGAGGCCCATTTCTGCTTGCTCACAACATGGAAAGAAGCTATTTATTTTTATTTATTTTTCAAATTTATATCCCGCGCCCATCTCCCACAAAGGGACCCGGGGTGGCGCACAGGAAGATTAAAAATACAAAAATACAAATATACCAAATATAAAGACTCATTAAAACTATATTAAACCCAACCCTGTGCTAAAACATAATTAAAAAACCCCAAATTAAAACTTTGCTCAACTAAAAGCCAGTTCGGTGTCGGGTAGTTCATGCCAGCTATGCAGCATGTTAGTGCTGGGTCCCGTGAAGCTGCCCCACACGCCCTGCACTGGCTTAGCTCAGGGCCTCTGCAGCCAGACCAACTATGCCCCGACACCTGCCTCGCCTCACGATGGCTCTGGCAGCCTCATCCAGTAGGACCCTGAGTGGCCACCAGCCCACTTCTGCTTGCAGCTGCAATGGAGCAGAAGGCCGAGCAACGCTTCAGTGCCGCAGCCACAAGATGAGGGGGAGTGGAGCTGCCCCACACGCCCTGTACTGGCTTACCTCAGGGCCCCCACAGCCAGGCCATCCATGCCCCAATACCTATCTTGCCTCAAGGCCATGGCACCAGTACACTACCTGGTCTCCTGTTCTGTTGCAGCCGCAAGCAAGCAGAAGAAATGGGCCGGCAGCCACCTGGTTGCTAGTGCTGCCACCGCAGTCAGGTATTGGGGTGAGGATGTCCTGTCTGCGGGGGCCCTGAAGTAAGCTGTGTTGGAGCAGCTATACCACCATCCCCTGTCACCTCGTGGCTGCAGCACCGCAAGCACCCAAATGGCACAGGCTCTTTAAGTAGGGCTTATTTTTGGGGTAGGGTTTATATTAGGTGCACGTGTAAAACATGCCAGGGCTAGGTCTTATTTTCGTGAAAACTCTATACACAGGTAGTCCTTAGCTTCCCACCACAATTGGATCTGATTTCACAACAAGTATTATGGTAGTCATTAAGAACTCCATGTGGTCATTAAGTGAATCATGCAGATATTAAATGAATCCAGCTTCCCCAAGAGGGTGAGGGGTTGTTGGAAATTAGTATTGCAAATCGCAATCACATTACTGCAGGACAGCTGCAATTGGTTGTAAATGCAAGCTGGTTGCCAAGTGTTCCAGTTCAGCTCACATGACTATGGGGTGGTGAAATAATCATAAAATGGGACTACAGGTTTTAAATTACTTCATAACTTTGAACCATCATTCAACCAACAGTTGTAAGTCAAAGACTACCTGTATTCTTCACAGTAGTGACATATGAAAAGTATGTATCCCCTTATCATAGAAAGGCATCGGGTGCTCTCTCTAATATGTGTCACACTCACAGCACAGGAGATACTTTATGCCCAGTCATTAAGCCCTGAAACATCCATGGCTTCCTTTTCACAAAAAGTGGCTGAAAAATAATTGTATTAACATACTTACTTCTAATACAGATACACCTCCATGCACATAACAACACTGCAATCCAGCGAGCTCTTTTTTCCTAACATCATTACCAACATTTATTAAAAGCATGCCATTTACTACACATAAGAATTTTTAAAAATTCCAGGATTCTTCATATTACAAGGGGAAATAATTATAATTCTCAATTGGGTGGTGTGTTTTTTTAATCTCTCTTTTACATACAAGAGAAGCATAATCTCTTCCACTGGCTTTGCATACTGCAGTAATCTATAAATCAAAGTATATAATGGTTGGGTTGATGCAAGACAGTAAGCCAAAACCAAAATCAATAAACTATGGATTTGTCCACTATGTGAACCAAGCCTTAGAATTACTATTTTATATACTACATGTACACACCATATTTTCTCTCTCATGCTTATTTAAAGACCTCCCCTCATTTTATTCCACCTAAAACCATCATGGGCTCAGAGCAAGTGACTAGCCAACAATCACATAATGAATTTGGTGGTCAAGTGTGGATTTAAATTTGTGTTTGCTGGTTGAGGTTTGACCCAATAACTAGTATTATCTCTTTACTACGTTCTCAAATATCTGACCAAGGATCTCACTGCAATATTCTCTCATCAACAAAACAGGCATGGTGGTCTCACTGTAGCCTTTCCACTGCAACATCTTTAAACAATCTGCAATTATTCTAAAGCAGATTCTAAATTATTCACTATTTCAAAAGCGCAGCTTTAGAATTATGGATGTCTTTCAACTACATATGAAAGGTGCAACTTTATGTATACAAAGTAAGTATAGCAGACTTTCTATTTGGACATACAGTATAATATTTCCAATTACAGATAATCCTCAACTAACTGTGGTTCATTTAATGACCATTCAAGGCACTAAAAAAAGTGATTTGTGATTGTTTTTCACACTTATGACTGTTGCAATATCCCCGTGGTCATGTGATTAAAATTCAGACAATTGACTCATGTTATGACAGTCACAGCATCCTTGGATCATCTTTTGTGACCTTCTGACAAAGTCAGCGAGGAAGCCAGATTCACTTAACAACTGTGTTACTAACATAATAACTGCAGTGATTCACTTAATAACAATGGCAAGGAAGATCATAAAATGGGGCAAAATTCACTTAACATAAATTTTGGGCTGAATCATGGTCTTAAGTCGCGAACTACCTATACAACTTTATATAAAAGATATCCAAAGGATGAACATTGTGGTACTAAGTGTGAATGCAGTCAGAACCACCATCTTGGGTAGCATTTTTAGTCTATAATACGCCTGCCAACATTGTAACTGGAACACTTGAGAAATTTCACTGAAGGAACAGTAGATAGATGCCACTTTTAAATGTGATTACACAGTTGAGGACCTGGATTACAATCCAAGAATTTTGATCAAAGCTATTTCCATTGTAGCACTGAGCTGATCTCATCAAATTTTACAAAGCTCAGCAGGGACAGCGCTGAATAATGCTTGGGTTGAAGACTAGCAGGAAATCCCAGGCCTGGAGGCCAGGCTGAGAAGTCAAAGGAAAAGAATACCCTGGAAATGACAATGGCAAATCACTTCATGTTGTTGCCAAAATCCTACATGGATGTGCCTGTATCCAGGAATCCAACTTGGATTGATCTTGGGGGAAGGGGGGATCAAGAAGACCATGAATTCCTTTTTTTAAAAAATCATTTGAAAGTATAACAATATATAACACAATCAAACAAAGTAGAATTGTGTGATTGCACAAACTTGATCCATTTTTAACTCAAAATAAAAATTTGCTTTAAAATGCTGAGATTAAAGCAGTTGAGGAAATGGCTTTTGTTTTCTAGTGCACCAAAAATCCACGTTGCCTCTTGCATTATGAAGATGGTAAAAAGTCCCTTAAATTAGAAAGGATATTTTCTATAATCCTATTTGAAAGTTTAAATATGCTACAAGTGTGTCCTGTGATCTCTGCCGTTAAATATTACACAGAAGAGATTTGCCAAGCCTGAAAAGAAAGATTACATAAGTAAATGTATTTGGAAGGGAAACAAAACACAGTCCTTTTAAGAATGTATTATACTCAGGTTTCTTGCCAGAGAAATTTTCATTCTGCTCCAGATCAACTAATGATTGGAATTATGGCAGGTACATGCAAGGTATATATAGCCTCTTCTCTTCTGTGATGCCAAATAAAGTACCTTGGGCCTATTTTTGTCTGCTGCTGTTTCTAGCTTCCAGTGGCTAGACAGGATGCATATTTTCCAAAGGGTAATTTTTGGAATGTATTTCATATACTGTTGTCTCTGTTTAAAGTTAATACAATGTATTTTAGTGCATTAGCAATTTTGTTAGTTTTGAGTTTGTCACTTATCAACAGAAGAGTTCCTTCAGTCTTTGAAAGATTTGAAAGACGTTCAATGATGCCTTTATGCTGAAGGAACTATCTTCAATCCTTCTTTACTTCGATGTTAACCCACTTAAAAAAAAAAATCAGCTTTGGAGGGATCCATGGAACAATGTGTGAAATGGTAATAAGGCTGCAAAAGAAAGGGAACAACTGTTTCCTATCAGCAAGAAAACAGTGAGTGGACTCTGCTCAGTAAATGATTCTGAGATTATTCTGGATCTACTCCATTACTCTCCAATTTATTAATTTTAATCCTACAATGTTAGATTATGCACCATGTTGTTTATTTTGATGGGCAGGACATAAATGTGTGAAATAAGATGTAACTGTAAGATACTATCACTGCTTTAGGCAGTCCATTTGTCTTTTCTCCACGAGGGAACTGGTGGTTAAAGATACAATTTTTGCTTGTTTATTTTTATAATTCATTGAGAATTGTGTAAATAATGTGTGTAAATGATTATATTTTATTTTGCTTAATTTCTTCAATGCATTTATTTTCCAGAAAGAAAGTAGCCAAAAGGGAAAGAAAGTCTGAAAAAAGTCCTCTTTTCACCTCGATCTGTGTACCAGAGCCAGCTGGCTGCAAACTCTCCATTCAGGGAATTTCAAAACATTTTCCCTCCTCTCTTGGGGCTCCTGCACAGACAGCAGCCTGGGAGGTGGTAGTTACTAACAATAGACCACTCATGTTGCAGAAAAACACGCAGATGCAGCCCCCCACGTGCTGACGGCCTTTTATGGAAAAAAAATGTTCCTGGTCATGCATATTAATAATGGTGGCCTCCTAGAAAGATTTCCTAAAATAAAGACATTTGACTACATTAAAGACAGCCGGCCCTTGACAGCTTCTTGAATGGATGCCATTTGAGGAGGCGTAGCTGCTGCATCTTAGATTCTTTCAACTTGTCATTTAGCACAAAAACAAACATTGGTCATTAAGTGAGGGGTTGAAACGACATGTTTACAGTGGTGATCCTGGAACAATCATTAAGAGGAGAGAGAGAAGTGAAGGGATTAGAGAGCGCGACAGGGAGGCCAGAGAAGTTTATAGGCTTCCCAAGAAATTGGGGGTGGGGGGGAGGGGGAGGCTGAGCATTAAAAATGCAAAACAGCCATACTTGATCTAGGTTACATTGGAACACTCCCCCCCCCCAAGATATTCCTCAGAAATACTGAGTAGTAGCTATTCTTTCATTTTTATAACTGAAGGCCAGTCTAGGGAATAAAAAATGATAGCTACTCCATGCTGGGTCCATTTTACCTGCTACATAGGCAAAGTTGTCTGCAGGTTGTTGAAAAAAAAAGACAATATGGCCACAACAAGTTAACCAAATCTGTGTACAAGCAACACACAAACAATGCATTGGTTGCACAGTCATGCTACCATTGACTTGGTTCCACCTTCTGAGATGCTCCAAATGTACATATAAAAGAAACAAACCTATTATGCTTTGGACTCAAAGACGACCTTATCTTCTTTTTGCCATATAATGATTTGCTTGAGAATAATTTACATAATCCACCACCCAGACACAACAATTTGTAATACATTTGCATTATTCAGTTTTATGTTAATGTGGCATTCCTGTGATTACTCAGGATTACTTGAGCAAGTAACTGGTATACTTTTATGGTATTAACAATTGGCTGAGCACCTCTTAAGGTATTAAATTGCCAAACAGGCTTGAGACCTATGAACAAGTGGAGTGAGGCAGGCAAGCTGTACCATTTCAATACCTTTGTACGTTTCAGTGTGAAGCACGGTAATCAAATAAAAATCATATATAGAATATTTTTTAACCATGAGTTTTCTAAAAATAGAAGCATAGAGTTGTGGCATCTTAGTGACAATTTTTATAAGCTTTTGCTATAAGGGATTAACGAAGCTACCTTTTGAAAACCTTTTAATGATTTAATAATCAAATTACGCAAAATGTGAACAAATCTCACAATTGTATTAGTCAATACCATCAACTGACTGATCTCTTTTTACCACGCTTAAAAATGCTTCTCTCTCATGCTTTTTTCTTTCATGATCAAATGGATGACATTAGACAGCAGGGCTTTTGAAAAAGACTGTTTTAAATCTGGTCTCCTCTCCCCATATTGTTTACTCCCATCTGATGGAACTAAATTCAGCTCATGGACCACACTGAATTCTCACTTTTTTTTTATAATATCCAAAATGTGGGGTGCAGATTTACTGCTGCTGTTCATAGCCTGTTTATATGCCCTTATTTTGCTCAGTATCATGTAAAATATTATTAAAGTTTAAAACCAGTAGCTATACCTATAAGTAAAAAATTAGTACAGAATAATGTATTAAAATGTATTTAGAATGGGATCAGCCTATTGAAATAAATGTATCGATTATTTTAATATTTCATATTTAAACTTCACCAGTATTGTATTATTGGAGGCCTCTGAGGTTCAGGAGCTGTAGCTGGCTGGCAGATTCATTCCCTGGTATAACATAGGCCAGCTTCATAATATGGCATGCAATCCCAAAAAGGATATTTAGGTAAGAATGACTTTATAGATCTCAAAGAAAAAAATCCACACACACATTATATCTTATATACATTATATGTCTATCTAGTCTGGTGTTCCCTCCACAGTTTGGCAGATCCATATACAAAATAAGGACAACAAACTTTTGATCATCTGCACTCTGAGTACTCCAATGGCCAGAAGCAAATTATGCCTACCGCATGGGCTCCAGAAGAACAATTATAACAATGTAAACCAGCTGATACCAAATCATATCACAATCAGCCCTATTTGTTTATTTATCTATCTCTTGTTGAGTAAAACAAATGTATGACAAACTCAATCTTGCAGATAAGCAAAATACATTTATTGTTTGTCATTTTCTAGCAATTCCAGGGGGGGGGAAAGTATTCCCCATTATTGAGCAACTGCTAGCTTGCACTGCTATGAATCAGTCAGGAGCATGAAAAGAGCATAACAACCACGGACCTCCGTTCCTTCCGTCTGAAATTGAAAACGCACTTTTTCTGCTTGGCCGGCCTAGGGTAGCCTCTCTACTGTAGTATTATAGGGTTTTAGTGAATTGGCATTGGGAATTTTAGCGCAGGGTTTTACTGTTTAATTTGCTTTTAATTGTTTTGTATATTTATGTATATTTATTGTTTTAACTTCCCTGTGCACCGCTCCGAGTCCCCTTGGGGAGAGGGAGCGGTCTAGAAATTAAAATTATTATTATTATTATTATTATAAAAGGAAAAAGCCCAGAAAGCAGAAATAAACCATGTCCATCTGCAATCATGCTGCTCCTGGATTACAATCAATAAGTCAATTAAAAAAAACCTAATAGCTTCAAAGTCTAGTTTGCTATCCTAAAACAAATTTTAGAATAGCTATTCACTAATTCTATTCATAGAGTAAGGATTAGTAAATCAAAACCCACAATTTGCTAACTTCATTATTTAAACTCAGAAATCTGATTGGCAGATATTTAGGTTGTAACCTCGTCCACTAGCAATACCTAATAATTTAATACAAAAGAACTCCCAATACTCATGAGGAAAATTGTACATATAACCCCTAGTTGATTTTTTTTAGTGCATGGTCATTTTCTTTTCAGTCCAAAGAATTAAGCCAAATAATTATATTAAAACCAATAAACAACTAGCTCCTTGCCAATATATTAAACAACTCATGGCAGACATGATAAACCTCTGTATTTAAAATCTCTGTCCTGTTTTTAACAATCTTAACTCTAATATTAGCCCCTTTTTAAATTATTTTTTCTGTGAAAAGCATTTTGAAATTTGCTTTTAGTTCTTTTGCCTTCCATTCCTACCAAAACAAACAGAGTAACCTAGAATGTCTCTTTGCTATGTGGGTTATTTTACAAAAAGTGGGGGGGAATACTGCAGAGCTCATGACAAAATAATGAGAATTGAAACTGTCTGCCTCTTGTGGTCTGGAACATGAAAAGCAAAAAGACTGTATCCTGAAGCTATAAATAACGCCTCCATTCACATTCAAAGCTCAGCAAAGACAAAAATGCAACTCCCAAAGGACAGCTATGAAGGCTGGTTAAAAACCCAAAGTTTGGAAAAAAAATGTTTTACAGTCCCAGGCAAGATAGTTTTCTTCCAAGGCAATCTCTCCTTGGTACTCCATTTATATTCCTTGGACAAGATATAGGTAGACCTCAACTTATGACCATAATTGGGGCCAAAATTGCTGTTGCTAAATGAGAGCATTGTTAAGTGAATTTTGCCCCATTTTACGACCTTTCTTGCCACAGTTGTTAAATGAATGGCTTCAATTAAAGTTAGTAATATGGTTGTTAAGTGAATCTGGCTTTCCCATTCTCTTTGCTTGTCAGAAGGTCACAAAAGGTGATCACATCACTCCAGGACACTGCAACCATCATAAATATGAGTCAGTTGCCAAGCATCTGAATTTTGATCACGTGATCATGAGTGTGAAATCTGGTCATAAGTCCCTTTTTTCTTTTTTTTTTCTTTTTTCTTTTTGAAAAACAATTTTTATTAGTTTTACAGGTTATAAAAAAGGAAAGGGGTAAATAGGGTTCATAAAAAATATTTTGGAGCTTCCATGTCAGGGTTGGTGGTTGCACCCGGGTCTCCATACAAAATATAATTAATTAAATGGTGGTTAGAGATACATACATATCACATCTTAAAATTCATACGTTCAATCTTTGTTTCACATAAGTCCCTTTTTTCAATGCTGTATCTTGGAACAGTCACTAAATAATAATAATAATTAATAATAATTTATTAGATTTATAAACCGCCCCCTCTCCCCGAAGGGACTCGGGGCGGTGTACAGGAAAATTAAAAAACCATCTAAAAATATACAATATATCCAAAGTTAAAAACGAATTAAATTACCCTGTACTAAAATTTAAGAACATTAAAATTACAACCCAGCCTATGCTAAAATTCCCCTAAAATCTAACATCCATTTACGTGTTTGGCATATGAATTGTAAGTTGAAGGATTACCTGTAATTTTAATGGTTAATACCATGTTTTCCCCAAAATAAGACAGTCTTATTTTCTTTTGACCCCTGAAATAAGCGCTTGGCCTTATTTTCGGGGAGGTCTTATTATTTTTGAGGTGCAGGAGGTGGCGAGCATGGTCACCTCATGGCTGCTGCTGTGTTGCAATATTTTCAGGGAGGTCTTATTTTCAGGGAAACAGGGTCCACGCCCAGAGCATCCCAATTAGAGACTTGAGATATTTTTCAATCAATCACAGCTTTCCTTGACCAAATTTTAGAAGCTTCCTTCTGTTTTGTTGTTGATGTGGATCTAGCTTGTTTCTTCATCAGCACAATAACCCAAATCCTTTCACTTCATCATCAGACAAAGTTGTAAAAGCAAGGCTGTTATTTCTAGAAGCCATTACAGTATTTCCATTTTCGGAAAGTTGACTTCAGATGTTTCCTTAGAGGAAGGAGCCATACTTCTTCAGAAGACATAAACTGATTATCCTAAGAAAAACATCTGGGCTGCAATCTGTGCACTTGCTCATAAACAAGGACTGCAACTTCCGTGGTCTGATGATATTTTGCCTTGTTTTGTTTTGCTTCTTCAGTCTTCTTTAACTTTAGAATCCTTTTGACCCCATACCCAGAAAAAATGGCGTTCACAGACAGCAAAGCTATCAAGTGGAAAGCAATAGCAAAGGACATTCAATTTCTCCATAGATTTGTACTGGTGAAGACCCAGCAAATCACAATCAATCAGGGTTTGGCACTTATAGGGGTTGTTGGAAAAGTTGCAAGGCAATACCTTGCAATCCTCAAGTGAGAGAGAGGCCTCTTCCAAACCAACAGTGAGAAGAAGCAGACATACAATAAACACTTGCAGGAACTGGGCTTGGCTAGTCTAGTGAAGAGAAGGACCATGGGTGACATCATACCAATGTTCCAATATTTGGGGGCTGCCACGAAGAAGAGGGAGTCAAGCTATTTTCCAAGGCCCCTGAAGGCCAGACAAGGAATAATGGATGGAAACTGACCAAGGAAAGATTCAACCTGGAAATAAGGAGAAACTTTCTGACAGAACTTTCAGAAGGATGAAAGGCTGAGTCAACCTTGAACCAATCAGGATCAAACTGTTGGCAGTTGGCAGAATTAGCCTGCAGTATTGCATTCCAACCACTGCACTATCACAGCTCTAATGATGAGAGTTATAGTTGAACCCATGTGGAAATCACCTAGTCAGAAAATGCTGATTTAGAGATTTGTGGTCCATGTATATACCGGTAATGCATTGTTCCCCAAAGCTGAAAGCAAAGGACTCTCACTTCCCTAAAGTGAGTAAAGAGTTAAGATTTCTTTTCAGCTACAAGTCCTGTATGTAACTATTAGTCAAAAGCTGACATAAATTAAATAATAACTACTCGAGTCCATTTGGAGAAAAATCAATTGCGGTCAGGTTTCTTGCAATGAAACATTACCTTCATGTCTTATATTATTAGCATCATCAACAGGAGGATAGTTAGTGTTCTTTTAAGTTCTACAGCATTCCTCAATGAGTAAAGCCCATCTGTTGATCCAGCTAAGCCTTCTGTTTCCAGATAAACATGGAAAGGTTATGCAACAAGCATCTAGTATTGAAATTCAGCACTGGCGTATCATGCTGCTCCTTCTAATATGCACGCAGAAAAGGAATTTAATAAATGCACAGAGGAACGTGGGCAGTAAATCTGAACGGTGTCTCTGGCCCAGTTCAGACATTAACAATTATGAATAGTTTAACAAATCATGGTTTGTTACTGAATGTTGTACACAATAGCAATAGCACTTTAGACTTACATACCGCTCCATAGTGCTCTACAGCACTCTCCAAGTCTAAGAGGTTTATAGAGACAGCATATTGTCCCCCAACAATCTGGCTCCTCATTTTAAGAACCTCAGAAGGATGGAAGGCTGAGTCAATCTTGAGCAAGTCAGGATCGAACTGTTGGCAGTTGGAATGCAGAGTTAGCATGCAATATTGCATTCTAACCATTGCATCACCAGGGCTCTGGAAGTTAGCAACTGTGACTTGCAATTCACACAGGAGTGGGCTGCTATAGGTTCGCCCAGGTTGTATTTGTATATTGCTGTATTTTTGGATTTTTAATTGCCTGTGCACTGCCCCGAGTCCCCATGGGGGAGAGGGTGCAGTCTATAAATCAATAAATTATTATTGTTGTTGTTGTTGTTGTTGTTGTTTGGGAGAACCCATAGCTAATGTTATGGCTGGTTTGGAGAATCTCCAAATCCCACCCCGCCTCTCCCACCCTGCCCCTCCCAGGAGTTTTCACGTGGACCATTTTGGATGCAAGGTAAGTGCAGGATCAGCACGGAGGCTCAGGGAGCCCCATTTCCAGCCTCCAGAGGGCTTCTGGAGAGCCTCCGGAGCCCGGGAGAGGCAGTTTTTGCCCTCCCAGAAACTCTAGGAAAGCCTCCGCAGCCTGGGGAAGGCAAAAATGCCCCCCCTGCCATGGTGCAGGAGGCCGATTAGGCCATGCCCCTCATGGCCACGCCCACCCATAAACCAGGTGGAGAACCTGTTGCTGATATTTTTGAAGCCCACCCCTGAATTTACAGTATCTGGATTGACCCAGCATGCTATGCCATAAACCAAACAAATCATGTTTTGTCTTTGATTTGCTATCTCCCACCACTCCTTAGTCCAAAAAAAAAGCCCTTTCAAATGGCTTAACTCATCAGCAATCGAGGTTTGGGCTTCCAAAGAACAGCCTGAAAGCACCAGATTCTACAGTCTCACTGAAATTAAAACAGATCCAGATCCACTTAGCCTTGCACAGTACACAGGATCTATTTGGCACAGCCAAAAATAAATTTACATGCACCGCTTTGTGTTCAGTGGAAGAGAGATATAAATACGATAAAACAGATGCCTCCCTCTCACTTCTTCAGCGGAGGAAGGAATTACTTTAATTTTGGCAAAAGAAGAATCCAAAAGTCTGAATGAATGAACTCGTTCAAATATGTTTCATTAGCTTCCCCTTTCATGCTGCTGTCAGAGAGGAAAGTCTATGTCACTTTGACCATGTGCCTGCCTAAACTTGGGGCACCTGCTAGCTTTTCCTTAAAGGGACAGGTTCAAGGTGAAACTGACAAGGCATTTACCCCTGTTTGCTGAAACTGACAAACCTCTTCAATTTGATTACTGACCACAGGAAAAACACTGTCATCTTCTGTCAGGCACAAGGAACCAAAAGCAACTCAAAGAACTGATCAGAGTGGTATGTTTATTGTCACTCAGCTGCAGATAGGAATCTCGCTACATAACTACTAGATAAATACTGCAAAGTTTTAGGGAGGATCTCCCTTCAGCCACTTCCTCCCCACAAGCCACCCAAGGCTACTCAGCCATTTCACTCATCCCCTCAATTCAGCGCCTGTAGGAGAACTGCCCACAGAGCTGGGGGTTGGGGTGGGGGAGTAGATGGTGGAGTTAAACTAGTAATCAGCTTAGAGTCCTTGTATTGCCACAAGCACTGCAAATGCAATCTCTCCTAAATTCCAATTTGTGAATTTAGTATTGAGCTTGAATTGACCAGATTTTTGTGAATAGGCTTAAAATAATCTTCTATATTTATTTCTGCAGCGGGAACTGCATTGGTTGCCAATTTGCTTCCGGGGTGCAATGATTTTGTTACATTGTGCTACATTAATTTATTTGATTCTTTTTGTTAGTTTTTATTGTTTTAAATGTGGTCATTTATTCTGTAAGCTGCTTTGAGTCGCCATGGGCAAATAGGCAGCAATATAAATTAAATAATTAAATAAATAAATAAATAAATAAATATTCTTTGTGCCTGATATTAATTTGGTCAACTCAAGTTCAACACCAACATAATTCCCAACAGCCTCTTTCTTAATCTGTAAAAGTCAGGAGGACCTGAGGAAGGTCAGCATTCTTTTGCTGCCATCCTACAGCCTACTTACCTGGAACAGAACCAGAGGTGGTATTCAGCAGGTTCTGACCAGTGCTGAAGAACCAGTAGTGGAAATTCTGAGTAGTTCGAAGAACCGGTAAATACCACCTCTGACTGGCACCGCCCCCATCTATTCTCTGCCTCTCGAATCCCAGCTCATCAGGAGGAAATGGGGATTTTGCAGTAACCTTCCCCTGGAGTGGGGAGGGAATGGAGGTTTTACAGTATCCTTCCCCTGCCATGCCTACCAAGCCACGCCCACAGAATTGGTGGTAAAAAAAATTTGAATCCCACCACTGAACAGAACGTAATAAACCAAGGCAGCTGACATGTGAATAAACATGGGAGCAATGTCTTTGCTAAACAAAAGCTTTGGGATGTAATTCATAAACAAGGCATTTATATTTACGATAGAAATTCAACTTCCAATATTAATTCCTTTTTTTTTTCTGGACAGGTTTTATATAAATCTCCATGATGCAAATCAGCGCTCAAATATTGATGCTTCTACTACATACTTCTCCCATTCAGAAATATGATTTATAATATGGAACTAACCACATCAAGGAGAACGTTTGACAGAAAATATCCATTGCTGTAGAATAACAAATTAACCCGCCAGAATTCTACTCCATTTTTTTTTAATGAATCCAGTAAGTTTCAGTTACATTAGAAAGGAAGGATTAAACAACGTAAACCAGAAGAACTTAATTTTAAAAACAAACAAACCAAATGAGACTAAGCAAAGCCTCTGCTTCTGGAAGAACACTTTCAACTCATTAAGAATTTCATAAAAGTTCATACTCACCAAAAAAAGTGGAGCCAATTACAGGAATCCGATAGGTAATTCATTAGAATCCATCAGTGTGGAATACATGGAAAAAAGTGAGAGAAGCAACATATTTAATATCCAAGCAATATAGGTTTGAAAAACAGAAGCATGCTTAATGCGCAAAGAGTTTTGTTTTATTTTTAAAAAATTAGATGTCCCAAAGAATGCAAGTTTGGTGGAATGGTTAATGCACCCACCTGGAAACCAGCAGACCGTGAGTTCTAGTCCTGAGTTCTAGTCCTGCCTTAAGCACAAAGCCAGCTGGGTGACCTTGGGCCAATAAGAAGGAGGCAATGGCAAAATCTTGCAAAGAAACTGCATGAACTAGTTTTCAGGAGTCAACACTGATTCAAATGTCCCACAGAGATAGTGATAGCAATAGCACTTAGACTTATATACCGCTTCACAGTGCTTCACAGCCCTCTAAGCAGTTTATAGAGTCAGCATATTGATCCCAACAATCTGTGTCCTCATTTGATTGACCTCGGATGGATGGAAGGCTGAGTCAACCTTGAGTCTGTGAGAATCGAATTCATGGCAGTGGGTAGAAAGCCACGGAAGGGAAGAGAGGGGAGGGGAAGGAAGGAAGGAAGGAAGGAAGGAAGGAAGGAAGGAAGGAAGGATGGACAATAGCAATAGCACTTAGACTTATATACACCTTCATAATGCTTTTCAGCCCTCTCTAAGCAGTTTACAGAGTCAGCCTCTTGCCCCCAACAATCTGTGTCCTCATTTGACCGACCGCGGAAGGACGGAAAGCTAAGTCAACCTTGAGCTGGTGAGAATCGAACTGTCAAACTGCAGCCTGCAGTACTGCTCTCTAACAACTGTGCCACCACGGCTCATGAGATGTTACTAAAAATGCAACAAGAGATACTGGACTATCATTTTTTATTATATTTATACATGTATGTATGTGCCGGCCAGCCGGTCTTCATGCACGCAGGACCACCAAAAACCAGAATAGCAGCCACCTAATGCACATCCATGTGCTGGGAAGATGATCTTCCCGTTTCCAGCACGAGTATGTGCACTGGCCAGCTGGTCTTCACATGCTTATGTGTGCCAGAAACCGGAAGGCAAGGTGTCCAGAGTGCATGCACATGCTGGAAACCAGAAGATTATCTTCCTGGTGTGCACATGCACACGGGGTGGCTGATATTCGGGTTTCCGACATGTGCGCACACCAGTTTTGGCACTTGGTGCCGAAAAGGTTCGCCAACACTGTATTAGGATGTTTGGGGAATAAATGAATCCCACTTGATTTTCTACAGAAAAGGTAGGATATAAATCTGTTCTGCCTCACAGACGGACACACACAAGCTTGGCTGTTTGCCACTATCTCCTTGGCTGCGAGCCCTAACTCACATAACAAAGACAGACAAAAAATTGCAGACTCAAATGACCAGAGAGCTTCAATGATGAGTTGTCACTGTTGTTTCCTGCAAATGACCTCTCCCCAAAGCCTTCCTTATAAGCTCTCTTGGGAGGAGCCACTCATCAACCAGCTGGTACCCATCAGGGCTTACGAGCTTGCCTCTTACGTAACTGTTGCCTCCTTTTCCAAGCTCTGCGTAATCTAGCATCAGGGACAAACTGCCCCTGATCCTCCCCACTGCTCCATGACCCAGGTGCCTCCTGGTGGCCAGCCAGACTCTCTTCTCCCTCAAGGTCGGTCTCCTCCTCCAGGGCAGACTCATAGGACTTTTCACTAGAAGAGTCCATCAGCAGCTCATCCGGAGCTGATTGGGCCACAACATAAATCTAACCAATATACCAATGTAATCTGAAATCATATCCTTGCTTCAACTTTGGGGAAGGAGACTCACTGCTGAACAACTTCAGCCACACTACAGGCAGTCCTCAACTTACAACAGTTCATTTAATGGCCGTTCAAAGTTACAACGGCACTGAAAAAAAGTGACCGTTTTTCACACTCATGATCGTTGTAGCATCCCCATGGTCACACGATTCACACTGAGACGTTTGATATCTGACTCACATTAATGACAGTTGCAACATCCAGGGGTGATGTGATTCCCTTTTGCAACCTTCTGACAAGCAAAGTTAATGGGAAAACCAGATGCCCTTCACAATCATGTGGCTAATTTAAGAACTGCAGTGATTCATTTAATAAACATGGCGAGAAAAATCATAAAATGGGGACAAAGCTCACTTAACAATACTACCTGTATTTCCTTAGTAAGAATTTTGCTGAGAAACTGTCCCTAACTTTTGCAAAAAAAAGAAAAGAAAAAAAGAGGTAGAAAATGAAATCAAATGTAAAATCAGCATGCTAACTCATCCAGCTGTATAGCCATCTACACTGATGAGTACAGCCAGTACAAGGCTATAGCCAAAGCTATATAAATTAGCTAAATAAATAAAGCAGCCATCCCAGCCATGCTAAACTGCTGGTCTCTTTCATGTGGCTTTCTCTTCCATCACAAAAGATGAATCAGGATTCTAAATGAGCTCAGAGACCATCAACAATCCCAGTGGTGATGCACCTGCTTTCTCATTGACTCGCTGTGTGTAGCAATCTGAGACAAGATAGGAGCTGTGGGGATGAAGCCAATAGAAAGTGTTCTGACCGAGGCTTCCCAAGAGCATGAAGCAAACGTCTGGTCCTGACAAAATCCCCTTTTATTAATTGACTGTGATATTCTGCTCATTCACATCCAGCAAAGTCTTTCAAGGGAGGATTTAAAGTCACAGACCTTATCTGGCTTGGAGAGCTGCCAGGCCGATATCTGCAAAACCTGGCAAGGAGTCTCGGAGAGTCACAAACCAATTAAGTGAGCTTTAAGTCTCCTGCAAACCCCACTCCCCTTTTGCTCTTCTTTTATTTCCTCTGGGAGGGGCCATTCATCGTCCAACTGTGGCCTTATTCCCAAGTCGACCCCTGTTCTCTAGCTGTTCCCTTCGTCTGGCAACTCTGTGCATGCACACACTGGGAACAGGCTCCAGCTGTTCATCTGCCTCCCTGACGTCTGACTCTGGAGGCAGGTGATAACTGGCATAGGACTCTGGCCCCCTCTCTGCCTCCGAACACAGAGTCCTCATCAGAGCCTTTCCCAGACTCCAGGACTGGCCCTGGTTCCTCCCCAACCTCCTCACTGTCTGAGTCTGCTGCCAGCTCCACTGATGAGCCACAACACCTACACCCAAGCTACAGATATTCGCCACTCTTGCGAACTGTTGTAAATCAAGGACTACCTGTATTTGCTTCCACAAGCCAGTATCGCTTATAGGAAGCCAGCCAAGCCTGCAGCTGCTATGGCCGAAAGAAAGGACCATGGGACAGTTGACGGTGGAGGACCCACCGATCCACTTGGATCATCTTGCCCCAGGAAAGTTTTTTTTGCTGCTTTGGTTGAAGCTCCCTTTTTTCCCCTTTTCCTCTTGACGTTGGGTTACTGAAAGCCAGTCTCTGCAGCTAACGGAGATCCGGCTCAGCGGCTCTTTCAAAACCAAACAAAACTGTCCTCCTGTGACCCAGGATGTTATCTGGACAGACAGTGAATAAACAAGCCCTCTTGACATTCACCTTCTGGAAGAAATCCCAAGAGCTTTCTGGCCTCCTCCATCCAGGCGGGGGGGACACAGATGGTGCCAGAAATTAGACTATCCCGGGAATTAAACATGGCTTGCACAAATGAGTTTCCTCCTTCAACCCACTGGGGATGGCCAGGTGCCCCTGGAAGTTGGTGAAGGGAAGGGATCATGACAAATGGCTTATCTCTGGCCTCCCACTAGGCATTGAGGAATAAAGCAGGGCAGACAATAGGGGGTCCAGGACTAAGAGAAATAAAAGCAAAAGAAAAAAGCGCAAAGCAAAGCCAAAATCCGGACGGTCTATTGGCCCACTGCGAATGGCTGTGCTGGCCAGCCCAGTTCCTGATCTTTTGACAACTTTATTAGTCGCCTAAGCGCTGTGAGTTTGGGGGCAGCACTTGCCATGCACAAAGTTACTGTAAACAAAAAAAAAAGCCTTTGCAGCTGGGACACGTCCTGCTGCGGGGCAAAATAATGGGTCGATATTATCATGCTGAAAAGACCCAAACCTGTGTGTGTGTGTGTGTGTCTCGGGGCTGGAGGGGCGGGGAGAGAGAAAGGAAGAAAGGAAGGCAATCATGCGCACGGCAGTGTCCACAAAGGCTGGGCCTGAACAATGAAAGGGATAAGAAATTATGCTCCGTTTGCATCCAGGTCCCTTCTGGTGTAAAATGAGACATGGCACCATTTGGGATATTAATTACTTAAAGTCCCAGCGGGCACAGATCAAAACAGAAAACACAGGACCTGCCCCCCCACACACACACATACCGCCCACACACACAAAGGTGCAGATGGCTGCCACCCCAAGCATGCTTGCTTTAGATGATACAACGTGGAGAAGGAGTTACTTTCAGAAGAAGAGAAAGATTGAATTGCTCTGAAATCCAGGGCTCCTAGCTGGGAATTTCCAAATCAGGCCCAGGGAAGTCACTTTTGTTAATAAAAATAATAAGCTTCCTACATTCCTTCTAACATCAGCCTTTTTATCCAAAGGCTAAATTGCAGGACTTAAATTAACCAATGTTTTGCTTAACCATGTTTCCTAAATAAAGCATAAAGCACCCCCGTCCGGTTTTGCATAACATATCAAGACCAGACCCAAAGTTTACAAATGGCAAGGACACGCTAAGTCCAAACAAAAGAATTTGATGAAAGGAATCACCCAGACTTCCTGGGTTTCTATTTTTAAGGGGGAAATATTATCAGCTGGTGATAGAGCTTCTTCTCTGCATTTGGGTTCACTCTCTCATCTTTCTAGGTACGGCTGAGAAAACGCCTTCTCGAAACCTGGAAGAATAATTTGCTATTAATTATAACTTGTTGTTATGGTTATTATGGTTATTATTATTAATTATTAAGTTCTACAGAGGAATTATGGGGTCTGTCATCTGCACCCTCTATAACTGTCTGATTTGGTTCTGCAACCCAACAAGACAGACACGAACTTCAGAGGATAATCAGAACTGCGGAAAAAACAATGGCTACCAACCTGCCTTCCATCGAGGACCTGCACACTGCAAGAGTCAAAAAGAGGGTTGTGAAAATATCTACAGACTCCTCACATCCTGGACATCAATTGTTTCAACTTCTACCCTCAAAACGGCGCTATAGGGCATTGCATACCAGAACAACTAGACACAAGGTCAGTTTTTTCCCGAATGCCATCACTCAGCTAAAGAAATAATTCCCTCAACACTGTCAAACTATTCACTAAGGCTGCATTACTCTTACTATTAGTCTTCTCGTCATTTCTATCACCCATCTTCTCCCACTTATGACTGTATGACTCCAACTTTGTTGCTTGTATCCTAACAATTTATATTGATATTGTTTCCTGATTGCTTATTTGTACAATCATTAAGTGTTGTACCTTATGATTCTTGAGGAATGTATCTTGTCTTTTATGTACACTAAGAGCATCTGCACCAAAGACAAATTTCTTGTGTGTCCAATCACACTTGGCCAATAAAGAATTCCATTCCATTCCATTCTATAGAAGTAGTCCTTGATCTAACTCTGTATTTTGGACTCTGTTGCTAAGCAAGACAGTTGTTAAGTGGACTGTGTCTGAATTTATTACCTTTTTTTGCCAACGTTGTTAAGGAAATCATTGCAGTTGTGAAATGAATCGTGAAGTCATTAAGTGAATCTAGGCTTGCCCCGCTGACGTTGCTTGTTGGAAGCTAGCTGGGAAGGAAATGTTGGATCACGTGACCCTGGGATGATGCAACTGTCATAAATTCAGGTAGTCCTCGACTTACAACAGTTCATTTAGTGACCGTTCAAAGTTACAAGGGCACTGAAAAATGTGACTTATGTCCCCTTTTCACAATTACGACCTTTGCAGCATCCCCATGTTCACGTGATCAAAATTCAGGCACTTGGCAATGGGTTCACATTTATGACCGTTGCTGTGTCCCAAGGTCACGCGGTCCCCTTTTGCGACCTTCCGACGAGCAAAGTCAGTGGGGAAGCCAGATTCACCTCACAACCGGGTTACTAACATATCAACTGCAGTGATTCACTTAACAACTGTGGCAAGAAAGGTCGTAAAATGGGATGAGATTCACAACTAATGTCTCACTTAACACCAGAAATTTGGGGCTCTATTGTGGCCATAAGTCGAGGACTATCTGTACATGCCAGTTGCCCGAAAACCTCAATGCTGATCATGTGATGATGTGGAAGCTGCAAACATCATAAATGTGAAGACCGGTCGTAAATCAATTCTTTTTGGTACCATTGTAACTTCCATCACTAAATGGATGCTGGCAAGTCAAGGAACTACCTGTATAACTACCTTATAAAGGGTAATCCTGAACTTGCAATCATTTGTTTAGTGACTGTTCAAAGTTACAACGGCACTGAAAAATGTGACTTATCCAGGTGTGGGATTCAGATGGTTTGGGCGAACCGGATGTTAATTTTACACCATTGAACCGGTAGAATGGAGCTGGAAGGGACCTTGGAGATCTTCTAGTCCAGCCCCTTGCTCAAGCAAGAGATCCTATACCATTTCAGATAAGTGACTGTCCAATCTCTTCTTAAAAACCTCCAGTGATGGAAGCATCCACAACCTCTGAAGGCAAGCTGTTCCAGTGGTTGATTGTCCTCACTTGTCAGGAAGTTTCTCCTTAATTCCAAATTGCTTCTCTCCTTGATTAGTTTCCATCCATTGTTTCTTGTCTTGCCTTCTGGTGCTTTAGAAAATAGATTGAAACCCACCCCTCTCCTCTTTTGGGATGTCCGCACTATCTGCATAATGCCCAGCTGGCTAATTTAGGCTGGGAATAAACACAGCTTTTTGGGTTCTGTACATTTAGAGTCAGCATAAGATCCCTCGCAAATATTCATTAAAGCTGGCTCGGGAGCAATGACACCAGCGACATTGCTGGCATGCTGTAGGTATCTCATAACCCATCCCTACTCGATAGAGAGGCTGAAAATAGACAAGGTGCATTTCAGCTGTCGGTTCTCATTGGAAACCCCCAGCTACAGAGTTCAGGGCCTCCCTGGAAAATGCTTTAAAGGCCACGGAGCCACCAATTTGACAGAATTTCTTGGCTGGCTTCAGGAGCATCTGCAGGGATCTGAATCCAAAAAATTGTTACTCTGACTTCTGATTTTCATGAACAGGGGTGTGGAATGATGGCCCTTTTATGACTTGTGGACTTCAACTCCCAGAATTCCTGAGCCAGCGGCCGTGCATTTTTATCAAGAAATCACTGCTGCTGAAGCCTGAGTACCTTTTTTTGCCTCTGCCTGCCCCTTCCCTTCTCCTTGCTTTCTTGAGACAGGTACCAGACTCTTTAAGAGACATCACAGTTGCTCAAATCCCACAAGGAACTGACACCCCCCTGCTCTCAGGATGTTGCCATCACAATGACCTTGGACCATCTTATAGCATTGTTTATTCTGCCTGGCGGTGGCCCTCCAGGGTTTTTTCCATTATCCGCTACCTGATCCTTTTAGCTGTTGGTGACAGAGATTAGCTATGGGATCTTACACACGTAAAGCATGCACGCTCTTCCACCGAAGTCCAGCACTTCCTTCACTTTATTTTATTTGTGTACAAGAGCCGTGGTAGCGCAGTGGTCAGAATGCAGCATTGCAGCTAATTCTGCCAACCGCCAGCAGCTCGATTTTCACTGGCTCAAGGTTGACTCAGCCTTCCATCCTTCCGAGGTTCAGTAAAACGAGGATCCAGATTGTTGGGGATGATAGGCTGACTCTGTAAGCCACTTAGAGAGGGCTGTAAAGCACTGTTGAAGCAGTATATAAGTAAGTGCTATTGCTATTGCTAACTCAGCCCACTGCTAGGAGTTTGATCCTGACCAGCTCAAGGTTGACTCAGCCTTCCATCCTTCCGAGGTGGGTAAAATGAGGGCCCAGATTGTTGGGGGCGATAGGCTGATTCCGTAAACCACTTAGAGAGGGCTGTAAAGCACTGTTGAAGCGGTATACAAGTCGAAATGCTATGGCTATATATTTGTACAAGCGCATTTCAGTCAAGAGCTGCATAAAAGCAAGCCCTGCTAGCTATCTTTCCAGTCCTTCAGCCTCTTCGTTCCCCATTCATAACCTAGCCTGCAGAAACACCTCATCTGTAGGCAGTCCTCAACTTACAACTGCAATTGGAACCAGAATTTTCACTGCTGAGCAAGTTGGTTGTTAGATGAGTCATGCCTGACTATGACATGTTTTGCCACAGCTGTTGAGCAAGTCACTGCAGAGCTTAAGGAAATCATAAGGTCATTAAGCAAATCTGACTTTCCCCATTGACTCTGCTTGTTCGAAGTTACGACAGCAGTGGAAAAAAGTGACCTATGACCAGTTTTCACACTTATGACCGTTGCAGCCTCCTCAAGTGTGGGCGTATGAAATGGGCACAGGTTTACAATGGTTGCAAGATCCTGGGATCACCATTTGCAACCTTCCCAGATGATTTCAGAATCAAGGAGGGAAACCAGATTGACTTAACAACCACATGAATTCAGTTAACAGCTTGCAGGGATTTGCGTAACTTTTGCTTCACCAAAGGTCATAAAATGGGGCATAATTCACCCAACAATGGTCTGGCTTAGCAACAGAAATGTGAGGCTCCGGTGTGGTTGTAAGTCAAGGACTACCTGCATTGTGGGAATCAGACCTGTATGAGAAAGAATGGGGTTTTCTCAGTCATTACTGGCAGATATGATGCAGTCCAGATATGGTGCATATAAAATATATAATATAGTTAATGTATATAAATAACAAACTTCCTGTATTTTATTTTTACAATCTTGTGGGAGCCGCATCACAGGCAGTCCTTGACTTAGGACCACAACTGAGCCCATAATTTCGGTTGCTAAGTGAGATATTTGTTAAGTGAGTTTTGCTCCATTTTGGGACTCACTGCAGTTGTGACGTTAGCAACACGGTTGTTAAATGAATCTGGCATCCCCACTGACTTTGCTGGTCAGAAGGTCGCCAGACGAGATCACATGACACTGCAATTGTCATAAATATGAGTCAGTCGCCAAGAGGGTAAGTTTTGATCCATGTGGCCATGGGGATGCTGCAATGGAAATTACTGTGTGAAAAACGGTCATAAGCCACTTTTTTCCCATGCCGTTGTAACTGTGAACGGTCACTAAATGAACTGTTGTACGTCAGAGGCCTACCTGTGCTGGCTATCCAGAACCGCAAGCTGAAAACCTGCATTTGCTGACATTTGTGTCCACTATTTCACTCCCAGAAAGTTCCCAATCATCCTTGGCTACCTCATAAATTATAAACTATTATCGCAGCCTGTTATTTTCATGCTGTTCAGTGTGTTCTCACATGCAGTTCTCTCCCAGCAGGGACATGCATGATGTAGTCCAATTTTGAAACCCCAAATGTTGGCACTGCTTCTGAAAAGGAAGGAGGTAGGAAAGCAAATTGATCCATGTACTTGTAGGGCAATTTCCTTAGAATGGAAAGGCAATTAGTGAGATTTCTGGGTTAGGAGAAACCAGGATGACTGTGGAGATGACACAAAAGAAGCTTTAAGAGAAATCTGAAGACTTTTCAGCTTGGAAAAAGCCTGTTTAAACACATGACCAGCATCATATCATGCGGCATCTTCAAACAAAGAGGGAGTTGCAAACATTTTGTTTTTAACAACTTGATCAAGATCGCACAAAGGAGGCAGATATACAAATCCTCACAATGGAAACATGGATTGTGCAGTGACTAGCTGAGATGGTGAAATCGACGGCTTTGATTGAAGATAATGATTTGACTGTTCTTCTTTGTACTTGGAAAAACAAGTTTGGACTTTAGGCTTGATAAAGATAAAAATAAAGTTTTACTTTGGGATCTGATGATCAGATAAGTTGTAATTACAGAAATGTGTACTGTTGGAGCATAATAGATACACCCTTTATTTTAAGCTTTTATCTACCTGTTTAAATTTAAAGTAGAGGTTGGTTTATTATAACTGATTATAAAAATATTTGGTAATATGCGTATTTGTGCAATTGTTAATATGATGCATTTATGGGTTATATGTTTTATTTAGAGTAAGAGACTATAATATATATTATTATTTGACTGTTGGGTATGTATATCTCACATTTTTACTTTTGTGCCTTCCTTTTTGTTTTTTAACTGTGTCCCTTTTAAAGAGAGTTGAAAGTAATTTTCTTCCCCATGTTATTTTTGGTGGGAGGGTTTTAGGTCACTTTTTAAAATTTCCCTGTGGTCTCCATTCCCTTTCTCCTTGTGTGTTGGGTTATCATTTTATAATTTAACTTTTTTTATTTTTGAAACTTAATTAAACTTCTTTAAACATAAGTCAGGGATACTGTCAAAATTTATTCCAGGCCTTGTTCTTTTATTTTGGTTGGGCAAGCCATCTAGAGAGGGCCGAGGCAGCGCGAAATTGAGAGTCTCTTCTATCGATTGAAAAGTCACTGTGAAAAAGATTAGATAGAGAATTCCTCATCTGAAATATTTGCTTATATATTTTTTCTTATTAAATAAGGATGAGAACGTTTATAATGACTTGTAGGGCCATTAAGGAAGAGAATTTATCAGGGTTTTTTTTTAAATTTCTTTTCAATTTCAATTTCAATTTTATTCAATTTCTATACCGCTCTTCTCTCCCCAATCGGACTCAGGGCGGTGCACAGGGAAATTAAAAATAATACAAACAAACAACAATAAATACAGTCGTAACATTAAAATGCAATTAAATTAGGTGACCTGTGCTAAAATATTCAAGCTAAAAATGTTAAAATCCCTACTTAATCCAATTAGAATTATATCACAATCTAGTCTCTAAACTAGGCCGGCTAGGTGAAAAAAGTGCATCTTGAGTGATCGGTGGAAGAGGCGAAGGTCCGTGATGGGTTTTTTTCCTTTTGTATGTCCAATGTGAGACTTACAGCTCATTTAGTGACCATTCAAAGTTACAACAGCAGTGAAAAAAGTGACTTTTTCACACTTACAACCACTTGCAGCTTTGCCATGGTCACGTGATGAAAATTCAGAGGCTTGGCAACTGATTCATACTTACGACGGTTGCAGTGTCCCTGGGTCATGCGATTCCCTTCTGTGACCTTCTGACAAGCAGAGTCAATGGGGAAGCCAGATTCACTTAACATCCATGTTGCTAACAGCTGCCGTGATTCACTTAACAACGGTGGCAAGAAAGGTCGTAAAATGCAGCAAAATCCATTTAAAAAATGTCTCAATTAGCAACAGAAATTTTGGACTCCATTGTGCTCAAGGATTACTTGTATTTGATGTTTGGGTCATTTCCCCCTCCCTTTTTTTGGTAACTTTTGTTGTTGTTACTATGCTGGATGTATGTTTTCCTGTTTTATCTTCTAGTTCAGGGGTCTGCAAAGTTGGCTCTTTGAAGACTGGTGGACTTCAACTCCCAGAATTCCCCAGCCAGCCAGGCTGGCTGGGGAATTCTGGGAGTTGAAGTCCACCAGTCTTCAAAGAGCCAACTTTGCAGACCCCTGTTCTAGTTGATAAAACATCAGAGGTGGGTTGCTGCCGGTTCGGCTCAGATCAGCTGAACCGGTAGTAGCGGCGCCAGGAGGCTCCACCCACCCTCCCGGATGCTTCTGTCCATGCATAGAAGCTTCACGCATAAGCAGGAGCGCACCCGAATTGGTAGTAAAAAAATTGGCAACCTACCTCTGTATATATCTATATATATCTATAATTGTTCCACAACACCCTGTTAGGGCCCCAATTAAGGGAGGAGACATACTGTTTCCTTTTCTGCCTTTCCACTCATCACCAGAGACCATCTAGACAGAAAGCCATGAATTCCGTTGTGTGATTTTTTAAAATATGTGTGTTAGTTTTATGAGCTGATCAATAAATAAATCAGAGAGACTAGGATAGATCTATTTCGAGCTTTTTAGCTCTCATCAGCCAGCCATACCCTTACTGGGATTCGAACTAGATCTATACTAGTCTCTCTGATTTATTTATTGATCAGCTCATAAAACTAACACACACACACACACACACACACACACACACACACACACACACAGTCACTGTGAAGAGAGAGAGCTGCTTATTTTGTCTCCCATCCCAGCCCCATTCAATCCTTACTACTATTCATTCATCATTTTGGCAGTGGCGAAATCTTAAAGTGCATCACCTCCTGCAACTAAACTACGGCCAAAGCCACTATGGCCAGGCTTGGGACATCAGCCAAGCCACAGCGTAGGAAACGGCCTTGCTATTTGGGCTCGCTTCTCCCCTGTTTCCGAGGGGGTATCCCCAAGCTGATGCCCATCTGCCTTCCTGAAGCACCAAGCGGCTGGCCTGCAAATTAGCAGACTGCGGCAGTGGGGATAATCTCTCTTCTCCCCGCCGACACGTGTACTTGACACAACATCAGCCGCGGCAAGTCACATTACAGCACAACGTGGACGGGAGGTGGAGCAAATAAGTGGGTCACATTCTACCCGTTGGTTGCTTACGTCGTCGTCGATGTCTAAGGCTGCAAATTAACCGAGCTTCTGCTGGAGAGCAATTCTTGATGAGAGGATTACTATTTAGGGCAGGGATGGGCAAACTTTGCAACTTTAAGTCTGAAGGACTTCAGCTCCCAGAGTTCTCCAGCCAGCTTTGCTGGCTGGAGAATTCTGGGAGCTGAAGTCCTTCAGACTTAAAGTTGCAAAGTTTGCCCACCCCTGGTTTAGAGTGACAAATGCAAGCAGGCCTCTGGCTGCAGAGAGGGTACTACGCACCACAACACCGGCTCCACCTATTCGAATGATAAACAACTAGAGGTAATCATAATCACAAATCTCTCTTCTAGAGGGCTTTTACGAGGAACATTTAACATGACTGGGGGACCTCGGCTTGCAACCATTTGGGTTTTTCCTTCTCCAACCACATGGGGAACCCCCCCCCCCAAAAAAAAACAACCAGGTTGCTTTTATGATCCACGGGGAGCGGCTGTTTTGGAGCAAGCCTCAAAGCATTTCTTTCAAATAAATTTCAAAAGCAGACACATCCCTATCACATAAGGGGTGGCATTTATTCACCTTCCCTACCGGTTTGCAAATGTGAGCAGGCGTGCATGCGCTAAGCCTCCGCGCATGTGCTAAGCATTCCGTGCATGCCCTTTTGGCTTTAAAAAAAAATCCTAAATGGAACGCCATAGAACCGGGGTGGGTGGGCGGGACCTCCCATGATTTCCGCTACAGGTTCAGGCGAACCGGTCCATAACGGTAAAATATAACCTCTGTAATTGCATCATCGTTCCCAACTATAAGGCCCATCTTATCTTCCACTGCATCATCACCCTGGTGCCCTTTGACCCTTTAAAGGCAAATGAAACAGCAGTACAATTTGCTTTCTCTGGCCCAAGGAACGGCCCTGACCTATTTCGGTGGCTTCCATTGATTTCCCTCCCCATAAATCATACAGATGGCTGTTTTTTTTTCCTGCAGCAAAGCAAATGGCCAGAAAAGTTAATATTCTAAAGTGCTCAGGGCTGCTTCTGGAGCCCAGCAATCCCTCCCCTTCCCCTTAATGTACCCCACCCACCCCTGCTTCCATCTGATCTGGCTGCAGCCTGATCAATATACCCTTCCATTATCCCCCTTATCAAGGCCATTCCGGTCTCCCCTGAAACAGGGAAAAATACGTCCTTTCTGCAGCCAGCTTTCAAAGGTCAGCCAGTGTTTGCTCTGTATGGGCCAGATCAAAGCAAGGTCTTTCTAAAGGTTAAGAATAGGTAACATGATCAAAGTGGGTCTGTGGGCATTCCTGAGAACTCCCACCCAGCCAGAGAATGAAACATGATTGGGGGGGGGGGGGGGAACAGGAATGTTGTGAGAAATGTCAACATCACAATCAATACTCTCTACATGGGGCTCCCCTTGAGATGCACCCGAAGGCTGCAGTTGGTTCAGAATGCGGCCGCGCGGGCAGTTTCGGGAGTCTCTAGATACTCCCACGTAACACCTCTCCTGCGCGGGCTGCACTGGCTGCCTGTGGCTTTTCGGGTGCGTTTCAAGGTGTTGGTCATCATCTTCAAAGCACTCCATGGCACAGGACCTAGTTATTTGCGGGATCGTATCCTGCCCCATACATCCCTCCGGCCGATTCGCTCACACAGAGAGGGACTTCTCCCGGTGCCGTCCACTAGGCTGTGCCAGCGGGCGACGCCCAGGGGAAGGGCCTTCTCTGTGACGGGCCCGACCCTCTGGAATGACCTTCCCCCTGACATTAGAACGACCACGGACCTCCGCTCCTTCCGCCAGAAACTCAAAACCCACTTGTTTCATCTAGCCGGCCTGGCCTAATTCCAGCTTTCCCACCTCAGTTTGTATTTTTAAATTCTGTGATTTGGTTTTAAGGTTAAGTTTTTAATTTTTTATAAGTTTGTACAGGGGTTTATTTAATTCGATTTTAGTTATATGTATTATTGATTGTATGGTTTTAATTTGTACCTGTACACCGCCCCGAGTCCCTTCGGGGAGAGGGGGCGGTCTAGAAGTCCAATAAATAAAAAAATAAAATAAAAATACTTATCAGGAGGAGACCCCCCCTCCCCACTAACCTCAGGGGCTTTCTCCCATCATATTTTTTAAAGGGAAACAGGTTGTTTTTTTAAAAAAGATGCTTCTTTTTTGTTTAATTACATAGCACTATGTCCCACTGTAGAGGGAGGCGGTGGCTCAGAGGCTGAGAGGCTGAGCTTGTCGATCAGAAAGGTCGGCAGTTTGGTGGTTCGAATCCCTAGTGCCGCATAACAGAGTGAGCTCCCGTTACCTGTCCCAGCTTCTGCCAACCTAGCAGTTCGAAAGCACGTAAAAAAAATGCAAGTAGAAAAATAGAGACCACCTTTGGTGGGAAGGGAACAGCGTTCCGTGCACCTTCGGCATTTAGTCATGTCAGCCACATGACCACTGAGAGGTCTTCAGACACCGCTGGCTTTTTGGCTTTGAAACAGAGATGAGCACCGCCCCCCAGGGGTTGGGAATGACTAGCACATATGTGCGAGGGGAACCTTTACCTTTATGTCCCACTGTTAAACAGTTTAGTTGTCTTTTAGGTCAAGATGTCCCAAAGGTGCTTTGTCAAGAGGCAACTGGAGTTTCTGGTTTTTCTTTGAAGATGTTTTGCTTCTCATCCATTCTCTTGGATCAGAAGCGAAACGTCTTCAAAGAAAAACCAGAAGGTCCGGTTGCCTCTTGACAAAGCACCTTTGGGACAAGCATGACCTGGATGACAGAGAATCTCCATAGACTTTTGGTCAAGATGCTACTGCCTTCCTTCTGCCTAAATTGGGAATCTACTTATAGGTAGTGCTTGATTTACGACCGAGCTGAAAAAGAGAATGACCTGGGTTCAAAGTTTTGATGATATGGTCCTCTTTGTAATCATGTGACTGGGAACCTGACAACAGAGCTGCATTTATGGCTGATGGCAGTGCCCCACAGTTACATGCATGCATTTGGTGATGGCTTTGCCAAAAACCGGCAGCCTCATTTTTTGACAAAAACTTGCCCTTAGTGAATCATTGGTTCATTTAAATCAGGGGGTTCCCAAACTTGGCAACTTTAAGACTTGTGGACTTCAACTCCCAGAATTCTGGGCGTTGAAGTCCACAAGTCTTAAAGTTGCCAAGTTTGGGAACCCCCTGATTTAAATGATTGCAGCACCCATTTTACAACTGCTGCATTCAATTAACAACCACCACACACAAAAAAGGTCATAAAATCGGGTCAGTCACCTGGTTGACCTGTTGTATGACTATTACAATGCCCAACCATAAGGGCAGGCTCTGTTATGGTTATATGTCGAGGACTACCTGTATTTACGAAGGCTGTCAACTTTCTAAACGTAGCTATAGCTTGCAAACATTCGTTGATAAACCTATTCTCATTTTTAATTGTTTCTGGGTTTAACATTTTGTATCTGTGTTTCATTGGTTGGGTACTTTAAATAAAGAAAAATGAAAGGTAGCACTCTTTATACACAGGTGTTTTACAGAAGAGAGAGAGAGGGGGGGGAGGCCATCCCAAAGAGAGGTGCGCAATGAAAGGATCCAGTTCTGCTTGTGCTCCTTAAAAGCCTTGAGTGCCCCTGCAAAAGTTTGCTACCAAATATTTGTTGTTACACAAGAAGATTATTAATTAGATGATTTGGGGGCAATCACACTAACTACATTTAATTTAAATTTTATGTAAATGTCAAGGCAAGTTAATTAAATGTCACTTTCATTCGGTTGTGTTGGGTTTTGCTTCCTCGTATGCTATCAAGACGTGTTTTCTAACCCCAGAAAAAATCCTGCTGTGTGCAAAACGGAGATTTCGAAGGGTTGCCGAAAGCGCATGCATGTATGCAAAGAGATAGTATTTCTGTTTGAAATCTCTTGCTCTAATCCCTAGTCGGTGGCATCCAGTAGTAATTATGATTGTTTCAGGTCTACCTAGCCAATCTGAATGGGAAATTGCTTCAAAGGAGAGGATTTACTTGCATTTGATTCATGGACAATGGTTTTAGTTATGTAATAAGAAGCAGGGAAGGGTGGCTTCTGTTAAGGGAGAACAAGGAATAAAACTGCTAGTAGCTAGGAGCACACTAACAGATTTACCATAACAAAATCAGTTGCAGGTAGTCCTCAATTTAGGACCATGACAGAGCCCAAAGTTTCTGCTGCTAAGTGAAACATGTGTTAATGAATTTTGCCCCATTTTATGACCTTTCTTTCCACAGTTGTTAAGTTAATCACTGCAGCTGTTAAGTTAGCAAGATGGTTGTTAAGTGAATCTGGCTTACCCACTGACTTTGTCAGAAGGTTGCAAAAGGGGATCACGCAAGGGTGAAATTCAGCAGGTTCTGACAGGTTCTGGAGAACCGGTAGCAGAAATTTTGAGTAGTTTGGAGAACCGGCAAATACCACCTCTGGCTGGCCCCAGAGTGGAGTGGGAATGGAGATTTTGCAATATCCTTCCCCCAAAAGTGGGGAGAGAATGGAGATTTTACAGCAACCTTCCCCTGCCATGCCCACCAAGCCACGCCCACAGAATGGGTAGTAAAAAAAATTGAATTTCACCACTGGGATCACATGACACCCGGACACTGCAGCCGTCATAAATATGAGTCCGTTGCCAAGTGTCTGAATTTTGATCATATGACTATGGAGATGCTACAATGATCGTAAGTGTGAAAAATAGTCATTAGTCACTTTTTTCAGTGGCATTGTAACTTTGAATGGACACTTAATGGATTGCTGTTAGTCAAGAATTATCTGTAATGCCCACAATGCTTCAATCAAAGCATCGCTTGGATGCAAGCCAGGTTTCAGCTGCATTGCCCGGAGGTGCCATTTTGTCTTTTAGTTTTTTTAGTATACCCTGAAGACATTTCCATTCTTCCTTCCTCAATTAGCTTTAAGAGTTCAAGGTTTTGAAAAACTGAAATTATTAACGACTCATCTATTGCTCAGACAAGTTGAGATTCTCTGGAGATCAAGCAGCTTGAGACTCACCAACACACACATTAAGCTAGGAGAGTAGCTCTTGCCTCACAATCAGGAGGTTGCAAGTTCGATCCTAGGTAGAGACAGATGTAGGGTCTCCTGCTTGGGCAGGGGGTTGGACTAGGTGACTTGCAAGGTCCCTTCCAACTCTGTCAATCTGTTAAATTCTGAGTCTGGACAGAGCCTTGCCAAGGGGCATGAAATTGCTGAGAATTTATGGCAAGAAACCAACAATGTCTCCTTGAGAAACGGATTAGGCTTGGTGCCACCCAGCCATACAAACAAATCTGCTGTTCGCCCCTTTCTCCTCGGCTGTTCTAAAAGGCAGACTTGGAAGTCAACCCAGGAAGTTTGCTCAACTCTGAAAAACTGGACAACTGGCAAACAATACTCCTCTAGCTGGGGAGCCAGTCTTTCAGGTTCCACATTGTGTGAAAACACCCCCAATTCCATTGCAAATAAGGAAACTGGAGCCAGTTTTCAACCTGCTGCCAGCTGGCAAAGACCAGCCTGGAATTTATCAGCCAGCAACAGAGAGAAAAAGTAGTTTAAGGACGGGGTGTGATTCAAGGCAGCCAAAAGCAAACAGGGAGTTGTGCATTCATACTGCAATTGGGAAATGTATTTCCTGGAAGGCATTTGATTATTCCACCCCAACAGGCTGATTTTAGCAGCTATTCTATCAAGCAAATCCAGCCTAAGGTGTTCAAGTACCCTGATGAGAATCAAGCATTGCGCTAAATCGATGTATTTCAACCTCGGCAACTTTAAGATGCTGGGAGGTAAAGTTGCATGCAGGCTGGGGAATTCTGGGACTGGAAGTCCGTGTATCTTAAAGCTGTCGAGGTTGATAAACACTGCCCTAAACAAAATAATACTAGGCTGGGAATCGTAGCATGGCAGTTTGGGTTTCTCTCATAACTACTTTCAGGTATACAGGTGGACTTCGGCTTACTACCACAATAGGGACCAGAATTTCATTATGATGAAAGAGAAGTTCCCTAAGAATGGGCTCTAACGTGAGTCCAAAAGCTTGGAAGGTTAAACCTCTGGTCCTGGTGACTGACTCAGATTGGATCCTTCAACAGAGATTTTAACAGAACAGAATAACAGAGTTGGAAGGGACCTTGGAGGTCTTCTAGTCCAACCCTCTGCTCAAGCAGGAGACCCTATACAGTGATGGTGAACCTTTTCGTCACTGAGTAACAAAAAGGAAGCCTGCATATGTGCATGCTTGTCTAAACTTCCAGTTTCCAGCGCTGGCTAGTCTTCCAATCAGCTGGCAGGCACGTAAACTCATGCCAAAAAATGGAAGACCAGCTCTTCCAGTTTCCGGCACTGCCGCACACACGAAGGCCTAGATGATCGTTGCACGCATATGCGTACCAGAAACTCAGAAGAGGAATGAGCGATGCCCTGCGTGCCAGGCGACATGGCTCCGTGTGCCAGTTCGGGCACGCATACCATAGGTTCACCATCATGGCCCTATACCATTTCAGACAAATGATTTATCCAGTCTCTTCTTTAAAACCTCCAGTGATGGAGCAACCACATTTCTGTTCTTCTTTGACTTCCATCTTCCTTGGGGTTAATATTTTGAGTTTAGAGAAAAGGAAGATTGCTGAGAGCAGCCTCTCCATAAGGAGTCCAGGAGGAAGGCGGCAATTGTACTGAAGCAAGAAAATCACGTTTTCCTTATTTGATCCCACAATGTTCACTTCTTGATTTAATCTGAGGCCCGTCCCAAGCTCCTGTGTTCTACTTCTTTTTATTGCAACAATTCAATTGTGTGTGGCCGTTTAGAACATCCCACTGATTTCATGAGGACTTTTGTACATACCGATTTGCGGTCTTTCCTGTAACTAATTAACTTGTTCCACTTGCTTGGCCCAGTGATTCACCTGTCAGCTTTTACCACAAAAAAAGCTACAGTAAAAAGCAACCTCAGAGCAATTGCCAAACCTCTACTGATTTTATTTTGTCAAAACAAGAAAATAAAAATGGTCAATGGTTATTATGTATTTTTCTACTCATTAACAGAGAACTTATGCACATAAAACAGGGATGGAGAAATATTTGGCTTTAGAGGAACAAATACGCCCAATAGTTTTTCTGCTCATTTTAAAACAGTTTTATTTGGAGTTCAGGGAATGTACTTAGTAATAGTTATATTGTTAAGGGTAGGTATTAAACTTCTAAAAATAGCTTATTTACTTTCTGGAACAAAAAGTCCCAGACAGCTGAGATTTGTGAGCGGAAATGTGCTGTGTTTCCTTTAAATAATTTTATTTATATTCTAGGATTATCTGTTTCATTTTCTTGCAATTAAACTACAAACTAACCCTATTTGTATCTTTCTATATTGTTACCTTTCAGCTTTGGTGTAGTCATAATACAGCTTATTTCTAGTCATTGACACAGAGTACACCAATATTTACAAACACAAGATATAACATTGAACAAAATCAAAATAGATAAAACCATTAAAGGGGAAGAAAGAAAAATTGCATTAATGGTTTTACTACAATTTGAACTGCACTAAGCTTTGCCTCTGGGCTCCAAACTTCGAATCTTGCTGTTGTGATAGTGTATCTAAGGGGTGTCCAACCTTGGAAACCTTATGCCAGGGATGTCCAAACTTGGGAACTTTAAGACTTGTGGACTTCAACTCCCAGAATTCCCCAGCCAGCATAGCTGGCTGGGGAATTCTGGGAGTTGAAGTCCACAAGTCTTAAAGTTCCCAAGTTTGGACATCCCTGCCTTATGCTCTGTGGACTTCAGCTCCCAAAATTTTCTAGCCAGTCAGGCTGGCTGGAGAATTCTGGGAATTTAAGTCCACAAGTCATAAAGTCGCCAAAGGTAAACACCCTCCATGTACTTCAAAGGTGCAAATTAAAATGCCCATAAGCCCCTAAATTGCAATATAGTTCAATATGAGGTTCTGGAAAGCCTTTAACCCATAACCACAGACATACTATTTCGGCTATGCTATTACAGACATGAGGTCATAATTTTCTTAATCTATGGAAAATAATAGGTGGGGGATGCTGTTAAATGTATTTGTGTAGTTACAATTTTCATTTCTTGATCAAATTAACACATTTTATAAATTCTATTCGCAACCAGAATGGTTCATTTTTAAAAAATAGGGGTGTTTCGAACATTTTGGAAAACTGTTGTGGTCACTATGATCTCAGGTCTGTGGTTAAGGGTTAAGATCTGACTCTGATCCCAGATCCAGCAGGTCCCCATCCTTCTGGCCTTTGAATGGCTTTTCCCACAAGCCTTAGGATCGGGTGAACCTCTTTAATATTGTTTATTTCTGGATGCCTGGAGATGAGCCGTGTTGGATGACAGCTGGGCGTTAGCTTTTATGGTTTTTTTTACAGCCTTTATTGTTTTACGATTGTTTAAGAGCTGCTCAGAGTTAATGTATGCTGCATAATAAGGTAGGCGGCTATTTACATGAAAGAGAGAAATCAATAGGTAAAGTCAAAGGAGGAAGTCTGTTAGCAGATAAGCACCATCCTCTGATGCTGAAAAACAGGTAATCTGTCAGGGAATTACACAGCAGGTGTCCCAATGACATCAAAGATGCTGACACGAACTTGTAGCTTTATGTGAATAAATATGTTTTACATCTGTGTTTGAAGCAGACAAGATAGTCAGGTAAACAGGAGCATCCTGAGGTAAATCACAGAGCATACAGGACCCACAGAAAAAAAAGGCGGGAAGAAGGGGAAATGCTCCCTCCCCACCCATAACAACCAATCACAGTGCAGATTGCCTCATGCAAGAGCTGGCCCTATCCAATCAATCATGTATAACAGGGGTCTCCAACCTTTGCAACTTTAAGTCCGAAGGACTTCAGCTCCCAGAATTCTCCAGCCAGCAAAGCTAGCTGGAGAATTCTGGGAGCTGAAGTCCTTCGGACTTAAAGTTGCAAAGGTTGGAGACCCCTGATGTATAATAATGGCGTTCTGGCTCATTGTACCACTCCATTGGTCCAGCTACTAAATTTAAATATTTTCACATAATCGTTGACTTACAGTCATTCATTCATTCAAAGTTACAATGGCAATGAAAAAAAATCGATTTATGATTGGTCCTCACACTTATGACCATCACAGCATCCCCATGGCCAGATTAATGGTTACTAAATGAATGGTTGTAAGTCAAGGATTACCAGTATGATGTATAATACAGGTAGTCCTTGGCTTACCGCCTTTTTTTCAGCCACCAAAGTTACAATGGTACTAAAAAATATTGACATGACCCGTCCTCACATTTATGAATTGTCACAGCTTCTGCATAGTCACAAGATCAACATTCAGCTGCTTGGCAACTGACATGTATTTAGAATGATTGCAGCATCCTGGGGTCACGTGATGATCATTTGCAGTCTTTCCCAGTGACTTCCAACAAGCAAAGTCAATGGGGAAGGGCAGATTCACTTAACAACTGCATGATTCACATAGCAACTGTGCCGATTTGCTTAACAACCATGACAAAGATTGTAGACAAAGACAGCAATAGCACTTACATATGAGTGGTTTACAGGCCTCTCTAAACAGTTTACAGAGTCAGTATACTGCCCCAAAATAATCCTCATTTTACAGATCTCAGAAGAATGGAAGGTTGACTCAACCTTGAGCCTGTTCAAGATGGAAGGAATCGAGCTCCTGGCAGTGTGAGCAGAAAGTTTTCGCTGGCAGAGGCACGGCGGGCCAGTCCTTTGCTATTTCCAGCCAGATCTAAGTGCCCCGTGGGCTAGATGTGGCCTGCAAGCCTTGAGTTTGACACCCCTGCTCTAGATTGTAAATTTAATGGAAGATTACCGTTGCATCTGCCATTCACAAACCACCCTACCATTCATTCAAATTGTGAGATATCCATTTTTAATACAGTATCCCGGATCACCAAAAATGTATGCTTTGCAGCCACGTGAACGAAACTGCTGAGAATCAGCACCATCAGAGGAATGTCAAGAGTTTGCAGAAATAAAAAGAAGGAAATTAAAAAGGGGTGTTAACTTCCCTTTCAGAAAAGCAAGCTCATGAGAATTGAGCATGCTTCGTGATTACAAAATGCTGACTCTGGCTAGGTAAGTGTCTGGTTAGCCCCCCCCCCCAAAAGGAATACTTCAACTGCAACTTTTCCTTGTAGTTCCCATTTTGAAGAATATTAAACAGACATCTAATTTTGCACACATCAGCAGCCACATGATAATGACTAAGTTATTTGTTTCTTTCTCTCTTTTCGCTTTCAACAATCAGCAATGTGTTAAAAAAAAATTCCCCAGCTTCTTTTCCCCCTTGTGGTCTGTTTATTGACCAGGCTGCATTTTCCAAGCAACTTGGAGCATGTCTGGCAATCTCAAAACTGCCAATGAATCAGCACTGTCAGAGCCAAACCAGAATTTTCTCAAAGTTTCTACGGAAAAAAAAATAGATAGCATTTTTCTGTCAAAATTTGGTTAACATTTTCCCCCAAAGCATCTTTTATTTTTTGACATTTGCATTTCTAATGCAAAACCTATATTTTCCCTGGAAACATATTTATCCAAGTGCTTACTAAATAAGAATGGTAAAAGTAGAATGTATGTATGTATGTATGTAATATTAGATTATAGGAATTATAAATGTAAAGAGGAAATAGCAAAGGTAAAACGAATGGAAAGTATGTATGACGATAAACAACACGGGATATACCAATGTCTTAGGATTGGGAAGAATGGTTATAGATGTGGTTTTTTATGTTTTGTTTTGTAAAAAGTTTAATAAAAATTACTTTAAAAAAAAAGAATGGTAAAAATAATCAGGAGCCTTTTCTGACTGGTGTAATCAGCTTCACTGAGAACATAAGCTTTTGTGTGGCTCACCATTGGATGGACAGAGAGGGCTGAATTGGTGTGGGCTTTAAATTGGGGTGAGGGGGGAGAAAAGAGAGGGATAGGCAGGCTGATGGGGCAGAGGCAGGCTATACATGATCCAGATTAAACAATACTTTATTAACAACTGTAATAAAGGTTGTTAATGCCGATTGGCGGCGCCCAGGGGGAGAGCCTTCTCTGTGGCAGGACCAGCCCTTTGGAACGACCTACCCCCTGAACTCCTTACCATTGCTGACCTCCGCCTCTTCCGCAAGTGTCTTAAGACGCACCTCTTCCAACTAGCCGACCTTGCGTAACCCCAACATCGCCAGTTCAAATGAGGACTTTAAAATGGTGTTAACACAGGCCCTTAATTATCCCTGTATTTGTGTGTAATTGGTTTAATTTTCTGTACGCCGCCCCGAGTCCCTTTGTGGTGAGATGGGTGCGGGTTATAAATATGAAAAATAAATAAATAAATAAATAAATAATGCGTTTAAAATTCACTGAGTTTGCTGGGATCTTTTGGGATCACTTGAAATTTTTGATGCATGAATTCAGCAACATCCCCATTCAGCCAAAAGGGCTTTTAAATTCTCAATTTGCCCAAACAGTCACTTTGAAGTAGTTATAATGTTAATAATGATTTCTTCGTTAACTTTCAACCTAAAGAAAACTGATGTGTTAAGGATAGGAAAAAATTCTCATCTCCACAAATGCTTTTTAAGTGCTCCCCCAAGGGAACCACAGGCCGAAAACCCCAGCCTTCCACTTCTTCTGATGTCTGTGTGTGTTTCCCTTATGCAGCTCTCAAACAAACCATTTTCCTTCCTCCTCCCCAAAAAAGCAGCCCGGACTACTTAAATATTTAACTGAAATAGGATAAGTTCTTGTGATAGGCTTAAAGGGCAGCTTGTGTGTATTTGTGCCATCAAAATGGTAGAGAATTCAAGTATGAAGAGTCTTAGGGGTTTGCCCACCCTACTGCAAACACTGACCTGGGAGTAAGTCTCATTGAACTCCACAGGATTTACTTCTGAACAAACAAGGATAGGATTACATGGATTTTAACTTACAGTTTAAAATCAAAAGCCGGCGGTCTCAAAGAACCTGATGCTAGGCTTGCAAAGGAAACCACTGAGTGAAGGACTCAAGACCAAGAGAGGTAACCTGCTATTCTCTGCTTTCTTTGATCCCTTTCTAGCAGCTTTGTTGGGGAAGAAATTCTACAGCAGGGTTTTTCAAACTTGGAAACTTTATGATTCCCAGAATTCCCTAGCCAAGTTTGAAAAACATTGTTCTATCACAAAGAGCTGCTGAGCTGAAATATTTCCAGAAGTGCTGAAAGTTAAAACGCCATTAAGACCATGAGAACACCGCGGTGGCTCAGTGGTTAGAGTGGAGTGCTGCAGGCTACTTCTGCTGACTGCCAGCTGCCTACAATTTGGCAGTTCAAATCCCACCAGGCTCAATGTTGACTCAGCCTTTTATCCTTCCAAGGTGGGTAAAATGAGGACCCAGATTGTTGGACGGCAATATGCTGACTCTGTAAACCGCTTAGAGAGGAATGTAAAGCACTATAAAGCGGTATATAAGTCCAAGTGCTATTGCTATGAGACAGAGCGCCAGAGGTGCCAGAGGAATTATAAATGACCAGCTGAAAGACCAGGATTGCTCTTTGAGAATTCTGCATGGTTTTATCTTTCCATTTTCAATGTGCTTCTTTTTCCGGTCTAAACTGTTCCATTTCTAACTGTCGTATAATCAAGAATGCAAAATCAAAAATGCAGCATCTTATTCCCATCTGTTGTCAGCAAAAATGCACTGCATCATTCCATTATCTGCAGCCATCTAGATCTGCTATTATCTTCTTCTCTAATCAGTATGGCTAACTTTTGCAAAAAGTTGAGATTCCTCCCAACCTACACTCCCACCTCATTTCCCAGTGCACTAGCCCTTGACTCACAACCCTAACTGAGCTTAACATTATAGTCATAAATTGTGGCGGTCATTAAGCAGGTCCTCCTGTGAATGTGACTGATTTTGCAACCCTTTTTGCAATGGTTGTTAAGTGAATGCTGCAGTTTTTTTAAATGCCATGTTGTTAAGTGAACACAATGATTGTTAAGCAGATCCATTTTAGCCAGTGGGAATTTTTTGCCTGAAAGCAGAAATAAGCATAAGAAATAAATGAAAAATTGCAGTCACGTGACCACAGGATGCTGCAAATCAGGGGTGTCAAACTCGCGGCATCACTTTGTCATCTTGTGACGTATCACAACTTTCCCCCCCTTTGCTAAACCAGGGATGGGCGTGGCCAACACATGACACATCTGACCCACAGGCCATGAGTTTGACACTCCTGCTGCAAAAGGTCATGAATAGAGGCTGGTTGCCATGCGCTCAAACTACAATCCTGTGCCTGCAGTGCACCATCAGAACATAAAACCCAGGTTCTAAGTACCTTTTTTTGGTCTGTCATAATTTCAAATGACATTTCAAATGGCTAGGCAACCAATCGTAAGTATCTATCTGTACTTTTGGCATCTGCCTTCCTTCTTAGTGGATGCCTACCTCGTCCAAACTGAGGCCATCTGATTGGGCTAGACTTCATCCTAACCCATCCCTTACCAAACATGATGCTGGTTCTGAATAATGGAGACTCTCATTGGATATACGATATGGAATTGCTAGAATGCTGGACTATGTTCACTGGCTAGGCTCAATTAAAAAGGTACGACAGAAGAAAAGACAGGGTTTATGCAAGAACCTAGCCCATATTGTAATTCTTCAATATTAAACTCCAGCCAAACCAACTCAAAGGCCCAGTGGGTACATCATAGAAGTCCTCGACTTACAGTCACAATTAAGTGTAAAATTTATGTTGCTAAGTGAGACATTTGTTAAGTCAGTTTTGTTCCACTTTATGACCTTTCTTGCCACAGTTGTTAAGTGAATCACTGCAATTGTTCAGTTAGTATCATGGTTAAGTGAATCTGGTTTCCCATTCTCTCTCTCTCTCTCTTTCTCTGTCTCTCTCTCTCCCTCCCCTCTCTCCCTCTCCCCTCCCCCTCCACGCGCTCTCTTTTCCTCTCCCTCCCTCCCTCTTTCCACAGCCTTGCCCATGCATGTTAATGAAGTCTGTAGATTTCATTGAGAAATCCCCAGGACATAACCCACACATTTTTCCACAGGGCTGGGTGTGGTTATGCAGCAGGGTTTCAAACATAATAACTGATGAAGCACAACATCACATGACAGAACCTGAAGCTACAAAAAGTTTCTGAAAAATTAAATGAGAAGCCAGCCCAAGATCATTTGCTTACTTGTAGAGTTCCAATGTCACTTTTAAAATTCAAGCTGCATCATTCAGGCAATCCTTCCTATCCCCCCCCCCCCCCTTGCCTGCCATGCCTGGTATTTCTGATTAAGCCAGCTCCAGTTAGGATTATGTTTGTTGTGGAACAGAAATGTAAAAGGAAAACAGAAATTCTGCATTCTGGGAATATATAACCTTCCCCTTAATAAAAATTGCCACAAAGATGAAGTAAATAGCTGATAGATATGAAAAACTCCAGCGTATACGAAGTATGCTATAGTGTTAGCATCTTCACATTTTAGTCCAGACAGTGTAGGAATAATACAAATACTAACAAGGGGGAGTTCTCAAATTATAAGGGGAACACAAGGGAAAATAATCTAGTGAAATCTGCTAGTGGCAAACACCTAACTTTATATTAATCTTGGAAGGGATTTTCTCATCCTTTGAGAGAGAGAAAATGGAGGTGAACAAGAAACAGAATGCACAGGAAAGATAAATATCTATAGAGCAGGGCTTGAGAAGGAAACGCTCCAATTAAAATATCCACTTCCAGGTTTGCAAAGCTCCTTATGCAAATGACAGCCAGTAATTACACAACAAGCATTTTGGAATATCTGACATTAGAAACTTCCAAACCAATTTCAAGTAAGCAAACCAGGCATTCTTTCAGGGCTGAACACTTCTTAGTAGCTGATGTGAATTATGAGACCTGTTTAGGAATACTGATCCTTCAGCCATGCGCACCATAAAGTTGATACGTTCTAGCCTTGCAAAGTCGGTCTGCAGACCTTCCTAAGTTTCACGGTTGCTCTGCCCTGAGCTTGTCAAATCCCAGATCCCCGCTCCATGATTGTACGAGAGCACTCTCTCCCATCTAGGGGTATACAGTACTTTGCCAGCTAAGGATACATTACAGGCATGCAATGAAGCAGCCGCCAGTCAACAAAGCTACTGTATTACCAAACCAGCATGAATTTTTAAAGTAACACAAGTCTTTTTTTCTCTCTTTAAGGGAGATTGCCATATCAGACTCAAGCAGGATTCAAAATGCTTGTGATGGGAGATGATCATCCTTAGCATTTCCTGGTTCTTTGAAGAAAGCAAGATCCTTTCTTAAGTTTCTGGCCCAGGCTGCTCCCCACCAGATTTAATAAATAAACATTGCATCGCTGCTGCCATAAAGTGGGTTTTTATGGATTGATATTTGTTATGATGTTTAATATAGTAAGTCACACAGGCCAGTCCCCTGTGGGCAAGTTGGTTGACCATATACCCATTTCCTGTGTTCTTATTCTTATTTATTCTTATTCCTGTTATCTTGTACATGAGTGGCAAACTAAATAAATTAAATAAAACAAAATAAATGAATGTCTTGGCAAGATGGCTTTTATTATTGTCCCACAGTTGTGGTATTATAGCTACTCTACCTTTAACCTGCACTGAAACTTAGGCTGGCAGGTCTCTTGTAAGAAGTTTGTTTTGCCTTCCACCCTGTTGTAGGATTGCTGAATTCCAGGCCAGACAACAAAAATGAAATCAGCTCTGGCACAGGATCCAAGAGACCAGATGTTCCCCAGGAGAAATTCCTCAAGGTAAACACGGTTTCCTTGGCCGGAATTTGCTGAATTTATAAAACTCAAAGTGGCAAGGGATAAACCTTTCGCAATCAAAATAAATGACTGCCGGCAGTAGCAACAGTAAGAGCTGGGAGAGCTGGGGCACCCCAATCCGCTGATTTTGCAAGCTAAACCGCTGTGCCTACCCAGCTTTTTGCTTTCCCCCCTCAAAAGGGGAAGGGACAAGAAACATTTCGGTGATGAGTAAGGCATGAACCATCAGGAGCCCGGTGGCATCTTCTTTTCCCATTGACAAATTTTAGGAAGAGGCGCCAGCCTTCATAGGCTGCAGCGCTTTTCACCCAACGCATGGAGTGCTCTAGGCATCGGATGGAGCGAGCTGCAGTTCAAGGAAAGCTGATGCCTTTTCCTAAACATTGCCAACTGGAAAAGCCCCCCCTCCCTCCCTCCAACTTCTCCGACTCGGGATTTTCTGCCACCGCGGTTCTCTACCACGATCCTCCCCAAGGTCAACAAACCCCCGAAGAGCCAGGGGCAAAGGCAGGCGCCTGTCCGCCCACCCGTCCATTAGCAACTCGGAATCCTTTTTCTGTTTTCTGTTTGTTTTGTTTTCCCCCATAAAGCACTTTTCTGCTGATTAATGGCACCGGGAACGCCACCGCACCCCCCGCCGCTCAAAATGCCAAGTCATTCCAGCATCAGCAGGGAAGGAAAATAAAGCAGGTTACGCGAGTTAACAAGTTTACGCCGACCCCCCCCCCGCCCCCGTGTTTGCAATGCACCCCAGCCAGCTCGGTGCATAACCCTAAAAAGGGAGCCAGTTTGACCCTCCTCCGGATCGGGGAAATCCCACCCGTTTTAATCTCTTCTCCTCCCCCCCCCCCCCCCGCTTCTCCTCCCTTGTCTTTTTATGGGCAATAAACTACGACATGCCAGATTTGGGGGAGGAAAGGAAGGAGAGTTCCCTTTTCCATAGGCCCCTCCCTCCTTTCCCCCCACCTGCAAGGATTGAAAAAGAGGGACACCCCCCCCCCGCTTCCCCCCTCCCTGCGGATCCCCTTGCCATTCTCCGCATCCTTCTTTCTTTTCCAGCTGGCAAAACTCCCCCCTCCCCGGGGTGGGCATCCCACCTCGTCCTTCCCAAATCTAGCCTTACCTGCCCCGCGCGGGTGCTTTGCCCAGCAGGCCGGAGCGAGCCCGACGGCCGTGGGAAAGTTTGAACTTCTTCGCCCTTTTAAAAGGAGGGCGGGGAAAACCCAGCAGTTCCCCGCTTCTCCCCCTCCTCCCGCTTTCGGCTTCCCAGCCGCTCCGGAGACTCCTTTTTTTCCACCTGCCCTGGGTGCCAACCTACCACCTATGACGTCACTCCAGCGGCCCGGGCCACGCCCCGCCCCGACCGCTCGCAGCGGTCATTGGCCAGTGGTCCTGCCCTTCATGTCCCTAAGGGCGCAGCCTTCCCCGGAGCGGCTGGCGGGTGCCGCAGGTGAAGCTGTGACGTCAGAGGCGAAGCGGCCAAGCCTCGGTTTGTTGTCGTTTTTTGTTTTTTTTTCCTTAAGGAGAACCCGAGTCTGCGAAGGAAGGTGCCAAAGCAGGAGTCAAGTTTTGGGTTTATTTGGGGAGGGAGCGGTTGGTTAATCTCTCTCCCTTGCAGTATTGCTTTTCTTTTTCTTTTTTTCTATTCCAGCTTTTCTGCCATCTGCTGTCATGGATTGACAGCCTGGTGTGTGGGAATTGAGCCTTCATCTGCTAAGATGATGAATCTGGTTGCTTTACCTCCTTAATCCCGGCTTATCTATATTATTTATTATTGTTTTTATCAAGTTCCTTTTCATTATACTACACAAAATAGCTTCCACGCTCGGCTTTTCCCATACATCCCAGCCATTGGATGTTTATGCAGCAGATAACTGCCTTAAAAAGGTAAAGGTTCCCCACCCACATATGTACTAGTCGTTCCTGACTCTAGGGGGCGGTGCTCATCTCCGTTTCAAAGCCAAAGAGCCAGCGCTGTTCAAAGACGTCTCTGTGGTCATGCAGCCAGCATGACTAAATGCCAAATGCGCATGGAACGCTGTTACCTTCCCACCAAATAGGTGGTCCCTATTTTTCTACTTCCATTTTTAGGTGCTTACAAACTGCTAGGTTGGCCGAAGCTGGGACAAGTGACAGAAGCTCCCTCCGTTATGAGGTGCTAGGGATTCGAACTGCGGAACTTCCAACCTTTCTGACTGACAAGCTCAGCGTCTTAGCCATTGAGCCACCGCGTCCCTCATACCTGCCTTGCTGCCTTACCCAATAAAATTATGATTCCCCCCAGTTTGAGAAGCATAAGGCTTTCATCGGAGACCTTCCCCAGCAGGGCAATTAACGTGTTTCTTAACCTTGGCAACTTGAAGATGGGCGGATTTCAAGCTGCCAAGATTGAAAAACGTTGAATTAAACCATACCAAACCTTTTTTTTTTTAAACAAAAAAAGCTTTGGTAATTCCCTAGCTTCAGCAGGACTGGGGGGAAGGAAAAATGCCCTCCTTTTTGTAAATAGTGGGTGGAAAATTGGCCATTTTTTTGCAAAAACAGTGGCATTTTGCCTTCCCCGTTTTTGTGAAAAACGCCCCATTTTTCATCTATTTTTTGCAAAAATTGGATACGGGGGTGGGGCTTCAGGAGGCCAAAAATGGCTGTATTCGGTATATTTATTTATTTATTTATTTATTTGGATTTATTGACCGCCCCCTCTCTCCGAAGAGACTCGAGGCGGTGTACAAGAATTTAAGAGCATATACATATATAACAATTATAAATAATAAAACTAAATTAAATGTTTTACCCTGTGTTAAAATATCTCGTTTAAATTTATAACATAAAAACCCGATTAGGTAATATTTACTACAACTAGGCTGGTACGGTAGATTAGGTTAGGCCACCAACATTTCCATGCTCTTTTAGGGGGTATAAAGATGCGTCTTATACTCCAAAAATACAGTATGTACTCAGGATTTGGATAGAAACTGCCTTTCCCAAATAGCTTACCCCAGTGACTCAGATGATGAGAAAATAGCCCTGAGGGTCTTCACATGGATTACTGCAACTAGCAAAAGCTTAACTTTCCTGAGAAGCACTTGGGGTTTGAAATGTCAGACCAAAAAACACCTGCATAAGCTTTTGGGTAATTTGAACATGTTTTCAAATATGATTTTAGTTTTTACTGTGATCTGAATATATGTCCCCAGACTCGAATCTATAAGGACTCAGCAGGTAGATATAAGAAAATGTGTAATGAAAATATGTGAGATCCTGAGTGGAGATAAATGCCAGCAACATCAGGGCTTAAAACAAAATTGCCTACCACCACTGCTATTTTGCATCAGAGTGTGGTGAATACTTGCCCTTGCGTGCAAACTTCCACTCATGTAAGCATCCCATGCTTGTGTTCGTGCACAAAGCTCCACTCGCACATATTCCTGCTGCCCGCAGAAATAGACATGCGCACACATATACGTGTGCCTGCCACTCACATGAAACCGTCCCCTCCTCCCCCTTAGGCCACCAAGCCAAAAAGGTTGATGACCGCTGTTTTAAAGGCAACAGTACGATCGATTTTCACTTCAGTTTAGCAGCTGAACTGTCTTTCCAGGTTTTGCACACACAAAGAAAACTTGGTAATAAGTAATCAACTTTTTAAATCTGTTTGCCTTAGTTGTCTGTCCCGTTTAGTTACAGGGCCCAATTGCTTTTCCCCTAATTCTGAAGCCTATTGTGCATCAGGTGCCAAGGGGGGGGGGGAGGGGTTTGCTGTCTGCTCGCTTTCTATAGAGTGTGACCCAGACAAGGGCTGAGAGGGAGAGACTGGCCCAAGGTCACCCAGCTGGCATCCATGCCTAAGGGAGGATTAGAACCAGGATCTCCCTCCATACTCCTAATCCAGTGCTTTCATCACTGCCCCACAGTGGCTCTCCAATGTTAACATATTAAATATATTCACAGAAAACTTAAGTAGTCCCATTTAATTTGTCCCAGTTGGTGCCTGGAAGTAAGATTCACAGAGCTCCATTACAATCTTTACACAGGGATACAACCACAGCTGTGCCCAAAATTTCCATTGCTAAGCAGGACAGTTGTTAAATGAGGGGTTTTTGCCCCATTTTACAACCTTTCTTGCACAGTTAAGCAAATCACTGCAGCTGTTAAAGCAGGGGTCCCCAACCCCCCAGCCACGGACCGGTGCCGGTCCGTGGCTTAATAGTAACTGGGCCAGAGTGAGCAGCGGAGAGAGTAGCGCAACTCTTAGGAAAGTGTAGCAAACGCTCCGCTATCCTGGCGGCTGGCCGGGACGCTCCCTGGGGACAGGACGGGGGCAACAGCCTGAATTGGGGGGGTTCGTGGCACCACCCGGCCCTGCATGGGGGGAAGGGGCTGCCACGCAGCCCGTCCTTCCCTGCCCCAGCCGAGGATCCTTCGCCTGGGATCCCTGGCAGCTTTCTTGCCTGGTTGCACGTGACCGCCGAACGTGCGCGTGGCCCATGTGACTCAACTCACCCGCTGGAGGCTCCCACCGGTCCGCGGAATTTTTTTTACATGAAACCGGTCCCTGGTGCCAAAAAGGTTGGGGACTCCTGTGTTAAAGGAACCATCCGTCATTAAGTGAGTCTGGCTTCCCCCATTGCTTTTTGGAAGCTGGCTGTGAAGGTTACGTATGGCATTCACATGAATTCAGGACAGTGCAACTATGATAAATACGAGCCATGGTGGCACAGTGGTCAGTGTGCAGTACTGCAGGTTATGTCTGCTGACTGCCGGCTGACTGCAATTTGGCAGTTCAAATCTCACCAGGCTCAAGGTTGACTCAGCCTTTCATCCTTCCAAGGTCAGTAAAATGAGGACCCAGATTATTGGGGGAAATATACTGACTCTGTAAACCACTTAGAGAGGGCTGTAAAACACTGTGAAGCAGTATATAAGTTTAAGTGCCATTGCTATTGCTATAAATATGCATCAGTAGCCATGTGTCTGAATATAGACCACATGATCATGGAGATGCTGCAACAGTCGTAAGTGTGAAAACAGAGTCATAAGTCTTTCTTTCCCCCCCCAGGAACTTTGAACAGCCACTAAACGAATGGGTATAAGTTGGGGACTACTGATATACTTTTATGGAAGAGGGAAGGATTTGGTCGGCCTGCAAAACAGTTCCTATTGAAGCCCAACCTCACCTGTGGTTTTGGAAAATGTATGGTATTTGCTTCCAAAAAATTGCTTTTGTTCTCATTAATCTCAGCTCTCTTTGCAGGCTGTTTTTTTTCTGATCTCTCAGTTGTATTGGCATGACACCTCTGCCACATTTAACAAAGCCTCCAGGCACTTGGCTCAGTTTTCGATGGTTGTGTAGCACTGCAGACCATAAATTAAGCAGAAGTAGCATTGCAACGGTGCCATATCCTCCTGGATAAAATCTAACATGCCTTATAAAGCAGGCTTCCTCGGTCCATCCCCCCCCACCCCCCTACACACACACACACTGTTTTTAGTTCAGTAGGGTCCGATCTTGGCAATTTTAAGACTTGTGGACTTCAACTCCCAGAATTCCCCAGCAAGCTGGTTGGGGAATTCTGGGACTTGAAGTCCGCAGAGCTTAAACTTGCCAAGGTTAGAGACTCCTGTTTTAGTGTACAACACTGTCTCTGATGCCATTAAAATAATGCTAAATTTTATACCAGTTTATAGAAACATTCAGAAGAAAAAAAGATAGATTTTGATAGGGCATTAGATAAGATCATTGTGCAGCTGTTTACTGACTTCATGCTTTGTTTGGTGACTATAGTCTTAGATATCCAATTCACCGTTGCATTAGAGGAATAGTGCTTAATTTAAAACTATTAGCTGAAAGGCCAATTTAGCTGTCATTTCCTTTATTACAAAATCAATGTAGTCATTTAGCTTCTACTCCGCAGTGTTGAGAATTATACTAACTGTATAATTGGCTAGGCTACAATTTGCCTGGTTTTTTTTTTTATAAACCCCAATTAAGACAAAAATTAAACTATTACAATAATGTAAAGCATCAGCATTAAAACGCCTGACTTGGGGGAGGGGGGAATAAAAACACTTTTTGCAATATCCCAGGTCCTAAATGTTGATATATTTTGTACCTTTATTAAGATACCTTTATTTAAAATTCAACTTTTGGTGTTGCCCTTTCTGTCCCATTTGTTTTCCATTAGTTGTTCTTGTTCTATTTTTTAATTTAAAAATTGCTTTTTGCATTCGTGTTCCATTTTATAAAAGACGAATATAGAAAAACAATTTAAAAAAAACACACCTAAAGGTGAAACAAACTTTTCTAGCCTCTGAAAAATCCCTACTGTACTGGATTATTAGTAACCAGTTCTGATCACAAATATTTGATCTGGTAAAGGACAGAGAGATAAAATCTTTAGAAGGTCATCCTTGTTTTCTGAGTAATAATCTCAGGAAGACTGCTCCAAAATGGGGTGTAGCCAAGACAAAACTTCAATCAATGGAGCCAATTAACTCATATGAATCACATTAAAAATAATATTTTGATTAGTTTAATACAGACTTTGGTATAGCATAGCACTATGGATACAATAGTCCTTTGCTTAATGCAGGATTGTAGTCACTTCAGAGCAGTGTTTCTCAACCTTGGCAACTTTAAGACATATGGACTTCAATTCTTAGAATTTCCCAGGCATCATGCTAGCTGAGCAATTTTGGGAGTTGAAGTCCATGCTTCTCAAGAGTTTGTAAAACTTCTGGGAAGGTGGAGATATAAGAAGAGAAAATGTTATCCTGGAGAGACATTTTTAATGATATTATGTATTACTGTAATTACCTTGATATATAATTGTATTACAATTGTAGTGAACATAACAATAAATATGTGGATTATGAATTCTCAAATAATTATACCCAGTTCACACACTGATGAAAAGTATTATAAATAAAATAAATCAAGCATTAAAAAAAGTTTGTAAAACATTCCCTTAGAGCTATATTCAGTTCCTCAATTCAGCTCCTGACTGAATTTCATTTTGAACTCTCTGCAAAATTAGAATTAGACCAAAAAAGATTCTAAAATTTCTTTTAACTCAGCAAAGCCAGAACTTCTATCCTGGCAAAACAGCTCCACCCTTTGAAAAATCTCTGGGAAAGGTGGGGAAGAAAAAAAAACAACCTTCCAACTTCTTCCTTGCCTTATTTTAGCTGCAAAAAAGCCACAAGGGGCACCTGAGTACTGGATCCTTGTTGTCCCCACCAAGCGTTAGCTGGGCTAGACTGATAAGTCCCTCTCGGCTAGGGTTCTGCGCAAAATTCAGAAGTAAATACCAAGAAAGGATTCCCTTATCCTTTCAGAAGCAGCTGGCACACCCAGGATGGGCCCCATCTGGCGAGCACACACATGCAGAGAAGGATAACCTGGAAGAAAACGATAGGCCTGCCCCGGAGGGAGGCCCAGGGCTGGCGGGGCAGCGGGGGAGGGGGAGGGGGGGAGAGTTATCAGGAAGGCAGCGTGTTGAACAAGTCATGTGCAAAGCTCACTTTCCCTGCTGGGCGACTCAAGCCCTCAAGCCCTCTCTCTGGTAATTAATTGCAGGGAACGGAATGGGGTGGATGTCAAAGCACATGAATGATGAGCCACAGCTGCAAACTCCCCCCACCCTCCACGCAGCCGCGAAACCCAAGTTTCCCAAGGAGAGGGGTTCTTTGTATGGCCTAAGTCAAAAGTGTAGAGCTGTAATTTTTTTTCCCCAAGAGGCAACCGGACTTTCTGTTTTTTTTTCTTTGAAGACGTTTCGCTTCTCATCCAAGAAGAAGCTCTGAAGAAGCTTCTTGGATGAGAAGCGAAACATCTTCAAAGAAAAACCAGAAAGTCCAGTCGCCTCTTGGGGAGTGGAGGTGGGGGGAAAGCACCTTTGAGACAACCATGACCTGGGTGACTGAGAATCTCCATAGATATTTTGCGATGTAGAGCTGTGAGTAAACCAGTCAATCCTAAAGGAAATCAACTTTGGAAGGACAGAGACAGAAACTGAAGGTCAAATACTTTGGCCACCAAATGAGAAGTCTTTGGTGGGGAAAACTCTGATGTTGGGAAAAATTGAAGGCAAAAGGAGAAGACTGGACGGGATGGGACGGGACGGGACGGGAAGAGAAGAGAAGAGAAGAGAAGAGAAGAGAAGAGAAGAGAAGAGAAGAGAAGAGAAGAGAAAGGAATAAAATAGAAGAATGGAATGGAATGGAATAAAATAGAAGAACAGAATAGAATTCTTTATTGGCCAAGGGTGATTGGATACACAAGGAATTTGCCTTTGGTGCATAAGGCAGGCGGGGCCAACTAGATGTGGCATTTGCCGGTTCTCCGAACTACACAAAATTTCCACTACTGGTTCACCAAAACCAGTCTGAACTGGCTGAATACCACCAGTTTGGAATAGTTTAAAAAATCCAACACAGATTGCCACTTGGGTCATACTGGGATTGTTATCTACCATTTTGCTCAGGTGTTTCATACATGACATTGTAAATTAACCAATGAAGGAGAATATTTGGAGCTCAGAGTTGAATTGAGGGATCCTTGGTGCTCTCTGAGCATGGTGGTTTTCTTACAGAGGTTTCATTACCCAGACTAGATAATGTCCCCACTGCACTGATGAGGTTACCTAGTTTGGATAATGAAATGTCTGCAAGAAAACAACCAGACACAGAGAGTATCAAGGACCCCTCATTTTTAACCAGTGGATGTATGGTTGAATTTGCTGCCTTTCCTTCACGTAGGGTGGTCTCTAATGAGGTGTCATTATGTATATCTTCTCATAAATATGATAAATTCAGTTCAGCAGAGTTGAAACCTTAGGTTCTTGACTGCTATTTGCTCTGCTTAGCAAAGTGCCCACTGTCACCTGATGGCCAAGGTTATAAAAGGGGCAGAAATAACAAAGCATCTAATGCTTCTTATGGGGTTGGTCCATTGCAATAGAAAACATGTTTTGGATTGGTTTCATCCCTTTTTCTCCCTATGTTGCTGTCCTTTCTGAATTTAGACTATTTAGTGGTTGATTCAAGGGACAAGATCCAGAAAAGGGGGGGGGGAGAAATTGGAAAGGAAAAGAAAATTATGGAAAGTCATACAGTTGTTCTTGATTGCCAAGCTGAGTTAGGTCATGAACAGCTGTTAGGTCTGCCCCTACAAAGTCAAAAGCAGCACATCTCTGGATATTGTTGTTCTTGTTAGTTGAGAAGTCATGTCCAACCCATCGCAACCCCATGGACAACGTTCCTCCAGGCCTTCCTGTCCTCTATCATCCTCTGGAATCCATTTAAGATCACACCTGCTGCTTCGGTGACTCCATCCAGCCCACCTCATTCTCTGTCGTCCCGTTCTTCTTTTGCCCTCAATCGTTCCCTGCATTAGGCTCTTCTCCAATGAGTCCTCATCAGGTGGCCAAAGGATTTGAGTCTCCTCTTCAGGATCTGGCTTTCTAAAGAGCAGGGTTGATCTCTAGTTTGATCCCCTTGCAGTCCAAGGGACTCGCAGGAGTCTTCTCCAGCACCAGAATTCAAAGGCCTCAATTCTTTGATGCTCAGCCTTCCCTATGGTCCAACTTTCACAGCCATCCATTGCAACTGGGAAAACCATTTCTCTGGATCCCCATTGCTAATAATCATGAGCAGAAGGGAACAAGGCCCGTTGTGTCTTGGTTGTGGGCATCATGGAGGCTTCTACTTACCTTGTGTGGAAGTGAAATACTACCGATGTTATCAGCGACTGTGTTAATGGAGCCAACCTGACTGGTTGCCACTGTACCAATTCAGCTCAGAGGAAGTCAAGGAAAAACAGACATCAAGACATTCAACAGGTGGGGTAAGGTAGGGTGGAGGCCTCTAACCAAGACCAGATCTTCTTCAGGTCTTCCATAGCCTCATCCAACACCAGCCTATCAGAATACTGTTTTCTACATGCACTGCAGCTTAGAATGCTAAAGGCTTGGCACTCTAGCAGGATATGCTGATGGAGTAGAGTCCATAAGCTGCTAAGCCTCCCTAAAGCCTGCTTACGTTCAGTCCACAACAACCAGGCAGCTGCTTTGCACATCTGTTCTGTGGCCATTTGAAGCTCAACATTCGGGGCTTTAGATTTTGGTCGGTTATCTGCCTTTCCACTGGCCTGCCAGCAGATATGACAAGCCAGGAAGTCTAAGACAGCACCACTTATTCTGCAGGAACAGTTCTGGCCATTTAGAATTTGCTCAAGCATTTGGGTTTTATATCGGATGTTGGGAGATGTTTAAAAATGAACAAGCTGAGGTTTTGTTTCATATATGGTTGGATTTCTAAGCATTACCAAACAGCATCCTCTAGCGGACAGTGCCTCCTGGGGATGATAGGACACGCATTGCAGTTTAAGCAAATCCAAAACAAATGGAAAAATAATTCTCTCGTCTTCCACCAGCAGACTGAGAGAGAGAGGGGAGAGAGAGACAGAGACAGAGATGAGGGAGACAGAGGGGGGGGGAGGGAGAGAAAAAGAAACAGAGAAAGAAAGAGAGACAGAGAGAGAGAGAGGAGAGAGAGAGGTGTGGGGGGAGAAAGAGAAAGAAAGAGAAAGAGAAAGAAAGAGAGACAGATAAGAGAGACAGAGAGAGGGGGGAAAGAGAGAGACAGGAGAGAGAAACGAGAGAAATAGAGGGGGGAGAGAAAGAAAGAAAGAGAGACAGAGATGAGAGAGAGACTGATAGGGAGAGAGAAAAAGAGACAGATAGAGAAAGAGAGAGGGGGAGAGGGAGAGAGAAAGAGAAAGAAAGAGAGACAGAGACAGAGAGGGGCAAGGGAGGGAGAGAGAAAGAAAGAGAAACAGAGAGACAGGAGAGAAACAGAGAGGGGGAGAGAAAGAGAAAGAGAGAAAGAGAGACAGATAAGCGAGACAGAGAGAGGGGGGAAAGAGAGAGACAGGAGAGAGAGAGACGAGAGAAACAGGGGGGAGAGAGAAAGAGAAAGAAGGAGAAAGAGAGAAAGAAAGAGAGACAGAGATGAGAGACAGAGAGGGAGGGAGAGAGAGAGAAAGAAAGAAAAAGAGACAGAGACAGAGACAGAGACAGAGACAGAGAGAGAAAGAGGGGGGAGAGAAAGAGAAAGAAAGACAGAGACAGAGAGAGAGACAGGAGAGAGAGAAAGAGAGAACATGAATGAATCACTAGAAATATTGGGTTCAGATTATAAATGACATAAGTAATTCGAGAACATTAACATTAGGAGTCCCAAAGGTGCTTTTTCAAGAGGCAACTGGACTTTCTGGTTTTTCTTTGAAGACGTTTCGCTCCTCATCCAAGAAGCTTCTTCAGCTCTGACTGGGTGGTGGGGAATGGAAGCACCTCTAAAAATCGACTAGTCCAAAATAATTATTCATCAGCCATAAAGTGGGCAGCCAGAACAAGCGATTACCAGCTATACCCTCCCCCCCTTGAAAGGTTGTGTGGTTGGTAGAGAACCAAATATACCAGCCCTGTCATAAAACACAACATGCCTGGTGTATGTTATTGCAGAGGTGGGTTGCTCATTTTTTACTACCAGTTCAAGTGCACTCCCGTACGCACTCACACGTGTGCACACTTCTGCCCATGCTCAGAAGGGTCCTGGCAGGTAGGCTGAGCCTCCTGCCGCCGCTACTATCGGTTCACCCGATCCAGGCCTAACCCGTAGCAACTCATCTGTGTTACTGGTCTCTGGACATGAACTCTCTTGGATCATTTGAGATCATTTCCACTTTGTCTAAAACAGTGGTAGTTAACCTGGTCCCTACCGCCCACTAGTGGGCGTTCCAGCTTTCATGGTGGGCAGTAGGGGTTTTGTCCGATACTGAAGCACTTTCTTTTTTTAAAAAATTTAATTGACTTTATAAATCACCATTCCTGTGGAACCGGTGGGCAGTTAGAAAATTTTACTACTAACAGAGGTACAAAAGTGGGCGGGAGGTATAAAAAGGTTGACTACCCCTGGTCTAAAAGATGATCAGCAAAGGCGTCTTTTGATGCTTTCAGCCTGCTGGATCTAGATGTGGGGAAGCAGCACTACTGATTCTTTAGTTTGAAGTGGTCCCCTACCATTGACCGGTGGAAACCGGCCAGAAAGGCATCATGACCTGCAGGGCAGTCATAGTGGCAAGAGCAAGACTGGATGGACATCATTTTCCGGACAAACGATTCTCCCTCTGGGCACCGAAATTTCACTTCCACTGTGCTGGTAATATGTGGCGTACAACAGCGATTGTCCGTACAGCTGCCGCAGAATTTTGGCCGATAGGAGTGGATGCTGGTGCAGCCGGTGAACTCAAAGTTGATCGGCTCACGAGATTTAGGGTTTCGCCAGCACCTCTTCCCTCTCTGGAAAAAAAGAAGGATTACAGACGCGCAAGTCCCTTGGATGGGTTCTGAGTTATCCCAGCCTTTTTCAACCTGACGGTTGTCACATCATCAAAACTGTGACATATGACTTTGCATCAGAAGAAGGAGAGAAGGATGGAGCTGCCATCCCAGGCAGACCCAGTGTCAGGCCTGCAGCCATGTTTTCTTTTGGGTCTTTGTCCTGCCATCCTTTCTATGACTCTACTATGCATTTTCTATTGTGGGAACATGGGAGGGGGGATTGCAAGGAGTGAGATGACTATGTAGCCATAACAAACTTCATTTCTAGAAAGCCAAGGTCATCCTTTGTCTCTGCACCTCTGCACCTGACTGGAACTGGATTTTTTCATTTTCATTTTATTACATTTATATACCGCGCCACTCTCCCAAAAGGGACTCGGGGCGGTGCACAGGAAAAATAAAAACACGCATATACATAAATACAGATAATAAATATGTCATAAAGAGTAAAAACTTATTAAATTAACCCAACCTGTGCTAAAACCAGTTAAAACCCCAATAAAATCTAATTCAATTTAAAACCAGTCGATAGTCTCAGAAGATTAAGCCAGGATGGGTGGAACTGCCAGCATGGCAATGGGAGACTGGACCATTGGATGGACTTGTGGGTGTGGGGGCAAAAACTTGAATTTTCAACTAGGTGGGGAAAACTGGGAAGCTTTCAGATTTGGGGTTTCCCAGATGTGCTAATGCCTCTATTAATAAATTGGAACTTTGACCAATACTTTGCCTTGGACTCTGATTTACTTTTGGGTGCTATTTGGAACCCTGACACCCAACTATGAGGATTTGGGTTTTGGTACCAGAGATGATCAGAGATGAAAGCTGGATCTTTCAGTTTAAGGGACAGCGCTTTACAGCAATCAAGTGGGCACAGCAGAGATTATACTACCTGAGACTTCTCAGGAAACAACAACTGAATGAAAAATTGCTGGTGACCTTCTACCGCTGCACTATAGAGAGTATCTTAGCTTACTGCACCTGTGTATGGTTTGCCAATTGCACAGTGGCAGATAGGACAGCTCTCCAGAGAATTAACATCATAACACCAGAGGATCATTGGTTGCCCTTCCCTTCCTTGGAAGAGCTTTATAGCTACTGCTGCCTTAAGAAAGTTCAAAACATTCTTAAAGATCCATCTCATCTCATCTCATTTTTTGAACTATTACCATCTGGCAGACGGTACAGGATAATAAAAACAAGGACAAGAAGGCTGAAAAACAGCTTCTATCCCAGGGCAGTTGAATTGAATTCTACTGTATAGTGCAATATTAATGCAGTATCGGAGGTTTTCAATTGTGTAGAACATGAAGGATGTGTGTTTTTGTTTTATTTTTTATAGTTTCCCTATGTATGATGTACACTGAAGATGGCATTTAATTTTGTTGTACATGGTACAATAAAGTAAACAACTTAAAAACAATGCATGTGAGAATCTGGCCTTTTGTTTTTCCATTTGTAGATTTTAAGCTGCATTTGTCTTTCTGGAAATGTCAACCATCTTGCCTGGACTACCATGTCTATGTTCAAAGTTTGGATAGAACTGGGATTTTCCATTCCATTGCGACCATCAGCATAAATTTCAGCTTCAGATAACTAATGTCTGTAGAGATTCTCAGTCATCCAGGTCATAGTTGTCCCAAAGGTGCTTTTTCAGGAGGCAACTGGACTTTTTTCTTTGAAGACGTTTCGCTTCTCATCCAAGAAGCTTCTTCAGAGTCTTCAGAACTGAAGAAGCTTCTTTGATCAGGTGAAACATCTTCAAAGAAAAAAGTCCAGTTGCCTCCTGAAAAAGCACCTATGGGACATCCATGACCTGGATGACTGAGAATCTCTACAGACTTTTAACAATTTTGTGAAATCTTTCTGGATATGTAACACATCAGGGTTGCAGCTGCAAAAAGTTCATAAAATGTCTGGGGATGGTGATATACACTCAGCAGTGAAGTTCACACATTTTTAAGAGGCCTTGATTGAGAAGCACTGTTTTAAGGTGCTAGTTAAACTGATGCCAAAACAACAATTTTCACAATGATAGTTAATTAAAAAAAAAAACAGTGTTCTTGTGTGGAGCTCTCCAGGGTTCTGAAAATATTTTTCAGTACCAGAAATCCGAAGTGCCTTGACTAGGTATTACAACTACCTGCCTTTACTTAGGAACTACTCAACCTGCTCAGTCATTTGTGTTATTCTCAACCAAACACATTTTATGGGTTTATTATGAAAATAACATCTACACTGTGCGAATGTTATCTTGAACTATTAAGAGGAAAAGCGGGGCATAAATATGAAAAATACAATTCAGGAGCATGTTTTTGCTCAGCTCTATAGTTTTCTTTGTGCTACTTACAAAATGTTTATTATGGGGAATAAAAACCAAACCCCATCATCCTCTGAAACAGTGTTTCTCAATCTTGTCAACTTGAAGATGACAAGGTTGAGAAACACTGCTCTGAAGGATTTTTCAGAATGGATAACTCAAAAAAAAAAAAGCATACTAAGATATGTGCTCCAACTTCCCCTTTCCTGGAGATGCTGGATAGAATTTGTCAAGGATATTTTCACCTGAAAGGCTAAAGAGGTGCCTTGATAACCTCTTCCAAGTGATCTAATTAAAATAAATACAACAGATACAAAGCAATCCAAGGCTGTTGCCACCCTCTCATTCCAAGAAATGACTAAGATCTTGGCCAACCCATGCACCAGGTCCTAAATGGAACTTCCCACAAGTGTCCTCTGAAAATCAATAGGGTCCATCAGATGTCTGGGAAGACCAATCAATTAGCTCTTTCTTCTTATGCTAGGGAGCAAACATGGAGATATGGTAAATTCCAGAATGATGATTATCTTATTACAGGCTAACTAGGCTTTAAGAGGCAGCAACCTAAGTTAGGCCCACTGAGGATCTGATAACCAGGATATGGGGTTCAGCCTAGAGGTTGAAAGGCAAAATTGGCACTAGACACCACCACCTTGTCTTTTGTCATGTCCCTCTGTCAATCACTACCAAGATGTCATTGCTAGCCCCTTCCCCCATCAAACCAACACCCCCATTCTCTGCCATCTCTCCCCAAGGTCCAAGGAAGCTACCCAGATCCCTCCTTCCTGTAATGCACAATCAGATATATTTGCCCTCTCAATGAAAATTAGTTCAATTCAGTCTACTAAAAACTCAGGAGATTCTTGACATGGACTATCCAGCTTGTCTCCATCATTTCCAGTCCCTGCCAACTCTGCTCCCAGCCTCTTGCAGAAGTTGATATGTGACATTTGGCACCCACTTCACTCAACTGCCACGGTACCTTGATGCTTGGGTACAAAGGGACGTTGCAGAATCGAACCAAGCACAGCCTGCTCTCTTTCTCCAATTGGCATTGAGGGTTGTCATTGGTCACACGGGTAGAGATGCCCATCCCACAAGTCCTAGAACAGACACTCCATTCAGTGGTCTGCACCAAGCAGTTCACCTGAAGGTCATCCACTGTTGACTTAAGCTTTAACTCAGGCTTGTGAGCAAATCTGTTCCTGTAAACTGAAATGCACAAAAGAACTTCCATGAGCAAATTCTCAAGATTCAAAGTAAAAGAGATGTGATTTCTTTATATATGTGTGTGATTATTTTAATATGTGTGTTAGTTTTATGAGCTGATCAATAAATAAATCAGAGAGACTAGTATAGATCTATTTTGAGCTTTTTAGCTCTCATCAGCTAGCCCCGGTTCAAATCCCAGTAAGGATATGGCTAGCTGATGATAGCTAAAAAGCTCAAAATAGATATATTTTTGCTGTTGTTCTGATTTGCTTTGCTTTTCCTCTCTCTCTCTCTCTCTTTCTTTCTTTTAGGTAGGTGACATGAGTAGAAGTTAGCCAGGATAGAAAGAAAATGTTTTGATTGACATGATTAAAAGTTAGAAGAGATAGAAATAAGAGAAAAGGGAAATATTGTTGTATACACTTCTATATAATAAAACAAGAGCAATAATAAGAGAAAACATGGAATAATTGAATAATGATGGACTGCAACTTAATATAAATATATATTACTATTAGAGAAATATAATTGGTTGAAAGTAATAACTATGATTCATTCTATTAGTTTTATTTGTATTGGAATGTATGACACCCAAGTGCTACACTGTTCACACACTGATAGGTTTGTAAAAAAAATGTAAAAAAAAACTTGGGGAAAAATAATTGCCCAGCCTTAACAAATACCATAGTTCTGCACCATAGTTCTATAATTTCTTTTGACCCTCTCCCTTCTACTAATCCTAAGTGCATAAAACAATCTTGTTCTCCTTTTCCTCAATATTCTTTGGGCTTCTCTTGACTTTCTTTTGACACTTCATCCAAGATGAGTTCTACAGAGCTATAAGATCTACCTGTATTCAGCAATTACAGCACCTCCTCTCTGTCCCCATTCATAGTTCTCCCATTTTTATTATTATTATTATTATTATTTATTTGATTTATATACCGCCCTATTTCACCTAAAAGGGACTCAGGGCGGTGCACAGAAGATTAAAAACCCAACAATATACAAAGTATAAAAAATAATTAAATTAATTAAATCTGTGCTAAAATTTGGATAAATAGAATTAAAACCAATAAATATCAAATTTAAAATTATTCCCTAGTCTATGTCAGGCCGGCTAGATGGAAGAAATGTGCTTTTAACATCCGACGGAAGAGTCATAGGTCCGTGATGGTACGGATATCGGGGGGCAGGTCGTTCCAGAGTGTCGGACCGGCCACAGAGAAGGCTCGTCCCCTGGGAGTCGCCAGCCGGCATTGACCGGCTGACGGCACCCTGAGAAGGCCCACTCTGCGGGAGCGGACAGGTCGAAGGGAGGAATGTGGTAGGAGGCGGTCTCTCAAGTAACCAGGACCCGTGCCATGGAGCGCTTTTCATCACCATACCTTTCTTGTAAGGGGTCTTTTGACTGCTTCCTTCACAGACCCACTCTCCTCCGCAACACTTGTTCTGCGCTTTTACCTGGCGGTGAAAGGGACAATCAGGGGGAGGGAGACGTGCCCCATCAGGGCAAAAGGGAAGGCAGCCAATGGACCCATCGATGCAGATACATTTCAGCTGACAACTGGGCTGGAAGCTCTCTCCATTTAGATAGGTTTTTCCCATCAGGACACAGGATGACCCATCGTAAGCTAGAGGAGGAACACAAAGGTGTGTGTGAGCAGGGGTTTAACACAGAATATGCACAGTCCACATAAGCAACCATCACACTTAAATTGGGTGGCATTAAACGGAAGGGAATAGGGATGTGGTGGCTCAGTGGCTAGGATCCTGAGCTTGTCAATCAGAAAGTTCGGCCGTTCGAATCCCTAGCGCCGCATAACGGAGTGAGCTCCCGTGACTTGTGCCAGCTACTGCCAACCTAGCAGTTTGAAAGCACGTAAAAATGCAAGTAGAAAAATAGGAACCACCTTTGGTGGGAAGGTAACAGCGTTTTGTGCACCTTTGGCATTTAGTCATGCTGGCCACATGACCATGGAGACGTCTCTGGACAGTGTTGTCTCTTCAGCTTTGAAACAGAAATGAGTCGGGAACGACTAGCACATATGTGCGAGGGGAACCTTTACCTTAAATGGAATGGAAAGCTGTGCATATTTTATTATAAATATAGCCATATTTTCTACAAAAGCAGTCAAATGTCAGGAAATCCATCATTAATACCATGACATTGGTCTTTGTTTTAGACAGTTTAATCATTTTTCCTCCCTCCCTTCTTTCTGCTTTCATTTTAATTGCCATCCAATGAGTCTTCTGATGTCTGTAACCTTTGGCATTTTCCAATCAAATGGCATGACATTTCCGGTGTATTAGTCCTCAGCTTGCCAAATTCCATGAAGATGTCAAAGGGTAACCATTTTTAGTATACTGTGCTAAAGAATGGACACACACACTGCTACTTATCTAAACAAAATAAAACTTACAATTTTATTAACGTTCTCTCTTTTTGGCTACTCTTCCTGACCTTTGGACGAACTAAATTTCTCCTTCTTCCATGCAAAATAATGCTTCCATTACAGAGTAATAAAAACAAAAATAGATGCATTTCCATTCATTGAAGTTCCCATTGATTGGAAATGAATGAATGCTTGCTTTGGTATGATTTGGTTCATTTGAATTCCCCCCTCCCCCTCAACAGTATGAATACACACTAAAGTCCTTGAAAAGAGATGAGTAAGTGTGTCGATGAAATCTTGGAACATAGAAATATGGCTTCGTAGAACCAACGAATTGGGAAATGTATTGAATAATATTTCCCAACTGGGGTAATTTTGAGGTAGAATAGAATAATAGAGTTGGAAGGGACCTTGGAGGTCTTCTAGTCCAACCCCCTGCTTAGGCAGGAAACCCTACACTACTTCAGACAAATGGCGATCCGATCTCTTCTTACAAAACTTCCAATGTTGGAGCTTCACAACTTCTAGACGCAAGTTATTCCACTGATTATAGATATTGGACTTCAACTTCCAGAATTCCCCAAGACAGCATAGACACTACTAAGAATTCTGGGAGTTGAAGTCTATACATGTTAAGATTTTCCAGGCAACACTGCTGTAGATCATTCATATTAAGAGACCGCAGAAGAGATTATTTTAGCCTATTATCCATCTTAGTAATTGGACAATGCTTTTACCCTTAAAGTGCAGATGAAATCTATCTTCTTATAAATCTATCTTCTATAATCTTCTTATAAAGAATAAGCTTTTTGTAGCCTCAGAGTCACTTAAACCATCAAATCCATTTCTCTGCGAAAATCCAAATGAAGGCATCCAATCTTGAGCTGCAAAACATCACTGAAGGGATGTTTCCTCCACCATTGGTTCCACTAAATTAATATTAAGAAGCTTTTTCTGATGTTCAAAAAGATCTGCCTTCCTATAAGTTAAGAAAATTATCCAGTCTTATGTCTTGGAATGACAGAGAAGAAGTCTCTTCTGTGCAATATTCTTTCAAGGACTTGAACAATGCTATCACATGTTGCTTTTTACTGTATTCTAGTTTTTCAAAGCTAGACATACTGTAGCCAATTCCTTCATTCCCTCCTCCTTTGGCATGATTTGTCTGTCTGTCTGTCTGTCTGTCTGAATGACTACCTGCTAGTCTAGACTAGCCCATACCACTGATGGAAAGAGTCCATCCCTGTGACTCAGGAGAGGTGGAGACTACAGGTCCCATGCTCCTTAGATGTTCCTTTTACAAAGAGATTAGGGGAAAAACATGTTCTGTCAATAATTGCTAGGTATCCTGGCCATTCTGATACTAACTATCTTCAGTGGCTGCTTAAGGATGAACAGTCCATAACTACAGCACAGGTGGCCAGAGTCTGCGCAAAACCACTAGGGAGTTATCACAAAAATGTGTCTTCTCCACCATAGTGATGTTACCGTATTTCTGGGAGTATAAGACGCACCTTTTCCCCTCAAAAAAGAGGCTGAAAATCTGGGTGCGTCTTATACACTGAATACAGCATTGTTGGCCTCTCAAAACCCTGCCCCCTTCCCCAAAATGCCCATGCCGAGCCTTTAGGAGGCTTTCAGAGTGCTCGTGGGGGCTGGGGAGATCAGAAATGAGCATTGAACCTATAACGGGCCACACAGTTTATGGACTGTAATTTTAGTATAGTTAGACCACGTATAATTGACAGACTGGGTTTTATTATAGATTTTAGTTGTTATGTATCATTTTATACTAGAATTTTTAATTGTATACTTATTGAGCATTTTTACTTATTCTGGTCTAAGACTGCAATAAACTGACTGAGATTGAGTCTAGTCTAGTCTAACAAATAAAAACAGCAAGATGGAAACTCTTTCCACTAGGTGCCAGACCAACCATACTATTGGGGGGAAAGCCCACATTTTCAAACATTACCTTTCTTCGTTGCTAATTCCAAATTGATCCCCAGAAGTGGGAGTAGTTGGGGGGACCAGCACAGATATTGAGTGGAACAATTGCTATCCATGACCTGCAAATTATGCTCTGGTAAAAGGAGAAGGATAGGAGCAAGCTACTCACCTAAACAGATGCCACTGTCTTTCTGGGTTTGAGAAAAGTCACAGTAGAGCCCTTTGTGGTGATCACAAGGTTGCTGCAGTGAGCACCGCTCCCCAAGCTGCCGGGAACATACCCTGCAACAACCACAACCATCTCGCAAAAGGCTGTGGCCAAGAGGGCAGGGGGGAGCCTGTGAGGGACACTGGCAAGGGTAGGAACACGCCGGAGATGCCACCTAGAAAAGAGACAGAGAGAACAGCGAGCTCAAATCTTTTCTTTTTTTCATTAAAATGACACTCAGACATGGCAGAGGAATTCCTGTGTGGCACATGATATTCTATTAAAGGTAAAGATTCCCTTCGCACATATGTGCTAGTCATTCCTGACTCTAGAGGGCAGTGCTCATCTCCGTTTCAAAGCCAAAGAGCCAGCGCTGTCCGAAGACGTCTCCATGGTCATTTGGCTGGCATGACTAAACGCCGAAGGTGCACGGAACGCTGTTCCTTTCCCACCAAAGGTGGTCCCTATTTTTCTACTTGCATTTTTACGTGCTTTCAAACTGCTAGGTTGGCAGAAGCTGGGACAAGTAACGGGAGCTCACTCCGTTGCATGGCGCTAGGGATTCAAACCTCTGAGCTGCTGACCTTTCTGATCCACAAGCTCAGTGTCTTAGCCACTGAGCCACTGCGCCCCTTGGCTGGATGATTTGGATGGCAAGCAATATTCTATTGCTACCATCCAAATCACCTGCAGGAGGAAACAGCTTTCAGCTCTTCTGGCTACAATAAGAAAATAAGAGGCAGAAGAGGTGTGACTCCCAGATAGCCACATGGAACCTCACATTGGAGGGGATTACTTGAGGAAGGGATTATGGAGGACAGCACGTGTTTAGAAGAAGAAGCACTGGCATTTCTGAGATTCCAAAGACACAACTGAAATAAATACACATAGTTTTCTGCTCACATCAAAGCCAAACAACTAGTTGTAACATGCTGGCTGGGGAATTCTGGGAGTTGAAGTCCACAATGTTATTATTATTATTATTATTTTGCTCGAAGCACTTGAAGACTTGTTCTCTTCTTCATAGTAAGACACCCTGCTATTCTACGCTTCCCAAGAACATGAAGAAAATACCTAGTGTCAACAAAAACCACTTTTATTAATTTTCTGTGAATTCTGCTCATTCACATCCAGAATAGTCTTTCAAGGCAGGATTGACAGTCGCAGACCTTATCTGGCATAGAGAACTGCCAGGTTGATATCTGTAAACTTGGCAAGGAGTCTCGGAGAGTCATGAGCCAATAAATGAAACTAATTGTCTCTTGCAAACTCCACTCCCCTTTCGCTCCTCTTTTATTTCCTCTGGGAGGGGCCATTCATCATCCATCTGTGGCCTTACTCCCAAGAGGACACCTGTTCTTTAACTGTTCTCTTCGTCTGGCAACTTTGCACATGCGCACACTAGGAACAGGCTCCAGCCGTTCGTCTGCCTCACTGATGTCTGACTCCGAAGGCAGCTGATTATTGGCATACGGCTCTGGCCTCTCTCTGCCTCCGACACAGAGCCCTCATCAGAGCCTTCCCCAGACTCCAGGACTGGCCCATGTTCCTCCCCAACCTCCTCACTGTCCGAATCTGCTGCCACCTCCGCTGGCTGCTGGCGAGCCACAACACCTGCATTATTTAAAAAAAACTGTTGAGAAGTCTACATTCTCCCATTTTCACTGCTATATCTTCATAGAAATATACAGTACATACCCATCCAGGAACACGGGCCAGTAAAAAGAAGGTCAGAATAATGATTGCTCCGGAGTTGTCAAACATCCTGAACTCCCTGCTCTGGGCATCCCTCTTTGTTGCCTTCGGAACAGTAATGAATTCAAACTCATCTTTTAAATAGGCCTCCGTGAGAGGGCTGGGACTTCAGCTGAGTGACAATCTGGAAGTTAGCCAAACATTGACCGCTAGAGAAATTTCTCTAAATTCCAGAGAATTCTTACTACTGGCGGAACTTGGCATGTCCACATAACACTGCATTTATGCAGGAGGTTTTCGGGCACCGAACTGGTAGCAATGCCAGCAGGAACCCACCCCTGATTCAGAAGTTGTGGGAGCTTCATCCCTGGAAGCTTTCAAGAAGAGACTGGACTGCCCTCTGCCAGAAATGGTGTAGGCAGGGTCTCCTGCTTGGGTGTGTGTGTGGGGGGGGGGGGGTTTGGACTAGATGACCTACAAGATCTATAAGTTATAATTAATTATATAATTATATTATACATTATAAATTAAGTTATGTTGGCGCATAAGCTCACCAGAGCGCCTACCGTCCCTGTCCTAATGTTTCTTTTTATTCGTATCCATTTCATGTGTCCAAAATCAGGTTTACACACATATATGTTGTCTAATACATGCTTAATGACATAAATAAATATAAATAAAATAAATATAAATAAATAAATAAATATAAATAAATAAATAAATATAAATAAAATAATAAATAAAATAAATAAAATAAGAAAGAAAGAAAGAAAGAAAGAAAGAAAGAAAGAAAGAAAGAAAGAAAGAAAAACTGCGTTATCAGAATGTATCTAAGGCAGAACAGAGCCAGAGCTGAGCCGAGTCTCCGAAGGACGGGGCGTTGCAGCCACTCCTCCGTGCAGGCAGGGGTCGCTGTGGGTAGCGCCGCCGCCTCCGCCGCCGCCCCGGCTTCCTTCCGCCTCTCGCCGAGACGCGCGGGAGGGGGAGGGGGGGAGAAAGCTCGCGCCGAGGGAGAAAGCCAGGCGGGGGGAGGTGGGCGCGGAAGCGCGGTGAAGCGGCGGCGGCGGCGGGGTCGAGCGGGGCAGGCTTCCCCGTCGCCCGCCCCTCGGCCCGGGCGCCCTGGAGCGGCGAGAGCAGCATGGCCGCCAGCCTGTGGATGGGAGACGTGAGTGGCGGTGGCGGATGGGTCGGGGGGCGCGGCTGGCTAAGACCCCCCACCCCCTGCAGAGAGGGCTGAGTGGCCGCTGCCCGGTCCTCTCCTCGGGGCGGGAGCCGAGTCTCTGCCGCCAGAGGGGCCCGCGCAGGCCGTCGAGGGGGCTGCCTAAGCGAGGAAGACCCTTTTGGGGGGAGCGGGAGGATGAAGCTGAGGAGGGGGACTTAAAGGGGGGAGCGCTGCCCTCCCGAGGGGCGAAGTGCCAGAAGTTTCCCCCTCGCTGGGTGGGGGGTTCTTGAGAAGGAATTAGAAGCCCTCTCCCCAAAAAACATTTGGATGCCCCACCTCTTATGGGGGGGGGGCTTAAAGACCCCCACCCCCAAAATAGTCCTGGTTCTGCTCCCAGAACAGAGGGTGGAAGTTTGATGGCTTCCACTGGCAAGGTAGCTTCATCCTTTGCTGGCTGGTCTTTAAGAGCCTTTTTTTTTGTCGTGGTGATGGGGAGGGGAGGGGGGAGGGTTTGTAAGGCCAGACTCTTCTGCAAAAGCCATTTTATACCTATTTATATCCTTTTTTCAAAGAAGTCAGCAGCTTCATTTCAGGAAGCTTGTTCTAAGAACAGGTGTATTCCTGAATCGCTTTAGGCAGTAGCTTCCTGCGGGCGAGAAGAGTCAAGCAGCATCTCTTAAATGGCACTTAATTATATTATTCTTATTGTTGCTGTATTATGGTATTCTTATCTTATTTTTCTCCTCTCCCTTTCTCTCTTTAGCTGGAGCCCTATATGGATGAGAACTTCATTTCAAGAGCTTTTGCTACTATGGGACAGCTAGTCCTGAGCGTGAAGATAATTCGGAATAGATTGACAGGGTATTGATTTGTTTTTTATTTATTGGCTGTTAGTGTGTATATTCAGAATAGATTGATGGGGTTATTTGCTTGGCATTTTTAATTTATTGGCTGTCGGTGTGCATATTCAGAATAGATTGTTTGTTTTTCATGTATTGGCTATTGATGTACATATATTTTGGTGGGAAGGAGAGGTTATTTTCAACCCATCTGTAGATTGTGCAACTTGGATACTGCTTTAATGCCTACCTTGTGCTAGTAGACCACAATTTAACCATGCTTTATTGACTAAGACATTATATTATGCATAAGCTATGGTATATTATATTATGGTATATTATGGTTCCTACTCCACATTAGGCTAAGATTAAACAAGCCATGTTGTAACTTTGGGGCATCTTATAAAGTGAGCCCCTGTTAATGTACCCTATCTGGTTTGCCATAGGGACAAGATGCGATGCTTATCCAGAGTCAGTCCATTAGATCAGTCTTCTTTCACTGATCGATTGTAGCTCCCTCTCCTAGTCCTTTCTAAGAAGGGGAGCATCCCCAAAACTTTTCTGCCAAAATTGTTAAAGCAATCAAGAGACAGATGATCATGATTGATTCCTTTTCAAGTGCATGTAATTTCAATCTGGTATTTTTATGAATGCCGCCTTAATTTGTCTTGAGAACATCACTCTGTAAACAGGTTGCCACTACTGGAAAAGCTGCCATCCTGGTCGCCATCTCTATGGCCTCTGTTGCAGAACATAATTTGACACGTTGTTTGAGATATGATTGCCAAGTCCTGATCTCTCACTTTGCAGTAAAGCAGAACATAAGAAGAATTATGCTGGATCAGACCAAAGGCCTATCTAGCCCAGCATTCTGTTCCCACAATGGCCAAGGGGATACCTCTGGGAAACTCATAAGCAGGACATGAGAGCAATAGCGCCCTCCTGCTAGTGTTTTCCAGCAACTGGGATTTGAGAGGCGTACTGCCTTGACACCGGAGGTAATATATAGCTATTGTGGCTAGTAAACATTGGTAGCATTATTCTCCACAACATTTTTCACTGACAGGCACAAACACAGGCAATGAATGACCTATTTCTCTCCTTCCAGGATTCCAGCAGGCTATTGCTTTGTAGAATTTGCTGATCTGGCCACAGCAGAGAAATGTTTACATAAAATCAACGGGAAGCCCCTTCCTGGTGCCACCCCTGTAAGTAAAGAAGCTCATCTGATAAGCCAGTCTGAAATCCTAAGCACACCTGCTTGTGAAGAAGCCGCACTTAAATCGTTGGGATTTCTAAATCATATGTTTCTCAGTCCAGTCTGCCACCCAGGGTTGTGGGGAAAATAAGGGGAGGCAGGGGTATTTGGTATGTTCCCCGCTTTGAATTATTTAATTTATGTATCAAAATAATAAAGGCAAGATAGAAATAAATATTTTATCCTGCTGTCTGCTTTGGAAGCCACATTAACAAAGGGAACTTCCACTTTGACACATTCTTGTGCTTGAGAAATTATAGGAGGGGGAGATTTAGTAGAGGGAATGTAATTAGACAAAATAGCATTCTTCTTATCGGTCAAGGTCAGGGTATTTCTGCACCTGAAGGAGGAGTGGTTGAAGTGATGTCTCGAGTTGGGACGGATTGGGATTGGACCATGGGATGGATTGATGAGTTCAGAGGCTGGGTTTGCACTTTTGACTTACTAAGAGAAAACCCGGAACTCTCACATTCAGGTTTTTCCAGATGTGCCTGTATACCTACACTAATAAATGTGAACTTTGAGAAAATGCCTGTCTCAGAGTTTTTAATTGGAGTTGAGTCCTTCCGGAATGCTGACACCTGCCTTTTATGTGTATTGGTCAACTCAAAGTGGCTTTAATGCCTAAACAGGATTAAGAGTCTTCCGATAAGTAGCCCAAAATCACTTAGCCAGCATTCATACCTAAGGTGAGACTAGAACTCACAGTCTCCTAATGATTGGCTCAAAGTCACCTAGTAGGTTTTTATGCCTAAAACAAGACTGTAACTTAAAGTCTCCTGGTTTCTAGTGCAGCATTTGTGCTGCACTAAATGATATTATGTGATTGGGTCCACTAAATGATCAGAATAGTAAGGGAAGGTGCTTATCCCAGCTAGCGTGTTTCAGTCTGTATAGAAATATTTCAGTATTCCATCTATGTGAGCTTTCTGTTATACTCACATGAGTGAAACAGAAAGAGCTAAACCAGATCACCATGTAGTAAAACTCAGTTACTTTTTAAAACTAATAGTTATTTCCCTTGAACTGTCATGTTTAAAATGTGTTTTTGCGTCTTTATTTTGTATTTCAGACAAAGCGCTTTAAATTAAACTATGCCACATATGGGAAGCAGCCTGATAACAGGTAAGCTAAACTCTTAAGAGAAGCATTTCCACGTTCTTATCTTTGATGTGGGCACCGGTGTGATGTTCAGCTTATTTTTCCCTAAGAAAATCCTGAAGGGTAATCCTCATATAAGTCTCCCAAGCAGCGACATTGTGCTACTGGATGAAAATTCCCTAGCAGTGGTACAACACGTTTTTCCAGCTCATGTTGCTAACTCTGCTATTATCCAATGCAGTGGTTCCTGGGGATGCATTTTATTCATTAACTTATAGCCTCAGCAATCACTTTCTTGGCTGAAGCAGCAAACAGGATTGTGGCACCTTTCAAACTCTGCAAACTATTAAGCTTCGGTAGCACCAACAGCCTGCATTCCAAAGAACTGGGCCTTTAGTTCATGCATGTTTTAGTCCATCGAAAAGGAATGCTATGCCAAAGCCATTTTGTTTCCCTAGGAAATAGAATGGATTTTCCAAACTGGGAAAAATGCTGACTGGGGAATGCTGGGAGTTGAAGTCCACACATATTAAAGTTGCTAAGGTTGAGAAGTGATGCCCTATATTTGGATGGGAGTGGGATGGTGAAAACAGCAATAAACTTTGAGGCTGTTTCTATTAACTAAAAGCATTTGGGGCCCTGTTCATAGTTTCTTCTGGTATTATTAATGACTGTCATTCAGGGAAATGCTTAAGAACAGGAAGATAGCTTCCACATCTTGTTATTAAAACTATTATCATTTAAGGTTCAGAGGTTAACAGATAGAGGACATAGTGAAACTTTCTATAATAAAACATAAGAAAGTAGGAATGTATGGCATATCAATGAAAGATGGTTGGAGTTCTGCTTATCACAGGAGACCAGATGGTACAACGCTGCTTGGTACCTCATGGGGACAGTTCCAGCTTACATTTACACTTATATTAAAAACTCTAAAAGGTATTCATTTGTTTGGGGGAGATATTTGCCTTAAAAAAATAACTTTCCAGTTATTTTTTCACCCAAGCATCTAAATAAAGGTAGCCCTTTTCCCTTATGTATATTTCTGAATAGGTAGGTATTTGGAGTTATCAAGAGACAGGAGAATGAAAAATGAAATTAAGCAGTTGCTTAAAGCAGCATTTCTTGTTGTCGGCAACATTAAGATTTATGGACTTCAACTCCCAGAATTCTCCAGCAAGTAAAAAAAAAAAACATTGGAAATTAAAGTCCACCCATGTTAAACTTGTTGAGGTTGAGAAACACGGACCTAAAAGTTTTCTTAGACTGAACACAATTACAGGTTGCATCATTGGTTTTAAAAAGAAGGAAACGAAGTCTCCCGCTGTGTTTTTAAAGTGTAAAATTATGGCACACGACTTAAAATAGGTTTTAACCCATTTTTTTAAAGTCTTCCCTTCCCTATAGTTCCCCATTTTTAACTACAGAGGGCACCATGTGCATTTATCTCCTACTTAACTAAACTCAGCAACTCTGGGCTTACCAGATAAAATTCTTTTTTTTTTAAAAGGATGGTAGGAACTAACCTCCAGCAAAGCAAAACACACCGGCCTCCAGCATCACCTTTATTCCCAAGAATGTCTCTGAGCAGGTTTTGAAGAGAGGTGGCTATAACAAACCTAGATGGTGTGGTTATTAAATATGATTTAATGTTAAAGCTTTCTCAGTCTTTTTTGACTGGTTGTATACCTCACAGCTGCCATTTTAGGGCTGGGATAGATCGTAGTTCTGTAATCATTCTGCAAAAATGCCCCCACCGGTTTTCAATTCAATACAGGCCCATTGCGCGTACACACACACACACCCTATTTGAACATTCCTGGCTGATCTAAAAATAATTCACAGATGCTAATTTTGAGTTTTGTTGACAGCTGCCTTTGGGCAATTCCTATTCTTTCTCTATTTTTTCCCCACAGCCCAGAATATTCCCTGTTCGTTGGGGATCTTTCCCCTGATGTAGATGACGGGATGATATATGAATTTTTTGTAAAAGTATACCCATCATGTCGGGGTGGAAAAGTAGTCGTGGATCAGATGGGCGTTTCCAAGTAAGTTTTTCCAAAATGTGCTTTGCTTTATTTGCTCCTGTGGTGCAATGGAAGAAGGCTTTTATTTATTTTTTTAATTTTTTTTTTTTTAATTTTTAAACAAAGACAACACGAAAAATCCTCTTTCTTTACATATTATAGAAAGTATATCAGTTGGTTACAAAAAGCTTTCGTGCATCTCTTCCACAGTCATCACCCATAAGTCATATCAAATAATGTGTTTTAAATCAAATATATTTATACATATTACTATCATCGTGCCTCAATGAAAACCTGCTGGTCTTGTAGGTCAAGGCTAAACAAAAAAACCACATGCCAAAAAGTACTAGGAAAAGCCAAGACAAAACTACTTTTTAAATGTCATTAAATTTTAATGTAATAAATATGATTCCCTAAACAGGCGTTTAGTCATTTCCCCTCTCCGTTATATCAAGAATAAGTTGAAAACATGTTTTGAAGATCTCGGGGGACTTTGCCCCTGGCCTCATGGGAGCATATATTCCCCTTTATACTCTTAATGAATTAAGCATACTAAATTAAGCACCACTTTTGGGGGGGGGGGGGGGGGGGAGGAATGGTTCAGTAAAATGAGATGGCAAACGAGTCAACAGCACTTCAGAAACTTCTGCTAGAGCTTCTTAGAAGTTGCATGCTACCCATGATCTGCATGATTGAGGATCTCCATAGACATTGTGCAAGCTAACCTTCTCTTTTACCTTCCTGTTGCTCATTCTGTGTTTTTACAGAGGCTATGGTTTTGTGAAGTTCTCAGATGAACTGGAGCAAAAAAGAGCACTGGTAGAGTGCCAGGGGGCTGTCGGCCTTGGTTCTAAGCCGATACGCTTGAGCGTTGCCATACCAAAAGCGTAAGTATAGACGGAAGGTGTGCTTAATTCAGCAGTTCTGCTGGTTTGGGTCATACACTGGGATTGTGCCCTTATGTTGGAAGCCATGATGACTTCCTAAAATGATTCAGATAAGTACATTAATTTAAGGGTGGATTCCTTGGAGAGCCACCCTATAAGCTTGACTAAAAGCCTTAGTAGAAATTTATTTTATTTTATTTTATTTATTTATTTATTTTATATACCACCCTTCTCCCTCTCAGGACTCAGGGCGGTGAACAGCCACAGTAAAAAGAGGAAATACAAAAGTTAAAATGACAAATTAATAAATATTAAATAATTTGGCCCATTATTATAAAACCCAATACTAAAACCCAATTAAAAGACTATGACAGGCCGGCTGCACGAAATAGATGTGTCTTCAGGGCCCGACGGAAGAGACGTAGGTCAGCGATCGTGCGTAATTCAGGGGGTAGGTCATTCCAGAGGGCAAGAGCTGCCACAGAGAAGGCTCTCCCCTTGGGGGTCGCCGGCCGACATTGTCTGGCCGACGGCACCCTGAGGAGGCCCTCTGTTGGAGCGAACTGGTCGATGGGAGGTATTTGGCAGCAGGAGGCAGTCTTGCAGATAACCAGGTCCCTTGCCATGGAGCGCTTCAAAGATGGTCACTAGAATCTTGAAGCGCACCTGGAAAGCCACGGGCAGCCAGTGCAGCTCACGCAGGAGAGGTGTCACATGGGAGCTTCTAGAAGATGCTCCCAAAATCCCCCGCACGGCTGCATTCTGAACTAACTGGAGCCTCCGGGTGCATCTCAAGGGAATCCCCATGTAGAGAGCACTACAGTAGTCCAGGCGGGAGATGACAAGCGCTTGAGTGACAGTGCGTAAGGCGTCACGATCCAGAAATGGACGCAACTGGTGTATCAGGCGAACCTGGTAGAAAGCCCCCCTTGCCACGGCCGTCATGTGCTCTTCTAAAGACAGCCGAGAGCCCAGGAGGACACCCAAATTCAGGTAACTTGTGGGCCTCCAGGTTTTGTCAAACTCCCAAGCAATGCCAGCCAACCTGGTCTAATGCAGAAGATGCTGCAAGCCATAATTCAGTCCATGTTGAGTGTCACAGCTTCCCTATTCCTAATACAATGAGACACAGTGAATAAAGCTGCCACAAACACTACTCAGCAGAATACAGTTATGATTTACTAGACAACTTGTGTGGATCATTGTTTCAGTAATATTTCCCTACCTACATGACCACGGGTTGATATAAAAGCAGTGGGAGCAAGTTCTGACTTCCTACCAGCTTCCCCACTGACTGTGCTTGTAAGAAGCTGGTAAGGAGCACAACTTTACCAACACAACTGGTCTGAAGATCCTTGAAATCTCCTTTCCTTTGGAGTCATGAATCCCAGATTTTGGATACAAACTTTACGCTAGCCCAGGGATCTGCAAAGTTGGCTCTTTTAAGACTGGTGGACTTCAACTCCCAGAGTTCCCCAGCCAGCTATGCTGGCTGGGGAACTCTGGGAGTTGAAGTCCACCAGTCTTAAAAGAGCCAACTTTGCAGACCCCTGCGCTAGCCCATTTGAGATACCTTGATTCAACAATCATTTGCCTTACAATGCACTTTTACTCAATTGAAGGTGACAAACACAGAGACGTAGTAGTATATGTAGCTGACGACCTTGGAATGAAATGAGTATAATTTTAGGATTTTTGTCATAGATTAAATTTTGTTCAGAACTGTTACAGAGTTCTTATCATTGACTTTCTCTTCATCCCCCACTCTTGTTTCTTTTCCAAGTAATCGGCTGAAGATGGTGGAGTACAATCAGATGTACAACTATAACTATAACCAGTACTACCAACATTATCAAAACTACTATGCCCATTGGGGATATGATCAAAATACCGGTAGTTACAGCTATAGCTACCCACAATATGGCTATACACAGAACACCATGCAGGTGAGAGTAAAGATTTCTAGGCATTATCAAAACTGCAGTCCTTATGCTATGTAAGTCCGGTAAAGCTTTGTGATAAATGCTTCTAAATAAAAAAAATTTGATTCCTTTATAATTTGTAATTCTTACTATTGCAGACATATGAAGAAGTGGGTGAAGATGCATTAGAAGGTAAGATTGCCTATTGTAATTCCTCGTTAAAAGTAGAAATTACGTTTCCTTTTCTAATTTGCCAATTCAAACCAAATCAGTTCTGAGCCAGCAGAAATCTTTTGCAAAGGTTGAAATATTGAAAACTCTAGATGTATTATAATTAAATATATTTGCCAATCCAAGCAAATATTTGCATTTACAAATATAGAGTTGGTAGTAGGAAAAAAAAACCAGTTTCTTTGCATTTAATTTGGTCAAGCGTGTTTTTTATATGCTTTGTTATCCCTGCATGGTGACAGAGTGATTAGAATACAATATTGCCTGTTAACTCTGCCTGCTGTCAGGAGTTTGATCCTGAACCGCTCAAGGTTGACTCAGCCTTCCATCTTTCCGAGGTCAGCAAAACAAGGACATAGATTGTTGGGGGAAATATGCTGATTCTGTAAACCGTTTAGAGAGGGCTGTGAAGCGGTTTATAAGTCTAAGTGCTATTGCTATATGTATGTAACTGTCCTAAGACTATGTTCCAAAAGGTTTGAGAAACAAACGTTTTATAGATTTTTGTTCCCTCAAGTGGATTAAAAAGCTTTCCATCGTTTCTAAGTTAAAGTGCTTGAGATGAATGCATGGAGAACTGCCCAGTTTTGACAATTGTATCTTTATTTCACCAATTGCTGTATGATCAGGCATTTTATTTACATGAACAGTCTCTTTGTTCAGTGAAATCTTTCTTAAACCTCCATTTTTTAAATTTCATCCAGTTTGGAGAAAACATTGAACCAGTGTTTGGGGTTTGGTTTAATTGTCGATTGTTCAAAGAGATTGCCTGTGTAGGTAAAATTCTGGTTGATATTGGAGCTTATTAAATCAAGATACAATGGTCCAAACCACGAAGAATTCTGCATTTCAGCACTCACACAAATGTCTTCCAAAATTCACTCATGTAGGCTTCCTTCCGTTGGCAGATCCGATGCCCCAGACAGATGTGAGTGAAGCCAACAAGCAGTTTATGGAGCAGAGCGAAGAACTCTACGATGCCTTGATAGAATGCCATTGGCAGCCTTTGGACAGTGTGTCTTCGGAGCTCCAAGCTGCATAATTGCCATGTTGCTGATAATGCTCCCTCCGAGCCGTGTGCCAGCGGGCCTTGGATCCCTGCCAAAGCGCATGGAAGTTGCAGCTGCAAACGGACTCGTCCCTCTCTCTCCACCAGATTCTCAAGTCAAGGATGCAGAGGACAGCTTTGGGTTCTCCCTGCACTCATGGAGCAGCAGACAGTAGCAGAGGAGAAATGTGGTCACATTTGAGATGAAATTAGAACTTGGGGACTTAGTTTTATTTCTTCTCCCTTCCCCGCCCCCCGCCCCCCTGTTGATCCTAAGGCAAGATTTGTTTATCCTAGCCAAGAAGTTCTAATTTATGAACTAAATAAAAGATGGGAAATCTTAATTCCAACTACAATAAAATATATATATCTATATATATATATATTTCACACAGTAAGGTGGGGTATCTGGTGTTCTCCATAGGGTAAATGGGATCAGGAGTTCCATGAGTCCTTTCTTTTTCTTTGCTGAAATAAACCTCCGGAGAAATGATTTTGAAGCAAAACCACACTACAAAGAGGAAAAAAATCTTTGAAGGCGGAATAAACTTGGGCAAACTTTTAGCAGTTTCTGCAAAGGATACGAATTCTACATTTTGACGCACGTAGAGGCGACTTCTGTTAAAACAATCAGATATTCTGTTTTAATATGAAGAGTCTAAGGGCGTGATGGCGAACCTATGGCACGGGTGCCACAGGTGGCATGCGGAACCATTTCTTAGGGCATGCAAGGTGTTGCCCTGTCAGCTCCAGCACGCATATGTGCACTGGTCAGCTGATTTAAGCCTTCTTTTGAAGCCGTTTTTTGCTCTCTGGAGGCTTCAGGGAAGCTCCTGAATCCTCTGGAGGTGGGGAGGGGAGGCTGTTTTCACCCTCCCCAGGCTCCTAGAAAGCCTCGAGCCTGGGGAGGGCAAAAAAAGCACGCCAAAAGCAGGGGGTCATGCCCATAGCATTATGGGTGTGGCACATCCATGCACAACCCCCCTGCACTCCCTGCTTTTGGCATGCAAGCCAAAAAAGGTTAGCCATCACTGGTCTAAGGGGATCAGAGAAAAGTTTAATTGTGTACTCTAGCTGGAATAATATCATTATTGGGAGCCATTGAAAGGATGCAGCAGCATTTCCTAGGGCTTCAAAACTCTGCTAGTAACAGTCGAAAAAATAAAAGAAAAATATAATTCCCCCTCAAATGAGGTCCGGTATTTCACTAATGAGCTGTGCAGTTTGAAGGTAGTCTGAATATGATAATGAGTTAAATGCAGTAATTATTGACAGAAGTTCCTAGTGTCTGATTACAGGTGGATTGGATTGAGATGGGCAACTATCATGAAAAAATAAATGATCTTGCATTGAAAGAATAGAAGTTGCTTCCCTCAGTTTTGAATATACAGATACTGTCCTTTATATCAACTTTGGCAACTTTAGTCTTTTAGACCTCAGCTCTACAGTCTTGTAGACTTCAGAGTTGAAGTCCACAAGTCTTAAAAGTTGCCAAGGTTGGAGACCCCTGCTTTATATTATCTGTTATAAGGTGCAGAGAAAGATGGGGCTGTTTATTTATTTTTTATTTATTTTATTCAATTTATATCCCGCCCTTCTCCAAAAGGACCCAGGGCGGCGCACAGGAATTTAAAAACAACATACAAAGATAATACAAAACATATAAATTTAAAAATCTATTAAATGGCAACCTGCGCTAAAACCAATTAAAATCCCCCAATTAAAACTATCTAAAATTAATCGCAGTAGAGGCTATCTTAGGCCGGCTTGGTGAAATAAGTGTGTTTTTAAACACTGGCGGAAGAGGCGGAGGTCGGTGATGGTGATGGTGCGGAGTTCAGGGGGTAGGTCGTTCCACAGGGTTAGGGTGTTGAAGCCTTGAGCAATGCTGGGCCAGTTTTATTAACTGGCATTTTTAATATCTCTAGGTAGGGCTAGAGGCCATGTCAACCTGAGAGGTCTTGCTTGTTACTGTACAAGTTGTACTGTTAATAGGAGGATTCCCACAACTACACTGCGTTTATTGTAGTGATGATTAAAGGAAAATTGCTAAAAGCAAACGGGTGTTAATGTCTCCAGTGGATGTCCACCTAATTAAAATTTCTGCAGAGAAAGGAAAATGTGTGCATTTATTGCAGGGTTTACCGTATTTCCAATGTAGAAATGAAGAGAAATTTATGCAAGTCACTAAGTCTTACCGGGTAAGAATAACCTGTAAAAAAAAAGTATACCTGTGAAATGGAATAACCAAGTAAACATATATTGAATTGTATGATATATATTTTTCTCTATCAGGTAATGTTGTATCTGAAAATCAGAGTACATAAACCTTTCACTGGATTATGGATCCACAGGCAGAACACTTGAGATTTGATTCACATCTAGATACAAAGACAATGGGATAGGTCAGGGTTCTGCAAAGTTGGCTCTTAAGACTGGTGGACTTCAACTCCCAGAGCTGGCTGGGGAATTCTGGGAGTTGAAGTCCACCAGTTTTAAAAGAGCCAACTTTGCAGACCCCTGGGATAGGTAGAATGGAACATGGAAACGGTTTTTTTTTTAGAGTCTGCGTATTGTTTGCACTTTGGTTACAAATTCTGGTTTTCATGAACACATAATTGGCAACTTTAGGCAACATATGAATATTTCTTCTAGTTAAGATATAATCAAACACATGTGTCTATATACTAAGGAATACATATTTTGAAAAGGTCCCAAGCGTGTATAGGATGCCAGGAATCCATTGAATTGGCAGTGTAGGAAATCTGTATCTGATTTTCAGAAAAGGGTGGCTGAAATGTGTTGCTAAAAGTTTAATTTTTCCACTTGCAAAAAAAAAAAAAGGCAACAAACACAATTTTCCAACCAATTTGCTGAAATGTTTTAAGAATTTTTTTGTTTGTACCTTTCAGATGGGGACAAACGGGATTAACCTCAATGTTAATAATCTATTGTTCAAAATAAGACTATCCGTTTCTCCCTTGTTCATTTCGTTTGATATAATAAAATCTTTTCATAAGAACTTTTAAAAAAAGTGTTCCCCCTTGCTGACCTGGCATGGAGTTGGAGGAAAAACTACATTTCCCAAGAGGCCTTTCAGGACGCCTTGTTTGAAAGGAGCCAATCGAATTAGAGGTTCGCAGGCGCTATAAAAGGCGACGTCCGAGAATCCCACGTTCTTTCCGTGCTCGGAGGCCGAGAAGCAGGTTAGTAGAGCTTCTTTTTTCGCAGCGGGGCGAAGCTTCTCCATCCGTCGCCATCCTCCTGTTTAATTCGAAGCGATGGCTGCTTAGCCGCTTGGTTTCGTAGCAAGAGAGCCCTCCATCCCCGGGAAGAAAGCACCGGAGCTCGGTTCCGATCTGGGCCGCTTTCTTGCAATTTCTCTCCTACGCGAGATTCCCTAATTGGGTTGGGAAGGGGGCTTCTTTCCCGTGTCAGTATTGTTCGGTGGGAGGCTTAAAAGGGTCGCGTGTCGTCCAGACGCCCCTGCGGGAGTCCATTTAGATTGGCAGAATCCTGCCATTAACAGTTGGAAGGGACCTTGGAGGTCGTCTAGTCCAATCCCCCGCCCAAGCAGGAGACCCTTTTAATAGAAAAAGTCTTCAAAAGAGTTTTTCTATCAGGCTTCCAGAGCCCTCTAGAACATCGGTCTCCAACCTTTGCAACTTTAAGTCTGAAGGACTTAATCTCCCAGAATTCTCCAGCCAGCTTCCTTTTCTTAAAGTTGTGGATGGAGTTTAAGTAGTGCAATTAAAAGATCTTTTTGCAGATTCCCGGGAATTTATACCAGATTGCTTTCCTTAGCGTTGAGTATTGATATGTATGTATCTTCATAAACGGAGTCCGTGCTGGCTGGGGAATTCTGGGAGTTGGAGTCCACTCATCTTAACATTGCCATGGGTTAAGAAACACTGTGCTAGGTTCTGAGTGTCTCAGCTGGGCCTTGAGATCAAATCCAGCTTTCCACAGCGTAAAATGTGTTGGGATTGCAATTCCTATTTTCTCCCAAGTTGCTGCCTCCGGTGTTTTTCCGCATGCAGAGTTGACTTACACATTTTTCAAGTTTAATCGAAATCATGTGGGGTTTTTTTTCAAACCTGGCAACTTTAAAATGCTTTCAACTTCCAGACTTCCCCATCCAACACTCTTTTAATGCATGCATAAAACAAATTGACAAAGAGCCGTAATGGGGATACCTAGCTAGCAGTGCCTATTTAGAATAAATCCTGTGCTCTTTTTAAACCGGAGGACATTTGATTAGTAGTAGTAGTAGTTATTTGAATTTAATTTAGCTGCCCACTCCGCTGGACTCTGGGCAGCTTATAGTATTGATGTAGTGATAGTTGTAGCTAATTTTGCAGTGAATTGATGTGGACCAAAAGCCCTCCAGAGCTCCTGCAAGTTGCAGTAAGATGCTAGAATATTTTAACAGTTGAGTGCAAAAAATGTTCAGAAATACTGTCATAGAATGTGTGAGTGGCTGGAGACAAAGGAAACAAATCAAGGAAGAGACAGGAGGCCCCCCTAGCTTAACCATCAAGAGGAAGAAATTTAGGAAGGACCAAATCCTAAAGGATCAGGTTGTTGTTGTTTTTTATGAGAAAAAAGTTTTATTGGTTTTTACAAAATTTTAAAAATAGGAAAAAGGTATAAGGTATTAAAGAGATATTTTGAGGACATCTATGTCGGAGGTGACGGCCCCCTTCGAGGCTTCATACAAAAAAAAAAAAGGATAATACAATACATTTTTCATTTCCCTACAAAGTGGAAAGAGATACAGATATATCATTTTATATTCATGCAATCAATCATTGTTTCTATAAACATCCAGATAAAGGTTACACTATATAGAAAAAAGTCATTTGTGAGATCTAAGTCTTTTAGCAATTGTATCTTCCTCTCCCTGACCTCCAGTGGGCGGAGCTGTGGCCCCTCCCGTTCCCCCATTTTCATCCTCCAGGATTGGGGAATGTTTTTTAAGAAAGGCTTCCGCCTCTGCAATTGTTTTAATTCTTACTCTCCTCCCCTCCCAGAACACTAACATAACCTCGGGCATCAACCACTTGAACCACACCCCCTTTTTATATAATCTTTTTGATAAAAAGGAATATTTCCTTCTTATTTCTCTAATCTTTTTCGGGATCTGTTTCAAGATGGCTATCTCATTCTGTTGATATATCAAGGGACCGTCTCTCTGCTCTCAGGATCCCATCCCTTGTTGACCTTCTTACAAATTTAATATGTATCTCTCTGGGTACTTTATTTATTCTGGCATATGCTGAGAGTTAATTCTATAGATCAAATCGATGTCCCCCCAAATATCTTAAGGATTAGGTTGTTAAAAGTGCTGGGAATTTTGTATTTTCAGATTATTCTGTTAAGATAGCCTCACAGTAAGGTAAATTTAACTCCTCTTGTGTTTCCTGTCTGGTTTTACCTGGCAAGGGTGACTGGTTTTTTAATCCCATGGCCCTATCGAAGCTGCGTCTGTCTTACCTGTGACTGATGTAGTCAAAAAGGTGCCGAAAATAATATTTTTCTACGACGGTCGCTGTTTGTTCTCCCATAACTCTTCAGCAACATTTTGGGGAAAATACATTCTTTTCTTATGTAGCTTGAATGCAGAGCAGCATAGACAAATCAGTTCAGAATTTATCTGTGAGTGTGTCAATGAAAAGGACTGGGGTGACATGATAGCTATATTCCCGTATTTGGGGGACTGCCACAAAGAGGAAGGGATCAACTTATTTCCCAAAGCATCAGATGGCAAGACAAGAAACAAAGGATGGAGACTAATCAAGGAGAGAAGCTACCTAATACTAAGGGGACATTTCCTGACAGAACAGTTAATCCAGAGGTTCCCAAACTTGGCAACTTTAAGACTTGTGGACTTCAACTCCCAGAATTCTCCAGCCAGCAGAGCTAATTCTGGGAGTTGAAGTCCACTAGTCTTAAAGTTGCCAAGTTTGGGAACTTCTGAGTTAATCCATAGAACTGCTTGTCTTCAGAAGTTGTGGGTGCTCCATCCCTGAAGGTTTTTAAGAAAAGACTGGACGGCCACCAAGGAAACTTGTGCCTAATTTTGGAGTCCTGTAGTAGCTTGGCTTACAGTCTAATTCTCTTTTTCTTCCCATCAGCCTTCAGCAGGTAAGAAGATGAGGCTGCTTTGGAGCTGGACATGGCGGTTCACAGACATCTGTCTCAACTTGACGTAAGGACTCTTGCAAATTAATCTCAGCAGAGGTTTATAGCTGATGTAAATCTAGGCTAGTGTTTCTCAACTTTGCCATTTTTAGATGTACGGACTTCATTTCCCAGAATCCATCCCCCCCCCCCCCCCCCATGAATTCTGGGAATTGAAGTCCACCCATCTTAAAATGGCCTATACGCCTCTTAGTTAATTTGGGAGATCTCACACGGAAGAATGCATTCTCTGTTTTGTTAGGTTCATAGCTCACCTTTATTCTGTGCAATTCAACCCATCTTTCTTTTGTGCAATTCCAGACAAAAATTTCCCCTCCACAAAACCAAGCTTTTGAGGCAGGTTAGACCCAAAATCATCTATTTGGCTCTCATGCATAAAGAATGACTAGAAGTCGCTGTCTCCTGGTTTTCAGCCCAGCACTTTAGCTACTGCACCAGAATAGCCAGCTCCACCCCAGTGAAATCGTTTGCTTTACAGTATTCATTAAGAGGGGTGTGATTTGCGTAAATTCATTTATAGTTTTAGAAAGTCACCAAGTTTGAGGATCCCCAAGTGTCAAGGCAAGAAAATGGTTTGGCATGTTAAACCAAGAGTTGTGGCTTAGACAGTGGCCACAAGATCTCCAACAACATGCAAGAATGAGATGGGAAGGACTTTGACATCCCAGCCATTGGTAGCTGAGGATGTCACTCGACCTTTCTACATTCTCAAGGGTTAACCTATAGGTTAACATTAAACATTATTTTACATGCTCTTATAGAATAGAATAGAATTCTTTATTGGCCAAGTGTGATTGGACACACAAGGAATTTGTCTTTGGTGCAGATGCTCTTAGTGTACATCAGGGATGTCCAAACTTGGGAACTTTAAGACTTGTGGACTTCAACTCCCAGAATTCCCCAGCCAGCATAGCTGGCTGGGGAATTCTGGGAGTTGAAGTCCACAAGTCTTAAAGTTCCCAAGTTTGGACATCCCTGATGTACATAAAAGACAAGATATATTCGTCAAGAATAAAAAGATACAACTAAGCTGAGTAGTATTTTCATTGAATAGTAACTGTCTAGAAATACGGGCTCTAATGCTCGTTTACAGTTAGGGCTTTTAAAATCCTAACTAAATGCCATCGTCCTGCTTTTGCTTAGGTGACCTCGAATGGTTTTCCATTCAGATCGTGGGTATTTTTATATGTTTCAGGTACAATCTGGAAGTGTCGGATGATTGGAGAAGAAGATGCCCACTAGTCTCGTTTCCCTCGTAAATATTGAGGCCAGCAGCTGTAGCCTGTAAGGTACAGTTGCAGTTCCCTGTTTATACTTTTCTTGGAGCTGGGTGGTGTTTCTGTATGTTACAGAGAGAGGAGGTGGGATGAAAAGAATTAGCAGCATTCCGGACCCTCCCTATCCCTTTCCCATCAGATCCGATTACTGATCTCATGGTCAAAAAGGAGGCAAAGTAAAAACAAACTGGTCCTAACATCTTTGCTGGGATAAATCCAGCATTGAACTGGGCTGGCTTGAAACAGATGGTCATACATGCATTCCATAATTGTTCTTCAAGCATAAAGGTGTGCTTGCTTTGGTGTTATGTCTCATTGATCTCTTATCCCATTGATCTCTTATCCAGGACCTTGCCATTTTGGCGGGGTGGGGGGGGAGGTTCAGGACTGTGCTTGCATGGGTTTTTCCTTTGTTCCTTTCTCTGCTTTGATGTACCTTTGGGGGAACTTGGGAGTGGGGGGGAGAATGTGCCTGGGGCCATCTCTTTTATCTCAACACTGGAGGAGCGAAATTGTGGCTGCGCCTGGGAATGGCCTGTTACTGCCTTCTCAGCCCAAATTTCCCTACAAAGTGGAAAGAGATACAAATATATCAGTTTATATTCATGCAATCAATCATTAATTCTGTAAACATCCAAATAGCGGTTACACTATATAGAAAAAAGTCATTTGTGAGATCTAAGTCTTTTAGCAATTGTATCTTCCTCTCCCTGACCTCCAGTGGGAGGAGCCGTGGCCCCCTCTGCTCCCCCATTTTCATCCTCCAGGATTGGGGAATGTTTTTTTAAAAAGGCTTCCGCCTCTGCAATTGTTTTAATTCTTACTCTCCCCCCTTCCCAGAACACTAACATTCCCTCTGGCATCAACCACTTGAACCACACCCCCTTTTTATATAATCTTTTTGATAAGAAGGAATATTTCCTCCTTATTTCTCTAATCTTTTTCGGGATCTGTTTCAAAATGGCAATCTCAGTCTGTTGGTATATTAAGGGACTGTCTCTGTGCTCTCATGAACTCTTCTTTCTTGAGAAGGCTGGCGAGGCAGGACCTTAACAGTGGGCCTTAGATTTAGCAGTCCGCACTCTTCAAAAGAGTGTCAGGTTAGGGAGGAGGAAAGTTAAGGTGGTTGCGTACCCTGCGGAAAATAATTTGAATGAACTTTGAGCAGAAATGCTAACAGTTGTACAGTAGGTTTTCCATTCTTAGGCTCTAAGTCACGGTGAACCTTTTCAGCACTGAGTGCCCAAACTGGAACCCAAAAACCAGCTGGCCAGCACATCACATGCATGCCTATTTTGGGCCATTTTTAAGCTGTTTTCCAGCACTCGGAGACCTGCAAAGACCAGCTGGCTGGTGCATTAGAAAGCAAAGAACAGCTGGCGATGACATGCATGCCACCTCTGGCACACGTGTCATAGATTCACCATCACGGTTCTAAGTGGTCAGAGGATCTTTATATAGATGTGTTTACTGAGTATACTAACATTGAGTATACTAACGTCCAAGACTGAGTGGCTGTGGCTTCCGGCACCCCGGTTCAGCCAGATTATTCCAACTCTGGCCATTGGGGGCGAAACACCGGCCCCCGTGGGGAGGGCGCGCAATTTGGGTGTCCTCCTGGATTCCCGGCTGTCCATGGAGGACCATGTGGCGGCCGTGGCCAGGGGGGCTTTCCATCAGGTACGCCTGATGCGCCAATTGCGGCCCTTACTGGACCGGGCTGCCCTTCGCACAGTCACTCAGGCCCCCGTGACCTCTCGACTCGACTACTGTAATGCTCTCTACATGGGGCTTCCCTTGAGGTGCACTCGAAAGCTGCAGTTAGTCCAGAATGCAGCCGCGCGGGTGATTACGGGAGCGCCTAGACACTCCCACATAACACCTATCCTGCGCGAGCTGCACTGGCTTCCTGTGGTCTTTGGGTGCGCTTCAAGGTTCTGACGACCATCTTTAAAGCGCTCCATGGCTCGGGGCCTAGTTATATGCGAGACCGCCTCCTGCCCCATACATCCCTCAGACCAATACGCTCCCACAGAGAAGGCCTCCTCAGGGTGCCGTCGGCCGGACAATGCCGACTGGCGACACCCAGGGGGAGAGCCTTCTCTGTGGCAGGTCCAGCCCTTTGGAACGACTTACCCCCTGAACTTCGCACCATCTCTGACCTCCGCCTCTTCCGCAAGTGTCTTAAGACACATTTGTTCCATCTAGCCGGCCTAGCGTAGCCTCCTATACTGACTTTTAGATAGTTTTTAAATTTGGGGATTTTAATCTGGTTTTAGCACAGGTTCTATTGAATTAGTTTTTTAAATTTTATATGATGTTTTGTATGTATTTTAATTTTCCTGTGCGCCGCCCTGGGTCCGTTTGGAGAAGGGCGGGGTATAAATTGAATAAATATAAATATATATATTTTGTAAAAATATTTTATTTATGCTTTTTTTCTTTAACATACATGAGTGCTTAGTGAACAGAGTATTGTCTGGGTCAGTTTATTTATACATGACGATATTTGCGTTCACCTAATCTTTCAATGTCTAATATTTACGTGTACATAATAATATATTGTGTAATAGTATCGATAATAATATTTTTCTAATTTCTACCTCTATTTTCTAATCCTTACAACAAATTCTATATCAAAAAGCATTTCGTATCTGTTCTGGCCCCCCTTTCTCCGACTAATACAAGACTGGCTGCCTGCCACTAACTCTCTTGGCTGCTTGCCTGAATGACTCTTAACAGATACAAAGCTTCCTAACTTGACTAAACACGAACCTGGAAATCAAACATTGTTCTCTGCAAAGATCTCTTCAGCACAAACTTTTAAACCCTCTGGGGAGGGGCCAGTCATTAGGCAGTTGAGACCAATTCAAATCCTCCGAGTTCGCTTCTGGCGTAATTGAAGCCTCCTTTTTTCAGCCCTTCTCAATCTAGCATCAGGGACAAACTGGCCCTGATCCTCCCCACTACTCCAACACCCAGGTGCCTCCTGATGACCAACCTGACTCTCTGCTCTCTCAAGGTCGCTCTCCTCCTCCAGAGCAGACTCATAGGACTCCTCACTAGAGGAGTCCATCAGCAGCTCATCCGGAGCCGGCTGGGCCACAACAGTATCTGTCCATCATCTCTTGTCCTTTTTTATATTTCAACTCTTGTTGACTTTTGGACCAATCTCACGTGAATATGCTAACGTTTTAGACTGCCTTCCTGCATGTCTCATTTTAACACCCTACCATTCGCATGCACTATATTTTAATTTACTACCATTTTATGGAAACTAGTTGTGGAACTGTCGTATTTGACCAGCAGCGCTCACATTCTTTCTACAGGAGAAGAGGACAATGCAGTGACCTTCCATTTTTCTTCCTGGAGAAGACCATCTGGTGGAGTGGACGGCTCAGCAAATGACAGCAATGTAAATATGAGTGCTTCCTGCTGATCATAGATCTGCATGACATAATGCAATATCCAGTAGCCACCTTTTAAATAACTCTGCACATGCAGCATATGAGATCCACACCACCTCTGCCTTGTCTATGATGACACATTTTTCTAAAGGTGACAGCTGGATGAATCCTGCGGATATGGGGCTGAGATGAGGCTGGAGTGTTGGTGGCATCGTTTGTTTACAGAAATCAAAAGTTTTTGATCTCTTCTTTGCTTTCTAAAACCTAGTATTCCAAAGTGCAGCAATGAGATTCTTGGGGCATAAAGGGTGGGATAGCGTAGAAGTGACTTGGGAGGGCAATGAGGAAAAAAAACTATTTGGAGTAATTTTTAAAAATGGCTTTGGTTTTTTTGTAGGTCTTCAGACATTTCCTTGGAGTTTGCTACAGGCATGTTGAAAAAGCCAAGGTCTTGCTGTGAAAGGGGCAGGGGGTGGTGGAGCTCTAGCAAAAAATTCTGAAATTTCTTAAAAAGCTGTCTGATAATAGTTAGATTCCTGCTAGTCCCTAGAAGGCTAGATCCTGAAGAGGAAATACCTAGGTGAAGAAATGAAGAAATACTCAAGGTGAAGGAAGGACTCACTGGAGAAGAGCCTCATGCTGTGAAGGATTGAGGGCAGAAGAAGAAGAAGGGGACGGCAGAGAATGAGGTGGCTGGATGGAGTCACCAAAGCAGCGGGCATGAGCTTAAATGGACTCTGGGAGATGGTAGAGGACAGGAAGGCCTGGAGGAACGTTTTCCATGGGGTCGCGATGGGTCGGACACGACTTCACAACTAAAAACAACAAAAAAGATGATTATTCAGAGACCCACAAAGACTCTGGAAGAACAACAACAATAGTCATGTATTTTTGCAGTTTTATGCAATTATTTGTATGTTTTATATGGTTTTTTAATTTTTCCGGTACACTGCCCCGAGTCTCTTCGGGGAGAGGGGGCGGTTTATAAATCTAATAAATTATTAAATTATTATTAAAAGGATTGTGTCATTTTTTCCATTATGCATTTTTCTTGTTCTTAACATACACTCTCTCTCTCTCTCTCTCTCTCTCTCTCTCTCTCTCTCTCTCTCTCTCTCTCTCTCTCTCTCTCTCTCTCTCTCTCTCTCTCTCTCTCTCTCTCTCTCTCTCTCTCTCTCTCTCTCTCTCTCTCTCTCTCTCTCTCTCATCTTGACATAAATCTATCACAGCAATCTCAATCATCACTGATTGATACACTAGCATGGATTAATCCTGGTAGCCAAGCTGGTAACCAGCTTTGGCTTATTCTTAAGATTGCTAGTTTTACTAATGCATTTCAATTATTCGTTGAAATGGGTTCAGAAGACAAAACAATCTATGTGCTTGCTTTGAATATTTCCTCTGTGCCTCAATTTGAATGAAAGGCATCATTCTTTTTGAAAAAATAAGACACGCTTAAAGAGTTGAGGACATAGTTGCTCAGTGGCTAAGACACTGAGCTTGTCGATCAGAAGATTTGGTGGTTCAAATCCCTAGTGCCACATAACGTGACTTGTCCCAGCTGCCAACCTAGCAGTTCGAAAGCACGTAAAAAATGCAAGTAGGAAAATAGGAACCACCTTTGATGGGAAAGTAACAGTGTTCCATGCGCCTTTGTTGTTTAGTCATGCTGGCCACCTGACTATGGAGATGTCTTTGGACAGCACTGGACAGCTTTGAAACTGAGATGAGCACCACCCCCTAGAGTCAGGAATGGCTAGCACATATGTGTGAGGTAGGGGTAGGTTGCTACTGCCGGTTTGCTCAGGTGCATTTGATGCATGCTACATGCGCAGTGCTAAAAGTGCATGCACAGAAGCAAAAAACAAGATGGCGATGCCTATGGTGACACCGAGAACCGATTCAGGGGTGTGGCAGGCCAGGTTTTACCTTTAAGCCAGGAGTCCCCAACCTTTGCAACTTTAAGTCTGAAGGACTTCAGCTCCCAGAATTCTCCAGCCAGCAAAGCTTGTTAAAGCATGTTAAACAAGTAAAAAATTGAGCAAACAATGCAGGCTGGAAGGCTAAATGGCTGGTCTGGTGCAGATGCTAATGATTATGTAAATACAATTAGTCCTTGACTTACAACACTTTATTTAGTGACTGAAGTTAACAATGGCACTGAAAAAAGTGACCTATGACCGTTTTTCATACATGCGACCGTTGTAATTCAGACACTTGGGCAACTGACTCGTGAGGGTTGCAATGGCCTGGAGTCATCTTTTGTGTCCTGACAGCAAAGTTAACCGAAAAGCCAGATTCACTTAGCCATGTTACTAATTTAACAACACCTATTCACTCAACTGGCGAGAAAGGTCATAAAATGGGGCAGAACTCACTTAAATGTCTCGCTTAGCAACAGAAATGTTGAGCTCAATTGTAAATCAAGGATTACCTATAAGCTGCGGTTGGCTTGGCATGCAAAGAAGGTGTGCAAGCTATAAACCACCGCTGACATCTACCACAGTGGCAGAATGGATGCAAGGGTCAAACTGTCACGCGAGCGCCAGCATTTTTCTCCATGCCTTGTGATTCTGAAGCATCAAAAAACATGTGCATGCCTATACAGGAACAGGATATCCAAGACTTTTCATGCAAGGTTGATCCTTAAATCACCTGGACTTAGAAAAAGCTACAAGGAACAGGAGGGCTGATAAGATGTAATTGTTTGGTCAGTTCCATTTTTAAGACTGCTGTGCCTTTCACAATTATGTCAGAGGTTCAGCACACCTGGGTTACAAAGGAAACAAAAACAGTAAAAAAAATTGGGGTGGGTGGGAGGTATTCAAAATTGGTTAAAATATATTCTCCATGCATTAAAGGGAAGGAAAGTGCTTGTTAGAATGCAACCTAGCTAAAATCTCTGTTCAGTTTTCTAGAATTATTGACAAGTATGGGAATTATAGTCTTAACATAGTTTGAAGATCTTAAGATGGGAAATTTGATGTGGTTTACAGACTTGGGGTGTGGGCTGGGGAGATCCCAGATCAACCTTCCACTTGGTTAAGAATTGGCTTTGGGATAGCCTTGTGAGATGAGGAATAATACAATAGCAGAGTTGGAAGGGACCTTATAGGTCTTCTAGTCCAACCCCCTGCATGGGCAAGAACCTTATACCATTTCAGACAAATGGCTATCTAACATCTTTTTAAAGACTTCCAGGGTTGGGGCATTCACAACTTCTGGAGGCAAGCTGTTCCAGAGGTTCATTGTTCTAACTGTCAGGAAATTTCTCCTCCGTTCTAAGTTGCTTCTCTCCTTGATTAGTTTCCACCCAAAGCCAATTCTTCTTGTCTTGCCCCCAGGTGCCTTGGAGAATAGTTTGACTCCCTCCCTCTGAGATATCGGAACAGTGCTATCATGTCTCCCCTGGTCCTTCTCTTCATCAAACTAGACATACCAGCTCCTGCAACCGTTCTTCATATTTTTTAGTCTCCAGTCCCCTAATCATCTTGGTTGCTCTTCTCTGCACTCTTTCCAGGGACTTTAGTCTTTAGAATAGACAGGGACTTTAGTCTTCCAGAGTCTTTCTGGGTCTCTGAGTAATCATGATTTGTTGGTTGCGAAGTCGTGTCCGACCCATTGTGACCCCATGGACAATGTTCCTCCAGGCCTTCCTGTCCTCCACCATCCTCTGGAGTCCATTTAAATTCACACCAACTGCTTCGGTGACTCCATTCAGCCACCTCATTCTCTGTCCTCCCCTTCTTCTTTTGCCCTCAATCTTTCCCAGCATGAGGCTCTTCTCCAGGGAGTCCTTCCTTCTCATTAGGTGGCCAAAGTCTTTGAGTTTCATCTTCGGGATTTGGCCTTCTAAAGAGCAGTCAGGGTTGAACTCCTCTAGGACTGACCTGTTGGATCGCCTTTCAGTCCAAGGGACTCGCGGGAGTCTTCTCCAGCACCATCATTCAAAGGCCTTTGTTCTTTGGCGCTCAGCCTTTCTTATCATGCTTAGTCAAAATTAGTAATGCAGTCTCTGCCATGAAACCATGGGTAAGTCTTAGACGTAGTCAAAAAGCAAAGAACGGGATCAAAACTTAAAAATACACCCCTTTTGCTGATGAAGTTCCAACTTCTCCAGACATCAGAAGAGGTGGCTAGCTATAATGGCTGCTATAATGGAATGCTAAGAAGGTGCTGGATATTCTGTGCAAACTAATTTTCCATTTGAATTGCTTTATCCATATTTTGTTGGAGGGAAGGTCTACCTACCTTTCAGTTGAAATGAAGTTGGAAAGAAAAAGCAAAAAGATGTGGGGTGGGGGGGAGGTTCCTTGCTCAAGGACTTCTGTCCTTTGTGTGCAAAACAGATGGCAAGAATTAGCCCTTATGCAAAATATTTTGGAGCTGCTGGCACATGACTTCAGGGCTGGGAGGGGGGAAGAGATTAGATAAGAGGAGCTGGAGGCAGCTAAGGAGAGCAGGGAAGGGCAGAGAAGACCTCCCATGGCTTCTGGGATTCTCTCTGCTTTTGGGGATGGGGGTTTGCTGTTTTAATAATAATAATAATAATAATAATAATAATAAATTTAATTTATAGACTGCTCCCTCTCCCTGAAGGGACTCGGGGCGGTGCACAGGGGAATTAAAAAACGTACAAACATAAATACACAATAAATATATAAAATCAGATTAAACAATTTATCCCTGCGCTAAAAAACCTAAAATCCTAAAAACTAAATCCTTTGAAAGCCAATTAAGAAACCTCCAGAAAGGTCTTCCTTTAAGCTCTTCGGCAGAAGCTACTACAAATCTAAAAGGTGTTTTTTTCCTTATCAGTTAATGCCTGGAAGAATGTATAGCTAACAAAACAAGACTGATTGCTAAGAGACGGGCATGCAAAGGAAAGGGGAACTGGGGAAGGTGTCTCCATACAGTATTGTAACCAAAAGCTATGGGTGGGGATGTGATACAGCCAATTTGCAGGGAAGGGGGAAGAAAACTGGTAGATTTCCTTTACCTCCTCCCCTGTTTTCTTTTAGAATTTGAGTGCTCATAAAACACACACACACACACGGGTATAAGTTTGGGTCAGAGGCCTCTAAATCAGCCAACAAGCCAAGCTGCTACAGGTAATAGATGGGACCTCTGTCTGCACCCTCTTTGGTGAACTTCATTTCTACAGTAGCGGAATCCACCACGGTCTTAAATCTGGTCTTTGAAACACCTGGTTGATCTTGGAGAATCAACAGAGGGATTCTGACGGATTCCCGGATTCTGGAACGTAGATTCCAGGATTGATTCAACGTAGAATCAAAGGATTCTACATTGTTGTTCTACAATTGCAGCAATTCAGAGGGCTTGGGGATGATATTCTGGAGGACCCTGCCCTCGTTCTTTATGCACAGCAGGTGTCTGAAATAATAGATTTATGTATTTATATATTCAATGATTGTCTCCATCCAACTCACAGAGGCGACTCTGATTAAAACGGGACATCAAAGAAGTGGGGAAAAGGGGGAATCTAAAAGTACACAATGTCTCCGGCAATCCATGCTTCTGCCTAAGGATCCCTCAAAAAACTGCAATCAGATCATCTTTTTTTTTGGTTGTTGTTCTTGTTTGGAGAAGCAAAGCTAGAAGGGAATGTGATGGGTGGAGCTGAGGGGAGGAGGGGCGAGAGAGATCATATTCCTCCTAAGAGGTGGGTTGGCTTTTCCTTGCTCCAGAGGAGATAGTAGTGGGGAGGGAGCCTCCAGGCTGCAGACCGCTCTATCTTCATCCTGTAGAGTTCTTCTGCCAGTAGCAGAACTTACACATTGCGGTCAGCAGAGGAGGGACCATCAGCTTCTTCTCAAGGTTCCATGCCAAGGCTGTTCTCCTGCTCCCGTTTTCAACCTTTCCACCATGGAAGTATCTACTGAGGCGAGATTGGGACTGATGCTGCCAGCCCACCCACCCAGTGGCAACTGGCACTACCAGTTTCGGATCCTCCTGCTGGGTGATTCCACCGTGGGCAAAACCTCTCTGCTGCGGAGGTACACAGAGCGATGCTTCCTCCCCACCCCGTGTCCCACCGTAGGTGTTGAGTTCTACAGCAAGATGATGGAGCTGCCTCCAGGAATCAGGGTGAAGCTTCAGCTCTGGGACACTGCCGGCCAGGAGAGGTTCAGGTAAGGAGAACCCAGAAGGGTGCTAAACTGATTTAAGAGTGAAATGTTTTAGCCTCGGGCAGGACAAACATGTTTCAGAGCAGGGATATTTTAAGGTCAAAGCATTGGGTCAGCTGTAAGGGGAGCCCCATGCAGAACTGAAGCAGAATAGATGGTGGGAAACTGATGGAGTATCTTTCAACAAGGATAGGCTTGGCACCTCCACAGACCTAAAATGATCAGCCATTACCCACCATGCTGTTGAATTCTTACGTTGCTCCAAAAGTGAGAACCAGTATGACGTTGTTATGAAGGTGTTGAATTATGAGCAAGGAAACATGGGTCCTAGCCCCTCCCCCATCCACAGAAGGTCTTCATGGAACTTTGTCCAGTTAGTTGTTCAACTCTGACCTAATGGAAAATGGTTGGGAAAATGGGAAAGGATTGTTATGAGCTCCTGGAGAAAAACGGATATAAACCTTGTTGTTAGTTGTGAAGTCGTGTCCGACCCATCGCGACCCCATGGAAAATGTTCCTCCAGGCCTTCCTGTCCTCTAAAATCTCCTGGAGTCTATTTAAGCTCACGCCGGCTGCTTCGGCGACTCCATCCAGCCACCTCATTCTCTGTCCTCCCTTTCTTCTTTTGCTGTCAAACTTTCCCAGCATGAAGCTCTTCTCCAGAGAGTCCTTCCTTCTCATTAGGTGGCCAAAGTATTTGAGTTTCCTCTTCAGGATCTGGCCTTCTAAAGAGAAGTCAGGGTTGATCTCCTCTAGGACTGACCAGTTTGATGGCCTTTCAGTCCAAGGGACTCGCAGGAATCTTCTCCAGCACCATAGTCCGTATATAAACCTACCAAATAATAAATAAATAAAAAAACACAAATTGGATGTCCTGATGAGGACCACAACTTTCCCTGACAAACAACATCAGTAGGGGTGTAAGAGAGAAGGCCTGATAACAAATTATGAACAACCTTATGCATTTTCCTTCAGAAATCAGGGTTTCTCAGCTATCAACTTCAGAAGGCACCAAATACTTGCGCAGCAAATAAGCTGCAAACTTCTGATTTATAGATTTACCTTCTGTAAAGAGTGAAAAATATTGACCACAGAGCTTAGGAATTATCACTCTCTTAAGAGTTGCCTTAGCATTTAGGTGGAGATCTAGATAACTTCCCTTGTTTAAAAAAATGTGATAATCCAGTCACCTTCCTTAGGCTTGGAAGGTCTGCTTTTCTTAAGGAGAGTCCCAGGAAGATTGCCTCAAACATCTGCTTTGGTTGTAAATTAATCCCCTTGGAATGACTTGGCCTTGAGAGCTGTCCCTATCCTCCTCCGGATCACATCTGATAACTGTTATCTGAAGAGGTGTGGGGCAAGCAGCTGAAAGAAAGGGAGGGGTGGGGTGTGATTGAAGCTGAGTTTTCAAGGCTAATCAGGAGATACTGCTAGAAGAACACAATGTTTGTGATTGTTGTTAGTTGCGAAGTCGTGTCCGACCCATCACGACCCCATGGGCAATGTTCCTCCAGGCCTTCCTGTCCTCCACCATCCTCTGGAGTCCATTTAAAATCATACCTACTGCTTCAGTGACTCCATCCAACCACCTCATTCTCTGCCGTCCCTTTCTTCTTTTGCCCTCTGTCTTTCCCAGCATGAAGCTTTTCTCCACTGAGTCTTTCCTTCTCATTAAGTGGCCAAAGTACTTGAGTTTCCTCTTCAGGATCTGGCCTTCTAAAGAGCAGTCAGGGTTGATCTCCTCCAGGACTGACCAGTTTGATCACCTTGCATTCCAAGGGACTCGCAGGAGTCTTCTCCAGCACCAGAGTTCAAAGGCCTCCATTCTTTGGCGCTCAGCCTTTCTTATGGTCCAACTTTCACAGCTATCCATTGCAACTGGGAAAACCATAGCCTTGCCTATATGCACTTTTGTTGGCAGGGTGATGTCTCTGCTTTTTAGGATGCTGTCTAGATTTGCCATCACTTTCCTCCCCATCTGCAGTGATCTTTGAGCCCAGGAAAATAAAATCTGTCACTACCTCCATTTCTTCCCCATCTATTTGCCAGGAATTGAGAGGGCCGGATACCATTATCTTAGTTTTCTTAATGTTGAGTTTCAAGCCAACTTTTGCACTCTCCTTCTTCACCTGCATCAAGAGACAATGTTGGAGCACCTTAAGGACATCCAATTTATTTTCGTGTAAGTCTTCACAGACCTAACCTGTGTGATCAGATTCTCAGAATAATGGACTATGACCTGTTTAAACTGATCTGATAATGAGTTAGTTGTTGGTCATTAGGAGAGCTTGGTTCCTGTTTGTGTTGTGAAACACTGGTGGGACTGCCCCTTGGGAGATAAAAGCAGACACTTGTCTTGTTTTCATACACTTCTCATTGCTTCTGGTATATTTATAGAGAAGGGGCAGTAATATTCTGGATTACAGGTACCGGTAATCCTCTAATTTACAGCCATTTCTTTTAGTAACTACTCGAAGTTAAAAAGCACTGAAAAAAGTGACTATTTTTGATACTTAGGAATATCGCAGCATCCCCATAATACGTACCCTAATCAAAATTCAGACTCTTGACAACTGGCCCAGATTTATGATGGTTGCAATGTCCCGGGGTCATTGTGATCCCCCTTTTGTGACCTTTTGACAAGCAAAATCAATGGGGTAGCCAGATTCACTTAACAACTGTGTGTTGCTAATTTAACAACTGCAGCGATCCGCTTAACAACTGCGGCAAGAAAAGTCATAAAATGGGGCAAAACTCACTTCACAACTGTCTTGCTTAGCTTTGGAAATTTTGGTCCCTCGATTGTGGTCATAAGTCGAGGGCTACCTGTACAGGATCCAGGCTAGGGACATTGTTCAGGAGCAAATCACTTTGCTTGCCCAATGTCCCAGGTTCAGTGGCCTCCCCACACCAAGATACTGTCCAGTTTCTGTTCCTTTTCTTTTTATAACACACATACAGAAATTTTGGTAATATAATCTGGGTTAGTTACAAATGACCTCTCTGTGTTCTGCTTATTGGTCATATCTGAAGCAGGCAGTTCTAAGCATTATAAAACACTATCAGTTCTGTAATCCATAATTGTTACGTAGAACTGGTGCTTGCTTCTGATTTCCAGCAAAAATGCTCCATAGCCAAGCAATGATTTGCTTAATAGCCTTCACCAAAAAGTTGGTAAAATCAGACAAGGTGGTGATCTGCTTTATGACTCTCATGGCTTACGGCTGAAATTGCAGGCACAATTACAGTCGTAAGTTAGGACTCTCCTGTAGATCATCTCAATAGATTTCACCTCTGTTTGCATCTGAAAAAATAAATTGCTTTGCAAACACCACTCCAGACCAAGGTCAGTGGGCGCATGATGGATGGTAAGAGTTAGTCTCCAGACAAGTGCTTTGACAAATAGCTTTCATATCTTGCGGTAGTAGTAGGGTGTTTATCATAGGTCATAGACCCAGACGACATAAAAACCATAGCATAACAGACATAATAAAAAGTCTTAGAATAGTGCTTAGTTTACATAGCTATTAGAAAAGCATGAGTTTGACGGGCTACAGTTCTAAACTCAACAACAAGAGTTACTTTAGGACAGGGATAGCTAACCTTTCCTGCACTGAGTATCCAAAGCGTGCAAACTGCCCATATGCGCCCCCTATGCATGAATGCATGATCCCCCGCATGCACATGTGACCCTGCGTGTGCCCTTCATGCATGCATGCATGGCTCCCCCGCATGCGCCATGTGCATGCATGGCACAGACCCGAAGGCCGTCTGGCCAGCGGGAGGCACACACACACATGTGCAGCGGAGCTGAACTGGGGTAACAGCTCACGTGCCATCAGACAGGCCACTGCGTGCCCCCTCTGGCATGCCATAGGTTCGCCATCAGGACTTTATTTACTTGCCAAGCAAACTTGTACATAAAAAACCTGTAGAAAGTGATCTTAGTAGTTTATTATGAATATCTTGTTATATATACGTATAATAAGGCTCCTAGGGTGGAGCTGAAAGGCAAAAGGGAAGCAGTGTGCTCCCTCCCATATTTGGGCATATCAGGTGCTTTGACATAACACTTAATCATTTCCTTGGCTCAGCTGATAAGGGAGGAGAGCTTGTGGCTTAGAGGTTAATACAGCTGCCTAACATGTAAAAAGAGCCCAGGTCCGAATCCCAGTCAGGGTATGGCTAGCTGATGAGAGCTAAATAGCTTGAAATAGATCTACACTAGTCTCCCTTTATTTATTTATCAGCACAAATGCAAAGTATATATTATATGAATGAAGACTAATGTCTGCTGGAATAATTCGGTCCTCTAGATCAGGAGTTTCCAAACGTCGCAACTTGAAAACTTGTGGACTTCCAGAATTCTCAAGTCTTAAAAGTTGCCAAGGTTGGAGAATCTTGTTCTAGATAACTCTGATATCTCGGAGAAAAAACTAATGTCTCAATTTGGCATTTTTTCCTCTCTTAGGTGTATCACAAGATCTTTCTACCGCAATGCAGTTGGTGTGCTGCTCATCTTTGATATGACCAATCGAAGGTCCTTTGAGAGCATCTTTGACTGGTACAACGAAGTGACCAACGTGATGGACAAAGTGATTTTCCTCCTAGTCGGCCACAAGTGTGATCTCGAGTCCATGAACAGGGTCACCTTGGAGGAAGCAGAGGGCTTGGCTACTTCTCTAGGCACGTCTTTTATAGAAACATCTGCCAAGACTGACACCAACATAGACCTGGCTTTCGAGACCATCACCAACGCGATCTACGAAGCTCTGAGAAACAAAGAGTTTGAGCTGCAGGAAGGCTGGGATGGCGTGAAAATTGTTTATAAGAGGAGAGCAAGCAGTCTGCAAAGGAAGAAGCCTTCCAAACAAGCATGTCAGTGTTAACTCAGTTAGTCTGCAAAGGAAGAAGCCTTCCAAACAAGCATGTCAGTGTTAACTCAGTTAGTCTGTAAAGGAAGAAGCCATCCAAAGAAGCATGCCAGGGTTAACTCAGTTAGTCTGCAAAGGAAGAAGCCTTCCAAACAAGAATGCCAGTGTTAACTCAGTTAGTCTGTAAAGGAAGAAGCCATCCAAAGAAGCATGCCAGGGTTAACTCAGTTAGAACTGGATATTACGGACACTGATTACTCAAAATATTCTTCCTTAGACGAAACATAGAGTTAATCCATTGGGTTAATCCTTACCCAGGTGAGACCATCCACAACCTGTGATCTCCAACTACTTTATTACATCCTCCGGAACTCTTTCTGATCTCATCTCAGATCTTGTTTCCTGCTGAAAATCAGTGACACATTTTTTTTTCTGTTGTTTTTAGATATAAAAGAGACGGGCATTGTTGTTGTTTTTTTTAATTCTCAACTTAAAATAATTTGTGGCATCAAAACTGAAAAGATATCACAAATGAGGGCAAATACATGTGTCCCAGGATAATGTTGCAAGATCCAATCTGGGTCAGTCACCAGAGGGTTCCTCTTTGAATCTTTCAGACACGGGCTGGAGCCCATCCCCAGGGAATGTCTCTGTCCCCGGAGGATGGGCTCCAGCATGAGTTTGAAACCTTTGAAGATTAAGCCTCTGGTCCTGGTGACCGACCCAGGTTGGATCCTAAAAAGAGATCCCCCCCCCCTTCAGCCCACTTTCACATCGCTATCCTGTTAATTGCAGTCCATAGTCCCAACCTGCACAGGTTTTTTTATGTCTTCATTCATCCAGCAGCTAGTTTGGCTTAGGGGAGATGGAAGGAAGGGATAAGAAGGAAGGATTGCTAGCCAGCCAGATGTAGTTGTCAGACCTGCCCCGGCTTAAACCTCTAGTTAAGAAAGACCCTCGACTCCATTTGCAGTGAAAGATATACTTTGATTCAAAGCCAATTGGTTTACAGTGCAGCAAAGCCTGAACTGAAATTCACACGCCAAAACTCCTCGATTAATGTCCCCCATTCAGTTCCCTTCCTCCCTTGGTCCCTCACTGTCCAATTGTAGTTGAATCAATTGTTTTGGGAACGGGTCTCTTCAACATTGGTGAGCCCATTCCATTCCCAGGGTTTGACCTTGAGATGTTGTCGTCTCTGGAAGGTCGAAGGAGCAGTTAGTTCTTTCTCCCTCCCATCCAGCTCCTTCCTCTCCGTCGTTCATGACAGACCAGCAGCTGGTGAATGTGAAGCTCACGCATACAATGGCAGTTCTGACAGTGGCCCTCGGATGGCTTAAGCAATGTCTGCTAAATCAGGATGTGGAGTAAAGATGTTGTTCTAATCCCAGCACATTATGGAGCCTTCTTCTGGATTTTGTGGGTTAGAAGCAGGTTCTGTCCATTGGTTCCATTCAGTTGCCCTGACTCCACCTCACAAGGGATTATGGGACCATTAGAAGAAGAAGAAGAAGAAGAAGAAGAGGAAGAAGAAGAAGAAGAAGAAGAAGAAGAAGAAGAAGAAGAAGAAGAGGAGGGGGAGGGGGAGGGGGAGGGGGAGGGGGAGGAGGAGGGGAGGAGGAGGGGAGGAGGAGGAGGAGACAGGTTGTTTCCATTATTCAGCACAGACCTTGGTGTAGAGAACTGGAAGATGAGTTGGAGAGAATCTTGTGTTTATCCAACCTTTTGAAACAGTCTTCATTTCTACCATGTCACCGCCTTAACTTAAACTTAACTTTTAAAAAATCCTGAAAATATTTAATGTAAAAATATTTACTTCCTTTTTAAAACAACAACAACAACAATAATATGTATGGCTTTGTTTATTGTCTTCACCGACCACTTTTCCATGCTGGGTAGTGCACAAAGCACAATAAATGATCTCTTGGTATGTAATTCTTTTTTTTTTTAAGTTTTTTTTTTTTTACAAACATATCAGTGTGTCAACTGTGTGGCACTTGGGTGTCAGACATTCTAATACTAATAAAACAAATAGCATTAGTCATAGTTATAACTTTCAACCAACTTATATATTTCTAATAGTAATACTTATTTATCTAAAATCTGTCGTTATTAGATTATTCCATATTTTCTCTTATTATTGCTCTTATTTTATTAGATAAAAATGTATACACTAATATTCTTCTTTTCTCTTGTTTCTATCTCTTATTCTAACTTTTAATCGTGTTGGTGTGCAATGCTTGAAATGAAGGGAACAAGGGTTTAAAACAGAGGTAGTCAACCTTTTTATACCTACCGCCCACTTTTGTATCTCTGTTAGTAGTAAATTTTTCTAACCACCCACCGGTTCCACAGTAATGGTGATTTATAAAGTAGGAAAGTCAATTAAATTAAAAAAAGGAAAGTGCTTCAGTATTGGACAAAACTCCTACCACCCACCATGAAAGCTGGAACACCCACTAGTGGGCGGTAGGGACCAGGTTGACTGGTTTAAAACATTGTTCTGCGTATTGCTGAAGGAAAAGTGATGCTTTCTCTGGGTTTGATAGGTAAACAATAGCCCTAACTGTAACAGTAAAATAAAAATCACTTCTTAAGTTAAAAATCCACCCGTGATCTGTTGGGGACACCTCTCTACAAGCTTCCATGCGATTTGGAAATGGTTTTCCTGCATTTTCTTGGAGTGGTTTGCATGACCTTCCCAGTTTAGCTCACAAAAGATGGATTTCCTAGTAGCCTGTCAAAGCATTATGAATCAGCTCTTCTTTCTTTCTTTCTTTCTTTCTTTCTTTCTTTCTTTCTTTCTTTCTTTCTTTCTTTCTCTCTCTCTCTCTCTTTCTTTCTTTCTTTATCTTTCTTTCTCTTTCTTTCTTTTTCTTCCTTCCTTCTTCTTTTTCTTTTTCTTTCTTTTCCTTCCTTCCTTTCTTTTTCCTTTTCCTTTTCCTTTTCCTTTTCCTTTTCCTTTTTCTTTTCCTTCCTTCCTTCTTTCCTTCCTTCCCTCCTTCCCTCCCTCCCTCCCTCCCTCCCTCCCTCCCTCCTTCCTTCCTTCCTTCCTTCCTTCCTTCTAGATTAGCCAACATTGGTTAGGTATCCTTTTCTAGCTGGGCACCATACCTACCTCCTAGCTCAGTGATGGTTAACCTTTTCAACACCGAGTGCTGAAACGGGAGCACACGTGTGTGCTTAATACTACCTCTAATACATGTGCATCAACACGTAGACAGAATTGCCTACTGATTAGGCAACTGCATGTTAGCCTAGCCCAGTGTTGTCAAATGCAAGGCCCGGGGGCTGCAACTGGCCTGCGGGATACTTAGACCTGGCCCATGGGGCGACCCTGGAAACAGTGATGGACTGGCCCACGGTGCTTCTGCAAGTAAAACTGGGCTCCCGAGCTCAGTTTTCGGCTGCAATGGCCTCCTGCAACCCTCTGCAGCCGTCCCGAGCTTCGTTTTCAGCGGCAGAGGGTTGCAGGAGGCCGTGGCAGCTGAAAACGGAGCTCAGGAGAGCCCTTTTGGCCACCACAGAATGACACTGAGCTAGCCACGACCCCCGAGGTCAAACATAACCCTGATGCAGCCCTCAATGAAATCATGTTTGACACCCCTGGCCAAGCATGTTATTGTGTAAATTATCAGTCAGGTATGTACACAGTTTGGCTGCAGTTTGCACAACATTCTCCTCTTGAGTTTGCAGAGGCGTTTTTGTTTCCCCTCCTGTCTAAGAAGGCAACTTTGATGATGCTCATCCCTACCCCCATCAAGGAAGAGAAACCTGGTTGAAGGCTGGAATGTAGGTGAAATGTGTTCTCTCATGGCCTGGCTTGGCCTTGGATAAACACGGCCCCGTTTTCAGGGAGGAGCAGGAACAAGGAGAGCGTGCACATCCTGACCCTCCCTTAGGAGCAGACTGCCTGCCTGCCTGCCCAAACATGGAATAAGAGAGCCAGAGCCTCAGGCGAGTCAGTCGAAGGGAGAGCAACTACATGTGCTAATCTCAAAACAGGTCTCAACCAGTTCCCCTACCTGGGCTAGAACTCGGCTTTTCCCACTCCCTGCCACTCCAGGTTGAACACCAGATCGGAGGGTTCCTGTTTATTTTGAGTTGGCATGAGCCTTTTTGCTCCGCTCCGCTGATGCCCGCGTGTGCATGCCCACTGACCCCACAGGGACGCGAGAGATAGCAGCTTCCAGGAGCTTTTCTCTCTCTCTCTCTCTCTCTCTCTCTCCCAGCCTCTCCATGGCTGTGGATTCTCCGTGGGACTATCAGTTCCGGATCATCATGCTGGGCGATTCCACGGTAGGGAAATCGTGTCTTCTGAAGCGCTACGCCGACGGGGTCTTTACGGAGTCCATGAACCAAACGGTGGGGGTGGACTTTTATGTCCATTTTCTGGAGATGGAGCCCAACCTGCGTGTCAAGTTGCAGTTTTGGGATACTGCAGGCCAGGAACGGTTCAGGTGAGTTAGGGGAGATTCCCTGTCCGACTGTCCCCCTCTATTTGTATTCATTTCTTTCATTTATACCCATGTTTATATTTCTACCTGCTCTCTTGTACATGTTTGACAAACTAATCAATACAAATGCAAATACCAAAAGGTCAGGAGCGATGGACCTTTTGCGAGGCTCAGAAGATGTTAATGGAATGAGTTGACGGAGCCCAGAAACGAAGGGAGGCTTAAAGCTTTGCTTCCTGACTTGTTTGGAGGAGTAAAAAGTTTACATTCCTGGCCTTGTTTTTAGTTCGATTCTCATAGAGAATCAAGAGGAGAAACGTTCCCCTTTATGCATTTGAGCATGCAAGAAGGGACAGGAAAGGAAAAAGGGAAAGAGGAAAGACGAAGAAAAAGAAAGAAAGATGGAAAGAGAGCAAGGAAGGAAAAATAAGGAAAGAGGGGAAGGAAGGAAGGAAGGAAGGAAGGGAGGGAGGGAGGGAGGGAGGGAGGGAGGAAATTATAGTGAGAGTGAGGGTAGATCTCAGGGAAGTCCTGCTTTAGCACATGGCCACCACAGGCGCCCCCAACATGAGTGACATCAACCTGGTCACATCCACCCAGCACCTTGGCCATGTCCCCCCGCAAGCCCTCCGAGGTCAAACACAACTGTGATGTGTCCCTCACTGAAATCGAGTATGACACCCTGTCATAGAGTATGAAGACAGTCAGTGTACAGGCAGTCCTTGACTTACGACAACAATTTAACCCAACACGTATGTTGCTAATCGACTTGAGTTTTGCCCCATTTTCGTGCCGCAGTTCTTAAGTGAACCACTGCAGCTGTTAAGTGAGTAAGATGGTTGTTAAATGAATCGGACTTCCCCATTGACTTTGCTTGTCAGAAGGTCGCAAAAGGGGACCACACGACCCCGTGAGTTGGGACGCTGCCCCTGTCATAAATGCATGCCAGTTGCCAAGTGTCTGAATTTTGATCACGTGACTATGGGATGCTGCAATGGTCATAGGTGTGAAAAATAGCCATAATGTTTTCCAGCGTCGTTGTCATTTCATAGGGTCACTAAACAAATGGTTGTAAGTTGAAGACTAGCAGTAGAGCCCAGGTGGTGCAGTGGTTAACCAGCGCAGCACTGCAGGCTACTTCAGCCGACTGCTAGCTGCAGTGCGGCAGTTCAAATCTCACCAGGCTCAAGGTGGACTCAGCCTCCCATCCTTCCGAGGTGGGTAAAATGAGGACCCAGATTGTTGGGGGGAAGAGACTGACTCTTTAAACTGCTTAGAGAGGGCTGTAAAAGCATTATAAAGCAGTATATAAGTCTAAGTGCTATTGCCATTGTACAGTATTGATGCTTTTTATTATGGAAGTTAATTTTGTATGGTTTTTATTGTATGCCTCCCAGGGTTACATTTCTGAGATGGGTGGCTGTGTAAAAGTGAGAAATAAGCAAACAAAGGAAACAGATGGGATGCATGAGGAAAAGAAATAAAGAGAGATGCTATGATAAGGATGTTATTAACTGCAACAGTCTGGTGATTAGATCTTCCCAGGCCAGGGAAAGTCAGAATAAAGCTATTTAGTCTCAAAGCAGCTAAGAGAGCCTGGCTTTTTCTTCTTCTTTCCCTTACGTTCTCATCTTACAACCGTTTATTTCATGACCATTTGATGTTACAACGGCACTGAAAAAAGTGACTTAAGGCTGGGCTCTGCACTTACGACCGTTACATGATCGAAATTCCTGGACTTGGCAATCGGCAAAGACTCCAGCATCCTCGGCTGGAGTCACCTTATGGAAAACAAAAAGTAAAAATGGCATGGCAACTGACCATAAAAAATATGAGTCAGAGTTGCGGCACCCAGGTGGGACCAGGAAATGGTATCCCTCCCTACAGATGACTCATGGGACCACAGAAAACACCACCACCCCTTGTTACTTCACCCTGGGTGCTCCAGGTGGTATTCTGGGAGTCAATCAGAAACTCTCAAGGATACAGAGAATGGCACTCTTGGAGTAAGACTTCTACCACCACACCCGAAGGAATATAAAATATCAGAGTAACTTGAACAGCAATAGCAAAAAGACTTATATACCGCTTCACAGTGCTTTACAGCTCTCTCTAAGAGGTTTACAGCGTCTGTCTTGTCCCCAACAATCTGGATCCTCATTTTACCCATCTCAGAAGGATGGAAGGCTGAGTCAACCTTAAGCCTGGTGAGATTCGATCTGCCAAACTGCTGGCAGCTGGTGATCAGCAGAAGTAGCCTGCAATACTGCACTCTAACCACTTTGCCGCTGGCTCATAAAATTTAGTTTAAGTTGATTGAATGCTTTCGTTCAGGGGGTTTCCGGTCTTTTGTGGGGTCTGGAAGTTATGAGTTTTGTTTAAAAAGGATCTGGACTCCCTGATCCAGGAGGACAGCCAAGTGATAGAAAATTGAGTATGAAAACGGGACTTGTACTCATTCTAATGTATTTATGCAAACGTATAAATAAACAGTTATTGGAATTTCACAAAAATAGATGCCCCAATTAATGTCCCAGAAAGTTTCTCCAGGTATTGTAACTGTAAACAGTAAGGTGCATATTGCAATTACAAAACTAATGTTTACAAAGCACTAGCATTAAGCTGGAAATAAAATTAGAAAATTAATGTTTTTGCCAAATAAGGCAATCTCCATTGACTGGAAAGCAATTACTTTCCTTAGGCAAGATAGAAATGGAAGCACCTGACTCCATTTGGGTAAAAGAGATAGATTTGTCCTTGGTTTCTTGTTGAACTCAAATATAGCTTGGAAAATCCTGTTCTAATTCCTTGTGTGTCTTATCACACTTGGCCAATAAAGAATTCTGTTCTAATTCTATTGTATTCTGTTCTGTTCCTTTCTGATTCTATTCTATTCCATTCCATATATTCTGTTCTGTTATTCTGTTCTACGCTACTCTGCTCTTATCTATTTCTATTTTCCTGGCTTCTTGCAACGCTCAACAAATCTTCTTTTTGTGATGTAGGTCAGTGACACGTTCTTACTACCGTAACGCAGCCGGAGGAGTCCTGATGTTTGACCTAACCAACCGGGCATCATTTGAGAACCTCAGGAGCTGGCACCAGGAAGTGGTGGACACAGTCAAACCTCACTGCCCAGTTTTCGTGCTGGTGGGGAACAAGAGTGACCTGGAGGCTGAACGGAAAGTGAGACAAAAGGAGGCTGAGAAGCTGGCGGTTTCCTTCGAAGCAAAGTATATCGAGACTTCGGCGAAAAGCAGCCGCAATGTGGAGGCAGTTTTCCAAATGTTAACTCTGGGCATCTATGAGGCCTTGAAAAGTGGGGTGATGAAACCTGGGCCACAGTGGGATGGAGTGAAAACCAAACTGCCATCGCCGGTTCAGTCAGAGGTTCCTGCTCAGGAAAAGAGAAAGAAATGCTCTTGCTAGCTGGAGACAACAGCCGCTCTGTCCTCGGAACAACCGCTCTTAGGTTAACAATTTTGCAAAAGAATTTACACATTGGGTGACGCTGTGAGTTGCAAAGTCATAATTCATTGACTAAGCAACTATAATTTAAGAGAGATGCTGTGGCCTAGAGGTGGAGCTCTTGCCTCACAAGCAGGAGGTTGTGAGTTCTATCCTAGGTAGAGGCAAATGTAGGGTCTCCTGCTTGGGCAGGAGGTTGGACTAGGTGACCTGCAAGGTCCCTTCCAACTCTGTTAATCTGGTTAAGTCTGCGATGGTGAAAGTAGGGCATGCGTGCCACAAGTGGCATGCACAGCTCTCTCTGCGGGCACACAAGTTGTTGCCCCAGCTCAGATTCACTGTGCATGCGCACGGGTATCCCACCAGCCAGCTGGTTTTTCAGTCTTTGCCGCACATGTGCAGGGGAGGGGGAATATGGGGATCGTATGCGCATGCAAGGACAAGCATGTGTGAGGGTGGGGGAGTGCAAGGGGTTGTGTGCGCATGCACAAGACAGGGCGCACGGGGAGGTCACACATGCATTGCATTATGGGTATGCACATGCCCTTTCAGCATGCAACAACAAAAAGATTAGCCAATACAATATATTGTCCTTAAGATACTTAATGTGTAAATAATCTGCTATAATTGTGCTCATGAGTTCAGGGAGACATTCACCAGATTCCTCAGAAACGTTCTGAAATCTCAAAAAATATGTCATCCTTTCCATATCAATCCTAAACACATGCCCATTTATTTCTACAACCTCATTAGTACAATACAATACAATACTATAGCAGAGTTGGAAGGGACCTTGTAGGTCTTCTAGTCCAACACCCTGCATGGGCAGGAACGTTATACCATTTCAGACAAATGGCTGTCTAACATCTTTTTAAAGACTTCCAGGGTTGGGGCATTCACAACTTCTGGAGGCAAGCTGTTCCAGAGGTTAATTGTTCTTACTGTTAGGAAATTTCTCCTTAGTTCTAAGTTGCTTCTCTCCTTGGTTAGTTTCCACCCATTGCTCCTTGTCCTGCCCCCAGGTGCCTTGGAGAAAAGTTTGACTCCCTCTTCTTTGTGGCACCCTCTGAGATATCGGAACACTGCTATCATGTCTCCCCTGGTCCTTCTCTTCATCAAACTAGACATACCCAGCTCCTGCAGCCGTTCTTCATATGTCTTAGTCTCCAGTCCTCTAATCATCTTGGTTGCTCTTCTTTGCACTCTTTCCAGAGTCTCCACGTCTTTTCTACATCGTGGCGACCAAAACTGTATGCAGTACAGTGTTACACATTCTTACACTGCTTCAAAATTTGCTGTATCTGATTCTCCAGTGCAGTGTCAGCTTGAAATATGACAAACGTAAGCATCATCTAATGAGCTCAGTACCATACAGGGTATCACTTTCTGATCTGATTGGTAACTAACTCAGTTACTCCAGTTTAAGTGGCAGATTTTAGATTGCGCTTTAATCACGTGGTTTGGGGGGAGAGGGCGGGGAAGGGAGCCTTTTTCTGCTTTTGTAAAGCAAAATCTAGAACTAGCAGTGGGTGCTATTTCGTATAAACTTGCTGTCTCTATTAAGATGCTCTCTTTAATGCCCAGCCCAGCATCAAATGAAAAGTAAATAGAGTTTGAAATAAATTTCTTCCAGGTAAAAGTTTTATTAAGTGACACTGCTTGTTTCACTCATGCTGTCACTTTCTTTTGTAATTTTCCTGGGTTTTCCTCTTCAGACCAGAACAAATGAAGTACACACAAGAGCTTTAAAAGAGAGAGGTACTTTGCAGACTTAACAAGTTAAAACATGCTTAATTCCACAGCTATGCAATAATGATGTAACTAGATTTCAACTTTTAAGCGCTAAGAATTTGATTTTTTTGGGGGGGGGAGAAGAACCTGTTGTAGTTTCCTGGAGTACCAATTGATATACTTAAGTATAGCAACTAAAGAGGAGGGAGTTTTTCCATGCTTCTTATTGGTAATGAACGTAGCTTTCAGAAACGAAAAATGTAGACACTAAAGACATTGAAACTGATGTTATTTCAGATTCCTACGTTTCAGGAATCTATGCAGATGACATTGGATAGCGTGGCTTTTAAAAGACAAATGGAATTACAAGTTGTTGGTAACAGGATTAGGAGAAACTGACTCTGAAGCACGGTATTCGTTGTCACAACAGTAACTCTTAAGTACCCATAACTTCACCTACGTTGGTTTTGCAGGTGCATTTAAAATAAACAGTCCACTTCAGCGTATGGGTGTAGCCCACACACATATATATCAGTGGCATGGCTGCCGGTTAGACGTGGTGGGAGTTCCATCTTAATACACCTGGATCAGGGGTGGGCAAACTTTGCAACTTTAAGTCTGAAGGACTTCAGCTCCCAGACTTCTCCAGCCAGCAAAGCTGGCTGGAGAATTCTGGCAGCTGAAGTCCTTCAGACTTAAAGTTGCAAAGTTTGCCCACCCCTGACCTGGATGAAGGAAAGCAGATTAAATGTGCTAATTTAAATCCATCCAGTGGTTATTCCATCATTTTCCTTAATCTTTTTTTCAATTAAAACAAAAAAACAACAACCAAAGAATGCACTAGAAGCTGGACTATGAATGTGGCATTCTACAGTTTCCATTAAATCCCATTAACAAGCAGGTGTACATTAGCAGCCCTGCATGAAAATATCTCCTGCATCAGGTGGAAATGTCTCTACCGTTAATAGCTCCTGATCAGGGCCAGAAGCTGGGTGCAGGTCAGTGGCTAATCCCAGAGGCAATGCGATGAAAGGGCCCACGTGAGATGGGCAGCTTTAACGAGAGAGATAGGACACAAGTCCACGTGTTGATGTTGGTTAAGGCAGTGGTTCTCAACCCTGGCAACTTCCCTAGCGTGATGGCTGGGGAATTCTGGGAGTTGAAGTCCATACATCTTTTTAAGTTGCCAAGGTTGAGAAACACTGGGTTAAAAAGGTGGCGTGGATCTTGGGAAGATACAGCTCCAGAACATTGTGAAGTTCTGAATTATTTCTAGGCTCCTCATTATTTCTCAATTCTGTAGCTTCTGGGGTTAAATGAGAGCTAATATCCCTTCTACGCCAAGCATTACTCTGAGAAAAGGGAAGATCTAAAAGAATAGGAATATGAGAATAATGTTTCACACAATCCATAGCTGGTTTTCCTTAGTTGGAGAAGCACTGTGGTCCCAGTTTGTTGATGCCGTTTTCTTATTCAAAGCACTCAATAATTGTGGTTGTCACCTTGGCATAATTCACGAGACACCTTAGAAAAGCAGATACTTAGGGTATTCCATTTATTGTTACATTTTTCAACTAGTGGAAACTTTACACAAGTCCTTCTGTTAGAAGTCCCTGCTGGATGGGCTCAACGCAAAGCTGATGCAGTCAGAACTTATATTATAGAGAACAAGAGACAATGAGGATGGGGAACCCAAATCAATGGCTGTTCCCTCAGTTCGGAGAGTACTGGCCAAGCACCCCCTCGGCTGCTCCAATGTAGCTTATCAAAGTGTGAAGTGGGGAGGCGGAGGGTTTACACACTGTCTGCAAGCGTCTGCTTCAGAAACAGCCTTAACCTCTCAGAAGCAGTGAAGTCGTTTTCACAATGCACATATATCTGAAGCAGCAAATAACTTCTACGCCAGTCAAATGCTAGATGTCAAAGTGTGCTTTTAAGAATTCAGAACCTCCCTGGGGAGAGTGTGCCAGCATCCGATCAAAGGAGTTCCACTCTCTTTTACAGGAGAAGGAAAAAAAGGGAAAGAACAAACCACAGATTGTACCAAAACCTCTGGATGCGAAGAAGGGTGAGCGATCCCCACTCCCCAACCGTTTGTCAGAGAGATTATTATCTTGGGAACAAATAAGGCAGCTTTAACCATGCCTGCAGACTGCTTTTTTTTTTTTTAAATTTGGATTTTGTAGTTCAAGTCTTGTTTCTACTGCATTTTTACAGGGCTTGTGGTACAAAAAGAACGCAACTTTTCCCCCATGCCATCCTGAGCGTTAAATTAAAAAAAAAAAAAGGAATTTGCTTTCACCTGAAGGGCCTGTCAATACTGCAGTCTGCTTTTGAGACCCATCATTCATTTTTCTGAAAGAAGTCCAAATACCGTAAATAGCAATATTACAAGTAAGGTCGGAGGGGAGGGATATGAAAAAAGAAAAACAAAAACCATCTATGGCCACTTCTAATACTGTTCTCAAAAATAGCAAAATATTTTAATCCCTTGGACAATCGTGGATACCGTAATAGCACTCAGGAGGAGGAAAATAAAAGTCTATGCTCCAAAGTTCCTTTGGGGGAATAGATGTGAGGAGACCTATTGATGGTTGGCAGATCTTCTCTAATGACCCTTTATTGCTGCACTGTGAAAGTATACGCTTCCCTGTGAAGCATTGCAAAAAAGTAAAAATAAAAAAAAATTATCCCATAGATGACCTCAAGGGTACTCCACAGCTTCAGAAGCAGAGTTTTCTTTTTTCTCATAGAAGAGTCTTTTTCTTCTTCTTTTTCTTCCTTTTCATTTGTCCTTTCCCAGAGTTATTTCTTGGTTGTTTTGCGGATCAATGCCATTCTCTGAAAAGGAGAGGGGGGGAGAGAGAGAAAGACAGCGTGAAGGTGCGTCTCTTGATGTAATGTGGAAGGCCTTGGGGGATGAGATGTGTGGACAGCTTCCATTAGTTTTCATAAGTTAAACTAAAAGGTAAAGGTTCTCCCTCGCACATATGTGCTAGTCGTTCCTGACTCTAGGGGGTGGTGCTCATCTCCGTTTTAAAGCCAAAGAGCCAGCACTGTCCGAAGACATCTCCATGGTCATAGGGCTGGCGTGACTAAATGTCGAAGGTGTACGGAGCGCTGTTACCTTTACCCCAAAGGTAGTTTCTATTTTTCTACTCGCATTTTTATGTGCTTTCGAACTGCGAGGTTGGCAGAAGCTGGGACAAGTAACAGAAGCTCACTCCATTATGCGGTGCTAGGGATTTGAACCACAAGCCAAATAGTCATTTCAGGATAGGCAGCCCTGGTTTAGAACCATACTTCCCCAAAACTTTCTCTTTTAATAAATAGAACTGCAATGATTTAAGTGGGGAAAAAGAGTGCAGCTCAGAAGATACTATTTTTTTTAATACTTAAATCATATAGACAATTAAGAAAAGGGATGGAGGCATGCATTGTGATTTTTACAAAAGCTAAAGTGGAATTTGAACAATAGAAATTGGGCATGAAATCTCAGCTGGTCAGCAAGCTCTATTTTTCATTTGAGATATTCCCTTTTCTTGCCATTTATCATTGGTTTCATGGAGTAGAAAGTATCTGCTCAACATCACATCATTTCACTTAGGTGTGAATTATGGGGGGAGGGGTAAGAGGGGAGAAGAGATCCTTACCTGTTTGTGAGCTTCCGTAGTGCAGGCTTTTTTATATGGCCTGATTTCTTCAGAGCCAAAACCTGGGATCCACATGTTCCACTGGCGTTCTGGGGGCAGCAACAACATTAGGGTTGGTCGCAGTGATGAGATGACATCATAAGAGGAAGACGATTTGAACAAGGGATAAAAAGTAGGCAAGAGAAGCAGAGTCAGTCATTTAGAAAGCAATGAATTAATACTCTACTATATCACAGTTACCCAACCTTTCCAGACCGGGGGTGGTGGTGGTTCTGTGCAAGTGTTGTGTGTGTGCCCGCACACGCTTGTCGCTCACACAAATGGAGCGTGTGTGCATCCGCTCACCTGCTACTCATTGAAGTGGGAATGTGCGTGCTCGCTGTTCCTGTGGCCTCCCTCCCTCCCTCTCTCTCCCTCTCCCTCTCTGGTGGGGATCAGGCGAGGGGTGTGTGTGTTCTGTTAAGCTACAGCCTGTTGTGCCTTAAAATGGCTTCTGCTGAACAGCGCAGGAGTTGCCATGGTAATGGCTTCACAGTTACTCCACAAGGGGGCTCCCTCTGGTAAGGGGGAAAATCCAACATTAGAAATTACGTTTGGTTTCGGGATACAGTATGGAGAAAATCTTTCTATATAGTCACTAAGTGTCAAAAATAACTTGATGGCAACAGAATTAACATAATTGGAGGGGAAAGTTTACAGTTTGTCTCTGCAATGTAGCCCAGGAGAAAACGCTACAGGTATGGACAAAGCCAGGTTATGGACAAAATAATCCAAAACAACTGATAGGTTAAACTGCCAGCTATCATACACAGACACATGTATGTATTTGCACTTTACCAAGATGCAGCTGGACATCCTTCACTTCCAAAGTGTTAGACTTGCGATGCCGTGCGAGCTGGCAGGCAGCGGTCACCATGCTTTCAATGAAGTCGTCAGCAATCTGCAGCAACATCTGTGAAAGCGGAATTCAACATCAGCAAGAATGGCAGAGGTCACCCACACTTTCCTTCAGAAGGTTATTCTCTAGGACAATTCAAGGTACTGAATTGGACTTCTTGGAACCCCTCGCCCCCAAAGAGAAAAATCAGAAGGAATAAAATGGCACATTTTAACCAAGGAGAGGTTTAGATGTTTGGGATGCTCGTTTCAGCTAAAGTGTGCCTACCTCCTCCACATCTTCATCCAGCTGCTCATTTGGATCCACTTCTCTAACCAGATCCTGCAGTTTCTTCTTTGTTAATATCTATAGAAAATATCAGCACATTTTATCGGGTTGATTCTGCCATAGTCACTTCTGTGCAGTTAAGATCAAAAGATCCTGCTTTAGGAGCACTTCCAGTCAACAACATATATAATGGTGCCCTTAAGGGGACCCTCTAAAGCTGAGGTGGGGAACTATGGCCACTTCAGAACTTTTGGACTTCAACTCCCAGAATTCTGGGAGATGAAGTCCACAAGTCATAAAAGGGCCATAATTCCCCACCTCTGCTCTAAAGCAACCTCCTCCCCCCAGAGCCCTCCAGATGTGCTGACTACATCTCACATCATGGCCAATTACCTGATTACTTTCAGGACTGAGGCGTCCCCCACTGGAGGGGGTCCCAGGCATCTTTGCCACAGAGGTATTGTTTGCCATGGAACTATGAGGAGGAGTATTGCCTGCTTCTGCTTTGATTGAAGAAAAGTTTGATAAATTGATCAAGGTAGATGGACCAAACTGGTTCATAATCTGCTGAGCTTTAGCCTTGAGGTCATAGAGCTTGTCCAGATCTTGCTTCTTTTTTGGATTATGTGGGCCCAAACCAATTAGCTAGAAGAAGAAACAGACCTCAAAGTTAGAAACAAGGTGGCAGAATTGAAATGTCAGTATCTTGGGCATGTTAACTGAGTTCAGGAACCTGTTACTAACTTATCGGTGAAAATATAGCCAGCATTGTAAATAGCCCACTTAGGGGGTTTTTCCCCCCTGAGCGGTGAGTTATTGAATGTAGTACATTAATTCAGCTCAGACTATAATTAGTTTAACACTGCAACTTGTAACACCACGTCAAGACCAAACCATGCCGTACATAAACAATCAAAAATAGCAGGTTCAGTATCACCTTTATTACTTCGGTTTTAAGAACAAGGTCCAGATAGAACAAGACACAAAATATTTAGAAGATTACTATGTTAATGTTCCATTCTTATTATCATGCACCTACTTTGCTCAACACACTGACAAAAAGACAATGATAGAGGTGGAGCTCTCGCCTCCCAATCAGGAGGTTGTGAGTTCAATCCTAGGTAGAGACAGATGTAGGGTCTCCTGCTTGGGCAGGGGGTTGGACTAGATGATCTGAAAGGTCCCTTCCAACTCTGTTAATCCGTATATATATTGTTTTGGGGGTGAGATTCTCATCCAGAACTGCTTTCAATAAATCAAATATTTCTTGTCAAGGTAGAATACAACTGCCATTAAAAAGAGCTGGCTATGAGAGAGAGGAAAAGCACGGAGCTCAAAGCCAGAATAAGCTTTAGATTCTCTTTCCTATCCAATACTGGGAAAAGTTTCATTACTTTGCCTCATTCACATTGTGCTAGAATACTGGTTTACATGGAAAGTGTTCTCTTTGATTTCCAAATCGATAAGGTAATTGTAACAGATTCTTATTGAGAGGAAGCACTGTGTTAGATCCAATCTGGGTTACCCTCTTCCAGGACTATTTGCCTGGCTCTCTCAATATCTATTTCCTAGGAAGATGTATCTTCTCTCAGGTTTATTTTAAAGAAATAAATATGTAGAGTGTATTGGCTTTTTCTTCAATCTCACCTATTTGAAAGCTTCACAATTTAGGTCTGTTGCACAGTAAGAAGGTCCAATCAAATCTATCATTCTTGCATTAACCGTTGCCCTAAAAACCAAGTTGATTCTTCTGGATAGGGGCTATTTATAAAATATCCTATGGCTCCAACAAGAATGAAATGCTAGAATGCAGAGAGATTGATAGAATAATAAAGCAACCCTGAATTCTAATCTGTGCAAGGACTCGGAAGAAAGATTTCAGTCACATATTCAAGGCCTGAAATAAGAAATAACACACAGATCGTATTATATTCTGTTAATAAACTGGAAAGCAATATATTCTTGCAAATCTTGTTTGCCATCAGATTTCAATCTCGGCATAGGGTTAAAATGAACAAGTCACAAACCTGCAGCTTTTCATTATGATGCTAGCATGCCATGCGATGGTCACTTCAAGCCAATTTACTTACAGCTATCTGAGTATCTAGATCTTTAATTACATCAGAAACTGCTGTGGGGCCATTGAATGGAGAGGCCATTTTCAAAAGAAAAAAAATGTTCCTGCAAGTAAATAGTCAGAATTAACCTCCATAACAGTTCTTCCCTGTTTGTGAATACTTATACAATTTTTTTCGGAACATTGTGTTCCTGCCTCCAGCCTGAAAACAAATAAGAGACTTTGATATGCAACAAAGCATCACAACACAGGATGTTTCCCCCTTGTGTCTCCTTTAAAAATGGTCTTATAATCTTGGAGGTTACTGTTCCAAACATTTTGCCAACCCAAATCAAGGTGACAAGATATTATCACTGACAATGCAAGCATGAGCTTACAGAAATCAAAGCAGTAGTTACCAAAAGGCAATAATGTTCATCAACCAAAATGTTCATCAAGTGATTAAGAGCCCTGGGTCCTTTTTTAGGAGAAGGGTGGGGTATAAATTGGATTAATAAATAAATAAGCCCAAAATGACTAAACAGCCTTGATTTAGTTCTAAGGGGTTACTATTCATGGGTTTCATGTATTGTTTAATTACAGTAGTGGCAAAAATTGTGGAAACCTTTTGGAAAAAGTGTATTTTCTAAAACTAGCTAATAACACTTTTTTTTGGAGTAGTACCATAAAATTATATATCAATGCAAATATAATTTAATCAAGAATGTAATGCAATATATGAAGGATTTGCTATCAGAATAGCAGTTATAAAGAAGAAAAGTGAAATGAGATATAGAAAAATTATTACCATGTCAGTTAATACTTAGTTGGGTAATCTTTAGCATGAATTACGACCTTACAACGTCTTCCCATAGAGTGAACCAAGTTCTGCAGCTGTTATAATGTAAAAACCAAGATTGAATGATTGCTTCTATTAACTGGATTTTATTGCTGTGTTGTTTCTTACTAACAAGTTTATTTAGCAGGCTCCATAGATTTTCAATTGGGTTAAGGTCTGCGTTATTCCCAGGCCATTCCAGAAGTGGAATATGATTATCTTGAAACTCAAAAAAAAAGTTGGTGTTATTAGCCATCAAACCTCAAAAATATACTTTCCCCAAAGGGTTTCCACAATTTTGGCCACTACTGGCCAAAATCATCAACTACCACAAAATACCATACCCGTAATGCACTCACAGACAATAATGTATCATTTTTCTCAAAGTACATTTTAAAAAAGGACAAAAGGTGACAGGAGCATTTGAAAACCAAAATAACATCTAGGAAAATGGGGACTCGGACTGTCAAGAGGAGGAAGGCGCGAAGTCTCTATAAGAGAGACTGGGTGAGGCAGTATTGGGCTGGCGGTATTGGCATTATTTATTTATTTATTCAATTTATACTCCACTTATCTCACTAGCCAAAGTAACGATAGATAATAGAATAGAATTCTTTATTGGCCAAGTGTGATTGGACACACAAGGAATTTGTCTTTAATACATACGCTCTCAAGTGTACATAATAAGACAACATACATCAAGAATGATAAGGTACAACACTTAATCATAGGGTACAAATAAGCAATCAGGAAACAATATCACTGTAAATCGTAAGGATACAAGCAACAAAGTTACAGTCCTGCAGTCATAAGTGGGAGGAGATGGGTGATAGGAATGATGAGATTATTAATAGTAATAGCAATGCAGCCTTAGTGAATAGTTCGACAGTGTTGAGGGAATTATTTGTTTAGCAGAGTGATGGCATTCGGGGAAAAACTGTCCTTGTGTCTAGTTGTTCTGGTGTGCAGTGCCCTATAGTGTCATTTTGAAGGTAGAAGTTGAAACAATTGATGTCCAGGATGTGAGAGGTCTGTAGATATTTTCACAGCCCTCTTTTTGACTCGTGCAGCATACAGGTCTTCAATGGAAGACAGGTTGGTAGTAACTGCCTTTTTCTGCAGTTCTGATTATCCTCTGAAGTCTGTCTTGTTTGGTTGCAGAGAGCCAAACCAGACAGTTATGGAGGTGCAGATGACAGACTCAATATTTGTATGTGTGTGAATAAGTTACAGCCCCCACCCCCACCCCAGGCCAGCCTACCCTCAAGGGTTGTTGTGCAGGGGAAAGAGAGTTCTTGGGTTACACTTAAGATATGGCGCCCACGCCGAACGCTAAAGAGCAAATAGGCATCTCTGGACTCCTTCCCTCCGTCGCCTTGTCTTCGTTTAAGCGGGGTTTCATCCCGGCCACCCCTCGGTCTCAGGCACGGCCCGTTCCCTCCTTCCTTCCCTTGCTTACCGGCGCCTCAGCCGCCTAGCTTCTCATATCGCTCGCGCTCCCTCGGAAGAGCCCCCGTCGCCACCAGCCGCCACCAGCCGCCTTCGCCGTCAGCGGGTTCTCCGCCGACATAATACTTCCGGGGTCACGACCGCGGAGCCACGGAAGTGCCGGGAAACACCCTTTTTCTCAGCCCGCGCGCCAACCGGCCTGCTCGCACCAACCAATCGGGACGCCCCTTTCTGCTTTTCGTCCGTTGGGCGGGCCTGGCAGGGACTGCGCAAGCGCCAACTCCGGACGACGCTGGTTGGGAGTTGTAGTTCCAGCGGCCGCGGCTAAGTGTGTGTGTGTGTGTGTGTGTCTTTCCCCCCGCCCCTGCATGATCTTCACTCTTGGTCCCGTGCAAAAGCGGACGCCGCCGTAAGGCGAGGAGTAATAAGACTCTTGCTCTGTGCAGGTTAGACCGCGCTGCCCGCTCGCAGCACGTGCCTGTCCAGGCGAACCGTAGATTTAAGGGGTTCCTTTGTGCACCTATTTTGGGTGAACTGACTTCTTTTGGTTAGCTATTCTTCAGCTCATTGGGCCGACTCGGAACCGGATTCCTTTCAGTTCGCAGTCCCCAAGGTGCTTTTTTCAGGAGGCGACTGGACTTGTTTTTTTTTTCTTTTGAAGGTGTTTCGCTTCTCATCCAAGAAGCTGCTTCAGCTCTGACGGGATGGTGGGGAATGGAAGGATTTATATTCCTTGCAGAAAGCGGGACATTTGCATCCTTTTAGAGGTTCAACATGGGATGACTGAGAATCTCTACAGACTGTTAGCTATACAATTTGGGATGAAGACCCTTTGAATGGTGTGGGAGTAGGAATGGATTTCCAGAGGGGGGGGGGGAATTGCAGACTACAGGAACCGTTTGCACCACTCAGGTGACCCTGAGGACACAGATAAAACGCCAAAGGGCTTCAAGGACCCTCCAAAAGGATGCAAATGACCAGCTGTTTGCAAGGAAGATAAATCCTTCCATTCCCCACCATCCTGGCCGAGCTGAAGAAGCTTCTTGGCGAGAAGCGAAATGTTTTCAAAAGAAAAAAAACCAAGAAAGTCCAGTCGCCTCCTGAAAAAAGCACCTTTGGGACATCTACAGACATTCAATTCGCAGGCTAAGCATTTTGTGTGAACCGAGCAGAGAGAAGAATGAGGGAGAACCAGTGAATATTGCACTATAATATATTGGAAAGGGAAATACATCCCTCAAATATAATCCTCCGATTTGGAGAAGGGAGATTGGAGTTTCAGTGCCAAATGAGCTAGAACTGCATTTGCACGACCCATTGAATCGCAAACTAGGCGAGCCCCTTTGGGTTGTGTAGCCCAAGCATGTCATGATCGGTTTATGGTACAACCAGTCATATGAATCTAAGAAGCGGAGGTCATTCAGCTTTGGGTCTGTGTATTATGCGAACGTAGCCTGCAGTGGTGTATTAACCATTAAGCAGATTAAGCATGTGTTTAGGGCAGCAGGCCCAAGGGGGCACTGCAAAGTTGAGAAAGAAAAAAACCCAATGAAGATTTTATGGTTTGTCACCAAGATTTATTACTGCTTAGGGCACCAGTGAGCCTTAATCCACCATTGGTAGCCAGGCACTGCATTCGGGCTGATTTGAGGTTTAATTCAGAAAGTCTCTGTGCATCAAAGTTAAGGCCAATTTTCAATTGAAAAGAAAAACCAGAAAACAAATATAAACAAACAAGCTTTGCCTTACTTTACTTTAGTTGGGAAGGAATGGCCTTGTATTTAGGTGGAATTGATTTATTCCAGCAAAGGTGCTTTATTGTTTCAGTCCGGGCTGGTGCACCTATCAACGGAAGTTAATTAAGCAAAGCTAATTAATCCCCTCAATTAGCACAACTAATTAATCCCCTCTGCTTCCTGCGCAAAATCTGCCTTTGACAGGGCTGTCTTGAAATACGGGAAAGTCAACTCCCAGAATCCCGCGCGATAATTTGCATATCGGCTAGAAAAAAAAAAGGGGGGGAATATTTGCCCTGTTTTAAAATCGTACCGAATTTGGAACCGTCGCGACGGCGGTCATGAAGTCAAACCTCCGCGGAGTCGAGTAGGGTGGGAGATAGTTGCGTACCCTCCCTCGCTGTGACCTGAAGAGGCGTCACGGATCAATGGCAGCGGCGCTCGCGGAGCGAGCGTTTAAAAAAGGGCTTCTGCTGTGATTGGCACACGGAGAGGGGTGGCTGCGGCTTGCTCCTTCCCGTGCGGAATCGCTATCAAGAGATTTCGGAAGCATAATTTTTGCAAATGGGGGCAGCTGGTAATCGCTTGTTCCGGCTCCCCGTCTTCAGGCTGTGGAATAATAGTAGTTTTTGGGCTATTCTGGTTTCACGGACACTTGTGTCCGCTTAAAGAAGAACCTTGGGGAAGAGCGCGGAAAGGTTGAGGGTGAAAGGCATGGCAGGCATCGGGTTGTCGTTCAGTGACGTTCGTGTCGTTGCAAAGAGTCGGACTGGGCCGAATAGCAGCGATTCCTCTCGGAGTTCGGTTGCTATTGCCTCACTCTTACGACTGAGTTGGAGGCACTGGCAGAATCTCACCCAGGAGTAGCACTGAGAAAAGTGACTCCTAATTGGTCCTCCTGCTTATCAGACTGAAAAGTGGCTGTAGAACTGGTTCTCACCCTTACGACTGTCAAAAGTTATTCAGGATAGAACTGGAAAGGACCTTCGAGGTCTTCTAGTCCAACCCCCTGTTCAAGCAGGAGACCCTGTATCGTTTCAGAGAAGTGACTGTGTAGTCTCTTCTTTAAAATATCCAGTGATGAAGCCGCCAAAACTTCTGACGATAAGCTGTTCCCACTGGTTAGTTCTCACAGTTAACAGTGTTAAAAGTGGCAACTAGCCCTCACCATTACCACTGTGGCAGCATCCCCACAATCATATGATTAAAAATTTGGGTGCTTGGCACCTGTCATATCATTAGGACATGCAGTGTCCTAGGGTCCCACGATCACCATTTCCAATCTTCCCAGTTGGCTTCTGACAAAGTCAAATGACTGCATCTGTGTGAACATTAAGCTAGACTGGACTTGGTTAGTACTTGTATTGGAGATCACAAGGGTGTTCCTGGGCTGTAAACTAGTTTGAGGAATTGGGGGGTGGGGGGGTGGTGTTCCTGAGGGAGCAAATCGCTTCTCTATGTTGGCCATCGGATGATCCATGGTGTCATCAGGAAGTGCGCTTGATTCGAAAGTGGTTTTTAATTTTATTTTATGGTACAAGCCCTGCCTTTGTAGTAAGCTTTGTATTTTATTATTTTAGTTGGGTTTTTAATCAATGTTCTTAGCACGGGCCAAATTTATTTAATTCTTGTTTTAACCATTGTGACTGTTTGTATTTATTTGTATTTAATATTTAATATTTTATAGTTCCTGTGAACCGCCCTGAGTCCCATCTTGGGAGATAGGGCGGTATAGAAATCGAATAAATGAAATGAAATGAAATGAAATGAAGCTCTTGAATCAGGGTTAGGATGTATTTGCCCGTTCATGAGGAAGGCTGTCTTCTAAGTACAGCATCACTGCAGTAAACCTCATAGTGTAAGAAGAGGTTGTAATGGAACAATCACTCAATTACCTCTCTGGGGAAAAAACCAACTGGGTGTTTTCCTTTATTGTTGGCTAATGCTGGCTAGGGCTGTAAGGAACTCTAGTTTGAACCACATATAACCATTGTAAAGCGGGGTGCAAGGTATATAGGGCTAGGATCCTTGAGGGAACCCCCGATCTTAGTTCATTTATATACCAATTCCTATCACGAGTCCTGCAGACTTTCCAGGAACAAAATGGATAAAGTATTTGCTTGCATTTAGAATAGAATAGAATAGAATAGAATAGAATAGAATAGAATAGAATACTTTATTGGCCAAGTGTGATTGGACGCACAAGGAATTTGTCTTTGGTGCATATGCTTATAGTAAAGGTAAAAAGACATTCGTCAAGAATCATAAGGTACAGCACTTACTGATAGTCATAGGGTACAAAAAAGCAATCAAGAACAATCAATATCAATATAAATCATAAGGATACAAACAACAAAGTTACAGTCATGCAGTCATAAGTTGGAGGAGATGGGTGATAGGAACGATGAGAAGATTAATAGTAATAGTAATACAGACTTAATAAATAGTTTGAGAATGGTGAGGGAATTATTTGTTTGGCAGAGTGATGGCATTCAGAAAAAACTGTCCTTGTGCCTGGTTGTTCTGGTGTGCAGTGCTATATAGCATTTTGAGTTTAGGAGTTGAAACAATTTATGTCCAGGGTATGAGGAGTCTGTAGTTATTTTCACAGCCCTCTTTTTGACTCGTGCAGTATGCAGGTCCTTGACGGAAGGCAGGCTGGTAGCCATTGTTTTTCCTGCAGTGCTGATTATCCTCTGAAGTTTGTGTCTGTCTTGTTGGGGTGCAGAGCCAAACCAGACAGTTATGGAGGTGCAGATGACAGACTCAATAATTCCTCTGTAGAACTGAATCATCAGCTCTCTGGGCAGTTTGAGCTTCCTTTTTAGTGGAGGTTTTTGGAAAAATATCTTCAAGGGAAAGTAACTCAGTTCTTTGCCTAAACTCTGAAACCACCATTCCAGCTGCCTTCTGCCCTGAACTGAATTGAAAACACAAACTGCCATACAGTCCCTGGAGAGAAGAACGGAGAAGAAGGGGTTACTGTCCTGAATCTATCAGAATAAAACGGGGCGGGGCTACAGCCTCTTCTCCAACAGCTTTTCCTCCCATATCTTCCACACTTTTACAGCTTGGCTTTTCTTTCTTCCCCCAGCATTAGGAATCACAGGGTGGAGTTAATTTTTGGAATGACGCTTGCGCAGAGCCAGCTTCCCCAAATGGTTCGAGCTATAAAGGACTAGTTGAAGTGCCGAAGCTGTCTGTAAAGGTAAAAAAAAGGTGAGTTTGGGGTTAACAGGCTCCTAAGTCGGCGGGTGACTGCATGGAAAAGGGAACAAACGTTGGGGAAACCAATTGTTCTTACATGGCAAAAAAAAGGGGGTTCCCAGGAAGAGGGCTTGGCTTTGGAGCGGCCGTAAGAAAGTTTTAGGAAGGCTTGGATTAGCAGCGCCGAGCCAAGGGGCAGTAGTGGTTAACCTGGTTATGAAAATGCGCCCCAGCCCCCTTTTGTCAGTAAGTTCAATCAATGTTAGGAAGCCAAGCCGTGGCGAGAAGCTGCAGTTGGAGGATCTGGGAAAGCGTTTAGGACAGGAAGTGCATGCCAATAGATCTAGCTGTAAATTATTCTTCATACAAAGATTAATTTTCAAAGAGGCGCGTCAAAATGTAGGGGAATGCCTAGGCTTTATCCATTCTCTTGAGCCACGAACTTCATTCATCCCGATGAAGTGACATTAAAAAAGTAATTTCCTTTGATTTCTCGGCTCCTGTTAATTGCTCTGCAATCCAACCCTGTCGAGTTAAGCAGGAAACGCTCTCCATTGTGTCTTCTTGTTTCTTCACGCAGCTTCCGTGTTGGTTGGTAGTGATGGGAATAGCAGTCCAGCTGGAAAATATTCTGCTGGGAAAAGCTGTTTTGTTTAGTTTAGTCTATCAGGCTGTTTGCCCCAGTTCAGACATGGAGGTGGCGTTGCAATTGTTCTTTTTTATTATTTTATTGTCATTAAATAATTATATTAAATTAGTATTAAATCATAAAATATTGTATTTATTACTTTTTATTATGTGATTGCTATTTTTTTAATTCGTCGTTCTTCGTGGCATCTGTTAACAACAGGCTGCATTTTTGTGAACTAATAATCGATCTTTGCTGGCTACATCAAATGCTTCAAACCAGCCTCAAAATTTTCAGATGTGTTAATGTGTTGGTAGAGAATGGAATAGAATAGAATAGAATAGAATAGAATAGAATAGAATTTTTTATTGGCCAAGTGTAATTGGACACACAAGGAATACACTTACCTAAAGAAAAATAAAATAGGATACATTTGTCAAGAATCATAAGATACAACACTTAGTGATAGTCATAGGTTACTAATAACCAATCAAATTATACTGGGGAACAAATAAAACAATATACATTTTAAAGATACAAGCAACATGGTTATAGTCATAAGTGGAAAGAGATAGGTATTAGAAAGGAAGAGAATAATAATATTAATACAGTCTTAGTAGATAATTTGATAGTGTTGGGATTATTTATTTAGCAGTGTGATGGCATTTGGGAGAAAACTGTCCTTGCGTCTAATTGTTTTGTGCATGCCTTATAGCGTCATTTTGAGGGTAGAAGTTGAAACAATTTATGTCCAGGATGTGAGAGGTCTGTAGATATTTTCACAGCCCTCTTTTTTTTTTTGTAATTAGTGACAGTAGTTCCTACAAGCGATGATTTATTAATGTCAGTCAGTATCCATGTACATTCTGTACTTTGAATCGAAGGGTATGCGTGTCTTTACTTGTTTCTCTTTAAAATTCAAGAAACATGCCAAAGTTGCTTAAGCATTTGTGTTTTACATGTGAAACAGGACTAAAATACATGGACGATGTGTCTATACTTCAAATTCAACAGATATATATACATTTGAGGGAGGTGTATATCTTGTAATGTGTTTTTAAGATGTTTTCTGTATTTTGACCATTTAAGTCTGCTCTTATAGAGATCAGGCGCTAGATCTCAATATAGAGCTTTTTTTAAAAAAATCTTTTAAAAAGATTTTTAAAATAGGTATTATATTTCAGTTGCAAAACAAATTGTGGTTTTACACAATAAATTCCTAGAAATAATTTGGAAATCCAATCAGTTCCATATTATGAGAATATACTCATACTTATACTGGCTATTGTAAATCAAAGTTAAACTTGCAATCTCAGTATTATATTTTATTCTCTTCAAATATGCTCACTATATACAATTTATATACACTGAAACTTATTGGATGACTTTGAAGTAGTCACTTTCAGACAGCCATAAAATGAAATGATCCAACTATTTCCCATGCCGTAACCTAATGCAATTGTTATCCCCAATTCGGGACAGATCCTGGTGCCGAAGCCAATGATGGACGCCAAACACGAGGTGCAGGTTTTCTGATTGCTTTTTATTGGGGTACCCCAAGGAAAAGGGCTCCTGGCCTATATACCAAGAACAAAGAATTAAATACGCTTTATACATTTTCACTAAAGGAGAAGGCGGGACAAGGCAAGATAATAAGAAATATCTAATAAACATTTTAGTAATAATTCTACAATTTGTTCTATTGATCTGTAGCTGTCCCTATTCCTAAGCCTTGGCTAATGAATGACCCAGGAGTTATCTAATACACATTTTATTTGCTGCAAGGTTATCTCTATTGTTAACTTTTAGCTGAGGTCTGCAACTTGCCTAACTCTTGTTACTTTTATAGCTTTCTAACTACCCACAATTGTTACAAGCTTTACACATGCTTATTTCCTGTGGGCAAGCATTCTTTGTTCTTGCCAGTCAGACTCTACAATTACAGTCTTCCTGTTTTACTTTCAAGTGTGTGCCAGAGGTCAGGTTCTGACCAGTTCTGAAGAACTGGTAGTGGAAATTTTGAATAGTTCGGAGAAGCGGTAAATATCACCTCTGACTGGCCCTGCCCCCATCTATTCTCTGTCCCAGCTGATCGGGAGGAAATGGGGATTTTGCAGTAAACCTTCCCCTGGAGTCTGGAAATCTGACAGGTGTGAACTGTATACAATAGGTTTCAATTAAGATACTTTCTTTACATTTATTTTCATTGTACTACTAATCTCTGGCTGAACTGTTTTGTCCAGCAAAACATTGAATTTGTGAATTCCCAATTTATGTTAGGAAATGGCAAATGTGGTTTATATTTCCTCTTTCCTAAGCTACTCTTCTTCAGCTACGATTCTCAGTTTTTGAGAGATGTCAGTATCTTCTTGTAATATCAAGGGGAAATTGTCTTTTTGTCTTTTGCCATAAACTTCAAAGTGGGAGTTTTCCTTATATATTGACTTAGTAACTTATATAAGTAGCAATCCTTCATCTATTAAAATTAGGTGTTGATATGCATTTGAAATCATTTTTAAAAGACTGCAATTGAAACAAGATTATCCAGGAAATTGTTGTCCAGGAACTACTCCTTAATGGCTTAATGGAAATCATTAATCATTTCAGAAGTGAAGCAGACTTGACAAAAGCATAGCATAGGCTGTTTTTATTTCTAAAATGAAATTATTATGTATATAGTCATATTAAATGAAATGTTCAAAAATAGAACAATAAGATCTGCATCATCGGAAGAGATAAACCTGTAATCCAATTTGTGCCACTTAATATTTCTTGGTTTAAAACTGTTTTATCCGATTAACAAATGTTGTTTCTCTTTTCCTTTCAGTACTTTCTAGAGAAAAGTGTTAAACATGGATAGTGGTAAGTGCATGTTATCTATCTGTGCTCCATAATAAAACTTACCATTCACTTTGAAAAATGTGTAACACTGTATAAGTCCCTTTTTATCTCTGTGGGTGAAATATTTTTTTTTGCATGTCCATTGCCCAACGTGTGTGTGTGTGTGTGTGTGTGTGTGTGTACATACAATATATCACAGAAGTGAGTACACCCCCTCACATTTTGTAAATATTTAAGGATAACTTGCCAGCAGTTTAAACATTAATGGCTGTGTGTTGCATTATTTTGAGGGGACAGCACATTTACACTGTTATACAAGCTGTATATTCACTACTTTACATTGTGACCAAGTGTCATTTCTTCAGTGTTGTCACATGAAAAGATATCTTTAAATATTTACAAAATGTGAGAGGGTGTACTCACTTCTGTGATATACTGTGTGTGTGTGTGTGTGTGTGTGTGTGTGTGTGTGTGTGTAGAGAGAGAGATTCTCCATATCAGTTTCTCCATTCCGACAATGCAACCTGACAAGAATTGCACCATTATTTTAACATTTAATTTAATTTGTGAACTATCCATGATGGAACGAAGGACATTATAATGAGAGGGAAGGTCTGATGGAGTCCTGCCTTAGCACTTGGCCACCAGAGGTGCCCCTGACATGAGTGACGTTGAGCTGGCCAGAACTAATATTGCTGCCAAATGTACATCTTCATGCTGCAGAATATTGTTATCCTGAATATATATTTCTCAACTTGTATGTACTAGTAAATCCTTGTTTTCTTCAGTATTTCTCGTAGAGGCTAAGGCCAATTCTGTCTTAAAAAGATACCCACGGGCTAATGGACTTTTGGAAGAACTTAAAAAAGGAAACATCGAGCGTGAATGTTATGAAGAACGCTGTGATAAAGAAGAGGCAAGAGAAGCATTTGAAAATGATGAAAAGACAGTAAGTTACCTACAAAAATATATAAAACATTCTTCACATATTTACCTAATATTTTTCTGTATAATACATGATACTACATTAGAGCTGTGGCATATTTTGTGTTGTCAACTTAAAGAATGAGGCTAGAAAATAGCTATAAATATGAAATTTTAGATTTTGGACCTAGATGATCCTTACTCTGAGTCAGCTCCTTTTTGCTGAATCATTCCAGAATTATCTTTCAGCACACTTGAAAGATCTCATCATGTGCCTATTTTTTTCAGCTACTTTTTATTATAACACGGACAAGTTGAACTTGTTCAACTTGTTCCAAATTTGAGATACCAAATTTTAATTCCTCCTTTTAGAGATTACTGTATTTTTCGAACTATAAGATTTACCAGAGTATAAGAAGCACCTTAGTTTATGGGGAGGAAAATAAGGGGGGAAAATTCTGCCTCTGCCTACCAGCATCCATCAGTATTCATCTGGCTAGCGTCCTGTCAGTGTGTGAGAGAGTTGAGGGCTGTTTGGAAACAAACAGTATTTGCTGTGTGAGCAACAAAGAAGGAGACAGCAAGGAGCCTGGGCGTGGCTTGTTCTGTACTACAGTTGCATGCTGTGCTGATATCTGAAGCTAAAACTGAAAGTGAAACTTCTTTCCTCTGCTGAGCCATTGGAAAACCTGCTTTTGGTATTGTATATATCCTTAATGTGTTATATTATATAGAAAGAGAAGTTACTGAATCCTGCTGAATCAGTTACTTATGTGTGCTTTCTGGATGTGATTGCTGCTGCAAACTCTGACACATCCTTGAAGTAAACGTGGAGTAGACGTATCTATTCCAACAAGCCGGCCTAGCGTAGCCCCCCGTTTCTGACTCTATCTATAAATTTTAATTTTCAGGGTTTTAAATGGGTTTTTAGCACGGGTTTTAACTTAATTTAATATGTTTTTAATATTTATATTGTCTTTTGTTATGGTTTTAATAATGCCTGTGCGCTGCCCTGGGTCCTAACAAGGAGAAGGGCGGGGTATAAATTCGGAAAATAAATAAATAAATAAATAAATAAATAAATAGCGAATAGCCAGGTCAGCTTTAGCACCTTATTGCAGCATGAGCAGCTGATTGGGGGTATTCTGGGAGGCTGATTCACCCGCCAATCAGGTTTTGGATACATTCGGTGTATAAGATGCACCCAAATTTTCACCTTCTTTTAGGGCGGGGGGAGGGGGAGTGCGTCTTATACTCTGAAAAATACGGTAATTTGTAAAAAGGAACTCCTTTTTTTTTCTTTGTCCTGCCTTGTTTTCTTTGTTTCAAATGCTCCTAGTCCACTTGTCATTCAAACATGCTGCAATAAACTAAATACAAAAATCAAAGCTTAGCGGCAAACAACCATCATCATAATACTAGTAGGTAAAAATGGATCGTAATAACCCAGCGTTAACTTTTTTTAGGCAGAATTTTGGAAAGACTACACCAATGGACTCTATGGAGGAAGCAACACCGGACACAACTGGTACCCATTTTACCTAACGTTTCCTCTCATCATTGGCCTTTTGGTGGTGGTCCTTATTATATTTGTCACATGGAGATGCCTGTTCCAAAAAAACGCACACGGGCAGTCTATGTACACGCAGAGCAGAAGCCGGGAAGATGCAGGCGACGGAGCCATTCCTGATGGGAGGAATCCCATCCCTCCGTCATTCAGCGTCCTTCATTCTCCCCAAGAAGAAATGTTTGAAGGCAGTGGGCTCTCCCCGGGGTACCTGAGCTACACAGAGAGGCCTATGGACTTCTTACCAATCCGGTTGTCCCATTTTGAACCGCCCCCATCCTACGAGGAAGTGGCTGGCGAAAGTAGCACACCCAGAATTGAACCTGCAAGCCATTTGGATCCACCTCCTCAGTACGAGGACATTATGAATAGCGTTTCAGTGCCTCAGGTGAGCATCAAATGAGAGAGAACCTTTGTGGAAGCCAATGGACCCTAACACTTTTTTAGCACTTTATTGCAGCTTTTGATGTTTCAAAGATTTTTGTATCATGCCAATTTTTCTTCTCTAAATTTGGCTTGTTCGGTGAGGATCCCCTGCACTTGAGGAAGCAAAATAGTCTTCAGCGTAACTACATATTAACCCTAAGTATGGCATTATTGCCGTGGCATACTTACCGTGGTGCTAATAAATGGCTCAATTATCAAAATGGATTGTCTATGCAGATGGCAAAACAGGACATTTTATCTAGGTTCAGAAATTAAGAAGAATTCATCTTGATTTCAGTGGTGAAATTCAAATTTTTTTAAACTACTGGTTCTGTGGACGTGGCTTGATGCGTGTGGCAGGGGAAGGATGCTGCAAAATCCACATTCCCTCCCCACTCCTGGTGGAAGGATATTGCAAAATCTCCATTCCCACTCCACTCTGGGAGCAGCCAGAGGTGGTATTTGCGGGTTCTCCGAACCACTCAAAATTTCCGCTATCAGTTCTCCAGAATCTGCCAGAACCTGCTGAATTTCACCCCTGCTTGATTTCTATTTCAATGGGAAACCTCCAGGGAATAGCAAGACTGTAGACCAGGGGTTCCCAAACTTGGCAACTTTAAGACTTGTGGACTTCAACTCCCAGAATTCTCCAGCCAGCTATGCTGGGAATTCTGGGAGTTGAAGTCCACTAGTCTTAAAGTTGCCAAGTTTGGGAACCCCTGGTCTACAGTCTTGCTATTCCCTGGGGGTTTCCCATAGCTGGCTGGAGAATTCTGGGAGTTGGAGTCCACAAGTCTTAAAGTTGCCAAGCTTGGGAACCCCTGCTGTAGACTAAACTGGGAAGCCAAGACAAGATCGTGAAGGCAAAGGTGAACCACTTCAGTATTGCTGTCAAGAAAACGACATAAATGTATCCATGAAATCAGAAGTCAAGTCGGGCTTGAAAAAGACTTAACCGTGAACAAAGTGGATTGCAGCAAGAAATGCTGACAATTTCCCCCTCAAAATAAGTATTTTTTTTTGGAAACCTTCTACAGCAAAAACAAGCAAATCGTTTAGTAGGAATAGTCAGGTTTGCCTCTAAAATCTTCTACTTATCACAACGAACATTCATTAAAACTGATGTGTTGATGGGTAACTATATTCAATCACAATATATTTTGATTCTTCAGAAGAGTGTTAAAGAAGTTTTGTAATGCTTCGATCTATATTTATATTTCCATTTCCACCTTAAAGACCATGATTCTGGAGAGACGCTTATGTTCTCTCTTGACTGGCATCATTCTAATGACAGCGGCTTCTCTTCAATCATTTGTGCCCTGAGTAGGAAGGATTGTAGAAGAGAAATGCACACTGGTTTGCATCTCAGCAAGGGCTATAAGGTCTTTATTTTCCCAATAAAGCTTTCTTCCAAAATCGTTTACATAAAAATGAGTGAACTCTTTAGGCAGCCAGTGTCATTGGAATGACATCAGCCAAAAAAACAACAACTCCTCCAGTTTAAATAATGCCTGAACAGTGTTAGAAGTCAGTATTAATATCATTTTCCCTTGTGTAATAATATACTAGAGCAGGGGTGTCAAACTCAAGGTCTGCGAGCCAAACCTGACCCGCAATCAGTGGTGAAATTCAAATTGTTTTACTTCCGGTTCTGTGGGCGTGGTTTGGTGGCCACGGCAGGGGGGAGGATACTGCAAAATCTCCATTCCCTCCCCACTCTGGGGCCAGCCAGAGGTGGCGTTTGTCGATTCTCCGAACTGCTCAAATTTTCCCCTACCGGTTTTCCAGGACTTGTCAGAACCTGCTGAATTTCACCCCTGCCTGCAACCTTAGATCTAGCCCATGAGGCCACCCTGGAAACAGTGAAGCACTGGGCCAGCGCATCTACAACCTGGTGGCAGCCATCCGAGCCAGAACGCGGTTGGCCTTATATCCGCGGGGCCACCTGAAGCCAGCAATGGGCTGCCCTCTGGGTGCATCTGGAGAACACACACGGGGCCTGGCATCCCCAGGAACCGTCTTGCCCTGCAGGCTGACTGCCTTCTGAGCGCTTCCCTTTCATCCAGGACACATGCTTGTTGCTTGCTGTGTGCATGCTCAGGGGGTGGTGCCAAGGCAGCAAGGCGGTCTATCGCTGGCCCGGATGGCTGCAACAAATTGTAGATCAGCGCTGTGCACGCACCAGCACCTGCATGCCCCACTTGCCAGTCTGCCCTTGCAGTCTGCAAGGCTTCCCTTTCACTGGGACCACCCTCCCTTATTGGAAAGCCATGGCCACCATCAGCATGGTCCTTGACAGCGCTGCCAGTCTCTCCCCCTCCTCTCATCCTTTTCTGAGCGCAGAGGAAGGAAGGAGATGGGAATGGAGATTGCTATGCCAATGTATTTTGATTTATATAGCTCTTACATCGTTCATTATGCACTAATTCTTTTGAAACAAAATAATTGCCTTCCAATAGATCAGATAGTGCAGGGGTCTGCAAAGTTGGCTCTTTTAAGACTGGTGGACTTCAACTCCCAGAATTCCTCACCCAGCATGGCTGGCTGAGGAATTCTGGGAGTTGAAGTCCACCAGTCTTAAAAGAGCCAACTTTGCAGACCCCTGAGATAGTGGGACATGCAGTCTTTTCAGTTTTTACATCTGAGCTTAAGTTGAGTATTAACATTCCATCATCAGCCTATTAACAGTAGAATTATTTTGGAATGCGTCTAAATCCGTGATGGCGAACCTTTGGCATCTGAGCCACAGGTGGCACGCAGAGCCTCCTCTGCGGGGGCCCCAGCCGTTTCCCCAGCCCAGTTCTACCACACATGCACATGCGCTTCCCGCCAGTCAGCTGGTCTCCAGATCTCTGCTGCGCATGTGCGGGCTGTGGGGTGCATGCGCGGGGGTCCCTCTCATTGCATTTGGGGGATTTGTGTGTGTGTGTGCCCCCCTGTACCCTGCTTTGGGCTGTAAAGCCACCTGCACCAAGCGGGAAGCCAAAAATGTGCGTGGGACATGCAGGCATGCACGGGTGTGTGCATGCGTGGGGGACACTCGCATTGCATTTGGAGGGAGGCGCATGTGCTTTGGGCAGCAAAAAGCTTCGCCATCACTGTTCTAAATTTTCTAAGGACCAATAAACTCTAGAAGCCATTTGTTTTGTCTACAACTGTTTGACGTTCCAACAATTTGTTTGGTCTTCAAAACGTAACAATTTTATGACAGTATTAAATATTTTACACATATGGTTTACAATGTAAGTTATGCCACTTCAAAACATTTGGGGCAACGTCATATCCTAAATAAAGCTATCAAAGACATGAGTGTCTGATTCCTTTTTGCTAAAGGGTTCTTTTGCAAGTCTTGTTGGTTCTATTTTAAATCAAAACGTTGCAATTCGATGCTGCAGGCTGAGACTGATCAAACTAATATATCAAAACACTGGTGTGTTTTGTAAATAGGTTTTCAAAATAATATTGTAAATTCTTCTCTAGTCTGCATGTTCATCTTTGGCTGCAAATGGCTTAGAATTCACTGATACTGGCAAGCCCAGCGAATTCTAACAGCCCTTTATTTTATTGATTTGATGAATACAAAAGTAGGAGAAAAACTACCATGATCTTTACAGCTTATTTCTGGACTGATAACTAGATGTCCTATAAATCAGCGGTCACCAACTGGTAGTCTGTGGACCACTGCTTTCTGTTGGGGCCCTACGGAGCCTGGGCGGGCAAGCGAGGAGTGGCAAATAGAGGCTGGCAAGGCGCCTTTCGACGTGAGTGACATCAAGTAACAGGACCACCTAGCCATGCCCACCCAGCCGGTCATTAGGCAGATCATATTAGTGGTCTGTGGGATTTAAAATTATGAATTTATAGTGGTCCCTGAGGTCCGAAAGGTAGGTGACCCCTGCTATAAATTATTTATCAGTGTTAACACTGAAAGGCAGGGAATAAGGCCAAGCTTATTTTTAAGGAACTTGAGAGGAATAATATCTGTTTAAACCAGGGGTCCCCAACCTTTGCAACTAAGTCTGAAGGACTTCAGCTCCCAGAATTCTCCAGCCAGCTTTGCTGGCTGGAGAATTCTGGGAGCTGAAGTCCTTCAGACTTAAAGTTGCAAAGGTTGGGGACCCTTGGTTTAAAGTATTATGTGGCATGCTTTGTTAATTATGGTAAGGTGTAGTAATTCAACTGAACATCACTAAACCCATGCATATGGTGGAGTTTTTTAAAAAAAAATAATGATTTATGCAACCTGTAGAAAAGACGTGGAGACTCTGGAAAGTGTGCAGAGAAGAGCAACCAAGATGATTAGGGAACTGGAGACTAAAACATGAAGAACGGTTGCAGGAGCTGGGTATGTCTAGTTTGATGAAGAGAAGGACCAGGGGAGACATGATAGCAGTGTTCCGATATCTCAGAGGGTGCCACAGAGAAGAGGGAGCCAAACTATTCTCCAAGGCACCTGGGGGCAGGACAAGAAGCAATGGGTGGAAACTAATCAAGGAGAGAAGCAACTTAGAACTAAGGAGAAATTTCCTGACAGTTAGAACAATTAACCTCTGGAACAGCTTGCCTCCAGAAGTTGTGAATGCCCCAACCCTGGAAGTCTTTAAAAAGATGTTAGATAGCCATTTGTCTGAAATGGTATAAGGTTCCTGCCCACGCAGGGGGTTGGACTAGAAGACCTACAAGGTCCCTTCAACTCTGCTATTGTATTATTGTATTAAACTGTTTCTGTGGGAGTTGATGAATTGCAGTGACCGGAAGTGTTGACTTCATTACCAGGGATTCCCAGGATCTGAAAACTATCGATTGGGTATGTCCCATAGGATGGTTATAAATTAAATACTTATAAATAGTAAGGCTATGCAATGCTTTGGGTTTAAAAGCTAACCCACATTTCTGAACGTCAAGGCAGAAATATACAGTAGCATCTGGCTGCCGCTTTTCAAACTGGCTGCAGCTTAACCCTGAAATCATGCAGCTGTTTGTGCTTCTGTGTCTCCAAAGCATCTTTCTGTCTTCAATTCCAAATCATGGCACAGTTCTAATAATAAGCATACTTATGTGGTAGCCATACAGGAACCATTTCTACAAAATGGAGACCAGATCTCCCAAGTACTTTCAGAGACTGGCAGTGCTGCCAAAGAGCCAGCTGGCTCTTTTATCAACTTCCTGTACAAGATGGATGCAAATAGATTATGTTAAAATATATAGAATAGAATAGAAAACAGAATAGAAAATAATAGGGAGTAGAATAGAATAGAATAGAATAAAAAACAATAGAAAACAGAATAGAAAATAATAGGGAGTAGAATAGAATAGAATAGAATAGAATAAAAAACAATAGAAAACAGAATAGAAAACAGAATAGAAAATAATAGGGAGTAGAATAGAATAGAATAGAATAGAATAAAAAACAATAGAAAACAGAATAGAAAATAATAAGGAGTAGAGTAGAATAGAATAGAAAACAGAATAGAAAATAATAGGGAGTAGAATAGAATAGAACAGAATAGAATAGAATAGAAAACAATAGAAAACAATAGAAAACAGAATAGAAAATAATAGGGAGTAGAATAGAATAGAATAGAATAGAATAAAAAACAATAGAAAACAGAATAGAAAATAATAAGGAGTAGAGTAGAATAGAATAGAAAACAGAATAGAAAATAATAGGGAGTAGAATAGAATAGAACAGAATAGAATAGAATAGAAAACAATAGAAAACAGAATAGAAAACAGAATAGAAAATAATAGGGAGTAGAGTAGAATAGAATAGAATAGAATAGGAATAGAAAACAATAGAAAACAGAATAGAAAATAATAGGGAGTAGAGTAGAATAGAATAGAATAGAATAGGAATAGAAAACAATAGAAAACAGAATAGAAAATAATAGGGAGTAGAGTAGAATAGAATAGAAAACAGAATAGAAAATAATAGGGAGTAGAGTAGAATAGAATAGAATAGAATAGAATAGAAAATAGACTAGAAAACAGAATAGAAAATAATAGGGAGTAGAGTAGAGTAGAGTAGAACAGAATAGAATAGAATAGAATTCTTCATTGGCCAAGTGTGATTGGGCACACAAGGAATTTGTCTTTGGTGCATAGGCTCTCTGTACTTGAAAAGAAAAGATACATTCATCAAGAATCATAAGCTACAACACTTAATGATAGTAATTAAGGTTGAGAGTTCAATCCTAGGTAGCGGCAGATGTTTAGAGGCAAAGAAAAGATATCTGCTGCGAACTTCCATTTAGGTGTCAGGAACGGCACCAGCCAGTAAATGCCCTGACTCTACCCCAGATGGGTACTACAGGGTCATAAAAAAGCAGTGATGGTTTGAAATAGCAAAGAGGAACAACAGATATTTAATTATTTTGGTTTATAAAATATCTTCCATAAACAAATCTTTGTCTATGCTAACATGGTTTCAGAAAATTGCATCATGATGTCTTCAAAAAAAGAAAAGATGCGAAAATATTGATGCCACAACAGAATTACAGAACAGTGTACCCTTTAAAACAGTTCTGATTTTTAAAAAAATCATTTTTAGCAAGTCCGTGTATGTGCTGATTGTTTCAAACATCTGCTGTGGCAGCACAATACATGCCATTGTAGGGACTAGAATTGTAAAGAGGCATTATTCTGAATCTGCTGTTCAGTTTGTTAGGGTCATGGTATCCAAGCTGTAAACTCATGAAAACAACAAGTGTTACCAAATTTTAGATGTGAAAGTGAAGAGTTGTAAACAGGAATGAGTGATCTGTGTGTCACTGCTAAAATAGCCTTTAAATGAAAAGTCTATGGGAAGAGAGTCACAAATTTTAATTCATCAGGACTGTTATATCAGAACACATAGGGGAGTTGTGGACACATTGTTGTCATCTGTTAATTGTTTTCTCAGTTTTCCCATATTTTCTCCCAATTATTCCAACCATTGCTGCATACAAAATAACTCCAGCAACTATTTCCCTCGTATTTGGATTTATCTAGATGAAAGCAATAAGGTACATGATGTATGTATAATGTGGGTTTCTAATGAATGTTAAAACTTACAAAAAAAATTGGGAGAATTCTGCTTGACAATTCAGATAACAAATAGAAGCTCGTGGTGTTTTTTTTAAATTAAAAGTCTTCATCGTATTTTTGTAGTTTAGACACTATTCAGGATAAGATGCAGCTTTCTTTCTGCTAAATTAAATATGTCTACCAGTTATACCAAAGAATTGAGGCCTTTGAACTCTGGTGCTGGAGAAGACTCCTGCGAGTCCCTTGGACTGCAAGGCAATCAAACCAGTCAATCCTAGAGGAGATCATCCTGGCTGCTCTTTAGAAGGCCAGATCCTGAAGAGGAAACTCAAATACCTAATGAGAAGGAAGGACTCACTGGAGAAGAGCCTAATGCTGGGAAAGATGGAGGGCAAAAGAAGAAGGGGACGACAGAAAATGAGGTGGCTGGATGGAGTCACCAAAGCAATAGGTGTGAGCTTACAGATTAACAGAGTTGGAAGGGACCTTGCAGGTCATCTAGTCCAACCCCCTGCCCAAGCAGGAGACCCTACATCTGCCTCTACCTAGGATTGAACTCTCAACCTCCTGAATAGAAGGAGAGAGCTCCACCTCTAGGCCATAGCATAGGATAGAGGATGGTAGAGGACAGGAAGGCCTGGAGGAACATTGTCCATGGGGGCGCGATGGGTTGATACAACTTTGCAACTAATAACAACAACCAGTTATATCATGAAGCAGATTGTGTATTACGTTGATTAAGTAGAGATGATTACAGTGCAAAGAAATGTGATTGTTAAAATGTTTCTTACGGTGGTATTTTAACCATAACAATTAACTTTCCCAATTTAAGGAGGAGAAACCTGTGTTGTGATATACTCTTATTAAATCAATAAGCTTTATTTTATATTTGATATTGAAGAATTGATCTAACTAGAATCACAATTGACAAGAGGCCTCAGGAAGTTTAGTATTCAGCTTTCACTTTCATAACTCTCATTCCATCATGCCTTTAATCTCCAGGGATTACTTCAACTGCCATAAGATAATGGATTTAATTAGGCTGATGAATCCAAGGGCATAAGAAAGACTCTATTTTATTAAAGAGGCACAAGAATAAATATAGCAAACTTAGCACTTTAGAAAGTAATGAGAGTAGGTGTAACAATGAGTCAGTTTATTGTCAAGTCTTAGAACAGACTAAACAAGTTTTCATGTGCTTTCCTAGGGTGAAATGTGCAAGAAAAAAAAAATCATAAACTATGCATGTATTATGTAACATCTAGTGGGACTCAAGGTGTGCTTGGAGCTACACTGATTTATAGGCATGCTATTCTATAAATCAAAATGTCTCCAAGATTTGAATGGCCCTGACCCTGCCTTGAGAATCTATATATATAAAAGCGAAAACCACTCATGCCGCATCACGAAATCTCCAGAACCATGAAGCCCACAAACTTAAAAAATGTGGCACGTATGTTCGTCTTGGCTTCTAGGTGCTCGCTTAGAAAGGATTTTTGGAAATGACCATCAGATCATTAGTATTTCTTATATTATTATTAACACTCTCTGATGCTACGGAGTTAGATGTTCTACTCCCCCTCCCCACCTGAAAATAACTCTGTTCCAACTGGATGTGGACGTGGCCAGCACGTGAGTCATCCACTGGCTGGGAGTTTGGAGAGGAGCCTGAGGGAGAGAAGTGGATAGGATAGGGGAGGATAAGATAGGATGGGGGAGGGTTTTTGGGGGGGGGGAGGCTGAGGGAGAGAAGGGGATAGGATAGGGGAGGATAGGATAGGATAGGATTTTGTGGGCAAGGCTGAGGGAGAGAAGGGGATAGGATAGGGGAGGAGTCTGTGGGGCAAGGCTGAGGGAGAGAAGCAGATAGGAGGGATTCTGTGGGGCAAGGCTGAGGGAGAGAAGCAGATAGGAGGGATTCTGTGGGGCAAGGCTGAGGGAGAGAAGCAGATAGGAGGGATTCTGTGGGGCAAGGCTGAGGGAGAGAAAGGGATAGGATAGGAGAGGAGAGGATTTTGTGGGGTAAGGCTGAGGGTGAGAAAGGGATAGGATAGGGGAGGAGTGTGGGGCAAGGCTGAGGGAGAGAAGGGGATAGGATAGGGGAGGATAGGATAGGATTTTATTGGGCAAGGCTGAGGGAGAGAAGGGGATAGGATAGGGGAGGAGTCTGTGGGGTAAGGCTGAGGGAGAGAAGCAGATAGGAGGGATTCTGTGGGGCAAGGCTTGAGGGAGAGAAGCAGATAGGAGGGATTACGTGGGGCAAGGCTGAGGGAGAGAAGGGGATAGGATAGGGGGGATAGGATAGGGGAGGATAGGATAGGATTTTGTGGGGCAAGGCTGAGGGAGAGAAAGGAATAGGAAAGGCCAATCGTAACTACTCATTAATTTTCAAGCTGTAAATGTTGATTTATCAAGCCCAATCACCTAGTTTCGTAGCGGAGCATGGGTATCCAGCTAGTATATAATATAGGAGGCCAGAAAATCTCCATCCGTAAACATGTTCACTACTGTAAAATGCACGTATGTATGTAGACACTGAAACACGCTAAAGTGACGTTTAATCACTTTGTGAACTTTTCGTCTAAAACAGGGGTCAGCCTTGAGGGCCGCAGTAGGGTTTTGTTTGACCTTGGGGGGCTGGGGTGGGCGTGGCCAGGATGGGCATGGCCAGCTCGACATTACTCATGTCAGGGACGCCTGTGGAGGCCCCAGGGCTCTGTTTTCACTGGCAGAGGCACCGTGGGCTGGTTTTTCACTGTTTCCAGGGTGGCCCCTGGGCCAGATCTAAGCACACACACCCCGGCGAGCCAGATCCGGCCCCTGGGCCTTGAGTTTGACACTCCTGGTCTAAAACATAGTAAGATGCATAGCCTGGCAGGTGCAAAGACACTGAGGTGGTTTATAGGAAGGGCATTTCACTGCTAAGGTGGTTTCTCTTATATTTTGTTTTGCACATGGTTATAAAAGATGTGGACAACCATTTAAATATGAGCCAGCAGTGTGCAGCAGCTGCCAAAAAAGCCAACACAGTTCTAGGCTGCATAAACAGAGGGATAGAATCTAGATCACGTGAAGTGTTAATGCCACTGTATAGTGCCTTGGTAAGGCCACACTTGGAATACTGCATACAGTTTTGGTCGCCACAATGTAGAAAAGACGTGGAGACTCTGGAAAGAGTGCAGAGAAGAGCAACCAAGATGATTAGGGGACTGGAGGCTAAAACATATGAAGAACGGCTGCAGGAGCTGGGTATGTCTAGTTTGATGAAGAGAAGGACCAGGGGAGACAGGATAGCAGTGTTCCGATATCTCAGAGGGTGCCACAAAGAAGAGGGAGTCAAACTATTCTCCAAGGCACCTGGGGACAGGACAAGAAGCAATGGGTGGAAACTAATCAAGGAGAGAAGCAACTTAGAACTAAGGAGAAATTTCCTGACAGTTAGAACAATTAACCTCTGGAACAGCTTGCCTCCAGAAGTTGTGAATGCCCCAACCCTGGAAGTCTTTAAGAAGATGTTAGATAGCCATTTGTCTGAAATGGTATAAGGTTCCTGCCCACGCAGGGGGTTGGACTAGATGACCTCCAAGGTCCCTTCCAACTCTGCTATTGTATTATTGTATTATTAAGATAAATAAACCAGCCCTTGACCCCAAATATATACCTATTGTCTGGCTCAGGGACCGTGGTGTGTTTATTCCTGTAAGTGTTTACCTTTAATAAACTGTAGGAAGTTAGCACCCACCCCTCTCCTAGAAAAATGAAATATTCTAGGAAATATTAAAAAGGCAGAATATTGCATTTCCCTGGATGAGAAAAGGAGAAACGTGTTTATTTTAGGCAGGAAGCAGACTCACTCTTAATAGCCTCCACTCTCAATAGCCACCATAGGGGGTGTCCGCACTTAAGAGATAAAGAGATAGCTAGGTCTATTCATAGGCAAATGCCCTCACCCAAGATCCAAGGAAGGTCGGATTAGCCATCTACTCATCTAGCAACAGAATCGCCACATGACCCCTGGGAAGATTACATGTTGGACTAGAAGACCTACAAGGTCCCTTCCAACTCTGCTATTGTATTGTATTGTATTGTATTGTATTGTATTGTATTGTATTGTATTGTATTGTATTACATCACCCAGCTAGGCTCAACCAAGCTTGGGACTCAAAAGACAACCTACAAAGTTATATTCTACAATCAGAATACAAGCTCCAATTCAAAAGCCCAGAAAGTGCATCAAACCCAGGCACACTCCGCATCATTTTTCCCCCTTCGCCCAAGATCTTCAAGGCATGTGATCCTGTTCATCAATAAACCTTCTTTCCAAGCAGCTTCGATGAATCCGGTGTCTTTTTCCCCATTTGGAACTGAACCCAGAAGTATATTTCTTTAAACAAAACTTGTAATGAACTCATTAGCTTGCAGCTCCTCTTTCTTGGAAATCTCTCCTGGACATTGACCCCTGAAGGGCCTTTACATTTGGGGATCAAACACAAGGCAAACATCTGCTACAGTCAGGAAAATCATTCTGATTTTTCATTTCTGAATAGGAGCAAAAATTAAAAACTCCAAGCAGATTTGTAGCAATAGATGGCAATGGGGGTGGGGGGTGGGGGTGGGGGAGCAGTAGATTTTTAAAATGTAGTTTGCAAAATATTTTTCAAGGGGATAAAAATAGAAGGTAAGTTTAATGAGCTCTGCTGAATGAGGTTTTGCTCTTTTCCTTCATCTGGGAATCTCATAACATGTTGTACATGTGTTCTTAACAATAATTATATCCGCAATGCAGCCAAAAGAAATTGTAAATGCAATTCTACTCCCACATTCCCCACTGTTGTTTTTGGACTTCAGGGCAAGCAAGCAAGAATGGTTGGAATACTCCTCATTCTCATGAGGTTAACAACCTGAGACTTAGTTAGAAAGTTCCCCAGCTTGGGCAAGGAAAGTATCATTTGGATCAAATGAAGGATTGCCCTTTGTAGATGCATCAGCTGACCCTGTTGTTAGGTAGAGTAAGGCAGTATCCTTGGAGGTAGCAGCAAGATATATGGGGAGGAAAGCATCCGTGCCTTTGTCTGGTTGTCTTGTGTTCTCCAAACCAGTCTAACTGGAAACATCAGCCTCATAAAGTAAGATTTAATCCCTTCACTGGCAGAAGTTTGCATGTTGAAGGAAATACGGTGACATTTTGTTCTTTGCAAAGCATCTAGGTCGTACTAGGAGCACATCAAGATGCTGAATGCAGATTTCATAGGAAGAAGGTAAAGATATCGGAGTTCCTGCAGATTTTACTTTGCTAGTCACTGCCAACCGTAGGGGGCGGGGGCCATGTTGGTCTCCGTTTCACTGGCTATTGAGCCAGCGCTGTCCGAAGATGTTTCCCAAGTCATGTGGCCAGCATGACGTCACAGAGCATTGTTACTTTTCTGCCGAAGTGGTACCCATTTATCTACTTGCATTTGCATGCATTTCAAATTTCTAGGTTGGCAGGAGCTGGAGTGAGAACGGGAACTCACTCCGTCGCATGATGCTTGGGTCTCGAACCTGGGTCGCCAACTTTCCAGCCAACAAGCCCAGCGTCTTAACCACTGAGCCACCGGGCTGCCCCATGGAAAGAAGGCCTCTGTACTGGAGCATCCTTGTTTTAAAAAAGGACTGGGCATCAATTGGTTGGCTAAAACTTTGTCTGCCACATGGAAGAATTATGATAGATCATGTGTTTTTTTAATGAGAGCAATCTGGTCTACCCAAATATGGAACGGACCATACTGCCTCTGCTTTCGCGTTTATTGTGCTAAATTTTATATTTACCAACAAAGAAATAAAAGGAGACTAGCATAGATCTCGGGACGTGGTGGCTCAGTGGCTAAGACGCTGAGCTTGTCAATCAGAAAGGTTGGCGGCTTGGCGGTTCGAATGCCTAGCGCTGCATAACGGAGTGAGCTCCCGTTATTTGTCCCAGCTTCTGCCAACCTAGCAGTTCGAAAGCACTTAAAAAATGCAAGTAGAAAAATAGGGACCACCTTTGGTGGGAAGGGAACAGTGTTCCATGTGCCTTTGGCGTTTAGCCATGCCAGCCACATGATTATGGAGACATCTTCAGACAGCGCTGGCTCTTTGGCTTTGGAACAGAGATGAGCACCGCCCCCTAGAGTCGGGAACGACTAGCAAATATGTGCGAGGAGAACTTTTACCTTAGTATAGATCTATTTCAAGGTATTTAGCTCTCCTCAGCTAGCCATACCCTTCTGGGATTCGAACCCAGGCTGCTTCCCCGGGGCTGACGTGATAGATCAGTTTGAACCCGAAGCTTGTACAGCTTCGGTTCCTTCGAGAGGGGACCTCCTTTTTCACAGCAGCCTTCCCACCGGACTCACAAGGGCTTGTGGTAGACGTGTTCATAGGGGGGATTTCTCTGTTGGAAATGGCGGCCCTGGAATGAGGCTGCACGGCCTTTATCTCCGTGGTTTGGAGTCCATTCGCTTGGAAGAGGAGGAGGAGGGGGAGGCAGGCAGCCAAGTTCAGTTTGGATAGACCTTTCCTGCTGGCCCGTGTCACCTGCTTGGCCCCCCGGCTTCTCTGCCGGACACTGAGTAGGGAAGTCGTACTGCAGAGAAGATTTGTGGGGCCCGGGTGGAGCTAGGCAGCCTCCCAGACCTTCGGAGAAAGGGAGCATTTGGACACCGAGGTTCGTCCGGCAGGGGCCTCTCCCCACTTCTGCCGGCTGCTCCACGAACGGGGTGGCGTATTCGGGTTCCAGGAACAAAGGCTCCGTGTATTCATGCTGCTTGCCGGGAACATCGTAAGGATTCACCACCAGGGGGAGCGTGTAACCTTCGTCCATGGCTGGCTTGAAGGTGGATGGGGCCGCTTGGGAGCCAGGGCTGACTTGCACCAGGTCTGGTTCAGCATACTCTGCAAAGGAGGAGGAGGAGGAGGAGAGGGTGAGGGAAGGAGGAGACATTCCTGTAGGACAGGGGTCACCACACCTTTCGGACCTCAGGGACCACCGTAAAGCCCAATTTTTCCATTGTTAAGGAAGGCAGTTGGTAAGGGAGCTGGCTGGGAAATTCCCACCCGAAGAATGAAATAGTTTGGGAAATATTTTTTTTAAAAAGGCAGAACGTTACATTTCCCTAAAGGAGAAATGGAGACAGGCTCTTAAAGACAGAAAGCAGCCCCCAGTTTTTCTTAATAGCCCCGCAGCAGATGCCAGCACTTACGGAGATAAAAGAGCTTATGGAAAGAGGCAGCCAACTGTCCAGATGGCTCTATTCATAAGCAAAGCAAATGCTGCAGGCTGAAAATCCCTTCAAGGCAGGATGTTTTGACACTCCTTGCGGCAAAGTTTGACAGCCAACAAAGGCAGAATAGTAGGATTAGAAAACAGCCCCTCACCCAAGATCCAACACAGGACGAAAGCCATGAGCCACAACAGGAGGCCTGTTTTTCCACCTCCCTGAGCCTCCGCGCAGGCCTTACACTTACCTCGTATCCAAAATGGGCCGCATGGAGACTCCTGGGAGGGAGGGGTGGGAGGGGAACCTGGGCGAACCGGTAGCAGCCACCCCCGGGCAGGAGGATCTGTATATAGATCCTCCTGAGCATGTATGGCAGGGGTGTCCAAACTTGAGAACTTGAAGACTTGTGGACTTCAACTCCCAGAATTCCCCAGCCAGCATGGCTGGCTGGGGAATTCTGGGAGTTGAAGTCCACAAGTCTTCAAGTTCCCAACTTTGGACACCCCTGATGTATGGGATTTCGCTACGATTCTACACCTTTCCATATTAAGAGCAGGAGAAGAGGATACATGATCTCTTAGGCGGCCTTAGGAGAAAGCAACTTACCTGGTGACTGAGCGCCTATAAGATCTACCGGCGTTGCTGGCCCAGGAAAGGAGGCAATTTCAGAGGCAGAAAGTTGCAGGTTCCCCCTGGAACATACCTGGCTGGCTTCTGCTATCAGGTAACCTAAAATGGAATTGCAGGGTCACCTAGGCAAACCAGCAGAAGCTAGAAGCCGATGGCCATATTGCCGTTGAAATGAATTTTTTAGAAATTTATTTTAACGTTACATTTGGAGAAAAAGCAGATTGGTTGGATGGGCAGAGACATTTTTTTCTGTAAGACTTGCACTGGTCTTCCACTACCATTCATCTCATTTGGTATTTATAAATTCACCTTCCATATACAGAACTTCGTGTATCTCCAAAGCAGTGTTGTGTATGTTACACAGAGAGAGGAAGGTGGTGGCAGCCTTATAAAGCCTCAGTATTTTCAGAAATATCAAAGAAGGGAAGGAAAAGTAAGCTTGTCTTAAATCTGACTTAATTAAGTCTTTTAGGACGGGGCTTTTTTTTTTTTTTTTATTAAATTTATACCCCGCCCTTCTCCAAATGGACCCAGGGCGGCGCACAGGGATGTTAAAATACATACAAAATATATAAAATTTAATTTTTTTTATAAAATATATAAAATTTAAAAAATTTAAAAATTTTATTTTCTCTTGCCACTGTTTGCAGCTAAAGCTTTGAGTTGGCTCGCTCCCCAGCAAGGCCGGGTGATGGGCTCCAGAGGCATATATGGGAGAGGGAGAGAGCAATAGCGCTCAGACTTATATACCACTTCACAGTGCTTTTACAGCCCTCTCTAAGTGGTTTACAGAGTCTGCCTGTTGCCCCCAACAATCTGGGTCCTCATTTTACCCACTTTGGAAGGATGGAAGAATGAGTCAACCTTGAGCCTATCAGGATCAAACTACTAGTAGTGGCAGAGTTAGCAATAGCGCTTAGACCTATATACCGCTTCACAGTGCTTTACAACCCTCTCAAAGTGGTTTACAAAGTCAGCCTATTGCCCCCAACAATCTGGGTCCTCATTTTACCCACCTCAGAAGGACTGAAGGCTGAGTCAACCTTGAGCCTGGTGAGATTCGAACTGCCAAATTGCAGGCAGCTGGCAGTCAGCAGAAGTAGCCTGCAGTACTGCCCTCTAACCACTGTGCCACCCTAGCCCAGATATCTGGATGGTGGGAGTTGCAGCTCCCTCTGTAGTCATGAATATAGGCAAGCTGCCAAGCATTCAATTTTCGATCATATGTCCACAGGGGGAGAGTCAACGGCCACAATTTTCAGTTATAAGTCCGTTCATTCATAATTTTGAATGGTCACTTAACATCCAGACACCCAGAGTACCTGTACCTTACAAGAACGCATAGCTGGCACTATGGATACATCTGCTATGAATTGCAGTATGTAGATGAATTAATTTCAGCATAAGAAAATGGAAAAGAGGGAGAGTCAGAATCTGACTTCCAAACAAGGAAATGCAATTAGAGTGGAGTTTACCACAACACGGCCAATTTTCTATCCCTAGAACTTTGCCTCTTTGTCTGGAGTTTGGGAAAGGATTTTTAAAAAAAAAACACCAAATAGGTTAAAACAGGCATGTCTGATTCCATGAGCCACAGGCTGCAAGCAGCCCCAGAAAGCCAGTAATATAAATCTATAGATTTAAAGATAACAAAATATTCAAAAATAAAGGCAGTCTGTTATTTTTATACATTAACTATATTATATATTTTACAGGCAGCCCGAGGCAGTTTATTTATTAACATAGATAATAAGATTTATTTATTTATATAGATAACTCCAAAGTGCCTCTTCACTCAACGCAGCCCAGGCAAACCGAAAAAATGGACAAACCTGGGTTTAAAAGCAATGTAACTCTGCAGCCAGAAAAAGGTTGAAAGCCTTCAAATTACAGCTAATTGCATCCAAATTGGATGGAAGTGACCCAGCAAAACAAACTCCTTCCTTGTCCCCCTTATTTCAACTCCACCTTTTAGTGCTTTGAATATCAGTCCCCATAGAGCGAATTAAAGAGCAATTTAGAGAAAGATATTCTGAGTGTTTATCCACTTGCAGTATGCAAGCTACTCCTCTCAAATACAGCTGTTGCAAAAAAAAAAAAAAGCAGAATAAAATCAGGAGGCTGCAAAAAAGAAAGAAAAATAAATGGGAAAGTTGGCACCGGCTAGGAGGAAGCTGCCCTCCTTTTATTGAGGACATGATGTCCTGTATTTTTTTCACATGCTGTCCATCCCAAAGTTGCATGTGGATGCAAGACGAAAACAAAGCCCTCGTCTCTGTAAATCAATAAAGCGGCTTAAAGCACACAGTGATCAGCATCCGCCCCATAAATCCTGAAACATTCATTAAAAAAAAAGCCATGGCTTCTTGTGCTGAAACGCAAACGGCAATTTTGATCATCGTGGAAAAGGCAAAAGGCCCAACCTGATGTGCAAACAGGCTTCAGTTTGGTTTTTGTCGGTAGGATCTGCTCATTAACCCCAAACAAGGTTAACTTCAGACCAACGATCAAGTGAGCAATACCCCAATCAAGAAACTGTTGTGGCCTGCCAGCGGCCAGTGGGGCTGGCAGCAGATTCGGACAGGGAGGAGGTTGGGGAGGAACATGGGCCAGTCCTGGAGTCTGGGGAAGGCTCTGATGAGGGCTCTGTGTTGGAAGCAGAGAGTATGCCAGTTATCAGCTGCCTTCGGAGTCAGACATCAGTGAGGCAGATGAACAGCTGGAGCCTGTTCCCAGTGTTCCCATGCGCAGAGTTGCCAGATGAAGGGAACAGCTAAAGAACAGGGGTCGACTTGGGAGTAAGGCCACAGGTGAACAGTGAATGGTCCCTCCTAGAGGGAATAAAAGAGGAGCAAAAGGGGAGGGGAGTTTGCAGGAGACCATTAGTTCGCTTAATTGGTTCGTGACTCTCCGAGACTCCTTGCCAAGTTTGGCAGATATCGGCCTGTCAGCTCTCCAAGCCAGGTAACGTTTGTGACTGTAAATCCTCCCTTGAAAGACTTTGCTGGGTGTGAATGAACAGAATTCCCAGTAAATTAATAAAAGGGTTTTTTGTCGGGACAAGGAGTTTGCTTCATGCTCTTGGGAAGCCTCAGTCAGAACAGAAACTGGCAAAGAGCCATCAGTAAGCAGCCCAACCAAAGAATCTCTTAGAGCAGGGGTGTCAAACTCAAAGCCCCTGGGCCACACAGGGTGCTTAGATCCGGCCCGCAGGGTCGGCCTGGAAATAGAAAAGCACTGGCCTGAGGTAACCTCTGGTAGCCAAAATGGGACATGGGGGGGAAGGTGGCCCCTCCACACCCCATTTTTGGCCTGGATGGCCTCCTGTAGCACTTTGCCACCCAAAAGAGGGCGTGGGGCGAAGTGCTGCTGGAGGACATCCAGGCTGTCTCCCATCACCCCCACCCCGGCTGGCCCGTGGAGGAGAACTACAATGCTGAACCGGCCCTCAAAGAAATCCAGTTTGACACCCGGGTCTTAGACTAACCTCACCAATATTGACTGGCAAGCCATCAGAAAATAAACTGATAGCACACAGCACCTTTTCTAGCACTGATGATGTTACCTAGTTCGGGTAGTGAGACATCTGTGGCGGGCCCGGCCCTCTGGAACGACCTTCCCCCCGATATTAGAACGACCACGGACCTCCGCTCCTTCCGCCTGAAATTGAAGACTCATCTTTTCCGCCTGGCCGGCCTAGGGTAGTCTCTCTCTCTATGGGTTTTCTAATGTCTATTTATATTTAGTGGGGATTTTTAGTTAATGGGATTTTAGCACAGGAATTAGTTTAATCTGTTTTAAATTTGTATGTATTTTGTATATTTATTGCTTTTATTCTCCCTGTGCACCGCCCCGAGTCCCTGTGGGGAGAGGGAGCGGTTAATAAATTCAACTTTATTATTATTATTATTATTATCTACAAGAAAACAAGCAAGCTCCGAGAGCACCAGTCAACCCTGAGCTACAGATATTCTCCTTTATCGGTAACCCCAAAGAGGACAAACCTCTTACCATTGTATTACATTGCTCTGCATCGTTCGGTACTTTACCTTTTATAAAGCTGCCATCGTTCTGGGTTGGTGCCTTCCTGCCAAAGAGAAGAAGGGAGGAACAACAGTTGGATTGAAAACCCCGCCCTGGATTAGAGGGCCTCCCTGCCAGGGTGTCTCAATTTCAGCAACTTTAAGAACATGTGGACTTCAGTTCCCAGAATTCCCTGGCCAGCCATGCTGGCTGGAGTTATTTGTAAAAATAATAATCTATCTATATAAATAAAAACGTAACAAGAGTTTGTTCAAAACCGCTAATCTCCGAAAGTCCTGCACCGATCGCTTCCAAATTTTGACACAACGTTCCTTTGAAATACGGCATTAATGATATATATAGATTGTGAAGATGTCACATCTGTGCCAGGTACACTCAACAGAAATATAAAAAATTAGGTAGATGGATACAGAGAGAGCAGTGAGCCATAGGTATTACGCCATCCTTTATGACATAAAATACTCTGAGAGAGAAATACGGTAGGTAGGTAGGTAGGTAGGTAGGTAGGTAGGTAGGTAGGTAGATAGATAGATAGATAGATAGATAGATAGATAGATAGATAGATAGAGGGATAGAGGGTTATACGGTGGTTGTGTGTATGTGTTTGTGTGTGCAGGTGTAGATCTACACACAGATTGGTTGCCATTTAACTAGACTGGGCCACAGCAATGCGTGGCCGGGAACGGCTCGTAAAATAATGAATGAATGAATGGGGCTTGCTGGTTTTGAGCTTCACATGATGGGTGGATCCCTGACCGCAGCAGTGGGATCTCAGTTGGGGATGAGCTCAGAAAAGTTCCAGGGATAAAGGAAGGGCAGGAAGGAGCAGGAGACTCACCTCTTCTTATAACAGAGAAAGACCATCAGCAAGACAGTTGCGGCAATCAAGAGTGAACCTCCAACTAGGAGCATGGCCAGTAATGGAGGGCCTGCAGAAAGAGGGATTAAATCACCAAAGGCTGCTTCTAGCCTAAGTCTAGCAATATTCTTCTAGGGCGGTGATGGTAAACCTTTTAGAGACCGTGTACCCAAACTGCAACCCCAAACCCACTGATTTATGTTGGCAAAGTGTCAACACGGCAATTTAACCTGAGTACGGAGGTTTTACTACCTAAAATGATAAACAAGGCAGAGTTCAGCTAATTGTTCTAAGAAAAATGTGATAAATGCACTTTTATGCCCTTTCATTCCCCCTTGGTCCTTGACGGAAGGCAGGCTGGTAGCCATTGTTTTTCCTGCAGTGCTGATTATCCTCTGAAGTCCGTGTCTGTCTTGTTGGGTTGCAGAGCCAAACCAGACAGTTATGGAGGTGCGGATGACAGACTCCATAATTCCTCTGTAGAACTGAATCAGCAGCTCTTTGGACAGTTTGAGCTTTCTGAGTTGGTTTGTTTGTTTTCTGAGTTTTCCCTGAGTTTGTTTATTATTCCTGGTTTGTTTGGTTTTCTTTTGCAAACAAACAGTTAATTCTTTCCTACCCTACGCTACCCTCGCTTATCTGAATGTTTGGCTAAATGTTCTTGGCATTAGGAACAACAAGAATTCTTACCTGTTTTCTCTGGATTGATCACTATTCCTGGGATCGTTGTGAAAGCGGTTGGGGTGCTGGTCACACCAAGGAACACTTTTGGGTTATTCTGGCCTGCAAAGAGAATAATTTCAGGCAAGTCTTTTACTGCATCACATCACAGGTATCGCCTGCTAATGCTACCAATCGCTTTCATTTCAGAACAAGGACGGGGAAGTTACAGCCCTCCAGATATTGTTTGAACTCTTTACCTTCGGTCTCCATGTATTTCTGGCGAAGGGTTTGGCATCCCAGCACTTCTACTTTCAGAGCGGCTCTCTGGTTCCAGCTCTGGGGTACGATGCGCAGGTAACGGGCCAGGATGGGTGGGATAAAGGCATTGGAGACTTCCTGGTAGTTTTCACTGTTGCCTTCGAAGATCTGGGAAGGTTTCAGGGGAGGGAAGGAAGAGCAGAAAAAGCAACACCATAACTGTTCAAATGAGTCGTAGTCTTACGTAGCCACCCTTGCCTTTGTGCTCCAGGTGTGTTAAACTAAAGACAAAGGCTTCCCTCGCACATATGTGTTAGTTGTTCCTGACTCTAGGGCAGGGGTAGTCAACCTTTTTATACCTCCCACCCACTTTTGTATCTCTGTTAGTAGTAAAATTTTCTAACCGCCCACCGGTTCCATAGTAATGGTGATTTATAAAGTAGGGAAGTCAATTAAATTAAAAAAAGGAAAGTGCTTCAGTATTGGACAAAATCCCTACCGCCCATCATGAAAGCTGGAACGCCCACTAGGGGGCGGTAGGGACCAGATTGACTACCACTGCTCTAGGGGGTGGTGCTCATCTCCGTTTCAAAGCTGAAGAGCCAGCACTCTCCAAAGATGTCTCCGTGGTCATGTGGCCGCCATGACTAAATGCCAAAGGCGCACGGAATGCTGTGACCTTCCCACCAAAGGGGGTTCCTATTTTTCTACTTGCATTGTTTACGTGCTTTCGAACTGCTAGGTTGGCAGAAGCTGGGACAAGTAACGGGAGCTCACTCCGTTATGTGACGCTAGGGATTCGAACTGCCAAGCTGCCAACCTTTCTGATTGACAAGCTCAGCGTCTTAGCCTCTGAGCCACTGCGCCCCCTCTTGTATTAAACTACAATCCCATAAATTAAAGGCTTTATTTAGTATGTTACAGACACTGGATTTTTCAGCTTCAAATGCATTTTCAGTTCGCAGGGCAAGGCAACACTTGGCACAGAGTCTCTCAGAGTCACAAACAGAACTTTCCACTCTTGAAATGAACGAAGGAACGAATTGTCTTCTGCAAAAGCCCCCTCCCCATTCGCTCCTCTTTTGTTTCCTATGGGAGGGGCCAATCACCTCCAAGGTGTGGCTTTGTTCCTAAGTCGTCCCTGCTTTCTTAGTTGTTCTTGTCTTCTGGCAGCTCTGCGCATGGGCACACTGGGAACGGGCTCCAGCTGTTCCTCTGCCTCACTGCTGTCTAACTCCCTCTCTGCCTCCCACGCAGAGCCCTCGTCTGAGCTTTCCTCAGCCCCCCAGGACTGGCTCCTGTTGCTCCCCAACCTCCTCTCTGTCTGACTCTGCTGCCAGCTCTGCAGGCCTCCAGCCGGCCCCAACACAACTAGGCCCTTTGTCCAGGTTTCAAATTCAGTGAAATCTTGTTTTAGCAATCTCCCTTTTATCAAACTTTGGGCACATTGAACATTTCCCTTCCGACGTTTCCTCAAAATCATGGACATAACGGTTACCTCCAAAGTGGCCTGAATGAAGCAAAAAACGATCAAAACTCTCATCATCATTGGTAACGATTGATGTCGTTTTTGTAATAACTCAAAATGATGCCATTTGTGGCAATTTGTGGGGCCTAGCTACCTTCGAGACCGTCTTCTACCCCATACATCCCTTCGGCCGACTCGCTCCCAGGGAGAGGGTCTTCTCCGGGTGCCGTCGACCGGACAATGCCGGTAGGCGGCTCCCAAGGGAAGGGCCTTCTCTGTGGTGGGCCCTGCCCTCTGGAATGGCCTACCTCCCGACCTCCGTTCCATCACAGACCTCCGCTTGTTTCGCCGGCACCTAAAAACTTATTATTTTCATCTGGCCGGCCTAGCATGATCTACTCCACACCCATTATTTTATAACAAATCAAAATTGTAATTTGGGTTTTAAATTTAAACTTATTTTAAGCAGGGTATTGATTTAATTTAGTTATTATTTAATAATATTTTGTATTTATGTATAATTGATTTTAAATCTCTGTTCGCCGCCCCGAGTCCCTTTGTGGTGAGATGGGTGCGGGTTATAAATGTGAAAAATAAAATAAATAAAATAAATAAAATAAAATTTATATCATTTTCATAATGTCGTTATGTCCCAAATTACATCAATGGCCATGGTGACATACTTTAAAATGTAACAGGCATTCAGAAACAGTGGGCCTCACCCCACCCCCCATCATTGGTCCATTAAACCGAGGTTCACTGTATGCATTTCTAGTCTTGTGGTCTGATTAAGTGCTCAGCTTGGTACCATGTTCTTTATTCTTTTATTGGCCAAGTGTGATTGGAGACATAAGGAATTTGTCTAGTTGCATGCAATGCTCCCTACTGTGATCCTGAGGGGAGGAGTTGAAACATTTTATGTCCCGGATGTGAGGGGTCTGTAGATATTTTCTCAGCCTTCTTTCTAACCCACACAATATAAAGGTCCTCTATGAAAAGCAGGGACGAAAGGGGTTACAGAGAATGAGGTAGCTGGATGGAGTCACTGAAACAGTGAGCTTAAATGGGGATGGTAGAGGACAGGAAGCCAGAGGTGGTATTCATTGGGTTCTGACCAGTTCTGGAGAACCGGTAGCAGAAATTTTGAGTAGTTCGCAGAACCGGTAAATAGCACCTCTGGCTGGCCCTGCCCCCATCTATTCTCTGCCTCCTGAGTCCCAGCTGATTGGGAGGAAACAGGGATTTTGCAGTAACCTTCCCTTGGAATGGGGAGGGAATAGAGATTTTACAGTATCCTTCCCCTGCCACGCCCATCAAGCTACGCCCACCAAGCCATGCCATGCCCATGAAGCCAAGACCACAGAACCAGTAGCAAATTTTTTTGAATCCCACCACTGACAGGAAGGCCTGGAGGAATGTTGTCCATGGGTGCGTGATGGGTTGGACCCGACTTCACAACTAACAACAACATGAAAGGCAGTCTGGTTGCAATAGCTTTTTTCTGCAGTCCTAACAGTGGTGGGTTTCTTTTTTTTAGAACCTACTCTGTAGGTGTGGCCTATTTTGTGGGCCTGGCTTGGCAGTCATGTGACAGGGTGGGAGTGGCCACCTTTTAAAATGTGGTGAAACTCATTTAATAATGCTCTTGCTTAGCAACCAAAATGTTGGACTCAATTGTGATGATAAATTCTTTCTTTCTTTCTTTCTTTCTTTCTTTCTTTCTTTCTTTCTTTCTTTCTTTCTTTCTTTCTTTCTTTCTTTCTTTCTTTCCTTCCTTCCTTCCTTCCTTCCTTCCCTTTCCTTTCTTTTCCTTTCCTTTCCTTCCCGTTGGGTCACTGGCAGTGACGGGCCAGATTTACTTCCAGGTACGCCGGTGGAACCCCCTCTCACCGGTTCTCTAAATTTCACCAACCGGTTCTCGCGAATAGGTGGGAGCCTGCAGAAACCCACCACTGAGTCCTAACTATGTTGAAATTGGTACCTTCCCTGCTTGGTTCCTGTACTAAACCAGACAGTTATAGAAGTAAAAAATGACAGACTCAATAATCTCACAAATGAAGGCAAATGATTTCAATAACCAATAATGGTAATCAATATTTTCCACCCTTACTAAAAACAGTTGCTCATTTTAATCCACCTCACCTTTTCCTCTTTGGTGCTGCCAGATTTGTAGGTCTTCCAATTCTTGCCATCTCTGCTGAACTGAACCTGGTAGGATTTGACGTAGTAGTTGTATTTATGGGAAGACCCCTTGGTGACAATTCCTAGGATAGAGGCGGTTAAAATTTATATCTAAACCAGGGGTCAGCAACCTGCAGCTCTGGAGCCGCATGTGGCTCTTTCATTCCTCTGCTGCAGCTCCCTGTCGCCGGTCAGATCCACAATTGATAGGACTTTCGGTTAGGACAGGAAGAGGAAAAAGGATGCCATGCTAGGAGGAGACTCTATGGTGGAGGAACCGGACTTCCAGTCAGCTCGAGAATTGAATGGAGGGCTCCTTCCAGTTAGGACCTTTGTGGCTCTGAGTGTTTAAGGTTGCCGACCCCTGATCTAAACTATTAAGCACAAGTCAAGCATGCTTATGATGGAACTATATTCAACTGTCCAGCTATGACTGGACAGGAGGAAGTGAACATATTACAATTATACTGCTGCTCCCTATATATTACCTTTACATTTAGTAGGAGTAGAGAAGCCAGGGAGTTTGCAGACATCGTGAGAGAGAAGACTGCAGTGAAAGGCAGAGTATTCAATCACCTTGTTGAAATAGCAATTAGTACCAAAGCCTACCACTCAGCTATAAGAATTTCTCTAATATTTTTTCTCCTTTAGAGAAAAAAAAATCCAAAGAAGCTTCTTTCCTATTTAACTAAAGGACTGTGGTCAGAAGAGAAAAAAATTAGAAGAGATATTCAGCAGAGCACTTTTCTTCAAAAGCTTCAGGTTGGTCAGCTGAAATGTCCGATGCGGCCTCCTTGCTCCACACAATACCACTTGAGAGAGATCTTCGATAACCTTCCTTCTCCCATCTTGCATTCCACTCGGCCTCCAGGCCCTCGGTCTTACAATGCCTCCATTTTCTTCACCCAGCAAGCTCCATTAGAACGCGGCCGCGCAAAGCCTCGTGTGGCCTCAGGCATCTCGAAACAAAGGGCAGATTTGCCAGGATATATGAGGCTCGTTCAGTCCACTTTCAGTCCATCTTTCATATGGAACGGGATGGGGGAGGCGGAAAGGGAGGAGGGCCGTGAAAAGCAAGGCAGAGAGAATGATAAGGGTGGAGGCCAAAAATGGACAAAATACCAGAGGAGGCGGTCAGATCCGACATTCTGTCCCAGACCCAGAATATGATTTGATTTAAATCAAGAGTGTCCAACCTTGGCAATGTTAAGAGTTGCGGACTTCAACTCCCAGAATTCCCAAGCCAGCCATGTTGGCTGGAGAATTCTGGGAGTCGAAGTCCACAAATCGTAAACCTGCCAAGGTTGGACACCCGTGTTTTAGACGAAGGAAAAGGCTGCTGATACTTACTGACCTGTGATGTTCCTCTTTCCACCCAAGTCTATTTCCAGCCACTCATTTGCAGAGCTGTGATCTGCTGCCCAAGAAGAACCATCAGTAGCCAACGCTGCTCGCTCAGCAGCCCAAGCGTGATGGTCCCCCAGAATATTCTGTTCATGCCAGCAGGAGGAAGCGTTGAAGCTGGCAACTTCCAAAGCCCTGGCACAGTCTGAGGAAACAAGGAAGCAGAGAAGTGAGGCTCTTCATTCAGCCTCACAGTTACCTTGCCAGTTATTCAGGTTTCTATTGTCCCAGAAATATTGTCTGTTTTTCATGAGAAATAATTATTTAGTACTAACTGATAACCCGGCGTAGCCCGGGTATGTATTTATCCCAATACTGCATTAGAGGAAGCCCTCTTGTGGAGCACTACGAAGCCGTTACCAATGCAACTCCCATGTGCTGTATAGTAGAAGCCATTTTAAGGCACAACAGGCTGTATCTTAACAGAACTTGAATCCAAAATGCACACAATCACTGTCAAAGGTAGTGCGACTTGACACTATAATTCATCCCTTTTCATTTCAGTGGCCCAAGCGTTCTGGAGTTACACACACACACACACACACACACACACACACCCAAGCGTTGTTAGGGGTGTTTTAACCCTACAGTATATGTTTCCAGAGAGTAAGTCATCTGTGTACCAAGTTTGGTTGAAATGTTCTAGATTTGGAAGGGCCCCCTAAATAGATTGGAGTTAACAGCCTTTAAATATACAGTAGCTGATATTTTTTTTATCCAAAATTTAATAGCTTTCTGCTCCATTGCTATCTATCAAGAGGCCCTTTTCAATAGAGCACTCCTATTATAGAAATTATCCCTGGTTGCTTTTTTTTCCCCCAGAGGAAACCCAAATTGCTGATCTCAACAGCACTTTGCTGCTTTAATAGCATCAGTTTATTATAAATGATTATTTTGCAATTTTGATGGTTCGAAACAGGAGGAAACAGATGTCGTCCCCCCCCAAGCAAATAAATGGATGCAGTTGAAGGACTTACCTTTGTGAAAGATAAGGCGTTTTTCTGATAAGGATCCCCTGTTCAAAATGAAACACACACAAATGAATACAGAATATCAGCGTTGGAAGGCTCCTTGGAGGTCTTCCAGGTTAACCCTCTGCTGAGCAGGGGACTCTATAGTAGGGGTGCCCAACCTTGGCAACTTTAAGACATGTGGACTTCAACTCCCAGAATTCCCCAAGCTTTTTTTTTCATGAGTAGAAACCATTAGAGAAGAGTCTGTAGAGAGTCTCAGTCATCCAAGTCATGGTTGTCCCAAAGGTGCTTTTTCAGGGGGCAACTGGACTTCCTTATTTTTTCTTTTGAAGACATTTCACTTCTCACCCAAGAAGCTTCTTCAGCTCTGGCAGGATAGTGAGGAATGGAAGGATTTATACTCCTTGAAGAGAGCTGGTCATTTGCATCCTTCAATAACCCTCTAAAAGGATGCAAATGACCAACTGTCCACAAGGAATAGAAATCCTTCCATTCCTCACTATCCTGCCAAAGCTGAAGAAGCTTCTTGAATGAGAAGTGAAACATCTTCAAAGAAAAAGCAAGAAAGCCCAGTTGCCTCCTGAAAAAGTACCTTTGGGACATTGGAGAAGAAGCAAGGCAGAGGTTGGCACAGCATGAGAATTGGTTCTGCTGTCCCCTAGGATTTTATTATTTATTTATTGAAACTCGTGAAAAAATTAATTTAATTTAATTGAAACTCGTGAAAAATAACTACTGTACACTTTGTAAGGCAAGCACTGTAATGAACAATCTCAGAGGAACGTGTCTTTCTACAATTTTCCAATTAATATCTTATATCTTTCTTACTTTACAAAAAAAAAAGAAGATAAATATGTTGGGCGTATATTGGTAGTGTACTGTAAATTATCAACTGATCATCTAAAGCTGGCATGTCAAACTCAAGGCCCGTGGGCCGGATCCAGCCCGTGGGGTGCTTAGATCTGGGTTGCGAGGCTGACCTTGGAACAGTGAAGGACCAGCTAGAAAAAATGGAGCCTCTGCCAGTGAAAATGGAGCTTGGGGAGGATTGCATCTGGCCCCTCCGAGCTCTGTTTTAGGCTGCAACAGCCTCCTGCAGCTCTCTGCCAGCAAAAATGGAGCTAGATGGCCATGCCCCCCTGGCCACACCTCCCCCCCCCCCCGGGGACAGACACAACCCTGAGGCTGCCCTCAATGAAATCGAGTTTGACACCCCTGATCTAAAGGCACCAATTTTTTCATGGTTGTTGTAGCCTATTTCACAATTCCGTCGGATGCTCGCCTTTTCGAATGCAGTCCGTTGGCAACACTGGATTTGTACAGAGTGACTCCTTTCTCTTGCGTTATCACGATTGGTCCTCCCAGCTCGTCCAAGATCACACCAGCATGGACAGCTGCTTTGCAAAGAACAGATGTCTGGAGGGCAATAAATAAAAGGGGGCGATTGTGACAAATCTCCAGGCAACAGAAATCAAGTGGAAAAAGTGCCAGGGGAACAATTCTGCTGTTCATTACACTTTCTTAGGCTGAGTTCATTCACATTGGTGAAAGAGCTGAAGGGTTGATCAGAACAACCAATTCGGCCTATGGAATGGATTGGCCAGATTTCAAGCTGCCACCCGAGAGAAATAGAAACATAATAATAATAACAACAACAACAACAACAACAGCAGCAGCAACAACAACAACCATTAAATAGGTTTTGTGCTGCATTATTATATATTTTGCTGTGGTTTAAAATGCTCTGGATGTTTTGAGTTTTTTGCTATAATTTGTTCCAGATTTTGGTTGGTTCCCCTCCCCCTTGCCTTGAATCATGATGCTTTTCTAATTTTTTCTTAAAAGGTGGTCCATAAAAATATTTATTCTTAATTAGAAATATAATTAGGCTGCGTTTAAGGACTTTGAACTCACACAATGGCTTCCAATGTATAAAAATAGCATTAACCAAAAGTAGCATTATTCAAACAGCTTAAACTAGAATAAAGCATCTTTAAAAGGAGTCTAATGTCAAGTAAATATAATCCCAGGCAATTGAAATACATTTTAAAATAGCAGTAGCTGATAATTGTAGTAAGAGAAAGTTACTTGAAAAGTGTTTAGAACTGATTTGAAGAATGTATGTATGAGATATGCAAATCTTTCTTGGGATAGAAGTCCGCAAATATGGGCCTCACTATTCTTGATTAGATCTCTTGCAATGGCTTATTGGCCATATCTATTCAATGTATTCCTGGCAAATAGATGGGGAAGAAATGGAGGTAGTGACAGGTTTTATTTTCCTGGGCTCCTAGATCACCGCAGATGGGGACTGCAGCCAAGTAATTAGAAGATGCTTGGTCCTGGGGAGGAAAATTATGGCAAATCTAGACAGCAGACTAAAAAGCAGAGACATCATCCGGACATCAACAAAAGTACGTATAGTCAAGGCAGTGGTTTTCCCAGTTGCAATGGATGGCTGTGAAAGTTGGACCATAAGAAAGTGCCAAAGAATGGAGGCCTTTGAACTCTGGTGCTGGAGAAGACTCCTGCGAATCCCTTGGAGTGCAAGGCCATCCAACCGGTCAGTCCTAGAGGACAATCAACACTGACTGCTCTTTAGAAGGCCAGATCCTGAAGAGGAAACTCAAGTACTTTGGCCACCTAATGAGAAGAAAGGACTCACTGGAGGAGAGCCTAATGCTGGGAACGATTGAGGGCAAAAGAAGAAGGGGCAGAAAATGAGGTCGCTGGATGGAAGCAGCAGGCGTGAGCTTAAATGGACTCCGGGGGATGGTAGAGAACAGGGAGGCCTGGAGGAACGTTGTCCATGGAGTCACGATGGGTTCGACACGACTTCCCAAATAACAACATATTCAATGTATCTTTTAGTTCCTTAACTCAAAAGCATTAATCAAACCATCCATAAACTACTACACTTTGTGGATGGGACTCCATTTTCTCTCTCCTTCCCCAGGTCCATATTTGAAATCCTTATCATTAAACTGAAGTATATTAGGGGTATGTTGGTCATGATTAAGAAAGATCAAGGCCAACAAAGTCAGGACCACGGTCAGCGCACTTTGTTGGCCTTGTGAGGCTGCTCACAAAGAAAGTTGAACTTGGTGGCCTCAAGCAAAGTTTCTCTTAAGATGGAAACAGGAATGATCTTGCAATCAGACAGCCTTTAGAAGCTCCATGACCTCAGGAAAATAACCTTCTGAAGCCACCCCTTTCTCAACAAGAATACATTTGAAGGCATGATCCACAATGAGCAACTCACATCTCTGTATCCTTGGTTCATATTTCCCCAAATGTCACCTGCCACTCCCTTGCAGCCTGCAGGACAATAAACTCTACATAAAAATAATAGAAAACATCATGAGAGAGGCAGACAAAGACAGATGGGAAGACTGTTAGCCAATTACGATTCAAATAGTTCAGAAGGTATTTTTATGTTTTGGGGGTTCCTTGTATCACATTATAACAACTCGGCAAAGTGCATAAAAACACACAACGAGCCAATTGCACCAAGACAGTCCTTACTTTAGGGCAGCAAGATCTAAGGCAGGGGTGTCAAACTCAAGGCCTGGGGGCTGGATCTGGCAAACAGCAAATGATCGGTCTGTGGTTCCTCTGCCAGAAAAAATGGAGCTCCGTTTTCATTGGCAGAGGGTTGCAGGAGGCTGTCGCAGCCGAAAATAGAGCTTGCAAGGGCTGCGGGCAGCCCTGCTGAGCTCCTTTTTTGTTTGCAGAGGGTTGCAGGATGCCATTGCAGCTGAAAACAGAGCTTGTGAGGTCCGTGGGCGGCTTTCCCAAGCTATGTTTTTGCTGGCAGAGCACTCGGGCTGCCACAGGGACTCCAACATGAATGACATCAAGCTGGCCATGCCCACCCTGAGTCAAACACAACCCTGATGTGGCCCTCAATGAAATCGAGTTTGACACCCCTGATCTAAGGCAATGTTTCTCAACTTCGCCAACTTTAAGATATTACTGCTACTCCCAGAATTCCCTAGCCAGCCTGCTGATGAAGTTGTCAGGGTTGAGAAATGCCAGGGGATTCTGGGAATTGAAGTCCACATATCTTAAAACCACCAAGGTTGAGAAACACTGATCTCAGGAAATATAGCAAATTTCAGCAGTAACTGCATCTGCTTGCGTTGTTTTTTTTTTTTTTGAGAGCAGCCAAAGTTGGCAGGACACCATAGCGATTTTTTAAACAAAGGCAGAGAATTTAAGGATAACAGTCAGATATAGCTGATGGAAACAATATTTAAAATGTCCTTTTCTTTACAGAAATAGTTCTGCAGATCCCTGATCTGTTGGAAATTGCTTCCAAAGCTACCATTTGTGAAACAATTAGAAAATTAAAACCAGGGCTGGTAGCAAATTAACCCAGGTTTAAACTCCCATCCCCTATTGCAATTGCACGTAAGCATGTTAGGTTTTGTTCTACGGCAGAAGAGATCTTCCTTTATTTAGAAGCAGCCAGGATGGTTTTTATCAGAAATTCTTACCTGATTTGTTCTGTGTTATAATGGATGCCTTTTTGCAAGCACGAAATCAAATCTGAAAGAGAGAATGGGAGAACACAGCAGTTTAGAAGGTGGGTGTTATCATGGGGGAGCCGCACCTCCATTTCAACATTTGCATTTATATTGAATAAATAAATAAATTTAGGAGCAAGGCAAGGAGAAATCTGTCATAAAAGTTCAGGTGATAGAAACAAAGCCGATTGTATTGATCTGTACGTTATAGAAATAAGGGAGGTGGATTTTCAATTTGTTTTTTTGTAATTAAGGGAAAATTTCTATGTAGCCTGTTGACGTTAGAGATGACCAGGCTGAGCCTGAGGGCAGCATCAAATGCATCATCAGTTTAGAGCAGGGGCATCAAACTTGAGGCTAGATTCAGCCCATGGGGTGTTTAGATCTGGCTTAGACCTACTCAACTCTTCCTCCTCCTTCCAGCCACCTGTTGAAACCTCTTGGTTCCCACAGGAAAACTTTCTGTTTTGGCTAAAAGGTAAAGGTAAAAGTTCCCCTTGCATATATGTTCCCGACTCTAGGGGACGATGCTCATCTCCATTTCAAAGCCAAAGAGCCAGCGCTGTCTCAAGACGTCTCCATGGTCATGTGGCCAGCATGACTAAACGCCGATGGCGCATGAAACGCGGTTACCTTCCCACCAAAGTTGGTTCCTATTTTTCTATTTGCATTTTTTTACGTGCTTTCGAACTGCTAGGTTGGCAGAAGCTGGGACAAGTAACAGGAGCCCACTCCGTTACGTGGCGCTAGGGATTCGAACCTCCAAACTGCCGACCTTTCTGATCGGCAAACTCAGCGTCTTAGCCACTGAGCCACTGTGTCCCTCCATTGATTCTTATCTGGTGCAAATTTCCCTTGCTCATTAGTAGTTCAAACTCTTGTGAAGAGTTAAACTTGTAGTCCTTGTGAACTCTATCCTGCTTCCTGACTTTTTTTTTTGCACCTGTCAAGATGGCTCATGAACTAATTTGCGTCTCCATCCTGGTTTTCTGAGGTGCTGAAATGGGTAAAGTCCTCTTGCAGTGAAAGGATTGAGGCAGCTCTTGCTCAGCTGAGGGCATAAGCTTCCTGCAGGAGTTTCTTCCATGCAGAGAATGACTTTGTGACTTTGTTTATGTAATCATCAGGCGTTTGTTGAATTTTCTGTAAATATTGCACAACATTTTTCCTTCTGGCTACAAAGATAGTTGCTGCATTGTTAGGAATGGAGTATTTCTACATTTTTGCCTGTTTAGAAGAAGCAGGCAGGGAAAATATTAATACTGAAAATAGAAGACACCATAAATATTGTTTAAAAAGTAAGCGGGTGATGTACTTTGAACATTGTACTCTGTCTTGCACTACCTCCAAGTGAATCAAATCACTACATCAAATATACCAGTCGGTAATCTAAGAAGAAAAATTCTGAATTAAAATTTGCAAGTCCCAGAATGTTTTCTAGAATCACATGGAGCTGTCTGAACTGGGGGTGGTTTTTTTAGTATTATTTTCGTGGATTTCTGAATCCTGAAATTACCTCTTTCATTACTCTTTCATATGTCCATTCATTTTTAGTGTGGTGTAAGTAAACCTCAATACATTTATTTTGCCTCTGCATTTAAAACTGAAGTACTAGAAAATACACCATGTCCTTTTACTACCGTAAAAAGAAAACCAGAATTTTAGGAAAAACTGTGGTTGTAACTCAAAAACTACTACTCTGTTTTCCCGAAAATAAGCCCTTCCCTGAAAATAAGCCTTCCCTGACAATATTGCAACATAGCAGCAGCCATGAGGTGACCACGCTCGCCACCTCCTGCACCTCAAAAATAAGACCTCCCCGAAAATAAGGCCAGGCGCTTATTTTGGGGGTCAAAAGAAAATAAGACCCCGTCTTATTTTCAGGGAAACACAGTATTTGATATAGGATAAACCAATGGCTGGTAGACATTTTTGTTATTTGCAGCTGACAATATGCGCTTTTATTTTTGTTTTTGCAATTTTCATTGCAACATTTTGTTTTTGCACCCATAGAGAATACTTGTAGTTCAGGGTTGAACTATAGGGTCCTTGGTGCTCTCCGAGCTTGGTGGTTTTCTTGTAGACATTTCATTACCCTGCTAAGTAACATCATTCGTGTTGTTTTGGTTTTTAACGCTCTGCAACATCGACAACTGAACCAAATATGCGATGGAGATGTTTTCCCCTACCTGACCGATTGCCGCTGGCATACGAAAGAAGGAAGCCACGACCAGAGTGATGTTTGGTACTGTTGAATAAGATAGTTATGGAGCTGGAATTCATCACCAAGACTGAGTGAGGAGGATACGCACTGCCGCAGAAGGGACCTGGAATGGGAAAACAAGAAAGAAAAGAGCATAGATCCAGAGACACATTAGCCATTTGATATATCCTTCAGCAACAATCAATCAACCTCTATTCTCCCAGCAAACATCATCCAATTGGGCCCTGTTGAACGTCTTTCCATCAAGAACTTCATTTTGGCAACAGAGTGGAAGTGGTAAGGCTGGGAAAGGAAGTCAGGAAAGTGCCTTTGGAAACACTACCGTGTTTTCCCAAAAACAAGACAGGGTCTTATTTTCTTTTGACCCCCAAAATAAGTGCTCAGCCTTATTTTCGGGGAGGTCTTATTATTTTTGAGGTGCAGGCGGCGGCAAGCATGGTCACCTCATGGCTGCTGCTGTGTTGCAATATTTTCAGGGAGGGCTTATTTTAGGGGGAGGGCTTATTTTAGCACATCAGCTCAAAGGTTCATTATCCGTGGAGGTCTTATTTTCAGGGAAACAGGATATTTGCTCCTTCTTTCACTCTTTATATTGAGCCCAGCTTTATACTGGTTAAACCTCATCCTACGCATCATGCTGCAGACTAGATTTTATGCAGACATTCCCAGCCACAGCCATTCCAAGTCAGACAGTGGGAGGCTGACTAAGATTTCACTGTCCCTGAAAGTTAAAGAGTTTGGACTCCATAAAGGTCACAACGCAACCGGCAAGGAAAAAAGAAGCAAAACCGAAACGTGACATCAGCCCACTGCAAAGTGTCTGTGTTCTACCAAGAAGGCCCTTATTAGGGATTTACTACACAGCTCTGCCAAATCTCCAACTGCCCCCAAGCCTGTTGATTCAGCCCTCTCATTTCCCATGCCTTGGCTTTGGCTTCCTTTCTGTTGGCAGAGGATCCTTGTTGGAAAGAGTGATTTATTGTTCCAGGGGACTTTTGCATGCAGAAATGGTAATTTGCTGGTTGCTGGGAAAAGTAACTAAAGGGGAACTCCTTTGTTTCAAGTCTGCCTGGAAGCTCCTATGAGAAGCAAGATCCTGGAGAACGGGCCTTTTGGCTTGATCCAGCAATGTTGTTCTCACATTCCCCCAAGGCTGCCCAGTTAATTTTTCTGAGAGCACCAATCAAGAGTTTAGAATAGAATAGAATAGAATTCTTCATTGGCCAAGCGTGATTGGACACACAAGGAATTTGTCCTTGGTGCATAGGCTCTCAGTGCACATAACGAAAAATAAAATATAATACATTCATCAAGAATCATAAGGTACAACACTTAATGATAGTCATAGGATACAAATAAGCAATCAAATCATACTAGGAAACAATCAATATAAATCATAAGGATACAAGCAACAAAGTTACAGTCATACAGTCTTAAGTGGGAAGAGATGGGTAATGAGAACGATGAGAAGATTAATAGTAATGCAAACTTAGTAAATAGTTGGACAGTGTTGAAGGAATTATTTGTTTAGCAGAGTGATGGTGTTTGGGGGAAAAAACTGTCCTTGTGTCTAGTTGTTCTGGTGTGCAGTGCCCTATAGCATCATTTTGAGGTTAGGAGTTGAAACAATTTATGTCCCGGATATGAGGGGTCAGTAGATATTTCCACAGCCCTCTTTTTGACTCGTGCAGTATACAGGTCCTCAAGGAAAGGCAGGTTGGTAGCCATTGTTTTTTCTGCAGTTCTGATTATCCTCTGAAGTCCGTGTCTGTCTTGTTGGGTTGCAGAGCCAAATTAGACAGTTATGGAGGTGCAGATGATAGACTCCATAATTCCTCTGTAGAACTGAATCAAGAGTTCAGTACAAGCCTGCTTCTCTTAGTGTCACAACACCAATCCAGAGATATAGTGCAGGCTTAGAGCTGCATACACATCTCATACACCAGGAATGTTCCATTTATTTTTCTTCAGTTGAAGGCTGCCCAAAAACCTTTCAAAAGGATATGGCTGGAAAACTAAATTTGGGTTTAGTCACACTCAAGTTGAATTAAAATGTAAGCAAATTAATGTTATTTTATTTAGGAAATTGATATAGCCACCCCTCCTAAATATGCAACTCTTGGCAGTGAACAATCCATACAATTATTTTTAAAAAAAAATCCATCGTGAATTACAATAAAGAAATGCGAGAAAAAATAAATATATAACTTGTTGTCAGTTGCGAAGTCATGTCCAACCCATTGTTCATCCAGGCCTTCCTGTCCTCTACCATCCTCTGGAGTCCATTTAAATTCACACCTACTGCTTCGTTGACTCCATCCAGCCACCACATTCTCTGCCGTCACCTCAATCATTCCCAGCATGAGGTTCTTCTCCAGGGAGTCCTTCCTTCTCATTAGGTGGCCAAAGTATTTGAGTTTCCTCTTCAGGATCTGGCCTTCTAAAGAGCAGTCAGGGTTGATCTCCTCTAGGACTGACCATTTGGATCACCTTGCAGTCCAAGGGATGCGCAGGAGTCTTCTCCAGCACTAGAGTTCAAAGGCCTCCATTCTTTGGCACTCAGTCTTTCTTATGGTCCAACATTCACAGCCATACTTTGCAACTGGAAAAACCATAGCCTTGACTATACGCACTTTTGTTGGCATATATAACTACCGGTATGTAAATATGTAGAGATAACTAGATAACAAATGCCCCATTGGGTCATTGTTTCTGAGATATTTTCTTATCTAAACAGAGAAACAGAAAGACAGAATGACAAGGGTGGGCAAGACAGCATGGGAGTAGAAATGACTTCTGACTTCCCTCTGGCTTCACCATTGAGCTTCCTCATGGGAATCTGTCAGGGAGCATCAGAAATCTTCTCTTCCCTTTCCAGCAGGCAGGCAAGTGGCTGCTACTGAAAAAGGAGAGTGCAAGGATTGCGAGACTGGCTTGGAAACTGTCATGGATTGTTGAACATGAAAGTCACATGACCACATCAGCAGTCAGTAGCACTAAAGCAGCTACAACTTTCTCAAATTTTATTCCCTTGAGAATCATGGGTCCTAGATTTTGGACACATTCTGTAAGTTAGACCATTAGTGCTACCTTGGTTCAAAAACTATGATGTATTATTTCACTCAGGTAAAGATCATGACAATAAGAGCTTTAGTACCATAGTACAGGGGTCTCCAACCTTTGCAACTTTAAATCTGAAGGACTTCAGGTCCCAGAATTTTGTTCCAGGCTGATGCTTATTCTGCAGCAGCCCAGATTCCTTTTATTTTCAATTAAAAGTATCTGTAAAAGATAGAGCTAGAATTGATGGCCATCGTGTTTCTTAACACCGATATAAAACATTTTCATTGTCTGCAAGGCTAGGAACAAACATGTACGAAGCAAAAATATCACAAACGGAAGAACACACAGCACAGAAAAACAACTCCAAAACTGATATAAAATGACGACTCTAGAATATACGATGATGACAACACTGTCTCCGCTCCGATTCAACAGCCACAAACCACAACTGAGTCAGCAGTATGCAATCCCCCCCGTATCCCCACCGTACTCTTGCACTCCCACGCCCCAAATCCCAGGACCGTAAATTATAGGACAACCTCTGGAATTTCCTCCACATGCCAACTCTGTCTTCATCCCTCCAAATCCCCTTAAGCAAACATGTATACCTCAGCCTCTCCCCGCTTGTTTGGAATGGTCCTCACAGCTAACAAGCCAAAGGGAAGGTTTGTTATAGTAGATGGACAAGGCAGTGTGGAAGGAATTGTGGAATAGATGTGATGCGAAACAAAACTGTTAGCAACTCTGGGTTCAGAACCAGTGTACAACTCTGGTCCCTTAACCAGGGTTAGCAAATAAATGTGGAATAGTGTAATTCACCGGACAGTAAGGAGATACGTTGCTGTAAATCACAAACAAACTCTAAAACAGTGATAGTAAGAAAAGAAATAGTCTTTACTTTGTAGCAACTAAAATGCTTCTTCCGAGTAACTCTCAAACAAATATCAACAGTCCTTCACCAAACAAAGTTTATCTCACATTGATGCAAAACAATACTCCTCCTTCACAGTTCAGCACAGGATCACAAGGAATCGAACAGGGAATGAGCTGCTTTCCTGACCCTGATTATATAGTATAGCTGATACTCACAGCCAATCAAATTCAATCCAGAATTCAAACACAGTTCTTAAAGTTACATAACTTCTTAAGAACATAGACTCATATATATTGTCAACCTAATATAAGGCTGAATATCCTAACAAAAACACAGAAGTTTGACAGATTAACAGAGTTGGAAGGGACCTTATAGGCGAACCTTTTTTGCCTTGAGTGCCAAAACAACGTGCATGAATGCTATCAAGCGCATTTGCGTGCCCACCCCCATAATTTAATGTCCCCCTGTCCCTTGCCCCCTGTGCATGCGCGTGTGACCCCCTTCTGTGCTCCCTGCATGGCTTTCTTGGAGTGTGAGGAGGGCAAAAATGCCCCCCCGCCCCTCCGGAGGCCCTCCAGAGGATGGAAACAGCCCATTTCCTGACTTCCGGTGGGCCCGGTAGCTCCAGAGGCTTTCTAGGAGCCTGGGGAGGGCAGAAAATGGCCCAACACACAAACCAGACGTTCAGGAATGGACTTCCGGGTTGCCCTTTGGGATGTTTTTCTCCCTCTGGAGGTTTCAGGAGGCTTCCCTAAACCTCTGGAGGATGAAAAGCGGTCAAAAATCAGCTGACAGGGCAATGCCTCGCGTGCCCTCAGAAATGGCTCCGCGTGCCACCCGTGGCACATGTGCCATAGGTTCGCCATCACGGTTACAGGTCAGCTAGTCCAGGGGTCTCCAACCTTTGCAACTTTAAGTCTGAAGGACTTCAGCTCCCAGAAGTCCTTCAGACTTAAAATTGCAAAGGTTGGAGACCCCTGCTCTAGTCCAAACCCCCACCCTTAAGCAGGAGACCCTACACCAGGGATGTCCAAACTTGGGAACTTTAAGACTTGTGGACTTCAACTCCCAGAATTCCCCAGCCAGCTATGCTGGCTGGGGAATTCTGGGAGTTGAAGTCCACAAGTCTTAAAGTTCCCAAGTTTGGACATCCTGCCCTACACCATTTCTGACAAAGGGCACTCCATTTGTTGATGTGCTTTCTTGGCAGGGTGGATTTGATTTAAATCAAGTTGATTTAAATCACGATTTAAATCACTAGTCAATAGGATTGACTTGAATCAACCCGATTTAAATCATAATTTTTAAACAGCAACTGTCATTTCTGTCCTGCAGCAGCTCCTCCTCTGACCTGCTGTTGACTCACCCACAGTCTCAATATTGCAGAATATACAGCCTCCTCCGACATAACTAAGCTCCATTTCATGCTGAATAAACTAAATGATTACTGTCATGTATCTAAAATAGAAAACTATCCTTAGATAGATTTTTGCTACAAAAGCATTTTATTCAAATACATTTGATTAAAAAAAATCCGATTTCAATAAAAAAAATCTGATTTTTAAAGTTTTTTTCTTTAAAAAATCATCCACCCTGTTTCCTGCTCTGTGTTGTGGCCCATCGGCAGACAGCAGAGCTGGCAGCAGTCGGACTGTGAGGAGGTTGGGGAGGAGCATGGGCCAGTCTTGGAGGCTGGGGAAGACTCGGACGAGGGCTCTGCATCAGAAGCAGAGACGGGGCCAAGGCCATCTGGCAGTGATCAGGTGCCTACAGAGCTAGACAGCAGTGAGGCAGAGGAACAGCTGGAGCCTGTTCCCCATGTGCATGCGCAGAAGAAAGTAACAACTCAGAAATCAGGGTCGACTTGGGAGTAAAGCCACAGGTGGAAGCTGATTGGCCCCTCCCATAGGAAATGAAAGGGGAGCAAAAGGGGAGTGGGCTTTTGCAGGAAACAGTTTGCTTGTTCGGTTGTTAGCTTCATTTCAGGAGTGTGAAGAGCTGTCTGTGAATCTCAGAGACTCTGTGCCCAGCCTTCCCTTGCACAGCACCTCATTTGGAGAATATTTACATGGCAGCTTTCCAAGATAGATAAGGTCTGTGGTCATAACTTCACCTTTGAAAGACTATTTACCAAGCCTTTGCTGAATGTGAATGAGAGGAAATCACAATCGTTTAATAACAGGGGTTTTGTCAGGACCAAGACTCTGCCTTGTGCTTTTTGGGAAAGCCTTGGTCAGAACACTCTGACCTTCACTTGCCTTTCCTGACCTGGGTGGTTTCACTGCTATTCTGAAGTTGTAAACTCTCTTTATCTCCAGACATGGAATGTCAGGGCTGAATTCTAAACAAATGAAGTTGTAATTTCTGCTTTAAGAAGCAGCAACTGCACAGGATGTAGGGTTTAGACTTCAGCAGCAGATTTAATCTACTGTTTCCCAATACTTTTTTCCCGGTCTAATCTCGTCATATCTGGTAATATTACAGTCATCCATGGCAATAGTAATAGGGAAAAGAATGTTTTCCAAAAGCTGTGGGTTTCCCAGACAGTTCAATTATGTACTGAAGAGAGAAGCCATTCCTCTTCTACCAAAGAAGACATTTTGGAGCCTGTCACTGAAAAGCAAAGTCTAATATCAAGTACCAGAGAAATCAGGAGATTCAGGAAGTTCAAATGAGTCCCGGTATGTTCTGACTTAGGTTTCCCGAGAGCATAAAGCAAACTCTTTGTCCCGACAAAAACCCTTTTTATTAATTTGCTGTGAATTCTGTTCATTCACATCCAGAAAAGTCTTTCCAGGGAGGATTTACAGTCACAGACCTTATCTGGCTTGGAGAATTGCCAGGCCGATATCTGCAAAACTTGGCAAGGCGTCTCGGAGAGTCACGAACCAATTAAGAAAACGAATTGTCTCTGAAAACTCCACTCCCCTTTCGTTCCTCTTTTATTTCCTCTGGGAGGGGCTATTCATCATCCACCTGTGGCCTTACTCCCAAATTGACCCTTGTTCTTTAGATGTTCCATTTGCCTAGCAACTCTGCGCATGCACACACTGGGAACAGGCTCCAGCTGTTCCTCTGCCTCCCTGATGTCTGACTCTGAAGGCAGCTGATAACTGACATACGGCTCTGGCTCCCTCTCTGCCTGACAAAGAGCCACATGGATGGATGGCTGGATGGGTGGGTGGATGGATGGAAGGAAGGAAGGAAGGAAAAGAGGGAGGGAAGGAATAGAAGGAGGGAGGAGAGAGATGAAGGAAAGAAGGAGTGGAAGGGAGGGAGGAGAGGGGGAAGAAATAAAGGGAGAGAGGGAAGAATGAAGGAAGAAGAGAGGGAGGGAGAGGAAGGAAGGAGGGAGGAGAGACGAAGGAAGGAAGAAATAAAGGGAGGGGGAGGAAGAAATGAAAGAAGAAGAGAGGGGGAGGTAGGGAGAGGAAGGAAGGGATGAAGGAAAGGAGTGGAAAGAGGGAGGAAAAGAGAAAGGAAGAAAGGAAGAAGGGAAGGGATAAGGGAGGGAGGAGAGGGGCCAACAAGCCTGGTGAAGTGAAAGTAACAACTAGCCCATCCAATTCTAACGGGAGGCTGGGAATGGGGTGCAGGTGAGATGCTTCCTAAGCGTCTTTACAATGCTGTGGCATGAAATGCTTTTCTGAAGCCATTGGGGTGGGATACAAAAGCAATAAATACACAGAGTCCATCCGGCTTCCTTTATCCTTGTGCCGCCGCCTCAGACAGCAGCTGCCTCATTTCCCTTGCTGCTCCTTGCCCACCGAGCAAAACAATGCTCCCTGATGGCTGCCAGAAGCCCTCTCTCCCTCCCCTGTCATGATGGCAGCCCTCCGAGGTCAGACCTGCTGGCAAGGCCCAGGCCAGAGAATTCCCTTCCCCCCCCCCCTCCGTCCCAGCTCTGCTGAAAGCTGGAAAGAGACGGAAGAGGCTCCGCTTGAGAGCCAGGAACTGTCACAGGGCCAGACAATCGAGGGAGGAAACTTTGGGGCAAGTACACACATTCCTGGAAAATGCATGACACTTTGGCTGTCAACATTCAAAGTCCCCACAGCCAAGAGAGGAGCTGATGGAGAAACTCCAGCTAACTCAAACGAGGGTTGTTTACCCATGAGAAACTGGGCAATTTATTTATTTATTTATTTATTTAAATTTATATCCCGCCCTTCTCCACGAAGGACCCAGGGCGGCGCACAGGAAAATTTAAAAACATACAAAATACAATAAATATAATTTAAAAAACTATTAAATAACCTATCCTGCGCTAAAACCAAATTTTAAAAACCCAATTTAAAACTACCTAAAAGTCCCCATGGGAGGTTAGGCTAGGCCGGCTTGTTGAAACAAATATGTCTTAAGACATTGGCGGAAGAGGCGGAGGTCGGTGATGGTACGTAATTCAGGGGGTAGGTCATTCCAAAGGGCTGGGCCCGCCACAGAGAAGGCTCTTCCCCTGGGTGTCGCCAGTCGGCATTGTCCGGCCGACGGCACCCTGAGAAGGCCCTCTCTGTGGGAGCGTATCGGTCTAAGGGATGTATGGGGCAGGAGGCGGTCTCGCATATAACTAGGCCCCGAGCCATGGAGCGCTTTAAAGATAGTTGTCAGAACCTTGAAGCGCACTCGAAAAACCACAGGAAGCTAATGCAGCTCGCGCAGGATCGGTGTTATGTGGGAGCATCTAGTGGCTCCCATAATCACCCGCGCGGCTGCGTTTTGGACTAGCTGTAGCTTTCAAGTGCACCTCAAGGGAAGCCCCATGTAGAGAGCATTACAGTAGTCGAGTCGGGACGTCACGAGAGCTTGAGTGACTGTGCGAAGGGCAGCCCGGTCCAGTAAGGGGCGCAATTGGCGCATCAGGCGTACCTGATGAAACGCCCCCCTGGCCACGGCCGCCACATGGTCCTCCATGGACAGCCGGGAATCCAGGAGGACACCCAAATTGCGCGCCCTCTCCACGGGGGCCAGTGTTTCGCCCCCAATGGCCAGAGTTGGTGTAATCTGGCGAACCGGGGTGCCGGAAACCACAGCCACTCAGTCTTGGCAGGGTTGAGCCTGAGTTTGTTACCACCCATCCAGATCCGTACGGCCTCCAAACACCGGGACAGCACTTCGGCGGCATCGTTGGGGTGGTTTGGGGTGGATATGTACAGCTGGGTGTCATCAGCGTACAGATGGTACTCCACCCCAAAACCACGGATGATCTCACCCAGCGGCTTCATATATGTGTTGAAAAGGAGGGGCGAGAGGACCGACCCCTGAGGAACCCCACATAAGAGAGGCCTCGAGGTCGACCTCTGCCCTCCCGTCAACACATATTGCGACCGACCAGAGAGGTAGGATGAGAACCACCGCAAAACGGTGCCTCCCAACCCCAACCCCCCCAGTCGGTGCAATAGGATACCATGGTCGATGGTATCAAAAGCCGCCGAGAGGTCTAATAGGACTAGGATAGAGGAATAACCTCTATCCCGCGCCCTCCAGAGATCATCAACCAACGCGACCAATGCCGTCTCGGTGCTGTGACCGGGTCGGAAGCCGGACTGGCACGGGTCTAGATAATCAACTTCCTCCAGGTGTCGCGGAAACTGTTGGGCTACCACACTCTCGACAACCTTCACCAAAAAGTGAAGGTTGGAGACCGGACGATAGTTCTCTAATAAAGCTGGGTCCAGGGACGGCTTCTTGAGGAGGGGCCTCACTACCGCCTCTTTCAAGACGGCAGGCAAGGACCCCTCACTCAAAGATGCGTTGACAATGCCCTGGAGCCAGCCTCGTGTCGTCTCCCAGGATGCCAGTACAAGCCAGGAGGGACACGGGTCCAATAAACATGTGGTCGCCCTAAGTTTCCTTGACAACCTGTCCATATCCTCGGTAGTAACAAAGTCAAACTCCTCCCAAGAAGGAACCTCAAGACTAGTCTCGGACAGTCCCATTTGAGCCGGGAACGCCTGGGTTTTGTCAGGACCACCAGAACACTAACCCTGTGGCAATGTCAAAGATGGGGTTTGTGCCAGGGGTGAAATTCAGCAGGTTCTAACAGGTTCTGGAGAACCTGTAGCAGAAAGTTTGAGTAGTTCAGAGGACCGGCAAATACCACCTCTGGCTGGCCCCGCCCCCATCTATTCTCTGCCTCCTAAGTCCCAGCTGATCGGGAGGGACTGGGGATTTTGCAGTATCCTTCCCCTACCACGCCCACCAAGTCATGCCACACCCACCAAGCCACAGAACTGATAGTAAACAAAAATTTGAATTTCATCACTGGTTTGTGCATGTGATGATTCAACAGGACACAGAGGCTGCTCCAATCACAACTGACTTCCAAAGTGGCGTATAAAAATCTGCTTAAAGCAAGACAGACTGCAATCAACAAATCAAAAGCATAGAAACACCACGCAAGAGCCTGGAAAGAGTTGCAATCCACTACCCACAGAATTAAATCAGGGGTAGCAGCCTTCTGATGGCTCGAAGGCAGTGGTGGGACTCCAATAATTTAACCACCGGTTCTCTGCCCTAATGATTTCTTCCAACCACCAGTTCACCAAACTGCTCAGAAAGTTAAGAACCGGTTCTCCCCGAAGTGGTGCGAACTGGCTGAATTCTCACCACTGCCCAAAAGTGGTATTTAGGTAGGAGCCACACACTCCAAAGCTGATGAGGTCAACAGCTAAACTAGTCTGGCTTGAATTTCAATGTGACTGAAATGACAATAAATTAAATTGGGTTCATAGAGTCATATGAGAGAGAGAGAGAGAGAGAGAGAGAGAGAGAGAGAGAGAGAGAGAGAGAGACAGAGACAGAGACAGAGACAGAGAGACAGAGAGACACACACACAGAGAGAGAGGCAGAGACCAATTCTTCTGTTAAATATAATTGGGTGCTAATTGGATATCTGTAAAGATTTCTGAGTATACCAAAAGCTTGAAGGGCTCACACACACCAACTAGCAAATGGTTGCACAGCATATGACAAATTGATCCCCGAAGGGAGAAAATGGAATGCTTAGACGAGAAATCCAAGTGGGAATTGTTGGAAATTCCAAACTCATGTCCGTTTAAAAATAAAATCCCCAATGGGAAAAAATCTAACTTCCTAAAGATGTTCTGTATGGAAAACGGATTATAGAGAAAGAAGAAGGGCAAAATGGCTGCATTAATTCACTAACGTTTCCTTCCTGACAAGAAATCGTATCCCCGTTTATTTATTGTTTTGCAGGATTTCATAGCACAGCATTAATAGATTTCAAATCAGATGGACCTATACAGGCCTGGAAAGCTGGAAAGCTGGAAAAGAAAAGAAAAGGAAGGAAGGAAACAAAGAAACAAAACAGTATTTGAAAATGTCTGCCTCAAACTATATTCCAGAGAATCGTGCCTTACGCAAGAATTGCACGTGATGGAAGTGATGAGAATGGAAACAGAACTAAATATAGGACAAAAGAGGGGAAGGAACAGAGATCCAAGAAGGTCAAAGTGCTGAAGAAGACAATCTCTTTTTATGCTGGGTCTAAATCAGGGGTCCCCAACCTTTGCAACTTTAAGTCTGAAGGACTTCAGCTCGCAGACTTCTCCAGCCAGCTTTGCTGGCTGGAGAATTCTGGGAGCTGAAGTCCTTCAGACTTAAAGTTGCAAAGGTTGGAGACCCCTGGTCTAAATGACACACTTCAGATTCTCTCAAGAGCTGATATACCTCTCTTCCCGCAGCTTCCTGTGGAATAACCAAAGAACCTAAAGATAGAAGATCAAAGTTGACAGTTTGTAGAAGAATGCACGAAGGCAAGTTGCATGACAAAAAAGTCGGTAGCGATGAAGTACAGTCTTTTTATAGAGATGCATAAGCTGAGGTCCTCGAAATCTGTCAGGCACCTTTGGAAATTTCTGGCAAATTATAATTCCTAAGATAATAAGGTAAAGATAAAGGTTCCCCTTGCACATATGCATGCTAGCCGTTCCCGACTCTAGGCAGTGGTGGTGCTCATCTCCGTTTCAAAGCTGAAGAGCCAGCACTGTTCAAAGACGTCTCTGTGGTCATGTGGCCGGCATGACTAAATGCTGAAGGCTCACGGAATGCTGTTCCATTTCCACTTTCTAAGATAATAGAAAGTGGAAATTAATAAGCTTGGTACTGGAATCCTGTCCCTTCTGGTTAATTTTAAAACACTCAAATATAATGAAAGCACAATTTAATTTTTTTGGCTGGCTCCAACCATGGTCCGGACATTTCCCCCCTATAAATAAATACCTGAAAAACGCCGGGTTATCAGCTAGTCAATTATAAATAGAATAACAGAATAACAGGGAAAGGACCCCTGGTCTTCTAGTCCAACCCCCTGCTCAGGCAGAAAACTCTATACCCATGATGGCGAACCTATGGCACAGGTGCCACAGGTGGCACGCGGAACCATTTCTTAGGGCACGCAAGGCGTTGCCCTGTCAGCTCCAGTGTGCATGTGTCTGATTTAGGCCTTCTTTTGAGGCTGTTTTTTGCCCTCTGGAGGTGGTGGGGAGGCTGTTTTCACCCTCCCCAGGCTCCTAGAAACCCTCTGGAGCCTGGAGAGGGTGGAAAAAGTGCACCAAAAGCAGGGGGTCACGCACATAGCATTATGGGTATGGCACACCCATGCACAACCCCCCTGCACTCCCCCCGCTTTTGGCACGCGAGCCAAAAAAGGTTAGCCATCACTGCTCTATACCATTATCTTTAGGAATGAGGTCAAGGAATGTCCTTACCAAAGCCGGAGCCGTCAGAAAGAGATGAAAGCAACAAGAAGCCATATTTGCATTGTTCGGAGGCTTCGATGTCGATGTCTCCAAATGCCAAGCTGAGGGGGCTCCCTGCCGCTCCGTGAATTTGCCACTCGCAAGAAGTGGAGTTTGGATATGTGCCTGGAAAGTTCTTGGAAGACAAAGTCCCACTGTAAGATGTGAGCACTGAATGGCCACAACCGTCCCCTGGAAGGCAAGGAGAGAAATCAATCCATATTTAGTATGAACATCACACAAGGACCAATTGTTCTTTGCTTGCTGTTACCTTAGCAGATAGGGGCATGGGGACTCCTTTAGGGCCACAGTTTGGCAACCAGAGGCAGAATTGTTTAAAAAGTTTTGGTAGATTAGATTAGTGTGGCAAGTGAGGTGACATCATGAAGGTCACTACAGAGTAATAATAATCACAATATGATACCAATAAGAATAATAACATTAGTCTGTTGCTTTGCATGTATATGGAGAGCTTCTGCACTGGAGACAAATCACACTTAGCGAAATGTGCTGTGCTGTGCTGTGCTATGCTATCTATGCTATTCCTATTCTATGCTATTCCTATGCTATGCTATTCCTATTCCTATTCCATTCCATTCCATTCCATTCTTCGCTATGCTACTCTATTCTTTTTTTTATATTAGATTCAGTCAACAGTGTCGCATTAACTAACATAACCTAGTCAATATATTTTTCAACAGGATGTGGAAAAGACAAAATAGAACAGATGTTGCAAGAATGGAGGAAATACTTGTCTCTCTTGAGTTAAAAACCTCAAAGTTATTTTTTTTAAAATGAAGATAGTTCCTTTCAGGCCACCATTCTTGCTATTTCTACACATGAATGTCATCATGGGGTGATCGGTCAGTGATTTGCTGCAGTTCCCAGAAGGGGCACAACATCTTCCCAATTGGATCTACAAGAAAGATGAGAAATAAATATTCTTTCCAGGAAGGATTGTATTCAGATTGATTGTATCTATAAACTTATTTATATTGTTTTTATTGTTTCCTAGTACAATTTGACAGCTTATTAGTAACCTTGACTATTATTAAATGTTTTATCTTTTTAGTCTTGATGAGTGTATTTTATTCTCCTTATGTACACTGAGAGCCTATGCACCAAAGACAAATTGCTTGTGTGTCCAATCACACTTGGCCAATAAAGAATTCTATTCTATTCTATTCTATTCTATTCTCCACTCCACTCCACTCCACTCCTTATACTGTTCTGTTCTGTTCTGTTCTATTCTATTCGACCCTATCCTACCTACCGTATTCCTTATTCTTTTGCATTGCATTGCATTGCATTCTATTCTATTCTATTCTATTCTATTCTCCACTCCACTCTTTATACTGTTCTGTTCTGTTCTATTCTATTCGACCCTATCCTACTTACCCTACCCTACCTACCGTATTCCTTATTCTTTTGCATTGCATTGCATTGCATTGCATTCTATTCTATTCTATTCTATTCTATTCTATTCTATTCTATTCTATTCTCCACTCCTTATACTGTTCTGTTCTATTCTATTCGACCCCACCCTACCCTACCCTACCCTACCTACCGTATTCCTTATTCTATTCTATTCTATTCTATTCTATTCTATTCTATTCTATTCTATTCTATTCTAGTCTAGTCTCCTCTCCACTCCACTCCACTCCACTCCACTCCACTCCACTCCACTCCCCTACCTATTAAACCTGGAGTTTCACACCAGGATTCCATTTAGATTTTTGTTTCCATGGACAAACTTGCTGTCCTGGAACAGTCACCATCTGCAAAACAATCCGCTACATTTGTTCCAGCATTGCAACTCTTTTAATTAAAGAACTGTGTGACCATTTTATAATTAATCAGAAGCAAAACAGCCAAAGAGTTGAGTTGCTGGGCACAGCACAGAAGAGACAAGTTGACTGCTGGGGAAGAGAAACTCTTCTTGTGTCAATTCAGCTTTGGGGGGGCGGGGATAGAGACTTACGTCTACTTTAAGTGATTGTTCCTAAGGGAAACTTAAAATATTAGGTTTCTTCCAGACGTAACCACCAATTTAACAACTCAGCTCCTTCAGCTGTGCTGTCAAAAGGTGACTGGTTTGTGACTTGGCATGTCGCCTGGGCTACTGTGGCTTGCAGACAATGGCTTGTGAGCGTTCAGTCTACAGTATGGCACAAACCCAGACACTGATTCTTTTTTTTTTAATGGCTATTACTTCTTCTTTTTTAATTTATTTATTTTTAAATGCAAATAATACAAACACTGTACATATACATCTAAATACAAAAGAAAGAAAAAAGGAAAAGGGAAAAAAACCCCTAATATTACAGTGCACCCTCAACCCACCCACCCCCGAGCTTTTTTTAAAACCCTTATATTTTTTTGCCTATAACAGGGGTCCGCAAAGTTGGCTCTTTTAAGACTGATGGACTTCAACTCCCAGAATTCCCCAGCCAGCATAGTTGGCTGGGGAATTCTGGGAGTTGAAGTCCACCAGTCTTAAAAGAGCCAACTTTGCAGACCCCTGGCCTATAACAACTAAAAGATATACGATATATTCCAATTGTGCCCTCAGCTCCTCCAAAACAACATATATTCTTGAGTGGGTTTATTCACTATGCCTTCCACCAACGCTGGTTTTATAAAATCCCCTCATATTTCATTATAATCGTTTGCTTTGATCACCCCTTCCGTTGTTAATTTATCACTTGTTGCCATACCCCAAATTTCATTATACCACTCGTTTCTTTGAATATCCCAGACGTTGATTCAATAGGCAATAGTGAAGCTACTTCGTAACAAGCGTGCAAGCTGGATCGAAGTCTAGAATGAATCCTAGTTTTCCTCCGAAGTCAGCCCCGCTGATTTGGAACATGCCTCCTACAAGTAGCCCTTGATTCATTTAGCAACCATTAGAAGTTACAACGGCAGTGGAAAAAATCCCATTTTCCACACTACATTGTTGCAATATCCCCAGCGTCACATGATTGAAATTCAGAGCCCTTGTCTCATATTTATGATGGTTGCAGTGTCCCGGGGTCATGGGATCCCCTTTAGCGACCTTCTGACAATCAAAGTCAATGGGGAACCCAGATTCACTTCACCACCAGGTTACTAACAACAGTGATCCGCTTAACAACAGTGGCAAGAAAGGTGATAAAATGGGGCAAAGCTCACTTTAGAATAGAAGAGAAGAGAATTAGAATAGAATTAGAACAGAATAAAATAGAATTAGAAGAGAAATAGAATAGAATAGAATTTGAATAGAATTAAAATAGAATAGAAGAGAATAGAATTAGAATAGAGTATAGCATAGAATAGAAAGAATAGAATAGAATATAGAATAGAATAGAATTAGAATAAAATAGAATTAGAAGAGAAATAGAAGAGAATAGAATTAGAATAGAAGAGAGAATAGAAGAGAAGTGAATTAGAATTAGAATAGAATAGAACAGAATATAGAAGAGAAGAGAATTAGAATAGAATAGAATAGAATAGAGTATAGAACAGAACAGAATATAATTCTTCATTCTATTCTATTTAGCCCAAGTGTGATTGGACTCACAAGGAAATTCTCTTTGGTGCATATGCTCTCAGTGTACATAAAAGACAAGATACATTCACCAAGAATCATAAGGCACAACATTTAATGATTGTTCCTAGGGAACAAATAAGGAATCAGGAAACAATCAATATCAATATAAACTGTAAGGATACAAGCAACAAAGTTACAGTCCTGCAGTCATAAGTGGGAGATGGGTGATAGGAACGACCAGAAGATCATAGTAAGAGCAATGCAGACTTAGTAAATAGTTTTGTATAGTAAATGTCTCACTTAGCAACAGAAATGTTGGGCTCAATTGTGGTCGTAATTCGAGGACTCCCTGTATGAAACACCCCTCCTCCTTAAGCGCTTTCTTCCTTCTGGTGATGCTTTCCAGAAGCGCTGGGCTACAAGTGCCCATCATTAGCACCCTCCTGCTTGTCCCGCAGCGCCTCTGAAAAACAGAGCTTGGAGAAGGTGGTGCCGAGCGCTCTTCCTCCTTCCTTTCACCAGCCTCCTTTCCTCACTCAACGTCCACTCGCGCTCCCAGCCACTCCTATTCGCGCTTTGCAACCGCCACGACTTACCCGCCTGACTGCTGGCCGTCGAGAGGTCCAGAGGCCACCACAGCAGCTGGAGCAGCCGGAGCGCACCGCGGAGCGCCGGGCGCATCGTCGAGCGGCGCCGGTTCGATCGCCTCCAGCCGGCCGAACAGCGCCCGACTGCAGCTGGCGGCGGCCGAAGGAGCGCGCGTTTCGCCCCCCCCCGCTCCCCGCGTCACGCGATTGGCTGAAGGGGACAAGCCTCCCCTCGGTCATTGGCCCCGCCCGCCCGTCCGACTAACTTTCCGCCCCCACCCCAAGACTGGTTTCGCCGCCCCGTCGAGGAAGAGCGGAGGACGCCGAGTCCGCCAGCTGGCCGAAGACCGAAGAAACCATGTTAGAAAGGGGAAAGGGGGTGGATCGGGAGTTATCGGTATCCTAGTTTGAGTGGGAGTCCAAAGTGATGGGAGTCAATATGCTAGGGTTTTTCCTTTAGGTTGAGACTCTAGAAAGAGGGCAGAGAAGAGCAACAAAGATGGTTGGAGGCTGAAACATATGAAGAACGGTTGCAGGAACTGGGTATGTCTAGTTCAATTAAAAGAAGAATTAGGCGGTGACATGATAGCAGTCTTCCAATATCTCAGGGGTTGCCACACAGAAGAGGGAGTCAAGCTATTCTCCAAAGCACCTGAAGGCAGGCTAAGAAGCAATGGGTGGAAACTAATTCAAGGACAGAAGCAACTTAGAACTAAGGAGGAATTTCCTGATAGTTAGAACAAAATTGATCAGTGGAACAACTTGCCTCCAGAAGTTGTGAATGCTCCAACACTGGAAGTTTTCAAGATGTTGGATAACCATTTGTCTGAAGTGGTGTAGGGTTTCCTGCCTAGGCAGGGGGTTGGACTAGAAGACCTCCAAGGTCCCTTCCAACTCTATTATTCTATTCTATTCTCTTCACACACCTTGAAACTGCGTTAAACCTTGGCTTAATAAACCTGGCTTATTGACTCTAGGTTTGGTGTTGACCCCTCAAAAAGAAAAGCTAGCTGGTTGTGCTCACAATAGAGCAAACAATAATATAAGTGGGCATACACATAATTTTGTATTTATTTATTTATTTTGTCATGTTTATGTAGAGTATATTGGAGGGGTTGGCCCATTGAGAGCTGCAAGCAATGAGATTTAATTTTAATGTCTGCCGATTAGTGTACATTCAAAGTAACAATAGGTAAAGCCCCCCCCCCCCCCCACATGCATGCTAGTTGTTTCCGGCTCTAGGGGTGGTGCTCATCTCCGTTTCAAAGCCGAAAAGCCAGCACTGTCCGAAGACGTCTCCATGGTCATGTGGCCGGCATGACTAAATGCCGAAGGTGCACAGAATGCTGTTACCTTACCACCAAAGGTGGTTCCTATTTTTCTACTTGAATTTTTACATGCTTTCAAATTGCTAGATTGGCAAAAGCTGGGACAAGTAATTTGGAGCTCACTCTGTTATGAGGCACTAGGGATTCGAACTGTCAATTTTTCTGATCAACAAGCTCAGCGTCTTAGTCACTGAGCCACCGTGTCCCTTTAAAGTGACAATAAAATGATTCTATTTATCCTTGTTTAAACCAGAGGTGCTCAACCTTACAGCTAATTTCATCAGAGGCATAGTTTTTTTTTAAATAGTTTGCATGCTTTGTTGTGTATTCAAAGCGGTTGACTTGTTTTAACTACTCTGGGTTTTATGGTAGGTAATAGATTGTAGTATTTTTGTTTTGCTTTTCTAAACATGTTTTTTATAGGCATGTTTCTACCGCAAACCAATTTTTAACTCAACGGTCACTCCATTGATTTCATTCTTCAACTTGGAATTTAACCAACTTCTGGTAAATCTCTGCGGGTAGCACATTCAGTCACTACCATCAACATCTTTGGCTGATTATTATAATAATCAACCCTTTAATTATTAGAATGAATCAGCCAAAGGAAGACAGTCTGTTTAGCTTTGGTGAATAGCAGAGAACTATGGTAAGGTTTGTGCAGTTTGGTGTAATGGTTAAAGTGCTGGCCTATCAAATCAAGAAGTTCTAATCAAGAAGTTCTAATTCCACTTTAAGCATGAAAGCCAGATGGGTGATTTTCAGTCCCAGTCCATCACACATTGTTTTTGTTGTGAGGACAGACAAGGGGGGGAGAACACTTAAAAATCTCCTTCTGAGCTCCTGTACAAAAAGACAGGATATATCTCTAATAAATAAAGTGTTGATTTCTTTGGAAATGTATTCATTCTGCTGTACTTCTAATATTAATATATTTCAGTTACAAAATCGGACATCAAAACCGAGTGAAAAATGAATTAATCAATTTTTAAAAACGACAGAGATTTGAGACACATCACTGAGCCAAAAACAAACTTAACTCCGCTATCAGGAATCAAAAGCCAGGGTTTAAAGACCTAGCATTTTAAATGAAAGCAGACATTCTAATGTATTAAACTATGGTTTAGAGCTACGTAAATCTGGTTTTAGGTTTATCCTTGATGAATTTATTATGCTATCAGGGACTGACAATATACCAAATAATCCTGAGCCTCTTCTTTATTTCCCCCCCCCCAAAACTCCAGGTTGGTAATTAACTTGGGGGATGATGGGGAAAATCATTGAATTGTTGGGGGTTTGCATTCTGGCATCTGTCCAAATGTCAGCTCTGTTTCTTTGATCCAATAGGACAGCGGAGAGGTCCTCTTCATTGCAAGATTGAGATGAGAAAATACCAAGTTCTGTCAGAATATTATTCATAGTTTATTGATTAGATATCTGGGGGCTTTTGATTTCTCCACTACTAGGTTCCTGCATCATTCTAAACTTTGACTTACTTAGTTACCGTTTGCTAAATAAACTTGTTGGGTTATTTAAGCCCGAAGATGGTTTGGCGTGAAGTCCAAAGTATATTATACCCTCTGTGAACCAGGTCAATACCTCTTAGGGGATGAAAGCTATAAAAACGTGGATGTTAAAAACAAATTGTTTGTTACTGGAGAGGCTTAATAACAGCGAACCTTTTGCCCTAAGTCTGTTCCAATGTTTGTTAACCTCGGCTGCTCCTTTAAGATGTGTGGACTTCAACTCCCAGAATTCCCCAGCCCAACTAGGGAATGCTGAGAGTTGAAGTCCACACATCTTAAAGAGGTTGACAAACATGCCTCTGTTGTCACCAATCAGAAGGCCATTGGCGCCATCAGCTGGGCATAACCTTAGTTTGCTGAAAGTCACATAAGAAGGGGGTTCCTTGTCTCCTTCGGGATTTGGCAGGAGTTTCCATCAAATTCACAAAATGTAGCGGGATGGGATTAGGGCTGCAAATATCCAGAGGGTAGCAGCTGGCAGCCAAATTCTCTATCTCTGGCAGTGTTGGATTAAGGCTCTCTGGTGCCCTAAGCACCGACAACTCTTGGTGCTCCCCTCCTTTGTACATAGGGTACAAATCTTCATAGGGTTTTTTCTTTCTTTTTCAACTTTGTGGTGTTCTCTTTGGGCCTGGTGCCCTCAGCATGTGTTTAGTCTACTTAATGGTTCATACACCACTGATCTCTAACCTGCCATCTAGCAGCTCTCTGGATTTCTGGTAGCTTTAGAAGTGAATAAGTGTGAATTTTTCCCCGGGCAGCAAACATTTGCAGCAGGAAAACCGTTATTTGGCTTAGAATGAAAAAGGGCATGCTTTGAACTGGAGAAGGAAACTTTTAACCACCCGTGCATGCAATTAATTAATGAGAGCATTTCTGAGCATGTTTTTCTCGCAATTCCACTGCCTATTTGAAGCAGGTTAACTATATTGGGGGGCAATATGCTGACTGTGTAAACAACTTAGAAAGGACTGTAAAGCACTGTGAAGCGGTATATAAGTCAAGCGCTATTGCTACATATCCAACAACTGCAAAACGTGCAGCAGCAGCAGCGGCGGCTTTGGTAGTCGGCAGATCCGCTGAGAAGAACCGATCCTCGCTCGGCCAGAAACCGGCCTGCCCAAAGGCTGCAAATCCAACCCTTTCCCCGGCCCCCAAAAGGCGCACCAAAGGCGGGAGCGCAAAAAACTGCTTTGTCTCTCGCGGCCCCTTTAAGAGAAAGGAGGCGGCCGGAAGTCCTGGCAGGCGAGCCGCTGCAGCTTCTGCGCATGCTCCCTCCCTCCTCCCAACCCCCCCCAGCCCGGACTCGGCCGCTCGGAGACGGTAAACGGGGGGGGAGGGAAACGCAGGGCGACGTTCTTGCTGCCGCTGCGCTACGGGAGCCGGGACGCAGAGTGCGTGGAGATGAGGGAGGGGGTTGCGTTGGGAGAGCGCACGGCCGCTACCCCGCCGTACGTGCCGCCGCCGGGAGAGCGGACGTCGCAGCGCCGCTGCGGGGGGGGGGGAAGTGGAGGGTGGGGAAAGGAGGAGGGGGAGGAGGCTGCGCCTGGCCTGAAGCGAGGGAAGAGGGGCGGGGCCACGGAGGGCTGAGGGGCTCGCGGGGCAGGCGAGGGGGCGGGGCCCGCGGGGGGAGAAGGGGGGAGGCGGGCTTTCCCCTCAGCCGCGCGGGCGCGGTCGAACTCGCCCTCAGTGGCCAGTGTGCAAAGCCGTCCATGGGCGGCCCGCGCGCGGTTGTCCCTCCTCGTTCTCCTGGCGCCGCCGCCGCCGCCAGCTCTCATCATCCCCAGCCAGGCCGGGCGAGCTGGGGATGATGGCAGTTGGAGTCTCCGGACGTAAAGTCGGGCCCGGCGCTGAAAAAGAAACGCGCGGGCCGCTTTTGCTCCCCCACACCCCAGCCGGGCGTCGGGGGAGGGCGAAGAGAAGCGGGGAGTGGAGCGAGTTTCGCCCGTGGAACTCGCTTCACCGGTTGAACTCGTCGCCTTTGATCTTCGGGGTTCTGAGGGACGGCTTGGCACTCGCGGTTTCCCCAGCCTCTTGGTCTAAAGCCCCGACTTCCTTCCTCCTCAGGCGGCCGGATTGAGGAGGTTCCTTCCTTGGCCGAGCTTTAAAAGGCCCTCCCCGCTCAGTGACAAAATCGTCACTGACCTCGGGACTGTTACTCCGTCAAAACTCAAAAGAGAAAATGAAATGATGCTATATAGGGCCCACCCTGCTTCAGACTGGGTGGTTGGTGGCTGGACTAGAACACCTCCAAAGTCCCTTCCAGCTCTATTCTGATTGATTGATAACAGATAACAGATAAGCAGAGTTGGAAGGGACCTTGTAGGTCATCCAGTCCAACCTCCCAAGCAGGAGATCCTGCGCCATTTCTGACCAATGGCAGTCCAATCTCTTCTTGAAAGCCTCCAGTGATGAAGCCCCCACAACTTCTGTTCCAAGGGTTGATTGTTCTCACTGTCAGAAAGTTCCTCCTTATTTCCAGGTTGAATCTCTCCTTGGTCAGTTTCCATCCATGATTCCTTGTCTGGACTTTGGGTGCCTTAGAGCAGGGGTCCCCAACCCCCGGTCCGTGGACCGGTGCCGGTCCGTGGCTTGGTAGTAACCGGGCTGGAGTGAGCGGCGGAGAGAGTAGCGTAACTCTTCGGAAAGTGTAGCAAATGCTCCGCTATCCTGGCGGCTGGCCGGGGCACTCCCCAGGGGCAGCCTGCATTGGGGGGGTTCAGGGCACCACCCGGCCCTGCGCGGGTGGGAAGGGACTGCCAGGCCCTCCTGCCCGGGATGCAGCCCATCTTTCCCTGCCCCAGCTGAGGATCCTTCGGCCAGGACCCCTGGCAGCTTTCCTGCCCGGTTGCACGTGACCGCCGAAGACACGCGTGGCCCACGTGACTCGACTCACCCGCTGGAGGCTCCCACCGGTCCGCGGAATATTTTTTACATTGAAACCGGTCCCTGGTGCCAAAAAGGTTGGGGACCCCTGCCTTAGAGAATAGCTTGACCCCCTCCTCTCTGTGGCAGCCCCTCAAATATTGGAAGACTGTTATGCCTCCCCTGGTCCTTCTCTTCACTAGATTAGCCATGCACAGTTCCTGCAACTTTGTATGTTTTAGTCTCCAGTCTCCTAATCATCCTGGTTGCTCTTCCCTGCACTTTTTCTAGAGTCTCAGTCTCTTTTTAACTGTGGTGAGCAAAACTGGATGCAGTTCTTTTAAATGTGGTCTTACTAGGGCATTGTTAATGCAATTTAGGATTGCATTGGCTTTTTTGCCTGCCAAATTGATTGAAAGAAAAGCCTGCCACCGGTTTTAAGTAGGATCCATAACAAAAATTAAAACTGGACAAAATTAGGATTACTGTATGTTAACAGCCTAGCCCCTCTGGGCAGCATTTCAATTTAATACATTATTAGAGCAGGAGCCAGGCTCTGCAAAATCTCCCTGTGATTTATGATACAGACTATTCATTACACTGACTGAGATGGCTTTAGATAACAGACTTTGATGGTGGTTGGAGTTTGATGTAGGATAAATGATCTTAAATAACTTGTTGGAATAGCAAAGATCGGAGTGGCTTTACCAAGATTCGGCATTTTTTAAAAATAAATGACAAATTATGATTTAAAAGGCTGCCTTGATTTCTATAGCAGAAGGCAATAAAAAGCAACTGCATTCCATGCTCCTCTCTTTCTTTATGGCAATGCTAATGTGGTATAATGATGGGCTTGAGATAGCATTTCTGGAAAACAATGCTTTTCCCAAAACAAAACAAAAAAAAATCACAGCTGAAATGCCCCTTAAATGTCTCTCTTCTATCACCAATATTCTCTATTCAGTGTTAAGGTTTTTTTTGTTTGACTTCTTAAAATAATGACAAAATTGATGACCTGATGACCATTATTTGAAGGATACCATTGTTGATTAGACAACTGTTTCACATAAAGGAACTACTAAACCTTATTTACAAAAAATAATAATAAAGATGCAAATAGTGTTCTTGTTTGCCTCACCTTTTGTTTTCCCATAATAATAAGCAGCTAAGGCATTCTGAGGCTTCTGTTATAGCCCTGCCAATATCTATGGCACTACTTCAACTAATTTAAAATAATGGCTGTGATTTGACTTCTAAGCGTAAACAGTACTCAATTCATTTGGACTTACCTAAAAGTAAATTAAGAAAGTTGTAATATTGTTTCTGCTTTTGTAGAAGTAAATTCCATTAATATCCAGGGTAATTTATTTGAAGCAGATACATAGCATTCCTCTAAAATAATCCCAACTGAAAACCATTGAACTAATGAGCAGCCACTCATGCAATTTATCCTGAATTCAGACATGACTTTAAAGAACTATTCAAACATGGGTCAAATATTAATCTCCATTTGAGTCATTTCAACCTTGCCTTTAACACAATAACACACATTTTCACATACTGAATACTTTTTAAAAGTCATTGTCATTGTGTAGTAGAATGACAACTAAAGGGGGTTTAGAACAGCTCTAGGAAAGATTATTAGACAGCAAGGTCATTAGACTTATATCTAACCTTCAGATTCAACACCACCACAGTGCATTTCTCTGAGTATCCTCTGAGGCAAAATGAGAGGAGGAAATGGAATTACGTTTGTGTATTGCTAATGAGTTTTCTGCAGCCAGCAGGAGGGGCTGGTTGGTAGCAACCAGTAAGTTGAATTTGTTGGACTGATCATCTGATCCAGCAGTAACAATGGCCTGTGATTTTGAATCTGAAAACAAGGAAACTCATACACTCTCACTTATGAAATAGGTTTTTGTGTTAAATTTCTTATTTCCAATGAATCATGTGTATGACCATTCTTACTGGAAATTCCATAAATCCTTGCTTCCCCAGCTCATCTGCTGATTTGGGAGCAACCAATAGCCAAAATTGCATTTGGGGGTTTTTTTGGTCATTAGTTTACAACCAATCTATTGTGGGAGGGGGGGTTGATTCTGGCGTTTTGCTGGCAAAGGAACAAAGAAAAAGCAAAAGCAACTCCCACAATCTTGAATCATTTAAAAAGCAGCAAATGCCTCCCACCAAGATCCAAGCTACCCCTTGCATATTTTTCAAGCCCTCTGGATACCACATTAACCATTGCAGCGTGACTTTCCAGCTTTCTCTGCCTATTGAGTGACGCTGCCCATTGCTTCAACCTAATTGGTTGGTTTAACCCCCCCCCCCCCCCCAAAAAAACCTGCCTGTGAACTCAGAAGCAAATCAGCAAGGTACTAGACTGACTAGGTACAGTTTAAGCCAATTGTATATAGGACTGCATCCCTCACTTTCTAATGAATCCAAGTTTCCGTTTTAAAAATACCCTCTTTTGTTTTCAGATGGCTCATGCTTCTACTGTAGCAGTTGCAGCCCTGAATATAGAAAGGGAATCCCTGTGTATCTTTAATTGCTGTCACAATAATCTCTTAAACTTTACAAGAAAGCTAACAAGGCCAAGTCACTTTTGAATTCCCAAGGCAATAGTGGTAGATAAGCTAGTCAATTATTCTGAGAACAATCTTAGGTTGTGAGGAAAGGTTAAAACTATTAACAGAAGCCACAAAGGTGCTGAGGATGTTTCTTTCACATATGTGGTCCCTTTTGTCCTACTATTATAGAATATAATTGTGTGTAATTAGAAATGACGGTTCTCCTCAACTCCCAAATCAAGATTGCCTCCATTGTTTGTTGTCTGCTACAGCATACTTGTCACCCGGTCGCTCAGACTTCATGTGAACAAATGGCAAATGCTGAAGTAAGCATTCCTGTAGGAGATGTGGTTGTTGTACCAACTGAAGGAACGGAGGGGGGAAACCCAGAAGATACCAAAACCCAGGTTATATTACAACTACAGCCAGTGCAACAAGGGTGAGTGACATGTCAGTACGCAAAACAATATTCTCTAAATTGAAGGTTTAGAGAACTGCTCCAAGGAGAGTTGAGAATGCAGGCATAAAAGAAGATGAAACTCCTGTGATTTAGCAGTTGTGCAGAAGACGAGAATTTTAACAAGAGTTTGAAGTATTGGGAGATTCTAGATATGCTTAAAAATGTGAAGGCACTCCCACATGTTATATGGATGCCTTCTCCGTCATTCATTTTATGGCTGGACAGAACCATAAAGTGGAGGACAATTTGGTCAAACCGCAGCTGGTGTAGCATTCCTAATAAAGAAGAGCTCAGTTCCCCCCCCCCCCCCCAATCAGTTCATTCCACTGTGAAGCAAGTTGCATCAAAGCAAGTTTGACTGTTTAATAACAATTTCCTTTCTTGTATGTAGATTTTAGTCCTTTCAGCTACAGCAAGAGAACTTGATTATTATGATATTAACTTTCCTTGGAGATAAAAAAATGACAGTATCCCTTATAAAATTGGTGGAAAAATATACTGCTATAAATATTACTTTTTATATAACCCAAAATAAACTATTATGCAAGGAAATTTGCATAATACTAATAAGTCAAATATATCAAACTAACATTGATAGGCCTAACAGCTGAACCATTAAAATTAAGATTCTGGGTTGCTGTTGAAAAGAGCCAAATTCCACAAATACGGAATTACTAATGAAAAATCCCATAAATAAGTGTTACCCCTTCTAATGCGAGGGTCACACAGATTGATGAGGGGGAGATGTTCTTACATGTCACCAGTTTTCAAATGACTGCATCAGTTGTGTACTTCTTGCCATTTTTTAACAGCAGAATTTATCAAGAGAGCGCTGAAACGAATGCTGCCGTGATGGCTGTTGAAACGCATACCATACACAAACTTGAAGATGGCATCGGTGAGTTCTCACGTGATGTATTGGTTTCATGTTTAGCTCAACTTTATTGCAGCGTAATAGGGGTGATTTGGATGAAGCCTGCAGGCAGCCTGTGCAGTGGGTTAGTGCAGGGGTCCCCAACCTTTGCAACTTTAAGTCTGAAGGACTTTAGCTCCCAGAATTCCCCAGCCAGCAAAGCTGGCTGGAGAATTCTGGGAGCTGAAGTCCTTCAGACTTAAAGTTGCAAAGGTTGGGGACCCCTGGGTTAGTCCACTGGAGCAGAACCAGGAAGACCTGATAAACTCAAGATGCAATGAATAGCTTTAATGCAGCCACTGACTCTTAATCCATCGTACATCCCTGGCTTAATATTGGGAGGACAACATTGAAGAAGAAATACTATGTCCACCGTCTTTCCTCCAAACCAAAACTTTGCTCAGCAGAAGCAGAAATGGGCTGATCCTGAAGCATAACAGTTTCTGCAATAGTTATTTGCATGGATGATGGCTCCCCCCCCCCCCTTCCATATCATTAAGGGAAATACCAACCTTTCTACATATTTGCATAAGGTGGAATAAAGCCTGTAGCACTGCAAAAAAAACTAGAATCCTTGGGAAAACAGTTCCTGAGCTAAGAGGCCCTGGGAGCTTTCTTTTATTGTCTTTTCCTGTGAAGGTGTTCTCTAAAAGTTCACATTTCTGAAGCTCAAGTACAGACACAAGGCAGTTCTTGACAGGCTGCTGTCCAAATTTCATTTCCTATCTTCATCACGGGACACGGTGGCTCAGTGGCTAAGACACTGAGCTTGTTGATCAGAAAGGTCAGCAGTTCCGCTGGTCAAATCCCTAGCGCCGTGTAAGGGAGTGAACTCCCATTACTTGTCCCAGCTTTTGCCAACCTAGCATGAAAGCATGTAAAAATGCAAGTAGAAAAATAGGAACCACCTTTGGTGGGAAGGAAACAGCGTTCTGTGTGCCTTCAGCATTTAGTCATGCCGGCCACATGACCGTCTTCAGACAGTGCTGGCTCTTGGGCTTTAAAACGAAGGTGAGCACCGCCCCCTAGAGTTGGGAACAACTAGCACATATATACGAGGGGAACCTTTACCTTCATTACTTCAGGATGACTGGAAATTTGCATATTATATTGAACATTCAAGAGTGTGAAAATATGAGGCTAGTATCCCAAAGAATTGTATTTTCCAAAAAATATTTTCTAGGTAGAAGCTAGTGCTTTGCCCTTACATTGTAGTTTAATTTTGGCTTGGTGTATAATATGAGTATAGCCACTAAGATTTACAGTACATGATCCCATGATTTATAGTTGAGTTGTGAGTTGTATATCATGATTTATGGTGAGTTAAACAAATTGGACCATGTATTAGTACAGTAACCCAGTTCATAAGAAACCCTGCCTTGTTAATGGCAACAAGGACAACAATGAATCATGTTGTCTTTTATACTGTGAACTCTTCTGGTTGTTATGGAACTGTACTCTGATGCTTGCCTAAATACTATACAGTACATTATTTATGGATCCATTGTAAGTTGTAACGATGAAACAAACTATATAATTTTATCAGTGTCTTTAAGAGAGAAGTGATGGCTTAGAATGTGGCTTTCAGGCAAGAGTATCCCAAGTTCAGACTTGGGATCTCCAGTTTAAAAGATATACGATGAGAAAATGCTTGAGATTTTTAGAGTCCTTTTCAGTCTTTGGGTTAACTTTAAGACTTGTGGACTTCAACGGCCACAATTCCCCAGCCAGCATTCCCCATGGCTCGCTGGGGAATGCTGGGTATTGAAGTCTATGGGTCTTAAAGTTGCCAAGGCTGGACACTTATGGTGAGATGAGTCAGCATGGAGATCTCTACATGTCTCTCAAATGTCTCCCTGTTTCCATCTGTAGATGCCAGTGTCCTTGAAAGCAATGAGGAAATTGAGATTGTCTACCCTATTACCTGTGGAGATAGCAAGGCCATCTTGCTCTGGAAGAAATTTGTGTGTCCAGGAATCAATGTCAAGTGTGTTAAGGTACATAGCATGGTGAAAGTGACTTTGCCAGCTCTGTTCTCTTCGTTCTGTGTTGCTGCGTTTTTGACAGAAGCATTCTTTTCCTTTGAAAAATGTCCCTCCCGCTTTCTACTGGATATGCACAGGGGTATTTGGGACACATAAAACTTTTAGCAATAAACTATTTAGGTGGCAGAGTTGAAGGTAATGTTTTTATTTCACTCTTGCAAGGAGGAAGCATTCCTCCCCCTGCCACAAGGACTTGGACACCACCGTAGGAAAAACGTGTGGGTTATGTCTGCCATAATAGACGTTTTTCTTGTGAGTCCCAATTCTACAATATGTAATTGAATGGCAACAATTTTCCCACTTATCCACCTCATTTTTATCCCCAAACAGTTCTACATATTGCACAGTGTCAGCCTGGAATCACAAACCCCAGGTTGTATTAACAAAGTCCTAGTGTGTCTTGATCACATATATCCATGAATTGTGGGTGCTGCCTTGAAGATTGAATTGTTGTATTATGTCCTTACCATGAGAAAAATAAATGGTTCCTTCCTCTTTCGATAGTTCAACGATCAGCTTATCAGCCCCAAGCACTTTGTTCACCTGGCTGGCAAGTCCACCCTGAAGGACTGGAAGCGAGCCATCCGCCTAGGAGGAATCATGCTGAGGTATCCTTCTTGTCATGTACAGGTAGTCCTCAACTTACGACCACAATTAAGCCTCAAATTTCTGTTGCTAAGCAAGACATTTAAGTGAGTTTTGCCCCATTTTACGACCTTTTTTTTGCCAAAGTCGTTAAATCAATCATTGCAGTTGTTATTCCTTTCCATATTACCGAATAATTTGGACAGAAATAAAGATATTTTTTTAATCACACAGAACATGCACTTCATATTAAACCTTCCATGGAATTCAGTGGTGGGATTCAAATAATTTAACAACCGGTTCTCTGCTCTAATGATTGCTTCCGACAACCAGTTCACCAAACTGCTCAGAAAGTTAACAACCGGTTCTCCCGAAGTGGTGCAAACTGGCTGAATCCCACCACTGATTGAATTACATAACTGCAGTTGTGCATAAGCTAAACGGGACTGAGCATCATTTGATGAACCATCATCAAAGGCTTTGTCTTTTTACATTTTCCTCTTAAGACAATTATTTGAACTGATTTTCATCCCCCTCAGTTGACTGTTCCGTTTTCCGTTCACTGTGCAGGAAGATGATGGACTCTGGGCAAATTGATTTCTATCAGCATGACAAAGTGTGCACCAACACCTGCCGAAGCACCAAGTTTGATCTCCTGTTCAGTAGTGCCAGGGCCCCAGTACCAGGGCAAACAAGCCTGGTACAGACTCCCACTTCTGCTGATGGTAGGTCTCTTACTTATTAAAACCCTGCCTTGGTTAAATTAAGCGTAAGTTGAAATAGTGGGGGGCAGATTTACATATTATCTTACTTCCCACATTTTGTTTCTTTTTGTGAGAAAGGTTTTTTTTTTAGTTCAGCTATTTCAATTAATTAGAGTAGGGGTATCAAACGTGATTTCATTGAGGGCTGCATCAGGGTTACGCTTGTCGTGTGCGTATGTGTGTGTGTGTCCAGGATGGGCGTGGCCAGCTTGATGTCTGTTTTCACCCGTGACAGCCTCCTGCAACCCTCTGTCAGTGAACATGGAACTGGGGTGTGTGTGTGTGTGCTGCACATGGCCTTCCCCAGCTCTGTTTTCGTTAGTAGAGGCACCACGGGTTGGTCCTTTGCTGTTTCTAGGGTCGCCCTATGGACCAGATCTAAGCACCCTGTGGGTTGGATCCGGCCCGTGGGCCTTGTTTTTGACACCCCTGAATTGGAACATAAGTTTAATGTATAAGACGAAGCCACATGACAAATATTGGCATAATAGTCAGGTGTGGCTTTTGAACATTAAAAGGCAAAAGACAATTTGTATAAAGCAGGGACTTTCAACCTCAACCACTTTTAAGTTGGTTGGACTTGAAACTCTCAGAATTCCCCAGCCAGCATTGGATTGAAGGACACAAATGTATAGTGTACCAGTATGGTAGTTACACCCAAACGTTTCTTCATTCATTGCAGCATCTACAGAGTTGACGTAACATTTCAAAAGCAATGGCTTTATTGTGCCAGTCCCCGAGGATGCGTTGATCAGCCCAAAGCAACCTTGCTTCACCTGCCCAATGTAGCACCTTGAAAGAGCAATTCTCAAACTGTCCAGCCAGCATTGAGACCATGCTGGCTGAGAATCTGACCTCCCCACATAGAGTATCAAATGGGCAAAGCTGGAGTGTCAAATGGCCACACACAACTGGAAGGCCTGAATTTACACACAGCGCTAATACCTAATGTGCTTTGTTTGCTTTGAGCTGCATTTTGTATGTCCCAGCCATTGTGATTTGGAAATTATGGTGTATGGCTTAACACAGGGTGTAAACCCTATCATCATGTCATATCAAGTCATAGATTTGCAGATGAATAGTTGGCTTAACAGGACTTATCCTGATGTATCATCTAGATGTGTGGGTGGGTGAGGAAGTACTATGGCAGCAGAGTATCAGACTCGTCTCCTCTTGTGCAGGAAGCATCACCCAAATTGCAGTGTCTGAGGAAAGTGTAGAAGAAGGGATTGAATGGAATTCTGCTATGACGGCCGCAGTCACTATGGCAACTGATGAAGGAATCAAGAAAGACCCAGAGGAGATATCAGGTTGGTCCGTCCCATTTCTCTGTACAGCTTACTTAGTTTTTTTTTTCATTTCCTCTGCACACTTTGGAAAGGAGAGGAAGTGGAGTAAGAGAAGCAAACTTTTGTCAGCCATGGCTGGGATTACTCAGCCCTACATCCTCAGTCTTTCTGTAGGGTGCCAATTTGGGGAAAAACTTGACTCATCAGCAATGGCATGCACCTTCCTTGAACGATCCTTTGATTGTTTGCACCAAAAGACAAAAGGCTTCTAGTGTTTTACTTGACATGCCCTGAAAGCTGTTTTCAGCCTGTTGCAACTGAGCACACATGTGCTGCAAGCATAATTTATCAGTGGCCAATGGACAGTCTACATCAGTGTTCTCTTCCATGACTCCATGACGATGTGTTGACTTCAACTCTCAGAATTCTAGCTGGGGAATTCTGGGGGTTGAAGTCCACACATCTTCAGTTAGCCAAGGTTGGGAAACACAGGTCTAGGTTATGTCTGGAGTGGGTGCCTTTTAGTTCAATGATACTTCCAAGTAAGAGTGTATAGGTTGAATAAACAAGTTAGCAATCCATTCTTAAGGTGCTTGATCGAGTATAGTAGTTTGCTGGTCCCAGCAGTAGAAATGTTGCTGTATAATTGCCAGGTTGTTTTTTTCTTTAAAAATGTTTATCTTTCCATGGCAGAGGAGATGCTGATGTTTTGGAAAGGCATTGCTGATGTGGGCTTGATGGAAGAAGTGGTCTGTAATATTCAGAAGGAGATAGAGGAGGTGCTAAGAGGGGTACAGCAAAGGCTTGCCCAATCCCCTTTCCAGATTACCGGTGGGTAAGAGGTCAGCAGTCTCCATGTTGATATGAAATGATAACCACTAAGGCAGACTTCCTGCCTTACAGGTAGTCCTCGACTTACAACAGTTCATTGAGTGCCTGTTTGAAGTTATAACATCACTGAAAAAAGTGACACGAGTGTTTTTCACGCTTACGACCATTGCAACATCCCCATGGTCATGTGATCAGAATTTGGATGCTTGACAACTGGTTCAGATTTATGACCGATGCAGTGTCCTAGGACCATGTGGCCACCTTTTGCAACCTTCTGACAAGCAAAGTCAATGGGGAAGTCAGATTCATTTAACAACTGGACTACTAACTTATTAACTGCAATGATCCACTAACAACGGTGCCAAAAAAAGTCGTAAAGGGGGGCAACATTCACTCAAGTTTCATTGAGCCAAAAAAAAAAAAAAGACTGGACTCAATTGTGGTCGTAAGTCAAGAACTACTTGTATTTATGCTTTGTGAATTATATGTCTCGATAGTACTTGTTTTGTCATTTTATTAACTATTCTCCAATGATAGTTTTCTTATGAGTAGCAATCTCAAAATGCAATGCAATCCTAAAAAAAATCAAAAATAGTTTATGTTAACAGGAAAGCGCCAACACCAATTAAAATCCATCAAAGTTGTAAATCATTTTTTTCCAGAAAGTTTTCATTGTCTACATGTTTATTATAGTTCCCATAGTTTCCAATCAGCTTCAGGGATGAATAAAACTAGAAGTATTGGAAAAAGAGACTTCTATAAAGCATAAAGGAGAATATTTGCAGCTCAGAGTTGACATGAAGGGTCCTTGGTACTCCCTGAGCTTGCTTGTTTTCTTGCAGACGTTTCATTACCCAAACTAGGCAACATCATCAGTGCTAGGGGTAGTTTGAGTAGTGAAATGGCTGCAAAAAAACAAGCAAGCTCAGAGCACCAAGAGCTCCTCATAAAGCAGACTGGTCAGGTGACAATGCTGATGATGATATAACAATAACAACAGTAATAGAAATAATTAGAAGAGGAAGGGGGTTTGCCTGATCCTGAAAATATATCACTAGTGATGCCAGGATGGTCTACCTCTGAGGCTAAAGGGGAAAAATATGCTTCAGGATGTTCTATATGTATTATTTTCTGCACAATTTCTCATGCATTTTACATAATAATACATTTGGCACTTGTTGACTATAAAACTTCTGAGGTGGTCTCACGTACACTGTCATTTGCAAACTAAATTGGATAGAACAATTCTTGCTTTGGAATTCTTGAGCAAGTAGGTTGCTAAAAATTCAGGGAAATAGAATTATTTTCTTAATCTTTTTTCAATGGCTAAATACTCTCTTTTAGTGTCAGTTCCCTTGGCTGTTGTAGGTGCATCTTGCATAATCAAGACAGCAAGTGCTACCAAAGTGTTAAGTAACCCCGCATGGGCAAACAAGCTCAGGTCTTTCTGCCTGGGAGTTGGATCCCATTTAGAACATTAGTCCATATCTGTGAATGTCTTCCTGTAGATGCTGCTGTTCTAAATAATGTCGCTCACACTTTTGGTCTGATGGACACAGTGAAAAGAGTGCTGGATAACAGGAAGAGTCAAACAGACCAGGGAGAGGAACAATTTCTTAACACTCTGGCAGGTAATTTTGAAATTGGAACTTTCTTAACTCATCAATTAATTGTGCAAGAAATACGCCTTGGTTGCTGCAGTACATTCATATTCCCTCTAATTTGCTATTTTGAGGAGGAGGGTAAACACTCCAGACTTCATTAAGATAAAGCACATACATTGTACTCCCGCAGCTAATGCTCAGCTGGCCCTAAATCATGGGTGTCAAACTCACTGCGCCACACCATCACATTTTTCCCATTTGCGGAACTAGGGTGGGCGTGACCTTCGTGTGACACATTTGGCCTGCGGGCCTCCAGTTTGACACCCCTGTCTAAATTAAGCATTTTTGTATAGCATGCATTCTCCTCCTCCTCCTTTTTCCTTTTTCTCCTCCTCCTCCTGCTCCTCTTGTATTTTCCTTATCTTAAATACAGCAAATTACCAAATTACCAAAAGGTATGGTAATAGTCACATTGAATACACTTTTATGTCTGTAGCAATTTCTCAATCATCCAGGTGATGGTTGCCCCAATGGTGCTTTTCCAAAAGGCAACTGGACTTTCTTGGGTTTTTTGTCCTTGAAAATATTTTGCTTCCAAAAGGACTCATCAGTTCTGAAGAAGCTTCTTGGATGAGAAGCAAAATATTTTCAAGGAAAAACCAAGAAATTCCAAATTGCCTTTTGGAAAAAACACCTTTGGGACCTTACACTTTTACCTTTTCCCAAGAGGCATTAACTATATTCTGACCAGCATTTTTGCTGTAATATTTTTGGTAGTTTTAATATACGTTGGAGGTTTGAAAACTTGCAAATGATGCTGTTTTAATTTTAAAGCTGCTGCTGTGGACAGCTCTGAGATGGGGGTAAGCAGCACTTGGAGAGGTAAATTAGTTTCTCCTCTCCATCCCAGGTTTTTTGGTTTTGTTTTGTTTTGTTCTCTAAATAATTGGGAGTTATCCTCACGAGACAGCCATGAGCTGCAGTGGCGCAGTGGTTGGAGTGCAGCACTGCAGGCTACTTCTGCTGACTGCCAGCTGACTGCAATTTGGTGGTTCGAATCTCCCCAGGCTCAAGGTTGACTCAACCTTCCATCCTTCAGAGGTTGATAAAATGAGGACCCAGGTGGTTGAGGGCAACAGGCTGACTCTGTAAACTGCTTAGAGAGGGCTGTATATAAGTCTGGGTGCTATTGCTATTCCCATCCATTGTTCTGTTCTTTTGGCACAGGAGAAACGGATGAATGTTATATCTAGAAATTGCTTTCCTACCTCTTGTCTTTCATGCTGCTTGTGTGATAATTTCCAAAGCATTTCCTTGACTAGACTATGCCATAAATCCTTCTTGCAGCACTAGATCGCCAGCTAGAAGACCAGAAGAAGTTTGCCAGGGACCCCTCCATTCAGAATGTGGTCCTGATGCCAGTCAACACTCCAAAGCCTCCCAAAAGGCCCAGGTTGAAACGTCCAGCTTCAGCCACAGTTCTAAGCCCCTCGGCTCCCATCCAGCAACCTCAATTCACCGTCATCTCGCCCATCACCCTGGCGCCTATGTCACAGCAGTTTTCCATTAGCAACATTCCAATGGCCACCATCAGCCAGGGCTCCAGCCCGGTGACTGTTCACACCTTGCCCTCAGGTTCCCAGCTTTTCCGCTACGCCACCGTGGTTTCTTCCTCCAAAACCAGCTCCACCGATACCGTGACGCTTCACCCCTCCTCAAGCTTAGCCCTGCTGAGCTCGGCAGCCATGCAGGACAGCGGGACGCTTGCTAACGTGGCCACCGTGGTCAACCCTGTGGAACTGGTGGCCATGGAGTCTGGCCTGACTTCGACCATCCAGGCAGTTGAAGGCACGTCAGAGGACGGACAGACAATCATAGAAATAGACCCGGCGCCAGATCCAGAAGCCGATCCCGAAGAATCGGGGGGCAAAGCTGTGATTTTGGGGACAGAGTTGAGGACTGAGGAGAAGGTGGTGGCTGAGGTGGATGAACATCAGCATCAGGTCCATAATGTGGAGATCGTAGTCTTGGAGGACTAAGCCAGCAAGCCATCCCGCCTTGCTAAAAACAATTGTTCACCTCTTACTTTTTATATTGGTTTGACCCTCCCTCTCTCCCCCCCCCCCCCCCCAGCCTTGCAGGTAAGTTCATAGGAATGCTGATGATCACTTTTAAACAGTTATTTTCTCTAGGGGGGGGAAAGAGCAGGCAGGCTGGGATGATGGTTTGTGGGAAGAGGGGAGAGGTCAGGATTTTACCCTGCCTAGTGAAAGGGGAAACAAGCCATTGCTGTTATCTCTCGGTGAGGAGGGATAGCAAGTCTGTAGACCCAGATTGGAAGTGATCCTTCTTGGGATTGTCCATCTCAGAAACAAAGTAAGCCAGCTCCTGGAAATTTAACGACTGGATAAATAATGACCTTAAAGCAGTATTTCTCAACCTTGGTGACTTTAAGTCCTGTGGAAGTCAACTCCCAGAATCCCCCAGCCAGCATAGGTTGAGAAACACTGCCTTAAAGCAAGAGCTTCCATCTTCACCCTAGGAAGGGAGATTCCCTGTCCATTTCGGACTTTCCAAGCATTTTCTGTGTAGAAGTCGGGGAAGAAACACAGCATCCTGATCGATCAGGTCACCAACCCTTCTTTGTGTCCTTTTTAAATATATATATATATTTTCCTTAAGCTGTTTGCCCATTTGCAGCTTCAAAAATTGGATTTTTGGCTCTTCCTCTTTTGTACTTTCTCCAGCGGTTTTTTTCTTTTCCCTCGGTTGTTACGCGATTTCTAGGAAACGCTTAACGCTTTATGCCCAGGCAGGTACATACAGGGAGAAACTAGGAATGGATACGGCAGACGCAGCGCCCAAGGACCTCCTGCTCTCTCAAGTACAGAACCGATAACCCTGGATGTCTGTATACCACATGGTGGGAGAATTGGGCTCAGCAAACAGGGGCATGCCTGCCGTTTACTCAGCACTTTGGGAAACCATACCATGCTGGCTTAGGTGTGCGTGTGTGTCTCTGCGTGTGTATGTTTGATGTTCATAATTTTTTTTTGCGGGGGGCGGGGGAAAGAAATGATTATATAGGAGTCACTTCAGCAATGCGGCTGTCTGGTCTCCTTTTCTGTTGGGCTGGATGTGTGTGTGGGTTGTTTGAGTATCTTCCTTAAGGGAAGAGAAAGAAGTGGGTGGGGGGAGGTGGAGGGGAAAAGGATTCCCTTCCCCACCTCCCTACTGGCCGTATGGTCCCCCTCTCCATATTTTAAGAAGTTAGAATTCAGAGTTGGAAGACTTGAAGAGTAAACCCGTTGAATTGTTTTAAAACAGCAGTTTCAAAAAAAGAAAGAAATACCCTACGAGAGTCGGGTAGCGCCATTTGTTTTGTTTGGGTTTTCTTTGCATTAAAAAGATAAGCAAAAAACAACCGCTTAACAGCACTGCTCATTATGTTGAATGTGGGTTCACTTCTCTGGTTTTATTCTCACGGGAGGGACTTTGGGAGCCCCCTTTGGAGCTGGATTGGCCAAAGGTTACTAAAAGGGCCGCTCGGGGATCAGAATTCAGAGAAAGGTAAATGTGAGGAGAGCACTTGGGACTGGGCACTTACAGGGAAGGGAGGGCCTGAAGCCACAAAAAAATTCCCTGCTTCTCAGAATGAGCAGTCTTGGAAAAGGAAGTCTGTCTGGCTGCATCCATCAGCAATTACAGCGTCTAGGCCACCGTTCTCCCTGCAGAAAAGAAACCAGGCAGGGCTGAGCCCCTGCTATAAAGAAGGACCGCAGGGTTTAGTGTTTTAGTGACTGTTGGAAGTTACAACGGCATTGAAAAAAAGTGACGTACGACCAGTTTTCATATTTACGACCCACTGTAGCATCCCCATGGTCTCCTGATCAAAATTTGGATGCTTGACAACTGGCATGTACTTATGAGAGTTGCACGGTCCCAGGGCAGAGGTCTGCAAAGTTGGCTCTTTTAAGACTGGTGGACTTCAACTCCGTTTCTCCATCCTGGCTGGAGAATTCTGGGAGTTGAAGTCCACCAGTCTTAAAAGAGCCAACTTTGCAGACCCTTGTCCCAGGGTCATGTGATTCTCATTGGTGACCTGCCCAGCTGGTTTCCGACAAGCAAAATCAACGGGCGTAGCCAGATTTGCTTAACAACCACACAATTCACTTAACAACTGCAGTGAATCACATTAACAAAGCGGGCAAAAAGGTCATAAAATGGGACGCAACTTATTTAACAACTGTCTTGCTTAGCAATGGAAATTTTAGGCTGAGTTGCGCTCGTAAGTTGAGGACTACCTGTATGCATATTCTCCTTTGGGTCATTAAAAAGGCAAAAGTCAGGGGCATATAATTAGACTCACTATTTTTTTAAAAAAAGAATGTAGATAGTTAAAGAGAACCAGCAAAGTCAGCCTACTTCTAATCACGTCAAAGCGAAATCATTTTCCTCCCTTTCTTTGGAAAGCTGAGATCACATATATACCAGAAAACCAAAGGGGAACTCCTACCCAATGTTGAAATGGCATCTCTTGACAAGAAGAGGGTCACTGGCTTGTCCACAGCAATGTTTGTTCCTGGCTGGGGAATTCTAGGAAGTCCACATGTCTTGAAGTTCCCAGGAAAAAAAAACACCATCCATGTTCCCTTTATTGTGTGAAGTTAATGTGCCCCTTTTAATAAATAATAATAATAAATAAATAATAATAATAATAAATTTTATTTGTTACCCGCTCTCTCTCCCCAGAGGGACTCGAGGCGGGGCACAGGAAAATTAAAAAACAATAAACACAAACAGAATACATAATTTAAAATCACAATTAAACAAATCCTGCGCTAAAAACATCTATAAAAAACTAAAAAACTGTCCCTAAAACCCCTAAACACTACAAATAATTAAAATTACCCTAAAACCCCAGGACAAGGAGGCTATCCCAAGCCGGCCAGACGGAAAAAGTAGGTTTTCAATTTGAGACGGAAGGAGCGGACATTTACTTTCTAAAGCTAAAGAAAGTGGCACAGTGTATTGTAGCTTCAGTCTTCACCATCAAAAGCAGGAGAAAAAAAAAAGATAGATTTAGTGGGAGAAGGATTTAGCGTCCAAAATCTTCAACCCATTGTGTTGATCTCTTTTTGCTTTGGTACAAGGCTTGAACTCTACCAAGTATGGGTTATTTAACAAAGCATGATTAAAATATGATTAAGCATAGTGTATGGATCTGATCAGAGTCCTTGTGCAGATGAAAAATGGCAGAAATTTGCGTACCATCTTTGAGAACTCAGAACTTTTCACTTGTTCAAAGCTGGTCCATAATTCTTTAGTTATCACAGTTAATAAAACTGTCTGCTCTAAGCCATAAACTCAGCAGCACATTTCAGTGCAAAGAAAAGTTTCCTAAACAAAAAAAAATTTTCTCAACAAAGTTTTGTTTACTAAAAAACATCCATTTATAATGATGCAATTACTTATTGAAGTATAAATGTTCAATATAGTGTTCATAGCACAGCACAACATGTAAACTAACATGGTTTAATAAGTACTACGTGTCATATTTGGCTCAATAGGTCCAGGTTTTCATGTATAGCTTTATACACTCGGGCACTCAAAGGATCACAAACACTAAAGCATATAAGAGCCAGTGTGACTTGTGATGGTGTGTAGGATCAGAGAGACCTAGATTCAAGTCTGCCATCAGTCACAAGCATCCTGGGCTACCATTCTCAACCCAGTCTAACACAAGCATCTTGTGGAGAAAATAAAGGGAAATAACAGAGTTGAAAGGGACCTTGGAGGCCTTCTAGTCCAACCCCCTGTTCAAGCAGAGCATTTGTACCAATCCAACAATATTTTACAAGCCACAGTGGCTGCATTCCCTTAACATGACAAACCAAACCAAACCAAAGCCCATCATGGCTTAGGATATTATACATAATTATCAGCCAACTTTGGCAGATATAAAAAGCTAAACAGGCAAGCCAGTTTCTTCCTGGTTTAATCAGTTTCTTCCTGGTTTATACCTGGATCTTGGAGTCAGAAGAGGCATCCAAGACTGGAGGCTAGACGGTGAAGTCAGCAAGAGGAAGGGGAAAAGCTGCAAATTACACTCTGAGCCTTGCCATGAGCGTCAAACTCAACTCCAGGCCAACGTTCCCTTCTCCTCCCTTCCCCACTTGGGATCCTTCAGATGGGGGCGATTTATTTGGAGACGCTAAATTAGGGCTTCCTGATGCAATATCTTTATATATATATATATCTAAAGAGCCGCTCGCACCGTTCCCAACTTCTTTCTCCAGGGCATTGCCTTGCCTTTCCAAACTTCCCCAAAGGGGGCGCTGCCGACATCCTTTTATTCCAACAAGCGCCATCAGCCATTTTACCCGTCGTGCTTTTCTCCCACCAATGCCGCTCGCGGCTGCTGACACCGCCTCCTTCTCTTTCCTGCCTCCCCCCCCTACCATCCTTTTTTTCCCCCAGCCTGGCTTCGCGCCTGCTCCCTTAGAACGCGCGCGCGCCTCTCCCTTAGCCTCTCGGGCCCGCCTGACCGTCGCTTGGTGAGCCGAGCCGAGCCATCCTTGCCTGCTGCGGCCGCCCATTCGGCCCTCTCTCTCTTGGCCCCCCCCACCCCCGCCTCCGCGGCTCTGAGCGCGTGCGCGCGCGAGACCTGGCGGGCGAGCGAGCACCATAGAGCGCGAGCTGTGGGCAGCCGTCGGAGCGGCTAGAGCGCCGACGCAGCGCGAGGCGGGCGAGCGAGCGGGCGGAGCCGCGGGCGGGGCGAGCCAGTCAGAGTCCGCCAGGAAGCCGAGAGGGATCCGCGCGGTGTGTCTGCTGCTGCTCCTCCTTCTCCCCCGGACAAAGCCGCCGCCGTTGCCGCCACCCCCGCCCCTCACCTCGCCGCGCAGCTCGCCTCGGAACCCCGCCGCTGAACGGAGAGCCATGTCGGCCAGCAGCCTCTTGGAGCAGGTAAGCCGTGGGAGAGGGGGAGAGAGAGAGAGAGAGAGCGGCGCCCCAGGCCTGAGGGGCGCCACGCTGGGAAAGGCCCCGGCTTCGGGCCTAGCCGGGGAAGGTGGGGTGGGCGGCCAAACGGACGGAGGAGAGGCTCGCGCCTCCACTTCGCTCGCCTCCCTCCCTTCGCGAACGAACCCCCGCCGGGCCCGGCCCTCTTTCTCTGCCGTCTCCCCCGCCGGCAGGTCGGAGCGGCCTAGGTTTGGGGCTCGGCTTCTTTTTCCCCTACGTCCCTCCCTCCCCTCCTTCCTTTTGCCCGGCCCCGGGCCTGTTCTTTGCCGCCGCATGACTTATGGCTTCTCGCCTTCTTCCCCTTTCTTCCTGCCTCGCTCTGCCTGCCGCCGCCGCCGCCGCGTCGCCTCCGCTCCAGAGACCGAAGGGACAAGGCACCAAAGGTGAGGAACCCGCAGCCGCGGTGGGTGGGGAGGCTTCGTCCGGGGCGGCGGTTTCTGAGGGGGGGTCACGGGAGAAGGGAGGAGGAGGGCGACTCCGGAGTTTCAGCTTATGGCGGTGCCCCTTGTCTCTGCCACGCGTGGGCCCGGCTCCCTCGCTCCCTAGAACAGAACAGAATTCTTTATTGGCCAAGTGTGACTGGACACACAAGGAATTTGTCTTTGGTGCAGAGGCTCTCAGTGTACATAAGGAGAATAAAAATACATTCATCAAGAATAAAACGATAGTCATAGGGTACAAATAAGCAATCAGGGAGGGAGGAAGTGTTTAACCCTAAAAAGTGAGACAACACACACACACCCCTCCGCAAAAGATGTGGCTTCCCAGTCTCTGGCACTATGTGCAGAGGGTTGCAACTCTGAAAACGGCCGGCTTGGCAGGCCAAGGATAAGTTTAAAAATGTCTCCTCCGTAAAAGGCAAAAAGCAGCCCCTGAATAGGTGGGTCCTTTAATCAGGCTGGGTAAGGGAGAGGATGGTAGATTACTGTAAAAAGAAAAATTGAGTCAGAATTAAAAGAAATTCATCTACCAGAATCAGCCACTGAACTGTTTTTTTTTTTTTAAAAAATGAATTGTTTCCACCCAAACAATTCATTTTAAAAAAAACACAAAATGGTTCAGTGGCTGATTCTGGTAGATGAAATTTCCCTCCCTCTTCCTGTTTGTATTCTCTCCATTTCGGCCACCCACCCGTATTGGCAGAAGGGTGATAAGGAATGGCTTGGTGTGAAGCCCCCCTCCCTGCTTCCAGGCAGACTTTTTAAAAGCAAAAAGTGGCTTTTGATTAAAAACTACCAGTTTAAAAAAATTATGGCACCTAGGCAGCTGGATCTGCATTTTTCAAGCCAAATGGGGGAAAAGAATGGCCGGATCAGATATCAATAGATAAGAAAAAGTAAATATGAAATATAAGATTAGTTAACTTTCCTTCCTTGTTTTAATGAGTAGTTATAGCTTTAAATGTAGCCTTTGAAGGCCGAAGTGAAAGTAGTGCGCCTAGTCAAGCTGCCTCAAGGGCCCAATTTATGGCTTCCAGAAGCAAAATTAAAACTCCTTGAAAGCCATGCAGGCTTTCTTTCTTTCTCTTTTCTTGAAATGCCTGTGAATGGGACGTAGATTGTCAGAAAAGGAAGTGCTTGTTAACTCTATTATGAACTCAAAAGTTTAAAATCCAAACGAAGGGAACTTGGAGGTCATTCAATTCTAGTGCTGCATCTGCAGTAATAATATTCTTGGGGAAAGTGACGAATCTGGTAGCGCCTTTTTTTTTACTAGCAAATTCTATTAAAAGACACAACTTGTTTGAGCTGCAGCTGGCTTCCTCAGATGCATAGATATGTCTGCAACATCCTTGAGAGAGATGGTTAACTTCTGCTTGTAGAGAAAGAAGCAACAAAAATAAGTTCCCCTTAGGAATATTGCTCTGTTGTTAGAAAACACCCCCCCCCAAATATATCTCTCTCTCAATGTTTATGTCAGAGCACCTGGTATGCCCAAATATGGGAGGAAGGGAGCTTACTGCTACCCATTTTGCCTTTCAGCTCCAACCAGGAGCCTTTTAGGCAGAAAACCATTTTGTCAGTACAGTACACATGCACACTATACATATATCTTATTTTTAGGAAATATCTGTGCCATAGATGGAATAATTTTCAGGTTATACAGTATACTTAAGCTATAATTTGTTTTTGATAGTATATTATCTATACTCATACTTAAACCACGTCCAACATATGAACATGATTGATTGATTTTTCTGTAATTTCCACCTAATTAGTGATAATCCTGACTCTTGGTGCAGCAGAAAGATGTTGATGTTGCTTTCTGCATGACAGCCCACTGTATATTGGATTATGGGTTCTATTCCCCCAATTGCATATGCTAGACAACTAAAGCTTCCCTTCAGGTCTCAAATCTTCATGGGGGGCAGCCACATTACATGATGGTTTTACTTATTAAATTTATACCACACCCACTTCACAGGTTTACTGTAGTTTTTCGTAAAATACATTGGAACTATTTCCAAAGACTATATATTTGCAAGACTTAATTTAACCTCACTACCTACCACTAATCCCCAATGAAACAGATGGATACTATGAGAAGTGAGTGTATTCTCTTATCTTTGAGCAGTAATAACTAATCTTAAACATGCTCAGTTTCTGACAAAAGGTTGTTCAATTCCATATGTTTTAAATATTATTGGACAGTAATATCAGAATTGAGTAACCTTGTTAAAACATTTGTTTTTAGTGCAAAATGGATCAGTGCATCAGAAAGACAGCTTAAATGATGATGATATTGAACCTTACTTGAGTCCTCAGGCCAGACCGGTGAGTGCTAGAAAATGTACTTATTTGTTTCATGATGCTCTCTGCTTTTATTCAATCCCTTTTTCTCATGCCATCTAGAATTCAGCTTACTTCTCTGCTTTGATAATTTATACTCAGCTCATTCACTAATTAGCTGTTAATGCTTGCTAGCCGCTTATAGCAGTGTCTTACACTTTATAAATCTTTTAAGCCTCTTCAGTGGAACCGACTTTAATACATTAAGGAATAATTTTCTACAGAATTGTCTGAATTTCTGCGTAAGTATATTTAAAATAAGCTGACCAACTCTATTCCTCACATGTTTGTTTGTTTATTAAACTTGTATGGTGCCCATCTCCTCTAAAGGAATCTCTAGGCAGCTTAAAGTTCACCTTGTAGTGCAATAAACACTGTTAATTTATAGAAATGAATTGTGGATTATGATTGAAATTAAGTACTTTACTTTAATTAGCTTTTGGATCTTAACCCACTTCTATTGAGACCATACATCGAGTAAGGTCTAACATTTCACAGAAGTTGAGAGCTAGTAACTATATGTAGAATATGTCCTCTTACATGGCTGGTCTTGGCTGATTCCCAAAAGCTAAATAGGGATGAGTCTTGTTAGTGTTCGAGTAGAAGAGCTAGGAAATATAACCTGTAAACTAAACCAGGAAGTAGAAAAAATATCCCTCAAAATCATAATGGCATTTTTTTCCCTGTGTGGCTGTCAAGAAAATTTTATGGAAATGTCTTTTAGTCTTCAAATAGTCAAGACTTAGTCAAACTATATGTCCTTTTTATCTATTTGTTATTGTTCTAAACAACCTTTTAGCAGTTTTAAATGTTGAGAAGCATTTCGATGTATAGTTAGATTGAGTCTTCTTGTTTGTAAGGTCTAAATTCATTTCCTTTGTTTACTAAAAGTGACAGATATTTTCCTATGTGCACATTTTTGCAGGGATTTGGAGGGAAATAATTTCATCATTTGGAAGAGCATCCTAGGACTTGTTGCGCGATGCTGGATTCTAGTGCCCAGTGACATGGTCATGTGCTAATATTGCACAGCAATCATTGCTCATGGCCAACAATTGTATTTGTAGTTTGAACATAGCTGGAAGGCATCAAAATGCTGTTATAAACTGTTCTTTGGCCCGCAGCTAAGCATATACCATAATTTCTTTGTGCAGTTTCTGAGAGGTCTTATAAGGAAGGTAAACTACAAAATTGTAGATGAATTTTCAAGTTACACAATCATAAAGGATAGGTATCAACTTTAAACTGATAAATAGTAGCAATCTTTTGATCTGGGAACTTCGCAGAAAACTTAAAGTTCCAGCTTAGGAGATAACTAAGACAAGGGTCCCCAACCCCCTGGTATGTGGACTGGCACCGATCTGGGGGGAAATCTTTTTTCCAGAACTAACCTCTGATGCCCAAAGGTTTTGGGGCCATCGAGCTGCGGTGAAATACAATTTATACAACTGATTATACCTAGTTTCTTTCCACTGCTGATTATTTCTGTTCCAGTTACTCCAAGCATCAGCTAAGTTGACAACAGGATCTACACTGTGAAAAAATATATAGTATTGTGAACATACTTAAGGCATCTAGTGTGGGTTTTTCACTTAATCTTCATTGAAGAGGCCTTTGTATGAGGAATGGATCCATAATGGAAAGTTACCAAGAAGTGTCAGGGTAGAGAACTAATTGACCTTTTTTCAGAAATTCCCACACAGTAGATTGCTGTGTAACTTATTAATTCTGGAAGCTGGATAATGTATGCTTGGTTATTTCTGAACTCTTCCAAGTTCCAGTAAATTGCAGTGCATTGTCTTTTCTGTTTCAAGGCATAAATATTTTCATTGCCCAGTTTCTTGGCTACTTGTCAATTATAAAAATGTGCACATGAGTTGAACTTGCAATTGTGCTCTTGTAATTATATCCTTGCTGTTGATGGGAATGGCTTCCCTTCTTCCAAATATCTGAAAAACAAGAACAGACCTGTAAATACAAACCTGCCCAAGTTTAAGTTTATATAGAATAAGCTCTATTTAAAAGATAGGTCCTAAGGTAGCTTGACTTAGTCATTGTATGTACACACACACACACACACATGTTGACTAACCATTAATTTGTAGGCTATTTTGTTGCTGTTTCATCATAGCTTGTTCCTAGCAGTGACAGCAGAGCACTATCTCTGCAAGTTATTGTTATTAGGAAAGGATGCAGCCTTATTAACCTTTTAATTTCCTGTTGTAAATTGGAATATCACCGGTTAAGTAATAGGCAAGAATAGTCTTCAATGCTAATCCAATTTTGATAAAATACTCATGCATTTGAGCTTTGTCATTACTTCAATCATCAGAAAGCTTTATGAGACATTGAGTCATTCTAGGAAGTCCTTTAAATGGTGAGCAGGGGGGTGTTGTAGACATGTTGCCTACCATGCATTTGCTGCAACAGGATATGTCCTTAACCTGTGGAGTTAATGACAAAATCCATTTCCAATAATTTCAGTGAATATTTACAACATCTTTTGTGTGAGTACAGTACCATACTCAGCCTCTGTTTAATCATACCTTTAAAAATCTGATAGGCTTGTTTAATCTCTTTATGTTATTAAAGCAATTGGACCTTAAGGAAATTTTGTTTTTCAGTGCACCAGATGCACAGTTATTGTAAATATGAGTTATATTCAGCCATCATTTAGCAAATATAATTATGGAATTATATTACTCTGTTGCTGTTATCGTTCTTAAATATTTGGTTGAATGAATGTAGGACAGATCTCAGCATTGTTACTCCTAGGAATAATTTTAGAGCAATTGTTAGGCAGTTGCTGATCAGCATAGACTTCTTTAAATCAGACCTAAATGTTCCCTTAAAGGAGAGTATAATTCCTTTAAACATTTCAAGATCAAGAAATCAATATGACCAATTCTTCATTTAGTTGTTTGGTTTGTTTCTAGTGCTTAAGTCTTATATTTATTTACAATATGCTATTTATACCCACACTTGAATACTGTAAATAGAAGATTGCCTTATACTGTTATCTGAAGCTGTTGATAGTGAAGAGTTGCCACTGATGCTTTTCTTTTGGTATTTTGAATTCTGAGTTAACATACATCAGAAATTTAGAGGATTTAGTGGTTGAATTGCAGAATGAAATGATAGCTTCCTTGTAGTCAGTGATTGTCTTCAGTTTGGTGCCAATTAATTCAATTCAAAACACATGAGATATTTCCAATGGTTTGATTGAGAAGGTATAATATTCTATTGCTAAGAAAATTGGTATTGAAATATGATAGGTGAACCATTATTTCTATTATCTTTTTTGGTCTGCTCATTGGCTTGTAAAGGCAGAGCCCAAGATTTCACTTAGGTGATGTTTTAACTTGCATTACTATTGTTACTTTAAGGAGGTGGGTGGAATTCCTTTCTCCATAAACCATTTAAATAAACAATATCTAAATTATTTTTGGTCCACTTACAAATAAGTTTCGGTAGCTGTTTTAAAAAAAAAAAATTAAGCAAGCTACCATTAGTTGTAATTGATCTTCCTATGTGTTTCATTCTCCACCTATACCTCAGTAAAGTGCTACATATATTAAGAAAAAAATACAACTCCCACACTCACTAGATGGTGTTCTGTGGCAAGAATGAATTTCTTTTTGAGGTTTGGATAAGAGGTAGGATGGCTTCATTTTCTCTGATGCTCTGAAATCGGTATCTTGCTTTTTTGCATTATAAAGAATAATTTCAGCTTGAAAAGATAACATGGAAAGAATGATCTTCATATGGATTTAATCTAGTTTTCATGCTATTATATGTATTGTTCAGTCTAACTCTTTAGTTCTTGCTTTTTTTCTTTCAGAACAACGCATATACTGCAATGTCAGATTCCTACATGCCGAATTACTACAGCCCATCCATTGGATTTTCCTACTCCTTGGGTGAAGCTGCTTGGTCTACTGGGGGTGATCCACCTATGCCCTACTTGACTTCTTATGGACAGCTAAGCAATGGAGAGCCTCATTTTCTCCCAGATGCCATGTTTGGACAGCCAGGGGCCCTTGGCAGCACACCATTTCTGGGACAGCATGGCTTTAACTTTTTTCCAAGTGGAATTGACTTCTCTGCTTGGGGTAATAACAGTTCTCAGGGGCAATCAACTCAAAGTTCAGGATACAGTAGCAACTATGCTTATGCACCAAGTTCATTGGGTGGAGCTATGATCGATGGACAGTCAGCGTTTGCTAATGACACCTTGAATAAGGCACCTGGCATGAACACCATAGACCAAGGAATGGCAGCCTTGAAACTAGGCAGCACTGATGTAGCAAGCAATGTTCCAAAAGTTGTTGGCTCTGCCGTTGGCAGTGGGTCTATTGCCAGTAATATTGGAACTTCTAATAGCTTGCCCCCGGCTACTATTGCTCCTCCCAAACCAACATCCTGGGCTGATATTGCAAGCAAACCTGCAAAACAGCAGCCCAAGCTGAAGACCAAGAATGGGATTGCAGGCTCAAGTCTTCCACCGCCCCCCATTAAACACAACATGGACATTGGAACTTGGGATAATAAAGGACCAGTGGCAAAAAACCCTTCCCAGGCTTTAGTTCAGAATATTGGTCAGCCACCAACCCAAATATCTCCCCAACCAATGGGTCAGCAGATGAATAATAGTCCGCCAGCAATGCAGCCTTCAGCAGGACAACAGCCACAACCTCTGCCACCTGCACCACCTCAACCAACTCAGTTGCCAGTTCAGCAACAGGCAGCTCAGCCTGCCCGTTGGGTTGCACCTCGTAACCGTGGAAATGGATTTGGCCAAAATGGAGTTGATGGCAATGCAGTAGGACAGTCTCAAACCACCTCTGGGTCTGCACCTTTGGAGCCCCACCCTGTCTTGGAGAAGTTGAGATCTATCAACAACTATAATCCAAAGGATTTTGACTGGAACCCAAAACATGGGAGGGTCTTCATTATCAAGAGTTATTCTGAAGACGATATCCATCGTTCCATTAAATATAACATCTGGTGCAGTACAGAGCATGGTAATAAGAGACTGGATGCTGCTTATCGGTCCATGAATGGAAAAGGTCCTGTTTACTTACTGTTCAGTGTCAACGGCAGTGGTCATTTCTGTGGAGTGGCAGAAATGAAATCTGCTGTGGACTACAATACGTGCGCTGGCGTGTGGTCCCAGGACAAATGGAAGGGGCGGTTTGATGTCAGGTGGATTTTTGTGAAGGACGTTCCCAACAGCCAACTGCGGCACATTCGCCTAGAGAACAATGAGAATAAACCAGTGACCAACTCCAGGGACACTCAAGAGGTGCCTCTGGAAAAGGCCAAACAGGTGCTGAAAATCATTGCTACCTACAAGCACACCACTTCCATCTTTGATGACTTCTCACACTATGAGAAACGCCAGGAAGAGGAGGAAAATGTGAAAAAGGTAACTGATTGAGCAGGCAGGGAAGAGAAATAAAGGGGGGAGTCCAGATGTTACCATATAAGTTCGAGTAAGTTGGGAACATCAGTACACAAGTAGATTTTGCAGAGGTTATCATTAAGTATATAACTTGGGGCAATGGTATTTAAACTAGAATCTGCTCTAGCCAAATAGTAGTTAGTGTACACAATTTGCATAGTACAGAAGAGCATGACATTTAAGCATGTAGTGGCAGCAAGTAAGACTTTTTCCCATTCCCCATGAGATGCTCTGGGTAATAGTGCTTATAGTTTTGTTCGTGAACTTAAATAAACTGAATTATGGGTGGAAATGCTTTTAAATCAATATCTTTGGCATGATTCCTGTTGTTTATGGTGTCACGGTTTATTTAAACTCAAGGAATGAGATCAGCTTTGCATTCTGCAGGTTTTTTTTTTCTAGAGGCACTAACTGATGAGAAATTGGTAAGAGGTATACCACCAAAGTACCCTCAAAACTGCTAAATATATATTCTAGTTCAGTGGGTCTCATCCCTGGGGGGGACCTCAGTGTTGTCACAAGGGGGCCCTGAAAGCTTGAAGAAATGTTATGCTTTAAATTTTGAGTTAAGTCTTGGTGGTCTGTGGCCACAAAAGGTACTTAAAGGATGTCTGTGGTGAAGAAAAAGTTGGGAACCACTGCTCTAGTTTCAATATAATAGCAGAGTTGGAAGGGACCTTGGAGGTCTTCTAGTCCAACCCCCTGCCTAGCAGGAAACCCTATACCATTTCAGACAAATGGCTATCCAACATCTTAAAGACTTGCAGTGTTGGGCCATTCACAACTTGGAGGCAAGTTGTCCCACTGGTTAATTGTTCTAATTGTCAGGAAAGTTCTCCTCAGTTCTAAGTAGCTTCTCTCCTTGATTAGTTTCCACCTATTGCTTCTTATCCTGGCCTCAGATATAACCCCTGAGATATTGGAAGGCTGCTAGTTATTAGTGACCCTCCCAACTTGCGTAAAAGGGGTGTATTTTTAAAAAAAAAACAAAGTATGTCCTTTAACACTAGACTGTTGTACAAGAAAACCTTGTATCTGGAGCATTTGAGATGGGCAATGTAGTTCTTGGTATCTAAGCCATTGACTTAGATACTGATTTATCTCATATAACAGTATATTTTGAAAAATCACAGGTATGCCCCTTTTTTTGCTCCTCTTGATATTTATGCTGAAATAATGTGTTTTCTTATAGTGGGTAGGATTTACACTGTCGCATTGTAGTTACGATGCGGCAGTGGCACGGAAAGAATAAAGTAGATAATCATAGTCGCTAAATGAAAAATTATCATTTGTAGGACTCAGAAATGTGAACACCTACAGGTATAATATTTTTAGGGTTACCATGTCAATAAAGCACCTGGAAAAAGCAAAATCAATGTTAACATTCATCATGGAGATTCAAAGTAGTAAAGAAATTGCAGGCCAGCAGAAATATATTATTTGGACGTACTTGATTAACTTTATTTTTAATAGACAGCGAGTTTCGTATAGTAGTGAAGGTACCAGGTGAGAAACCAAGAGACAGTGAATTCTAGTGCTACCTTAGGCACAAAACCAGACAGGTGATCTTGGGCCAGTCACAGACTCTCAGCCCTAAAAAGGAGACATTGGCAAACCACTTCCAAAATTTTGCCATGAGAATTGCAGAGAATTTTCTGGGTCAACACTAATGTAAAGGCACCTCCCCCTCCCCAAAGTATTTTTTTTAATCTTAAAAGTATTTGATTAAGTGATTTGATATTTAAAGGTTAAAACTGAAAAGGTCCCGAATCTGCTCTTTCTAATTGGAATTGAGAATCATCAAAAACAAAGTATATGTATCTTTTGTCTTTTTCTAAACAACATGACTAAGCCAACATAGCTGTTTCAGTACTCCCTGTAGAAGGTACCATCTCATGGTACCTTAAAATGACAGGATTTGTATTCGATCTCAGCATGCCAGTTTTGGATGACATGTACCCATCAGAATCCAAGCCTAGTAGGAGTTGGCTTTCAGATTTTGCTGGGCAGAAGCATTTATTAATGTCTCTATCCTGTATCAATGTTTATCAAGAACCAGTATCTACACCAGAGGTCTCATTCTCGTGGCCCGCGGGCCAATTGTGGCCCGCAGGACGGTATCTTGTGGCCCCCACCGTGATATAAAAGTATATTAGTATTAATATTAGTATTAATATTAATATAAGGAATCCCAGCCTCAGCCAGCCTCTGCCTCCAGCGGCCCCCAGGTAAATTGAGTTTGAGACCCCTGATCTACACCATATAATTCTCATCTATCTCGGGGAGAGACTTCATGCTATTTCTATATTCATGCTATAAAATGCTATTTCTGAGACTGATTGTTCTCACTATTGCAGAATAACATTAAGAGATTATGTATTTGAAGCTTCAGTTTTTCAATTTGATTACTAGTACTTAAAAAAAAAGGGTTACACTATCATTGATTTGCTAAATGCTTGTTACTGTGTGACTCTTCCTGTGTGACTCTTCCTGTGTAAATTGTAACACTGTGATATTGCAGAAACTATTTCCAAGTCTCTTGGGATGTATAACAATGTCCTGACACTGTAACATCTTATTGATAAGATGTTAGAACCCAGAACTTCAACCTTAAAATGAAAACACCGATTGAATAATTTTATTCCAGTGTATAATGCAAATTCTCCAACTTTTAATTAAAGTAATTTTTCTATTTGCATTACAGTGTTATAAATGTTTCTGCGTAAAATATGTTGCTTAATTGCAAAAATAAATTGTCTAATCTAGTGTATACCAGCACTTCTGCTAGCTAGTGTTAGGATGGCTCCTAATAATTTATTCCCAGCTCATTAGTTATAGATGTAATATGTTATATAGGGCTGTAATGCATATATTTTCCTAATATTCAGAACTGCACCAACAAGGCACATGTGTGCGCTTTAAGAATTTGCCTGATGATTGCAGTCTGCTTTTCATTTGCCTTTCTGGACAAAACACACTTAGATAATGTAAATCAGATTAATTGAAGTCAATAATTGCCAGGCTAAGTATGAAGAACAGGAAGTCTTTATCCTTTCCTTTTGGTGTAGATTAATACGGTTGACATGAAAAGAGTGTTCATCGGCTTTTTCATGATATTTTAATTTCATTTTTAAATAGAATCTTATACTCACTAGGGCTAAGATTTTTAATAGCCTATATGGTAACAGCTTTTACTATATAGATTGAAGTAATCGGATAAATCAATTCTCGATTTACGACCACAATTTGAGCCCAAAATTCTGTTGCTAAGTGAGATGTTAACTGAGTTTTGCCCCATTTTATGACCTTTCTTGCCCCATTGTGTAAGGGAATTACTGCAGTTGTTAAATGAGTAACACGGTTGTTAAATGAACCAGGCCTCCGCATTTATTTTGCTTGTCGGAAGTTTGCAAAAGGTGGTCACATGACCCTGTGACACTGCAGCCATCATAAATATGAATCAGTTGCCAAGCATCTGAATGTGATCATGTGACACGGGATGCTGCAATGATCGTAAATGTGGAAAACGGTCATAAATCTTCCCCCCCCTTTTTTTAAAGTGCCATGTAACTCCGAACAGTCACTAAATGAACTGTTGTAAGGACTACCAGTAATAAAGAGAGCCATGAGGCAAAATGCCTTTGAGCTTTCAACTTGTAGCTGTTCTTTGACTGAAATAAGCTTGCTGCTAATAAGAGTGCTGCTAAGGGACTGTAGGAAAGCCATGTGTTTGGGACAAAATATATAAATGCTCTTAAAAAAAAATATTTCTGTGTGCTCACCTTGAAGCTCCTGTGTGTTTCTAGATTTTAGGCTGGCTCTCAAGGACAGGTCAAACCTCATTCTGCCTAGAATATCCAATGGGCAAAAAACTAGGGTGTAGAATGGAAAACAAATAAGATAAATAACTAGGTATTGTGCAGAAAACATAATGTTTTAAATTCAAGTTGTATGACTCCAGTCTCAACTTTGGGGGGAGGCTCACAACAATCAGTTTACAATCAATAAAACATAAAAAATACTAAAAGATGACAAGTGTAACAGACCAGATACAATAAAATGAAGGGTTTAATTCTCTCTCACCAAAGGCCTGAGAGAATGTTTGAATTATCTTTGAATTGTGTTCATATAGACCTGCTGTGATAGCAAATCTTTTTTAGCACCAAGTGCCCAAACCAGAACACGCGTGTGCAGAACCCCAGAAACTCTGAGACCAGCTGGCCTGTGCGCATGCGTGCACCGGCCATCTGGTCTTCTGGTTTTGGGCGCATTGGGCCACCCTGGAAACAGTGAAGGACTGGCCCGTGGTGGTACTGCCAGTGAAAACGGAGCTTGGAAGCCTGTTTTTGCTGGCAGAGCGCGCTGGCCTCCATAGCTGGCCCCAGCATGCGTGATGTTGAGGTGGCCATATTCATCCCAGCTCCCCCCCAAGTGACATCGAGGTGGCCACTCCCCCCCCCCCTCGAGGTCAAACACAACCCTGATGCGGCCCTCAATGAAATAAAGTTTGACACCTCTGACCTAGATTGCAGATGAAATCATTTCTTCTGAAAGTGATGCGTGGTGCCAGAAAGGTTGGGGACCACTGCTGTACTGTCACTTGAAACATATTTAAATTATATAATTGAATTTTTACAATCGTTATCAAGAACAGGTTTCTCCTTGTAATGTAATACTTCATCGAGTAAATTGCATTTACAATTTTGTATTAAAACAAGGTTGAATAAAATGAGGGGGGACATTTTATATTAAATGTGAGACTGACTCTCAAATTTCACATTTGTATGAAAATCAATTGTTGAGGTAATGTCTCCTCTGATTATTAACCTTTCTTGCCATAAGGTGCCTGCTGACTCGTTTCATATAAAAGTCAAAATTCTGGTTATTATAAAAGTTGGAAAGGCGTGTGCTTTCTTTCACAGAATGCTGCATAAAGTTATGTCACTAGTGTATTTTGTGGCATATAACTTTTTCCTCTGTGTGTTTTCCAGTAATCTTGCCATTAAGTGGTGACTGGTAAATATTTCTCAGAAGCAGGAGCTTATCCCCAGGTGACCAGATCTGCAATACATGAACTAGGAGTATTGTTGAACTCTTTTCAGAATGAAAAAAACTTAAATTGGAATAAAACATTGTAATATAAGTAGATTGTGTAAAAAAAATGTTATGGCCATCATCATCCTCTCTGCTAGTCAAACAAAAGTATGGAATAAGAATAAACCCTATTTTGCACTGGTCAAAGTGCCCACTTTCATTTATCTTAAAACATGGGTCGGCAACCTTAAACACTCAAAAGAGCCATTTGGACCCGTATCCCACACAGAAAAGAAAACACTAGGAGCCAAAAAATCCTTTTGACATCTAAAATGAAGATAGCACTGCATATATTATTATTTTTTATGCTATGTATAAAAAAACCCAACTATAGTGTGTTGCATTTATGAAATCAATGAACTGCTACCGAGAAAAAAAATATTTCTGAATGCAACTCCAAAATGGAGTCCGATTTTGAAAAAAAGATGGGTCAAAAATCTCAATAAATCGTGTGCCGACAGGTATCGCACATTGGCAGTTGTGACGCATATTTTGGGCGACGGAGCCGCAGCAGAGGGATGAAAGAGCCACATGTGGCTCCAGAGCCACAGGTTGCAGACCCCTGTACTAAGGGATCAGAATAGAATAGAGTAAATATAGAGCAACTTTTTACCCTGAAGGAATCTTGAAATAATTTTCAAATTTCAGGGAATCCCTGCATAAAAATTGAAAAAAAACAATCCGAAAATTTTATAATACAATTCATGTCTAACAATTCTATGTTTTACCACAACATCACTGTGGGAGACAGGCAGTTGTATCATGGTTTGTTATTGTGCAGTACACAAAATTTAGAATACAATGTTGTGATTTCTTTTGTTTTTGTCCTAATCACAATCTCTCACAAAATCCCAGTTGAGAAAGGCTGGATTAGAACAAGGAAGCTTTGCAAGCATTTCTCCAAGTTGTCCTTTTTTAAAAGAAAAACAGAAAATAGCACTTTACTGTGGGGATTAATTTTATTTGTGTGGCTCCCCCTTCACACTTTTCAGTACAGTATGACTTACCTCAAATAAATTGATGTTTAAAACTGTAATACATAAAATTCCAAACAATATTAATAAAACACGAAAAAGCAGAGAAGGTCTTGTGAAATAAATGCTTTATCACATAATAAGAAACAAGACAGAACATTGATTTTATTTAACTGAATTCAAAGAATTCTGTGTCTACAAGTAAAGTGCTTATCTATTTTTGTAAATTGGATTTTATTTCCTCCCTCATAGCCATTCATGTGAACTCTGGCAGACTAAGATCCTTCTACTAAGAAACGTCATTTTAGTATTCCTTCATTAATTTATCTGTTGTGTCATTTCAGACTTTAAACTTGCTGGTTGGAATTTCTAGTTTTATTGGTTTATAGGCTGCATTGTAATCTTTCTGATTGAAGTACAGGATATAAATACTCTAAATAAATTCATTCCTAGGTTTAAAAGTTACCTAGTGCAATTTATGATATAATAAAAGGCAATCCCTATCTGTAGGCTTTTAGTAAAAAAGGATGTACAGAACCAAAGTGGAGGTATGGGGACAGAAAAGGGGAAAACGTCTAGGGGAGAGTTGGCTTGGCTCTAAGAAAGGTAGGTCAGGATCTAAGCTTGGCAACTTTAAGACCTATGGACTTCAACTTCCTCATGGTAGCTGGGGAATTCTGGGAGTTGAAGTCCCCAGACCTTAAAAGTTGCCAAGGTTGGACGTCCCTAGTCTAAACAGATCTTAAGACCCTATTTTGAGAAGGGAGAGGTGAGAATGAGGTGGCTGGATGGAGTCACCGAAGCAGTAGGCGTGAGTTTAAATGGACTCCGGGGGATGGTAGAGGACAGGAAGACCTGGAGGAACGTTGTCTATGGGGTTGTGATGGGTTGGAAACGACTTTGCAACTAACAACAATGCTATATGGAGGACATCCGGTTGTTTATCCCTGGCCTAAAGAGTTAAATCACACAGGAAACATCTAGGAGTCATCCAACAATCCATATTTCTTTTACTTTGAGCTGGTAACAGATAGTTGCACCTGTTTTGAAACAATCTCCCCTGGTTATCAAATTAGAGATCACTACTACAACTTCTGAATGTCTCAAATATAGTATATTCTCTGTTGTCCCTTTCTTCTTTTGCCCTCAATCTTTCCCAGCGTTAGGTTCTTCTCCAGTGAGTCCTTCCTTCTCATTAGGTGGCCAAAGTACTTGAGTTTCCTCTTCAGGATCTGGCCTTCTAAAGCATATAGCATACATTCCCATAGATTTTAGCCATCATGCCCAGCGGTCATTGATAAGACTAATTCAAAGCCTTCGGGGATGGATAGCAGGTGATTCACTTGCTGTAGCATTTGCAATTCATCCCATCTCCAGAATTTTATGCTAAAATATTTCTATGACAGTATTGACCAAACAGATCTGTTGATAGCTTTGCCAACAGGTGATACTATATTCAATGAAACTTCTATGCATGGAAGCTTATCTTTCTTCTTTCAGCTGTATGTAAGAAACAGCATTTGCATTGCTTTCATCCTAGTCATGATACTAGTGTGTGATAACCAACTGACATGCTGTTCTGAATAACTTAGAAGGGATTGGTCATGCTTGAATAACTACTAGATTTGCTTGTACTTGTTAGCAATTGCCACTAGCCTTGATCTTTTAGATTGCATGAACATGGCTGCCTCTTAGACATAAGTCAGTAGAAGCTGATCTTCTTGTTATTTGCCACAGAATTAGCAAGAATGGAGCAGAGGTGTATCTCTGATGAGCAGGAAGCGGTGGATTATATAGATTAAGTTCTCTTTCAGAATTAACAACAAATAAATAATGTACTAGAAAGTTTTCTGTTCTGTCCATACCATTCTGTGGCAGACGCTAGAATTTATTTTGTCCAAATCTGCTTACAGAATCTCAAGAGTTTTGAAGTTAAAATTTCTAGAGAGAAACCCTACCTTGCATAATATGCCAATATAATTTGGTAAAAAGAAATTTCAGAGGAACCAGACCGATTTACAGGCTGCTTTTGGAGCTGCAGTTTATTCTCCTAAAATTGCTTCCTTTAGGGCAGGGGTCCCCAACCTTTGCAACTTTAAGTCTGAAGGACTTCAGCTCCCAGACTTCTCCAGCCAGCAAAGCTGGCTGGAGAACGCTGGGAGCTGAAGTCCTTCAGACTTAAAGTTGCAAAGGTTGGGGACCCCTGCTTTAGGGAGAATTTTGCCAGCGTGTTGATTTAAACAAACTTATCTCCCCCCCCCCCCTCCCCAAAGACGATGAAAAAGTGATCATTGCCTATGTCTATTATGACTCGGAATGTAGATAGCAAATAACGTAACAGACATTTATTTACCTTTCCCACATTATAAAGTGGCATTTGTAGTTGTGAACAACATCACGGGGCAGTGTACTAGTTTTTACGTCAGTTTTTACTCTTATGACTGTGTAAAGATTTGGGTATGCTTTACGTATGCAAAACACATCATTTGCATGAGATATCAAAGAAATGTAATATGCTGGGAGAAGGTATAAATGAAAGGCTGTTTTAGTAACCAAAAGGTGCTTTTTTTTCAAGGGGCAACTGGACTCTCTGGTTTTTCTTTGAAGACGTTTCGCTTCTCCTCTTCACTTCTGAAGAAGCTTCTTGGATGAGAAGTGAAACGTCTTCAAAGAAAAACCAGAAAGTCCAGTTGCCTCTTGAAAAAAGCTCCTTTGGGTCACCCATGACCTGGATGACTGAGAATCTCCATAGGCCTTTTTAGCAAGACACTTTGTTTCAGAAGCTATGTGGTTTAGGTATGAAAATTGGCAAAAAGCAGGTGTTTTTACTAGCATGGTAGATTAAGAATATGGAACGTCGTCTCGGCGTTATCTTAAATCTTGTGGCATTGCAATCCATTTCAATACTGCTTTCCACTAAACTCTTGTTTTCTTTTGTCCTCTTTCCTATAGGAACGTCAAGGCCGTGTGAAATAAAACGCTGGGCCCTTTCACAGAGACTGCAACAGAGATGATGCATCTCGGATATCTTGCAAAAGGAAGAAAGACTCCACCAGAAAGAATTAGGACTTATTTCATTGACTCCATACAAACTCTTATAAACGTACAGTTTAAAAAAAATATATACTGAAATTTCACAAGAGACATAGGACTTTAAAAAACAAAAACAAAAAAAAACAAAAAACCCCTTCTAGGTAGAGTAGAAGTGAAAAACTGTCCCCTTTTCTTTTGGCTTTGGTTGTAATTTCAGACCATCCACTTTGGGGTTTTTGTTTCCTTTTCCGTTTGTCTTTTTACTATGTTATCGGATTTTAAAATCCGCAAGTGGCATATGCCCTATTTTCCCCCCTCTAATTTTTAAATCTGCCGCTTACCTGGTTTCTGGCCTTCTGAACCCCTCTTCCTCCTGATTTTTTTTTGATATTTGCACTTGGAACACCGAGTTGTGACTTTCTTTTGGACATCCACCATGGAAAGTGGAATGAGTAACTTTTTTTTTTTTTCCATGGACTGGAACAGGAATTTTATGAAGAATTCTGAGGGGTTTTTTTTATGCCTAGAAGATTTGAATGGGATTTGTCTACGAGGTCATGTCTGAGGGGGTGGTTCATTTTCTCTCTCTCTCTCTCTCTCTCTCTTTCTCAAAAGCGAAATACGAAGAGTCCTAAGAAATGTTCTGTTCTTGTGCATTATATGGATTACAGATTAAGTCTGGCTTGATTTGATTTGAAGGCTGAGAACAGTGGTAAAAACTTGTTTGTTTACAGGAAAATTACTTTTGGAAGAAAAAAAATATTGTAAACTGTGTAGTGAATGTTTCTTCAGTTTTCTTGTTAAGCCAATGAGGAATGGGTGATGCCTTTCTTTCACCATTAATCACTTCTCAATAATAAACGTGAGATCCTGTTGAGCATCAGTTCTTGGCCTTAGTATTTAGTGGGTAGGTGAGTGTTTTAGTGCTCCTATAGCGCACAATGAGGGGAAAGGTGCAGCTGTAATCAGCCAGAGTAGTAGCACTTTTCAATCTGCTGACAGCTCTGGAAGTTTGCTGCTCCACTATTGTCTTGACACCAAATCTTCTACCTGATGTTAACAAGTGACAAGGAATGAGCTATATCCATATTTATAGGGCAGTATTTTTAAGTCTTGGCCTACTTTATACTGTGGTAGAGGTCTCTCTTGGTGGTGGTGTAGCGAGAGCCCACTTACACGACTAATTTTTGAGGGCTTCCTGGTTACAGTAAATATGTGCTTGGAAAAAAACTAGCAGAGCATGGCTGATGTTGACTTGACACCCTCCCCCCAAAATATCATATAAAAACACACAATAGTATGGGGGAAGGGAGATTGGGGGTGTCTGTACTCAAACCAAGCCTGTCTAATAACACATGCTGTCTCCTTAAAAAGTACCGTATTGTAATCTGTACACTTCTCTTTGATCCTGATGTGTTTCTCCATTAGAATTTCCTAGAGAAGATTTGTAGGATAATCAGATAAAAATATCTGTCTTGTCAAATTCATATTTAATACCTTTTATACCCATTTCTTCTTCTTTTTTTTCTTCCTTTTTTTCTCCTTATCCATAGTTGTCATTCTAAAGATTCCTCTTGATTGCCAATTTTATTTAATTTTTTATCTAAATCCACTATTTTTCATCTCATGAGATTGTAAAAGATATCCTGAGTAAGATGATGCTGTATTTGGGGCACATAGAAATCGCACTACTGCTACTACTATCGTTCCGTTTTTTAACAGCTCTGATCCTTTTGGTGACAGATCATTTGAGCTTGGAAAACAACCATAAAGAAACCCAAAAAAAAGTTTCAAAATTTCTAACCGATGTTTTGAGATTTTCCTTAGTTTCTCTCCTTTTCAGGTTTTTTTTTTTAAAATCTTAGTCATTTTAGAATAATAGTGTCAAATATTTTATGGCATTCTGCAGATGAACCTCAATATGACCACCTATCTAGGCAATAATTATTTTATTTATTAATTTGCTTGCTTGTTTACGGGGCTTATAAGTCACTGTCTTCGGCCATTCTGAGCAGTATACAACCCCCCAGTTTGTAATTGGGATTGAAAATAAATACAACCAGGTTAAAAAACAACACCTTACATCCTCATCCTCATAAAACTGGGAGTCAAGATCAAAAGTAATAAAAATGAACCCATCATCCAGAGAATGGTTAAGACATTCAATTAAGGTTGAGGATATATGGATGTCTGCAGCTGGTTGCGTCCTATAAGTGCACAGACCAAAAATTCATACCAACTTTGGCTCTTGACCAAACCAATGTGCACTTACCACACGGCTGAATGTATCTGCCCTTTTTAAAAAAAAAAAAAGCCATTCATTTTCTCTTGCTTCTTTGGTCATCTGCTCCCCCACCTTATCTCTGATGACCATTGAAACACCTATGCCAAAATATCTGTGTGCCAATGCAGAACAACATTTAATAAGAAAATGGGAATTCTTGATACGACTGGAGAAGAAAACTTTGTCAAGTACTATATGCAGTTCTCTGGAGAGTGCTTTTACGTGTTAAATTCACTCAAACACGTGTGGGACAGATGGTTAAACTCTGACCCTGCATATAGCAGCAAGTTTTTAGCCAACGTGTGTTTTCTTAGTCCATCAAATTGAAATGTAGGTTTTTTTTAAAGAATTCCTTGAGTATCAGGTAGCTAATTTGTGGGGTGTCAAATCCTTTATTCAACACATGCAGTAGGTTCTGCAATTCAGAAGGACTTACAAAGGTCAGGTAAATTCTCCATATGATGACTATACATGTAATCCTTTACCTACGGCCACAACTGAGCCCAAAATGTCTTTTGCTAAATAAAGACCATTGAATGTTGCCATAATTTATAACCTCTCTTGCCACAGTTGTTAAGTGAACCACTGCAATTGATAAGTTAGCAACCCGGTTGTTAAGTGAATCTGGCTTCCCTATTGATTTTGCTCATTGGAAGGTTGCAAAAGGGATCACATGACTCCGGGATGCTGCAACCGTCATAAATATGAGTCAGTGGCCAAGCGTCTAGGGATTCAAGCCACCGAACTGCTGACCTGATCGAGAAGCTCAGAGTCTTAGCCATTGAGCCACCTTAAATACCTGATACTTGAACGAGTATCAGGTAGCTAATTTGTGTGTCAAATCCTTTATTCAACCTGTGTATTAGGTTCTGCATTTCAGAAGGACTTGTAAAGGTAAATGCTCCACATGATGACAATATAGGTAGTCCTTGATTTATGGCCACAACTGAACCCAAAATTTCTGCTGCTAAACAAGACAGTTGAGTTCTGGTCCATTTTACGACCTTTCTTGCCATCATTGTTAAATGATAAAATGAGGACTCGGATGTTGGGGCAATAGGCTGACTCTGTAAACTGCTTAGGGCTGCAAAAGCTCTGTGAAGCGGTATATAAGTTGCGCTATTGCTAATTTTCAGTGCTATTGTTACTTTGGACGTTGACTAAACAAATAGTTGTAAGTCGAGAACTATCTGTACTACCGGTGTGCATGCTGCAGTTGTACTTCGAAGTGCTGAAACTGGGTAATTGGAAAGGAATGTGAGTTTCCAGGCTCAGGTTTGCGAAGGAGATATAAAGTATTACTGTAAATTACATGTTGTGAGTAGGTGATGGATAATGACCAGTTGCTGGAAACTATACCTTAGTGATAGGTCTTTATCCATGCCTACAAATAGCAAGTATAAATTTGTGTGTTTTTAGAAACATAACTCAGCTTTTGATTATATCAAGTTGTATGGTGTCCCTTCTCCCAATTTAGTCTGTCATGCCATATACACAAGTTTTTTTTTTTAGTCCTTTACCTAATGAATGAGCCCGAGGCCTACTTGTAGTCAGTTTGGCAACTACAAGTGGTCCTTGACTTACAGCCATTTGGTTAGTGGCCGCTCGAAGTTACAACGACACTAAAAATAATGATTTATGACCGTTTTTCACATCCCCGTGGTCACGTGATCAAAATGTAGGCACTTGGCAACTGGCCTATATTTATGACAATTGCGCTCTCCCGGGTCATGTTCTCGTCCTTTGTAAACTTCCCAGCTGGCTTCTGACAATCCGGGTCAATGGGGGAAGCCAGATTCGCTTAGTGGCCTATAATTCATTTAACAACCGCAGTGATTCGCTTAAACTGTGGCAAGAAAGGTCATAAAATGGGGCACAACTCAATAAATGTCTAGTAGTAGTAGTATAGCCTTTATTGTCGTCGTACATCATGTATACAACGAAATTGGTTTGAGTCTCACTGGTGCAATCCATGCCCACAAATACAAACAACATAAATAGTATAAAGCAGGGGTCTCCAACCTTTGCAACTTTAAGTCTGAAGGACTTCAGACTAAAAGTTGCAAAGGTTGGCCCTGGTATAAAGAATAATCCCTATGCAAGTGATTAAAAGAAAAAGAAAAACTAGTCATGCATTTCCACATGTGCGTGGAGTGATTGTGGCTGTGTTTAAGAATCTTGACAGCCCAAGGATAGAAACTATCTTTAAACCCGTTTGTTCAGCTGGCTATGCTTCGATGTCTTCTGCCCGATGGTAGAAGTGCGAAGAGACCCTGACCAGGCTGTGAATCATCCCCGAGTATCTTCCTTACTCTGCTAAAGCAGCGAGAGCAGGCGAGGTCATCCAGTGGTGTTGGGCTCAATTGTGGTCATATGTCGAGGACTACCTGTGTCAGGTTGGTCGCAATTGGATGCGAGCCGTAGTATTTCAGATGGGAAATCATTTCTAATGAGGTCAACAGGCAAATGGAAGCTGCCTTTTGTGGAGTCAGGCTCCTGGGTCTAGGAATCAGGATGAACGGAGAAGCTCATTAGGGCTGTCATTTGGAGAAAGAAACTTTTGCATGTTTATTTGACTGAATTTGTTTACGAGTGAAGACGATAGCTTTGAAGGAAAACGATGCCTGATGATAGACTTTGGAGGTTTTTAAAAAGTTTTTTTTAAAAGGTTCTTGAAAGAGTGAAGGTAAAGGTTCCCATGCATGTGCTTTCGACTCTAGGGGGCGGTGCTCATCTCCGTTTCAAAGCCGAAGAGCCAGTGCTGTCCGAAGACGTCTCCGTGATCATGTGACTGGCATGCATGACTCATCACCAAAGCGGCACGGAACGCTCTTACCTTCCCATCAAAGGTGGTTCCTATTTTTCTACTTGCATTTTTACGTGCTTTCGAACTGCTAGGTTGGCAGAAGCTGGGACAAGTCACGGGAGCTCATTCCCTTACAGGGCGCTAGGGATTTGAACCGCAGAACTGCCGACCTTTCTGATCGGCAAGCGTCTTAGCCACTGAGCCACCGCATCCCTTTGGATGAAGAGGAGGTATTCACAAAAGCCATTCTTGTCATGTGTCCTGCTTTAATTCCACTTGAACACTGGGCTGCCTTCTCATATCAGGGTTGCCAAAACCACCCCGATGTTTGTTTGCAAAGCAGGTAGGGGAATTCTGGGTGTTGAAGTCCACCCATCTTGAAATGGACGTGGTTGAGAAATGCTGGTGGATTTAATAACAAGGCTTCTACAAGGTAATGCTGAATGCCCCAGGATAGTTGGCCATTGAGAGATTTGAATGCCTCGACCAATGTACAAAAGAAGGCAGAAAAACGAACCCCCACAGCCTCAGCGCAATGCCTGTTACGGAGGTTAGCTGCACTGCTGTAGTTCCAGGAGATAAGTGAGTTGCAAGAAAGATCTTACAAGGACTAAGATGGTAGTGGCTAAGATGCCACTATCGATCCAAAAGTTTGGTAGTTTGGCAGTTCAAATCCCTAGCACCGCATAACGGAGTGAGCTCCCGTGACTTGTCCCAGCTTCTGCCAACCTAGCAGTTCAAAAGCACGTTAAAAATGCAAGTAGAAAAAAAGGAACCACCTTTGGTGGGGAGGTAACAGCGTTCTGTGCGCCTTTGTTGTTTAGTCATGCCGGCCAAGTGACCACAGAGACATCTTCGGACAGCGCTGGCTCTTCGGCTTTGAAACGGAGATGAGCACCGCCCCCTAGAGTTGGGAACGCCTAGCACATATGCGCGAGGTGAACATTTACATTTACCTTACCTAAGAATATCTTATAAAATGCAATCCAGGAATGTTTGGGGTTTTTTTTAGCCATTTTATACAAAAAACAGACCGATTTCTCTAGGAGTTTTTGTCCATTGTGTCAAAAATTTCCATCTATTTCATTTATGTTATGAAATCACAGTCTCTGCTGAAGCCCAGTGAGAAGTACCTGCATGCCAGGTGTCTCAGATTAAATCCCTATCGAATTCAGGTAGAGCTGGAAAGACCAGGTTGTCTGTGCTGCCTTAGGCTCCAGATCAATTTGTCACCTTCAGACAATCCCCATATTGCACTACGAACAACAAATGTTAGATCTTGCAACTTGTACTCACTCGCCAGGGCTAAGATAACAGCTTTTACTATATCGATTGAAGTCGTCAGATGCAGCTAATCTTCAACTTACGACCACAATTGAAATCAAAGTTTCTGTTGCTAAGCGAGACAGCTGTTCTGCTGTCTCACTTCACCCCAAAAATGGAGTTTTGCCCCATTTTATGACCTTTCTTGACACAGTTGTTAAGTGAACCACTGCAGTTGTTAGTAAACCAGTTGTTAAGTGAGTTGGGCTTCCCCGTTGAGTTTGCAAAAGGGGATCACATGACCCCTGGACACTGCAACCTTCATAAATATGAGTTGCTTGCCAAGCATCTGAATTTTGATCACATGACTATGGGGATGCTACAATGGCCGTAAATGTGAAAAACGGCCATTTTTTCACTGCTGTTGTAACTTTTGAGTGATTACTAAACAAACTGTTGTAAGTCGAGGACTATCTGTACTTGTCTTTGATAAGGAAAGCTCTGGTATGGATTGGCAAACTATGAAGATTCTCAGTCATGGTTGCCCCAAAGGTGCTTTTTCAAGAGGCAACTGGACTTTCTGTTTTTTCTTTGAAGACGTTTCGCTTCTCATCCAAGAAGCTTCTTCAGCTCTGACTGGATCATGGGGAATGGAAGGATTTATACTAGTGTTGTTGCCCGCCAGTGGATCTGGCAGCAGATTTGGAGAGTGAGGAGGTTGGGGAGGAACATGGGCCAGTCCTGGAGTCTGAGGAAGGCTCTGTGTCAGAGACAGAGAGGGGGCCAGTGCCGACTGGCAGTTATCAGCTGCCTTTGGAGTCAGATACCAGTGGGGCAGATGAACAGGTGGAGCCTGTTCCCAGTGTACGTATGCGCAGATCTGCCAGGAGAAGGGAACAGCTAAGGAGCAAGGGCCAACTCAAGTAAATCCACAGGTGGATTGAATGGCCCCTCCCATAGGGAATAAACAGGAGCAAAAGGGGAGTGAAGTTTGCAGGAGACAATTAGTTCAATTCATTAGGGTGAAGATCTTGCCAAGGAATTGCTGCTACAGTGTGGCGTTTGGAAGATATCACCCTTGGCAGCTCTCCAAGCCCGATAAAGGTCTGTAGTTGTGAAATCTCATGAAAGACTGTTGGCCGAAACTTTGCTGGAGAGGAATTCCCTTTAAACTAAATAAAAGAGGTTTTATCGGGATGAAGAATCTGCTCCGTGCTTTTGGGGAGCCTAGGGTCAGAACGAGGAGGAAGGATTTGGACTGGACATTCCTGGAAGAACACATTTTAGGCCTCTTCTTGTTTGATATAAACAAGCATTGATGTGATTGTCTGCACCTGTATAGACCAATATAGATCACTGATCTAGTTCTAGAAACTGAAACTAGAAACAGCCTCTATTACATGAATACATGAAAATAGCACTTAAACATGCTTCTGGGAATCAGCATCTTCTAACCAGATGCTGGACTGGCCCTTTCCCGTGTTAACAGAAGTTGATAGATCAACACCTGTGCAAAACACATGAGTGTCAAACGTGCCACGCCACATTGCTATCACGTGAAATTGTTTTCCCTTCATAGAGCTGGGGTAGGTGCGGCCTGTGTATGATGCATCCGGCCCACGGGTTGCCAGTTTAACACCCCTGCCTAGAAAGCACTAGATATTTCTTATTGATTTTGAGCAGCTGTAGGGAGCTTGGTAAGAAAAGCTCTAACCAGCATCTCCAGTAGCTAGGGACTATGGGGCTGATGGTGCAGGTTGATTCATCTGAGCCTTTAGTTTTATTGGGAAACCCTGCATCACCCATTTTGCTCTGGGTAATGAGATGGAGGCATGTACATTTAATAAATTACTCCCTAGAGATGGTGGCATTTAAGAGATACGGTGTATTATACTGTACAACATAAATATTTTTCCAATAGATTCTGTTTTGCTGCTGATGAAGCTTAGAAAGTGACAGTTGAGCTCTACTGCAACAATTTGTGAGAATTGATTAACATTTAATAATAAACACTGTTCTGTTCTGTCTACATTGTATGACCAAAACTAAATCCCCTTTCTTGCTCTTGAATGCCTCTCTGTAAATTGGGTCAATTACTTTTTGAGCCACCAGATGGCAGCACTGCTTTGCTTTCTGGAATCTCCTTTTCCATTGACTTAACAAGGAAGGCAACTTGGATGCCTCTACTCTATGACATACTCGCTAAGTCCAACTCACCACGGGACAACTTGCCGCAAGACAAGAGTTACACTAACATTGAAGAAATGGAGGAATAGATTCATTAATCACCAGGCTCAAGGTTGACTCGGCCTTCCATCCTTCTGAGTGGGTAAAATGAGGACCCAGATTGTTGGGGGGCAAGAGGTTAACTCTGTAAAGCAGGGATGTCCAAACTTGGGAACTTTAAGACTTGTGGACTTCAACTCCCAGAATTCCCCAGCCAGCATAGCTGGCTGGGGAATTCTGGGAGTTGAAGTCCACAAGTCTTAAAAGTTCCCAAGTTTGGACATCCCTGCTGTAAAGTGATGTACAAGTCTAAGTGCTATTGCTATTGCTATTGCTATTCTATTTCCTTCCTTCCTTCCTTCCTTCCTTCCTTCCTTCCTTCCTTCCTTCCTTCCTTCCTTCCTTCCTTCCTTCCTTCCTTCCTTCCTTCTCAGTGATTAGAATGCAGCATTGCAGGCAAACTCTGCCCACAACCAGGGATTCGATTCTCACCAGGCTCAAGGTTCACTCAGCTTTGTATGCTTCCGAGTTGGGCAAAATGAGGACCCAGATTGTTGGGGGCAATATGCTGACTCTGTAAACTGCTTAAAGAGGGCTGTAAAGCACCATGAAGCGGTATATAAGTCTGAGTGCTATTGCTATTAAAGAAAGGATGTCAAAGGAGGGACAAAACAAAATGCGAGTGACAAAAATGAAAATACTTTTTAAACGATTTTAAGTAATTCAACTGAATTGTTGAATTGTCCTACAACGACTTGTCCTGCGGTGAATTGACCGCAGCGAGTAGGCCCATTCCGAGCTTGGACTGTGCCTAGAAAAGTGGATTTTCATCTTGGATGGAACCATGACGGGGGCAAAATTGAGTCTCTCTCTACTGCCTGAAGCTTTGGATTCTGCAATTCCATCCATCCTTCCAGGTATGGGCAGAAGAAACTTGCTGGAAATGGAATGATTTCCTCCTCTGGGAAATAGCAATGTTTAGTGTTGGTAGAGAACATTTATGGGGGAAGGGACATATTGGGAAATATTTCACCTTCCCTTCAAAATAGGAGTTGCCCCTTATCTAGCATCCCAGACCTTGAAATTGTTCTGACCTGGGCTTCCCCAGCAGCACGAAGCCAAGTCCTCGTCCCGATAAACCCCTTTTATTTAATTTACAGTGAATTCCTCTCCAGGATTTAAATAGACACATATGCGCACACAGACACACACACACACACACACACAGAGAGAGATCCTATTTAGAAAAACTCCAACTTTTCCAGATTATTTGGTCATTCTCTACACTCATATTTTACTCTAAGCTATAAGAAGATCTTATGGAATAAGCAAAATATTTATTTATTCCCCCTCCCTTTACAATCTTAATCTAATGTGAGTATCAGAACTACAGATGGATAGTAAAGAAAAATTTGTTTTTATATATGAGGATGGAGTTTGGGTCCCATGGTAACTGATATAACATGCAGTGGGGGAGAGAATCATGTTCTTATTTCACTCATGGTGACTCTGGGTAGCATTTACAGAAGGATTCCATTTGAATCCTGAATTAATTCAATTAAACTGAATATCAAACTCAGTGTAGAAGAGCAGGCAGAGCTGGGAGTGGGGGGTGGAGTTAAGCGTGTCATGAGCTTAGAGTTGTTGCGTTCCCACAAGTGCTCCAAGCTCTGAGCTCTGGAGGCCCTCTGGAGGCCGGAAACCAGTGGTGGATCCAGGTGGTACACCCTGGTACAGGCATACCAGTGCCTGCTGGGAGCATCAGGCACTGTACTGGAATGGTGCTTTGGAGGGCTCGCCCACCCGCTCGTGTCCCTTACCTGTATTTGACCCAACAGGGCCATTTGTGCATGTGCACGCAGTGTACAGCGCCTGTGGGACGCTCCGCTGAGCAGCTGGAGCGTCACAGGGTGGTGAGTGTGCATGTGGTGGATGCCCCGCCCCATCACAGCGTATCGGTTGCGACAGGATCCGTAACCCACCACTGTAGGAAACGAGCCTGTTTCCAGCTTTCGGAACTTCCGGGAGGCTCTGCACTTACCTGGCATCCAAAACAGGCCATGTGGAGACTCCTCGGAAGGGAGGGGCAGGTGGATGGGGCCAGCCAGTCCTTGCAACTACTGGTTCTGCGAACCAGATGTAAAATTAGCATCCGGAACCGGTCTGAACCGGCTGAATCCCACCCTTGCTCCAAAGTCCCTTCCAGACCTACGATTCTATGGTTTTTCAGTAATGCTCTACTTGCCCTTTCTAAGAAACTCCTGTCTTTCTTGAAGAATTTCTCTGTTGCCTGGAGCCATTCCAATAAACCATTCCCGCATGCCCCTCCCACTTCCCTGCCATAAACTCGGTGGAGAATTTTGAAAGGTCATTTGTGCCCACCTGCCAAAGTCATCTCACAGAGACAGTGATTTGTGCTGGTTTGGAGGGGGGAGGGGGAAGCAATCTGAGAAGATGAGCTTTCTCTCTTTCTATAAAACGTTCAGCCTTTTAGTCAGCCAAGTTTTTTATTAGTTTAAAGGAAATAAAACCGAAGCTTTATTGCAAGGAAGTCTCGGGAAGCATCTGGCATGAAATTTCAGCAAAATGGGCCCAGGCATTTAGGAAGCCTGGCATTTAACAGATGAATAGAGTTGGAAGGGACCTTACCTTGCAGGTCATCTAGTCCAACCCCCTGCTCAAGCAGGAGACCTTACATCTGCCTCTACCTAGGATTGAACTCACAACCTCCTGATTGGGAGGCAAGAGCTCCACCTCTAGGCCACAGCAGCAGATATTTCTGCCACGGTTTATGGGATGCAACTGATTGGAGGGCCAATGAGATGGACTTAAATTCTGATTGCATTGGAGGTATGAACAAAAGAGAATATGTCACTTTCTGTGATCCGGGAGGGAGCAGAATTAACAAATAAATAGGATGGAGAGAGAGTTAATGCAGTAAAATTACAGGATGGGTGGACATCAGGAGCCATATTATTGGGGGCAACCAGGTTGGGGAGAGGATGTTAACGAAAGGCTTGTAACTGGAATGTGGGTGGTTCACCAAAATGTCGCCATGCTACTTTAGGGTGTAAACCTGTTTTGCAGCCATTGTCAGCCCAGCCTTGTTGAGCACAGCTTACCCTGCGGCTTGTCAGCTGCACAGAATGTTCCTTGTGCTTTAACAGATGCCTCGTGCGCGCAATCTGGTCTGGCTGGCAAACTTTGGCGGCAACACCGGCGAAGTGTGGCATGAAAGCAGAGAAGAGCTCTTGACGGTGCTGAATTACGTGGAAGAAATTCTAGCACAGGTTGGCGAGAGCAATTGACGTATTTGTGCAAATCTTTATATCGCCGCCCATCTTAAAAGCAACCCTGGGTGGCTTACGACCAATCAGAAGGTATAAAATTGGGTAAACAATAAAAGTGAAAATGAGGGTGGAAATCTGGCAGCCGAGCCCACGTTCACATCCCACCCTGGTTTCACTCCATCCCAACACCTGGTTGAAGAGCCAGGTTTCGAGGCAGGGGCGTTCAACCTAGGCAACTTTAAGACCTGTGGACTTCAACTGCCAGCCATGCTGTTTTAAGGTCTCTCCAGAAAGAGAGAAGGGTGGAGCCTGTTGGGTCTTAGAGGGAAGGATATTCCATAGGGCAGGGGCTGCAATGGAAAAGACACACTTCCAAGGGCCCACAAGAGGGCAACATTTAAGGGAAGTGATCTGAAGCATCTTCATCCCTATTTACTCTGGTGAGATGGACAAATGTCCTCAGATCCCACAGATAACCTGGTCCCATACCATGTAAGGTTCCACAGATAATAACCAGCATATTGAATTGCAACTGGAAGAAAACTGGAAGAAAGTGCAGTTGATATACCAAGTGTGATATGGCCAAACCTAGGCAAACCCAACACTCTGTGTGCCACTGTATTCTGATTCAGTTGTAACTTCCAAGTAGTTTTCAAGGACAGACTCATATAGAGACTCATATTGCAGCTCAGTGGGCTAAGATGTTGAGCTTGTCAATCAGAAGTTCAGCTCTTCGAATCCCTAGCGCCACGTAATGGAGTGAGCTCCCATTACTTCTCCCAGGTTCTGTCAACCTAGAAGTTCGAAAGCATTTAAGAAATGCAAGTAGAAAAATAGGAACCACCATTGGTGGGAAGAGCCAGGGCTGTCGGAAGATGTTTTGTATGTTTTTAAATTCCTGTGCGCTGCCCTGGGTCCTTTGTGGAGAAGGGCGGGATATAAATGTGATTAAAATAAAATAAAATAAATAAAATAAAATGTCCCCATGGTCATGTGGCTGGCATGACTCATGACTCACGGAGCGCTGTTCCCTTCCCACCAAAGGTGGTCCCTATTTTTCTACTTGCATTTTTTACGTGCTTTCGAACTGCTAGGTTGGCAGAAGCTGGGACAAGTCACGGGATCTCACTCCATTACGCCGCGCTAGGGATTCGAAACCGCCGAACTGCCAACCTTTCTGATCGACAAGCTCAGCGTCTTAGCCCCTGAGCCACCGCGTGCCTCGCTTCTCCTTTGCCATTTTCTCAAAAGCAGACTGACCTAAACTGGTATCCCTGAACTGACTCCCCAATCGGCTTCCTAGGATAGTGGTTGCTATGGAGAAAATGACCAATGAGCTTTGGGAGGAGGCATGCGGAGGTGGAATTATGATTTCAAGGAGGGCTGACCACAACAGGAAATATCAAGCCCACTTAAAATCCTTGCTTTAAAACAACATGTAGCCCGCAATGCACAAGATCTTTTGTGGAGACATTAATTGGAGTCCTCTGAGTGGACCTGCCGCTTCCTTGATGAGTTTAGGTCCTCCTGTTTCAATAGAAATTGTTAATGGATGCATTTTGCCCCTCTTAGGAAATATAACCCCGTCCTACGATCTGCTAAATGGTCTTTGTTGATAGAAATCAGCAGAATCCCACTTCTACACAAGTAAGTACTACAACATCCAATAATACGATAGCAGAGTTGGAAGGGACCTTGGAGGTCATCTTGTCCAACCCCCTGCCTAGGCAGGAAGCCCTAGACCAGCGATGGCGAACCTTTTTCATCTTGGGTGCCAAAACACACGTGTGTGCGCTATCACAGGCACTCGAGTGCCCACCCACATAACTTATTGCCCCCCTCTCACCTCCGTGGACTGCGCATTTTGCGCAAGGCTTCACTGCCACTCCCTGCTCTGGCTGCTTCCCCTTGGCTAACACCCAGCGAGGGGAGTAGTTGTTCTGCCACAAATGGCCAGAGACTGGGGTGGAAGTGGGGGATGCTCAAGTGTGCTCCTGCGTCAAAAAACCTTTCCCTCCTGTGTAAAGATTGGTCCCTTTTTACTCTGCCAGGTATGAGTCCAGTTGCTAAATTCTCCCCCTCCCCCTTATCAAAGAGGATCCTGGGCACTACAGTCAATAGATAAAAGAGGAAGGGCAAGGAAAGAATTGGATTCCAGCAATCAATGTAGGATCCCCTTTAATAGCATAGGGGAGGGGGCGAAACAGAGCCTCTTTTCTTCTGTCTTTGCCGCTTGTCTTTCCCCTATGCAGGCAGCGCTCTCGTTTCTGTTTTCCGTTGAGCTGTTTTTCACCCTTTGGAGGCTTCAGGGAATCCTCTGGGGAGCAAAAAACAGCCGAAAATCAGCTGGCCAGCACACGCATGCACGCTAGACCTGACAGGGCAACGCCTGGTGTGCCCTCAGAAATGGCTCCGCGTGCCACCGGTGGCACGCGTGCCATAGGTTCGCCATCACAGCCCTATACCATTTCAGACAAATGTCTATCCAACATCTTCTTGAAGACTTGCAGTGTTGGGGCATTCACAACTTCTGGAGGCAACTTCTGTTCCACTGATTCATTGTCCTCACTGTCAGGAAATTTCTCCTCCGTTCTAAGTTGCTTCTCTCCTAGGATAGTTTCCACCCATGGCTTCTTGTTCTGCCCTCATTTATTTGTGTCTGTGATGATTCACCGTGGTTTCTATCATGTGCCCTCAGCCTGCAGGGCACCGATGATATAGTAGATCAGGGTTCTCCAATCTTTGCAACTTTAAGTCTGAAGGACTTCAGCTCCCAGACTTCTCCAGCCAGCAAAGCTTTACCTATGATTTGATTGTTTATTAGTAACCTATGACTTTCACTAAGTGTTGTATCTTATGATTCTTGATGAATGTATTCTATTTTATTTTTCTTTATGTACGCAAAGAGCATTTGCACCAAAGACAAATTCCTTGTCTGTCCAAGCTGGCTGGAGAAGTCTGGGAGCTGAAGTCCTTCAGACTTAAAGTTGCAAAGGTTGGAGACCCCTGTGGTAGATGATCTGGGTAAGCCAATGCTAGAATTAAGTGTTGTTGTTTTTCATCAGGGCAACCTGATCTACCCAAATATGGCATGGATCGTACTGCTGCCACTTTCACCTTTCAGCCCCAGTCCAGGAGCCCTCGCAGGCAGCAGCTTTTGTGACAAACTATTTTTGGGTTAAATGTATATTTACCGACAAAGAAATAAAGGGAGATTAGTATAGATCTATTTCAAGCTCTTTAGCTCTCGTCAGCTAGCCAAACCCTTACTGGGATTCGAGCCCAAGCTACTTACATATTAGGTAGATGTATTGACCTCTAAGTCAGCGGTCACCAGCTGGTGGTCTGTGGAAAATGTCGGTGGTCTGCAGAAAAATCATTTGCAGTTCTTATATTGCATTAAATCAGGGGTCCTCAAACTACGGCCCCTGGGCCGGATACATGCAATGGATGTTTGTGTTGCTGCAGAGAGTCTCCCCCTTTGGGGTTTTTGGCCAGGTCAGAGGGAAGCAGAAATTCTGATTTGGGGTCTGCTTCAGCCTCCTGGTGTGGGGCTTTGGGCGAAGGCTGGTGGCAAAGAACCGGAAGGCCTTGTTCCATTGGGACTGCATTACAGCCTGGAACTGGCTGACCATCTCAGCCCACTGAGCCTCCAAGCGCTGGTACCTGGCCTTGCACTCCCGCAGGTCTTCCCTCTGCTTGGAAAGCCTATGCTCCTAGTCCTCAGTGAGGTGCTTCTCCTGAGCCTCCTTCCTGGTCAGATCCAATTTGAACTGAGCCAGCTGTCTTGCCAACTCACCCAGTCACATGACCACCTAGCCACACCCACCCAGCCAGTCATTCAGCAGATCATATTAATGGTCCGCAGGATTTAAAATTATGAATTTAGTGGTCCCTGAGGTTCAAAACATTGGTGACCTCTCCTCTAAGCCACAGGCTCTCTCCTTGCTTTGTCAGCTATGCCAAGGGAGAGATTAAGTGTTTTTTTTTAAAAAAAATAAAATAAATCAGGGCAACCTTGGTCTACCCAAATTTCTTTGTCGGTAAATATAAATTTAACCAATGCTAGAATATTTGCATTGTGATAAGGCTTTGGGCTTCATTTCTTCATTTCCAGTTAGAGGATGTCAGATCTCATGCTAACAATTCCATTATCGGAGAGATCTGGAAAAGGAGGGTCCCTTAAGACAGGGGTCTCCAACCTTTGCAACTTTGAAGGACTTCAGCTCCCAGAATTCTCCAGCCAGCAAAGCTTTACCTATGATTTGATTGCTTATTAGTAACCTATGACTTTCACTAAGTGTTGTATCTTATGATTCTTGATGAATGTATTCTATTTTATTTTTCTTTATGTACGCAAAGAGCATTTGCACCAAAGACAAATTCCTTGTGTGTCCAATCACACTTGGCCAATAAAGAATTCTATTCTATTCTATTCTATTCTATTCTATTCTATTCTATTCTATTCTATTCTATTCTATTCTTCTTGTTGCTAACTCATGGATTTTGCCCATTTCCAAGACACCAGTAGTGTGTGTGTGTGTGTGTGTGTGTGTGTGTGTGTGTGTGTGTGTGTGCAGCAGCGAGATGTTTGTTCATTCCCTCTGTGCGAGCCACTCTTGCCACATGGAAATATGGTGGTACAGCTGCTGCGTAGGCTACAGCAGGATGCAAAAGGCTTTTGGTCCCGGCATACAATTTACCAGGAGGGAGTAATTCAGATGCAATTTCTCGGAATAGAAAGTAGAACATCGGTGTTCTGACCCAGCTCCGCAAACACGACAAACTCTCTGTATTTTAAGTCAGTGATCCTGCAAGTCGGTATTAGGAGCGCCAGCATTGAGAGTTTCTGTCTCAATGTAGGCTAACCCAGGATGTCCAGCAGGGAGCGGAATAATTGTCCGCCACATCTATTCATCTCCGCCCACTGCCTTTGATCCCCAGAGCTAGGGTGGGGCTTCGCTAGCAGCGGTGCCTCTTCCTTCCCAAGGAGCAGCCCACAGTTTTCCACTGCTCTTCTCTCCTCTGCCTTCTGTGCACCCGCATGTCAGGCACTGGGCCCAGCTGTTCCTCCTCTTTCTCGTCAGCCACCTCCAGACCTGGACGCTGTTGACTCTCCATCTGAGGGCTGACGGATGGCCAAGGCTCCTCCTTTGTCTCTCTCTGTGTCTCTGACAGCTCCATTCCCTCTTCCCCTCAGAGCTCTCAGAGCTGACCTTGACTCCCACACTTCCTCCTCCTCTGATTCGGCTGACGGAGGAGCCGGCAGCTGTCAAGCCACAGCAATCAGCCTGCAGCAAGAACAACACGAGATTACGAGATCGCCTTACGAGATCGCCTTCTGCCACCGAGAGCCTCCCACCGGCCCGTACGCTCCCACAGAGAGGGTCTCCTCATGGTGCCGTCGGCTAGACAATGTCAACTGGCGACACCCAGGGGGAGAGCCTTCTCCGTGGGAGCACCGGTTCTCTGGAACGACTTGCCCCCGGAATTAAGAACTATCCCTGACTTACGCACCTTCCGCTGTGCTCTCAAAACCTTTTTCTTCCAACAAGCCGGGCTGACATAAAACATGGTTTTTTAAATTCATATTTTTATAAATTTTAATCAGGGTTAGTTTGGGTATTTTCCACATTTCAGCCAAGGTTAAATATGTCTTTTAAAAGCTTTTTTAACTTTTTATATTTGTTTTTATTCTGGCTGTACACCACCCTGAGTCCTTCGGGAGTAGGGCGGCATAAAAAACCAATAAACTAAACTAAACTAAAAACTAAACTAAACACCTGGGGTTCTATTCATCAAGTTTCTCCAAGCGTAAGTTAGCTTAGGGCAGAGGGAATCTAAGCCTCCTGGACAACTGCCTAAAATGAAAATGTCTTCCAACCACCCTTTTACAATGATTGAGATGAAATGGAAGACTCCCAGCCACGGAAGTAATTTCCCATTTAAAACCAATATGGCATTGTTTGCCATTTGATCCTGCAAGTAGGTGAATCTCTTCCTTGACAATGGGGAAATGTGTAGGGGGTTGAAATGTCTTTGAACATTAGTAGCTCGGGTTGGTAGTCGTGTTGTTGGGCTGAGCTCGGAGTGTGGCAATTTGGTTGCAAACGTTTCATCCCGCGGTGGCGCAGTGGTTAAAGTGCAGTACTGCAGGCTACTTCTGCTGATCACTGGCTGCCAGCAGTTTGGCAGTTCAAATCCCACCAGGCTCAAGGTTGACTCAGCCTCCCATCCTTCCGAGGTGGGTAAAATGAAGACCCAGATTGTTGGGGGTGATAGGCTGACTGTCAGGCCTGCAGCCGGTTCCTTTTAGGATCTTTGGCCTGCCACACTCTCTCGTATTTTACTATGCTGTTTCATTAGTGGGGAATTGGGAGGGGGGCATAGTAAGGAGTAGAATGTGTTTGTTGTCAAAATAAAATAAAAACCCTTTCTAGAAACCAAGGTCACCTTTTGTTCTCTACACCTCTGCACCTGACCGGAACTGGATGGGTGGAACTGCCAGCATGGCAGTGGAAGATTGGACCATGGGATGGACTTGTGGGTGTACGGGCCAAGATCATGAACTTTCAACTGGGTGGGGAAACCCAGGAAGCTCAGATTCTGGTTTTCCCCAGATGTGCCAACATGTCTCTCTTAATAAATTGGAACGTAGAGCAGTGCAACCAATTTTGTTGTAAACAGTACAATGACAACAAAGATTATACTGATACTTTGCCTTGGACTCTGATTTAATTTTGGATGCTATTTGGAACCCTGGGACCGACTCTGCAAACCGCTCAGAGAGGACTGTAGAGCACTGTAAAGTGGTATATAAATCTAGGGGCTATTGCAATCCCCCATTCGAGGGGACTTCTTTAGTGCGTTTTGGATTGTGTTTGTCTGGGCCGCAGGGGTCTGCAAAGTCGGCTCTTTTAAGACTGGTGGACTTCAACTCCCAGAGTTCCCCAGCCAGCATAGCTGGCTGTGGAATTCTGGGAGTTGAAGTCCACCAGTCTTAAAAGAGCCGACTTTGCAGACCCCCGGTCTGGGGGAATGCTGGTCAAGCACAATCCAAAGTGCACTGAAGATGTCTCCTTGAATGGGGACGAAATGTTTACAACCATATCGCCAAGCTCGGAGCTCAACCCAACAACATTTGTAGGTTGTGTTTAACATACCTTGCTGAAGGTAGCCCTTGACGTACGACCACAACTGAGCCTTCTGTTACTAAGTGAGATATTCCCTAAGTGAGTTTTGCCCCATTTTGCATCCTTGTCACAGTTGCGAAGTGACTCACTGCAGTTGTTCAGTTGGTAACACAATTGTTAATTGAATCTGGCTTCCCTGTTGACTTTGCTTGTCACAAGGTGATCACATGACTCCAGGATGCTGCAATGGTCATAAATATGAGTTGCCAAGCATCTGAATTTTGATCACGTGGCCAGGGGGATGCTGCAACAGTCTTAAGTGTGAAAAATGGTCATAAACAAAGGTGGGTTGCTCCCTGTTTAACCTGGATCAGGCGAACTGGTAGTAGCGGTGTCAGGAGGCTCCGCCCTCCACCCGGACGCTTCTGCGCATGCGCAGAAGTATCGCACGTGAGCATACTCAGGAACTGGTAGTAAAAAAAATAGAAACTCACCGCTGGCCATAATTCACTTTCTTCTGTGCCATTGCAACTTCAAACGGTGGCTAAATGAACGGTTGTAAGCAGAGGATTACTTGCATGGGCCCCCAAGTGGACTTTTATGGGTAAGATTTGAACTGGGAATTTCCATTTCTAGCTAAGATTTGGGTTCCTGGTGGGTTGTCAGTTCTATGTGTTAAAATACTGAATGGAAGATCCATTCAGACATCTGGAAGGCAGCAAATGACGGGAGATTTCAAAATGTATGCAATTCCTTATGCTAATCGTTCATTTTACTGCCCGGCTTGCATTTTTCTGGATTTTAAAATATGTTTCAGAATCCTTCGTTGTTTTTTCAAAGAGGCAGCAATTTTGTCAGTTACCGGGCTGATTAAAAATCAGAATATATGATAACGCAAGCAATTTGTTTCTCACTGCTTGCATACAGGAACAGCAAATAATCGTTGCTTTAAGGAGATTCAACACAAGAGTCATTTTATTAAGGGTGGGGGAAAGCGGATTCTTTATTTGTACAAAATGCAGTCATTTAAAACCTAGCATATCCATGCAGGAAAAGGTACACCGTTCAATAAAACCCTGTCTCTGCACATCATCCTTCCCCTTGAGAGTTCAATCCTAGATAGCAACAGATCATTCTCTCCTAGGGTGCAAAAAAATATATATATATATACTATGAACTTTGCGTGGCATCAGGAAGGGCATCGGCCAGTAAACGCAGTTCCATCCAGTTTTGACAGATGATTAGATAGATAGATAGACAGACAGACAGACAGACAGACAAGACAAACAGAGATCCCCACCTTAAGGCGACAGGAAATTCTGCTCCTGATATTTTGAAAATTGTGCCATTAAATTCTGGCAGTAGAACCCAAAGAGGGCTGGTATATGGCAGGATCACTTCGTACCATCACGAACCTTTGCCTTTTTCGCCGATCACTTAAAACGCACTTCTTCCACCTAGCCGGCCTAGCTTAGATTCTAACTTAGATCTTAGATTAGATAAAATTTTAATTGGATTTGGTAGGGGATTTTAATATTTTTAGTTAACATTTTAGCACAGGTTATCTAATTTAATTGTATTTTAACGTTTTTATTGTATTTATTGTTGTTTGTTGTGGCATTTTAATTTCCTGTGCACCGCCCAGAGTCCATTGGGGAGATAGGAGCGGTATATAAATCGAATAAAACTAAACTAAACTGCTGCCTTTGTAAAAGAACTCAGAACACCAAATTAATTCCGTTCTGCATCTGGCAGGAATTGTGCTACACACACAAGAAAAGCAAACAAAGGCTTTAATTGTCGCTTGTTTAAGGATTTTGAAAGCCATGTTCAACTAGGCACTGGCTCTTGTCTCATCTGCTGGCTTCAGAGGGCGGTATAACCTGAAAAAGGTGGGCTAAAAAATACATTTTTAAGTGTTCAGAAGCAGTTTACTCTAATTGATAACTTCCACTGAGCATTGGGCTGTACAGCAAACCCAGGTCTCTACGGGTGACAGTCAGAGATAATCATGAAGGCATCCACAACGATGCAGTCAAAGCTCAGCTTGCCTTTTATGAGCAACAAATGTGAGATGCATATTAAACATGGGCGGAGTTTCAGTTAATCTGTTATGGGCACAATCTTCCCCTCCCTTTTTAAAACTACCCCATGCAAACCTCCCTGTAGCAGATGGAAGAACTTGTCTTTATCCAACCTCGTAGCTGAATCCTCACTTAGAAAATTCAGGAATTTTGACCTATTCGGCCTGAAGAAATAAATAAAATAATTGGGGCTGTCTTTTTTTGACTATAGCAAGGAGTCTAGCTAAGTCTTAGCTCAGTGGTTAAGACGCGGCGCTTGTTGATCAGAAGGTCGGCGGTTCAGCCATTCGAATCCCTAGTGCTGCGTAATGGAGGGAGCTCCTGTTACTTGTGCCAGCTTCTGCCAACCTAGCAGTTCGAAATCACGTAAAAATGCAAGTAGAAAAATAGGAACCACCTTTGGTGGGAAGGGAACAGTGTTCTGTGTGCCTTCGACGTTTAGTCATGCCAGCCGCATGACCACGGAGATGTCTTCGGACAGCGCTGGCTCTTCCGCTTTGAAACGGAGATGAGCACCGCCCCACCCTAGAGTTGGGAACAACTAGCACATATGTGGGAGGGCAACCTTTACCTTTAACTTTAAGGGACATAGCACAGCTAGATGGCAGTAAACTTGCACCAAACCTCCAAGCAGGATTGAACTTGCTTATGCTATGGATGGGTGAGCACCAAAAAAAAAAAAAAATCCTAAAGCTGTAGACTAAACTGGGCATTAAAAAAACAACAACCCTCCAACAACTTCAGAAAAGACTGCAGTTGCAAACTTCTTCTTTGCAACTGCTTCTAGTTGAGAGGAAGATGTGCCCATAAATTTATCTGGAGTCAAGCTTTACCTTACCTTAAAGAGCCCAACAGGAATACCATCCCCTCTGTTTTTTTAAAAAAAATCTATCTCAGACTCAGGGAGGTGGCATTGGACTGTCAGGAAGATTGGGGGCAGCATTCCGATGCTCTCCAGCTGTGTTGTATGGCAACTCTTAATCACCTCTGAAAACAAGCAACGTTGGGATCACCAGCACCCATTTGCTAATCTCTGTCCAAACAGCCGAATCGATGGGAACTGTTTACACACTACTAAAACGGATATGGAGGAGATGCTCCATGGCTGGAGATTTTAAAAAAAAAAAAAAAGGTTGGACTTTGTTCAGGATGGTATAAGACAGGAGTCAGCCACCGGAGGCTCCAGAGCCGCATGTGGCTCTTTCATCTCTCTGCTGTGGCTCCCTGTCACCGGTCAACTCCACAATTGATAGGGCTTTTGGTTAGGACAGGTAGAGGAAAAAGGATGCTTCATTGGGTTTTGTTGGTTTTTAACTTTTATTATGGGCCAAATTATTTAATATGTTTTTAACTTGTTTTAACTTTTGTATATCTGGGTTTTATTTTGGCTGTACACCACCCTGAGTCCTTCGGGAGTAGGGCGGTATAAAAATATAAATAAATAAATAAATAAATAAATAAATGCTGTGCTAGGAGGAAACTCTATGGTGGGGGGACCCGGACTTCCCGTCGGCTCCAGAATTGAATGGGATGCTTCCGGTTAGGATCTTTGTGGCTCTTTGAGCGTTTAAGGTTGCCGGCCCCTGGTATAAGATCTCCTGCCTTGGCCAGGCAGTTGGACTAGAAGACCTCCAAGGTCCCTTCCATTTATGATCCTATGCTTCCAATCTAGTGATAGGTGGGCGTTTTTTTTCCAAACCCAGAAGCCACCAAAGTGGTTGTGGGGCATAAAAGAGCACGTAGCCTGCCTTTAGTGATGACCTGTGGTTTCCAAACATTGCATGCTACAAGCATCGAGCCGACATCTGAATCCCATGTTTTTATACCTTCAGTGTAGCTATCAAGAACACGCAGCACAAGCTGGAACCCCTCTCGTTTACCCTGGATGCCTTTTAGGTTTGCTTGTCTCTATTTTTCTCTCTCTCTCTCTCTTTTAAAAAAAAAAAACCTTTTTCAAGCAGCTCTTTCTCCCTTTCAGAGTCATCACATCTCCGTTGGAAGGTAGGATTAGGGTCCATGAGCTCGACTCCTTGTTCAAAGCAAGAATCTAAAATTAAACTATCCCTGGCCATATGGGTCTTCGGGCACAACTCAAACATTCCCAAAGAGAGACGACTGTTTCCACCAGTCAATTGCTCAAGAAATGGCATCTCATTGTGTGCAGCCTCTGATACGACTTGACGGGACACGAAGTTGACTTGGTGACCATGCCTGTTTTTCCTGGCCACCAAAAGGGGAGACAGATTGTGCCCAGTGATTGCCCTGCACTGCTTCCTTGAGCAGAGTGGACTCCAACCTGTTTTTCCAAGGCATTTTGCCATTGGCTATAAGCCCATGATGGCGAACCTATGGCCCGCATGCCAGAGGTGGCACTCAGAGCCCTCTCTGCTGGCACATGAGCCCTCTCCCCAGGTCTAATCTCTGTGGCGTTCCTTTCGTGAGCTTCTGTTTCCTTGCAAACGACGGAACAGAAGCTCACGAAAAAAACAGATCTTACCTCTTGACGCGCTGCTGGTGTTGGGATGCTCCACCTCCTGCTGGCCAGCTGGTCTTTGGGTCTCTGTGGCACATGCGTGAATGTCTGTGCATGCACAAACCTTCCCGTTTGGGCATGCAAATGCAGTTTGGGCGCTCGGCGTCTAAAAGGTTTGCCATCACTGTGCTAAGCACTAGTTCTGAATGTGATCAAGATGACCGGTGCGAACATATTGTATTTCCCCAAAAATACAAGCTACTCAGAAAGTAAGTCCTAGCTTGATTTTTACATGTGGGCCCAATATAAGCCCTACCCCTCAAAATAAGCCCCAATTAAGACTCTGCCCACTCCAGGGTGCACGGGTAAAAATTAAGCTAGGATGGGGAAGCGGTGGTGATGGAGCTGCCCTACTACTTACCTTGAGACAGTTGCAGCCAGGCCTCGCATACCTCGGCCCATTTCTTCTGCAGGTAGCAAAGCTTTCCGGATCAATCTGGAGCTCTGTTATCGGCTGCAGAGGCCTTCAGGAAAGCCTTACTGGCTTTACCGGAGTAAGAAGTCCCTGAAGGTCTCTGATAGCGAAAGTAGGTTGCTACCGGTTCTCACTGGTTTGGGAGAACCGGTAGTGGAAATTGCAACTAGGTCGCCGAACCGGTAGGGGTGGTAGGCTTGCCACGCCCCTGGCTCCCTGGTCACTGCAGCATATTTTTAAAATTTTTTTTAATGTTTTGCGCATGCGCGGACCAATTTACAGGCAACTGTGGACCTGCGCAGAATAAATCATGTGTGCACCGAATCAGCAGTATTGCTGGCAGAAATCTACCCCTGGGCTGGGGGCAACGTGTACAAGTGAGGTGATTCAGTGGACAGCATTCCCCCCCCGGGGGGTGGGCTTTTTGGTGGCAAAAAATAATAAGTCAGGGTCTTATTTTCGGGAAAACATGATATAAAGATTTCAACCCTTTCACTCATCTCAGAAAGGTGCATCTTCCCAATATTAAGAAATAAAGAAAAAAGCTATAAATATCACAGTGGTCCAGCATATATCTGCACTGGTCTTGTTGTATTCGGGTGTTTTCCTGTGTAAGAATGAGATTGTCTTTGCAATGTTTCGGCAAGATCTCACTTGCCACCTTCAGGCTTCGGACCAAAACATTGCAAAGACAATCTCATTCTTACATGGGAAAACACCCGAATACAATAAGACTAGCATAGGTACACCTGTGAAAATCTACAAAAACAAATATGTGTGTGTGTGTGTTAGGGCACAAGCATATATATAAGCTCATAAAACTAACACACACACACACACACACACACATATATATAATTATGTGTGTTAGTTTTATGAGCTGATCAATAAATTAAATTAGAGAGAGACCAGGATAGATCTATTTCGAGCTTATTAGCTCTCATCAGCTGGCCATACCCCTTACTGGGATTCGAACCGGGGCTATGTTGCATGCAAGGCAAGGAGCCTAGCACTTAAGCCAAGCCAGTTCTCCTTATTGCATCATCAAATGTATGTATGTATGTATGTATGTATGTATGTATGTATGTCTGTCTGTCTGTCTGTCTGTCTGTATGTATGTATGTATATATATTTGTGTCACAACACCCTGTTAAGCCCCAATTAAGGGAGGAAGCATACTGCTCTCCTTTTCTGCCTTTCGGCTCATCACCAGAGACCATCTAGACAGAAAGCTATGAGTTTCGTTGTGTAATTTTTTTTATGTGTGCGCTGCGTTTTTTGAGCTGATCAATAAATATTGTGACACAAGTATATACTTATCCTCCTGTCTCAGCTGATCAGGAAGAGAACCTGGTGGCCTAATGGCTAAGGCTCCTGCCTAGCATGCAATACAGCCCTGGTTCAAATCCCAGTAAGGGTATGGCTAGCTGATGAGAGCTAAAAAGCTCGGAATAGATCTATATTAGTCTCCCTGACTTATTTATTGATCAGCTCAAAAACGTAACACACACACACACACACACACACACACACACACACACTGTATATAGGTATATAGCAAACTTACATTTGGCAGAAATTTCACTCTGACTTAATGGACGATTCGTTGCTGTTCTGCAAAATTGAAATAAGCTTAACAACGCCACATCGGTTGGTTCTCCTAGATTATGCTGTAAGAGCTAAAAAGCATGGTAGATGTTTAGAGTGCTGTTTTAATTATTTATACCTACGCTTCCTTTGTCTGGCTCTCCATTTTCAGATGTTTGTGTGGAAAGCAGAGAACTGACTACAGAACCTGACTTATCTGTGGCCTTGTTTTCACCTTCATTGCAACAATGACAGTTCTGGTGTCTACTCAAAAACCAGCCTTAGTTTTAGCTTCCTTCCTTCCTAAGTTTTCTTTCTAAGACACCTTAGGAACATGGATGGAAATTCAAGAGAAATCCAACAATATTCGTATTTTCATCCATCTGGGGAATATCTAACAATGTAGGTAGTCCTTGACTTACAACCACAATTGAGACCTATATGTCTATTCCTGAGGAAGACATTTGTTAACTAAGCTTTGTCCCATTTTAGAATCTTTCTTGCTATAGTTGTTAAGTGGATCACTGCAGTTGTTAAGTTACTAACATGGTTGTTAAGTGAATCTGGCTTCCCCTTTGATTTTGCTTGTCAGAAGGTCACAAAAAGGGATCACATGACACATGACACTGCAACCATCACAAATATGAGTCAGTTGACAGGCATCTGAATTTTGATCATGTGACCAGAGGGATGCTACAATGGTCATTAAGTGTGAAAAATGTACACACTTCTTTTGTTCTGTTGTAACTTCAAATGGTCAGTAACTGAACTGATAGAATAGAATAGAATAGCATAGAATAGAATAGCATAGAATAGAGTACAGTAGAATAGAATAGAATAGAATAGCATAGAATAGAATACAGTAGAATAGAATAGAATAGAATAGCATAGAGTACAGTAGAATAGAATAGAATAGCATAGAATAGAATACAGTAGAATAGAATAGAATAGCATAGAATAGAATAGAATACAGTAGAATAAAATAGAATAGAATAGCATAGCATAGAATACAGTAGAATAGAATAGAATAGAATAGAATTGAATAGAATGGAATGGAATGGAACGGAACGGAACAGAATAGAATTCTTTATTGGCCAAGTGTGATTGGACACACATGGAATTTGTCTTTGGTGCATATGTTCTCCTTGTACATACAACACTTAGTTGTATCTTATGATCTTATCCTTAAGTGGAGGACTACTGTAATAGACTACCAGAAGTTATGATCTCAGCCCCACTGATTCAAAAGATATAGGATTGAATACTAAATTTAATCCTATATCTTTAATGCCAAATTATTTTGTTTACATTTTTCAATTTCAAAGCAGTCCAAATTTGACCAAAGAGGCTAGCCATGAAAGACAGGAATTTAGACTTATGTCATCCTTATTCCAATTCCTATCACACAACTACGTAGGAAGAGAGAAAATACTGGCATTCTGCCCCCCCCCCCCCAAAGTCTGTAGTTCTAATGAGAATTGGATAAAAGACAAACATTGGACAGCTCTTTGAAGGCACATTCTAACAAGGCCCTTCCTTCCCGCCTCCTTCATTTTTGCTTGGTCGCTATACTAATTAAAACCAAAACTGTTTTTAGGCTTAAAACAAAGGACAGGAATACCTTTCTGTGTGCTGTCCCAAGTCAGCTGTTCTTTGACCTGATAACAGGAGGCACAAAAGTAAATTAATAGCAGAGGCGTTGCAATCACAAGGCCATATTTTCTTTAAAAAAAATAGCTTAGGAGCCCAGGGCTAGTCAATATCATAGATTTCTTGCTGGAGTCACATGGCCAGTTCTGCAATTTGAAATCACCAATGTCTTTATAAAATCTATATAAAATTTATTGAGACTTTAGAAAAAGTGCAGAGAAGAGCAACCACGATGATTAGGGGACTGGAGACGAAAACATTTGAAGAACAGTTGCAGGAACTGGGCATGGCTAGTGCAGGGAAGAGATGGACCAGGGGAGACATGATAGCAGTGTTCCAATATTGGGGGGCTGCCACAGAGAGGAGGGGGTCAAGCTGTTTTCCAAAGCACCTGAAAGCCAGACAAGGAATCATGGATGGAAACTGATCAAGGAGAGATTAAACCTGGAATTAAGGAGGAACTTTCTGACAGTGAGAGCAATCAAACAATGGAACCGAAGTTGCCTTTGGAAGTTGTGGGAGCTTCATCCCTTGAGATTTTCAAGAAGATATTGGACTGCCATTTGTCGGAAATGGTGTAGGGTCTCCTGCTTGAGTAGGGGTTGGGGGTTGGACTAGAAGACCTATAAGGCCCTTCCAACTCTGTTAATCTGTTAATCTGTTTGTATTCTTGGCCAGAGAATGTCAAGGCATAAATGGACTTGTCTTGGGTATTTGGAAACATGAAAGAATGCAGCCCCTGGATTGCATTAACCAAGATGCTACGCATGCTTGAAAGCATTGTTTCAACAATGGACCACTGATGTGTTCTTGTATGGTTAGGTTCTCTAGTTTCATCAGCAAGAAAGACCCAATGGTTCTGGTCTTTGATCCCTTCAGAGTGAATTTATTTATTGTGCCTTGCACAATACATTCAGCACCATTCTATAAGGGACTGTACCAGCACAGGTGAGAGCAGTATACACTTGACATGGCTAACTATATGAAACACATTGGAAAGAAAATTCAACATCGGCATGCGGCGAAGCAAACTGGGCTTTCCCCTTGACTTTTCCCCCTTCCTAAGAGCAGAGAATTAACAACGGGACATAAAAATGCAATTTCTCTTTTATCTCTAGAGAGATCCACTTTAAGGGAGGCAGCGTGTGCGATATTTCATTTCTGAGCTACTTACTAACCGTCAGGCTAAATTAGGAACTGGCGGAATGCCTGCAAATGCCAGCACATCTATTATTGCATATCCAAAACGGTGCACACGAAGTGCTCAAACGATTATTATTATTTAATTATTATTTTTTTAAGGGCCAGTTTTCACACATTTTTCATGCATTTTTAGCCTTGTTATCTCGTGAGGTCCTTGGATGAATTTGCCAACCTCTCAAGAAGTTAGATGAGAAATTGGGTGGGTGGGTTTTTACATTTATGAGATTGTTTCTCATCCCTGGAATCTTTATGCCACATTGAATAATAATACTCAGGGATGGAACCCATAGAGCAGTGTTTCTCAACCATGTCAACTTGAAGATGTCTGGACATCAACTCCCAGAATTCCCCAGCCAGCATTTGCTGGCTGGGGAATTCTGCGAGTTGAAGTCCAGACATCTTCAAGTTAACAAGGTTGAGAAACACTGCCATAGAGGATTGATTGACCTAAATCCATCCTCAGCTTTAGCAGTTCTGGTTACTAGCAAAAGACCTTCCCTGATGCATGCCACTCTGGCAGAAAGACACATGATTCAAAACCTTATTTATGGAAAAAGAGCCCAGTCCTTTATGGCACACATGCACGAGATAAAAAAATATTAAGCAAATGTTCCCTCAGCACATATGTGCTAGTCGTTCCCGACTCTAGGGGGCGGTGCTCATCTCTGTTTCAAAGCTAAAGAGCCAGGGCTGTCCGAAGACGTCTCCATGGCCATGTGGCCGGCATGACTAAATGCCAAAGGCGCATGGAACGCTGTTACCTTCCCACCAAAGGTGGTTCCTATTTTTCTACTTCCATTTTTATGTGCTTTCGAACTGCTAGGTTGGCAGAAGCTGGGACAAGTCACGGGAGCTCACTCCGTTATGCAGCACTAGTGATTCGAACTGCCAAATTGCCGATCTTTCTGATCGACAAGCTCAGCGTCTTAGCCACTAAGCCACCTTCTACTATAAAAATATTAGCAATAGGTTTTTTGGCTGGCCACCTTTGGAAAGAGAGAGCTGGCCTTGGAGAACCAGTGGTGCAGCTGAGTCATTTTTGATTCTGAACACTGCAGTGTAACTGGAGGAGGGGGAGGGGCGGGAGTATAAGGGATAAAACGTGTATCTTTTTGACTTGGTCTACATTGTGGTGAAACCCCACCCCTCTTCCACTGCATTTGTGAACCCACAATTCTGCTAAACTGCATCCCTGACTTGAGATTGCAGCTACACATTTAATGAAGAGCAGGCAATACGATGACCTTTTCATACCAAGGTGTTTTGTTTGTTTTTTCCTTTCCTTTCCTTTCTCCTACTCTGGAAAAAAAAACACCCCCATAAAACCCACTGAGGATTAGCCTTTCGCACACTGTAGATCTGCATAGATTGAATATGGGTAGGGCTGCAGCCCTCCCTTTAGAAAGCCTATCAGGAGGGTTACTCCATCTCCAGTCATGCGGATAATTTGATGCATGCTACAATGGCTTAATTGACTGATTTTTCCCCCAGCAGTGGCATAAAATATATTCCCCCCCCCCCACTTTAGGCTCAGCAAGCAATTCTGAAAAGATCCCCAATGAGCAGGCACCTCAAAAAACAAGCAGCATTAAGATGATGTAATGAATTGTGACAATCTAAATGAACCCACATTGAGCATCTTTTGTTTAAAATGAAGAAGTAATAGTGATAGTCAAACAAAGGAAGTACAATAATAATAATGTATACAAATATATTTGACTGATAATATGCGATTTTATATAAAGGGTCAGTGATGACTAGGGAAAGGATGCACAAAAACCTTGTAACCAATCGAAAAACAAGCAGCATCAAAAACCCAGATCTTGTCTTTGCCATGTGCCATTTTCTTCCAAAAGTGACTCGTTTGGAGGCCAAGATCCATCTGTGGAAGAAAAGGGAAAAAGGAAGGGGGAACGCAAAGGAAAAAAGGCTTCCGAAGTCAACATTTCCCCCCACCTCCCTCCTTCCTTTTTCTATCTCCCCTTTTTTGGAGCTGTGTGGGTTGTGTATGAAACAAGGACAATCATATCTTTGAAAGATGACTCAAACACCCTCATTTGCAAAGGACTTCTGGAAAGCCTTACAAGGTTACGAATTCAGAAAGCCCTTTGGGTTGCTTAGAAAATTCTACATCACCCGGTCTATGGTGACAACACATCCATGGCTGTTTTTTTTGAGCCATCAAATCAGAGGGATGCAGCTGTCTTTTGATTTCTGGAAGGTTAAGATGCAAAGTTAACGCCTTATGGATAATCAGCACGCTAATTAGAATCCCTAAACCCTGATCTGCTTTGAAAACTCAGGCTCCGCGTATTTTCTCACAATCCCCTTGTTCGTGCAGCTTGTTGAGGTGTGCTCTGCGTGCATTATGCAAACCAAACCATTGATGTCGTGTTCAGCAAAACGTTGAACCCAATGTCACAAAAGCCACACTTTAAGTGTATGAACCCTGCCAGAGTTAAATGGGTCTTATTTCCAAATAAATATGCAGAGACTATCATTCTTTTCTACTTTTCATTAAGGGGGTATAATGCAAATTACCAACAGGGCACGAGGAACGAGAACTTTGCCTTGCTTTGGTAAAATAAGACTTTCTCAGAGATTAATTATACATGGTAAATGCAGATTGGATGATTTCTATTACCAAAGCTATTCCTGCCAGGTGAAATAGTTCCTAATTGTAATAAATCCTTTTTAGGTCGCTCTGCTGTTGGATCTGTCTTTAAAAAAAAAAAAAAAGATTAAAACATCAATATAAGACTCATGAATTACTACTAACGGGGCTTTTCTTCTGTCATGCCTCAAATCGGTTGACAGAGATGCCCCAAGTTTTAAATATTTAAAATGCGCACAATGACATCAGGAGTGAGAGCAATGAAGGTTTAAAGAAAGAGCTATTTAAGATGGCGCTATGCTGAGGTTCCCTTCTATGCTCGGCTTGGGAGGTGCCAGTGGTGCTGTAGAGCTGTCCTAATGCATATGCCACCTCCTTCTGCGTGGGCATCCTTTAAGCCAGAAAAACGTTTTTTGTTTTTTTTTAAAGCTGAATCTCTCTCCTAGGCAGGTTTCTTCTTCACAGCTCTGTCTCAAGAACAGGAAAAAGAGGAAGCCTGGCTAAGCTCCATCCAGAGTCCCTAACGCTGCAATCTTATACACAGCTACTTGGGAGTAAGTCCTGCTGAGTACCATCTATGGCTTTGCACACCAGGCCAGTGGAAAACCCCCAGCTCTGATGGTTGCTAGTGGGATCCCCAGTGCTGGATATTAAGGCACCACAAGCACGCACGCACACGCATGTGCGCGCACACACACACACACACCTGGGAAGAGGGGAAAAAAGCCTGCCTTAGCTGAGTTGCGGCCCCAGTGCCTAGAAGGGCTGCAAAATATGGGGGGGGGGGGAAGAAAAATAGGCCAGGCTGTCTGCAAAATGCTTTAGCATCCCGATTAAATCTGGAGGCCCTGATTTGAGCTTCTGCCTCCCTCCCTCCCGCCCTCCTCCTCTTTATACCAAAAACTCTATTTTTCCTGCTGTCTCCCCCGCTCCTCCAGCCTTCTGTCCTTGAGAAGGCGAAAGGTCGCTGAGGCAGATGGTGAAGACCGCGGGGGTGGGGGTGGGGGGAAGTGGGATGTGGGCTCCTCCCCCTTCCTGCAGAAAGCAGCCCAAGAGATGGGCACAGCGGGGAGGGGAGGGGGGGAGGGCGAGGGACAGCGACAGTCCTAGTTCCTGGCCTCGCCCCCTCGTAAAAAAACAGGGCACAGAGCTGAAGGGGCCAAGGAGAAAGAAACTCGGCGTTACTCACACCGTCCCAAGACGCCGCTTCGTATACGGGCCTTTCCTTCTCTCTTGTCACAGGCTTTTTGGGGGGGGGGGGAGAGGGGGGGTTAGGGTTTCTCCTCCCGCCTTCCGCGTGCCCAAGACCCTTGCAGCAGGCGAGCGACTGCACCGATGATTTCGCTAAGAGGGCAGACGTTCTCCATCACTTCCCCATCCGCGATTGCGGATTTTAATTCATTCCATCCATTCCCATCAGAGGGAAGATAAAACGACAACACGCGGCGTTGCGAACAGGCAAAGTAACCCCCCCCCCCACGAAAGGAGCTCTCCGTGGTCCTGAAGCCTTCCCGAGTCCCTCCATCTCTCGGCGAGCGCGCTTCCTCTACTACACAGAGAAGACAATCTTGTCTTCCAATATGCACAAGACTACAGCTTCTATCATCCACACCGCCGGGTCTAGTGTTTGTAGATTACTGACGTCTTAAGGGGAACTCAGCCGACCTAGGGTTAGGCTAGTCATGAAGGGGAGGGAGCGAGCGGGTGTGCTTGCAACACGTTGAACAAAATCGGCTGTAAGTCCAGCAGCCGCATTAGCACAAAACGCTAAAGTTAGCCTCTCTCTCTCTCCCTCCCTCCTTTTCTCTCTCTCTGTCTCTCTCTCTCTCTCTGGTGTGAACCCCAAGACCGCTTGCTTATTGTGGTGCTCCACTGTGATGGGAATTTTTTTTTTAACCAGGTTAACGCAGTTGGGTAACGCTGTTGAACAAGGGAAAAAATAGACCAAGCTGGAAAGATTTGGGCAAAGTCTTTTCTTTTGAACCCAGTGAATAAGACGCCCCTGTTTCTCCTACTCTTCAGATCTTGGAAGATACAAAAGGGAAGGGCGAAATTCTGGCCTCTCGTTTTCTTTGACATATTTGTTTTCAGAGGTGGGATGTGAATTTTAGGCGCTGGATAAAGACCTTTCCCCTTTCTCTTAGAGCTCCTCTCGCCAAAGGAAAATATTTTAAGGGAGAAACGGAGCTCCTCCGCCAACCTTGCGCAAAATAATGCAATGCAGGTTCAGTCACCGAGAAGGCCCACAAAACGAATTGGACATGACTTGGACTTAGATTCCAGCCTAATCATTCTGATCAAATAATTTTGGACAGTCGAAGTTGGGAAAAGCTGATACAGGATAAACGGGGCGAGGGGGGCGGCGACGGGGACGGGGAAGGGGGGAGGGACGGGGACGTGCGGGCTAACCTTCCCACTGCAGCATTTGCCATCCCCCTCTCTTTGCCCTTCCCCTCCCTTCCCCCTTTCAACAGGATCTACAAAGCCACCGCTCACTTCTCCACCCCCACCCCCACCCCCCGCCTTTTAAAGATGCGCAGGACAATACGTATACGAGCATACACACACTCACCCACACACTCACCCACAACTGTCACACATTTGCCAGGGCTGCCTGCCTGGACACCCCTTCACTGCCGGGTGTACAGGGTTTACACTTACACGTACTCAACTACCCCTCACCTTCCAACTCTAGCGAAAGGGGTTCTGACAAACGGACAGGCAGACGCAGCTAATTACCTCCCCCCCCCTCTCCACACCTTTTCTTCGGAGTCTCTTAGCACAGGGTTGTAAAGCTGTTGGATCCTCTTAATCTCTACCAGCACCATTTAATATATACGTATATACATACACCCTCCACCGAGGTTTCTCCTGCCCCTTACATTTAGATAAGACCCAAAGCTTCCAAACTAAAGGTTGAAACCTTAGTATTTATTGCGCGCGCACACGCGCGCGCGCGCACCGTCTCTTTCCCCTCCCTCCCCCCCTCTCTCTCTCTCATATATGCCCGTAGCTAACGGTCCAAGAATTAAAGCCAAGTAAAACCAGGAATGTTAAAACCCACTTGTATCCTTATCAGCCAAGAGTTTTACCTTTCTTTTAAAAGGCACGCGAGCACATCTGCCTTTGATCCTCTGGATCCCGGACTGGATGTCGCCCGAGGAAGATCCGCGGCGGTCCGATCTCTTCCTTCCTTCCTTTCCTTCCTTCCGTGGCGCTGGACCGCACCGAACCGCTACCTTTGGAGGAAGCGAGCGAAGGGAGGCTGAACGTGGCTTCTCTCTTGGCATTCACCGCGTGCCTTAATTGTATCGAAATTAAATCAAGGTCCGCTGTGAACACGAAGGGCTTAAGCCAATCGGGGGGCCAAGAAGAAGACGACGCGGGAAGAGGAGGAGGAAGAAGAAGAGCGAAACAAGAAGGGTCCAAGGCTGCGCCAAGCCAGGCCGGGGTGGGCTTCTCCCCGTCTCTGGGTCTCGATGGGGAGCTGCTGGGTGGAGTGGGTGGGGGAGTTGCTTCGGTTCTGCTGTGCTCTCTCTCCCTCTCTTTCTGTGGAAGAAAGTCGCTGGGCTGAATCCTCGCCTCCCGCTTCAGACTTCGCCGAAAACGGGGCGCGGAGAGGATCCGCTGGGGGAGGCAGGCAGGGGAGGTTGGCTCTTAGCCTGCAGGAAGCTGCCTTGTCTCCTTCCAAAGCTGCAGCCGCCGCTGCGCCCCCCCCCCCGCTTCCCTCTCGAATTGTCCGTTCCTCTCCCGGTCTTGGCGAATTCTGCTTTCAGTCTCTCTCCCCCCCCCTTTCTCCCCCCCCCCCCCACGCGGAGAGGCTCTCCCACCTCAGCTGCCGAAGTTGAGGCAGAATGGCTGATCCGCTGCTTCGCCCTCCGCGCCGCTTCTCTCTTTTCTCAGCTCCCAATTTGCTTCTACGGTAGGGCTTGGATTCAAGTATCCCAAACCAGGGAGGGGGGGAAGGGGGGAAGGGGGGGGAGGAGGGGGGGGAGGCTCTTCGCTCGGCTTTCGCTTGTCCTCAAGCGCTCTCCTCCGACGTAGCTTTTCTGGTCGCCCAAACCACCGCAACACCACAACCAAATTGAAGATGGATTTTTTTTTCTTCTCCCAGTGGCTTGGTTGGAGCAATTGAACAAGCTGGGAAGTAGGGCGCTTCTTTCTTTCTTTCTTTCTTTCTTTCTTTCTTTCTTTCTTTCTTTCTTTCTTTCTTTCTTTCTTTCTTTCTTCTCTTTCTTTCTTTCTTTCTTTCTTCTCTTTCTTTCTTCTCTTTCTTTCGAACAGAACTCATCAACAAATAAATAAGCGACGATCGATGCGTAGCTATATGAGGGGCGAAATTACCTCCTCTTCTTCGCCGGATTGCGGGAAGGGAGGGAGCAGTGCCTGGAAGGCGGGGGGGGGGAGACCTCTCTCTCTCTCTCTCTCTCCCTCCCTCCCTCTCTCCCCCCCTCTCTCTCAACATCAACAAAACAAGAAGCTTCCCTGGGTCTCCTCATCCCCGGCGTTCGCCCTCTTTTCTGCGCACCCCGCCGGCAGCATCTGCGGACTGTGCGCAAAACGGCTTGCGATGTACAATTTACACTCTGCCTGCCTGCCTGCCTGCTTGCCTCCTCCCCTCCCGCTCCCCCTCCTCTTCCCCCACCCCCAGAATCAACCCAAAGGATGCTGGAAGCAGGATTAGGGGAAGGGTCTCAGCTGCCTGAGATTACGGAGACCCGAGAGACCCGGCCCAGCAGAAAACGAGGAGGAGTAATGGGGGGAGGGGGGGGCGAGCGACGCGGGATGGTGTTGTGGTGGGTTGAGAAGGGAAGGGAGCCTCTTCGGGAGATAAAGGGGAAGGTAGAATAAGAGGGCGGGGGGGGGGAGGGCTCCCAAGATGGGGGAGGAAATGTGCTATTTTATTTGGGGGAAAGAGGGAGGAGCCAATGTCCCAGAGGAGGTGGGTTTCTCTTTATTTAATACCCCCCAGAAAATACCGGGGCGGTAAATAAAGTTAGATCATCTCTGCAGAGCGGGCTTCAACAATCCAGCGACTCAATATCGATTCTCGTGGTTTTTTTTTAAATCTATACGCCATGAAACGCGGTTTTCTCCTCTGCGTCAGAAGCGCCCCCCCCCGTCTTTTCCTTCCTTTTTTTTTTCTTTTGCCCCTTTCTGGGGACGTTGCCGGCGGAAGCGCGTTAACCGAGGGCAGCCCCACATCCAAAGAACTGGAGTAGCGCCTTTTTCAGGCGAAGCGTATATTTTTATTCAAAGGCTTTCCCGTGCAAAAGATGTTTTCGAGCCCTGATTTTTCTGCCCCTGTAGAATCCTGCCCGTCAACCAACCTCAACCCCCCTCTTTTTTTGACAATGTATGGTATATCTAGGTTACCCGCATTCACACGTTCTTCCAGGGAGGCGCGGTGGTTGGCCACAATTTAGGCTCCCATTGTTATCTTAGGAAAATGTCTGTCTTGCGCTTTCCCGCTGCTGCGCGCCTGTGTGTTATATATATATAGTGTCACAATATGTGTGTGTGTGTATGTGTGTGCATATATATATATTTGAGTCACAACACCCTGGTAAGCCCCAATTAAGGGAGGAAGCATACTGGTTTCCTTTTCTGACTTTCGGCTCATCACCAGAGACCATCTAGACAGAAAGCTATGAATTTCGTTGTGTCTTTATTTTTTACATGTGTGTTAGGTTTTGAGCTGATAAATAAACAAGGGAAAAATAGATCTATCCTAGTCCCCCTTATTTATTTATTTATTTATTTATTTATCAGCTCAAAACCTAACATACACACACACACACACACAATACGTTTTTGTGCTGATAAATAAATAAATAAGGGAGACTAGGATAGATCTATTTCAAGCTATTTAGCTCTCATCAGCTAGCCATAACCCTTACTGGGATTTGAACCGGGTAGGGAGGGATGTGTGAGTCCACTATAGTAGTAGTCCAGGAAGGTACCGTGAACTCCAGGGAGGCATAGAAAAAGGCTGGTGGTAGCTAAACGGGTCAGGATTACGGAGGCCAAGGAAAGGAAGGAGGGAAAAAGCCCCCCCCCCCGAAAATAAAAAGGATAAAGGAAAAACTAGCGGCCAAATAGCGCGCCCGCCATCACGGTTTAAATTCGAAGGGTTTAATCCCGAATCGGTTTAGTTCGGGTGCCATTTAGACGAGGAAGGGACCGTGTACCCTTATTCATCCTACTCTAAAGACGCGCATTGGACGGGGAAGAAGGGGGGTATTTAAAACAGGGCGTGTAACTGTTAGGAAACGCTGCCCAAGCGGCCCTGGCGCTTGGGATTCTGCTCCAGCTGGGCAACCTTCGCTCCAGGGAGGGTCTTTTTTCCCCCACCCACAGGGCAAGTCTAGATCGAAGCCGGGTAGCCACTGCCCGAGGGGAAGAGGGGCGAGGCGGAGGAAAGCCCTGACTTTAGCTGTAAATTGGGGCCCAGCTGAGGTTTTGGGCATTTGAAACGAGAGGGAAGAGAAAGTGGGGGAGAGGGATCCTATTGAGAGAACAGCCCTAGAGAAGTCTTGGAAAGGCCGCTGGAAAGCATCTGGGCAGCCTACTCGGGAGTAAACGCCGCTGGTTCAGGGAAGCAGGCCCGAGGCTGCTGTGCTCCAACCAGCGGCGCAACCAGCCACGCTCCTCCAGCGCTGATTCTAAGAAAGGAATCCAGGCGAATCCTTCCCTGGAAATCCCAAGGCCGACTTACTTCGGGGTCAAGTGGCTGAGGAAATCCGAGGCCTTTAAGATGAATTTTGGAGAGCAGTCCGGGTGGGGACTCTTGGGTCGGAATGTGGGAAAAGTCTCCTTCGGTCGGAGCTGGAGGAAAAAAGAAGAGAAACCGCAGCCCAGCAATAAAGATGGCCATAGGGAGACAGAGGCGGCCCTATCGTTTGGGACCCCCAAGGTCTTTTCAGAAAAACAACAACCCAGTTTTCTCCCCAAATAGGTGGCCGCTGAGTCAAAGGTGAAGGTGCAAAAGGGATGGAAGTGAGCAGGGAGCGCTTGGGGCGGAACTCAAACACACACAAACACATATCTCAATAGATAAATAGATAGATGGATGGATGGATAAATAGAGATATTGATAGATAGATGGATAGATGGATGGATGGAGATAGATGGAGATAGATATAGACAGGCAGGCAGGCAGGCAGGCAGGCAGATAGACAAGCACTACACACACACACACACTCACACAAATGTATACACAACCAAGCCTTATACAACCTCCCCACAAAACAATATATCCGTACACTTATTCCTATATGACGCACAAAGTCATACACACACGCTAACGCCTATCTAGCCACCGCAGGCACATATAAATAAAACCGCTCTCCATCTGCGCGCACGCACACATGCACACCGACGTCTGTGCATTTACACATACACACGTAGACCCCCTAACCAATGTGGACTTTCTGCCCCCCTTTTTTTAAATGAACCGTGGCATCCGTAAGGTCAACCTCCGAGTCCCTCCAACGCGGGGGGGGGGGCGGCTTCGGTTTAAAAAAAAATAGAGTCTATAAATAACCAAACCGGACCCCTCCCCCCCCCAGAACGTTAAGAATTATTCCGCACGTGCCGGGCGACGCGGAGGAAAGGGGAGCGCTTCGAACTCCAAATGCAACTGGGGCGCGCTTTAAACGTCGGGATTCGCCTCCGGGGCGGGATATTTGCTCGGGGAGCGAGCGATTCGCCTCGATTTTTCCTTCTCCCTGTTCCTCTTTTTCTGCTGCAGGTGGCAGGGAACAACTTGGGGGGGGGGGAAGGAAACGCCCAATGCAGGCTTGCCTACAGTGGTCAGAGGGGTTATTAGACTAGCCCCCTTTAAAGACGAGGGCAGCTGACCGACAATAAGATTTCGGGTGGACGTTTGAAAAGCAGAAACGGTTCTCTTCCCCTTCCTTAAAAAAAACCAAACCAGCCTCAAACAAGAACTACAACCGCTCGGGCAAGGCGGTGATGCTCAGGTGCAAGCCGGGAAGGGGGTGGGATGGTGGGGAGAGAAATCCACAGTCGTCCCCCTCCCCTTTTCACTTTTTCTCGCCTCCCGCTTGTGCTATATATCAACCCCACCCCCGGGAAATGTGACTTTGATGGCTTCCCATAAATATTCATAGAGGCGCTGCTTTTACCCTATAGAAAAAAAAATTAACCCTTTGGGGCGAAGGAAACTCTCCCCTTGCCCGCCGCTTTATTGGAAGGCTGCAGGGGGCTTCTTCTGTTTTACGGGTGGGGGTGGGGGGTCCCGCCCCGCCCCTCACTGTCTGAAGCATCCCTAAGGTGGTCTAAAGTTTTCTACCTGCACAATATTCAATGGATAAGCGCACCTGGGGGTGGGGGGGTGAGGGGGGTCGGTTTTGTCCCGCCCGCCTAGGGAGAACGGGAAGGAGGGGAGAAATCTGGGATCAACCGGATCTAGGAAGCAAGACGGTGTAGAAGATTCTGAGCGACCTTTTAGATTTTTCTTCCAGCCCAAACCCCGGGTCGGTTCTGTCCCGGATGAGTGAGGGGCGTCCACAGGAGTAGAATCGGATACCGGCGACAGGCAAGGAAGAACGACGGAAAAAACGAAACGAGGCTAAGCAAGATGACGCGTGTATTTATAAAGCGAGGGTTAGGTCTAATTGACTGGATTCACACACCCATTGGCAGGTCAGCTAGAAAAACCCGACGCCTGCAAATCCCAGATCGGATTAACCATTAACCGTGGTTTGTTGGAGAGTGCGCGGAGTGGCTAGCTTAACGCGTTTTGCTGGCTCGTTGGGGGATAAGGCTCGGGGTTAGTTTGTCTCGGGTGAAGGTAGGAAATGGGTTAACCCGACAAAAGGGTTCAAAGCCCGTCGTGGGAACGCGGCCCCTGTGCCTGAGGGGGAATTAGACGAGGAAGCGAGGGGCGAAAGGTGGTGCTTGCCTTAGCCCGTTTCAATGACAAACCTCGACGTCTCTGAGATTTGATTTTAAAACGGGGAGCCTTCGAACCAGAGCTTGGAGTTTAAATTCAGCCCCTCAGGTCGGGGAACTGTAGCTCCTTGATATCGACGAGGCGCACGGCTTAGTCGAAAGAGTCCCACTGAGGGACACCACTGCAAATTTAAAACTAAAACCAAAACAAGACCGACTCGATAATCCTGAATTAGAAAACGCCTCCCTTCCTTTTTGGCCTTTCTTTGTGGTTTTGTTTGCAAGCTGAATTCTTATTCTTATTCTTCTTATGGTCTGGGCCTTGGGCCTTTAATCACATAGAATTGCTCCCCCCCTCCTCCCATCCCTCCCCTTTAAAAAAAATCAGAACAAAAGAACAGGAAAACACTAGGTTGGAAATCTGAATCTTGCTTCTAAATAAAATAAAACGGAGCATATGCCTATGAAATATTCATCGAAGAAATAAATTCTTCTGCATATTTTTCCTTCCCTTCCTCTTCATGCCCTGACCTGTTTTCAGATTTGCTTGGGTGTATTTTGGTTTCTTTTCGCCTTGTATTCATGATTATCCTTAAGGTTACAAGGAAATGCACCCCTGATCAGGAAATCCAACACTTGTGGTAATAAGTAACTGGAACAACTGAAGCCGAAGAAAATGAACATTGAATAATACCCCAAACTGCTGGAATTTATTCTCAGCAATGATTTCCCTGGACTTTCATGAGACGCATTCCAAGCAAATAGACATAGGATTGTACTTATTTGAATTTTTTTTTATTCTTTTCAATCAAATTTACTCTCAGGGAAGTATACATAGAGTGGCTTCCTGAAAATGATAAATAATATAAAGAGGTTGTATTGGGAAGGAAGGAAAGAAGGAAGGAAGGAAGGAAGGAAGGAAGGAAGGAAGGAAGGAAGGAAGGATTTTATAATATAGCTACATAGGAGCTACATAGGAGCTAGACAGAATTTTTGGATCTGGTAAAATGATTTTTTTTCTTTTTATGTACACTGTCTGAGAGCATAGACACCAAAGACAAATTCCTTGTGTGTCCTATTCTATTCTATTCTATTCTATTCTATTCTATTCTATTCTACTCTACTCTACTCTACTCTACTCTACTCTATTTTCTATTTCTATTTCTATTTCTATTCCATTCTACTCTACTCTATTTTCTATTCTATTTTCTATTCTATTTTCTATTCTATTCCTATTCTAGTCATGTTCTTTTCTATTCTATTCTATTCCATTCTATTCTATTTTCTATTCTATTAACATGGATTCCAGAAAGACAATGTTCTCACTGGTAGGGTTGTCATCTAATCCTTCAGACAATCAGGCTGGGCTGGGCTGATTGTCTGAATCACTTGGGAACTTCAATTGTACCCAAAGGATTTTGGTGGCAATTCAAGGCCAGACAAACGGTTCCTATTAAGTCCCCACCTAAAACCATCTATACCTTTTCATCATTTGTCCAGAGAAACTGCGTCCACCCAATACATGAATTAATCCATTGCATGGCTTCATACAGGACACCAAATCGTAAACCAACCGAGGGATCTGAGGTTTCCTGGCGTTCCAGAGCCGTCTGAGGGTAAATGTCTCAGGAAGTAAGCTTGTCACTGACCTGATCCATCCTGTTGTTGTGAACAGGACTATATTTAGTGATAGTCCGTGTTCATCCCACATGCTTAACCTGATTACTGTATTAAGCCAATTTCCTGGTTTTGCACCATACCTGGTGGGATCCCTAACCGAACAATCTGGGATCATGTCATGCACTAAAACTCAACAAGATAAATAAATGATCAAGGTGAGAAGCTAAGCATCTTAGCAGGTTGCATAGAGGCAACGGTGGGACTTGAAAAGGAAGCAAAGTATGTCAGATGAACAAAAAGCATTGTGTGAGCATGCAAACATTTTTTACATTCCCTTCCTTTGTTCCAAATCCACTTCTTCGCTTCCAGAGGAAAGAAATTCAGAGATGGCAAAAACGAAACAACAAAGATAAAAATGCCAGCACCCCCACCCTTCCCCAGAAAGCCTTCCTTCCTTCCTTCCTTCCTTCCTTCCTTCCTTCCTTCCTTCCTTCATTCCTTCCTGGCTGAATACCTTTTCTAGGGGATTCAAAAGGCAGGATTTAATCCCTAACCCTTCCTTGCTCCCAAATTCCAGGCAGAACAAAATCTATACATCAAAGAAGAAGGAGAAAAATATATCCCCACCCTAGAACTACAGAAGGTAGGTTAGTTGTAAGATAAATTGATCAGAGTTTTAAAAAGTGTTTATAATAGGAATATTGGATGTTACTGATGGATCTGCTTCCCTTTTAACACAAAGATGAAACAAGGGCAAGCTACTTTCTCAATGTCCAGTCCTTTCAAAAATAGTTTTAAACTGAATTGGGTGGGTGGGAAAGGAAGACAAACCTTCATAATGTTTTCTTTCCATCTGACTTCCCTGGTCTATCACTGAGAATCACTGGCCTGGATGCAGACCTCTTTAACATAAGCCCCAACATTGGTGAGGAAAAATCCCCCTTTCTTTTAAAAATAGCAATGTTTACTCCATCCAGAGAAAAGCATTCATTTAGAATGCTGAATCTTAATCTCGGTTCACCTTGCCAGCCCAAGAAGCTTCTGGCTCCCTTTATGACAAACCCTAGAAATTGCTCACCTCCTCATCCCCATCAGATTCAAACAGTTCTTTTCAATCAGCCCTAAAGTCACTGGATGGAATTGCACCCTGGAGACCAAAGGCTGAAACAACAGGGAAACGTCTACCAGGGAGAAGAGCAGCACAGATGGGCTAAAGTGGGGTTGGGGGCAGGAGTAGAAGCCTTGCCCCTACATGATACATGTCTGAAAGGGGAAGAAAGAGATCTAATCATTGATTTGTTTACCCAACCCAAGAGAAGAAATTGGATCCAACTTTATACTGGCTTAAAACCATGCAATGCAGCCCAAGAATTGGCATTTGTCACAAGGAACTGGATTGAAATGGGTTTGTTCTTCTTGTTATTAGTTGCGAAGTCAATCACAACCCCATGGATAATGTTCCTCCAGGCCTTCCTTCCTCTACCATCCCCTGGAGTCCATCTAAGCTCACACCTACTGCTTCAGTGACCCCATCCAGCCACCTCATTCTCTGCCATCCCCTTCTTCTTTTGCCCTCAGTCTTTCCCAGCATGAGGCCCTTCTCCAGGGAGTTCTTCCTTCTCATTAGGTGGCCAAAGTATTTGAGTTCCATCTTTAGGATCTGGTCTACTAAAGAGCAGTCAGGGGTGATCTCCCCTAGGACTGACCAGTTTGATCGCCTTGCAGTCCAAGGGACTTGCAGAAGTCTTCTCCAGCACCAGAGTTCAAAGGTCTCCATTCTTTGGCATTCACCTTTCTTATGGTCCAACTTTCACAGCCATCCATTGCAACTGGGAAAATCATAACCTTGACTATAAGCACTTTGGATCCAACTTTTGACTGACTTAAAACCATGCAGTGTAGCCCAAGGACTGGCATTTGTCACAAGGACCTGGATGGAAACGGGTTTGTCCTTAGAGGGATGACATCAGGGTCCAACCCATTTCTCATGTAATCTGTTCCATTGTCAGAATGGGGTCTTCTTCCTAACAGCCAAGGCTTAGTAGTGAAAGGAAACCAGGTTGCCAAAGAACAGTGACTGGACACAATCAAAGCTGTCACCAGCCAAAGCATAGAACAACTCAACTTGGCCCATAGAATCACCAAAGGTCAGACACAACTCTCCCTGTGCACCGCTCCGAGTCCCCTCGGGGAGAGGACGCGGTTATAGAAATAAATATTCTATTCTATTCTATTCTATACAACTGATTGAAGAACCTCATCTCACCAGCATCATCAATCAAGGTTTAATATGCAAGCTTGTCCTTTGTTTTTTTAAAATGTTTTTACCATGGTAAGTGTCACCAGAAGTTGGCTGTATATACATTTAATAAAGTACTGTTGTTGTTGTTATTATTATTATATTTATTTATTAAATTGGTAACTGAGGATTCCACTTGGAACACACAAAATATGTTTCCCCTCTACAAATAGTATAGAAATCCAGCAAGGAGAAGGAAGGAGGTGATAGGGATGGAGAAATTGTTGAGAAGGAGGAACTCCCCTTCTGCCCTAGACCCTCCTTGATACTTCTGTCCAGATATGAATTCAGTTGTAAATAAACACTAAACCAGAGACGTGGAGACTCTAGAAAGAGTGCAGAGAAGAGCAACAAAGGTGATTAGGGAACTGGAGGCTAAAACATATGAAGAACGGTTCCAGGAACTGGGTATGTCTAGTTTAATGAAAAGAAGGACTAGAGTTGACATAATAACAGTGTTCCAATATCTCAGGGGTTGCCACAAAAAAGAGAGAGTCAACCTATTTTCCAAAGCACGTGAGGGCAGAACAAGAAGCAATGGGTGGACACTCATCAAGGAGAGAAGCTAGAACCAAGGAGAAATTTCCTCATAATTAGAACAATTAATGAGAGGAACAACTTGCCTCCAGAAGTTGTGAATGCTCCATCACTGGAAGTTTTTAAGAGATTGGACAACCATTAGTCTGAAATGATATAGGCCTTCCTGTCTGAGCAGAGGATTGGACTAGAACTTAAGTGCAACTCACTTAAACCAATTTCATTGTGACCAATTTCATTGTAATTTTAGTACAATGACAATAAAGATTATTATTATTATTATTATTCTTATTCTTATTCTTATTCTTATTCTTATTCTTATTCTTATTCTTATTCTTATTATTATTATTATTATTATTATTATTATTATTATTATTAAATACCATCTTGCTTAGCAACAGAAATTTTAGTCTCAATTGAGGTTCTAATTGAGAACTAGCTGTATCTTGGCTTGGTTGTCAATAGCTACTAGTCAGTAGCCAACAGAACACATTGTATTGTATCTGCAGCTCCTAATGGGAGTAGACTTCTTCTTTAGGATGACGACCCGCCTTCCTTCGAGTATCCTGAATCCCACCAGTCATGTCATTTTTGTGATTCATTTTTCCTGAGCCCGAGAATGGGAGGGGTCAAACATGTCATCAGTCATGAGTCGCTTCATGCCCACAAGAAATCTAAGTCCACCCACCTTGAATTCCATTGATTTCTATCTACCACCAATTTGCTTTTGAGTAGTTGAGATTCTTTAGTAGTAGTGGTAGTAGTTCAGATTCTTGTAGACAGTGTTAGCATGCAATAAACCTGTAGTCATTTCAACCACCTGGCTTCCTGATTTATTGTGCCTGATAGCAATCCTCATCTCACCTGATACTCGTTGGGCCAAAACATGCTGGCATCGAGCTCCACTTGATGCCATTGCCATCCATGGGAGCCAGAAACATTCCAGTCATGAGTCTCTTCATGCCCACAAGAGATCTACAGTAAGTCCATCCTACCTTGAATTCCACCTACTGCCAATTTGCTTGGACTGTTAGTAGATCAGATTCTTGTAGAGCACTTAAACTTGCAATAAATCTTTATATTGGTTTGAGCTGCCTTGGGTCTCCCAATTTCCCTGGTGCTTGAAGCTTCCAGTCTACTCTGACATCACTGGGGGCATCTTTTGAGCGGCTTCTTCTCTTCCGTGTTGCTTCTGCAGATGCTTTCCTCTACTAGTTCATTCTCGCCGGGATGAAGCAAATTTCAGATTAACCAGTTCTGTTTGCCACTGAAGATTTGGGAGACGCCCGACATAAAACCGAATAATCATCAAAGAGGCCAGCAGTAGCTCAGTAGGCACAGTTTTATACATAATTAGCTTTGGTGATTTGCAGCTCAATCCGCTGCATAAATCTGTAGTATGCTGTAATATTTAAAAGTGTATGTACTTTTTTAATTGTTGAGGGAGTCTTCTTAACTCTCTGCTTTTGCTCCAAAAAAACAAATACGCTATCCCGCTGGAACTGAATTATCATGGTGGATCTCCTGCTGTGTTTGTCCTGAGAGGCCCTCTTAATTTTGGAATCAGAGCTAGACAATTACAGAGGGTTGAACTTACCAGTAAACTGATCTAAGCTGTGGTTAAGATGAGTCAAGAGCGTTAGATGCTAGAGGAGGTCAGTGGGTTTTTTCAGGGAAGTGGAAACAGTTGGAGGACAGCTTTGTTCCTCCCTGTGATGTAACCATTTCTTTTCTCCTGCTGCACCTTCTCTGCTCCAAAAAGATCTTGTTTCTTTTGGAGGACAAAGCCAAGCCAAAATCTCTTGGACCCCTTTGAGAAGAACACCTAGGACAGTGACGACTAAGCTTTTCGGCACCAAGTGCCAAAACTGGAGTGCGCGTGCCAGAGCACCAGAACCCGGAAGAGGGAAGCTGGCCAGGGTGCATGTGCGTAGCAGCCAGCTGCTTTTCCTGATTCTGTTGCACATATGTGTGCCGGACAGTTGGTCTGGCATGCGTGCACACCGGCCAGATGCTCTCTTCTGAGTTCTGGCACAGGCATGCGCACTGGACAGCTGGTCTTCGAAGTCCAGCTGGCTGGTGTACATGTGCGCACTGGAACCCAGAGGAAAACAGCTGGCCAGTGAGCATGTGTGCCAGACCTGCTGTTTGGCACGCATGTGCATGGAGGAATCTGAAAGAGCAGTGGCAATGCCACGTGTACCCACAGAGAGGGCTCTGCGTGCCACCTCTGACATGCATGCCATAGGTTCGCCATCACGGACATAGGATGATATGGCTCCATGACTTTCAAATCACCTTCTTTGGTGAGTCGATTGTTCGTTTCCCTTTTGGCCTCACTGATTGCAATGGGACTCAGGTGTACTGAAAGATTGCATAGACATGCATCCATAGTGACAGCAATCAAACTAATATTCTCCAGGACCCTTGGATTACAATACTGTACATAGGCCAGAGAGTATGATAGATGGGTTCCCAACATCTGGAGGGCACCACATTTGAAAAGGATGGGCCAGATGTATACAATAGGAGGGTTTCTTTCAGTTCAATGGCATTCTTATCACTTGGGCTCGTGCAACCACATGCTAACCCATCACTCTAAATCAGTAAAACACAATTGCTATGTTCATATAACATGGCACCCGCAATCAATAAATCACATTATGGCTTAACCTGGCATTCTGGTTCAACATTCAACATGTTCAGAACATTATCTGCACTGGCCTATTCATGCTTGCTTTGTTTATATAGCCATGTATCTCAACTTTGGCCACAGCCATGTGGATTTTTATTCCTAAAATTGAATTGAATGCTGGATGGGAAATTCTGGGAGTTGAAGTCCAGATAGCTTAAAATGGCCAAGGTTCCGAAACATTGGATTACAGTATAAGATTATGCTAGTCTACGAAATCAAGTTTTAGAATAGAAAAAATGATCAGGAGACCCATTTTGCACCCAAAACATATTACCTATGTATATAACAGGTTCTTACTATCACTATTTGGAGGAAAAAAGAGTTAGAACTTCAAAATTATTTTTAAAAATCACATTCAGCACTCATTCATCATCATATTATTTATTGTACTTTTCAAACTCTTTCTGTCTTCCTTGTTTTGCCTCTTTGGTCAACAACAATATCTTACCCTTTGATTTCTGAAGATCTGTAGCATTGGTAATAAACTGCTGACAACCAATACTATAAATTAAACAGTAATCAAAATGAATAAAACACAATAATCACACAGCAGAGCAAAAGCAGGGAACTAGGAGGCAATTAATTAAAGAGCAGCAAAACAGCTAGCAGGAAATGCTGAGGAAAGGGAAAAGAAATAAAATATTCACACACACACACACACACACACACACACACACAAATGTCTGAGCGCTTAAGGGCATTGAGTAGCACTAATAAGGATGATGCTTCATATCTGTATAACACTTTCAAAATGTTCAGAGCCTTTTCCATCATGCTTTATCTGGTTGTGCTCTTAATAACAACCTTGTAAAATAAGTTGGAACGATCATTTCCCATCTCGTGGATGCTGGGAGGCATGAAGAATTGAGTTCATAGCAGAAGCAAGGTATGTGCAGTGAGACAGCCTTAATTGTAGCTTGGAATCTTTAGCCACTATGTTGCACCGACAAAACCACTTTGATGAAAGGGTCTCCCCAGGAGGAGGAGGGGGGGGGGAAAAGAAAATTAGATGTCTCCTCACTTGTAACCAAAGGGCTATCTTCTTTGAAGCGCCATGAGGAGCTTCAAATGTTCACGGGCATCTATTAAGGTGCGGTTTCCAGAGGGGAGTAGGGGTGTTAGCAATTTGCAGACGAAATAATCAAGGGCCCCATGGAAGACTAACAGACAGGTTGGTTTTGTCATTAAGTGGAGCGAAGAGACGAAAGCGATGGACACAGAGGGGCAAAACAAGGACCATCTCTGGTTGGGGAGCAGTGGAGTCCTGGGTGCCCTCCCAGCTGGGCTGTGATGGGCAGAATGGCGCTGTCCATCTGCCGGTGCTGAAATAAGAAAAGCTACCCAATACTGACAGCATTTGTTCCTGCTTTCCAAGAGCCTCTTTCCGAAACAGCAGGTCGCAAGTAGGTACAACAAGCTTCCACCAGAGATCTGAAATGGTTCTTTATATAAGGTGTTTTAAAATTAGTTCAAAGGCTACATGGAGCTGTACAGCTGCAGGCAGTCCTGTCCAGTCTTAGCAGAAGGCTTGGTTCTGCTGGAATACGCTAGGGTTGAACGTTTTGTAGATCCAAAATCCCCCCCCAACCCCCCCACCCTATAGACAGATAGTTGGATTATGTGAAAAATTCGCTGTTATTATATTTTATATTGTCCATTTAGCTCATTCAGGCTTTTCTCTCCTCCTCTCCTCTCCCCCCTCCCTAACTCTCCCCTCTCCCCTCCTCTCCTCTGTCCCCTTCCTTCCTTCCCCTCCCCTTCTCTCCTGTCCCCTCCCTCCCTTCCTGTCCCCTCCCTCTCCCCTGTCCCCTTCCTCTCCCCTGTCCCCTGTCCCCTGTCCCCTGTCCCCTGTCCCCTGTCCCCTGTCCCCTGTCCCCTGTCCCCTTCCTTCCTTCCTTCCTTCCTTCCTTCCTTCCTTCCTTCCTTCCTTCCTTCCTTCCTTCCTTCCTTCCTTCCTTCCTTCCTCCCCCTCCCCTCCCCTGGCTGGGGGATTCTGGGAGTTGAAGTCCACAGGACGTAAAGTCGCCATGGTTGAGAAATATTGTTCTATAAAATAGTAGCTTCATTTTCCTAATAATTTTCTAGCCTGTTTATTTATTTTTTGCTTTCACAGGCAGCAATTCCCCAGATCCCAAGTCACATGTTCCTGCTTAGCAGAAGGAAAACACAGCCCTAAATTGACTATGGGTGACATGACAGCAGTATTCCAATATCTCAGGGGCTGCCACAAAGAAGAGGGAGTCAAGCTATTCTCCAAAGCCCCTGAGGGCAGGACAAGAAGCCATGGATGGAAACTAATCAAGGAGAGAAGCAACTTAGAACTAAGGAGAAATTTCCTGACAGTGAGAACAATGAATCAGTGGAACAGCTTACCTGCAGAAGTTGTGAATGCTCCAACACTGGAAGTCTATAAGAAGATGTTGGATAGCCATTTGTCTGAAGTGGTGTAGGGTTTCCTGCCTAAGCAGGGGGTTGGACTAGAAGACCTCCAAGGTCCCTTCCAACTCTGTTATTCTATATTCTATAAATGCAGAGGAAAAATAATACTAAACAGTGGGGGCACAAGAACACAAAGTTTTAACTTTTAAAAATGACCTGCGGATGCTCTTGTGCCATCCTTCGAAATCATCTCTACTGCGTCCACGAGAAGGAAGAACGTTCCCTTCTCACCCAGGCTGCCCTTCGTGGCCTCGTCTGAGGAAAACGGGGCTATTTGCTCGCCTTTGCAGCAACCAACTAGATGCAGTGGCATTGCAGAGGGCACCCAGCGCGTAGCTGACTGCAGTGCAGCAAGGAAGACAAAGGTATGGTTGCCCTTCAGGCAGTAAAAAGCTTGCAAGCTGAAAGATTCCCTCTACAATCGCTAAGCGGGAATATATTCTACGGCAAAGTGTGATCATCCTCAATGGACTGAACAAGGACATCAGTTCTGGTTGACACCAACCATTCTGGAGTAACTTAAGGAGCAGCTTTTGGGGGGGGGGATGGGGGTAGAATGGATTGGGCTGTAGTTCTCGTTGTGCAAAGCTGATTCCTTCTCTGGAAATTCGGCCATCTTCCCTGGAAAAGCATCTTCACTCCGCAGAAAAGGATGGGGATTTATGCAATGAAGATATTAAGATTTTAAGAAGATCTTAAGTAGCAAAACCAGCACTTTGCAGAGAACGTGGTTTTTGATGAAAGTATCTTTTCATGTCTTTTTTATGTACCCTGAGAGCATATGCACCAAAGACAAATTCCTTGTGTGTCCAATGTATAGAATATAGATTGGACACACACTTTATATATATTCCATCGAATATATAGAGTTCTGTTCTACTCTACTCTACTCTACTCTACTCTACTCTACTCTACTCTACTCTACTCTACTCTACTCTACTCTACTCTACTCTACTCTACTCTATTCTTCTTTATGTACCCTGAGAGCATATGCACCAAAGACAAATTCCTTGTGTGTCCAATGTATAGAATATAGATTGGACACACACTTTATATGTACACTTTATATATATTCCATCGAATATATAGAGTTCTGTTCTACTCTACTCTACTCTACTCTACTCTACTCTACTCTACTCTACTCTACTCTACTCTACTCTACTCTACTCTACTCTACTCTACTCTATTCTTCTTTATGTACCCTGAGAGCATATGCACCAAAGACAAATTCCTTGTGTGTCCAATGTATAGAATATAGATTGGACACACACTTTATATGTACACTTTATATATATTCTATCGAATATATAGAGTTCTGTTCTACTCTACTCTACTCTACTCTACTCTACTCTACTCTACTCTACTCTACTCTACTCTACTCTACTCTACTCTATTCTTCTTTATGTACCCTGAGAGCATATGCACCAAAGACAAATTCCTTGTGTGTCCAATGTATAGAATATAGATTGGACACACACTTTATATATACACTTTATAATAATAATAATAATAATAATAATAATAATAATAATAATAATAATAATAATAATAATAATAATAATAATAATAATAATAATAATAATAATAATAATAATTTTATTTTTAAACCGCACCCTCTCCCCACAGGGACCCGGGGCGGTGCACAGGCAGAATAAAAACAGTCAAAAAATACATACATTTCATAAAAAACAATTAAACCAACCCTGTGCTAAAAATTCGCTAAAAATGTGCTACCCCATTAAAAAACCCCAAAGACAGAGAGACTATCCTAGGCCGGCCAGACAGAAGAAGTGTGTTTTTAGCTTGAGACGGAAGGAGCGGAGGTCAGTGGTCATCCTGATATCGGGGGGAAGGTCGTTCCAGAGGGCCGGGCCCGCCACAGAGAGAGCCCTTCCCCTGGGAGTCGCCCGCTGACAGAGTCTAGTGGACGGCACCCGGAGAAGTCCCTCTCTGTGGGAGCGGATCGGCCGTGAGGATGTGTGGGGCAGGATCCGATCCCGCAGATAGCTAGGTCCCGAGCCATGGAGCGCTTTAAAGATGATGACTAACACCTTGAAGCGCACCCGGAAGACGACAGGTAGCCAGTGCAGCTCGCGCAAGAGCGGTGTTATGTGGGTCGACCTAGTGGTCCCCATAATTGCTCGCGCGGCTGCATTCTGGACTAGCTGAAGCCTCCGGGTGCACCTCAAGGGGAGCCCCATGTAGAGAGAGTTGCAATAGTCCAGTCGGGATGTCACGAGAGCATGAGTGACTGTGCGAAGGGCATCCCGATCCAATAGGGGGCGCAATTGGCGAACCAGGCGAACCTGGTAAAACGCCCTCCTGGCCACGGCTGTCACTTGATCTTCCATGGACAGCCGGGTATCCAGGAGGACACCCAAATTGCGCGCCCCATCCACAGGGGCAAGATGTTCGCCCCCTATGGCCAGCGATGGAGTGAGCTGGTTGAATCGGGCAGCCGGAAACCACAGCCACTCGGTCTTGGTCGGGTTGAGTCTGAGTCCGTTCCTTCCCATCCAGATCCGTACGGCTTCCAGGCACTGGCACATCACCGCTACGGCATCGTTGGGGTGGTTTGGGGTGGAAATATACAACTGAGTATCATCAGCGTAAAGATGGTACTCCACCCCAAAACCACGGATGATCTCACCCAGCGGCTTCATGTATGTGTTGAACAGGAGAGGCGAGAGGACCGACCCCTGAGGCACCCCACATGTGAGGGGTCTCGGGGTCGACCTCTGCTCCCCTGCCAACACAAATTGCGATCGGCCAGAGAGGTAGGAGGAGAACCACCGTAAAACGGTGCCTCCCACCCCCAACCCCCCCAGACGATGCAATAGGATACCATGGTCGATGGTATCGAAAGCCGCTGAGAGGTCTAATAGGACCAGGATGGAGGAACATCCCCCATCTCTGGCCCTCCAGAGATCATCTACCAACGCGACCAATGCCGTCTCGGTGCTATGCCCGGGCCGAAAGCCGGACTGGCGCGGATCTAGATACTCAATTTCCTCCAGGTGACGGGGAAACTGTTGTGCCACCACACTCTCAACAACCTTCGCCAAAAAGGGAAGGTTGGAGACTGGACGATAGTTGTTTAAAAGAGCTGGGTCCAAAGAGGGCTTCTTAAGGAGGGGCCTCACCATAGCTTCTTTTAGGGAAGCAGGCAAGGAACCCTCACTTAAGGATGCGTTGACAACCTCTTGGAGCCAGCCTCGTGTCACCTCCCAGGATGCCAGTACAAGCCAGGAGGGACACGGGTCCAATAAACATGTGGTGGCTCGCAGTCGCCCACGTAACCTGTCCATATCTTCGGAAGTAACGGAGTCAAACTCCTCCCAAACAAGATCTCTCTCGTGGCATCCCACTGGACCAAGAATGGGGGCTAGCTCATTCTGTATCTGAGCGGTTTTCTCCTGCAGAAAAGTCACAAATTCCTCTGCTCTACCCTGTAGTGGGGCTTCCCGCTCCCTCTGTTGAAGGAGGGAGCGGGTCACCCTAAACAGGGCGGCAGGGCGGTTTTCTGCGGATGCTATGAGAGTAGCACAATGATGACGTTTGGCCACTCTCAGCGCCACAATGTAAGTCCGTAAATGGGCTCTTACCTGTGTCCGGTCAGATTCAGAACGGCTAGCCCTCCATCTTCTCTCTAGGCATCTCTTGCGGCGCTTCATCACCCGCAGCTCCTCAGTGAACCAAGGAGCTAGGGTGGTTCGCTGCCGCAAGAGAGGCCGCAAGGGCGCGACCCGATCCAAGGCTCCCACGGCAGCAGAGTTCCATGCGGCCGTGAGGTCCTCCATCGGGGCGCGGGTCAGGGATACAGGAAATGGCCCAAGCGCTGTCTGGAACCCATCCGGGTCCATCAAGCGCCTGGGGCGGTACCAGATTGGTAACTCTGGTTCCGCCTCCCCGCGGAGGGGAGCAGCGGTCGGAAAGTCGAGCCGGAGAAGTGAGTGGTCTGACCATGACAAGGGTGTGATGACTATATCCCCTATACCCAGATCACTCTTCCATTGGCCTGAGACAAAGATGAGATCCGGCGTATGTCCACCCTCGTGGGTGGGGCCCTGAATTACTTGGGTCAGGTCCATGGCCGTCATGGAAGCCATGAACTCCCGAGCTGCCCCGGATGATTCGCCCAACGATGGCAGATTAAAGTCCCCCATGACTAAAAGTCTGGGGGTCTCCACTGCCACCGTAGCGATCACCTCCAGGAGCTCGGGCAGGGCTGCTGCTACATAGCGGGGAGCCAGGTATACAACCAGCAAGCCCAACTGCCTCCCTAGGCCCCACTTCACGCAGAGGGACTTACAGCCGGTAGTCTGAGGCACAATGGTCTCTCTCGGCTCAAGGCCTTCCTTAATAATGACCGCTACCCCACCACCCCTGCCTAGGGCCCGCGGCTGATGAAATGCGCGGTAACCTGGCGGGCACATTTCAATGAGGGGAAGTCCTCCCTCGTGGCCCAGCCAGGTTTCCGCAATTCCTACCAGGTCCGGCTCCCCCTCTGACACAAGGTCATGAACGAGGGGGGCTTTGTTGACCACGGACCTGGCGTTGCAGAACATCAGCCGCAGGCCCTGGCTCTGTATTCCCTGACCACCTAGCCTGCGGGGGTTGCGGCACCCAACCGTTTGTAGCCAACGGCTACGTGCCACCAACCGGGAGGATGGAATTTGTCTCCCCTCGGCCCTGCCCCTCCCCACAACCGTCTGAATTGGCACGCCCTCCGGTAAAACGACTAATGGTCCCCCCCTCAAATCTGAACCTACCGTCTCCTCCCGTCAGCTGCCGGCCCGGCCCCTTTCCTGTTGTTCTGTGGTCTCTATCTGTCTATACCCATCCCCCCCCTTGGAGCCCCCTAAAATAGACAATAATTTAGTAATTAAAAATCCCCTAAGGCCACGCTTCGCCCGTCTCTCCTGATTAACATATCCCTCATCGAGACGGGCCCTCGATAGTGTGGAGGGCCAAACCTGCGAGAGCGGGGACTCTCGCAGCAGTAAAAGGCTAGCTCTGGAATACATATGTTATAAATAGATACTAAAAGTACTAAAACTCGAATATATAGAGTTCTGTTCTACTCTACTCTACTCTACTCTACTCTACTCTACTCTACTCTACTCTACTCTACTCTATTCTTCTTTATGTACCCTGAGAGCATATGCACCAAAGACAATTTTTGTGTGTGTCCAAACACATTGGCCAATAAAGAATCCTATCCTATCCTATCCTATCCTATCCTATCCTATCCTATCCTATCCTATCCTATCCTATCCTATCCTATCCTATCCTATCCTATCCTAACAAGTTGGAAATTGGCTGGAAGGTCCATGAAAGAAGCCCTGGTTCAAACTTTTGACAATGCAATGTCCTCCTTCTCTTTCTTCTCAAAGACACAACTGGGGAGAAGTGTCTTCTCCTTTCCCTTTGACTTTTGCAGGAGGAGAAGAGGAGATCATGAACTTTCAACTGGTATGGAGCTATGTTTCCAATGGTGACCTGATCAGAGGTGACCTTACAGACTGGAATGTTGCAGCCACGAAGGCCCCAAATTCTATGCTATCCAGTGATTTTAACCTCCCCCTGCCCAATAATTTAAGATATTGTAGAAACACAGCCAATCTGATTACGTTTATGTTTCAATGTATTGTACAAATCCTGAAACTGGTGGCCCAGTAAAAGGTTAATCTTTTTGCATATACTGTACATGTTTCCATGCCATCCAAGAAAAAATAAACATTGCGGTTGGATAAGTGGACTCAGGGACAAAGACAACTAAAGAAGAATGAATGAAGGTCGGGGGGAGAGAGAGGGAGAGGAGAGGGGGGAGAGTGTGGAGGGAGAGAGAAAGAGTGTGATAGAGAGAGAAAAGAATGAGTGAGGAGAGAGAGAGAGAAAAGGAGAGGGAGAAAAATAGAAGAGAAAGACAAAGAAAGGAGAGGGAGGAGAGAGGGGAGAGAGTGGAAGGAGAGAGGGAGAACAGTGTGATAGAGAGAAAAAAGAGCAAGTGAGGAGAGAGAGAAAGAAAGAGAAGAGAAAGACAAAGAAAGGAGAGAGAGAGAGAGAGAGAGAGAGAGAAATAGAGAAACAAATCACGTGATGGATGGATTGTGGTGAGGAACTGCAAGAACAGAAATCTTTGCAGAGCTAATGAACACAGCCAGAGGCCAGAAATGTTAAAAAAAATCATACTTCTGCAATATCTGGAGAGACGTGACTTCCCTACCACTGGTCTGTCCAAAAAAAAATCATTTTAAAAAATGTATACTTTTTAAATACAAATTCATTTTAGCTGTTTTTGCAGCTACCTTATTCTTCTCACATTAAGGATTCCATTCTAAGCGGTCCATCATTCCACAGCAAAAATATTTGCTAATTTCTCTCCTTTCTTTCAAGGAACTCAAAACAATGCAGACCATCATGTTGCTCCTTTAGGTCAACTCTGTGAAGTAGCTAGGATAAGGAATAACCACCATCCTAACATTCCCATGGAAGAGAATATCTGTAGCTAAATGTCTATGGAGATTCTCAGTCATCCAGGTCATGGTTGTGCTTTTTTTCAAGAGGCAACTGGACTTCTTCGTTTTTCCTTCTCATCTAAGAAGCTTCTTCCGTTCTAACTGAATGGTGATGAATGGAAGGATTTATATGCCTTGCAGTCATCTGGTCCCTCGCACTCTTTCTGAGTGGTTCCAAGTGGCCTCAACGACTCCCAGAAAGAGCGCGAACGACCAGATGACTGCAAGGAATATAAATCCTTCCATTGCCTGCCATTCAGTCAGAACGGAAGAAGCTTCTTGCGTGAGAAGCAAAACACCTTCAAGGCAAAACAAAGACAATTTCGTTACCTCTTGACAAAAAGCACCTTTGGGACCTCTGCAGGTAAAGTTGAACTGTCCTTGGTGCTGTCTGAGCTTTAGTGATTTGCTTGCAGGCGTTTCATCATCTAACTAGGCGCAGGGATCTCCAAAGTCGGCTCTTTTAAGACTGGTGGACTTCAACTCCCAGAATTCCCCAGCCAGCTATGCTGGCTGGAGAACTCTGGGAGTTGAAGTCCACCAGTCTTAAAAGCTATGCTGGCTGTGGAACTCTGGGAGTTGAAGTCCACCAGTCTTAAAAGAGCCGACTTTGCAGACCCCTGAACTAGGAAATAAAGTACCGATGTTATCTAGTTGGATAATGAAACATCTGCAACAAACAAACTCCTATCCCAACATTTCCAAGTGACTTTCATACTTGTGCAGGCATTGGAGCTGCCATCTTAATCTGGCCCTTTGATCATTACCCTGTAACATATCAAGCATGGCATACCGGATATAGGCATAAAGGTCAAGGTTCCCCTCACACATATGTGCTAGTCGTTCCCGACTCTAGGGGTCGATGCTCATCTCCATTTCAAAGCCAAAGAGCCAGCGCTGTCCAAAGACACCTCTGAGGTCATGTGGCCGGCATGATTAGATGCCAAAGACGCACAGAACGCTGTTCCCTTCCCACCAAAGGTGGTTTCTATTTTTCTACTTGCATTTTTTACATTCTTTTGAACTGCTAGGTTGGCAGAAGCTGGGACAAGTGACGGGATGCAGCGCTAGGGATTTGAACCTTTCTGATCGACAAGCTCAGCATCTTAGCCACTGAGCCACCGCAGCCCTCTATAGGCATAAATTTGACCAGTATTTAAGCCTCTTCACCCATATCACAAATTAATTCAATATAGACTGAACCTCCAGCTTTGATTCTAAATCTACGCAGAGGTCTCTCGGTGAGAGAGCGACCTTGCTCCCACATTTATCAAGGAGAAATCCACGTCCGTCAGAGCTCAACCCGCGGAATTCTCCTGCAAATCATCTTTCTGGAGATCTTCCAGTCCATCCTACACGATCCACGCCAGTCTATTCTACGATTGTGTTTGCACAACATGCGAACACCCTCTGCTCAGCTAAGCATGTCATATAAACACCGCCGGTGTGTAAAGGAGTACGCTGAGAGCGCGTTAGATGCCACGGAAAAGGGTAGCGGCTTGCAGGAGTTCACGGCTCCCCCAGAATGAAACTGCACAACCCCTTCTCCTGCTTCGCTCTGCATCAGCCGCAGCCTACTTTGGGATGTATAGGCGAGAGGCAGGGCCTCTCACCCCCCCGGCCAATTAGCACAGAAGCTGGGCCACTGCAGTGCACCAGTCCACGCTTCTATTGACGGGGAATCACAACTGTCCTGACCTTGATTGATTGGGATCCAAATCCACTTGACAGCAATTAATTTTTTGAATTAACTGCCTCCCTTCCTCTCCTGCCAGTCGCCTTTTTTCTTCTTTCCTCTATCCTCCCCCATCACCTTGGACTGGCCTCAACGCACCCCATCCTGGCCCAAGCAGATGAGAATCTAATCAATATTTGTAATTCATTCCTTTGGAGTGCAAAGCCATCAATCATTCTGTCCTGACTGTAGGAACCACCTTCTCCAGCCCAGTGGAAAAGAGAGAAAAAATATTATAATAATGGGGCTCACTCAGCAGGGGAACAATGGATTGACTTGGGGCTCTGACTGCTGCATCCCCACCAAAGCAGAAGGCTGTGTGGATGCCTAATTGTGGGACACAAAAAAATTGACATCCATTAAGTTAGTAGCAAAGTGTCCCAGAAAGTTAAATCTCTGCTAGTATCCGGATGTCCCGCGGAATTATCCAGACACTAGCTGGATACCCGTGCTTCACTATGAAACCATGTGATCGGGCTAGCTCGCAGGCCGGATAAGTCACGTGCTGGCCACACCCATATAAGGCAACTGGCAGTTGGAACAGAGTTGCTTTTAGGTGGGGAGGGGCAGTAGAGGTCTAATTCCTTAGTGTCGACACTTGTTAATATAATACTGTATAAGAAATATTGATGATCTGATGGTCATTTCAAAAAATGCTTTGTTAGCGAACACCTAGAAGACAAGAGGAACATACGTGCTGTTTCGGTTGTTTTGGCTTGTCCCAATTCACCCTAAGCCAGGAGTGGGCTACTATGGCACCTTTACAATCAGTGGACTTCAACTCCCAGTATTCATTACAATACAATACAATACAATAGCAGAGTTGGAAGAGACCTTGGAGGTCTTCTAGTCCAACCCCCTGCCTAGGCAGGAAGCCCTATGCCATTTCAGACAAATGGCTATCCAACATCTTCTTGAAGACTTGTAGTGTTGGGGTATTCACAACTTCTGGAGGCAACTTCTGTTCCACTGATTAATTGTTCCACTGATTCCACTGATTAATTAACTGTTCCACTGAATAATTCCTGAGTCAACTTAGTGGAAATGCTCCTACCTTCAAGCAGCTCCTCCAAATGTTTTGGATTACAGTCCCCATCATCCCCACCTGATGGAGGTGAGGGTAGAGGCTGCCTAACCCTTCCAAAAGGGTTGGGACAGATGGCCCAGATCATTTCAGTGGCAGCTTCATTAAAGGACCCACTTTCATTATGCAGAGGAGGGTGCTGGGGACTCGTGGTGGGACGCTAGGCAATAAATATGTCCCTTGATTTCACCTCCTTGGGGGTCATCCATAACTCAGAGAGGTCAGCTGAGGCACAGCTGCACCAGGCCCCATGCTTACGCCGGCCTAATGAATGGAAATGAAAGTGCCTTTGCCCACAGCCTCTCAGAGCTCACAGCCCTGCTCAGGCCACGAGGGTGTGTGTTTTTTTGTGCTTGTGCATTGGGCCTTGAAGAGTGCTTTTGCTTGCCTGCCGAAGGAACAGGGCTGGGACGGGGTTCGAGATCAAGAGCAGAGGGAGAGCTGGCATTCGCTCCATCACCTCCCCCGGACGGGCCTTCCAAAGCCTCTCTCCATTTTGATTTCAAATTAATATCCAGCTTTTCCTCTCGGAGTTCCTCTCGGAGATGGTTTGCATACCGATTTCTCCTCTAATGTTATCATCACAGTCACAAACCTGTTAAGTAGGCTGGACGGAGTGAATGATTCACAGTGTGATCTGACCAGCTGTTTACATACACTTTTCCTTCTTTCCCTTCCTCTCCTCTCCTTTTTCTTTCTCTTCCTTTCCTTTTCTTCTTTCCTCTCCTCTCCTCTCCTCCTCTTTTCTCTTTCTCTTTATTAAACTTCTACTAAACTGCCATCTATCTCACCAAAGATTACTCGAGGCAGCTTACAATCGTTCAGTAAAAATGCCATATAAAACTTAAAAAAATAGAGACCTACATTTAAAATCCAGTTAAAATTAAATGTATTATTTATTGATCATCGCACGGTGAGCCAGATATTCAGATTTGTCTAACTGTTGAGTCCTTACCAAGTACCTGGGATAGGAAAATCTGGATGCTTGACGTTGTTGTTGTTAATAATAATAATCACCATCATGCACACACACACATATGCAGGTCTTGGCATATTCGGGTCTTTTCTGAAGATGGCGAGTGGGACCTCATCAAAACGTTGCCAAGATACTCTCAATCTTACACGGTAAAAGACCCAAATACACCAAGACCTGCATACCTACACCCGTGAAAATCTACGAATATATATAAATAACTACTACTATTATTATTATTAATTATTTGACTTTGACTTTGACTTTTATTAAATTTATATACCGCTCCCTTTCCCAAAAGGGACTCCGGGCGGTGCACAGGAAATTTAAAAACATATATAAACATGACAATATACAAAATTTAAAAACCAAATTAAATTATTATCCCTGTGCTAAAAATTTAAAATAAGTTAAAACTATATCCCTAAAAACCAATTAAAACAATTTAGCTGCAGACTATAGGCTAGGTAGAGTGAGCTAGGCCAGGCCGGCCTGTTGGAAAAAATAAGTTTTTAATTTCTGGCGGAAGGAACGGAAGTCCGTGGTCGTTCTGAGTTCAGGGGGTAGGTCGTTCCAGAGGGTTGGGCCCGCCACAGAGAAGGCCCTTCCCCTGGGCGTCGCCCGCTGGCATTGCCTGGTGGACGGCACCCAGAGAAGTCCCTCTCTGTGGGAGCGAATCGGCCGAAGGGATGTATGGGGTAGGATGCGATCCCGTAGATAACTAGGTCCCGTGCCATGGAGCACTTTAAAGATGATAGTCAACAGATTGATATCACTGTACCAGGAGATGCCAGAGTCGAAGAAAAAGAACTGGGAAAAAACACCACATAATATCACGACGTGGCCATCGAAGCTACCCCATTATGGATGAAAGATGTAACAGTGATATGCAATTGTCATCAGGACACTTGGTACCCCTTGTCCAAGAATTTTACAAAACCCATCAAGAAATTGCCGCTTCCTGCCATAACACCAGCGGAACTGCAAAAAATTGCGCTACTCAAAACATCATACATCTTAAGAAGGCACTTGACTGATAGCTAGGGTGCTGGCAGCAACCCGTATCAGCCATTAGCACCAGTCTATGGTATTGGTGACACATCTTGAAATGTTCAGTTGACTGAGTTTCATGTTTAATGAATAAAAGATAGAATAATAATAATAATTTATTTATTTGTAACATAGATATTTGGTTTTTCTTCCAGAAGGCCAGCCTTTGCCTTCATCACTTACTCTTGTAAGAAGCTGACTGTTTAATTCACTGGTCAGGGATCATCCCAAGGAGCATCTATCTACACATCTATTAGTAATACCCTGGTTGGGAAATGCTTAATTGAGAACCCCAATTAAAGGGCTCAGCCTTTACATGCTGTGCTCGTTTTATGCACATGCACGCACACACACATGCTTTGATCATGCATAGACGATCAAACGGAAGAAGCAACTCTTTCAATCGTATCAATGCTGACCTATGCAGACCTGCTGGAGATCAGCACACAAAGCAAAGCTGGCTGGCTGGAGAAGTCTGGGAGCTGAAGTCCTTCAGACTTAAAGTTGCAAAGGTTTGGGATCCCTGCATTAGCGGTCATATTTAGCCATAAGAACGGAGGTCAAAAACTCTACAATGGAGAGAAGAAGTCGGTGACAGTTCTATGAAGAAATGAAGAAGCCATGACCTTCCCTTTCTGATTTTGCTAAATCAATTTGCTGCACAGAGCAGGAAAGAAGGTCTGAATGACAGCTCATCCTTGACTTACACCGGTTCGTTTAGTGACCTTTTGAAGTTACGGGGCTGAAAAAAGTGACTTGTGACTGTTTTTCACACTTAACGACTATTGCAGCATCATGTGATCAAAATTCAGATGCTTGGTAACTGACTCCTTTTTTTAAAAAAAATTTATTTTATTTTTTATTCTCTTACATACAATTGTAGATATACATTTACGTAGTTATCCTTTACATTTGTCATTTTTGTGTATTTATTATTCCATTGCAAAGGTTATAATATATAGTTTGGGCTGCTTTGTTTACCATCCCTTCCACCTGTTTTAACACCACCTTATTTTCCCTTTGTTTTCTCCCTCCCTCCCTCCCTTCTCTACTTCCTTCCTTCTTCCTCTCCTTTCCCTTCCTTCTTTCCTTCCCCCTCCCCTACTCCTACTCTTCCTCTTCCTCTTCCTAGCCTCTCTCCTTCTCTTTCTCTCCCTTCCACTCTCCTCTCCTTACCCCTTCCTTCCTTCCCTCATCTTCCTCTCCTCTCCTCCGCTCTTCCTTTCTTTTTCAGCTGTTGTGGGTGTCTCTTTCAGCTCTCAGGGCAACCGACTCCTATTTGTGATGGTTGCAGCATCCTAGGGGGGGGTGTCTTGTGATCCCCTTTTGTGACCTTCTGCCAAGCAAAGTCAATGGGGGAAGCCAGATTCACTTAACAGTCAGGCTATCAACGTCACAACTGGAGTGATTCGCTTAACAACTATGGCAAGAGAGGTCGTGAAATGGGACAAAACTGACTTAACCAGCGTCTCGCTTAGCAACAGAAATTTGGGGCTCAATTGTGGTCGTAAACTGAGGGCTAACTGCGCACTGACTGTCATTGCATGGACTGAAATATTCAAGTCCAGAAACTGAACACCAGCATTTCTGTGAAAGGCCCTTGGATGCTGATGGTGTAAAGCCATAGCAACCTTGAGCTCAGAAAGAGCATCGGCCACAGAAAAGTAATATTATCCTGCTGGTTTCATAATGCTCTCATTTTTAATGTTCAGGCTTTAAAAAAAAAAATATTTCTCATCGGAGACAGACCTGTTACCCTACACAGACAGCTAAGAGCACAGCTGGCAGGTGATGGCATAGATTACATTGCAGGATGTGGGGGAATGATGTTCTGGCGGATGGAGCTGGTCCATTTGAGTGCTACCTCAATAGATGCAAGAATGGAGCCAACAGCTGGAATTGCTATAGATCAGGGATGGCGAACCTTTTTTGGCTCACGTGCCAAAAGCAGGGGGAGTGCAGAGGGGTCGTGCGCGAGTGTGCCACACCCTTAATGCTTTGCGCATGACCCCAGTGTGCATGCACACATGACCAGTGCTCCCCCCCATTTTTGGAGTGCTTTTTTTCACCCTCCACAGGCTTCAAAGGCTTTATAGGAGCCTGGGGAGGGCAAAAACAGCCTCCTTCCCCCTGGAGGCCCTCTGTAGGCTTCAAGAGCTTCCCTACAGGCAAACTGGAAGCTTGGGAATGGACTTCCGGTTTGTTCGTAGGGCCAGTTTTAGTTCTCCAGAGCGTTCAGCAGCCCTTGGGAGGCTCCAAGGCAACCTGGAGGGCGAAAAATGGCCTCAAAAGTAGGCCGAAGTCAGCTGGCCAGCACGCGCATGCACACTGGCCAGCTGACAGGGCAAGCCTTGCACGCCCTGACAAATGGCTCCACGTGCCACCTGTGGCACGCGTGCCATAGGTTCGCCATCACTGCTATAAATCAATCCTGGATCTTGTTCCTGAGGACAAAGTGCTTTAGATTTGGAGTTTGTAAGATGAGAAATGATCCTGGAGAGGGGAAAACGACTGTCAGAAAGTCTCAGGGGTTTTTCTTTCCTCCTGAGGACCACATGTTGACAGAAGTTGAAGAAAGAGATAGATGGGGTCAGTCAAAAGGTAGGTGGAAACACTTGTTTTCCTTGATTATCTCTCTTCTTTCTCTTAAATGTCAAAAAAGGCAGATATTCTTCTAAGACAGTGGTCGTCAACCTGGTCCCTACCGCCCACTAGTGGACGTTCCAGCTTTCATGGTGGGCGGTGGGGGTTTTGTCCGATACTGAAGCACTTTCCTTTTAAAAAAAAAATTAATTGACTTCCCTACCTTATAAATCACCATTACTGTGGAACCGGTGGGCGGTTAGAAAATTTTGCTACTAACAGAGTAGCAAAAGTGGGCGGTAGGTATAAAATGGTTGACGACCCCTGTTCTAAGAGATCTGAGATGATCTCTTGCAGAAAAGTTTTGAAATTAGGTTGAGAAGTACCTGGAATTAGGAGCAGGCTTTGATTGTACAGTCCTTAGTACAAGAGAGCAATTCCCACTTCATGTGGACTACTGTTATGCAGAGCTGAAAATTAACAAGATCACTAGAAAAGTCAGGAGTTTGGAAAATACAGACTTACCTCTGGCAACCATCCCTGCATCTCAAGATTGCAAGCTGTTGGGAAATCTGCCATTATCGTAAAGGTAAAGATTCCTCTCGCACATATGTGCTAGTTGTTCCTGACTCTAAGGGGTGGTGCTCATCTCCATTTCAAAGCCGAAGAGCTAGCGCTGCCCGAAGACGTCTCCGTGGTCACGTGGAAGGCGTGACTAAACGTCGAAGGGGCACGGAATGCTGTTACCTTCCCACCAAAGGTGGCCCCTATTTTTTCTACATGCTTCGAACTACAGGAGGTGGGACAAGTAACGGGTGCTCACTCCATTACACGGCGCTAGGGATTCGAACCGCCGAACTGCCGACCTTTCTCATCGACAAGCTCAGCGTCTTAGCCACTGAGGCACCGTGTCCCTAGGCATCATCGTAGATTAGGACAAATAAACAACGCTTGGTGGCCTCCTGCTTACAATGCCTTTCTACTTTCTGTTTACGATAGTCACAAGCAGTCAACCTCAAGATCGTTGGCGAAAGAGGCATTCCGCAGGCGTTTCCAAATGACAGCATTTAGCTAGCAGCAAAAGAACGTTTTGTTCTCCTGATGTCCTAGGAGAGCGGAAGAAGGACATCACGTTTTTGCGAGAAAAGTCAAAACCAGGGTTTGGAGCTGCCGAATGAGAATTGGACCAGATTCAGTCCTCAAAACAGCACACGGAGACTGTTGCAGTTTTAGCCACAGCTCAGATTTGTGCAAGAAGCAGCACTAGGTTCTTCTATTCTATTGCTAGCAGGGGTGGGTTGTTGCCAGTTTTACTACTGGTTTGCAACCCATGCATGTCATGCACATGCACTTGACACACATCTGCACACTGCGCACTGTTCAATGTAAACTGTTCTTCATGCATGCACAGTCACTAAAATCCAAAATGGTGGTGGCTCAGCAGGAACAAAGAAACCGGTTCAGAGGCGTAGCAGGCCTGAGTCACTGCTGGTTCTGTAACCCAGGCCTGAAATCCTTTACTGGTTCGGCCGAACCAGGCTGAACCAGGAGCAACTCACCTCTGATTGCTAGGAGTGTGTTGGCGAACCTATGGCACATGTGCCGGAAGTGGCATGCAGAACCATCTCTCTGTACAGCAAGCTGTTACCCGTTGCTCTTCTGGGTTCTGGCACACCAGCCAGCTGGACATCACAGGCGCAGGAGTGCTGGAAACTGGAAGAGCAGCTGCCCGGTGAGCATACGCACGCTGGGAAGATGATCTTTTAGTTTCCAGCATGCGCATGTGCACCAGCCACCTTGTCTTCCGGTTTCTGGCATGCATGCATGTGAGCAGACCAGTTGGTTGGAGCACATTAGGGGACTGGAGGCTAAAACATATGAAGAACGGTTGCAGGAACTGGGTATGTCTAGTTTGATGAAAAGAAGGACTAGGGGAGACATGATGGGGTGCCACAAAGAAGAGGGAGCCAAGCTATTCTCCAAGGCACCTGAGGGCAGGGCAAGAAGCAATGGGTGGAAACTAATCAAGGAGAGAAGCAATTTAGAACTGAGGAGGAATTTCCTGACAGCTAGAACAATTAGTCAGTGGAATAGCTTGCCTCCAGAACTTGTGAATGCCCCAACACTGCAAGTCTTTAGGAAGATTTAGGATAGCCATTTGTCTGAAACGGTATAGGGTTTCCTGCCTAGGCAGGGGGTTGGACTAGAAGACCTCCAAGGTCCCTTCAAACTCTGCTATTGTATTATATTGTATTGTATTGTATTGTATTGTATTGTATTGTATTGTATTGTATTGTATTGTATTGTATGCACCAGAAACAGGAAAATCATCTTCCCAATGCGCACATGTGTGTCCGCACCCATTTCAGCACTCGTTGCTGAAAAGGTTCACCAACACTGTGATAGGAGGATGCATTTTAAATATAAATTATAAGCAGGCGCAACATTACAGTTGCTTTTTCCTCCACAAAAGACATCACTGAGATTCAGCTATAGACAGGACGTGCAGAACACGTTTGAACTTTTAGATACAAATATCACATATTTATCACACTGCAGATAATATTCATGGACACATCCAAACTAAATCTTGATTGCAGGAAAAACGATTTCAGTAACGAATAGCTTTTACCTTAAGCTGTCTACCGTGGAGCTTACGCGTTTCTTAAGAGGTCCCTAAGGGGGCGTGCATAAGAGCACCAGTGTGCCTATCATCCCTGTCCTACTGTCCCTATTTATATGTACTCTTTTTATGTGTTTATGGCTATGTTTTGTTTATTTATATCCATTGATTTGTGCCATTTTTTTCATGTGTTTTTCCTACTTGTTTCCTTGTACTTGTTGACAAATTGAAATAAATAAATAAATCTAGAAGTGGCAACCATTTACCAGCTGTTATTAGAATTGCCAAGTCTAAAAATCATTTGCAGATGCTGTACTGTTCACACATCTGTATTTATAGGAGTTTTTAAAAAAAAACCATGTCAACCCTGGAGCCATTTTGGAGCATCTTCAGGGCTGCTACAGCAGGGGTGGCTAGAGCTGTGGGAACAGGAGAGGGGAGGTAGAGATAGATGGGGACCTGTAGCCAAAATAAAATTATTTATCCTGGGAACCAAGGATGTTCTCTCCAGGTGCCCGGGAGGGGTGGACTGAAACCAACTGGAGTTTGGACTGTGACCGGATCGGACCATGTGATGGACATGTGGACTGGAGGTAAAAGAGCTTTGACTTTTCATTTGGATGGGGAAAACCGTGGGACTTTCAGAGTTGGATCTTCACCAGATGTGCCAAAACGACATGCCTAATACATCTGTACTTTGAGGAGCACCTAGGCCTTGGAGTTTTGATTGCATTAACCCTGACACCCTAATTGTTCAGTCGAAATCTCTTACAAAAGCTCTTCATGTTACTGTTTGTGTTGAAGATGTATAACAGGGGTTGGAACCTAGAGTGTCTTGATTTAAAATAAGATTTGATTAATTTGAATTTTTGGCTTAAACTAGCCCTTACTGCTCCATTCTCAGTCCTGGAAAAAAGAAATCTGACAAGATAACCAGGATAAGCTTCATCCCAGCCACTGATCATCTTTGGGTTTAGATAGGGAATTAGTAAGAAGTCCTTTATCCCTGCAAACTTCCTGACAAACATCGTTTACAAGGGCATTGGAGAAACATGTTAGCTAGGCGAACTACATTGTCCCATATGTTATTGAAAAGAAAATAGCATAAAATTCCAAGAGCAAGCAAACTGTGCCTTATGTGGATTAAAAAAAAGCACACAATGTACTACAACCTCAATATCTATTGCATACAAGGCTTCAAAAGTTTCATGCAACCACCCATCACTACATATCCAGGTATGTTGGAGGCAGAATATGTGAATTTCTTACTCGGTGATTAGTTCCCATATTTATCAAAATAACATAGTTGGAAGGGACCTTGGAGGTCTTCTAGTCCAGCCTCCTGTTCAAGCAGGTGGCACTATACCATTTCAGGCAAATGGTTGTCTAATCTCTTCTTAAAGACTTCCAGTGTTGGGGCATTCACAACTTCTGGAGGTAAGCTGTTCCACTGATTAATTGTTCTCACTGTCAGGAAATTTCTCCTCAGTTCTAAGTTGCTTCTCTCCTTGATTAGTTTCCATCCTAATCTTCTTCTTCTCTTCCCTTCAGGTGCTTTGGAGAATAGGTCAACTCCCTCTTCTTTGTGGTAGCCCCTCAAATATTGGAACACTGCTCACATTTCATCCCTAAGTCTCCCCCCACATTAAACTAGACATACCCAATTCCTGCAACTGTTCTTCATACATTTTAGAATATATCAAAGGAGGTGGCAAAACTTTGTTCAATCTCCATTCATACATGGGAAGAATTGTTGCAAAACTCTGAAAAATCTATTCTTGTATGATTCATTGTTGTGCATTAATGGTTTCTCTTTTAAATCACTATCCTCTTCTATCCTGCTCGGTTTAAATGGCTTCTTCCTTTTTTTAAAGACGGATCTTTGATCATAATAAAATTGAACAAAAAGACAGATGTCGACTCTAGGAGCTAAGCTGCATTGTTCATGTGTTGGTAAGAAATACTGCTTTACCAACAGGGGACATCAGCAAAAAAAAAAAAAAGTAAATATAACAGAAAAAGCCAAAATCTTCAGCACAAAGAACAATTACAAATCTACAAAATAGTAGGATATTTTTAGATGCCAGACTTCTCAAAATGGAGAGAAGTTTGCCGGGAAAACAATTCCCAGTTGCCATAGGATCCAGGGAAAGCATGTGGCTAGTTGAAAAAAGCACAGAGGGGAAAAAAGCCATATATTCATAGTTCACTGAAGCAACCTTAGGGAGCTGATTCCAAAGGGCTCCACCACTGCAAATGTTCTAATATTATTTTGTTAATCTGTCCTGTGAATAGCATGTTTTTCATAAAAAGATCTATGAAATTTTAAACATACTTTTTTTTTTTAATGCATTCTTTGGATCTTACGGCCACAATGGAAAAACAAGCATCACATTTTCTCAGCAAACAAATATGTTAACACATGTAAAATACAACAAGATGGTGCGTTGCACGAAATGGAGCCACGTATTTCTAATCCGATGGGCGAAATTTTGAAGGTTTAGGTTTTCAATTGTTACTTTGTTCTTCAGTATCTCTGTTCTGTAATGCTTGTCAATAATTTTGATACCATAATATTAAACATCAATCTGCGAAGCCTAATCCTTTTATGTTCAAACACCACCCTAAGGGCAAAGCTAGGAAGGCTTGAAAAATATATATATAAAACCTCAGTTAAGGTTAACATCATTTTAAGTGATTGGAAGCAAATTCAAGAGAGCAGAATATGGAGCCAAGGTAAAAATTTTACAAGCTGACTACAATAATAGCTTGTTAAGAGAGGGCTTTGGAATTTCAATTTTGCCTTTCCTTTGTTACTAATAATTTTATTACTTTTCTACTTTCACTTCTTCTTCTTCTTCTTCTTCTTCTTCTTCTTCTTCTTCTTCTTCTTCTTCTTCTTCTTCTTCTTCTTCTTCTTCTTCTTCTTCTTCTTCTTCTTCTTCTTCTTCTTCTTCTTCTTCTTCATCATCATCATTATTATTATTATTTTATCCTTCCTGTTTAGTATTTTGTTATTAATATAGTATATAGGTGACAGGCTAACTACTTATAAATAGATTTAATAGTTTAGTAGTTTAACATTCTTTTGACCCGTTTCTCAAAGGGTTGGAAACTAACGGTGTTTTATTATATTATTCGGCGTCCAACTACGAATAATATTATGTGTATAAGTGTTAGTCTTTTATTTTAATAAAGCACCATTTCCTTTTTAATGCCTTGTTCCTTGCATTTCTTCTTTTCTCCTTTTATTTAAATACCTTGGTGTTCTCTATTTTAACTTTTCTTGAATTAAAAATAAATAAATAACAGAGAGAGCAGAATGTGGAAAACCAATTCTGTGCCGTCTCTCTGTTGCTTCCCCTCTCCTTTGCTCTCTGTTTTATCAGACCCTTCCACCCCACCCACCTCGTTGCCTGCTTGGGCATCCGAGTGAACAATTCCAAGAGCCATTCCAGTTTGCAAAAAAAGAGAGGAAGGGATGCTGCCTGCATGAAAGAGAACATTCCCTGAGCCATGCTTTTCCACAGGCTTCATCTGCAATTCTTTTGGTGCCAACATATATCTGGCTTTAGCCCTGCAGTATGCAGGCAAATTCCTTTTGTGGGGGATGGTGGGAAGATTCCGTTTCACCAGGGCGATGCTTAGCTGCCTCTATATAGGTCAGCTGATATGATGTTTCATGCACAAACCCCAGGCTGTTTCTCCTTCCTATAGAGAAAGGAGGAATGGGGAGGTGGGGAAGCAGGAGCAGAAGGACGTGATCAGATGGGACACGTTTGCTTGCTTTAAACCAAATATTTTACGGAGAGATTCATTTTTAGAAAGATTTAATGTGCGTGTACGTGCGAGTGTGTGTTTAGTGGTTAATTATGGGCGTTTGCATTTTAATTCTAAAGCAGATTCTGGAGGCCTTTAGTGTATTCAAGCAAATTGTTATTTGTTCCTAATAATCAACCAGTGAATTCTTGAGCTGACTACACGGCCCAGCACACTCGGACTCGTCACCTATTGTGTGAAACCAAAAGGGCATCGTATGGCTTAGGAACAGGATGATGAAACCATGAAGCCCATGTGGCAGGCATCTACTAAGCCTGGTCACGCTTGACTGTTAGATGCTCTCCATAAAGATGGACAGAATTTTAGTAGCCCAACTTGGGGATTGTAAGGGACCAGATTATCCTTCCTCTACTGATACCACCTCTCTAGCAAAGAACTACATTCATGAAGGGTTATGTCTAGTTGTTGTCGTGGATTGTTGTTGACTTATTCTTCAGTGCAAGACCAGGTAACCATCTGGGCAATAGGCTCCTCTCCCCATTTGGTATCAAGAATTCCTCTTTGGGGAGTCTGACAGAAGAGCTAGCAGTTATTCTTGTTCCTCGTGAGTTTTGGAAGAGAAAGAGGTTTCATGACAGAGAGCAAGCCAGCTACATAATATTCCCCCCCCCCAAATGCAAGGGTCTATTTGTTAGGGGCAGGTTGGACTAGATGACCTACAAGGTCCCTTCCAACTCTGTTAACCTTATCTGAATTTGCAAATATGCCCATTGCTCCGTGGGATCTTTACGAGGATATCAGGCACCTTTGTGTTGAACAATGTCAAAGGCCAAAGAGACAGCAGGAAAAATTTGGGAGACGAGATGTTGAAGACGCTGCTTGCAAAGACATTCAGTCTATCGCAAGGTAAAAGGTAAATGTTCCCCTCGCGCATATGTGCTAGTCGTTCCCAACTTTAGGGTGCTCATCTCTGTTTCAAAACTGAAGACCCAGCATGGTCCGAAGACGTCTCTGTGGTCATGTGGCTGGCATGACTAAATGCTGAAGGTGCACAGAACGCTGTTCCCTTCCCACCAAAGGTGGTCCCTATTTTTCTACTTGCATTTTTTACATGCTTTCGAACTGCTAGGTTGGCAGAAACTGGGACAAGTCATAGGAGCTCACTCCGTTACACGGCGCTAGGGATTCGAACTGCCGAACTGCCGACCTTTCTGATCGACACGCTCAGCATCTTAGCCCTTGAGCCACCACATCCCTACATCACAAGGGACATTTAGTGAAAGGAAGCAATAAAGTTTGCTTCTGCCGCAATATTCTCCAACAAAGGAGGCTGGGGCAATTTACCCCCCCCCCTCCATCTGATAACCATTAAATCTGAACAGATCAAACCTCAAACATCCTAAAATATGGCCCACGGAAACAGCAGCTCTTATAATAATCAAAAAGGATCCGTGTTTCTGACACTCTCCCCTCAAATCTACATGGCTGGGGGGCAGGAGGAAAGAGTGTTAAATCCTCCCCCCACCCCTCCTGCACCCAAGGCTTTCTTCCATCAGCTCTCTTGAGCTCCCTGCCTGCCTAAAAGGAAAACTATAAACAATGGGGATGATTGCTAGGCTGGAAGAGAAGGATGCCCTAAGCAACAGCCAAAAGAAAGAGGGAACTTCACGCCACCTTCATTTTATTTTATTTTATTTTTTTAAAACAGGAAGAACAGGGGCGGAGTGAAGCAACTGTCTCTTTAAGAAGCTTCCTCAGGCTTCCAAATTTGGGTCAGGCTTGCGCATTTGATGTGAAAGCAAATCTGCTCTCAAAGCGTTTCAATTAAATAAGCTGCAGTGCAAAGGGATTATTCCACCATTGCTCCAGCTTTGCTGCTCCCCAACAGCCCCCATGAGTCCACATCTGGGGCAGTCTGCCTTGCAACCAAAGAGATTCTCTGCCTTCTCCAATGGAGTAGCAGATAGGAGTAACAGATGAACACAGCTGGAAGGGACCTTCTGGGTCGTCTAGTCCAACTAGATCTAGTCCAACCCAGGGATGAAGCCCAAGCAGGAGACCCTACACCATTTCTGACCGATGGCAGTCCAGTCTCTTCTTGAAAGCCTCCAGGGATGAAGCTCCCTCAACTTCCCAATGGAACTTCTGTTCCATGGGTTGGATTGCTCTCACCGTCAGTAAATTTCTCCTTATTTCAAGGTTGAATCTTTCCTTGGTCAGTTTCCATCCATTATTCCTTCTCTGGCCTTTGAGTCCTTTGGAAAATAGCTTGAGCCCCTCCTCTCAAATATTGGAAGGCTGCTATCATGTCTCCCCTGGTCCTTCTCTTCACTAGACTAGCCATGCCCTGTTCCTGTAATCGTTAGTCATACGTTTTAACCTCCAGTCCCCTAATCCTCTTTGTTGCTCTTCTTTGTGCTTTTTCTAGAGTCTCAACATCTTTTTTTATAGTGTGGTGAACAAAACTGGATGCAGTACCCTAGGTGTGGTCTTACTTAGAATACGAGGAATACAATTGAGGAAGGACAGGAAGAACAAGGCAGCTGCAGACCTGGTTTGTTCCTTTAAGAACATCTCAGCCCAGGCCTAATTTTTAGGAGGTGTTGCTCTTGATCTACCCTCTGAGGGGGGAGAACCAGGTAAATCCAGCTTTAGCATTTGAATCGCCCAATTGGATGGCGATGTTTCATTGCAAGATGCTAACATAAGCTGAGGTGATCCAGTGTTTAAGGAAGGAAGCTAGAAACTGGGAGGCCAGGAGTCCTAGTCCTGCCTTAGGCACAAACCAGGGGTGGGATTCTACCAGTTCGGGTGAACTGGTAGCTCTGACTATCAGCTGTGAGTGAACCAGTTCACTGCGACTTTCTGCTGTTCCCACCTGCCCACACACGATATTCACCTACATTCCCTTTTCTGAAGCCCAGTTGATAGGTGCAGGAGAGTGGATTGCTGCACCCCATCTGTTTTCTACTGGGGCTGCAGCGGGGCTGCATCCCTCCGGCCGATTCGCTCGCACAGAGAGGGACTTCTCCGGGTGCCGTCCACTAGGCAGTGCCAGCGGGCGACGCCCAGGGGAAGGGCCTTCTCTGTGGTGGGCCCGACCCTCTGGAACGACCTACCCCCCGATCTTAGAACAACTACGGACCTCCGCTCCTTCCGCCAAAAGCTAAAAACGTACTTTTTTCATCTGGCCGGCTTGGCCTAATCCAGGGGTCTGCAAAGTCGGCTCTTTTAAGACTGGTGGACTTCAACTCCCAGAATTCCCCAGCCAGCTGGCTGGGGAATTCTGGGAGTTGAAGTCCACCAGTCTTAAAAGAGCCGACTTTGCAGACCCCTGGCCTAATCTATCCATCCTAAGCTGTAATATTAACCTAAAATGTTTTAATAGGGTTTGTTGGGAATTAGGGTTAAGGGTTTTTAAGGTTTTTAGAGTTTACATTCTAAAATGTAAATTATTTAATTCTATTTTAAATATTGTATTGTTTGTACTTTTTAAATGCATTTTTAAAGCCCTGTGCACCGCCCCGAGTCCCTATAGGGAGAGGGAGCGGTCTATAAATTAAATTATTATTATCATTATCATTATCATTATCATTATCATTATCATTATTATAGTAATAATAATAAGTTTTCAAACACACTGCGCACGGGCAGATCGCACTCAGCGTGCGCACAGCAAACCAGTGGTTGCCCCGGTTGAATCCCACCACTGCCACAAACGAATTGGGTGACCTTGTTCTCTCCACCCTAAGAAGGAGGCCCAGGCGGCACTTCTGAAATTGGGTCAAAAAAACTGCAGAGACGTCTAGACAATCGCCAACTAACTCCAAGGGACCACACTTTAAAAAAAATTTTTTTTGCAATATAATAATCATAAAGTGCCAGCATCTGGAGCGTTTCCACCCACATTCCTGTGGGAAGAGCAGCGGAGAACAACAAATTAGATGGGTGATGTTTACAAAGGACAACAAGTTCTCCAGCAATCATCCTGCCCTAAAAAGTTTTTTTTTAAAGCCTTGTTTGGAAGTAGCAATTCTGAATTGCCTCTCCCGAAGCGACCACAATTTGAAAATCCTAGGACATTTGTTGCGATGTTCCTGTCATTATCGTCTCGCTGCAGATTTCCCTGGGTGCAGCAGCAGGACTGGAACCCGTGCCTACCAACTGCTGAGTGTCCCTTAAAACAGAAATACTTTTGCACCCTTTAAATGTCCTAATTCCCAGCCCAGAATGACTCGGTCGTGCCCAACCTTCCTCCTGTTACAAAGGACTGTGTGTTTGGCTACGTCACTGTTACTTGCTTAAAGGCTCTTTGCTGAGAATCTTGGCTAGAGGAGGAGATGACCTTGCCCGGTTCAAAAAAGCTTTTAGTCTTAAATGCGCAGAGATACTCTATTGTGCTTCCATCAAAGACCGAACATTCATTCAACCTGCAACCTGCTTATGAATTAGGAGGCATCATTTCTTCTACCCTACCCTCAATGGAACAACTCTGCAGGCAAAATTTGTGCATCCTAGACCCTAGAAGGGGGATATTCTGGAAAACACAATATATATTCGAAAAGAGGGACCGTTTCAAAGATACCTTCTTCAAGCACCCGCTGTAGAGCTTTGCACCCTGATTTTTTTTCTCACTGCCTCCTCTGGACTTTACGCTCTAGGACTGCCTTTGGCCCACAGGCCTTATGAGCAGTTGGAGGGAAAAGATGCTTCAGGATGCTGAACTGGAAGGGAGCCTCTTGATTGGCTGCCAGTGATGTCATCGCCCTGCCCACATTCTCTGGGTGGTCTGTGGCCAAGCTGCTACTTAGATTGCATTCAGAGTTTCCACTGCAGTATCTGCCTTCATCCCCTTAGACGCTCAGCAAGCATTGGACAAGAGGAGAAACCATGGTTTGCTTGGGAATCTGGCCTCCTGTTTCTCAAGTGTCCCATTTCTTGGATTTAGACAAGGAGGGAGGAATACAAACCTCTCGAGTTTGGTTTAAAAAAAACAACTCTCCAGTGTTGAGTAGAAACAACACTTAGACATACAGTGCTTTTACAGTCCTCTCTAAGCAGTTTACAGAGTCAGCCTATTGCCCTCAACAATCTGAGTCTTCCTTTTACCCACCTCGGAAGGATGGATGGCTGAGTCAAGCTTGAGCCTGGTGAGAATCAAACTGTTGACAGTGGGCAGAGTTAGCCTGCAATACTGCATTCTAACCACTGCACCAAGATAGTTCAGACACCAAGGTCTCACAAAATGCTGAAACGCAAGCTATTCAACCGCATATTAGCATGATCCAGCTGGAGAAACCCAGTTGCTATAAAACTCAATTTTCAAGTGTGTTGAAACATTAACAGAGGCAACCCAGTTATTATTAGCTTTTTTCGTTGGTCAATCTTTTTGTGATTTGTTTCACACACTTCTTGCTATTGTTTAGCAATAGCACTTAGACTTATATACTGCTTCACAGTGCTTTTACAGCCCTCTCTACACGGTTTATAGAGTCAGCCTCTTGCCCCCAACAATCTGGGTCCTCATTTGACCCACCTCGGAAGGAGGGAAGGCAGAGTCAACCTTGAGCCTGGTGAGATTTGAACTGCCAAACTGCAGGCAGCTGGCAGTCAGCAGAAGTAACCTGCAGTACTGCACTTTAACCACTGCGCCACCAAGTTTCAATAAATGCTATTACTTGGTTAAGGCACATTTCTCCAGCCTGATACTCTTTAGATAGTCCTTGACTTACAACCTTTCATTTAATGACTTTTTTTGAAATGACAACACCACTGAAAAAGCCACATTTACCACCATTGCAGCATCCTCACAGTCATAGAATAAAACAATTCAGGCCCTTGACAACCGGCATCTATTTAAGATGGTTGCAACATCCCAGGTGTCATTTGAGGGCTACTTTCAATTCTTTCCCAGCTGGCTTCCGACAAGCAAAGTCAACAGAAGCAAGCAAGCTTTGCTTAGAGACCAACTTGATTCGCTTACCAACTGCAGTGATTTGCTTAAGAACCTTGACTGAAGACGCAAAATTGAGTGTGACTCTGTTAACAACTGCCTTGCTCAGGAACAAAAAACCACAAGTCTCAATTGTGGTCGTAAGTCAAGGACTGCCTGTATAAGGCTGCGATCTCATGACCTAAAATCAACAGAAAATCTGCCCTCTTCCTATACAAGCCTCCCATTACAGTCCCAAATGGCTTCCATCCCTCTATAATGCATTACACAACCCCAAGGCAGGACTGTGAATCTGTAAAAGGCAAACCACTATTTCAAGAGTATTAATTTCCTCATGCTCATTTGTATCTGGAAAGCTTAACCAAGAGCTCTCCCCATTTTTCTCTCCACGTAGCCTGAACTGATCTTCCTCTTTGGGAATTTGGTTTCAAAGGCTGTTTCCCCCCCTCCCTAAATAGCATCACTTTTTTATATGTAAATAATGAGGCAACTGACATCAACGCAGATAACAATTTTTCAGTGCGGAATTGAATCAGAACGATCCAAAATATCGAGATTCACTCGCACAGAATGCTAAATCCCGATTGATTTAAACTACAGATTGCTAAACAGGGGGAAAAAAGATCATTGTATAATACAGTAAGTCATCAGCCGTACCTTCCCAATCACAATATCTAGGTTTACATAATACACTAAGCCAATTCTAAATTAATCATGGATTACTGAAATATATGGACCTAGTCTAAGAATTTATATTGGCCGCAAGTATTTGATCCTGAGAAATACTGGAATGTTGATAAATCTACCAGTCAAGTTGTTTGAATGGAATTCCATGAGGGAAATCCCTCTCCCTCTCCCCCTCCCCCTCCCCCTCCCTCTCCCTCTCCCTCTTCATATCTATCTATCTATCTATCTATCTATCTATCTATCTATCTATCTATCTATCTATCTATCTATCTATCTATCTATCTATCTATCTATCTTCTAAATGGCTTGTGTGTGGGAGATGGGGGGTTGTATGTTCCAGCATAAGTCTGGAACCCCTCAAGCAGTTTCAACAAACTTGGTACACACTTACTCTCTGGAAACAAATACTGTGGGGGTAAGACACCCCTAATACCCTTTGGCGTGTGTGTTCTGGATCTGTATCCAGATCTGGATCTGTTGTGTAACAGCAGGCTGTATCCTGCCTATTGTGCCAACAGGATACAGCCTGTTGTGCCTTAAAATGGCTTCTACTGTACAGCACTGTGGAGTTGCCATGTTAACAACTTCACAGCAGTCGACAAAGGGGCTCCTTCTGGTAAGGGAGGAAAACATTAGAAATTGCAGTGATGTTTATGGAAGGAAGGTTGGGATAAATAAATACCTGGACAGCTCTGGGTTATCAGCTAGTAAAAAATAAAAACAAGCGGAGTAAAAAAAAAAACAAGTGTAGTAAAAAATAAAAACAGGCTGGGCCTCTTCACTCTAGAACGACGGTGCCTGAGAGGTGACCTGATTGAAGTCTATAAAATCATGCACGGTGTGGACAAAGTCGAAAAGGAAAAACTGTTTTCCCTATCGCACAACACTAAAACTAGGGGGCACTCCATGACACTTTTGATAGCTAGACCTCAAACAAATAAGAGGAAGTACTTTTTCATCCAGAGGATCATTGGTCTATGGAACTCCCTGCCAGAAGAAGTGGTGACAGCTGTCAGCCTCGACACCTTTAAGAAAGGATTAGACGAGTTCATGGAGAACAAGGGTATCAATGGCTATCATTATGGATGACTAAGGACACCCTCCGGGTTGGAGAGATAGGCAGGATATTTCTCAATGCCATTTGCAGGGAATCATAAGCAGGTGAAGACATCTGCTTGGGAAGACCCTGAAGCAAATGGGGAGCCACTGTGTGAGACAGAAGGCTGGACTGGATGGGCTGTGGGCTGTTCCAGCAAGGCTGTTCTTATGTTCTTATGTTCTTAAGCGTGTCACACAATCAAAGCCATTTCAGAAAACGCCTCTATTCAAAGTTTGTTTAATAGAAACCAAAACGGGTCAGAAATGACTCCCAAGGTTTCTTCTCTAAGTGTGGAATTTCTTCAGGGGAAGAATGCATTATTTCACCATTTCTCAAGGACAGACGCCCCTTTTTGGAAGGATGGTAGCCGTAATGGAATTCTCTCATCCTGGGATTGAGAATCACAACTTCAAAATAATAATAATAATAATCGCAGAACAAAAATATTGGTGCATTCTTTCTTATCAGGTGAACAGGTACCTTGTTTCCCTGAAAATAAGACCTCCCTGGATAATGAGCCCAATCGGGCTTTTGAGCGCATGTGCTAAAATAAGCCCCGCCCCAAAAATAATCCCTCCCCAAAAATATTGCAACACAGCAGCAGCCATGAGGTGACCACGCTCGTTGCCTCCTGCACCTCAAAAATAATAAGACCTCCCCAAAAATAAGGCTAAGTGCTTATTTCAGTCATCAAAACAAAATAAGACCCTGTCTTATTTTTGGGGAAACATGATAGTGCTATCTCACCTGTGTCAAGAAACAGTTACATAGAGGACATATAACACAGAAGCTCTGCCTTTATGTCCTTATAACTAGATGAAGAGCTCAAGTTACCTCTTTTCCTTTAAATAAGACTGACCAATGAGAATCTAGATTACTAGATTAGACAGTACTGAAGTGTGTGTGTGTGTGTGTGTGTGGGAACCCGTTATTTTCCTCCTCATGTCCTTCCATATAATCCAGGGTGGCTGTAGATCTTGAAGCTTCCTACCAAATACCAGTTACTGAAATTTACCAGTGGACTGCCAGAAAGAGAAACTAACTGCACCATTTTCTGCTTTGGAAAACTCAACAAAATAAGTAAAATGGAAGCATTAAGCCTCTAGGACAGGGATGTCCAAACTTGGGAACTTTAAGACTTGTGGACTTCAACTCCCAGAATTCCCCAGCCACCTGGGGTTCTATTCATCAAGTTTCTCCAAGTGTAAGTTAGCTTAGGGCAGAGGGAATCTAAGCTTCCTGGACAACTGCCTAAAATGAAAATGTTTTCCAACCCCCCTTTTACAATGATTGAGATGAAATGGAAGACTCCCAGCCACGGAAGTAATTTCCCATTTAAAACCAATATGGCATTGTTTGCCATTTGATCCTGCAAGTAGGTGAATCTCTTCCTTGACAATGGGGAAATGTGTAGGTCAGGGGTGTCCAAACTTGGGAACTTTAAGACTTGTGGACTTCAACTCCCAGAATTCCCCAGCCAGCTATGCTGGCTGGGGAATTCTGGGAGATGAAGTCCACAAGTCTTAAAGTTCCCAAGTTTGGACATCCCTGCTCTAGGAGAATTAACCTTGTTTTAAATTAAAGGTAAAGCAAGAATATTATTCAGATTTATATACCCTTTCGATAACAGATCAACTCTACGTGGGGCATATTTCAGTAAACAGGTGGGGGGGAGGGAAGAGAATAACATAACAATACATAATCAACACATATCATGCTAAAGAATAATTGTACCCAAATAACTAACCCTCATTGGAGAAGAGCCTAATGTTGGGAAAGACTGAGGGAAAAAGAAGAAGGGGACGACAGAGAATAAGGTGGCTGGATGGAGTAGCTGAAACAGTAGGCGTGAGCTTAAATGGACTCCAGGGGATGGTAGAGGACAGGAAGTCCTGGAGGAGCATTGTCCATGGGGTGAAATCCAGCAGGTTCAGACAGGTTATGGAGAACCGGTAGTGTAAATTTTGAGTAAGTTCGGAGAACCGGCAAATACCACCCCTGGGTAGCCGGAGTGGGGAGGGAATGGGGATTTTGCAGTATCCTTCCCCTGCCACACCCACCAAGCCACGCCCACCAAGCCCACCAAGCCACGCCCACAGAACTGGTAGTAAAAAATGGGAATTTCACTACTGCTGCCCCCTCCCCCTTATAAAGACACTCTTTTGTATGGCCATAGTGCTTTGATGGCGACTATAGATCAGTCATGGCTAACCTTTTTCTCATCGTGTGCCGAAAGCATCCATAATGCAATGTGCATGCTCCCCTGCCCCTGGTGCATGGGCCTCGACCCCTCCCTTCACAAATTTCTGGCTTCCATGTTGGTGCAGGAGGCTTTCTAGACCCAAAACAGGGCACGGGAGGGGGGGGAAGCTCACACAGTTCCCCCGCACCCCATTTTGGCTTCCAGGTTCGTGCAGGAGGCCTTCCAGCCCCAGATCAGGGCATGGGGAAGCCGCATGCTGTCCTCTGTGCCCCATTTTGGGTCTGGAAGGCCTTCTGCACCAACCTGGAAGCCAAAATGGGGTGTGGGGGCACTGCACGGACCCCCCAAATGCAATGTGAGAGGGCCTTCTCAGGGTGCCGTCGGCCGGGCAATGCCGGGGGAAGGGCCTTCTCTGTGGTGGGCCCGGCCCTCTGGAACGACCTACCCCCCGACCTTCGTACCATCTCGGACCTCCGCCTCTTCCGCCAACGCTTGAAGACGTATCTATTCCAACAAGCCGGCCTAGCGTAGCCCCCCGTTTCTGACTATATTTATAAATTTTAAATTTTTAGGGTTTTAAAGGGTTTTAGCACGGGTTTTAGGTTAATTTAATATGCTTTTAAGAGTTTGTATTGTTTTGTAATGGTTTTTAATGATGCCTGTGCGCCGCCCTGGGTCCTAACAAGGAGAAGGGCGGGGTATAAATTTGATAAAATAAAAATAAACAATGTGAGCGCCCCCCGGCATACATCCTTCTCTCTGTGCATTTGCATCCCACACATGCACCCCTCCCTTCACGCATGCGCAGGAGAAACCCAAAGACCAGCTGGCCAGCAGGAGGCATGCATGCATGGTGGAGCTGGGCTGGGGCGACGGTTGGCATGCCCACAGAGAGGGCTCTGCATGCCACCTGTGTCACGCGTGCTATAGGTTCGTCATCATGGCTATAGATGATGCACTGTCCTGCTCACTAACCATTGGGCTTTATTGAATCGCTTCTA